>JAIUSX010000014.1:17500000-20000000 GCA_026573805.1 Hesperophylax magnus
TAAAGATAATTCTTATATTATAATCTATGTGAAAATATAAATGTACGTAACAAATAAAAATAATAATAAAAATTCGTGACTTATTCCAATAAGTATGTTTGTTCCCCCAGTAATATTAGAATATATTCCATGCGTGGCTCACCGCCCCTACCCTTACAGCCTACGCTACCTTCCACCCACCCCCTGACATTCCGCATCAGGAAAACTCCATCCATTAAACCTCATCCCTATAAAGAACAATACATATTTCCAGGATACATAGTATTACCCGGCAAGAACGCACCCGAAGTGGGGATAATGGCGTTATGATAGTCGTAAAATACACTCCGCCGATTTTTCATTACTTCCTATTTATCTAACGAAATTTATGTAGATTATACAACATTGGCCCAGGAAGTTACACAAGTAAACCTATTTTTTAGCAGTTGGGATAGATTTTAGTTTTATAATGGAGTATATTTCCATCTCGATCAGGCCTCTACTTGATCGTTTGCCGGACGTGTTTAGCGTATTTAATGTTTGCTAAAAATACGTTTGGAACACTCAAAACTTCAGAACGATTCATTTTACAACTCATGTTGATCTTTTTTTAACTCATATCACCTCCTCCCTTAATCCTTAGTATTCGTATATTTCGCAGTGCTAAATCCTGTATATCTACTGCTAACGATGATATACAAAGTAATAATAATTAAGCACGGTTAAACTCCCTATTGGATTGATCTCAATAATCATTGGATTAGAAATTAGATATTCAGATAGGGATGGGATGGCCGCAAAGGAGGTTACACGAAACCGTGCCAAAAGTGGCACGTATTTTTAGTAGTATAGGTTTAAATTCATTTATTTTTAATATATGAAATAAATATATTTACGGCGTGGGAAATACAGATTTGAAGGTGCCTGGACGTTATTTATTAGCGCACAATAATTTAAAGATTGAGGGCAACACAAGTAGTTTCCATAAAATCAAGTTTATATTATAACAAACATTTAAATTGTGATACTCGTTTACCTTTTGACCAATTATTTTTATTTACATGATAATCCTCGAGGGGGTACATTTTGAAGAACACCAGTGACCAACGGTTGACAATATTAATTGGATGAACGAGATTAAGGAGTGAATCAAAATGCCGATGGTGAAGTTGAAACTCGGTCCAATGCAATGGAGGAATTTGAAAATTGGTGAAACGCTGCGCGCTGTGACAATTGTTTGAATTTAAATGGCGGATGTGCTAAAAAATAATTGACTTGGGTTATACTCTCACGGTAATGTGCATTGTGCATACATCATGACATGATTGTGACAAGACATAAAAACTGTGAAGAAAGGCAGGAATAAAATTTTATGAATTTATTTCACAATTTTTCTAGAGAAAACGTTAGCTTTTCGTAGCGTAGTGCGTAGTGTAGGTTCTCGTAGATAGGATATGTGTTTTTTATTAAAATTTCACCTGAGATCCATTTACTTACTCAAATAACTAAATTCTCAAATACGTTAGTAAACTACTTACCAGAATATGGATTCGAAAGAACATATTTTCACGAAAAACGGTGTAAATATTGTGACTTTTCTAACTCGAGAATTGATTATAAGTTCCAAAACTGTTAAGTTATTAAAGGTAAGATTGACCCTCGTACATATTCAATAAAATATGTAGTGACTGTTCTGATGTGATAACTTTTTCGTCACCTTTATTTGGTGTTATTCAACTACAAAATATTGATGGAGGCTCGAGTTAAGTTGTCTACACATCAAAAAGGTTTGGCACAAACTTCTAGCCCAAAAATGAAAGAGCTACAAATATAACACATCAAAAACTGTTTTAAATGGAGGTATACGCAAGCAACAAAACGCTTTTAAAATCTTACTAAATTAACTACCATCTTCAAATGCCTCGTCACTTTGCTGTCATCTTTGAAGTAATAACCAGGAGTGAAGCGATGTGAAGAGTAAAATAGGTTAAAGGAAAGAGGGTGGTTTGTGAAAAGGGAAGGGGTAAAAGCTCTCGCCCGACAATGTGTCTCCATCGCAACCCCTACTCATTCTACCCTTTTCCACCCTTATTTCCAACAACTCGTCATTCATTCGGAACTGAAAAGCTACTACTTTTTAAAAATTTCGTTTTGTATCAATCAATTCGATAGTAAAAATTGCTATGTATCAGATTTTAGACGATGTATAAACATCAATTGAAGACTTTTAGACTTGATAGGTTGTTTTACAAAGTTTTGTGTAGGTAATAATGATAGAAATTATAGAGATCGCAAATAAACTGACTTGTTTACATAGATGCGGCAATAATAATAATATTAGGTATGTGTAAAAAAGTCAAATAAAAAAAAACACACTTTAAAATATTTAAATATTTTATCTTTATTTGGACTATAATATTAACATAACCTCTGTGCCTAATTAGTTTTAACATTCCTTTGAGAGGTACACGAAATACAGCGCCATTACACACGCTTAATTACAAAACAAATACAACATCCGATTCGCCAATTAACCTATAACTCTAACATCGATATTTTTTCGGATTCACTGCCCATATTTAAAAGGAGCATCATGTCGATGATATTTCACATGATGTGAACAATTCAAACATTTCACAAGTGTTCATTGTGCATACATACACACACTTTTACACACATGTCACCCGGTAATTACTAAATATACATACCATATACAGGGTGTCCGGTGGTAAAGTGCAGTAACTTCGGGAGGTGATTCTACGTGATCGTAGGAGTAAAAAAGATAAATAACTTTTTCTGAAATTCCAACTTTTAGATGTACTTTTAAGCTAATAACGAAAAATTTCTCCGACGTGCCTAGACAGCATTATTTTTTTCACCGTTGCCAAATCTACATCCCGCGCCCCCTCGGTAACTAATCCCCGCTACCCCCGGCACCCGAATTCAGTCGGTCAGCTGGTAAACTGTCCCCCGCACCCCCTCCTGCACCCCCCGCTATTAGTAAATCGTGCTTTGAATGCAATGTGTCACAAAATTTGACGGGCGGAGTAAACAACTTTGAAAATTTAATTTATCTAAGAATTTTTGAATTCGTTCACTAGATTTATTGTTTGTTCTCTGCGAACTTTTCATTTGGTTTGAATTTTTGACAGATGTGAAGAGAACCCCGTACAATTTAGATGTCGGTACGTGTTTTAGAGGTATAATGGTTATGGTGCTGATTTTATCAAAATCAAATTTTATAATATTCTTATTATTATTATAATTTACAAGTACAAGTATATTACATTGGATTTATTAATATAGACGTTGTACATTATAATGATTTATGATCAATAAGATGGATCAAGGAAAAAAATATTTATGAGATGTAATATTTTTGGTATGCCTCGTTATTCTGCTGTGTCATTCGTGTGGAAAACGTTCTTTTTTTTAAATGATTTTCATTGTTTTTTCTCACCTATAAAATTATGTCCCGTCTTTCCGGTTTATAAAAAAAGGTCTGATTTTTCGGATTGAAATTTTCAAAAAATCCCCAGGGTTTCAAAAATACGATTAAAAAAATAATAATAATACAGAATGTCTTAGAATATTTTCCTTAACCGGAAAAAAAATTAAAAAATATGATGCACGTGGCCTATTAGTAAAAAGCGATGAAATTAGTTAAGTGTTCAATGAGTTATTAATATTTTTTATAGTAAAAAGTGTAACGTGATTTTAGTGCAGTTCTCTTTTTGAATTTGGTAAAATATCAAAACATACGGCGAACTCTGTGTTGTTATTGTTTACAATTCACATGCGGTTTCCATGGATACGCGCCACTCACAAATATGCAACGTTGCCACGTTCACACTTGCGAATTTATCGGGTAAGTTTGCACCTACACTATGGCTTTTTAGCAGGTATGTCTTTTTGTATGAAAAATAAAAAATTGGAATTTCGGAAAAAGTTATTTATCTTTTTTACTCCTACGATCATGTAGAATCCCCCCACGAAGTTACTGCACTTTACCCCCGGACACCCTGTATAAGAAATTACAAGTAAACACACATACCTTAAAATATTTACTATCTGTAAATTGTTTCATCACTGTAACCAATGTACTGTTTTTTTCTATAATGTGAAATAAATTAGTAAAAAAATAAACGTACTTATAATAGTCCCAGAGAGAAGTCGCACCACGATCCACGATCCACGAAAAATATATAATTTCTAAAATGCGTTTTAAAATGTCGTAAAAATAAAAGCTATAGATACCGAAAATTTGTATGGAAATTACAAAATGAAGACAGATATGTTAAATGCTTTATTTGGAGACTAATTATTATTTATTTTTTTATTACTTATTATTTATTACATATATGTCTAATGCTTTATTTGGAGAAAAATTATTATTTATTATTTTATTACTTATTATTTATTACAGATATGTCAAATTTTTTATTTGGAGACTAATTATTATTTATTATTTCATTAATTGTTACTAGTTAAAAGATAGCTACTTAAAGGTTTTAAAATAACGTTGTGTTATATAATGCAGTATTGCCGTGATTTATGAGCTTTAGACTAAAGAAAATAGCAAAGGATGGTGAAAAAATAAAAACCGTCATAGATAACAATCTTTTGGAGGCCAAATTAAAGGAGGAATCATGGCAGTCAGTCCTGTCATCGCAAGATGTTAATTCAGCTGCTGAAAATTTCATAAAATGTTTAAAAATGCATGTGGAAAGATGTTCGTCTGTACGAAGTGTAAAACATAACATGTTAAGCAATAGTAAATCAATCTCTTTGGAGTCACACAAGGTAGTGTGCTTGGGCCAATATTATTTTTTGTAATTTATATAAACGATTTATGCAGTCTAAAAATTCCAGGTGACATTCTTAGTTTTGCAGATGACATTGCCTTAATATTTGAGGGTAAAACATGGAGGGAATCATTATACATATACAGCTTTAAGAGTTGTCAATAGTTATCTGAATAATAATATTCCAACTTTAAATACACAAAAAACGAAATACATCACTTTTAGAATTTTTTATAAAAGTCAGATATCTATCTCTCATAACTTGATTATTCACAATTGTGTGCAAAAGAAATGTAGACAACATCAAATACCTAGGCGTAAAATTAGATACATTTTGAGATGGAATGATCATGTCGTAAATATGTTGATAAATGTTGGTAAATAATGGTAAATAATAGTTGCAGGCTTTTCTATATTTTTTAAGATCTCAGACATGTACTAGACAAGGACTAATTGAAACCTGTTTATTTTGCTATAATTCAGTATCTACTTTCGTATAATGTAGTGTGCTGGGTTTCTGCCTGAAAACTATTATAGAACCACTTAATATTGCCCAAAAACTGATTCTCAATGTTATGTACAAGAAGAAATTCATAGATCCTACACAGTTACTTTAAAAGAATGTAATTATTAATAGTAATTTATAGGCATGTAATTTAATTAATTTAAACCAACCATTTATCACACAAACGCTTTGCAGATTTTTTAACGATATAAGTATTGATATAAGAATACAGCAAATTCGTACTAAAAGAATTGGCTGTGATCTGAACTTTGTGTCAATTCACACGCATTTGGCCAAAGAAATTATTTGTATCAGGCTTCCCTTCTATTAAATAGCCTTCCAGTACACATTAAGTCTTCTAATTCCTTGTGTACTTTTAAAAATAATGTTAAATTATTTGTGCTAGCCAAGGATTGCCAACATTTTGTATTTCATTTTTGTCCTTTTAAATTAATGGCATAATATGTTGTATATGTATATTTTGTCATTCAATGTTTTTTTTTATTATTTCTGGAACTTACAATTAAGATAACCCTGAATTTTTAATGCCAAGTTGCGATTCCTACTCAGTTATTCCAAGTACAATTAATTTTGTGGTTAACAATAAACTCACTACTGACTATTATCATAGACACCTCATATTTCGACTTATGACAGGTCTTATACAAGCTTAGTATAAATTAGTTCAACTATTGTTACACTGGTATATATATTTTTTTAATTATGCATTGTCTTACTGCACTTATATTAATAACTGCATCACTTGCAATAGTGTTTTTTTGTACACATTAATTGTTCTTTAATTTATTGCTATTATTATCCTGTTTACCACTATTCCCTTGTAATTCAATTTTCACTGTATTGTAAAAGCCATTTTATGGCGTTTGAATAAATAAATAAATATTACCAGTTTATACTGGTTTAACCAAAGTTAGTTGTTTTTATTTGATTAAAACGATTGTGAAATTAAAATTATTGAAGAAGTAAATAAAATAATTAAAGAAACTATTGTTACGCCAAAAAGAGCACAAAAAAGTTATAAAATAATTAAACATTGTACTCAGCAGGTTTTCTGAAAATAGTCGTTCACAATTAAAAACCCCATAAACTATCCGTTAAAGTTAAAGATCATGAATTTAAACAAAATAAAAAAAATATATATCTATACCTTAGAATTATAACAATGCACACCTTCTCACTAAGCAGGACTTTTTTTGAAGGGGTAGGTCGACACTCTAATCGAGCATCATAACCACAGGGCTAACGATCAAGAGGAAATGTCTAGTCAGTACCTTGCGTTTAAAAATAAATTATTCAATTTACATTGTATTAAAACATAGATTTAGAATAAAACACTGCCTTCGTGGTTAATGCCGCATTCTCTAAGGCTGAAGTCTATAAAGTCTATCCTGCAATATTTATTATATGGAAACCCGATGTTACGGAAATTGGATGCTACCACTATCCGCTGGTGACACATTTACAATCATCATAAAGAGCAGGCCAGTAACCCGGCTGATCACATTATTCTGACAGGATGCATCACGATTGTGAGGCATGATTACCGAAATATCTACATTAATATTTGCGATGAAGGATCCCTTATAGTATCTTTATTATTATTTCAAGTAAATGCTAAGAGCGAGCCATCGTTTATTGTATCCTTAGTACGATCACAAAGCGTGT
Source organism: Hesperophylax magnus (assembly GCA_026573805.1). Lineage (NCBI taxonomy): Eukaryota > Metazoa > Arthropoda > Insecta > Trichoptera > Limnephilidae > Hesperophylax > Hesperophylax magnus. The sequence goes on from JAIUSX010000014.1 coordinate 17,506,976, forward strand.
AAGTAACTTTGAAGATATCTAAGTTCAAGTTCTCCTCTAATTCATGCTTCTGAGTAAACAGCAAATGAACCATAAATCACAGAGATCTCTTAAAACTTACATGTTACAAAATCAATCCGAACACTTTTCCGTTCCTGGGTTCCTGGTAAAACAACTTGATCCGACAGTTCGATCTAATTAAGTTGGTAGTGTGCGCTTTTAGAGCTCGATGGATTTCGCTCCCGCTACTACTTAGCCCCCGCTCACCACTCACTCTCCTCCCGCGTCTCTCCCTAAACTCTCCATCGTTTCTCCCGCTCATCTCCCTACTCAGTCTGCTGCCCCCGACTACGCAGCCACCCAGCGACCCCCCGATCTGCCACAGTGATGGCTAATCTCGTGACAGGAGTGCTATAACCGGGGATTTCACGACATTTGGATTATATACTTCTCAAACGTTTCGCGTCGTATTTCGTCGGGGCCAGTGTAAAGACGACAAAACTTTACGATCAACAATTTGATACGCATTTCATTTACTTCGCGGTTATCACCGCATTTTGAATTACAATTTTTCAGCTACAACAAGATTGTGTTCAGAGATTGCGTTCCACAAAAGAAAAGTATAAGTATAACCTTTGTTTTTAATAGGGACGTGTTTATAGATAGAACAGATGGACGGGAAATAAATATCAAACAATTAACCCTAGTCAATAAGGTTTCAGAGAAAAACAGAATGGAGGAAAAAATCCATAAGTATATTCATAGACCTCCGTAAAGTATTTAATAGTGTTTCACATTCAAAATTAATTAATAAACGAAATAATATAGGAATAACTGGCAAAGCTGAATGCGAGTTATTTTTCACAAAAATGCGCTATATAAATTACCCAAATATTTTTTTTATGTTTTTATTATTATTACAGGTGAAAACAAACAAAGAAAAAAGTGATATAGACAAAATAGATTTTTGAAATCCACAAGGAACCGTATTAGCCTTATAAATAGTCTAAATTCGTTCATGTTTTAGTGTTAAAAATTGTTTTTATCATTGACCAATAAAATAGCGACAATAAAAATTTAAGGGTTCCATGATAACTCAACACAGTGACAATTCAACACACTTTTAAAAAGTGATATAAAGTCATTAGAAACGACGAAAAATTTATTTAACCTAATCTAACCTAACCTAACCCAATCTACTTAACCCAGATAATAAAGTTTTTGTCTCATCACTTCCCATGACTTTATATAACTTTTTAAAGATGTGATGAATTATCATTGTGATGATTTATCCGGACAACAAATTTAAGACCAAATTACAAAAAAGCAAAAATCCATAACAATATAATATAATCAGATCTGATAAATTACAAATATTTAAAGGTAAAAAAAGTGGTGATGATCTGGCTTGTAAGCCAAACAGACCATCAGGGAATAATTAATTCCCTATGAAAAAATGGGTTTATTACAAAATTCACTCTGCAGGAAACGTAACAAATCATCCAGCCCCCAAATACATAAAAACAGAAAACTCACCGAATATATCACTCGCATTGAGATTGCAGCGATTCCTTAATCTCCAAATTCGGCAGCGAACGGCAATCAGCACAATTACACTTGTATTCGCAGCATGAAATTATGATCTGTCACGACCAGCTCTCAAGAGAGTAGAATTTAGAATAATATTCAATTAGCACATTGTAATTCTAAAGTACTGTCACTATTCTTGTGACAAAAATATTTAAAAACAGAAGATGACAATCAGGACTAGTGGTGCCCTCTCTTGTCAAACAATATAATCCGGATGAATCCAGCTACTTATTGCATATATGACTGTAATTCATTATCACTACCTGCAGAGCAAAATCTATGCGAGAATTCACAGAGAGGTCTATCCTGTCCACTATTTTTAAATTTAATTTTCAAATTTGATTTCAAACTAATTTTAAGGCTACTGCTTCTCCAAAAAGAATATTTTTAAAACATATTTTCTAGTTTTACATTCAAACATGGAGTGAGTAATAAGATAAAGTGATGTTATTCAATTCAAATTGCTGTTATTCTTTTATCCAAACTTATTTTTTACAATTCAAACAGAAAGCAGAACAGGAATAAAAAAATTATGAGAAAATAAATAATATATATTTTTTTTAATATATTAATAAAACTAAATATGAAAAAATATATAAATCAATAAAATAGTAAGTTTCCTGACATATTCGATAATGTTATTTTACGAATGAATTTAGTAAGGTTCGTGTTAAACAAATCGATATCTTAGCATAATTTATTAAACGTTCTACATATACTTATTTTTTTAAATACATTTTCAAGATTGTTAGTATTGCTCTAAGGAATTTAAAATGTGTCCGAATATCGAGTAACTCTTAGCGGACATCTGAAATCTGAATATTTTGTAATAGGTACGAGCTATCAATGAAATTGTGAATTATCTTACTTAGCATTACTGGGTCTCTAATATCTCGGCGTTGATCAAGATTTTTAATGTTCTTGGAGACATAGTTCTCATTATTTTGCATGCGATAAGAAACATATTTCGAAAAAAAATTCTGAACTCTTTCTATGTGTATTTATATATATAGAACAATGAGGCTTCCGTACTATTGAAGCGTACTCTTGGTGGCTTCTGTCGTAGGATAAATAGAATCTTAAATATTTGCGGATTTTCGAACACTTAAATTACTCGAAGAATAATTTCTAGCATTTTCAAAGCCTTCGACGTGATACGCCCGATGTGAGATTGAAAGAACGCCTCACTGTCTAATAGACCTCTTCATTATATATTATTATATAGCTTCATATATTACCACACTAAACTCTACAATAAAATCCCACTCTTATTCAAAACTCACAACAATATTTTAAAATTTAAATCTCTAATAAAAAGCTGGATTCAAAACATAAGGAGATTCGAAATGGATAATATACTGACACCATATAAACTGAAACTCAAACCTCTCAACTGGACAAAAAAAAACCATGTAAAATATTTCAGAAAAAACACTATTTAATACATTTATGATTACTTAATATTATTCATAGTGCTAAATTTTAACAATATATAAATTAAATCCTCGGCATGGGAGATCCCAGTGAAGATATCATTATATCTATTAGTTACAAAATAGAAGATAATAAAACACATATTATTATTATTATGTTGGGATAGAATATTGTGTTTTTCCTTCGAGAATAAGATTCTAGAACTCTAACTTCTTCTAGAACTTTATATTTATTCAAAAGAAGGCATTTTTTTAAATAATATACATTCACCAAAGAGTCCAGGTTATCCTGGAGCTATATAAAGTCCGTCTCAGACTTTCTAAATCTTTTTTTATCAGCATGTACATATGAAATTTACGAATAGTTTTGTTAACATCATTCATAAAAATATTAAATAAAAGGGGGCCAAGTTTAGATCCTTGGGGAACTCCTGAAGTTACGTGGACGATACTAGTGTATAACGCTTGCACATTTACAGCTTTCTTGCGATTGTTGACAAATAATTTATTTATTTATTTTTACGCCTTAAAAGGGTTTTACATAAAAGTGACGCACGATGAAGTGTACATAGGAGAATATCTGTATTATAAAGGAGATAATATCATTATGTAGATGTAACCCATTATAAACTAGGTACAAAATAGATGTAGGTACTAGATCCATAAATATAAAACTGTGAATACAAATTATGTAACTTATAAGTTTTTTCTGGATCAAATGTACAATAATAAAAAATGAAATTTTTAAAAAGTGTAATGAAAATTTTATGAACACTAATTTTTTTTAATACTTTCATAAAACTAAATATGAAACAATATTAATAAAACGTATATTACACTTATTACTATTACACTTATTTCTATAAATAGTATCATTAAATATATCAATGGAAACCCAAATAATAAAATATAGAGTGTTCTCATACAATTTAAGGACTTAAAATCGATAAAAGTTCTGCCAACGAAGCCAAGCGTCTTTAAAGCCTTATTGTTTATATCGTTTATGTGTGCAATGAATGTCAATTTTTTATTGTATATTACACCCAGGTCACGAATTTGTGACACCGATATTAATTTAATATATATTCACGCAAGATATTATAATGAGTTTTAGAAAATCGTATTACTTGACCATTCTGAATGTTAAAAAATATAGCATTTTGTTTATACCATTGATGAAGTTTATCTAAGTTAGTCTGAAAAATTTGGCAGTGGTATACATTTTGTATTATTTTATATATGTTTAAGTCGACTGCAAATAGTAGTACTTCAACATCTAAATTGGTCAACAATGTCATTGATGAATAATAAGGAAAATGTTGGACCGAGATGGGACCCTTGAAGAACCCCATTTGTGGCCTCAAATGTATAAGATTGTACATAATTAATCTTTACGCTAAGCACCCGATTTCTATGGTAACTAATAATCCAACTCAATAAATTACCGTTGATTTCCCAATCTGAGTTTATATATAAGTATGTGATGTCGAACCTTTTCAAAAGCTTTACTTAAATCGATGTATACAGTGTCCACTTTGTTGTTTGAGACCAAGAGATTCAGATATTTAATTTTCATAAATTATTAATTTACTTAGACGAAGCGACCTGGGATGAAGTCATGTTGGTTAGGAACAATAATGTTGTTGATATGTTTTACAGTGAAATCTAGCACTAATTTCTCAAAAAGTTTCGGTTAGGCAGTATGCAAATTGGTTTGTAGTTTGATATATCGCTTTTATCGGCTATTTGTGAATAGGTGTTAAATAACTCTTTTTCCATTGAGCCTTAAAAACTCAGAAGAGCTTGTTAAAGAAGAAAAAGATAATACTAATAAATCTAAAGGAAACATGAAACAGAACAGATACGAAAATCGGATATGTTTATCCGAGACACTATCTAGGTTACAAACCAATTTCATTAGAAATTTTGTTTCCATTTAAAAAGGTAGAAGCCACAAATATGGGAAACAAATAATTGCAATATGATATTGTTCTGAACTTGAAATATGAGATCGACAAATATGACGCTTAAGTAATAAGTCTCAATGGTCGAGTGGTTTAAGACGCCTGTTCCGGTAAGACAAGAGATTCTGGGTTCGATTCCTACTGGTGACCGTCATCTTTTTATTTTTCTGTGTATTGTTCTTCTTCGTTTAGATTTATTAGAATTATATTCTTCTTCAATTATATATCATATTGATGAGTACAACCTTCAGAATAAGTTAAAAAGAAAAGTTGTTCCTGACTACTTGTTTAAGAGTTAATATAAAGGATATTTCAGACTACTAACACAAGTTATTAAAAATATTGTAGGTATACCATCCGGTCCAACAGATTTATTGTTATCTAATGCCTTTATGCTCTTTTCTATGGCTTCTATTTTGATAAAACATTGGCTTAAATTTAATGACTTCTTCTAAAATGTCGGAAACAGTATTGACAGAAATAACTATGTCGTAAACACTCGAGGTATTTAAAAATGAGTATAATTGTTCTAATTGATTACGTTAATTATTTTCCTCGTCGTAAAATGACAAATCTACCAAGGTAAGGTACTCTACAGTATTATGGTATTCAGCTTTGGAGAAGTTATACGATGTGGTAGTTAGGTTTAGAGATTTTCCAGACATATTTTGTTATGATAATATTTAATGGTGGATGGTGTTTATCGAGAGGTAATAATATTCTTCAGCTTTCTCGACTACTATTTTAAATCACTGTAAAACACGTCTAACTTTCGATTGTCAGGAATATGGACATATCACGAATTTCACTGGATTAGCGCACTGTAATTCGGCTTCGTTGATGGCAGATCCAATGCCATCTTGGCTGGTCCAGTTCAGCATATTATAATCATCAGCGATTATGAATTTTGCTTTCGGATATTTAAATTTGAGTATTTCTATGTCCTCATTGTAGTTTTCATATATTTGCAAATCCTATGCATGTGGGATGTAGACACAGCCAATAATAATTTTTCCATTAGGTATGCTGAACATTACAAAAATGTTTTCAACACTAGTGTGCTTGACCTGTAATTTACAGAATGAGATGTTTTTAGACACGCCCATACAGGATTGAGTTTAATATTTCTAAATGTTTAATTTTGTGATTCACTAGGGCGAGTCATACCTGGTATTACCGGTATACAATGGACGCCCGAAGTTTAAAACGTGTCTCGACAATGAAGGATCTTGGAATCATGTTTCATAGTAGGCTGACATTTCATGCTCATATTAAGATGAGCATGTACCACTTCACTGAGAATTCTGGGCTTTGTTCTACGAACTACAAGGAATTTTAGAGATACCAGGGTGCTTATAGTTTTATATAGTTCCTTAGTAAGGAGTAGACTTGAAAGTGGGTCGGTGATTTGGAGTCCACATCAGGTAAAGTATTCTCTCATGTTGGAGAGAGTTCAGAAGAAATTCTTGAGATTTCTCGACATGAGGAAGTATAGCTACTACCTGTGGCTCTATTCTACTGACTTTCTTTTGGTTATGCTTGGAATTAACTATCTACGGGTCAGGAGGGATGTGCGCATTGCTACACATTTCTTTAGACTGATTCGTGGATGGTTTGAAAACTCGGTCATAATAGAGAGCATTCATTTCTATGTTCCCGATGGTTATCTCCGTCACCGACAACATAGACTATTCTATCTCCCAGCCTGCAAGACTAACTTGCCAATGGTCATGCCTGTGGGGAGAGCAATCTTGCTGTTGAACAGAATCAATTCGGATATCGACATTTTTAGCATCAGTGAGACTTCCTTTAAAAGGCAAGCTCTATTATTACTTGTATAGTTCATATACACACTGTCTATATTAATGTAAGAATTCTTAATACCAAATTTATTTTAAAAACGCATTAAAATTAACAATTTTGTAATGTTAACATATCACACCTCCTCCATTAGACTTTGCTCGAATTAGAACTTAGATCAAGGCGATAGGTATTGTTTTGATTTGGGACTAATTCTAACGAACCGATATTCGCATTAAACCATGTTTCAGTTAGTAAAAAATTGTCATATGAAAAGGTGGGTGAACTAATTTTAAATTGCTGCAATTTCGTACGTATTCCTCGTACATTTTGATAATATCCAATGAGTCTGAAGAGTACATTCTGTTTGTTTATCAGTTTTATCCATAGCTTTTGATAATTTTAGGAATTACATTAAAATGTTTGGTCCGCACCCTTTTCTTTTCTCTCCTCTATTTCTTTCTAGATCAGGTCAGTTAAATGTTTTCTTAAATGAAGAATGCTGTTCGGTTTCATTTTTATTCCACTAGGCAAAATATTTTTCTTAAAAGGACAAAGGTTTGGCAGCTTAGATTCTTGAAATTCAACTTTAATGGGGCTTATTTTGTATTAAATTTTACTACCAAGCATGTAAATTTTAACTTCATCAGGTTTGAACTCGCTATTTATTTCACTAATGACAGCCTTTTTTTCCTTCAAGATACTCTCCATGCTTGAGTTGGAACTACACTCGGAGACGTTAAATAAAATCACATTCAAATTTCAGCGGGTCTTGCGTTACTCTATCTTGGTGAAAAAGTCACACATTGGCGTTGTTTCTTTGGGGTGATACTTTCTTTTAAATTAACTTTTCAAGTGTCATAACTTTTCTTTCGAGAACTCTTAGGTATAAGATTTATTCCAAGGTCCTGCATGGTTTCAGAGAGGTTAGATGAAATAAATATCATAGTTTCACGATTTTTATTTTAGGCGACATTGATTAGCCTGAAACACCTATAAAAAATGAAAAATCATCCAAGAAAAAATACAGGCTGCTGATGAGAATTAACCCGCAGCCTTCTGATTCCCGTCGGCGGCATGTATTTATCTCGGAAGATTTTTTCAAGTTATATAAGTGTTTTAGGCTAATAATTATTGCATAAAAATAATATGTAAACATTGAAGTTCACGAAAGAAATTGTGTTCTTAGAATTACATCCTGTAACTCTCACTGTATACCCATAAGTAGGAAAGAAAAAATAAAATATCTTGGTATAATTATCGATAATAACATAAAATGGAACAGTCAAATAAACTCCACAGTAGACAGAGTGAGAAAGCTGATTTATATATTTTTTAGACTTAAACATATTTATCATTAAAAATATTAAAATATATTTTTTTTGCATATCTGGATTCTTTGCTACAATAAAAAAATAGCATTAAAAAAACATTTTACATCTAGAAATAAATGTATTCCAAGAATTCCCGGTTCCGCCACATACAAAAAATTACGACATAATTGCACTACTTTAATTACATAAAGATCTTTTTAGTAAAAAAAATAATATCCCACCGTCAAATATTGATATAAGAAATATTTCTGTTAATGGATTAACTGTACCACTCGTATGAACTACAGCAGCAAAGCATCACTATGCATATTAGGAAATAAAATTATTTTATCAATTACTCCTTGATATAAGAAAAGAAAAATACACGACATTTATAAAATATATATATATATATATATATATATATATAAATATATATATATATATATATATTGTAATACCACCGTATAATTTTTACTTTTTCCTCGATATAATTATTATGTTTTGTTATTATTTCTAATGTTTTTATCTAGGTAATCTTTTATATTTTAATTACGTTTCTTTTTCCTGTATTTTGTAATTTTATTTATTTACTTTGTATTTTTATTCACCTTTATTATTATTGATATATGTAATGGTAGATACTGCTACCCGGCTCAGAACAGATATTGTCTAGTGAGTCGGGTAGCGCACATAATATGTAAACAAATATTGATGTCAATAAACGCCCGGGTTACCGGCAATAAAAAAAAAATAAAAAAATAAAAATAAAGTATTATGTACATCTCATCTACATTTTTTATTACTTTTATATACTGTATTATAAATTCATCCTATATATTCTTACCAAAGATATTATAATACTTATATTCTATTATATTTGATTCTTGCGTATATGTTGTCATCTAAAATGGTTAAATAATGATATAAATTGACTAAATTAATTTACGATTTAAAATTCACGTTGGAAATTTATTATTATATTTAATTTTATATTGATGAACCTGCATGTCGAACTTTTTACTTAACTTCACTCCGTAAACTTTTACTTTGTAACGTTTCACTTTAAACTTCAAACTTCGCCTTGAAAATTATAATTTAACTTTAAATTTTTCATTTTGTAACTTTACACAAGTATTTGTTATAAATAATTTCTCCTCTTCTGGGCACAAGCATCTGCTTTATAAGGAGTGTTGTGTAATATAATATAAATCAATATTGCGCTGAAATAAAATTTATTGAGAAAAACAATAATATTAAAAAAAAAAAAAAGTAAATCAAATACTTCGGTATTTATTTATCTATGGTTTCGACATGCTTGAATAGCATCGATATACATTCATTTAATATTAAAAAGACCCAAACTAAGCAAATTATGGTGGTAATAGAATAAAATAAGAATAATATAATAACAATTATTTATATAATGACATGAAAACTGATAATAATAAAACAACAAAGACGGATTTGGGTGCCTCGGTATGGATAACATAAAACATATATGTTTGAGACAGAGTATGAATACGAATGAAGCAATAATGTGTACCAAAACTAGGTTATATGGCATTCCATTATATTTGACTACCTCTGCGGCGAAACGGTAGATAAGTACTAATTGATATAAAGAACCATTTCTATTCGGCACAAAATACATCACTTTTATAAAGAATTAATTTGGCCTTCAAAATATTTCAATATGTAAAAATCTTTGTTTGTGTTAGCTATTCGTATTATATGTCCAATTTGCATTTTATTAATAATTCAGAATATTTAATATAAAAAGAAAAAAGCAAAAATTTCATCAATCTTGTTTAATTTATGAAGAAGGGAGAATAGATGAACAATCAGTATCTTTTAAATCTCGTCGTGAATGATAAAGCGTATTCAGTGGCCTAACTGCTGTAATTCTAGACATTCGTAGGACCGTCGTAAATGTAATGAAAATGTTTCCTTCCCTGTTCGGGAGGATTTATTTCATTAACCCCTCCCGCCCTGGGGGTGGTAATATACCCCGGGGTGCGACGTACCCCAAGGGTAGTTTATCTGGCCAGTCACCCCACCTCGTCAAATGATGAACGAATGCGATTTACCCAGCAGCTTGTGTCAAAGGTTAGTGCCGTTTCCTTCAACTTGTACAAATCACTGGTAAAATCTTTACCTACCCTCATGAAAGCTTTGTGGAAGTTTTCATTCTCTTTCTTATCAGATCATGTTTACCTTTCTCTTAAAAGGTTTGCTGGTAGCACCCGGCGTTGGTAGGGAATTTGATTTATCCAAAGGGTAGCTGATAAGTACTTAATTAGTGGCCGAATCACATAGAGCTCTAATATTTGATTCTCAAATGACCTACAATCTAAATCAAACCCACTAGGTAGGTGCTTGTTTACAGTATTTATTACCGCAGATTCGTCACTGCATTCTTATGTTCCATAATGTATATGATGATACGAGTAACTTTCCTCAATTGGACATAATATGAGTTTAAATAATATGTCATAGCTGTAAAAATGATAAATGTTAATGCTTAAGTTAATAATAATCACGTTCGATTTCTCGAAAATTATTTTTGGTGTATTATGCCGTGTTGGCCAAAAATAACATAAAGTATGCTTGTGGCACTTTCCAGGGTGGAAGATACTCTCAATATCGCCCTGGTATAAGACCACCATTCAGGATTGAAACGTTGTTTGAAATGGCTTTAGCCGTGTTTGGTAGCCAGGGACTCCTCTACCTTCCTCTTCCCCATCTCTTTCCCCTCCCCGCTACCTTCAGCTACATACAACATAACCCAATCGGGAATGCAATAGTCTCACTGGCTCCAGATGGTTGGGAGCAGTCGGGACACACATTTAAAAAAAAAATCAAATGGCGAACACAGAATAGGGTTTTTTTATTGTTTTTTTTATTCTCGAAATAAATGAGGAAAAAAATTAGTGAAGGTAATAATTAAAAAAGTTAAAAAAAATTTAAATAAAATTTAAATTCTATAATGATTGAATGTGTGCCATTTTCAATTTTCCGCCCAAACGACACGATCGTTTTTATTCGTGAATTGGCCAAGAGCATTGGCGCAAACGTTGGCAACGGCGTTCACACGTTGGAAAGTTGGCGCCAACGTTGGCTTAGTGCGTTGGGCAACATGAACTAGGCATAAGCTGAAATGTTGGCCGACGAGTGACCATTGTCATCAGTACTGCATTAGTGCATTTTATTACAGATTTGTGTGGCTAAAGACCTTTTCGCTACACTTCCACGATTTGTTTATTATGTTTGTTTTGACATACAAACACTAATAGCAACTCTTTGACTCAATTATATCAATATTTGAAAACAATCTCAGTTTTCTGAAAGCATAGAGTAACTTTAAATATTATTTTCCAAGGGTTATTATAATGAAGATTTTTCTTGATGCATTGAAATTATCCATTTATTATTGTGTACTCTGTTTTTATAGCTCTTTTTGTAGATACATATACGCAATTTTTTAAAAATATTTTTATTAATTTTTACCTTTTATTATGACGCAGATGCGAATGGTAGCAGAAGCCGGGGACGCCCGAGAAGACATGGCACAATCAAGTGAATCAGATACTTGAGTCGGGACATGTCAAGAGTCAGAATAATAGAATAGTATGTATTAGACGATGTATGAATATGAATGAAGCAAGGAGTATGTGCCAAGACTGAGTTGTTTGGCGTTCCGGCCTCTCTGCCTACCCCTGCGGGGAAACGGCGTGTTGGTTAGTTAGTTAGTTACCTTTTTTTATTTAGATCTTCAATGGTCGTTATTTTATTAATCATCTAAGAAAGAGATAATACCAATACATCTAAACGAAACATGAAACAGAACAACATTGCCTCCGTGGTCGAGGGGCAAGGCTCTTGACTAGCAATCCGTAGGTCGGCGTGCGCAAGTAAATTTTATTTGTTTGATTTGTGTTATTTCACAATACAAACATTTAAGGCGAAGCTTAATGCCGAATCACTATTTTGATTAATCTTTATGACGAATTGGTGTACATTATGAATACCAAAAAATATGCTTCAGATCAATTGAAAATTTTCCTATCGCTTCGCTTGAGTAGAATACAAATAACATAAGAAAATTACTTAATAAAAATAGAAATTCAAACTAAACGAAATGTATGAACACATAAAGAAAACAACTTTTAAAAAATACAGTATTATGGCTAAGATTATCTGTGACAGTTTTACTTGACTAACTTTTTTGCTTTCTTATAAAATTATTTACAAAATAAATCAAAACCAGTTTTGTGCTTGAAATCGAACGTTTCTGGCCTCCGTTTGTCAAGCAATTTTAATGCCTATTACCTACGATATAAGGTATACTAAAAATGTACACATTTTTGGCTTGTAGCTCCCTCTTAAAAATTATATGAGGTATATTTGCAGCACGTTCCAGAGTGGATGATTCTCTCAATATTGTCGTAGTGTAATATTGTATGTATCGACCACCAATCAGAATTTAAACGTAGCTTTAAATGGCGTTATCGTATTTGGTCTAAATAACTAGGTACTTCCGTACCTTCCTCTTTCTCACTACCTTCAGCCTCACAACGTACCCCAATAGGGATACCATAGTTTAACTGACCCCAGGAGGTTGGTGATAGGGGACTCTTGTGCAAAATTTATGTGAACAAATAAACAATTTTAAAATATACAGAAAATAATATTTTTTTATGTAATTTTTGTCGATCTCGTTGTACATAATTCAGTATTAATAATACTATCTTCAACATTATAAATTATTGAAAAGTTCTAGTGAATTTATTTGTAACCAAGAAGATTTTTAAGATATACAGCATGTATCCAATTTTTATTGATGAATCACCTAGGAACTTTTTCTATAAGTCTGAAATAAATAATCAATTTCATTAGAATAACTTTTTTTGAATAAATTTTATTTAAGTTATTTTATTGGTCAGTGATAAAGCCTTCAATACACTACTAAAATAAATTTTCATAGACATTTTTGCATGGCATTTGATGAAAAAAAAATAAAAAAACAACCCCTTAAATACTGTTTTCCACGTCAAAAATATTTTAGCTGGAATAATTGTGCTATGCATAAAAAAAATCTTGTCTTAAAAACATTAATTTACCAAAAAAATAATAATGGAATAATTGTGTTATTGTCATTTAGAAAAACCTGTCTAAATTTACCTAATATGAATTCTATCGACTTGGGAGTGGTCTCATTCGATTCAGCACTGAAAAGGTAATAAACGATACCTCACTTGACCTAGTCTGTAAACATGTAGTTATCAAATCCCCCGACCAAAAGAAGGGGGTTCCACCATTTTATTTTGGGTGGACTCTGCGATCTTCATTTATACTAGTTATCTGCTAAGAATGTTCTTGTTTCTGAACTCAAGCTCGGCTTGCTGTTTTATATTATATTTTAGGTTCTTTTTTTCATATGCTATAATAGCACTGTTCTGTTAATTGTGTAGCTGTAGCTAATAAAAAGTTCGGGAACGTTCATACATGCAAACAAAAAAAAAGTTTTCGTACAAACAGGTCTCCAACTCGTCGTGGAATGAGTTTATAAATAAATGGTTCTTTTGTATTAATCAGAGATTTATTAATACTCCGCGTATTATAAAGTTGACTCGATAGTCGACCTAACTAGAAGCTGGCTAATTGAAATCTGGAACAGTAAATTTCTCTGGGAGCCTTCCCACTGGCCCTGGCGACTACTGGCCACTGGCTCCATCTCGCGGACTTCCACGCAAGCTCTATGCACTGCCAGCTATTACTTCCCAAGAAACGAAATTACTAAAAATCAGAAAACTGTACGAATATAATATTTACATATTAATCTACAAAATCCAAAATGGATTTATATACATGAACACAACATTCATAAAAAACATCACAAATACATGAACACTACACAAGACAACATAATAAACTATACACACATTCAGCAAAGACTGAAAGAGGTAAAGGAAACATATGTCAAGAGGGTGTACGTATATACGATAACCTTCCTAATAGCCTGACATCAGTAAATAGATAATACACAATAATAAAGTTGATTGTTTACAGGTAGAAAAAATATAACAAGCAGTAATTGTTGGTTGAAGTACTAGTACATATTAAATTATTTGGCGGGTTGGAAATAAGCCTACGTGGCTCAGTGGTCAAGAGTGTCTGACCGGACATTCTGATGAGGCACGGGTTCAATTCCCGTCGGCGGCATTTGTTTTTACTCGGGAGATATTTTCAATTTGTATTGATATTGCAGGCGACTAATTATTGCTTATATTATAGAGAAGTGGTTTAGTCCGAAGAAGTCGTAGGTCCCCTTGACGCACTCGAATTCCTCAGTAATGAAGGCGGGAAGACGAAATGAGCTGAAGCCCTGCTGCGCACTGCGCTGGGCTATCTTCTGCTTGAATACTGCGGGGTAGTCACTTTCATTCAATAAAAGGTCGAAAATAATAGAATCGAATAATATAGACCTAAAACTGAGAATACTCCTCATCAAGACCTATGTATGGAGTATCTTGATGTACGGCTGCGAAACATGGTGCCTATCCGAAAGAGATAAACGGAGACTAGAGGCTTTTGAGATGTTGTCCTATAGAAGACTGTAATATTTTCATGGTTCGGTCTTGCTTTTTATTATATTAAACAATATAAAATTTTCTTCTCTCTTGGCTATGACCGATACTTCATTTTTTTTTCTAAGGCTTTGCATATGTGTTCGCAGGGATGGAAAATTCCTCCCCTACAACACATAAGCCTCCACGAAAATTGGACCCTTAATTTCTTTGATAACTTCAGAAAGCTACTTAAAGCCCTCTTGTACTGTATATCTTTATAGACATATGTACTTAACTAATTAATACGTTATTTACGAAATTGAACGCAAATATTTTCGTATTTATATTGTAATTAAATTCCATCAAACGTTGTGTAATTTTTTGATTTATGATATAGGATTTTAATTACTTTCATTTTTGTGGTAACCCTCTTGGTTCTGATCGAGGCGTTGAGTTTCAAAATTTACTTGGTCTTTCCATTGCAAACCTAGACTTAAATGATTTCTCTGAATGAGCTAGCCTTCCTATTGTAACTATTCTGATTTCCTACACCCTAACAAAGTCGTAGTTAAACGCTGATAAAAGAAATTATACATGTTTATTTGGACAGGTAATTAAATATAACTCAAATGGTTAATTGTTAGTAAGTTTGATTTTGATTAACTCTTGTCTGTTTGGCGCCACTCCTTTATGATTCTGCTGCTATAAGTTACATGTAAAGAATGATTTAGTAGGTTAATGTAATTAGTTAATTGTATATTTGACGAACTCAGAATAACCCTTTGCTAGCAAAATTTGGCTCCTATCCTCCAGCAAGTAAACGAGATGATCGTGAGTCAACAAGAAATTTGCACAATCTTTTGACACGGCTCTTTGATTGATACCTAAGTTATCGCGTCCCAAAAAGCCTTCCACGTCATCATGCACTGCCTTCAAGTTTCCCCTCGGGTCCCGATACCTCCAAATTCCATCTCCTCCAAGGTCTACTATTTACTTAGGGCGAACCGGTTTCGTCCTATATACAATCATATACTCACGGTTGGTGTGGACTTACGGGTCGTGAATCCTCATTCCACGTTTAAAAGAGAATGCGAGAGTGGTCTACCGACCTAAATGCAAGCTGTATGCAGGTCCGCATTCTCCAGTAAACAGTACATAAGAAAATATATATGTATACATACGTTTTCGGGAAGGGTTTATAACTTGCAATACAAGGCTATTTACCTCGCATCCCAAGCTCGGATCTCGCACAAAGAGTTCTGCGAAACTCTAAGTTTGGTTACCGAATAAATACGTACTAATAAGGTTATACTAATAAATACTAGTAGAATAAGATCTTATTTGATAGTTTGTTTTGGAGAGCTATCGAACTCCAGGCTTTTGTTTGTTTGGTTTTGACGTTTTTATTTAAGAGAATCGTCATCTCTATTTGGTTTGGTTAATGGTCTTGTTATAGAAGC
The DNA here is from genome assembly GCA_026573805.1 of Hesperophylax magnus. Lineage (NCBI taxonomy): Eukaryota > Metazoa > Arthropoda > Insecta > Trichoptera > Limnephilidae > Hesperophylax > Hesperophylax magnus. The sequence continues at coordinate 17,523,087 of JAIUSX010000014.1, forward strand.
GACCACTGCCTCCTATTTGATGAACTGTATTTGTTTTAAATTTTACCTCCAGGGTTCAACATTAATTTTGGTTCATCCTATCCCGTGATTTCTCAATTGTTTCAAGTAGTTGATTGCCGCATTAGAGAGTACTCGACTCTCAAATGTCTCAGGCAACTGATGGGGTTTTGTATGAGCGCCCAATCAATAACATTCAAATGTTTTGTATAATTATTCGATATAAATCTTACTAACCCGTGATTTTTCAATTGTCGATTGTGAATGATAGGTATTTGTAAGCACGCAGCTTCTAGCTGTTTCAGGTAACTAATAAAATCTATGCGACCATCTAATCAATGGTATTCAAATGTTTCATGTAATTTTTCGATATAATTCTGGCTAACCCATGATTTTTCGATTGTCTTTTGCGAACAATAGGCATTTGTGAATGACCCAAATCGCTGCACATTGCACAATGACATCCTGATGATTATCCTTATAACTCTAATAAATTTTCTAGTTACGGCCAAGGTCGTTTTCAAACTATGCGGTTGGCCCAGATCTTCAGCGTCTCTATTTGTAAACAAATCGAATAATATAAACACCTTCTTTGACACACTAACCTAGATGCGAGATTGTTTATTTAAGAAATATTTCTACCTCTCCTTGTAATTCAGTTATGTTACCTTTTATTGTGCATAGTTAATTAAAATATTTTTAATTTCTTTTGAAGTTAAACTATTTATTTCATTTTTTGAACACAAATTTACTAAGAGGTTAAGTGAAGAATAAATATAAATATATATATAAGTACACATATCTCGATTGTCAAAATGTGTTAAATAAGAGTACATATATTAATAAATAAATATAAGATATATGATTATACATAGACTTGAATATTAATAAATACATATTTTCTTTTTCAATAATATAGATATGTCCATGAGTAGGTATTTTAAATCGTTACCATTCCGATGTTTTGATTAATAAATAAAATACATATATATAAGTACATTACATATATATTTATTCTTTATATACAATATATTACTTTATTTTATATAAATAAATACATAATATACATATATTAATGTGTAATGCTTTGTTTTGTTGTTCTTTAATAATTTAATTGATATACCATAATCAGCTGTATCTCCTCACTCCTAGGTCCTGAAAATTATTTATAAAAGGAAAACTCACCCCACCAAGGTTTTTCCGATTGGGTTCTACACAACAACCTTGCCGAAGAAAATTCTACCTAATTAACTGTATTTTCCAACCAATTTCAAAATAAATCTTTTCGACTATTTATTCCTATTTAATTTTTATTCTTGCTTGATTCATATAAATTAGCTGATATTTAATATTTGTGATATAGATGTGCCGGAAAATTATAAATTATTTAGGTCGAACTATTTTTTGTTGTTTTCACTCTTTTTATTTTATTTTTTTTTAATTTATAAGAAAATTCATTCCGAAATGCGCAAACTTTTAATTATTTCGATTCTGAATAAATTAAATATCTGTTTAAAACTTTCTTCTAAATTTCACTGTGTTCACCAATATTTTAAAGTATCTACAATTATTTTTTTTTCCGAATTGTTACTTTTAGAACAAAGGTTTGAGCGTTTATTATTATTGAATCCTTTTTTTTTGTTTTTGTGTTTGATTGATGCAAAATTATAATCTATTTTTAAATATTAATCCGCGAACCCGTTCACTCTAGATTAACGATAAAACTCTCCATTAAATTCTAATGTTTTCACTTTGAATGAAATAATTATTTTTAAATTTAAATAATTCACTTTTAACACTTTTTGCACTATTCACTTTTAACACTTTTAAGCACTTCACACTTTACTTTTAAAGCACTGAGTTTAAACTGTATTTATTTTCACTGTTTGATTTAATTTAACTGACTTATTAAATTTCACTGACTTGTACTTTTCACAAAATTTTCCTAAGACTTATTCAAAATTTAACACTTAAAGATTTTTCACTGTTAATCCTACCAAAGACGTAGTACCGCCACGTAACAACTTTTCGAATCCTCGGCGCGACTCCCCGAAAACTGGTCTGCACCGCCATTTTATACCCTTCTCAGATTCCAAAAGACGTATCTGAATTTCCTCTGATGATCGATTCTATCTTTTACCAACTCGCAAATCCGAACATCCCTGCCATTAATATCGATTGTGCTTCCATAAGATCTTCTGCTTTCCGGCTCTGGGCGGTGGTTAGTTTTTATCTCACAACTCTAAGTCGATAGGTTCCGGATCGGGTAAGTCCGCGTTCATTGCCCAAGCTTCCTTTGTTCTATGGTTCATACAAAATGTAGTTAAAATATCATGATTTTGCGTTCCCTTTTTTTCTCAATTCGCGATAGGTCCGTCCTCAGTAACATATATATAGATCTCAATTTTATGCATCTCATGCGAAACATGATTAAATCCATGGCGAAATCTTTACTATGCATTTTTGAATTTCGATTTGTCTAAAATCTACTTAATTTTATTGTCACCTATATGAGCTTTTCCATTTTCACCCGTACCTTCTTCCTTTATGTCGTAGATTTGAATTTTACCTTCTCCCTTTGAATTTTATATTATTAGCGACGTTTTCTTACACAAATTTCTTCTTTATTCTTATCTTATTTCTCATAACTCTATAACTACTTATTCTCCAAGTCGTATTTATTTATTTCACGGATAAATTGGAATTGTATCGCTTTTCTCCACTTGGATCATTCCTTATCACCGTTCTTTACCCTTTCTTTTATCTTTCTCTCACTTTTCCCGATGTGTGTGGTCTCCAGGAAAATTTCATACTTCATTTATTATTAATTAATATATAGTTTTCCACACTTCTATGGGAGATATACCTAATTTGACTCTGGGATATCTGTCACTTTTATTGTCTGACCCAATCTCCGCCCATTCTCCATCCCTCACTTACAAGACTTCACATAAATTATACGTCTGGACATATGTTTACGTCTCAGATTTTATGTACTACGGCCGTAAATTTAGTTTAATTTTAGAGCCATTAGTTTTAATCTCTTTTGCTTTAAATAAACATTCCATAAGGTCCACGTTAAAATTAATCGTCTCTCCAATCGTTTATTACCTTAACGTAAATAAAAATCATGTTCGGATTTTGATTGTTTATATTCCAAAATACACATGAGACTGTCAACCTTTTATCTTGTTTCGATCCCTCTGTAATCTTGTGTAACTCTAATATCTATCTACCCTGATAATTATGTAAAATGTCTACTTTTCCTGAATCTAATCTATCGCTATATGTTTAGTTTTATGGCCTTCCTTTGGTACTCTATTATCATATTCCTAGGACCTTTGTGGTAGCTCAAAATCTCTGTATTATCACTCCGTTCAGTCGCTCCACTATTTCTAAAATGTCTATTTTAATGCGAGATTTTCATTCCCAAATTGATTTTCCAATATGTCCGCTTCATCTTAAATTGATAACGATTAGTTTCTAATGTTCCTAACACTTTCGTTTTCCTTTAGTACGATTTTTATCGAACTTGACACCCTATCTCTATCATAAATAATTGCACTATAGTTGAAACTTCTGCCAGCAACTTTCTTTCGTTTTACCCGTCCTTTTTTATACTATCACGTTCATAGTTTTTTTCATTGCATTTTCGTGTGTGTGTTTTTCCAACATGAAAGGCCAAAAGCCCTCGATGTCAACGGTTCGCTATCACCTAAATGTCTCAGTTATTGTAAACATTCCCAGGAGTTTGTCACCTTGAAAGTCGATGCTTACCCTAAAGTGCGTTCACCTCTAATTTCTGTGGGAATCGAAATGTCGTTAATTATCTATTTTAATGTCGGGTCCATAGTTCATTCTTTTGTCTTTCGTAGACACACGCCCCTCCGTTCACTGATTGGTTACTCAAAATTTTATAGCTCTTTGTTCATGATCTATTGGTTGACAAAATTCAATATTTATTTTTAGGCCTAGAAAGGGGGTTTCTTTCTCGTGCTAGACGATTTTACGACCTCTCTGCTTTCGTCCCGGAACCTTGATTTAATTCCAACTATTACAGGTGTCTACTGCAAGCAAGCTGGATCAATTCTTTCTCCGCCAGATGTCGTTAGCATGTCCGTTTTCATAAATAATTTGTATATTTTTTTGCAGCTATGGTTTATCTGTTTTTTCACTGTGATTTAAAGCCTTTCATCACAAGACTGTTAGGAATTTCCTGGAGAGACCATATTACAAATGAGGAGGTTCTCCAAAGAATCGAAGGAGGAAGGCACCTGCTCAGGACCTTGTCCGAAAGGCGTGCAAGATGGATCGGCCATGTTATACGACAAGAAGGCCTCTTGCATGTCATAATGGAGGGTATGACCGAGGGGACCAACTCTAGGGGACGCCCACGCCGAGAGTACCTGGAGGACCTGCTGGTGGACGTGAGCTGCTCATCATATGCAGAAGTCAAAAGAGCCGCACAAGACAAGGAAGAATGGAAGAGGAGATTAGATGAAATTGCTGCAAACCAATCCCAGGATTGAAACCAGAGAGAAAATTGGATGAACGTACCACCCTACATAGAAATTATTTATTAAGCATGAAACACTAAATTCCGTTTGTAATCGACCAGCTAGGTCTTTTACACAGACTGTAAGATAGGGGGCCGGTCAGTCCGTAGTTAGCCGCTAGGTCCGGGTAGAAATCTGCTTTTATCCTTGGTGCGGGAGGAGGCAGGCAGAGACAGGAGTCCAGGGGGAGCCAAGTCAAAGAAGTATCCAAGTTGAGATCCAGAGAGAAGCAGTCAGGAAGAGCAGAGTAGAGTAGCTGGTGGCGGTCCAAGGCAGAGAGAGCGAGTTGAAGGCTGGCGCGCCGTATTTATTGTGCAATCCCCCCTCCCGACTTTGGGGAGGGGGGGGGTCGACGCGCTGCCTTCATTCGCGGGTTGTTGATGATCCGCGGGCTGTGACGTCCGCTAAGATTTAATTAGCGGAGGTCACAACCTTTAGAACTACTCTACTCTTTATGCTCTTTTAATCGATCCTAACCACTCCTCCCTAGCATTTTTATTTATCAATCAGTTGTACATACATTCATTCAGTGTGGGGGTCCCCGGCCCAACATATTCAGGGGAAATCGTAATTAATTTTCTTATATTTAATTTTACACAAATTCTTATTATCTAGTTATGCTAAGGAGAGTCCGGCCGTTTTATCAATGTCTTTTATTTTGTAATATCTACGGCCAAACTCTCTCAAATTTAGTCTAAACATTTCAATAAATCATCAACTCAAAATATTGCCCCGTACAACGTTGCTTAGGGGCGCGTTGATTGGTCCCGGGCGGTCGCCTGGGCCGGCCGGGCGCTTGCGGTGAGGGGAAGCGATGCGGGGGCGAGCGGGACTCGAGGTATCGAAGCCCCACGTAAGTTCACACTAGAGTACCAGGAAGACTCTTCCCTAGTACTGAACACAATCTAAGAGTCCAGTCTCCACCAACGCATTGTCGAGCCACCGACTTCATCACCTCGACCACTCCACCGCCATCATCTTCTGTTACATCTGGTGTCGATCTTCAAACTGGGGAATTCACCGTCGACTGTATCCTCCAACTGCGTGAACATCGGTCCGAAGTTACCTCTCGCGACTACACTGACTCAATAAATGCTGTGACCTCACAAGTTGTTTCATTCGTCTCCTTACCACATCCCCTAAATATTTTTTTCTCTCATAACCGTTATAGTTATCTCGTCATTGTTTGTATTTACTGTACATTTTTTGTTATATTATTTGATCAAGATTATGTAAGCAGTACTGTAGGAGTAATTTTAAGAACATGACCACTGAATACTAACTTATTATTTATTATAGTAAAGCGCACTTGAAGTCAAATAACACAAAACTGCGCTACATGTGTTGTTATTATTATTATTCTCTTAATTAAGTATTTTATCAGTTTAAGTTCAAATAATTTCTTCCTGAATACTTTTCATTAATATAAAATGTTCAACACCTACTTATTACTAGAATATTTCACGTGAGAGGAAATCATACACATATTTCAGCATTAAGGTCAGAAGTGTTGGTGTTAGTATGGTGCATATGATGCAAGTTGTGCAACGTGCAATTCCATGAGAATATTTCAGCGGAGTGCGCCTACGAGATAGCGGTGCATTAACTGCATTATTGAAGAACATATAACATTGCAATGCGGTCAACTTTAATGGGCTTGTGGTCGTTAATTTTCCATATTTCTTGAACATTATAAGAGATTTAATGCAGTTAGAAGTATCGGCAAATAATACAGTTTCATCAAATAAATTATAAATTATTTTGTCTTCTATAATCAGATTCAATTTTTGTATGAGCTTCACACAAAATACTTACGTGAATTATCATTTGTATTTTGGGGTGCTGTATGGATGATCTATTCAGGTAAAAAGAGTACTCCTGTAGCTTTAAGAGACTAATAGGTGAGTTGAAAAACAAATACCAGAAAATATGCGAAGAGTGACATTGGAATGCAAATGTTGGGTACGCATTTGAAGTGACTCCCAGGTACAGCGCTGCCAAGGAAATCAATAACACTAGCTATTTGGATCATTTCACATTGAAATACCAGTAGAACAAACACAAAATCCTGACCCTAATTCAATAATATATGAAACCTAATTTTTAAGTAGGTATCTAGAGACTTCAGACCAGATAGCTGCCGAACTCAGAAGTGGAGAGCATTTGCGGTTTGTGTAGGGTCAACTGTTACAGTTGCAAATATCCGAAAGTATAGTTTTCATTAATTTTCTCGTAACGTTTGTTACTTTATGAATATTTGACACTGCATACTTAAAAGTCGCATAATAATTGCAAGCGAGTTAGGTCGCAATAAACATCGAAAAAACGGAAGTCACAAAAGTTTGCATGCGCTAGGTAATAGTTTATATGCCTCATTAAAAAACAATCAGTTCTCCAGAGTTAGGTGATGCCCAACTTAGAAATAGATTATTAACACATTAACAAATATGAATAAAACCATATCATTACGATGTATTTCCGGCAGGGTCGGGAAACGTGTTTAGGGGGAAAGAGGAAGGAATAGGGGTTGTGAAAGAAAATCAAATTATCAAGTCACGTTTCAGTGGTCATGCTCCAGAATGAAAAGTTAATTTTAATCAAATCAATTTTGTATTCGTTATAAAAAATATTGTTAAACAAGAAATTTTATTGAGATAATAACATGAATTTAACATAATATTCTGCTCTGGACTGAAGTACATTTCGTTTAAATGAAGAAAACTATATCAGTCGAATTTTTCTTGCAATTTTCACCTAGTACATATCTGTAATCAATTCATCCTTATCCATTTTACAACATCATAAAAATATGTCACTCATACCTCCTGTCTTAAATAATCTGTTATCAAGATACTTTTATGGATTGTCAAATTTTATTTTATAAATCATAGATAATTTACTTAATATTGAAATCCCCGATACCCTGATAATATACAATGCTGAACTGTCCGATACATTGGCTCAAGAACTAGAAGAAATCAAAACAAAACAATCAACAACGAGAAAACTGTGAATATTTTTAAATCTCCCTTTCAACTTTGACAAGTTTTTAAGGTCAAACGCAAGGCTCGTTATAATCTACACTTTCATATTACGTGTGTACAAACAAATAATTCGTCTTAACATTGTAAAGCAATAATTTTCAAAAAGCGTATTTCAATAAAATAAATAAATTACCACCATCTATGGAATTGTAGATTGTAACGAGTGAAAAGAAAAGCGTAATTAAATAAATAAATAAAATTACCGCCATCTATGAGCGTGTAGATCGTAACGAGCGTCGCGTTTAACCTTAAACGTAGAAACTCGAACATTAAAATATTAATTTTCGCAGCCCGTTAAATCAATGACTAAGAAAGTCTATAACAAAATTTGTTATAATAATAATTGATATTAAATTATAAAATTATTGTAAATCACAGAAATTACACCTGCGTACTATGTACAGTATAATTTACAATACTATTTAACAATGTAATATCAGCAGCTCTTATCTGTAAGCCTCGGTATTATTTTCATTAAGGGCCCACTATTCGAATTTCATCCAATTTCCGACATACTTTCCTTAAAATTTTGAAGTTTTTAAGCTCTTAAAAAAATATATGTTATTCTTTAAGATAGTATCTATTTGTTCCAAAAGCCGAAACGGTAATTATTTGAAATTCCCTCGATAGAAATAAATCGCAAAGTATGCTCCGAAAAATATTATTAACACGTTTATTTCTGTTATTTTACAAGTTATATGTATGAAAAAAATCACAATGCTTCTTTTAATGCTACTCAATAGACCCAAAAAGTGATTTTTGCTATTTTTGAAATACGCCGTGATTTATTAAACATTTTCACAACTGTCGCTTACGCCTATTGCTTTTAAATCATATTTATTATAGCGCGCTCGCTCCGACTTGAAGATTAACCTATCTTCTTTGAAAAGTTCATTCGCCAACTCGAGGGCTTTGGGGGCAGACATGTCGTTCAACGTTCTATGATCTACAGACGTGCGATTACGTGCAAATATTTGAATCTATAAAGATAATTTTTACGCGTGTAAAGTTTATGAGTTAATAAATATTGTTTTTTCAAAGATGGGAAATACACGAAAGATATCCCGTATTTCAAAGAAAAAATGATATCTCATAAAATTATATCCTATCTAATAGGTGAGAAGAAAAAAATACAATTTTTGATTTATAAGCTTATATTTATTATAAACGATAATTTACTATAAAAATTAATAATTCATATTTTTATTTATGTATTGTGTAGTAAAAAGTTATAAAAATTATTATTTTATTTTTTTCAGAATACGATAAACGATAATTTATTATAAAAATTAATTATTATTTTTATTTATGTATTGTGTAGTAAAAAGTTATAAAAAATTTTATTTTATTTTTTTCAGAATACGTACTTTGGGAAATAAAACTAATTCCAAAACATTAGAAATTACAGGGCAAGTTCTTATTAATTCACAATGCAACGATGTCCGAAATATAATATAATATGTAATAATAATATACGGGCCATCTGTTTCAAATAACAATACTCGAACGTGGAATTCAGAATAATAATGAACATGCGAGCGAAAGAAGCTATTGAAAGTTCTGAAACTGTGGGGAATATAATTTAATAAAATAAAATACTTTTTTGTTTTAAAACCACGATATTTATTAATTTAAGAACCGACCGGTTTCGCTTTACTTAAGCATCATCAGGGTACAAATTAATACTAAACAAGAAGTACATAATGTGTGCATATATATAACAAAATATAGAGGGAGACAACATGATACAAATATAAGCAACACAAAGACGGTCATAAAATACATTAACATAAGTGCACAAGTAATGGAAAACCCGCTAGATAATTATGTAGACTAATGGGTTATACGAATAAATCGGGAGAAACAAAACATCAATAAAACCTCAATAATAACGGTTTTTCCGAATTCGCAAATCATTTGATCGATAGCTTGCCTTCCTGAATAAATCTAATTTTATTTAATCATTTACGGCCAAGATATTTTTGACAATGGTGTGTTTTTATCTTTCTGTATTCCAATCATTTAGCTTTGCTTCTAGGGTTGTGCCCCAGTATTGCTTTTTGGAGACTGTAAACGGATCTCTCGGCATTTAATGAAACTGCAGCAGAACAAAGGCTGTTGCTATATTGACGTTCATGGTATGTTTTGCTCAGATTGACGATAAGGTTTCCAGATCCGCATTTCGCTCGAAGCATGTTTAGGGTAATAAGTTTATAGTTTAGGGTTCTTTCACCGTATTTATGGGAACATTTCAGAACCACCAATCTTTCATTTTGAGTGAATCTTGTGTTTGTGATTAAATTATATTTGACGATTTAAACAAATAATATTTAGAGAAGTTAAAAATAAAATTGAAAGTTCACTGAAAGCTTAAAACTATTAAAAGTAGTAATTTCATAAAAATGTAAATAAATAGAGCCCCTTTCACATTTTAGAATGTAATTTTATGTTGCTTACATGTTTTATTACTCTTTATAATTATTGAATTGTTTAAATGAATAAATAAATAATTACAAAAAAGTCTTCTGATTTGTAAGTCCTCAGGAAGCACTAAGGATCTTTCTATCTATCTTTATAATATAATAAATTTGATGAGCATAAAAATGTAAACGTGTATATAATTTATATAAATGTACAAAAGTAGATATTACACGTGTATAAATATTATATTGCGCATATTATACAAGATGTCGGGGGTAAAGTGCACAAACTTCGGGAGGTGATTCTAATTGATAGTACAAGTAAAAAAGAAAAAAAAACTTTTTTTGGAATTCCAACGTTTTAAGATAGTTTTCGAGTAAAAAAGTTTAAAACCTTATTGATGTAAAAATATATTTATTGATTTTATAAAAGTTATAAATTACTTTTATAAAAGTGAGAATAGTATTTTAGTAAAGTAAAGTAATTTTTATACCTATACAAATAACTTTCGTAAATGTTTTTTGTAAAATTAAAAAAAAAAATAATTAATTAAATCCGTAATAAAACCCATATTTTGAGAACCATCTTCATTTCGACTTCCTTCTCATTTGGTCGGTGCATTATTACTCTAAGGTCGGTGCTAACTAAAAATGGTTCTGTTTTTCTAAAATTGCAATAGATGTCGGTAATTTAATTTCATAATCCCCAAAATTATTCCTAATACGAATTCAGACACCTCTGTCGGATTCTTTTAACACTAAATTTTGTGGGTGTTGCCAAATCTAAATTCTTTACGCGGAAAGCGGGCCCTTAACCGCCAGAGATTACTGGCGCACTGAACATCTTCTCTTCGTCTCCACGGAGGAAGAGGGAGGGGGGAAGGAAAGAGAAAAGCGGATTACCGTCAGCTCACCCGGTATTTACTCCAGGCAATGTCTTAGTGATTCTTACAGATATACCCGGGACAGCTTAAGTAATTGCTTCATGAGTTAACTCTGTATGTATGAGTATATATGAGCGCATTTTTACTTTTAAAGTTTTACCGGGTTATTGTATGGTAGTGGTTTGAGTCAGTGGCGCACCCAGGATTTTGTCTTGGGGGGGGGAGTTAAAATAATGAAAATATGCTGAGCATAATTATTATTTTAAATTCCATATGTCATAAATATAAAACATTATGACTATGGATTTCATTGATATTCTTAAGTATGTTTGAACACAACTCTTGTCATTCATACACCGTCTCACACATACTAATACATTCTCACACATACAATTGAGGAGGCGCGTTTGGGTACCACCGCCCCAGGAACCATTTATTGAATAACCAACACCTCTGCCACAGGCCACCCCAGGTGGTTCGCTACGTTTGGTGATTTAGCAGGGGTGCGCGGGTTCATCGGGTGAGGTGTGTTCGGGATGCGCCTCCTCACCAGCTGCGTGGCATACCATAACGGGAGAGACTGGTTTGGGGAGACCCTTTGACCTTTCCAACTAGTCTCTTGACCCAGCGCCTTGCGCCGCAGTGGGAGGAATATATTCACACGTCTGTCACACTGATCCGTAGATTCCAACCCAACCCTCATTCCTTGTACATTCCCAGTACTTCCTCTCCTCCCTTTCCTTAAAAAGAGACCCTCCACACAGCATCCCCGAAGATAGGCCCTGAATGAAATTATTTTCCTCAGGGGTTCTTGTGTAGGGTAAATATTTTGTAATACTTTTTACATTTATTTTATTACATTCAATTTATTTTTTTAATTACACTCACTCCATCTGTTATAAGCTATATTTTCTGTAATTTATATAGTTGCCAGAATGAAATGTCGACAAAATTAAACTAGCTGAAAAAAACTGCCCCAAGCATCCTTTGGGAATCAAAATCGTGATCGAAAAATAATTAGTTTTATACGACTCGGCAAAAACAGGTTACCCGTCTGATGGATTCCCCTAACTTAACAACGGACTGATTGCAATCGGTGGAACACAAACATTTGAAAATTCTGTGGTTTTTTCACCGATGTTATTTCTGTCATGAGAGGTGCCCGTGGAACTAAGAACGGGATTAGCGTGAATTTTAATTAATTACCTGTTTCACTGTGGAACAACCCGTTGACTTTGAATCAATTGCCTGTTTCACTGTGAAACAACCTGCTGACTTTTGTGTACCTTCCCTTCTACAATATGGCTTTCTTCAAGAGCCAAGTTCACTCTAATATCTTTAAATAGACCCACCGATTAGAATTCCCAATGACGATTAATCTTATGAGGAAACTAAATAATGATGCAGAATTTCAAAAAATCCCTGGCAAACAAACAAGAGACATGTTAGAATTACCAGAACACAATATTTAAATAATCGAGATATTAAAAAAAACATACCCTATTGCATATCTTACTGACTCCGAGAGGAGATGGGATTTTTCTTATGATACTGAAGGGTATCTGGAGGGGAAGAAAACGGTGACAAGGAGAGTGGAGAAGTACCTGGCTCTAAATATCTGGTCATCACACACGGCAAAAGTCATTTTAAGCAACGTTTCGATTCTGAAGTATGGTGTTTCACCAAGGTGATACTGAGAGTATCTACCACTCTGGATTGTACGTGTGTGACGTGGAATAGATATATATATAAGAATGTTTTAAAGATTTCATGGACAGTAAAGTTATTATATTTTCATTATTTTTTTAGCTGGTTTCGAATGTAAATTAATTCTTTAATAGTAGCTCCTCATCCAAAATAATAGTAAGTGTACGAGACGATCAGAAATGTCTGTACAGATACTGTATTCACGACAGGGCACGGACACAATTTGTCTAGGTGTTTGGCTACGCTCTCTCAATTTTACGTAAATATTAATTTTATTTGAAAAGGTCGGCATAATTTTGGACACGTATAATACAGTAGGTAATAAGTAATAATATTTATTTCTAAAAAATAAATAAAGTATGTGATACCAGATCCAGATTAATCGAATCACAATTTTAAAGTTTTTCACCGTAGTACACCTTTAATCAATGCTTCGGACAGCTTTACATTGTACATCGTCGGGTCAGATGTGAACATCACTAAAAAAATCACTTTTAAATAATACGTCAAATAATCTTCAGACGGGTTTTCTCAAAACACGAGAAATGCAAATACGTTTCTTTTGAATTGCAGGAGCGTTATATCAGTTTATCTCTTCAGTGATATGGTACTATATTTCACCACTAACTTTACATTTTTTAGTGAACCGTGGTAAACAACCAATGCCTCCAGATAGTTATCAACGCGCCCAAGATGTAAGTGAAGTGAGTAAGTCGGGCCTCGCGTAGCACGTGTATGCTAAAACATGTCGTTTTGGAAACACGAGAACCTACTCAGGACTCAGGATTGAGTATCTATATATACTAGCTACTACTAGCAGTGCCAAAAGTTGGTAGAGAGAAAATTCTTTTTATGATTGCTTGTTTTGAAGTTGAACACAGTTCGACTTAAGTTCGGGTTACTAGGATTTAAGAAATGATATAAAAAAAGGAATTTTGTGAAGTTCAGGCATAAGGCCAAGATGTATTCTACTCGCAGTATTTAATTAAGTATTGTATATTCTGACCGAAATCCCATGATTTTTCATTACTTCACCATTTCTGTAAAATACTGTGTATTTATTTTCCAAATACGATTTAAATTATTTTTTAAATGAATTCGAGAAAATCAACCCTAATACAAATCTTTGACCAAATAAAAGATTTTATTATAAAGGTCTTTAACTACGAATAAGAACTCTGTTTGTCTTAAATCTATTGAACTGAGAGTTCTGGCGTCTTAAAATTCGCAAATATTATGTTCTACGGATTTCTGCGTAAATACACATGCTGTCAAATAACAAGTCTTCAAATTATTATGTCTCAATGGTACAATACATAACATGATTATTCTAAGTAGAAAAAATCATATTATAACCGAAATTGATTTCATACGAATTAATGATTTCAACAGTCAAATGTAACTGACAAAGTTAAAACGCAATTAGCGACTTGTTTCTTAGAGAAAATAGCTTTTTGCACTTATTACAACATTAACATACCACAAACTAATTTACTAACACCATCGAATCACTGCAAGCGAACATTATTGTGTCATGTCAAACCACAAAGTGATTGCTTTGTAAATATTATACTCCAGGTATAAAAAGAGTATTTGAAGAGGCGAGCACATTCGTTTTTAATCCCCCGCTGCGTGGGGATATAGGGAGCGAGGGACAGGCCATCCACGGGGTAAGACGCCATCAAAAAGTTATGACAAATATCTCCGCCCGTTCGACAGGGGCGCTCTGTATGTAAATCCCGAAATCTCCCAGATAAGCTATGGGGAGTATAGGGGCATTACCGAAAAAGGAGTACAAAGTTTTAATACAGGCATCAAGATTCTCCCAACTATCTTTATTCCGAATGCGAAGTTTTCCGCCAACCCGGGATATGGGACGTAGAACTGTAGGACTGTAGGTACGATGGAAGAAGAGGAAAGAGGGGGAAAGCTCAACGATCTTGGAAGCAAGGCCGCTTAGAACGTTTTAAGAAAGTTGGGTGAAAATGATTTTATACTTATCGTGCATATAAACTTTCTACGTTACTGCCTCTAAGAGACCCATTGAAGCCTTTTTTCTGTAATATGCAAGCCGTTTATGAGAAGGGGAAGGTTAAATGGTACTGTCAGCTGTATACATTATGTCCATAATAATAGTTCAATAAGTTAATAATAGAAATTTTTATAAGTAGCCAAGATATTACTTTTGTGGGAGCGTATTATATTAGGCACCATCCGAATCTTGATTGTGTCTATAATATTCAATTTATTTGAAGAAAATCGCTCATGATTGCTTTCGCCAGTCAATGGTAGTGGAAGTTTTAGCGAAGGATTACACAATTTGTTTTATATGAATACCGCACAGGAGTTGCAACTGCTCCCAGTCATAGCCGACGAGACAATGGCATCCCCAATTGAGGCGGAAGGTAGTGGAGATGAGAAGGAGTAGTAATATGAAGGGTATTTATATAACTGGCTATTCAGATCTGGTCAAAAAGCCATTTCAATAACTTTTCAATTCTGAATGGTGGTCGTACACCAGGGAGTATCTTCTACTCTGGAACGTGCCACAAATATGCCTTATATTATTTTAACTGATTAAATTGTGAAATAACACAAATGAATTAAATAAAATTTACTTGCTCACGCCGGGATTTGAACCCGCGACCTCTGGATTTTATCCAATTTTTTTTTTTTGACTTAGCCTTCAATTAATGCCAATTTTTGTATGAAAAAATTATTATTAAGGCGATGCACTACGTAGTAATACAAAATCATGTGTTTTTGGTTTGAAAATTTGGTCGCCTAAAAATGTTTCAGATGCCTTTATTAAATACTGCGAGTAGAATATTAATTATTTTTTAGATAAGTCTCTTTATAAGCCTAGAAAAAAATTATGTATAAGGCCTATGAAAATTGCTTTAAAGTTCAAAATCTCTTACTTACGATTTGGTTTTATTGTATAATGTAGCGAATTGAGTTATTTATAAAATGATCGAAAAACATTTAAATATTTGTGCCTGAACATCCACAAAATAAAATAAAAGGCACTGTTTGCCCATGTTTTTTTTTTGCATAAATCAAAACATGTGGATGTTGTTGAGCGGGAATTTAAGCCTTATCGCCACTCACGTTAGGTGTGTTATTGATAGCGGCTCGATTCAAAATATTACACGACGTAGTGCATCGCCTTAATATTTCAATCCGATTTGAACATATATTACGTTAGAGAAAGTGTACAATCATCTACGTAAATAATAGTGCAATTCATAATTAAAACGGCCGTCAGTGTCGTACTATGTATGTATTTCGAAAAGAGAAACATATTTCTATGTTTGTATAATACGCTAGCTAACGTGTACCCGCGCGTTGCTTGGGGTTATGAATGATTTGGAGGTTTGGAGTAAAGCTTTGAGCTTGTGATGAAAGGCTTAAATCACAGTGAAAAACAGATAAACCATAGCTGCTAAAAATATACAAATTATTAATGAAAACCGTCATTCTAGCGACATCTGTTGAGGTTAAAATTGATTCAGTTTGGTTTTCAGTAGGCACCTGTAATAGTTGGAATTATGTTGAGATTCTATAGTATAAACACAGAGGTCATTAAAATCGTCTAGGAACGACTAGGAACCCCCTTTTGAGGCTTCAAAATAAACATTGAATTTTGTCAACCAATAGATCTGAACAAAGAGCTATAAAATTTTGAGTAACCAATCAGTGAACGAAGAGGCGTACATCAAATGCAGACAAAGGAATGAACTGTGGATCGGGCAATAAAAAAAGATAATTAACGACATTTCGATTCTCACAGAAATTGGAGGTGAACGCACTTTAGGGTCAACATCGACTTTCAAGGTGACAAACTCCTGGGAATGTTTACAATAACTGAGACATTTATGGGGTATCGAACCATTGAAATCGGGTGCTTGGAAGTTTTACAGGTTGTAAAGCGCACACACAAAAATGCAATGAAAAAAATTATAAACGTGATAGTATAAAAAGGACGGGAAAAGCAAAGGAAAGTTACTGGCGGAATTTCAACTGTAGTGCAATTATTTATGATAGAAGGAGGGTGTCATGTTCGATAAAAATCGTACTAAAGAGAGGAGTGAGTGTTGGAAACAATGGAAATTAATCGTTATCAATTTAAGATGAAACGGACATATTGGTAAATCAATCTTGAATGAAAATCTCGCAAAAAAAATAGACATTTTAGAAAAGTGCGGCGACCGAATGGAAGGATAATACAGAGATTTTAGCTGCTACAAAGGTCCTAGGGGCATAAAAATTGAGTATCAGAAGAAGACAGTAAAACTGAACATATAGCGATAGATTAGATTCAGGAAAAGTAGACATTTTACATACTTATTAGGTTAGATATATATTAGAGTTACCCAATATTACGGAGGGATCGAAACAAGATAAAAGGTTGGCGGTCTCATGTATATTTTGAAGGATAAACAATCGAAATCCGAACATGATTTTTATTTACGTTAAGGTAATAAACGATTAGAAAAGCGATTAACTTTAACGTTGGGCTTATGAAGTATTTAGATTAGGCAAAAGAGATTAAAACTAATGGCTCTAAAATTAAACTAAATTTACGGCCGTAGTACATAAAATCTGAGACTTAAACATATGTCCAGACGTATAATTTATGTGAAATCTTGTAAGTGAGGGATGGAGAATGGGCGGAGATTGGGTAAAACAATAAAAATGACAGATATCCCAGAGTCTAATTAGGTATATCTCCCGTAGAAGTGTGGAAAACTATATATTAATTAATAATAAATGAAGTATGAAATTTCCTGGAGACCACACACATCGGGAAAAGTGAAGAAAAGATAAAAGGAAGGGTGAAGAACGGAGATAGGAAATGATCCATGTGGAGAAAAGCGATACAATTCGAATTTATCCGTGAAATTAATAAATACGACTTGGAAAATGAGTAATTATAAGAGTTATGAGAAATGACATAAGAATCAAGAAGAAACTGTGCAGGAAAACGTCGCGAATAATATAAAATTCAAAGTAAAAGGGCAAATTCGAATCTGCAACTTAAAGAAGAGAAAGTGCGGGTGGAAATGAAAAAGCTCATATAAGTGACAATAAAATTAAGTAGATTTTAGACAAATCGAAATTCAAAAATGCATAGTAAAGATTTCGCCATGGATTTAATCATGTTTCGCATGAGATGCATAAAATTGAGATCTATATATATGTTACTTAGGACGGACCTATCGCGAATTGAGAAAAAAAAGGAACGCAAAATCATGAGATTTTAACTACATTTTGTATGAACAGAGGACAAAGGGAGCTTGGGCGATTAACGCAGACTTACCCGATTCGGACCCTATCAAGTTAGCGACGTGAGATAAAAATTAACCGCCACCCAAAGCCGGACAACAAAAGATCTTATGTAGGAACGATCGAAATTAGGGGAAGGGGTGTTCGGATTTACGAGTTGATAGGAGATAGAATTAAGCATCAAGAGAATTTCAGATACGTCTTTTGGGACCTGAGAGGGGTATAAAAGATGGAACACATCAGTCAGGAGGCAGTCGCGCCGAGGATTCGAAAAGTTGTTACGTGGCAGTACTACGTCTTTGGTAGGATTAACAGTGAAAAATCTTTAAGTGTTAAATTTTAAATAAGCCCTGGACTTAGGAAAATTTTGTGAAAAATACAAGTGCTAGAGTCAGTGAAATTTAATAAGTCAGTTAAATTAAATTAAACAGTGAAAATAAATATAATTTAAACTCAGTGCTTAAAAGTGTTAAGTGAAGTGCAGAAAGTGATTACGGAATTAAGAATTTAACTAAAATTTAAAAATAATTATTTCATTCAAAGTGAAAACATTCAAATTAAATTTAAGAGTTTGTTATCGTTAAATTAAAGTGGATGTGCTCGTGAATTGATATTTAAAAATAGATTATAATTTTGTTTAAAATTATTAATAGTAAATACTTCATCTTAGGTTAAAAGAAACACAAAAACAAAAAAGAAGTATCGATCATAGCCAAGAGAGAAGAAAATTTATATTGTTTTAAACAAAGTAAAAGAAAATGGTGAAAAGGCGAGAACATTACAACTGCATAGCCGTGATCAGGAGGTTCAGGTTTTATAAGATTGGAAAAAAAAAGGTTTTATTGGTCAATCTATTGCAAAAACGGAGAAAATAATAATAATAAATAGGACGTAATTAATTAAAGAATTAACAAAAAAAAAAAAATCAGAAAAGTGCGACATTACATAAATACACAGTGAAATTTAAAAAAAAATAATAATACATTAACGTAAATAAACAATAAATCCAAAAAGAAAGTGTTAACGAATAAACCTTTAATACAAAAAGTGTCCTTGTAATTAAAAATGTGTCAAATCAAACGACCATTAACTCCAGAGTTATTAAAAATTCCTTTCATACGATAATGTAAACAAAAACAAAGGATATGTAGGTTAATGATGTCATTCAGTCAAAAGGAATGCGTTCTGTAAACAAAAACATTGTTTATGTTTTGGGTTCATCGAACAAATCGGAATGTTGATACAAAGCAAGTTTAATAAACAGACAAACCCGAAAAACATCGAACTTATTGGGACAACAAAGAACATCTAAAAATTGATAAGATAAACATCGAGATTTTAAAAGTCGGAAACATCGTTGAATAATACGTATCACTCTGAGGAACAAAAATTAAATAACAAACGTCGAGACTAAATAAATAATGACACAAAAACGAGATTGAATATAAACATTGCATTCGGATATCGTGGAGTATTAACGTAAACAATTATTGTTTATCTTATATTCGAAAATACAGACCAGCGGCGGGCCGTGGTACTTAACAAATTATTCACAAAGTCAGGAAAAGATATTATTATTTCATCGCTAGACATTCGACAGATTTATTAGAAGAAAAGAAAGGTTTAGAGGAATTAAATTGATTAATGTATTACTGGAAAAAGAATAACTACGTAAAATATAAAATTGATTGATAGCAATTGATTAACAAAAAAAAAATATTTTTTTTTGATTAACATTAATATCATTAAAAAACAAAAGAAAAAACGATTATTTTGAGATGTTGGGGTGTAATCTATTATGATCATGTTATAACATAATAAATAGCGGAAATATTACACCCATATCGTGTGATAGATAGATCTATAATAACAATAATATCAAAATAGAAAAGTGTAATTGTATTACATCATAGTTAATCATTAGGACCACGTGTTAGATTCAAATGGTCGCGCTACGTGCCGCCATTGTAGATAGTTATTGTCAGGATCACAAATCTCGATAATCGACAGAGACATTAATGAGGGTGAAACATTTGATGTTTTGTTTTGTGAGGTAAGATTAATCTTACATAATATAATTTACCATATAAACGGGTAAGTTAAAATAACGTAAGATTTACTCATGATAATTTTGTTGACATTCGGATCAGGTTGTTGACTATTAAAACATATTTTAAGACACAGAGAACCCAGTCAATGGATTCGATAAGGAATTCAAGTAAAGGCCAAACAAATAAAAGTTGTTTTGAAAAGACAAAATGTTAGTTGAGAATTCGACCTTCAACCTCAAAGAAAAAAAAATACAATTCAGAGTTGGCTCGAGATTTAATGTCGTTGACGAATGTTTATGATGGGATATATATATGTGTATATATATACCTATTTCGAGGAAACATCGTGATAGATATATGAAAAAAAATCATGTTAGGTATTTCAAAATCATAATAGAATTTACAAATTTTGCAAATTGAATATAGATTTGAACTCAACAATAAATAAATATGGCAGAGAAAAGAAAACTTGATGACGCGAAGGTGAGCACCGAAACAGTTCCTTTAGTTGATGAACTAAGAGAAATATTCAAACGATCGCGAAAAAGTTCGTTACAAGTTGAAAATCTTAAGGCACCTGAAAATATGAGGCAGTCAGAGGGGGAGGCTAGAACATATTCGGATGTCGAAGTCAAAGATATACGAGAGCGTGACGTGGAAATCATAAATGAACTTGAAAATTTACAGGGACAATCAGGTGATGAAATACAAAAAAAAAAAATCTAGAAAACAAAAAAAAAAAAAATAGGAAAACGAGAAGAGAAATATTGTTACCAGAGAACGGTAAAATAGAGTAGTGATATTAAAAATAAAATAGATCAATAAATAAAATATAAATAAAAGTGAAAAAGTGCTCGCATGCAACAGACTGCGTTACGTAAACAAACGAAAGCAATTAAACACGATTCATTATGACGGGACAGTGAACCCACAAAATAGGACTCATATTGTTTATAAAACTAACCCTCGCGCCTTTGAGAATATAAACAAAGTAAGAAATTTACGACTTGGATTCAACGCGAAGGAATTTTAAACGTAAACCAACTTGGCCCTTCATGAACGAACGGGTGACACATTAAGATAAACAAAACGAAAAAGGATAAGATAAAAGTGATATCCAGATGAAACGAAGGATAACGTAAATAATCCTTATAGATAAGGATAAACATTGGATAAAGATAAAAGATAATTTATGATTTATCTAACGGGATAAAAGTGTTAGGATTTGCGGACACTTATTATGAAATACAAACATCGGAGCTTAAATCAAGTATAGATCAAACAAATAAGCGTTGTTTTGAAACAACAAAAGTGTTAGTTGTGATTTCAACTTTCAATTTCAAAGAAAAATTACAATTCAGACGGCACCGAGATAAGCCACTTGACAGTGAATGAGAAAAAATAAAATGGTCTAGACAAGTAATAAACGGAAGCGCGTAGAATTGGAATTTGCAGCAACTGATAACACGGAGCAGGGGTACTCAACAGTTTGGAATTTGAAAAAAAAAAATTTTTTTTCATTAAAGAAAAAAAAGGATTGAAGAATAAAACGTCAAGAAACGCTTGTTGTGAAAAGGGAGGTCTTAGTCCAACCAGGTTGAGGACCACCTAAACACGCGAGTCGAGGGGCGTGTTTTTTTCCCAGAAAAAAAAAGAGATTAATTTTGAGTTTATCAAAATTAGAGAAATTCCATAAAATAAAATCTACGCGAAAAGAAAATAGAAAATACAATGAGATTCAGAGTCAAGGTTGTTAACAATCCAAACAAAATGGAAAGAGAGATAGGGAAAAACAGAGTGAGGGGGGGGAGAAAGAAAAAAACAGAATGGAAAGAGAGATAGGGAATAACAGAATGAGGGGGGGGGAGAAAGGAAATAACAGAATGGAAAGAGAGATAGGGAATAACAGAATGAGGGGGGGGGAGAAAGGAAATAACAGAATGGAAAGAGAGATAGGGAATAACAGAATGAGGGGGGGGGAGAAAGGAAATAACAGAATGGAGAGAGAGATAGGGAATGATAGAGTGAGGTAGAGAAAGGAAATAACAGGAAGTGATGTAGGAAAAGGAATAACAGAACGAGGGGGGGAGAATAGTTAGACTACATTTGAACACAATTTCGATGTCTAAAGTAGTATACAACGTTAGCCACAGCAAATTGAGTTCAGAGGGGGGAACTGTGATGAAAGGCTTAAATCACAGTGAAAAACAGATAAACCATAGCTGCTAAAAATATACAAATTATTAATGAAAACCGTCATTCTAGCGACATCTGTTGAGGTTAAAATTGATTCAGTTTGGTTTTCAGTAGGCACCTGTAATAGTTGGAATTATGTTGAGATTCTATAGTATAAACACAGAGGTCATTAAAATCGTCTAGGAACGACTAGGAACCCCCTTTTGAGGCTTCAAAATAAACATTGAATTTTGTCAACCAATAGATCTGAACAAAGAGCTATAAAATTTTGAGTAACCAATCAGTGAACGAAGAGGCGTACATCAAATGCAGACAAAGGAATGAACTGTGGATCGGGCAATAAAAAAAGATAATTAACGACATTTCGATTCTCACAGAAATTGGAGGTGAACGCACTTTAGGGTCAACATCGACTTTCAAGGTGACAAACTCCTGGGAATGTTTACAATAACTGAGACATTTATGGGGTATCGAACCATTGAAATCGGGTGCTTGGAAGTTTTACAGGTTGTAAAGCGCACACACAAAAATGCAATGAAAAAAATTATAAACGTGATAGTATAAAAAGGACGGGAAAAGCAAAGGAAAGTTACTGGCGGAATTTCAACTGTAGTGCAATTATTTATGATAGAAGGAGGGTGTCATGTTCGATAAAAATCGTACTAAAGAGAGGAGTGAGTGTTGGAAACAATGGAAATTAATCGTTATCAATTTAAGATGAAACGGACATATTGGTAAATCAATCTTGAATGAAAATCTCGCAAAAAAAATAGACATTTTAGAAAAGTGCGGCGACCGAATGGAAGGATAATACAGAGATTTTAGCTGCTACAAAGGTCCTAGGGGCATAAAAATTGAGTATCAGAAGAAGACAGTAAAACTGAACATATAGCGATAGATTAGATTCAGGAAAAGTAGACATTTTACATACTTATTAGGTTAGATATATATTAGAGTTACCCAATATTACGGAGGGATCGAAACAAGATAAAAGGTTGGCGGTCTCATGTATATTTTGAAGGATAAACAATCGAAATCCGAACATGATTTTTATTTACGTTAAGGTAATAAACGATTAGAAAAGCGATTAACTTTAACGTTGGGCTTATGAAGTATTTAGATTAGGCAAAAGAGATTAAAACTAATGGCTCTAAAATTAAACTAAATTTACGGCCGTAGTACATAAAATCTGAGACTTAAACATATGTCCAGACGTATAATTTATGTGAAATCTTGTAAGTGAGGGATGGAGAATGGGCGGAGATTGGGTAAAACAATAAAAATGACAGATATCCCAGAGTCTAATTAGGTATATCTCCCGTAGAAGTGTGGAAAACTATATATTAATTAATAATAAATGAAGTATGAAATTTCCTGGAGACCACACACATCGGGAAAAGTGAAGAAAAGATAAAAGGAAGGGTGAAGAACGGAGATAGGAAATGATCCATGTGGAGAAAAGCGATACAATTCGAATTTATCCGTGAAATTAATAAATACGACTTGGAAAATGAGTAATTATAAGAGTTATGAGAAATGACATAAGAATCAAGAAGAAACTGTGCAGGAAAACGTCGCGAATAATATAAAATTCAAAGTAAAAGGGCAAATTCGAATCTGCAACTTAAAGAAGAGAAAGTGCGGGTGGAAATGAAAAAGCTCATATAAGTGACAATAAAATTAAGTAGATTTTAGACAAATCGAAATTCAAAAATGCATAGTAAAGATTTCGCCATGGATTTAATCATGTTTCGCATGAGATGCATAAAATTGAGATCTATATATATGTTACTTAGGACGGACCTATCGCGAATTGAGAAAAAAAAGGAACGCAAAATCATGAGATTTTAACTACATTTTGTATGAACAGAGGACAAAGGGAGCTTGGGCGATTAACGCAGACTTACCCGATTCGGACCCTATCAAGTTAGCGACGTGAGATAAAAATTAACCGCCACCCAAAGCCGGACAACAAAAGATCTTATGTAGGAACGATCGAAATTAGGGGAAGGGGTGTTCGGATTTACGAGTTGATAGGAGATAGAATTAAGCATCAAGAGAATTTCAGATACGTCTTTTGGGACCTGAGAGGGGTATAAAAGATGGAACACATCAGTCAGGAGGCAGTCGCGCCGAGGATTCGAAAAGTTGTTACGTGGCAGTACTACGTCTTTGGTAGGATTAACAGTGAAAAATCTTTAAGTGTTAAATTTTAAATAAGCCCTGGACTTAGGAAAATTTTGTGAAAAATACAAGTGCTAGAGTCAGTGAAATTTAATAAGTCAGTTAAATTAAATTAAACAGTGAAAATAAATATAATTTAAACTCAGTGCTTAAAAGTGTTAAGTGAAGTGCAGAAAGTGATTACGGAATTAAGAATTTAACTAAAATTTAAAAATAATTATTTCATTCAAAGTGAAAACATTCAAATTAAATTTAAGAGTTTGTTATCGTTAAATTAAAGTGGATGTGCTCGTGAATTGATATTTAAAAATAGATTATAATTTTGTTTAAAATTATTAATAGTAAATACTTCATCTTAGGTTAAAAGAAACACAAAAACAAAAAAAAGGATTCGATAATAATAAACGTTTAAACCTTTGTTCTAAAATTAACAGTTAGAAAAAAAATTAATTTATTAAGAGTCGAGTTTAATTAAAAGTTTGCACAATTCGGAATAAATTTTCTTATCAATTTATATAAAAAGAAATTTAGAATTAATAAATTGTTCAATTAAAATCCATCGTGCGTATAGCGACAGTGTTAAAAGTGTTTGTCGTTTTAACCGGAATTTTAATCATCAGTCTATCATTTCGAAAAAGAATTTGAAACAGCTATCATTCAAAAGCCTAAACTAGAAAGGTGTTATTAAATCAACGGGTTTTCTGGATTAGGATTTCGTTCGGAAGAAAAATTAAATATCAGCTAATTTATATGATTCAAGCGAGAATAAAATATTATATAGGAATAAATAGTCGAAAAGATTTATTTTGAAATTAGTTGAAAAATACAATTAATTAGGTAGGATTTCTTCATCAAGGTTGTTGTGTACACCCGACCGGAAATACCTTGACGGGGGGTAAGTTTTCTTTTTATAAATAATTTTCAGGACCTAGGAGTGAGGAGATACAGCTGATTATGGTATATCATTTAAATTATTAAAGAACAACAAAACAAAGCATTACACATTAATATATGTATATTATGTATTTATTTATATAAAATAAAATAATATATATAAGGAATATATATATGAGAAATGTATTTATATATATGTATTTTATTTATTAATCAAAACATCGGAATGGTAACGATTTAAAATACCTACTCATGGACATACCTATATTATTGAAAAAGAAAATATGTATTTATTAATATTCAAGACTATGTAGATTCATATATTTTATATTTATTTATTAATATATGTACCCTTATTTAACATATTTTGACAATCGATATATGTGTACTTATATTTATATTTATTCTTCACTTAACCTCTTAGTAAATTTGTGTTCAAAAAGTGAAATAAATAGTTTAACTTTCAAAAGGAATTAAAAATATTCTAATTAATTATGCACAATAAAAGGTAACATAACTGAATTATAGGGAGAGGTAGAAATATTTCTTAAATAAACAATCTCGCATCTAGGTTTGTGTGTCAAAGAAGGTGTTTATATTATTCGATTTGTTTACAAATAGAGACGCTGAAGATCTGGGCCAACCGCATAGTTTGAAAACGACCTTGGCCGTAACTAGAAAATTTATCAGGGTTATAAGGATAACCATCAGGATGTCATTGTGCAATGTGCAGCGATATGGGTCATTTACAAATACCTATCATTCACAATCTACAATTGAAAAATCATGGGTTAGCAAGATTTATATCGAATATTACATGAAACATTTGAGTACCATTGATTAGATAGTCATATAGATTTTATTAGTTACCTGAACCAGCTGGAAGCTGCGTGCTCTCAAATGTCTATCAATCACAAACGACAATTGAAAAATCACGGGTTAGCCAGATTTATATCAAAATATTACATGAAACATTTGAATACCATTGATTAGATAGTCGCATAGATTTTTATTAGTTACTTGAAACAGCTGGGAGCCGCGTGTTTACAATTACCTACCATTCACAATCTACAATTGAAAAATCACGGGTTAGTAAGATTTATATAGAAATATTATACGAAACATTTGAACATTATTGATGGAGTGTTCGCATAGATCCCATCAGTTGCCAGAGACAGTTGAGAGTCGTGTACCCTCTTATGTGGCAATCAATTACTTGAAACAATTGAGAAATCACGGGATAGGATGAACAAAAATTAATGTTGAACCCTGGAGGTAAAATTTAAAACAAATACAGTTCATCCAATAGGAGGCAGTGGTCGCTCCTATAACAAGACCATTAAACAAACCAAATAGAGATGACGATTCTCTTAAATAAAAACGTCAAAACCAAACAAAAAGCCTGGAGTTCGATAGCTCTCCAAAACAAACTATCAAATAATTTCTTATTCTACTAGTATTTATTAGTATAACCTTATTCTTACGTATATATTCGGTTACCAAGCTAAGAATTGTGCAGAATTCTTCGTGCGAGATCCGAGCTCGGAATGCGAGGTAGATAGCCTCGTATTGCGAGTTATAAACCTTTCCCAAACTGTATGTATACATATATTTATTCGTATGTACTGTTTACTGGAGAATGCGGACCTGCATACAGCTTGCATTTAGGTCGGTAGACCACTCTCGCATTCTCTTTTAAACGTGGAATGAGGATTCACGACCCGTAAGTCCACACCAACCGTGAGTATATGATTGTATATAGGACGAAACCGGTTCGCCCTAAGTAAATTGTAGTCCAAGGAGGTGTTGGAATTTGGAGGTTTCGGGACCCGAGGGAAGACTTGAAGGCAGTGCATGATGACGTGGAAGGCTTTTTGGGACGCGATAACTTAGGTATCAATCAAAGAGCCGTGTCAAAAGATTGTACGAATTTCTAGTTGACTCACGATCATCTCGTTTACTTGCTGGAGGAAGGAGCCAAATTTTTGCTAGCAAAGGGTTATTCTGAGTTCGTCAAATATACAATTAACTAATAACATTAACCTACTAAATCAATTTTACATGTACCTTATAGCAGCTGAGTCATGGAGGAGTGGCGCCAACCAGACACAATAATTAATCATTGCCAAATTTACTAACAATTAACCATTTGAGTTATATTTAATTATCTGTCCAAATAAACATGTATAATATCTTTTATCAGCGTTTAACTACGATTTTGTTAGGGTGCAGGGAATCAATAATTACATTAGGAAAGTTAGCTCATTCAGGGAATTCATTTAAGTCTAGGTTTGCAATGGAAAGACCAATTAAAATTGTAAAACTCAACACCTCGATCAGAACCAAGGGGGTTACCACAAAATGAAAGTAATTAAAATCCTATATCATAAATCAAAAAAATTACACAACGTTTGATGGAATTTAATTACAATATAAATACGAAAATATTTGCGTTCAAGTTCGTGAATAACGTATTAATTAGTTAAGTACATATGTCTATAAAGATATACAGTACAAGAGGGCTTTAAGTAGCTTTCTGAAGTTATCAAAGAAATTAAGGGTCCAATTTTCATGGAGGCTTATGTGTTGTAGGGGAGGAATTTTCCATCCCTGCGAACACATATGCAAAGCCTTAGAAAAAAAAAGAAGTATCGATCATAGCCAAGAGAGAAGAAAATTTATATTGTTTTAAACAAAGTAAAAGAAAATGGTGAAAAGGCGAGAACATTACAAGCTTTTGAATTCTAGTCTACCTTAAAAACTGGGACTATTTTTAAGATAATAGTATTTTAAAGAATTGAAAAGATTACTTTTTGTAAATTTTTGTTTCACTTGATAGTGCCACCTCTTCCTAGGGGTGCCCAACTTTCACTATTCACTACTGCGTACCACATTGGTACTACTAAAAAACACATTATATCGACTTTTATTCGACTCATTCCAGTCCAGAGATGATGCGTTAAATCTTCCTCGGGCGTCCACGACTTTTTCTACTATTCACTACATTATATCGACTTTTATTTGACTCCGTATCTCATTCCAGTGCAGAGATAATGCGAAGCCTTCCTCGGGCGTCCTCGACTTCTTCTACCATTCAAACTACTCTCTATACTCTTCTGACAACAACAAGATCAAACTTTGAAATTTTCAGCGAATTTGGTCCAGTAGTTTTTGAGTCCAAAGGGAACAAACAAACAACAAACATTTTAATATACATAGATTTATTTCGAAATGAAAATAAAATTCTATACATTATTCTGGAATCTATTGTTTTATTTATTTAGTAAATTATACACATATATCTGTATCAGGGAATTCGATAGCTAAAATTCTCAAACTTGCAAACACTTTAATTTATAACTGCCTACTTATAATATATAAACCCCCGAAGCTGTTTATTAAAAGCCTCCTAAGTAATCAATTTTCCGTGAAATACTTTCATTATTCACCTATTTTGTCGATGAATTTATCATCTCATAATTCATTCACGGCAAATATTTCGAAATAGCGTGTAAACTTGCGGCAGGCACCTTGTGTATTCAAAAATGTTTTCCAAAAGGGATTTCCATTCCAATACGTCTATTTACTGATCGTTAGAGTTCCGATACTAAACAAACACAATGTTTGTGCAGGAACCGGCTTAAATTTGGCTCATCCAAAATGCCCACCAAAATTACAATTTCATTATGTATGCTTTTGATCATTAAATAACGTTTTTTTATTTTACTACTTCTGACGTATAATGGAAATGTTAGGTAAGGTAAGAGTTTCCGTAGCTGGGAGATTTTTCACCCTTCGGCTCTTCAAGGGATGATATTAATTCAATCAAACACATGTGTACTTCGTTTTGACCACTGTGTATTTAAACTTTAACATACAACAAATACAAACATAATCGTGCTAAAGAATGAAAAAATGAAATGATGGTAATCTTTTATTGCATGATAATTTCCTGATAAAACACTAGTCATTTAGAAAATATCAAAATGACGGAATGCAACAATATCAGTACTTATATGAACACATGTTCCGCCGTCTTCATTCTTGCTTTTAACTGATACTTTGTTAGAAACTCTGACAATTCAATTGTTAAAGGCCTGCAGTTCCGTTTTTAACAGGAAAACGAATAATTTTACAAGATTTTTAATAAATTAAGAATATTTTATATCAGTAAGTATTCTCTGTGTAATACTAGTATTATATAAGCCTAGTATTTATTGCCCTAAAAATCGCCCTAGCCAAATCCGGTCGGCAATAAGTATAAAAATAAGAGTGATGTAAACCAAGTCTTTTTTAAAATTATAATTTAGCATCTCAAAGCATTAACGATAACACCAAAATTAAATTTGCTGACATCCTAAAATATGAAGCCAAAAGTCTTTGAAATGATTTATTGCATTATACTAATATTTACGTACAAATGGCGAGATTGCCCAGCTGCATAACCCACACAACCAAGCTGGAAAAAAAATACATGAATTGTGTACAGCTTTCGTCTCGTTTTTTAAAGTTTTTATTATTTTGAAGTCTGGAATGCTTGCATAAAAAAAACCACAGTCAGTTGTAAAAACGTATTTATGAACACTTGACCGCGGATGCAGTCGGTTGAAGGTTTGCACTCACTTCAGCAGTTTTCTATTACTTCTATATTCATTGCCTTGTCGAAGCAACAATCTGCCTGAATATGTTCATTTATCAGCACGCGCCAATAAAAATGAAAATAAACAACTACATTTATTAGAAATTTGCTAAGTTACCCTTTTTCTGCGTTATCTCACCCCGACACTGAAAGAAATCAAAGCGTCATTCCATAAAACAGGACAGATATTCCGAATCAATGAGAATTGTTTGTTGGTAACGTTCAGAATTGAATTAAGTCTGCCTATTAATGCCATAGTAGGTATTACCATAATCTGTTTAATATACTTTACAAAGCGGCTGTTTATTCATTAATACTTTCCCCTAAGCAACTTATTACAAGTTCCTCCAACTTTTATATACAACTAGCTGAAGTTCTCGGCATTACTCGGGATTTACGCGAAGTTTTTCGAAATCAGATGTATATAGTGACCATCCTCTTGTTTTGAAGGTCAAGTGTGCAAAATTTTATCAATCATTGTACTACAAGTACTACACATATATATATATACCCTGTTTACTTCCACTTTCAGAAAGACCAGTCAACTTATCAAATATGTTTTAGTTCCAAAATTGAAAAGTTTTGTATGCAGATTCAAACGCCCAGAAAAATCTTTTATCTAAAATGCAATTTATCTGCTAGCCCAACAGTGACAGCCGTGCAAATTGTAATTTAAAAGTGGGAAAATCAAACAAAAAATTGTGTTGGCATTTAATGAGATTTAAATTTAATTAAGAATGAAAGTGAAAATTAGCCATGAGATTCTCAATCACCATAATTTTAAAGCTTTTTATAATCTATTTAGGTCTTTATTCTATGGAATATTCGTATTAGGGAAAGGTTCATGA
This sequence comes from Hesperophylax magnus, assembly GCA_026573805.1. NCBI lineage: Eukaryota > Metazoa > Arthropoda > Insecta > Trichoptera > Limnephilidae > Hesperophylax > Hesperophylax magnus. The sequence continues at coordinate 17,553,796 of JAIUSX010000014.1, forward strand.
TGATTGTATTTAGCAACAGAATTGCTTACTCTGGATTCCGTTTCATTGGGTAAGTATCTACGTAAACTATAAAATAATGATCGTTATTTAAATACGACTTTTTTTTAAACATAATTGTTGAAACTTTTAATCATTTTGCAACAAGGAAACAAGGAAATTTCAAAAAAATAATTTTACTCAAATTACTTTTATGAAGTCGTTTTTATTGGAAAAAAACATCACCTCAAATACTCTTATGGATGAATCGCAATAAAATAGAATAATGAAATTCACAAACTTATTACAAATAATAAATTTATCATATTTTTGTGATTATTTAAAACAAATAAAAAAAGTTTACGAGAATATTTTCCATCTACCTTGAAGAGCCGACTGAATGATGATGTCTCTACGTATTTCATCATCATCATCATCACTTTTGGCTCTACAACCCCTGGTGGGTCTTGGCCTCCTCAAGAGTCTTCCTCCACTCATCTCGGTCCCGCGCCAGCTCTCTCCAGTTTCGAAGCTCCAAGGAAGACAAATCTTTGAGGACGTTGTCGCTCCATCTTAACCTTGGCCTTCCCAGGCTCATTCTCCCTATCGGTCTTGAGCTCAGCAGGGACTTTATTTAGCGTATTTAGCAGGGACGTATTTAGCTAACATAAATTATTGGGTGTTGTTGTGTTCGTAGAAACATGTCTCCAACTCGTTTTGGAAGGAGTTTATAAATAATTGGTTCTTTTAGATTAATCAGGGATTTATTATTACTCCATGTATCATAATGGTGACTCGATAGTCGACCTAACTAGAAGCTGGCTAATTGGAATCTGAAACAGTAAGTTTCTCTGGGAGCCTTCCAACTGACCCTGGCGACTATTGGCCACTGACTCCATCTTGCGGACTTCCACGCAAGCTCTATGCACTGCCATCTGTGCGTGCATCTATGAAGCTCTTACTTCCCAACAGGTGTTAAAATAATAAGGCAGTAAGGCAGTTGTACATAATACAGACTCTCTGTAAATTTATCAACAACATTGTGCGCAACACTAGATTGGGTTCTTCTTTAATGTATCAGCCGGTGAACACCAGAACATCGTTGGACAAAAGAGTTTTTCTTATAAAACTCCGTTGCTTCATAATATGCTCGGTGAAAATATTAAAAAAAACCTTAGGTTCGTTTAATCAAGAAAATTGTGAAAACATCCTGGCTGAGAGTGATGATGTTTGTTGGATTGCCCATGTCGTGGATTCTGTCATGAATCTCCTTAGGATCCCCATATTCGATGTGATCCATCTGTATATGTGTTATGTGAAAAAAAAAATTACCTGGAAATCGAAGAATGTATTTATTTAGTGTGGCAGAACTATATTTTCGACATTTTGCAATTTATAGCTGAAATTCCAGATCTTCGATTGAATCTCAGATTCCATTATGTATTACTTAAGACTACGTTACAGTTAAGAATGGAGTCCCGGCTTAAGAAGTATGTATATTTCAATATTCAATATTCACCAGTGACTCAACTCAACACAATTCACCTGAAGACAGTGGCGCGTCTCCCCCAGGATCTCGCAGGCTGCGCCCCGGGCCCGAGCGTATCATGTTGGGAAACTTTTAATACTCTCGTTTCAACTTTTCAACGTACAACCCTCGTTTCAAACAATACCAAGCAAACTGCAAACACATTCCTGTCCGTATTACCCATAATATTAGAGCGTAAAAGATAATACTTGGAAAACTTTCGACTATGAAGGCTTTTGATAAACTCGGTAATAATAAGAGTTTTTTCCCAGTAGGTCAGAAACAAACCTACCGCAAACTAAATTGCCTTTGAATGAACTAATATTAAAGGACTATCAAAGGAATATCTTCAATGTGTTATTTTGTATTAGATATGTTTTTATTGTTAGAACAACACAGCGCAGTGTTTTCGTGCTCCGGGAAAGGGAATTCTTGTAAGTGTTTTTAGTTTAATGTAATGACAATTTACAATTTATAGGATAATAAAACAGTATTATGAAAATTCATAATGCATGTGAGTACCTTACAAATATGCCAAGTACTACGAATTATCAGAAGTCAGCGGGACTGCGGCATCGGAAGGAGCGGGAAGGGAATGAGCAGGGAAGAGAAGGAGCGGGGAAGGGTAGGAGCGGGGAAGGGAAGGAGATGAGAGGAGGAAGGTTGAGACGTATGACAATGAAGGAATCTGTTATCTCTTAAATGTAAGAGTTTTTTACAACGATGTCGTTACACTACTGTATGTATGTAAAAAAGAATGTGAAACAAAGACGCATCACGCCTTATATAAATATACCATATTATATATTATAATAAATTATTTCGAAAAGTAAAATAAAAATCTGAGACTGGTCCACGACCCATTTCTCAGATGGTCCCTCTTACCTCATGTCACAGATAAGGCAATTTATGAAGCCAAGTACATAACGTATGGAATTATTATTCAGAAACTGAAGAAACATTAACATAAACCTTACTATGTGTGATTTCTTTATACTTTATACTGGCGACAGTCGAACGAAATAGTCGCCGAGTTAAGGGAGAGATTTATGACAAAAACTTCTAAAGTATATGGATTTGACTCGGCAATAATTCTTTTCACTGCAATGCCTAGCTTCATATTTACTTTACGATTACGGAAATATATTATCCAACTTGCGAAATATTTCTCATTTTTACAATTTACGGCCGTTTCCATAAGTAGGTTTGCCATTCTAGTTGGTTTAAGCGAATTTATTTAACTTTTTTATTACTTCATTTTTTTATGTGATTGGGTACCGCACAAGAGTCCCAGCTGCCCGAAGTCAGTGAGACCATTGTGATATGCTGTGAAGCTGAATGAAGCGGGAGGGGAAGGGGACTGGAAAGCGGAAGCTTGGGAAGTGTCTGGCAAGTGGAAGATCTAGTATATATAATGGCGGTCTTTCACAAGAACGATACTGATTAAATCTACCACTCCTGCTCATCTTCTTTTCTAAATGTATTTTTTTAAATTAATTTATTTCATCAAAATTTACAGAATATATAACATATCATTAGTAAGTTATATAACCATATGTAAGTTAGAAACAATGACATTTTTGAAAGGATAATGTTACAATAATGCAGCAGTTTCTAATAGAAGAAAAAGTAAATATGTATGTAAGAGTGTTATATAGAAATGGCATAATATACTATATTTTAAATTGTGCATAACCTGCCTCACTAGGCGAACCTGTATTGAGGCAGAATTTTTAGTTCATTATTTCTCGCATTTTGTCTATGGTTTACTTATAAATGTTTACTATTGGTTGCTATACAGCAATACATTATTTTAGGTTACATTATTGTTTGCATATACGCAATACAAATATAGCAAGTTTTAGCACAATACCTATTATAATAACTTTCAATGCCAAGGCGTTTGGTTAATACATTATAGTTTGCATATATACAATACAAATACAGCAAGTTTTAGCACAATACATACTACAATAACTGTCAGTAACAAGGCGTTTGGGTGAGGGCACCAGTATATGCTCGATCATTAGAATAAATCCAGATTTTACAATTTTTTTAAAACTCTCTGTGTTTGACTCAGTTTTATATTTTCTGGGAGCATGTTGAATATTTTTGTAGCAGCGTATCTAAAGCTACGTTGACCAAAGGTGGAAGAAAGTGCTGGAACTTGCAATATGTCTTTGTTAGAATTACGCGTAAATGTAAGTTAATTTTTTTTTTGTAAAAAAAGTTATGCTTTTTAAAGAGATGCATGAGGATAGTTTTTACATAGATCTGTCGAACATCAAATACTCTCATAATGTTGAAAATTAAGTTACTGTTTGCAGTTTGAGGAAGTTTGAGAATAATTTTCATAATTGTTTTCTGCGCCTTTTCAACAGGATCTAGAGCTGATGAAGTACCCCCTCCAAATTCAATATAAACTAATAAATTATGAGTAATAAGGTTTGTTGCTCTTTAGCGACAAATGGCCTTCTTCTCTATATAAATATGTATTTAAACATGTATTACGTAAGTACATATGTACATTTGTTTCAGCACCTATCATATGTAAAACGTCTAACATATTTCCTTAGTATTTTTTTGGTAGGTAACCTACTTATAAATTATTCGGAATCGTTTTAAAAATCATAAAATCTGACGAAAACTTTTCTAAATGATTCTGTGTAATTGGTTAAATTATTGATTAATCTATATTTCGGTACCTATAATTAATAAAGTCACCAGGTGTGTATTATATTGATAGCTTCAAAGCTGCTTCTGTAAGGTCCACCAAACAAAACTATCAACATCTTACAAGCACTCAGATTATCAACTGCCTTAGAGCTACCAATTTATTTGTTTTACAACTAATAAACTAAACATTTTTATTGATGGAGAACCTACAAAATATTAACAATTTTATTACATACTGAGTTTACGAAGAGAAAAAATATACCTCCTACTTAAGTATTTTACGCAGAGAAAGATTAAGGAGAATGTATAGAAAAGATATATAAGTAGAATAAATAAGGAGTACGAGTCTGCTGAAAATACTTTTGTGACTGATTTTATATTACATTTTTTGCAGAATTGAGTTAAAAATATGTATAATAATATGACCAAAAAAAACCTAACTCACGAAGTCTCGTGATTGCAAAATGAACAATGTATTCTATCATACTCAAATCTTTTCCTAGCATGTAATAACCCCGCCCGGTAAAATGAATATAATCTAATCACTCTCCAGTCACCAGATATTTCAAAGAGACTTGTCGTTGGTACCGGTCTTTTTAATAATTTGTAGAACATTGTTAACAGTTTACCGCTCATTTTATTTATATACTGATCGTTTCTAAAATAATAAAAACAACAGTTAAAAATACCCTTTTAAATATTTATTGAAATCTGGTAGTAATAAAGCATTTGTATATGTGGTGTTGGTGGATACGCAACTTATAATTTTAATAAATAGATGCAATCAATCAATTGTTTACAATTTCAAATTGAATTACCGAGTCATCAATAAACCGTTTAGATAATCGATCTGTTGTCAGTAAAAAGTCATAATATATCATGTGTCGTGATATTAATAGATGATATGACGAGGTTAAATCTTAAATGTGTCTGTCTCTTAAATTCTTGACTCGCATATGTAGCCTACATAGACATATGAATATTAGTAGACCTGCCCTAAGTGATTAAAAGCGTATTATCCCCACTCCCCATACCGGTTCCATTGGAGCCGGCTGTGCTCGCGTATGGCCTCAAGTGAAATTTGAAAACGTGACGTCATCATTCTTGTGCGAACTATGGTCGAGGCATCATCGGTTCATTTTACGAAATAACACGGCAAAATGTTGACTTGTACTATGAAAACTTGTAAAAATAGATGTGAAAAAGAGAATAAACCCAATTGTCGTATTACATTCCATATATAAGCATTATTTTACTTTATTTTAAGCATATTCACATCGTATAATATAGATCAGTTTTAGAAACATATACTATCACATCGAGAAACGTCTGGACGCGAAACACAAAGCTGGTTGGTTGCTGGGAAGTAAATTATGAACATTTATAAAAGTGTCTTAACTAAATACTTAAACGAAATATTCGACTCCGAAAATAGAACCGAATTTTTTTGCCGAATTTGGACTTCGCAAATTTGTTCATAACGTGGCGAGTAATTTGCGCTCCCATGTAAAAATGTCTATTCATTCAAAAGCAGGTTTTACTTTTAAGAAGTAAATGGTGATATTATAATGCGAGATGCCTATTTACTGTCAGATTGATTTATTGACGAATCACAGTCAGCCTTACTCCCTTCGTTCTTCAACAGTTGATTTTACCCCTCGCCATTAACTTCTCGTCTATTAATTCCTATGTCTGTGGTAGCCTAGTATGTTTGATGAAAAAGTCAAACAAAGAAGACTTTTCACGATGAAATAAGACGATGTAAAAACTTTATTATGTACTAAGGATGTCGAAATATTTAGAGCACATTTTTATTGTTTTTCAACTGTGCTCTTGTCAGATGCCAGGTTAAATATAATTCTACACCCTAAGTTTATTCAAAGGCCATTGAAAGAATTCAACATTTTCCTACCCTCTTGACCTTCGCATTACCATTATAATAGAGCGATCATGACCGTATTGAAGAATTATAATATTATATTATATTCAAAGAAAACCTTCCGGCTCAACGTCAAGTGAAAATTTCGCTACGGAGCCGTCATCCATATTGTGGAAATTGAGAGAGGGAAAACATAAAAATTCTAGCCAAGTCTACCCAGCCAAAAAACCTTTAGAAAACGTCCAGTTAAACCAAAATCCTTATCCGATAAGAATCGTAAGGCTTATTATCCGGTGTTGATGCTACTTGGAAGAGTAAGTCTCGGGGAAATAACAGGGAAAAGGCGTTGAATTCAAAAACTAGTAAAAAGTCGAATGTCAGTTAAAACTCCAGGGTCTTTGTCCTGCTAATGTGGAGATTTTGGGAGCTAACACGAACATAGCACGCACTTCAACTTTGTCAGGCAACTGAACCATAACGGTTAACTTTCGAAATTATGAGATGGATTTAAGATGCTTAATTAACGTTAAACCTAATCATCGTGAACTACACTTATAAAACTCCCGAGTTTTTATAACTATAATGGTGGAAAATAAAAATACAGAACTTATTTCCCAAAATAGAAATATCACAATGATGTTTTTTATGTTACATTACGTGCTTAACCTTTAAAAACCACGTTTTCTAGAACGAAGCGATTCTTTATTTCGTAGCGTCTATTGTTCCTCTTATAGGCTCTCATAAAAGAGATATCGGATTAGTCTTTTTCAGCTGATTCCTAACGAATCTTATTGTACATTAAAACAACGCTGTGATGATTCCTTTTTTATACGAGAATACAATGCTTTATCTGAGAATTCCAGGCAATTTAGATTCCCATTGTTCCTGACAATAAGCACGCCAATAATCCATGCAAGGAGAAACTTTAAAAGGTCTCTTGGATGGAGGGAAGGGATGTCTTAAGCCCTCTGAAGTCATGACTGAACGTTCGTGGGGCGCGTACACTGTGACCTTAGCCAGGAGAGGTCAACTTTTACACAATTTGTACTTTATTTCTTCATAAATCGCATTTAGGCTCGGAGAGATCTAGTGGAACGTTGGCGGAGAGGAAAGTTAACATCAATTAATTTGCGCAGGTAAGATAGGTAAGTACCCGAATTATACAAGGTGCCCTCTATAAATCAGAAGGTAACCCAGAACGTGTTTGTACATTACAAAGGAACTACATTATGTTACATATATATTATACATGGTTGGGAATGGGAATGGGAATGAGAATGGGACTCGGAATCGGATGGGAATGGTAAAACCATTTTTGTACCTACTTAAATTCACATACAATATTCTGTATGTACAATGTATTAAATAGTCGCAAAAAATGCCTGCAGACGAGGCAATAATATTAATCAACAATCGGCCTGAGTAAGTGTGAAAAAGTATTGTTAGTCAGGTCATAAATATTCGTTGATGGACATTCAAAAAAACTTTATTAATAATAACTAGTGGACCCTGCAATGCTTCTCTGTTGCTCATGTCTTTCTCGAGTGTCTCCGACTTCTTCCACCATCCACTAATCATATTGTATCTCATTATTCATCTGGCAACCTCAACTTTTTCTACCATTCAAACCACTCTCTAAACACTACTGACACTAATGAGAACAAACATTGAAATTTTCAGCGATATCGCAAACATCCGTAGGCTGAATTTTTACATAGTATATAAAGATAAAGATTACAGTGCACTTTTTACGACCCTTGGTTTAGACCAGTCTGAAAATTGTGACGAAAGGATCCGATCCCTTTGTCACGATTGGATGTGGGGTAAGGAAGGAGAGAGTGAGGAGCGAGGGAGAGAGGAGAATTTTCCACGTTTTTCAATTACTTTCTTTATCTCGTAAGACGCCATCTAAGCCATTCATAACAATGGATAGTTTTATTAACATTTCTAATAAAAATTCTATCGTTTTCAACGAAAATGGTGTACATTGTAGATGCGAGACAATTTAGTGCCAGCCTAACAACTTTTAACTCCAGTTCAATTTTGATTGTAGAAATATACTTCTAGTGGCAAAAGATAGTTTCCTAATATTTATTACGATCCCTAGTATAATAATAATCGTTACAACAAAGATGGTACCTGTAATGGTTTTATTACGTTTATTTTTAAGGGAACACACATACAGGTGGCGCTAATTTAATTATTTCACGTAGACCACAGACATATGAATTCATATGTCTATGACGTAGACACATTTTGCAAGTGACGAATTATTTGTGTGCGCCCGTACATTTACAATATGAATATGAATAAGTAGTTGTGTCCGTATAAAATCTCAATTCTTTCAAGAAAGGCATACATATTCAATATTTTTTTAGCGAATAAACATATTTATTCATATTCATATTGCGTATGTACGGGCGCAAACAAATAATGATTTTTCCTAATATTGTAGAGCAATACCATGCAAAAAGCGTATTTTAATCAAATCAATTAATTAACGCCATCTATGAACACGTAGAATATAACATGGTTCGTAAAGGCAAATTCTGCTTCTTTTTAGGTCTTCAAATATTATACACGTGATGACAGAAGATAATTATTTGCAAAAATGAGAGCATCTTCCGATAGGGTGATGACTTTAGCACCACCTTTTAAACAATGTTATATATTTTATTAAATGTTTGTGTTCTTTGAAAAATCGTGTAAAATACAAAAAAAAAGATAAAAATTCTTCACTCTATTTCATTGCACATATCATTCTGAAAATAAATTGATTGTTAAAATTTTTGTCTCCCTACTATGCTACCACAAAATTCATGAAAAATGTGGGATTGAATACACAAGAAATCTTGTACAAATATTATTTTGAAAATTACCTTTTTCCAAAACAAGTCAATTTAATGCTGCCATCTTTAAAAATATTGCGAAATCAATGCTACTACTTTTCCATGCGTAATTCTCGACCTACCTGCAGAAGTTCACAAAGGAACAGCCATAAAAACCGGAAATGGTTTCGTTGAATTCCGTTAGATGTCAGTAGCCCTCGACTACAGACGTCTTCTAAAAATCAAAAATCATAAAATCAATCTGCAATATTCTTGGAAATTGGTTCAAAGCTCAGAGAAAATTTATATAATAATAATAGTTTGTTGTACTATTCTTTACAAAAATCTTGAAATCAAAAAACCATTTTGAAATAATTGCTGGCAGGGCCGGCCCGGAGCCAAACGGCACCCGAAGCGAGTAAAATTTTGACCACCCTTGTCAAAACCAGTAGATGCCTATGTACTGTGGGTAGGTGGTCACTCTAATCAATTATATTTGGATGATTTGCATTTTTGTGTAGTGTCATTTTTATGAAAAATAATCTCTCGGGGAAACGGCATGATGGCAGAGAGGACGGACTGCCAAACAACTCAGTCTTGGCACACATTCACATTCATACATCGTCTCATACATACTCTTCTATTATTCTAACTCTTGACATGGCCCGACTCAAGTATCTGATTCACTTGATCATGCCATGTCTTCCTCGGGCGTCCCTAGAAGGTTAGGTGTTAAATATTATCAGCGCCTTGTGAATTCGGCACCCAGAGTGAACAGCTCAAATTGCACCCGCATGGGGCCGGCTCTGATGGTTGGTAAATTAAGTTACAGTGTAAAACAAATGAGGCGTCCAGTATGTCGAATCCATGTTTTAGAGAAACACATGAAAAAATATTTTTAGTAGGTACTTTTCATGATGAAGCATAATATTGCGATAAAGTTTTTATATGATTCGTGTTATATACTATTTCCCCTTTTACATAATTATTTTTCTTCTCAATTTGGTATTTATTTGTGGTAGTGATTTTGATGCACATCGTATCAACACGTCCACATTTTTCATCTATTTTGCCGCGATTGCCGGACGCTTTCTACTAATTTTTGGAGTTAGTGGTCGGTAGACTCATTCATTGTCACGCCTCGATGCGGGGGGCGCAAACTTGTCATTGCTTGTAAATAATATTGTGGTAATCTTCCTAAGAAAGTATTCCAACATTAACGTATTGAAATTATGCCATTATTAATGAGTTGTTAATAATTTCAATCATTGTGGGTACACACAGGATATTGGAACTGGATCTGCATATCATAGCATATTTTATATTAAATAAGATGGTTTTTAATGGTCAGGTTTTGGAAATTTGGAAATGTACTTATTTTTAAACGAGAATCGTAGTACCAAAATCAGGTTTTCGGTGTATAACCATATAAAAACAAATTCCCCACCCTCAAATGTCAATTTGTCCATATCGACTCGTAGCGGAAATTGGTACTGGACACCTCATATGCATTGAAGACACATTTCTTTATAAAAAGTGACATCGGTGTCTTTGATTAAAATGATTATTTTTGCAGTAAGTATGATTGTGAAAAAAACTTCAATAAGGCAGATACATATTTATATAAGTACAAATGAAAGTCCAAATAAATCTTGCACATTTAATTTTTCAAGTCTAGTTTATATACAAAACACATAATATAATTTCAAATATTTTCACGATTGATTATTTGATGATTGAAGTGATTTATGACCACCACTCAAAGCATTCATCTAGTTACCTTTCAAATAAAATAACATAACAATAAAAACAGTGACCGATATATTATTATCTAATATTACATATACTATCATAGTTACTTAGGTCTGTCAAATATAATATACAGATATTTTTTTATTAAAATGTGAATAAAGTTATTTATGGTCAATAACACAAAATATTTTTCGAGGTTGCCTCGTTAGTAATTTCATTCATAAACCAGTCACTTCAGTAATCATGAATACATGAAAAGCACATATTTATATAGTCTCCTTCTGCAGGGAACTCAAATAGCTGGATTATGTTTATCACATTATTAAACTTTACGAATTATTTATATTATCTTTTAATATATAATTTTACATAATTAATTTCTTTAAACATGAATAATTTCTCAAAAGACTTTTTACCAAAATTTAAATACTGGATTCTATTTTATATTATACAAACCACCGGAATTATTAATAAAATAAGAAAACAAAAGCTAAGAATATTTACACGACATAAATAAATAATTATTCAACTTATTGAAATCTAACAACATCCTTATGCAACAGACTAGGCTGTTTATCTAAATGCTAAAATACTAACACAGAAATAGTACAATATTCTGCACACTTCAATCCTCATCATGACATCTTCATGATATTGATTTGGATAAAAAGCATTAAAATGCATAATACATCATTAATCTCTCCATCGTAAATTCGATTCTTACGAACATTATAATATGAACCATAAAGCTGTAGACATACGTCATATTGTCGCTGGGCCGCTATAACCTCGTGCTCCTGGGTGAAAAAAACCAAATACCTACATATTACAGTAATAAGTACTATTTATATCGCCAGTTCATTGTGACAAAAGGAAAAACATATGTACTATCTAAATGAGGTTTAACATCCCAGGGACGATATTACTTATGCAAGTGAAAAACATATGTATTATCTATATGAGGTTTAACATCCCAGGGACGATATTACTTATGCAAGTGAAAAACATATGTATGTATTATCTAAATGAGGTTTAACATCCCAGGGACGATATTACTTATGCAAGTGAAAAACATATGTATTATCTAAATGAGGTTTAACATCCCAGGGACGATACGACTTATGCAAGTGTATAAATATGGCATTATCATTGAATAATTGAAAAATTCATGACTCATCAGTAAAATATGTATAATATTCAATACAATATTATTATTAAAACTAATGCAATGTAATTTTACTTGATAAGGTTCTTCCGGTATGCGTTTCAAAAAATAAAAATGCCTTTCAATGAACAGGCCGTGATTTATTGTCAATATTATATCTATGTCACATTCTCCAAAATCTGACTAGAACTCAATAAACAGCATCTTATAGAATCTAAAATGGAGTATATAATATGATCTACAACAATTATTATAAGATTACATATTTACACTTCTACTTGTAATAATTACCATAGGAAACATTTACAATTACATCACATGGCAACTACTTATGTTATATTTACATGCTGTCATCTTTCTTTTCCTTCGTTAAAATACAAGTCTTCTCAAAACATTAATTTGCACAACATGCATTCTTCAGCTATATTGCTAAACACCAGTATTAGTAATAGCAAAAAAAGTATACATTGAGAAATGATGCAGAATTCTAATTACACTTAGTAAAATAGTACATACAATCAAGTATATTAAGAGATATTGTTAGCGACATACCTAAACTATCAACTCTACCTTATCTATGAAGTTGTAGCTTTACAGGAGCGGACTTTAAGATTTCATTTTCACAGATTTGTCATCAATTATCCCCATAACTATACTACTTTCAAATATGTATATGTATTACAGGATCTTAAAAGGCTACAAAACAATACTTTACAGTACTTTAATTAGGGCGCATCAATAGAAAAAAACTTAAAGTTAAACAGTAAGTAATTCATTCTAATTTCTTTTTTACATTGTCTCCACACAGGAGGCCTTGAGGGAAAAAATCCCTCAGGGCCTGTCATATTTGGGGATGCTGTGTAGAAGGGTATTTTTAGGAAAAGGAAGGAGAGGAAGTTCTGGGAAGAAAAAAGGTATGAGGGGTGGGTAAAAATCTGGAATTGGTCAATGTTTCCAGGAGTGAGGGACATATAAATCCATCCCTCCCACTGCTATAGGTTGAGAGTACGGTTGAAGAGGTCAAAGGGTCTCCCTCAACCAGTCTCTACCGATCCGGCCCAACACGCAACTGGTGGGCAAACAAGACCTAGACAAACCTCACCCCACGAGCCCGGGCACACCTGCTACCCAGCCACCAAACGTAGCAAACTACTTGGGGTGACCTATGGCAGGGGTGTTAGTTATTCAATAAATGGTTCCCGGGGCGGCGGCACCCAAACCCGCCTCCCAAATTACAGAGTAGATACAGTCTAATTAATACAAGTGATGTCTCCGAGATCAAAGTTAATAAAAGTACATTGCGATAGAAGTAGGCGAATGCATCACATTTAAAGGCATAATATACTATTGTAGTTACTTACGAAACAATAAATTATCTGATAGGTACTGTCTTAGTTAAGCAACCTAAGACAGGCTCTACACAATATTGTAGTTACTAAATACTATTCGCTAATTTAATCAAAATTAGAATGAATTTTCCAAAGCGAGATACATTATTTTCCACCAATTACTCTACACATTTATTTTCTATAGGTACGTGTTATCATGATATAATTTTATTACTGGAGATACTCCATGATACATATTGCATCAAATTTTATTTTAAATACAGTTAAAACATCAAAATATTTAACTGTTGGCTTTATAGCTTTTGTCAAACTATTGTCTTACAAAATTTGACTGGAAAATATGGCATTGTTTTATACAGAAATTATAATACTGTAGTTGATATTATTAATTATTGTATCGATTGAAAAAATATAAATATCATGAACATCATAATATTAAATGGTTATTAAAGGAAGATGCTGATTAAATTTACCTACTCACATGCTTTAATGGAATAATTCTTATTGGTCATTTGATAAATTCACTGAAGGTGTAATTAGTTACTTCAATTTAAAAAATCTACAAGTACGTATGTTCATTCATTCCAAAACAAGTATGTACATAATATATAGTATAAATATACGAAGTAAAGTTCATGATTATTAAAAATGATTGATAGAACTTGGTAAAACTGTCCAAAGATATTGTGGTATGAAGATTATTAAATCTCTTAATTATTAGACATCAACTTTGCAAACATAATGCATTATTATCATTCAATTAGAGAAACAGACAAATAAATAAATATGTATGTGGTGAAATCAATAGTTTTATGATTGAAATTTTGTTTGTAAAAAGTAAAAAGATTCAAATCATATTTTTCAAATTTGATATGCATACTGTTTTTTTTACAAATGCTAGTTTTTATTTTTATTATAAGCCATGTACGTGTTGTGCAGATACAATTTAAGATTTGGTTATTCTATTTCAATGACAAATTAGAGCATAAGTTTAATTTAATTTCCGGGTACCACACTATGTCACGGTTTGATGAGTATTCCCACCAACAAAACTTTAATAACGCCACTGGAATTAATTTGGTTCATAAAAGTATGTTCACATTTGTAATTCCTGGACACCTGGATCTGTTCCACCATCATAGATAAATATGTGAGGCTATAAAGAACAACAGATGCAACTGATTCATTTCATCACCAGTTGAACCATGTTTAGCACAGATCCAACGGTCTCTATGGTGTAAAGACGATATATAGCATAGAGGGGGCATTGAGCATGGGCGACATTAGAGGGGATTCTCCCCTCTCCTCTTGTCATCGCTGCTGCTGCTGTTGGCTGCTCCTCAATCGGCCGGTCACCTCGCAGTTAGCCTGACTGGCTCCAGGATGCGGTGCTATTTTCACCACACTCCCTACTCCATTTCTACCAGACTTGGCAGCTTGATTCTCTCTCTTTCCATTCCAAGATTTGACTTTACTCTCTGCACTCTTCTGTACTCCTGATATTTCACAAATCTTCACATTATTATTATTGTTCCTTCCGATGGATTTGAGGAATGGTTTGCTTGAGTTCCCATTGATATCCGCCAGTTCTGCCTCGATTTTGTGAAGGGATGTGGTATCCACTCTGTTAACTCCGCGTCTCTTTTCTCGACTTTCCGCAACGCGGTCTAGTTCTGCCATGGCTTCCTGGATTGCTTTTTCTAGTTGAGCATTTAATTTACGGCTTCTAGACAAAAATGCATAAAACGATTAGCTATGACCATAAAAATGTTTATTAAATTCAATATTTTATTTATTTAAATACATGGGGATATCATTTTTCATAGTAAATCATGTTGCCAAATACAAATAAATTACTTATTTCACAATATTACCACACTAACAATGTCACAATCATCATATAACACCAAATAAAAAGAAGTTAATTATGCAAATGAATTATTACACCAGCCTTTCGTGTGTAGAAGGGATAACAAATTGCTTAGAACTACAAGTCATAAAAAATCATCAAAATTTGTCTGAAACCGAATCAATGTCATGCTAGGAAAAAAAATTATGTCATTCATTGTTCAAAATATATTTACTAAACCAGCCCTATAACAGCGGTATTTCAACAAAGGGTTGAAATAACACAACACTCAAGGATTATTATCAATCACTGTTCACTTATCCTTTATTTATTATTATCAAACCAATAAATTTTATCTTATTTTCAAAGAAACAAAAATAAATTACCCAAAAGAACATCGATATGTAAATTATGGTTCCTTAACAACAACAAAAACATTATTTTTTAATTTACAATGGTTCAACACTAAGCAGAATACATCTTTGTCAATCAAGACTCAAACAAATTAAATTAAATTAAGTCTCTTCCTAGGAATGAAATAGATATAATATAACTGTTTAGTGTTGAACTATCACAACAGATTCTATGTGTACACCAGATGTCACCAAATACTTGAAAGAATCAAACATCTAGTAAAAAAAGAAAAGTATGTATCTAAAATTGAACATTTTCGCAAGTTGAGAGAATACATGACCAGAGGTGTTTGGCTCCACCTGGCGTACCTACACCTTTCTCAATTGGTTTCTATTGCACAGAAGACGGCTTGGCACACAAGCAGCCTTAAGTGGGGAATAGACTCACTTTCTACATTTAGTTCTTGCGGCGTGGTGAGCCTCCAATCCTTCTGACAGTGTTTGCAGTTTAGCCGAGTCCACAACTGTGAGGCATTTGTCTCCTCCGAACCAGCGAACCAGGACTTTACCATCTTCTTTGCCGTTGACCTGGTTCTTGGTAACCAGTTTGCCTGGCCAGGCAGGGTAGCCTTTGGCCGGACCCCAAACCAAATCACCTTCTTTGAAGTGTCTTGACTGAACGGTGATTTCTGCTATGGGCACGCATTGCATTGGAGAGGCTCCACACTCTTCGGACGAACTCTCTATAGTACATTTTTTTTTCAAATCAGTTTCATTGTTGTGCGTTACACAAGGGAGAAAGTGCAATTTAATGGTTTTAGCTTTAGTGAAATGTTGATCAATTTGATGATACATTATAGGTAGTTTTGCAATTCACCGTGTGTTATTTTGAAAATATTTGTTGATTTTGTTTACAAGACAATATTGATAGAAACATAATAAAAATGATTGAATGTATGAAAATTTTCAAGTACCAGAATATTGCATTTAATATGTTTTGTTTTTTTTTTGCCTAAAGAAGACATTAAATCATGAAAATTACAATGTTTGTTGTTCCTTTTCAAAGCTTTCATACATAAAGATTAATAGAGCAGTTCAAGTTAAAAGTGTGATGATTTAGAATTTCCCAATGAGAGAGAGTGTTTCATAAGAAGAGGTGGACCCAACAATAATACTATGTCAGTTAACATTTGACATAGTACTTAACAGGAAGGGGCAAAGCTGTTTGTGTACAGTTCATGCAGTGTTTTAAAGCTTACAATATACCTAACAACACCGCATTCCCAAATGTTGAAATGAATAACATGTTTTTACAATTATCTTAAAATAAAACACCAAAATGATTAAATTAATGCAAATGAACATATAACACAAATGAACATAACCAATGAATATGAAGATGACATGATTCTTTTTCAATGTTCACAATGAGTATTTTGTAGTAACAAATATTTCATGGCCAATTTTATCAACACCAGAAATAACAAACAGACTTTTTTCATAAATAAACTTGTCATTTGAAATATGTATTAGCAAAATTAAAAAGGTTATTCGAGTTTGTTATTTCTGAAGGCAAGGCTGCATCTTGTATTAACAGTAGTTGTTATCCCTTTACTTATTTATTTTTTAGTTTACAGAGAGGTTCACACAGATCACCAGATAAAAATATTAAGCACAAAAAGGCTGAAATATTAAATATTGACATGAACACACAGTTGCCCTTGTTTAAAGATAAAAACATGAAAAAAGCAAGAGACATTCATATTGAGCATTGCAATGTAAGTGCTTTATTTTTAATTGTGGTTTCATCTATAGCTGCGTACACTGACACAAACAATGTATTTGAAACAACGAAACTGTGCGTTAATAAAATAATTCAAAGGATTGAAAGAGATGCATCAACTATTTATTATAGTAATTATTGCACTACACGAGGAGCAACTGCATGTCAAACAAACATACAATCATTATGAATAGTAATCATTATTATATTCAAGTTAGTAAAGCCATTATTATTTTACCATAACCAATACAAGACACAACATTATGTGACATTGCAAATTAAGAGTTTTGATGAATGATATAGTTTGGACAATGTTAAGTGAGAAGTATGATGTGTTTATGATGAAGCAATAAGCTTGTAGGACTGTGAGGAGAATAATAAACAGATTGCAACGGATGATTTATGAAATGTACAAATTAAATTATATATAAAGCATGAGATATATATTTTTTTATAATTGTAAGTAGATAGCAATAATTATTTACAAGAAATAAACCATTCCAAAATTAAGTGTATACTTAAAAGAATTCATAACCTGCTCTTTCATTGATGGAAATAATTTAATTATTTTAGGAAAAAACACTTTTGCAAGTTATGCTTTAAAATATTTAGAGGAAGCCACAAGCCAAATATGTGTGTATTCTTAGTATGCCACGAATATAGGTAGTAGGCATAAAAATCGCTTGGCAAATGGAGTCTAGAAACGCTAGTGAATAATTTTATACAAAAGAGTTAGGCAAACTGTTACAGATAATCTAAGCCTTGAACTACTAAAAAAATTTTTTTAGTAGTTCAAGTTTAATTTTTTAATACTGTAATCAACAATTTTATTTTAATTCTATTCAAGCTAAATAATAGAAAAAGTACAATTTATCCAATGCATATTTTTCGGTATTCATAATGTAAACCGATTCTTAGTAAAGATTAATCTGAAATAGTGATTTCACGTTAAGCTTCGCCTTAAGATGAATTATTTATTTTTACCCTTACGTACGCAATATGAATATATATGCATATATGTACAAATATTTGTATATTGAGTTTGTATACGGACAAAACTAATAATTCATATTGCACTGTACGGGCGCAAATAAATAATTCACCTTAATATTGTAAAGCATAACTTGAAAAAAGGGTTTGATCTAAAATAAATAAATTAGGTCTCCTGTGAAAGAGCAGATAATGAATTCTTTAAGAATTATTATTTAATATTCGTTCAAAAAAGCAACAAAAGATCATATTTATAATACCATGTGAGTTCTTGGAAAACTATCTTCGATAAATGGAATATGTATTGCATAATATGCATTTACAGATTGATCCAAAGGTCCGTATAAAAAATAAAAAAAATTAAATGATAAGGTAAGTTTACCAAGAAGTACATATTAGGATGAGACACTTGATTGAAAATGATTTTGAAAAAGATATGATAACCAACAGAGATAATTTTTTGTCATATTTATATTATTAAAAACTGTTTCTATCTTATGAAACGGCTATTTTATGTGATGTTAAAGCCGTTGTACCACTGTGTCGGTTTTGGAAAGCAATCGACATAAACCAGAGACCCTGTGCAGAAAATTGTCACAAGGCTGCGTTGCAAACCATAGGGAACTTTACTTAACTGCCTTGTCTTCGGTTTACATTGATTGCTTATCGATACGGTCCCAGTGGAACGACGAGTTTAGATATGTACAGTATAGTCTCTGCAATCCAAAACCAATATAGTCCGAACCTCCTTTAATCTGAACCACCGGGTGATGGGGGGCGGGATATGTGAGTGGAAAGCACAAGACGTTGACTATTGATAAAAAAAGTGTAATTTTAACCTGAACTGCGGTCATTGACAATTTGAAAACACTCCGAAGACAATAGTTTGGTTTTGCAAAGAAAAAAGAAACATGTTTCTCTATTAAAATCATAGACAAAATGAAGAAAATTAGTGATATCTATGCTTACGAACTATATACGGATTTATGTGCTAAGCCACGATAAGACCGACATTCCAATCAAGCCGAGTTTAAAAGCAACTGATAAACTCAAGAAAATTTTCGACTATGTAGCATCAATGTTAAAAATGTCAAACTCTCAAACTTTCCGAAAATCCAACTGTTACTTAGTTTCCAGTAATTCGGAACTTTGTTAAGCCCAACAGGCTCAGTTTTTGATTGTTCAGAATATAGAGACTGTACTGTATTTATTTATGACAAAAATGATCTCTGATTGAATGGTCCAAGATGAAATTAAAAAAATGCAATAGATGAGTAATTTAAATCAACACGGCTTACCATTAGCGCTGGAAACTGAGATTCTTTTCAAGTTATTTCCAGAACTGATATTATCAATATTATTGCAGCTCCTTTGGACATCTGTTGCGTTAACGTTCCTCCCATTGTGATGCATCTTTTCAATGATTTGCCCGTGAGTGGAACTGATTTGGTTGCTGATGTGTCTCGTATCAATCTCCATGACATTTGTTATTGCCGTGCTTTTGGAAACCTTCTCATGTTGTGATGAAATTTGGGCATTAGTCGGGATCAAAGTGATGGTATTCTGATGGTTGTTCTGATGGCTGTTCTGGTGATTGTTTTGATGAGTGTTCTGGTGATTGTTTTGATGAATATTGTGCTTAGGAGTATTATTCTTGGGATAGTAGTTGACCGGCGTGATGGTGAGGTTCTGTTGGTTGTTCAAGGAACTAACTGTTATGGTCTGATTGCTGAAATGTATTCCCGATGAATCCACACTGTAGAAAGTGTTTTGGCCAGATTGACTTTCGTTAAGTTGAACAGTATTGCCTGTAAATGAGAAAATATAGATTTAATTTATTTTTAAATTAGACGTATTTGAAGGTTAATTGGTTTTGAAATATTCAAACTTTTAAGAGGCTGTGCGACCCTTTTCATAGAAAACTTAATTTTGGGTTAAAGGCTAAAATACTCAACCAAATAGAAAATATTTTTGAAATCAAAAGGAATAGCAAATATGTATCTGATATTGTGACCTATTTTAATTATTTGTGCTTTAAATTATAAAATAGTGGCCGTTAAATCGATTTTTCATTATTAGAGTCAATTTTGGAAATTATTTGTGGGTTTATGACAATTATTCAAAAAAATCATTTTTGCGTTACGTACTATGTATGTATGATGAAATCTCAATATATAAAAATTCAGCCTGCGTATGTTTGCGCTCACAAAACTCGAAAAGTAGTCCACCAATATCACTGGCAATTTCAAAGTTTGTTCTTATTAGTGCCAGGAGTGTTTAGTGAGTGGTTTGAATGGTAGAAGAAGTCGGGGACGCTCGAGGAATACTTAACACAATATCTCTGCACCGGAATGAGATACGGAGTCAAATGAAAGTCGATGTAATGTAGTTTTTTAACAGTAATATTGTGATATACGGTAGTGAATGGTGGAAGAAGTCAGAGACACCCGAGAAAGACATTAGCAATAGCGAAGCATGCGGGGTCCGCTAGTATAAAATAAAAAGGATTGAAAAAAGCATTTTGTTGGGCTTAAATTTAACTTACAAACAACTGATGTTGGAACACAAATTTGTCATCTATCTATTTATTTATATAAATAAAAATGTAAATGTTCATTTGTTTAAAATCTTAAATCTCCGAAAGTTCTTCACCGATTGCTTTGAAATTTTGACAGAATGTAGCAATCGAATACGCATGTATTTTTATATACCTAAATTATATATATATATATGTCACCTGTGACAGGAAAAAACATGCTTTTTTTTAAAAAAAACAGCGCCAACAATGTAAAAACAACACGCGCTCTTGTATCTCTATCTGCACAGACAGACTGAGCCACAGCACCGCATGGCGGGGTACAGCTAGTATTATATTATTTAATATTAAATAATGTAATACTAGCAGTACTTTTAAATAAAATATATCTATAAATTAAAATTTCAATCCAAAGAAACACCTTTACATGATTTTTTTTTTAAATTACTATTAACCCACAAGAAATTACCAATGTTGCCTCTAAAATCAAGAAAAACCGATTTTTTTAATAGCTTTTATTTTATAATTTTAACCGGCGTTGCTAGACTTTTCTCTACTTTCAATAAATATAATATCCATGTATTATATACATAAACCTCCGGAAGAAATTCTCTAAATGATAGTGAAAACCCTATCAAACTCCGTTGGTTAGTTTAGAAGAACTAAGCGCACAAACGTTAAATCGCACAGACGCGATAGTGACTTTTTTTTATACTATTTAGAGAAACACAAATAAATAAAATAGCTCAATCGTGTACTAGATATTTGCCATACGTTTTTATAAATGAATTAATCTTACCTGAATTATCAATGATTTTTTCTTTACTTTTCTTCCCCCATTGATTATTTTCCAAAGAATCAGGTTCACTGCTAGATACACAGTGCACCATGGCCTGAAATTAGATATGACAAAAAAGATATAAATAACAAATTATATTTTCAAACCATAGATAACCTTCTAAAGATATATTTATTATTGTTGAAGCTATACCTTCGTGGCTATCCCATTATAAATAAATAATCTATTTCAGATGAGTTAAAAGCACCAGCGACGTGACATTATAAATGAATTTATATATAACTTTGTTGTAATAATAGTACGAGAGCCCACGACCAAAACCATGTCTCATAGCAATACGGCAAAAACCCTATAAAATCGTTAGATTGTATGATTCTGAACCCGACTAGGTGTGTAGTAACGGTCGAAAGTGTAGCAACTGCGTGGGAGGCCATTTCTGCTGTGTCAAAAAAAAAAGACAGTCGGTATTATAGCAATACGTCTGATAGTGAAAATGTACATAGATTTTATAATTGTATTACGAAAAAGTTTGTTTTCAGACATTTTGCGCGTAGCATATAGCCTGAGCGCATTTTTGAAAATGTCAACAAATTTAGCCGACTTGTATCATAGCAATACGGATAATTTTTATTTTCAACTTTTCGTATTGCTGCCATGATTACCAAAAACCTGTTTTCAGACACTTTAAGTGTAGCATATACTCCCAAAAACGAAAATAACGTTTCGGAGTCGCCTGGCCGACGCCTCTGTTAAATGTTTTTTTAAATTTACAGCCTTCATAGATATTCAAGAATCTCCCTTGTCTATTATATGTACTTTGACAGATGACAGATGTCATTACTTATTTCTTTTGTAAAAGTTACTCAAGTGTGCTTTAAATAAAACCAAAACTATCAAATCAATCAGTATTTAATTTCAACAGCCTCAGCGCTTGTTACGCTCCTGCCCCTTTCTTACTATTATACAGCTCACTCGCCAGCTGCTCCAAACGTATCGAAAAGTTGTCTGATAGAGAAGGTGCTACACTTAATTTGTCTGATATAAATTTTTTGCACATGTGGACAACTTATTTTATCATGTCCAACAATTTTCAGACATATTGCTATGATACCGATCGGTAAAATTTGTTAACATTTTCAAAACGGTCTCAAAATTTAATGCGTTCACATTTCCGTCTGAAAATTGTTTTGTTCGCATCAAATAACCAAAATTTACTAATAAAAAAGATTTTCAGACGTATTGCTATGAGACATTTTTTTTGTCTCATTTTTAATATTTTTAAGTGATTTTACGGGTTTGCGCTACACCACTAACGTCTGAAAAATATGTTTCCGGTATCTCAGAACTATCATTCAACTACAGTCTGCAAATCAGACATATTGCTATGATGCAGTTCGGTAAAATTCTTTGACAATTTTGAAAATTCGGTCAGATCAAACGCTACGCGGAAAATGTCTGATATTGGTATTTTCGAGTTCAGGATAATCGTATCTATCGATTTGATGCGGTTTTGGCCGTATTGCTATGAGACAAAAATTTTGGTCGTGGGCTCTCGTACTATAATACTATTTTTGGTACCGACTAGGTTTCACTAGTCACTAAATTAATCTGTATTAGATGTAATACTTATTAATTTTAATTCATTAGGAAAAATACTAACAATAATGTTTTTATGCTTTATAGGCACGTATAATGGTAAGGAACATTAATTAGACTGTGTTTGATAAAAGAATTACCATGGATCCTTGCTCCATTGGCTCTGGACTTCCGGTGGTGTCCACCAGATTTCCATGGGAAGAGTTAGGACTCCTGCTGCTGAGACTGTTGGCCGGACTGCCGCTGGAGCCATCCAATGATCCAAGAGGACTGTGAGTTGTGGTATCAGGTGGACTTCCCCCGGAGTTGAGATGGTATGCGCCCGGAGGAGACTTATTACCATTCTGTTGCTGATTAACCAATGTCTGCGTAGACACTGAATGCCTCACGTGAGGATGAAGAAGGTTCTGCTGTTGCTGGTTCATCAAGTTGTTCTGGTTGATGTTAGCGAAGATTTGCTGAATTTGAGAGTCATTCTTCATATTTCCATTCATCTGCGGAATTTGGTTCAGCATCTGCGGATATTGCAGAGCGATCCTCTTCATGCCGGGGCCGTCGTTAGGATTCTGAATTGTTATTTGTTGAGGATGATTTTGAATCTGCAAGATGTTGTGGTTTCGTCCTTTGACCTGATTATTTTGCTTCATACTCTGATTCATTATGACTCCCTGGTCTAAATTCATAGCTGATGCATTGTGAGAATTACCCGAAGGGTTTTGGAACTGGTTATTATTATTTGAAACCATTGTGGTTTGCTGTTGAACAATTGTAGTATTTTGCTGTACATAGGTTGTGTTCTGCTGATTGGCTGAGGAAGAGACTGTGATTTGAGTTGGAGATAGTGGCAACATTAACGTTTGACCCATCTGATTGCACTGTAAGAACTCTTGTTGGATATTAGATCTTACTTGAGGAGGGCTGCCATTGAACGTGACTGTGTGATTAGGGCTGACGCTTGCCACAAGAGGACTCAGTTGGCTATTAAATGGAGACCCACCCATGACTATCTGTCCACCATTGGGAGACAGAAATTGAGCTCCTGGACTATGCTGTGATTGCATCATTTTATTGTTAGAATTTTGAGTTCTAATAACCATTCCCCCCGGTCCGGCAGTAAGTATCCCCTGATTTTGTATTGGAGTTAAAACATTCTGTCCATTAACATTTTGAATCTGCAGTTGCATCGGCATATTGGAAGCATCTTGAAGAATCGTTGTGCCATCCGTAGTCATAACCATACCGCCAAGACCCGGAACAATAAACTGTTGAAATGTAGGGAAATTCTGTACAACTCCTGTTGTTCCATTGAGTAAGTTTACAGGTTGGAGTAGATTAATATGCTGTGCACCTTGAGAGTTGGTGATTATTTGTTGCTGTCCAAAATTCCCAGCAGCCTGTCCATTCATTACTATATGAGCTGGAGCGCCAGCTTTCCCAGGAACGATTGTAAGGGCTTGCAACATCGGGCCAGTTGACAAATTTCCATTGGGAGACATCTGAAAACTCTGAGATGGAAATTGTTGCTGCTGTTGTTGAGAATTATGTTGCACCAAAATGTTATTAGGGCTGTGATGGGTTGTTATTTGCATCATAGATGTAGGACCTTGACTTTGAGATTTTCTTTTCTTGCCTTTCTTTTTTCCCGAATCCGGTGAAAGCAGGGCTTGCTTTTGAAGTACATTATGATTTTTATTGAATTCTTGAGAATTATTTGGGTCCATTGCTTGGCCTTGTGAAATGATGTTTCCAGCAACAATTTGAGGCATTTGCACATTCTGATTAACCATCTGTCCATCGACAGTCACCATCTGCTGTTGAAGCATAAAAGGTGATGTATTTACAAGTACTGTGGGATGATTGAGAACTTGCGGCATTCCACCAACAGCTGGTATCGCTTGTGACATGGTAGCGGTAACAGAAGTGACATGAGGTGATGCAGAGATGGGAGGCAGAGGCTGTCCTTTAGGAGGCGGGGGTGCCATCACTGTCCCTTGACCTGTTCCAGTAATCACAAACTGACCATTTGAAGGCATAACAATATGACCAGAATTTACTACACTTCCATTTGCAGTTTTACCTTGCATCTGGCCTGACCTAGATACCAAGGGTCCAGAAGAGCAATTCTGAGCCTGAGATACTTGAATACTGCTTACCACACTTTGAACCATCTCCAAAGGAGATTTAGAAACAAGAGCCTGCGCTACCGTTCCAGCAACATGCAAGGGATAGTTGGGTGGAGCATTCATATGGACAAAATGGTCATTACGAGGTTGCGTAGAATTTGTTGTGGCATTTGGATTTGGCATTGCTGGATAAATATATGGCATTCCAGCCGATGACGTATTGATAGATGTGGTAGCTGTTTGAGCTTTGCCAGCTAACACCGAGGTTATTGTATTTCTGCTGAGCGTGTGTCCACTTGCCATTGTGGTAACAACTCCATTTGAAGGAATGAACATCATATTATTACCACGTTGGATATTCGGTGATCCTGCACCTAAATTTGGTGGTACGTAGTATGTTGATCCATTTATGCTTTGCACTATTCTTTGGTTATTATTGGCTGGGTCCATATTCATCATTGTGTTATCATTCGAGATAACAACATTACTCATAGGCGAGTTAGAAGAATTAGGATCATTGAAGCAGTTCATTCTAAAGCTTTGGGTATTTACACTATCATTGTTGTTGATTTGCGATGAAGACACAATAATAGACTGATTAGATCTATTATTGGACATCGAGTCCTGGGAATTGTATGAAACAAAGTTCTGGGTCATATTTCCCGGAGAAGGCGTAGCAGGATTACTGTTGATACTTTCTCTAGATGATCCTTGGTTTGAATATCCTGGGCTAGGATTTGTAAATGGACAACTTGATGATATATTATAGCCACCGCTGCCACTGTTCTTACTTTGAGGCGTATCTGTATTGCGGGAACTATTGGAAGGTGTTGGAGACAGTTCCGGTATTTGATAAGTCTCCATAGGAGAACCATGACTAGTGCTAATAATTCCACCTTGAATAGGTCCTCTTGAATCAGACCGATTATAATTGGATCGACTGCCAGGTCTTTCCCCGTAAGTGGAAGAAGTTACGGGACTTTCATCCGAACTTTGATTGGGACTAGGAGTGCCTGGTTGTGAACAGGATTCAGATTTCAAAGAAGACAGAGATTCCATATAATTTTGCATTTTTGATTGAAAATTAGCATTTCGAAGTCTCGATTCGCAGTCACTTGAATTCAAGTTCCGAGCAGCCAAATCATTTTTGGATTCATTCATCTCCGCAATGCAGCCTTGGCAGTGTGAGTGTGATTGCTGCATTACGGTTGAATCACTGGATTTATCACAGTGTATGCTACTGTCAGGTATGTTACTCTGAGTAGGGGAATTATTAAATGCATTATTGCTATTGTTTTGGCCACGATTTTCCTGATCCGTAGTATTTGAAGATATATTTTGTATATTACGAGAATTATAAGACTTTGAGCTCAGAGGTACGTTATTTCCATCTTTCAAGCTGATATGTAGGCTATTATTTTTCATACTAGGGTTATTTTGAACAGGGCTATTAGGATTCATGGAATTCAATCCAACTTGCCTTGATATGGTACTGTTTAATAGGGCAGTCTGTTGGGCTAAATATCCACTGGGATCTTCCATGAATGATGGACTGGGATTCATTGGGCTTATGCAGCCATTTTGCAGTTGATTTGTTCTAAAAGTATGTGATGTATTCCTCATATCGGAATTAGAGAAAGCATTCTGGTTGGAAGTTACATTGGTTAATCTTTGATTTTCATGGACTCTTTTCTTGACATTTTTACATGCCTTAGATTTCTTTCTTTGTACTTCTTCAGGCCAAACAGTGGGTGGAGTGTGGTGGTGAAGTGGTGGTACTCTAGAGAAAACATTTTGATTTCCAGTATTCTGTCCTATCATAGCATTTACACCACTGGGAGAGGCCTCCATGAGTGAGATATTTTGAGATCCTTGAAAAGGTATGTTTTGTGATGTCATTTCTATTTCATTTTGCCTTGTAGGTTGATTTTGTTTATTCACAAATTTCATGTTTTGATTTTGGTTGAACTGTTGCTGTGGTAATTTATTGATTCTATTAAGCTGCCATGGTGGAACTCTTTGTTGGTTAACCATCATCATCTGATGAACTGGCGATCCCATTTGGTTAGCATTAGGAACAACATTTCCTTGATTCGCATCATTGAACGTATTCACTTGCTTCCCTGTAATTATCTGCTGCGAAGTAACTGGAACAATGTGAGTCTTGATTCCTTTCATTGCCAATTCCATTTGCTTTTGATTTTGCTGAATGAAGATTTGCTGCTGTTGATTGATTCTTTGGATAACCTCAGGAGTTAGGTGTTGAATATTGGTATCTCCTACTATAATATTAGGATTAGGATTACTATTAGAAGTTGGTGGAGATGGATTTGTCGGTCCATTTTGTAAACAATGGACCTGTGGCGTTAAATGAGAAACCTTCAGACCATCATTATTTTGATTTCCGTCACAAAACTTGTTCCCAGCTATCTGGTCAGGCTTGTTTCCAGAACAATCAAGAGAGACACTAACTTTATCATTATTGAACACATTACCCAAGCTTTGACTTCTGGGGATGTTAGATGTTTGAATCTCTACAATTTGGCCGTTAGGCCCAAAAATATGGTTCATACCAGAGAAACTTTGGCCATTAGCAAGAAACTGTGATTGAGTGATGTTGTGTGCTTGTTGGGGATTTATTACAATATGCGACTGTATTAACCTTTGGTTGGGTTCTGGGGTGTTTTGTGATGAATTGATTAGGTTATTTCCATTGATAGTTAGTACTTGAGATCCCAAATTGTGTTTGATGTTCATTTGGAACTCGGCTGATGGCATTGAATTGGTTCTAACATCAGTTTTGCTATTTTGTTGAGATCCTTGGTTGACCATGGTAGGACTATTTGAATTAAGCAACACATTTCGGTTCAAGAAGTTGTTATCAGGTGGCCCATTGAGCCGTATTTGTGGTATGGTAGGAGAGGGTGATTGCTGCGCATGGGGGCTGTTGAGGCTGATGTTCTGTGGTGAATTTGTCCACATCTGAAAAGTGACAATGTGACAGTTAAGAACATATATTTTTGATTAACAAAAAAATGGCATCTTCATGTATGGAGTGTTGTATTTAAAAAATATGTAAAAATATAAATACAACGAGAAAACTGATGTGAGCAGTGCTCAATTTGGGTGACCGGATATCTCATCAAAATGACAGTTCAACACACCTACAAAAAGTGATATAAAGTCATGAAAAGTGATGAAACAAAAAACTAGGTTAAACTAGGTTAAATAGGTTACATTGGTAACTATTTAACCTAGTTATTGTTTCATCACTTTTAATGAATCTATATCACTTTTTAAAGGTGTGTTAAATTGTCATTTTGATGAAATATCATGGAACCCACAAATTTAAACTGACAAAATCTGAACCTGTTCTTCTCAAGAAAAATTTATTTAATACCATTCTGAGCAAATTCAAAAATCCTAACACTTGACTAAAGATTAGAATGGTTTTTTTAATAAAACACTAAAACTGTGAAAATGGTCGGAGGCATTTTTTTTTTGCCGATAACCAAATAATGATGCTTCCATATGAAATTGATGAAGGAGAATAGAATAGCATATGAGCAGCGTAATGCTATGTAGGTATATAATTTCTTCATAAAATTCTGTACCAGTTTTTCTGTCGAAAAGGGACGAGATGAATATTTCCATGAGTGTTACATTTAACTCTTACAACTTTGAAGGTTTACCCTTTAATCCAGCAAAAATAATCAATAAAAACTTACATTCTGTTGTTGATGGCAGTTTTTGTGATTCTGCTGCAGTTGCTGGGACTGCAGCTGCTGCTGTTGCTGTATGTGTTGCTGCTGCATCTGTTGCTGCTGCAGTTGTTGTTGCTGCAACTGTTGCTGTATTTGCTGCTGCTGTTGCTGCTGCAGTTGTTGCTGTTGCTGTAAGTTCTCCCTCTGGGCCAGTAGCTGGGAAACTGAAACTCCGGAATAAGGGTTTCCTTTCCGCTTCCGTTTTTTGGCAGCGGGCATTTCTGTAACAACTGGAAAAAAAACATTATTGTAGTAACAGTTAGATTTCATTTATCTGATACAATCGTAACTACATATAAATCAGAAATCTAATCTTTAAAAAAAACGGTGAGCTCTGTCGTCATAAAATCTGCGAAAATTTTCTGTGTGGAGTTTTAAATTTTTTTTCATATAGTTACGTAATTTCTATCATGAGCTATGGAGTTTTTAAATATCCATTTAACTGTCAAAAAATACGCCATATTATTTTTATTGACTCAGGCGTCCCCAACTTCTGCTACCATTCACATTTGAGTCATATATTCTCCTTACACTCCTTTCTTCGCTCATTCGCTCTACATGCCCAAACCATCTAAGCGTCCCTTTCTTAATCTTACTCACTAAGCTTACATCAGCCTTGCACTATTTGCAGATCTCCACATTTCTCACACGATCACACATGGTTTTTCCTCACATACGCCTCAGGGTTCTCATTTCAACAGCATTCAGTCTACTTTCATGCTTTCTCTGCCAGTTCCATGCCTCACTTTCATACGTCAGGGTAGGTACCAGCACTCCATTGTGGACTGCTAACTTCGCTTCTTTGGACAATTTTTTTTGTTAACGCCAACTGCGTTCAGTCCTTCGTTAATGGAGTGACCTACCCTCAGAACCAGAAATATTAAATATCGACTATAATATGTAATATTAAGTATAATGTAATATTAAATATCGACTTTTAAACGCTAGTGCTAGAAAGCTGTGTAGGATTGTGCACGTTGAATATCCTGAACCACCGAGATTTTCGAGCTATCCCAACACAACTAACATCCATAAGCCAGAAGAAAAAGTACTGGAACTGGATAAAACTAACAAGCAAGAACAAAATATTAAAAAAATTAATTAAAATTAATATAGTTTAAAAACTTTATCTTTAAATGAACTTTCAACAAAAACTTTATATTACGCTGATGCAATTATTCTTATTTTTATTTCTATTATCCCTAACATTATCTATCATTTTTATTTGTTATCCTACATTATTTTTATTTTTACAAGATTCACCTACTTCAACTCCTTTCCTGTATGTGATCATGTACCTAATATTATATATTCAGAATTGGTTATTTATGAAGGGAAGGAACTATTTTAAAGAACGCCTGACATCATTAAATTAAGTTCACTTGCTTTATTATTTTTTTTTCATTTAAATTCTGTTTAAAATTTCTTTTCAAAATAATTAATTAATTTATCTTTATATTCATTATATCAACAAGTAAAGTCATTTGTTTATTTTCCCATTTATATTTATATTTATTTTATCTCATTAAAATCAACAGTTTGCAATACGGTTGGTTTATTCTTATGAAATCTACTTAACTAGAAAACCAGTTAAAGTAGTACCTGTTTTACAAATACATTGCATTTAACAAAATAATATATTAACATGTATTACATTTATATAATTATATACAAATTTCGACTACCATAATACGGATATGTGTCTAGTGTGGTAGTCGAAAAGCATGTAACGTACGAATAAAGGAAAGAGAAAAAAAAAAAAAAGAACAGTAGAATCATTTAAAAAGATTTTTGCTTGTGTGGTGGTGTACTGTATCTTAGTATTACTGCGGATAAGAGAAGACTGCGGGCGGGTGTTCCAAACTATTTAGAACCATTTTGAACCACTATCGGTGTGCACAAATACATTCAAACGTTCACTCTTAAATCATTTGCCTATAGGTACGTAATTTTATGAGTGATTGCGTAAAAAGTTAACCACCGACAAATAATGCTGGTGTTCCAAGTACAAATAATAAACAAATCACGAACTACCCTTATTAAAATTACGCTGGAATAATGTTATGCTTCATATACACCCGAGTTACACATCATTTTATGGGGGGCTAAAGTACGTTACGACCATAAACTTGATATATGATATGACACAGTCAGGTAATTACATTAAAAAAGTAAGGGTTAGAAACGTGCGGCGGAGGAAACGACAAAAACACACAAAAAGTCAACATCGGTTAGCAAAGAAAAAACCAATCGGATAGTAAGAAGCCATACAATGGCCGGATTGAGATACGACATACTGCTGAGACACGCGTAAAATAATTTACTGATGTGAATACATCAGTCTTTTCCATCGCACTTAGATTTTTACGCATCGGTTTAGCGGCGGTATAGTTAAACCGGCCTTGCACTCGGTAATATATACATACATATATGTATGTATATATTACCTACTATATAATATATAATACTATGTAATATATATATGCCTACACGGAGAAAAAGTACTAATATTGAATATTGCCAATTAAATTAAGAATCTCTTCAAATTAATCCGGTTAAAAACGGGAGTTCAGTCAGTTAACGAATGAAATGATAGTTTTCCTAATAAACTTTTAGTAAAATACAAAGGAGTGTTCATGGTTCAGCTTTCCAGAGTAGAAGATACTCTCAGTATCGCCCTGGTGTAAAACCACCATTCAGAAATGAAACGTTGCTTGAAATGGCTTTAGCCGGCTTTGGTGACCAGATTCGAATAGCCAGGTACTCCGCCACCTTCCTCTTCCCCAATTAGCAATACTAATTTTTCTCCGTGTACCTAAGTCGAGAGTTATAAGTCAAGTTTTTCACTATTCTGGCGGAAATTTTACCAAAAATTGTTCCTGGTAGGTACTATTTCAAAGATTTCAAATATGTTGAAGATAAAATAGCTAGAAATGTACTCGCAGTATTTTATTACAAATTATTATATTTCAACGCTCTTCGGAAATATGCAAAAAATATGAACATATTTAAAAATAAAAAATTGTTTGTAATTTTAACGTCGCCTTAATAGAGACAGAAGATAAGATAGCTTACCATTTTGTTACCTGGGGCTAATTCCGGCGCACAATGGGGCCGATGACCCCGAAAGTTGGCATCAAATCAGTGGTTGGAATGACATCAAATCTTTTTCGATTTTTAGTTCAGTATAGACATGTTGATAAAAATAAGTGAAAAAAAATGTTAGAAAAGTCACGCATACTTAGTACAAAAATATAAAATTGAATAATATAAGATAAATTAAATCAGTCAAAATGCTCACTTTATTTCTCGTGCTATTTATCGACAGTTATACACATAATAAATCGTCTTCATCATCTTGTGACAATATACTATCGTCATCACTACTTGATTCAACTATCGAATCATTCCTGGTAGTCGTATTAGGGTCTGGTGTCTTTAGCATTTTCAGTACTTCTTTTGAAATTGTCTTCATTGTCCGGCTGCTGAACTTGTATTAAACGCTCAGCAGTGTGATCCAGCAATTATTGCAATTTCACTTCCGCTGAAGATTCCGTGACCGTTATGAATTCACTTAATGGGTAACATTTTTTCTTAGCTCCTTGTACAATTTTGTATGAAGGAAATACCTCTATATCCTTTTCTCTTATTAAATTGTATTGGTAGCGACTAAGTTTGGCATCTACAATCAAAGCGAGAGCTTCATCACCACTCAATACCTTTTTGTTTTGGGTTTTATCGGTAAAAGCTTTTCTGTACTTATTTGCTCTGGTCGGCGTACTTAACGTGACGTCTTTGACTACTAGTCGATGCTGCTGTTTTACCTGCCAACCGAAAACTCATGTGGGTAGCAAAGGCTAACTCAGTACTAGATGTTTTAGATCGCAATAGTATAGTTTTATGACGTTTCGTACGCTCAGACAACATATCAAATGACAGTGTGGGTCGACCTCTTTTCGTTTTTACTATTTCTGGTAAAGGTTTATAATTCTTAAACATAAGGAGGCTTTCGAGCCATTCTTTTAATATAAATTATTATTTAATAAAAAAAAGTCATGGATTCTGTGACACTTCAACCATTTGGGTTTCAATTTAGAACAGAATGAAGCTATTTCATTAAAAAGTTATTTTTGATTAAAGAGTTGACAATGAGTAAGTTCTAAGAGGTGTTTTTTCAGGAATTTTACTTTTTCGTCAAATTTCTTAACGCCAGAATTCTTCATAATCATGTATAATTCGAATCTCGTAAAAACCACGTCAGAAATTGTATCTAAAACAAAACACATTGATTTTTAGACTAAAACTGTTTTTTTATGAAAACTGATAGTTCTCACTTTCAAGTACTATAATTAAAAAAATTGTGCATACTTGCAACTACTTATAATTAAATCATGTAGCTAAGATACTAAACTATATAAAAACAATTAAAATATGATGGGATCTCGTGGAACTCTAAACTATATACCTCTATGTTTAATATATTTACAAGAAAATATTTCATTCAAATAGGTGTTTGTTTTAATTTAAATTTATGACATATAGTATGAGGGTATCAATAACTACTATAATATAATTAAAGTACATACTATAAGACATCGTATCCATATTGAATTGGATCTGTACACTTGATAGATTTTGCTTTTTATAAACTTGAAAAGTATTGAAATTTACGCGCTTTCGAAAACTGACACAGTCACCCGCACAAAGGTCAAGTTCAAACTGATCTCTTCCCGTCAGTATCGCGATTAGGGCGAAACGCTTCGGGGTAATTATGCAACACTCAATGAACTTCAAAACTAGCATACTTGCTTCATTGTAAAGAACATTTGATTTTCTGAATTTCAGCCAACGCGTTACATGAAGTCGCCCCAATGTGCGGCGCGTGCGTTAAACCCATGTTATTATAATGTTTAATATAATATTAGCCGTAGGTAAGTTGACACGACCGCTCACCAAACGAGGTTCAATTACAATCAGCACGCTGATGGCTGCTGGCTGTTAGCTGCTAATGCCCCTTTGTTGACTAAACGCTTCACTCCATCTTCTTTTGTTCAAAACCGAGACGCAAAAAATGGAACAAACCAAGTTGAAGATTCACACCGCCCACGCTTGTGTCTCGAGGATTTCATTCGAAACCATTTCTAGACCCAAAAAGCAAAGGCTACGAACATATTGACATGAATTTGAATAAAGATTGTGAATAAACGCACGTTATCCACAAAATCCTGAGAGTTTGATTGTGTTATTACAAGAAATAAAAACATGACCCCAGCCTAACATGGTTTATATAAGGGTACGTATACATTTGTGAATCGTACCACGAATTACGGGAAAGGAACGAATCAACTGCAAGCTGCGTTTCGCGTCATTTGCGGTTGCCTCGTTTCTTTCCCATAAGTTGAGGTTCAGTTCGGCCGTTCGGTTCGCGTATGTATAGTATACGTAGCATAACAGCTCATTCTCTAACTGAATTGACAGAGTTCCTAACAAACAATCAGTAAAACACGAATGTGTTGTGGCGATATCTCGGAACTCGTTTTCATAAAAATTTAAATATTTTCGCAATTCGTCATTACATAATAACAGAATAAACGCAGCTGCATGAACACGTGTACCGATATATTATGAAAGTACTAATAGTTTATTAGGCAATGGCCTGCTGTCACCTTTATAACAGGATTTGAATATAATCATTTGTCTCCGTGCAGGCCGAAAAAAATAATAATGAGAGAAGAAGCGTGATGTATTTTATTGCCGCTGTGAGCTCCGTTGTAACCTCATATTTTATTACTTGTGTCGTTTATTTTAAAAGAGGGAAATGCCATAAGCTACAATTGAGCTATCAGCAGTATGCCTACACATCACAGCTTTTCAAAAACATCACATCAAAGTATTCATTCAAGTCTATGTATCAAAGGCGCGAATATAAATATAAAAAAATAACCTTGACGGATTAATAAAAATTAAAGTCTGAGAATGATAAAACCATACCGTCGCGTCAGTTTTATTCTTCGACTATACGTAGAAAATTTGGCGAGCCTTGCGGGAATGTCGCGTTGACGTTTTATAATTCCACCACAGACAAACTACGCCCTTTAGAAAATAATAATAGTAGCAGAGTTCAGACCGCGTGGGCGGACAATATTCATAGGTCAAAGGTGTGAGGTGGCCGCCTTCTCTGAGGGGTTTGAATAAATTGTTGACGTACTAACCCTGTGAGGGTCGATGGAGAATAGTTACCTATATTAAAGCCTGTAATTTGGAATATAAGAAAGGTAAGTTATAAATAAGTAAATAATTTTAAACCGGCTTCTGCGTAGTACTGACTAAAAAAGTTAATTCAAAAGAAGTGAGGCTAACAGTCCACAGTGGGGTTCTGATACCAACCCCGTAATACCATAGATTTCGTAGGGAAAGTATGAAAGTATACTAATGCAGCAGAAATTAGAACCCTGTGGTAAAACCATGTTGTATAAACCCAATAAATTACGAAAGCAAAACCGATGTAAGCGTAACGAACAAGATTAAAACAGAGACGATGTTTTGGACATGAAACACGGATGGATGGAAGAGGGGTGGTGAAACATTCGGAACTTCCCACGAAGATATGGCACAAACCAGTTAATTATATACAAGCTCCAGTACAAGACAATAGGCATTCCTTCCTTTCTATCTAACTTGCGGAGAAATGGCCTCATGGTTACATACTTATGTTGTAAAAAGATTCCAAAGGTCGCCCCTATCGAGTTTGAAGATTTCGGTGAATTGATAAGACGAAAAATAAATTTAATAACAATCCTAGATAAATCAACAGTATCGATTCCCAGTATAATTTACAAGGCTTTCAGAGAACCAATAACGTGGCAAGTACAAGAAAAAGAAGTAAGCGCCTGGCACAAGAGAGAAGCCGCCTGTCAATGCGCACCTGTTCTGAGAAACAGAGTTAGCACAACACTCTGAACACTCGGAGGCCATAACTCTATATCAGTGTGATAGTTGGCTGGCAGGACAGGGCCTTCGGAGTTCAGACGGGCGGCCCCCTCCCGACCCTTCTACCAGAGTAGGCAATGCACGCTGCACATTCACAGTGCACAGTATTGCACCCCTCCCGCCCCCGCCCACTGGCCGACACCCCTCCGGCGGAGTTTGCGTCAAACCGTCAGACAGTTAACTCTGGGGTTAGTTTGGTGTTTGGCCAATGGGCAGGGCCGCACGGAGTGTAAAAATCTCAAAATTATTACTTTTGTTTCCAGATAAGTAATTAAGTAATTAAATAAGGTCCGTTCTCAATTTAGTGGCGGACTTGTTATATCCATGGGTACTTGTTTGGAAAACGGGTGGCTTTTATGGAAAGATGTGCTCGCCTACAACTGATCCGCGCCCAAATCATCACAAATTGTGAAGCAATTAAACATTTTAAAGAGGTTCAATATTAACACGTGAAAAAATCAGGAGTTAAAATCAATATGCAGGTGTGAAGTAATTTCGGAAGTTGTATTTTACAACTATAGTTAGTTTATGGGACATTGATTTGTTTTGCAACTCTCCGCTTTCTTGAATAAACGTTTCGGACAACTTTGCGTGTACATGATCATATTGATCATGGCAGATTTTTGGTGAAAACTCGGCGGTCTGGATAATTTCGATCGGTGACGTTGAAATTGAGCTCAAAGTGATGACTGATAATACCTATACTGCTAGCCTTATTACAGAAATAATAGAAATCTGAAAGCATCCGATTAACATTAGGTAAAATAGATGACTGGTTAACACGTTTTCTTGGTACCTTTATTATTCTCCGTGCATCCGTAAAACTTTATGCAGATGTTAGAAATTTGTTCAATTTAATCACTTTCAGGTACAAATAAGATTGAATGTAGTTTAGCTATCTATCAACAAAATATATAGAGAAGACGACAAACGACTTACTTTGAAAAATTCTCAAATACAGTTATACTAATCGTGAGAATCAAATCATATCTGGTATCGCACCATTTCATATAAGCAGTTCTTGTAGAATCGTGGAATAAAACTAGCTTTCCATTCTCGATTTATCGTTCGTTTGATATGATGGTGGTCATATTTAGCACCCCTGTAGAGATATGGAGGCAGACAGGAGCATTGTACCATAATCCATTACACTATTGGCTGTCGATGTCGCCGCATCGAGTGCAACAGAACGACAACGCCGATTATCCGCCTTCTCGAATGTACACCCTATTAATTATCTTAGCGTGGTTGCATTAATCAGGGCTCTATTGAATGGCGGTCCGGATGATACTGATGACGTGACGCTCTGCTAGGAGACACTCGATTATGATGAATAATCGAACGCGTTAATAATCATGTCAAATACCTAGTGGGAGAGATCCCTTCAGAACGCGCAAGCTTGTTTTTTTTTTCAAATAACGATTTTATTTGTGATACATGTTTTAAACGGTTAATTCTACACGAAAATTTCGCGATTTTCGCAATTAACTAAAAACTTCAAATTCATTTTTTATTTTATTAAAATACATAGGAAAGTTAAAAAATATACATATAACTGACCTAGATCCGTTGGCAAAACAGTTCCATTTTTTAAAATAAAATGACACTTAAAATCAAAGGAAATTTGCAAACCAGATTTCACACAGGACTAACTAATGCACGCACGACAACCGAAATTAGCTTGTTTGATGATAATCTGCTTTGACTAGTTTATTTACATACTTAAAAGTCACATTTCATTTTTGATTAGTTTTGTATCTAATAACGAACGAAGCTCTCCAAAATTTCATTTATATCTAGCACCTTAGTACTAATATTACATATAGTGGTATAAAATATTATTAAGGTTTTTTTTAAATATACCTTCATTTTTATAACTGTATAACTCGAAGACAATACTGAAGTGTTGGTTTATTTTTGTTGCTTTCTTTAATTATAAATTTAAGAGAATTTTTGGAGCAAATATTCCGTTTTATTTATGAATAATTAATTAACCTTTTTGATACTATCTATTTATTGTACCATTAAATGGAGGACAAACTATAATTCAAAGCAGTGGAATAATTTGAGAATAGTATACAAACGATTACAAATTGCATGAATTCGCATATATATATAAATAATATAGACTTTAGACCTTGTGAATTCCATATGTACCAAAGACTGTCCAATTTTGTGACATCATTTTTGGGGCACTTTAACAATATCAAACGTTAAAAAATCTACCCCTTACTTTATGGTACCTAGTATTTAAAAACTTATAATAATTGAAAACATTAATCTTATATCTAATAATATAAAGAATGTCTGTAGTGGACACCGGATGGGCGTGGGGCGGCATGGATTTGATTTGTATACAAATCTACAGTTTTATTCAAAGACTGGTGACATTTTGGATACTTCACCTTCAAAACAAGAGAATGGTCACTGTCTACATTAAATTTCTAAAAACTCTGAGTAAAGCCCGGGTAACGCCGGGGACTTCAGATAGTCCTCAGTAAATAATAAATTAGTACCTATTCAGTGTACACTTCCTTGTAAGTGTGCTAATGTAATGTTCCTAGAGTTCTTATATAAAACAGGCGTTTGACTTTAATAATAATATATGGATGATTTGTATAGCGCCGTTTTTGTGCAAAATCTCCTCAAGGGCGCTGTACAAATATATGATACATTTATGTGCAAATAATAAAATAATAATGAAACTTATCTTACACGAATATCGCGACTTATTTTCCGATTATCGAGAGCAAAAAATTCCGGTTGGTAATTTTGGTCTAAGACACGTTGTTTCAAATTTAAATAAATAATAACACTAATATCTGAGGAAAAGCCACGGCGCACCTGAGATATAATATAATAGTTCACCTAATAAGTATCTCGTTGCCATAATAAACGAAAAATCAATTATAGATTAAATTAGATTACAGAAATATCAATTTGTACGAGTATTGGCAGCCAGCCTAACCTACAGCATCCAATATTAATCTGAAATGTATTTGATTAAATGACACAAAGCTAGTATTTACATTATAGGGTACATGTGGATTCGACGCAAACTAGACCCGGTAGATGGATTAATGTCCATAACTTAGTAATCAATGTAAATGGAGCGAGATTCCGCTAATCAATACTATAATATGCAATTTAATGCAGACAGAAGACAGGCTTTAACCATATTATCCACACTTGAATGAGATACAGCACAGGTGTAATTAAATAGTGATGGGTTAATTCCCGAGAATTTATTTCTGCGGAATATTCCCGAAAAAAATGTTATTTAAATGTATCAATTTAATTAGAGCATGCTTAGGACAGAACTTTTAGAATAGTACCGAAGATATTATAAGCCGTCAAAATGTTGATATTTGCTGCCGGCCAATAAGCGTGTGACGTCAAGGTACATCAAATGAATGGCGCAGCAGTACTGCAGCACTGCAATTCGAATTACAATTTATACTGAATTGTGTCTCGTGTACGTTTTACCCAAGTTCACTTTAAAATCTCATCATTTCGTCATTTTTGAGGATATCAAAAAAATTCATTTTACTGTTTCTATTATCTTTTTTTATATATAATACATTTTCATCAAAAAGACAACCTCATTGTCAATAATTGAGGAAAATTTTCTTAATAAAAAAAATTAATGCCCGATTTTGGAAAATTTATATTAGGTCGGGAAAATTTACGGGTGCACTAGCTGTCACGAGTTGATATTGATGAAGCTACAGTTTATTTCAATTTATTATTATTTATTTTGGTAAACTAATGTTTTTAAGACAAGATTTTTTATGCATAGCACAAAGGGTAACAATTATTGCTTGTAAAATAATTGTTACCCTTTGTGCTATGCATAAAAAATCTTGTCTTAAAAATATTAGTTTACCAAAATAAATAATAATTAATATTTGACAAGTTCAAGTATTTCACCTAAAAATGTAGACAATTTGTCTCGACGCCATCTAGTGAGAGAGTTAGCACTTACAATGCCTTTCTCATATAAAATAAAGTTGGTTGTTTTCAGGTGAAAAAATGTAACAAGCAGTAATTTTTGAATGAAACACTAGTATATATTGAATAATTTCGCGGGTAAGAGATAAGCCGCCATAGCTCAGTGGTCAGAGCTGTCGACCAGAAATCGAAGGGACACGGGTTCGAGTCCCGTTGGCGTCATGTATCTTTTATCAGGAGATTTTTCAATGTGGATGAGTGTTTCAGGCGAATAATTATTGCTTGTAAAATAATTATTTCAATTTAATTAAATAAAGAACATATTTAATAAATTTGTAACTTATTTGCGGTATTATAAATAACCGGAAATTTATGGGATGAGTCTACATATCTATCCACAAATACAAACATAAAATAATTTGGGAGACGAAAAGTACTATGAGTCACATTATTTGGATGAGGAGTCCTTGGGAAATTTTCGCCGTACTGAAATGAGTCAGTTTGTCGCATACATTTAAACAAACAATCGCATACAGAAAAAGTCAGCAGGAAAAAATATATCATGAACTTATCTATCGCTGAAATAGATTATACAATTATAAATGTTTTACAAATTATACAAAAACATTTTCTAAATTCGGACGAGTGACAAATTAATGATATTGCGCGATAAACAAAGGCAACCAACAACAAAACAATAACATGTTGTTCAATTCTTTATTGGGTTCAATTGGAACGGTTCAAAGACCCATCGTCCAATTAGGAATTCCGAACACCCTATAATTATCCAACATCAATCACATCTTTTTGAGTAATATGCCTAGTTGGTAAATTCTCCCTTTCATTGTATGTAAA
Source organism: Hesperophylax magnus (assembly GCA_026573805.1). Taxonomy (NCBI): domain Eukaryota; kingdom Metazoa; phylum Arthropoda; class Insecta; order Trichoptera; family Limnephilidae; genus Hesperophylax; species Hesperophylax magnus. The sequence goes on from JAIUSX010000014.1 coordinate 17,594,538, forward strand.
TTTACAAAGTTTTGCTTGAAAAATAATACATCAAAACGAACGCCGTAATAATTATTCACTGTCCGCAGTAAGATCAAAGAAGATCCTCGGGTCTTTAATTTAATACATGTAGTATAATACAGTATGGTAACGTAAGGAAAATTCCTTTAGGGCTGTGATCACTGGAGCGTTAACGTAGCCACGGCATTGGTGGGGGCGGGGTAGGAGATCGGGGGGAGGCATTACTGAAGCAATCTAGCCGTAGAGAGTAGAGGGTATAGGGTAGGAGGTGGTGAGCTTTCTTGACTAGACGGGGGTAGTAGTAGTAGCCAGTGTAGACAGTGTAGCCAGTATACTCCCCCTTTCTTCCCAACGCCACTGTCGTCACGCCGACTATAGCCAGACCAAGTCTAACTTCAGTTTCTAGTGTCGCTAAGAGACGGCCGATCCGTAGATTGTGACAGGGCATTTGATTCGATTGAAAGCTCGAGTGGAACGTGCCTTATTGGATTACCCACCAAAAGACTGCAGGTAAATAAAGCTCTAAAGACTCGGTTCGAGCGTGATGTCAAGCATTCCTGGGAATTATTGAGCAAATACAAGACTTAAAACACAAAAAATGAAAACAAAATCGATTTGAATCAGTTGACAATGGTAGGCGAAGGTTTTCAACGTCTGTCGACATCAAACTAGTTACAAAAACGCTTTCAGAGAGACTAAAAAATGGAAAAAAAAACAATAAATTGGTGTAGATAACGAATACATACATCAAACGGTTTGAACTTTGTTCGGCACTGTGACCTTTTTACGGCAAATTCTTTTTGAATAATAAGATTATTAATCAAATATGGATGTGATTCATGAAAAAAACACTTGCTTAATACAATGAATGAATTCGTAACCAACAGTATCCTAATAATGCATTGTGTTTGCGACATTTCGTCGTCTGTGCATTTTGAATGACTCAAAATAAGCCGATACGAATAATGCGATTAGGTACAATAATATGCAACCGAAGCGACAATAAAAAAACAGCCCCACGTTTGGGATTGATTGGAGAAAGTTCAACATGCAAACCACGATTTGTCACTCAGTCCCTGTCATCGCACACACGAGGGCAATATAAAGTGTACCTACAAACAGGTGTAGTTTGGTCACCGAATAAAATATCCGCATTGCTGGATTTTTACGCAATAAAGTATCTAGCTCACAACAAAACGTGTCTCATTTACCGGGAATTTCATCGAACAGAATGGGTTTTAAATCGCTAAATTGCGTGGACAATTTCGATTCTGTTTGTGATACCAGGCACTTCAGTGATTAACAAAATTTATTTTTTGTTTACCGAAAAGAAGACAATAAATCATTATTATCATAATACACTCTCGGCGAGACTAACCGAGGTACTCCGAGAGCGAGAGTGTAGTTGACACGCTCGCCTCACCGCTCTTTATGCCATCTTGCCTTGCCAGAGTTCGGTTCCGTGTCAGTGTTATGTGCATGAACCCAAGGACGAGAGGCGATACCAACACCGTATTAAGGGGGTATTTACAGGTAACAGTCGAACGCAGTCACCACGTGACGCCTAATTACGCGAAACGAAAACGGAGAGGTCTCGGGAAAGTAAATGTCGCACCGTAGGTGTAAATCGGGAATGATAACCAATAGTGAGAATACAGATTGTTGGATGACATTACATTATATGGTACAATACAATACCTGCATATTATACAGTAAAGTGTCATAAAATGAGCCACCTAGATCAAATGAACATAATAGAAATGTCCGAGACATTCCCTGGAGACGGGGACGTAGGTTCTGTCCGTGGATAATATGACCAACTTTGGTTAGAAATAGCCACAGGCTATAGAGTAGACCTTATAATTGCATAATGTATATGTTATTTGAATACCGACGTCATACAATTTATTGTATTCCTAGAGGAATTTTCTATAACTTTGTTCAGATGAGGGTTTCTGATAGTAACCGACTAATTAAGGTGCGGGAAAAGAGCTTGGCTTAGTTTTGAAAATGTTTACAACTTTAGTTGGCAGTAAAAAAACAAGGTATTTCTAATACCGGCTCGGCCCGAGGTTTAAATCTCTTTTTTGATATTTGTATTCTTACATTAATCAAACAGTTACATTGGATGAAGCTCGATATCACGATGGAAATTGTGTTGCGAACTGAAAAAACAGTTGCGTCGACCTAAAAAATTCAGACAGAAAAAGCTGCATAATTTCTTGACGCCAGAGCTCACCGTTCGCGAGTTTTTTGGCTGACATTCTTGGCTGGCGATTGCTATTAATGTAAGACCGTTTCGAATTTAACATAAAAACACGATGGCAGAAGCACTTCAGTGTCATGTTAGTGTAGTATTTCACGCGTCAGTGCGTTGGATTCATGCCGGGTGACCGCGTCACGCGTCACGCCTCACGTTCGTCAAAACCAGACATAAATCGTCAAGGATGAGCAACGTAACACATGCGGCCAGATCCTGGTGCATCATACATTTGCAGCTGAGAATCTGCCTTAACTTATACTAAGACACATTTTCACATTTATCACAGTCTCATTGCGTACAAATTGGCGTACGTCATGCGCAAGCAAGACATGAGAAATAATGTGTACATATTATAATATGTGGATCTGTTGTATGCGTCGTTTATGAATAAGAAGGGCTTGTATATTGACTATTGGAATTATACCATTTGTCCAAAGAAACGTCACTATCTCAATAACAAGTTATTTTTTTCAAACTCTCTTCAAACAAAAAATACCAAATAAACACGACGAATTACACATTTGAAAAAACTTGAATCTTTGCTGAACCATTAAAACGCCACCATCTTGAAATAAATTTACCGAAGGACGAAATGCAAAACGGTCGAGTTAAAACGGGATTTCGCTAAGATTATTATATTTATAATGCAGCATCCTACGAATGCAAGAGATTATTTCAGTGAAGTAGTGATAACTCGAGATAAATACAAAAACACGCTATTCAATTATAGTAATTACAATTATTACGACGGATTGCAACTATTACAGTTTCAAGGTTTATGAATATTTCCATGGCCTACAAATATTACCAACTTCAAAGTTTTTTTTTTAATGTCTTCAATTTTATTTTAACCTTATTCATATAGTTTCCAAATCAAACACAGTTACGGATTCATTACAGAACACTCGATTGCGTAATGAATATGCATCTTTGGAATATAATCGTTGTATCTTATTTAGAAAGATGTATAGTAATTTCACATTACATGAGGTGGTATTTTAAGCAATACGCAATTCAAAGCGAGCTGAATATTTATTCTGAAGATTCGATATATACCTAAGCTACAAAGCTTCTCTGTATCTTTCTCATAAACGACGAAAGTAGCAGAAAGAGAGAGTATAACAGAGCTTTCAGTTGCGTAACCATGATATGGCCATGACTCGTGGGTAGGGTAAAAATCCACATTTTTAAGCTAAAAACGCAAAGTTTCCCATTTTATCGAGAATAACTCAATTATCGACAAAAAACGCGAATTTTAAAATAACGAATTAATACTATATATTCTAAATATTATGAATTTTTCTGTGATTTTTGACAAGCGTAGTAATTCAATGGAACACAGCCTAATCCCGCGTCGAAAACGCGTAGGTACATAAATTTATCAATTCTGAAAAAAAACCGTTCCACGTTTTTTTTTTTTATTTTTGCTACAAAATACCAAAAAATGAATACAATAAAAATTGCAAAACACTACCATTTTTGCTAAAAAATAACACCACATTTCGCCGAAAAGAATGGAGATTTCATAATGAAATAATGCAAATTTAACGCGATTATTTCTTCAAGAGCAAAAGCATGCCAACGGGTGTAATTCTGTCAATATTCATATTATAATTTTACCGAATAAACTAAGTTTGGATTAACTGAGTTCTGGAGCTATAAAATATCCAAATAAAAGTGAAAAATAATGACCCACAAAATAATGAGATTATGGAATATCGGACGAAGTGGGCTAGTAAAGCTAGCTTAATAATAAAAAACGTATTTCATTTCAGGGAGATTTACTAGGATATTTAAATGCATTTTTAATAAACCGATCAAAAAAAATTTACTCCGGATATTGATGAAATAAATGAAACGTCGGAATTTGAGATGCAATTAAAAACCTGTGTTGGTTTCCGACGTAAAATTTGTACGTGTTATATTTATTCAGAGCACGAAGCACTGAAAATAATACCAATTCATAATACTTTTGATTTAGCATATTGTGCTTTATACCGTTTACCATCAAACCATTAAAACATTAATATACATTGTTTGCAAAACAAGGAAAACTAAAGATGACGCTTTTTAACTCTGAATCATCGATTAAATGAGTAGGTACTAATACTAATGGAAGTTGTCAGACAATTGAGAAGGAAAGAAAGATTATAACTGACCCATATTGAGTAAATATTTGATCGAGACAACAAGAAATATTCATTCCTCAGTCGACGAAACAAAATAACGGTAACTAGAAACGGTTAAACAGAGGTTTGAAAGAGGCATGTTTTATGCCTTCCATCATAACTTCGTACATGTCTTCGTATTGTTAGTTTGGTATGGTTTGGTATGAAGAAACTTTGCTGTCAGTGACAGTATTAATATTCTAGTATCTTATAAATATAAATCTATTGCACAATCTTACAAAATGTATGGTAATCCAACAGTGTATCCAACGATACCCGGAATTAGAGCTACTGTTAGTATTGAAATAATCTTGCATCTATTTATCTGAATGCTTCTATTCAAATATTTAATACTCGCAAATAATAACAATAAACATTCTTCGAGACAATGCGATTATTTTCAGATATGAGAGATCTCAAGCGGGTTAAGTAAGTTTCATAACTCCGTTATGTTTCGACAGAAGCCGTTATTCAATCGACATTATTACTCCATAAGGGCCAACGACACGTGTTTTCAATGTACCTACGACCATAATGCATAAAACATAATTCGTCTGAACTTAAGAAAATCGTGAGCGATGAAAATAATCCAACAAAATGCAATATATACTGTACATTACACAACTTGGTCCTTCGCTCACTGAAAATTTGTATCGGCAGTGTTTTTGTGCTGAAGAAAGTTCATAAATGCAAGGAGACAGGAACATACTAACTTCATGGAGAATATTATGGTTTTTAAAAATGGTCACAGGCTTCATATACTATTAACTTATAATTATTGAATACCAATAATTTGTTATACCAAGGACATAAAATTAAATTTCAATAGAGATGTTTGTTTGGGTAAGGGTTTCAATTAATGACCGAGTAATTTATACGTACGATACAACATGTAGCGGAGAGAACACTTCACCATAATTCATTATCAAACTTAATAACGCACGATCAAATCAGCTAAACCACGTATATGTTTTTTATGCGGAAACTTCACTGGTTTATGCAACAACGTAACACGTGTTTTTTTAAACATTTAATATGTAAATGTTTTCTTACCCAATAAACTAAAATAAAATAAATAAAAAAAACTTCAGAACCTCACTGCATAAGAAATGACAATTCAAAGCTAAACAAAAAAGATAAGAACTAAAAGCCGTAATTCAAAGAACGTCATTTTTTGCAATATTCTTACTAGTACGAATTAATTACAAAAATAAACAATTATTTAGTATCAAAACAAACAAGAAGGAATTTAATATCAAACGTTCAATTTAACGTTTCAATAGTTCGCGGAAAACGCCCGTGAAACGCAACACTGCATTATAATTTTATTATTTATCACTGGGGATACATCCCGCAAATGTTAAACAATTTTCCATCAAAATTATTCGGTTCATCCCATTAAACATCGCTGGTGTTCAGTGAAGTTTCATACGGGAAGTGTTGACGCGTTATATTTTATGGTACATTGAATCCGCGAGTGATTAAACAAATCTGTTACGTTTGGTAATGTAATGTGTAATGTTGACTCGGCACACAATAATAACACAGGAGCGACAATAAATTATTTCCAACCGGTAATTTATGCGGATTTAAATATCTGTCTCGTAAACATTTATTTATTACGACATAAATAAAGCAACCCTGTAAGAGATGAAATACCGAGTGTGAGTTAAAATATAAGCTTTTTAACAAAATGTTTTTCTTCTCAAGAAAATTTTTTTTAATCTAAATTTTCTCTGTAATTATAGGACTTACACTTTTTCTTATTTTCGGAACAAAACTTTTAGTGCAGAGTGACTAGTAGGTAAGACATGTGAGGGGAAATGCTAAAGGACGTAATGGAGGAAATATAATATTCTAACAAAAATATAATTTTAGAGATATATGATTCGTTGATACAAAGCAATTATAGTAATTAGTGAAAAACGTTTTAGTTTTTTGGCGCTTTTTCTTGGAGTTATTCAATTGAATTGCGCATCGTTTCTCACGAATTAACTCTGGATAGACTTTTGGTTATTTACTAAAAAAACAATATTTAAATCTATGACGGTTGAAAGAGTTTGCACAAAGCATAATCGGGTGCACACGCCACGAAAGAGGTAACATAATGATGTTTCATCAATAACACACGAAAACGTCCGCCTAGTTATCAATAGTAGTAAAAGCTCGTTTTTAACACTACACGAAAACGTCTACCTGTCCATAAAGCTGAATATAATTAATATAATATGTGTGCCAGTGCAACTTATGACATGCGTGCATTAAAAAAGTATTTTACAATAACACGCAGTTCCAATGTTGAGTTTGGTTGACGCTATCGGGCGTTTTGCTGACAAAAACAAAAGGCCCCCCTTACTGAAAACCGCCCCCCACTTTACGACTTTTAAATCATCGCCATGGAATATGCATGGGGCTGTCCTCGGCTTGACAGCCAAGAAGTAGTTGAGATTATTATTACAAGAGCTGGGGCCGGGAGCAATGCCAGGCTCAAATATTATTACGATGGTTCATACTTTATTACTGTAGGTCGGGAAAGCTGCGATCGTTCGGAACTTTAGATGGAGTTAGATAAATTTCCTAACTTTAGGAGACGGTACAGAATAAGTTATGTTCTAATTTATACGATGCAATAATAACGAAAAGTAGTCAATATCATGTTTAAGCTCCTTGGTATAATGAAGCTTTCGGGGAATCGAGCCTTGTAGAGCTTCTTCTTGAGCCAATGTTTCGGAAAGCCTTCCAATATTCATGAACGAACAGATTGCAGTCTTTAGAACATGTGCCAAGATGAGATGGGATTGCTGTACTTGTGTTTAAGCGGACTTTTATCTGAATAAGTCATTGGTCTCTTCAGCATCGGTGCATAGTCGACACGCCGAACACGTACCCAAAACTTGTACACGGATGTTATTTGTCGAATGAGAACGGCCTTAGTTTTGTGCTCATCAGCTCCGCGGTGAACGAATCACCGGATCGCCTTACTACGACTTTGGTCCCTTTAAGAGCCAAAATCACTCCTCCATTTACTTAAAAAGACCCTCCACACGGCATTCCAAAAGAAAGTAAACGCCTTAAGGGAAACCTAAAACGGTATTTTTTTATTTACCTAACAGAACCTTGAAGAAACTTTTATACCTAGCAGAACTTTTTTTAAGTATGCCGGTTTTTTATTATTTAATAAGTATTGATACTTATTAGGTACTAAATTTTTTTTAATTAAAATAGACTTCTACATTTGAAACAAGAAAACCATAAATATACGTTTGTTTATATTTCTACCTAACATTGATTGTGGAACAGAAGTTAATCCTAGCACGACTCAATACTATAAAATCAAACAACATTCAGCTTGACACCGATATAGTTTCTGGCAGCCTTAGGAAGAGTTAACGAAAACCGAACCATTTTTTTTTTAAATATAATTTTTTTAAATTTTAAAATCGATATTTACGACACTACCGACTGCAAATCAAGTTGTCATATATTTGGTCTTGAGAATTTAAAACCATAGATAATCTTTTTGAAGCTGCTGGTGGTGTTCTTCGTAATTTCAAATACGGTTTCCAATTTAACTTCTCAAAACCAAAATATCAGATATTTGTTTCGGTTGCCACGGATCAGCCATCCAATCCAATCCAACAACCCCTTCGCGTCTAGTACCTACCCCGGCGGTGTTTTAACGCATGGTGAGCTAAAACAATGGTGGCCGGGGGCGGCCCGCGGGGAAGGTAGGCCGACAGAAAGTGACGGAAGCCAGCGTACATCTGTGTGCGTGCACGCGCACGACTGTGTACGTGAGACAGCTGCCGTGGTAAATCATATTAGGTACGAAGAATGGCCAAAGAGCTGTGCCATGCTAATGAAACATCACAAACTGTATTTTGATTGATTGATGTCTGTCAGCAATCAATAAAATGGATATTATCATATTGAAGGAGACATCATGAAGGGGTGAATAAACAAAACCGAAGATCAAGATTTTCACTGGTTAAATATATTTTTTTCTGCTTATCGGTCTTAACCTATTGGGTTATAGTCCTGCCCATAAGTACTTTCTGTCACGGGCGTCGTTTATGGGAAATAGGGAGAGCTTGCAGAGAAATTATACGTATATGTCTATAAAATAGTGATTTCAGAAAGCTATAAAAGACAAATCTCTACAAGAACTTTGTTAGCTGAAGGCAAGTCGGTGAAAGATCAGCTGTAAGTGGTGCAACTTCTACACCTTTCTTATAAACGACGCATGTAATAGCAAGAGAGGTTACAACGTAACTGTCAGTGGCAGGCCATAATTTGGTCCAGTTTAAATAATAATTATTCACAATATATGTAGTATGTACATCCAGATGTAGCTTTCAAGAGTCATGTGACTTATTGAGGATTGTCGTCATTGTTAGGTCGCAATAACTCAGTTTCAGTAAGGTAGGCGACACATTACGCTAAACGTATCACGGCTTGGCCTATTTCAGCATATCGAAACCGTAAACTTACTCTTTGAAAACATGTTGATTAGGTACGACCTGTGCAGATTGGGAACTCTTTAATAATTGGGGGCCACAGTGAACCAACTCGTTCAAAGATGATATAGAGATAATTAAGACCTAATGAATTTTCTTTTCATACACATACTCAGAGCAAGACAACGGTAATAATAACAATAATACCATTTAGGTTCAAGTAGGTATGCTAAAATTAAGAAAAGTTTTGTTAAAGTGAAATAATGATAAGGAGAGATTTCTTCACAGGATTTGAACAATTCATAAAATTTCAAAGTTAAAATTCAAGTTCTGCGAAAGTTCTATTATTATTATTATTTCGTCATGACCACTTGAGAATTTGAACCCCCTCAATTTATTATCACGGCTGACGTTGTTTTTTCCCATCTCGAAAACACAGGCACTAATCCGTTTGTACTAATCACATTAATTGTGAGTATCCGGGGCTCATCGTGCACGGCGCGCAGCGTGCACTGGGTCAGCGGAGCGGCGTGCGGCCGTGCGCGACGCGCATTGTGCGCGAGCAAGAGCCGTGACACGCCCGGGCGGCTCTCGTGCTCGAGGGACGTGCTGAGGCCCAGACAAGACCTCGAGTACACATATACACTGTGCAATGTTAACATGCACGTATTGGGTTACACTCAACATAAAACATACAGTTCGAAAACCAAAGAATAATTCTGAATAAGTAAGGAAGGATTCAGTGTATTTGCATAGAAGAACACCATTTATTGAATTTTCCACTACACCTCTAAATCTAACGCAAACTTTAGAAATCGGGTGTACCTGTTCATTCTCTTGTTCGTGGCACGAAAAATACAAATGAGCCGTTTTAATAGGATGTTTCGACCGCACTAAACTTCCAGAATTAGAAGGCAATTGACTGATCTAATATGATTATACAAAATAATTCACGGTCATCTTGATGCTGCATTGTATCCTAGCAATATTGAAATAAATGTTCCCAATTCCCATTATTTAAGACGCCATAGAATGTTTCACCAGAATACATAATATAGCTATTTTAGCCCTCTGACCCAAATTTGACTGTATAATTTATACGGATTTCTAAAAAATGTTCTGCTGTTGCTAAAAAATATGTTGCGCTAAGTGTAATCATTATCAATCACTTGTGACTCTATTTGTGTCTTGCCTTTCTTTGTACAATTTGTCACTTGAGTGAGCTTCTTTTATATAAAATATGATTTAAGATTTTCACGGCCAAAAGTATTTTTGTTATTTGTTTTTGGGGTGTTATGACGTGTTGCGCTAACTCCTTCTTTAGCCAACGTTTCGGACAACATTGCAGTGTCCATCATCAGGGCAGATGTGTTATTGACACATTAATAACACATCTGCCCTGATGATGGACACTGCAATGTTGTCCGAAACGTTGGCTAAAGGAGTTAGCGCAACACGGCATAACACCCCAAAAACAAATAACAAAAATTCTTTTATATAAGTTTGTATTTTTATTTGTTTGTTTTTGAATCTTTATTTAGGTGTATGCAAATTAATGTCTACTGTTTCTGAATAGATTTTTGTAATTGTATGTACTTATTGCTGTATTAAAAACATTTTAAAACTTCAACCTTATCTCAACCATACTTCATGGAAATAAATCACATACTTCACCAAACTCACTGATACTTATAAATTATTGAGATAAGCTAAAAGCCGACTAAGAATTTTCAAAACAGAGAGCCGTGATAAAGTTGAAACATGAAATATGGATACAACTTTAAGGATAATTGAATACCGAATCCCACAAGTGTAAAACTAGTTAACTTCATTAATAATTTACGCTTCAAAGACTAAAGGAAAGGAGTTTCCTTGAGGAGAAAACAATAAAGGCGTATAAAATGTTTTGGATACCAATTATATTTAGATTATATAAATACTTGGTTTTAAAAACAAAATTTAAACATTGTGTTTGAATTAACACAAGGATGAGGGACCACGGCCAAAATTGTGCTGTAATCGTTTTATATACCTTTTTCCGCTCAATTCATCGAATGGCTCAAAATTGTTTACAGAACGCAAAACAAAATCTAGAAAGTTTTGATTCGATTGAAAAATCTAATAAGTTTAAAAATTGTTAGGATTGGTCTCCTCTTTGCCATTTTCGCTGACCTCCAAATCCTACACAAAAGTTACGAGAAAGATGAAATTATATACTTGAACATACAAAGCATCATAGCACATTACGAAGAGGTCAAAATACTTTTAGAAGAGAAGAAACCTTTTATGCTTATGATGAGTGAAACACATGTGACTGAAGATATCCAAGATAGTGAAATTATATTTGATGATTATAATACCATCCGTTGTGACTCGCATAGCAGACATACAGGAGGAGTGATGATTCTCTTAAGTAATAAAGTTCCATATGAAGTGATATCAAATCACCAACATGAAAAACATTGTTGGATTTTAGCCATCAGCATTAAATCAGGAATCAAGAAAGGAGTATATACTGTTATTTATAGATCACCAAACACGAGTAAATGCGACTTCTTAACATATTTTCAAAGATGGAGCATGGAAAATTTGCAAGATGAAAATATTAACATCATAGTTGGAGATTTCAATATAAATGTTAAAGCAAATGCAGACATATACACAAAAAAACTGAAATCTATTATTCAAACTGCAGGTATGAAACAATTAGTTAAAGATTTCACACGAATTACTAATACCTCTAAAACATTGATTGATCTGGTTATCTCAAATAAATTTAACCTATGTGTTAATGTATTAGATAAACATAAAATTACCGACCATAATATGATTCAAATTCTATTAAATGACAGAGGAAACTACAACTCCAGTAAAGAAACACAAGTAATAACATTTAAAAATTACAAAAGATACAATAAAGAACTCTTCATTCAGACCTTAGAGACTATTGATTGGAATGAAATAAATCAAATGGAATATAACAAAAAAGCTGACCAGATGATATTAAACATTAAAAAATCCATTGATGAAGTAGTTCCAGAACAGAAGATACGTAAAGGAAACAATAATAAATGGTTCACAAAAGAACTACGCACAATGCAGCATGATAGAGATACATTTTACAAGAGAGCACGCCTTACTAATAATACTATGGATTGGAATAACTACAAAAAAATGAGAAATAAATACTCCAAAGACATAAAAAGAACGCATAATGAGTACATAAAAAATAAAATAAAATCGGAAGAAGGGGATCCCAAAAAAATTTGGAAAAGCATTAAAGAATTAGTACATGGCGATAACAAAAACGACATAAAAATAGTAAACTTCCCAAAAGATATAAACGAAGAAAACATGGCTAATAGCTTTAATAAATATTTTATAGAAAGCATCACTCAAATTAACAAATTAATACCTAACATTGTTTTCAACCCCACAAATGATAATAACAACTCAAACAAAAAATTATTGGTCTTCAGAAAAATAACTGCAGAATATTTATTTAACATTTTAAAGAAAATTAAATCAAAAAACAGTTCAGATGGATTAACTATTAGTGTGATAAAAGATGCTTTTCCAGTAATTGGATCTACTCTATTAAATATTATTAATCAGACAATTGAAGAGGGAAAATTTCCACAGTCATGGAAACTATCTACCATTATACCGGTCCCAAAGGTTAAAAATACCAGAAAATGTGAAGAATTTCGACCAATAAACACCTTACCGAAATATGAACAGATACTTGAAGTAATAATAAAAGAACAAATATTGCAATACTTAGATGAACACAATATTTTATACCAAGAACAATCGGGATTCAGATGTAATAATTCTTGTGAAACAGCGTTAAATGTAATCGTTGAAGAATGGAAAGAAGGAATGAATAGTAATAAATTTATCTTAGCAATATTCTTGGATTTTCAAAGGGCATTCGAAACCATAGATCGAGAAATATTGATAAGAAAGCTTAAAGAAATTGGTTTCTCAACTCTAGCCATTAAATTAATAAAAGAGTATTTGAAAGACCGAATACAGGTAACAAAAATTAATAATCAATTTTCAAAACCAATGGAAAATAAATTAGGAGTACCACAGGGATCAGTCCTTGGACCTCTATTGTTCATACTCTATATTAATGACATGGTGAAAATATTTTCAAAATGCAAAGTACGACTATTTGCCGATGATACACTTATATATATAATTGGAGAAAACTATGAAGAACTAATAAATATTTTAAATAATGAACTAGATAATGTATCAAGATGGCTAAAAATAAATAAGCTTAAATTAAATACAAAAAAAACAAAATGTATGGTAATTGGTTATAAGAAGACATCCAGTGAAAGCAAAATCAAAATTGATGGTGAAATTATTGAAAATGTTACCGATATAAAATACTTAGGAGTTATAATAGATTCCAAACTCAACTTTAACAAACATGCGGAATATACCCAAAAGAAAATTGGAAAAAAGATATCTTTCTTGGGAAGAATTCGCCAAAAACTGTCCGAAAAAACTGCAATCACCATTTATAACTCCATTATTGCTCCACATTTTAATTACTGCTCAACTATCCTTTTCCTGTGTAACGACCGAGAGCAAAATAAATTTCAAATTCTCCAAAATAGGGCAATGAGAACAATACTCAGACGAAATAGATATTCAAAAGTAAATAAAATGTTAAACGAACTAAATTGGCTAACGGTGAAACAGATGTTGACCTTGAACACGATGATATTTTTACACAAAATAGTAAACAACCTGCTACCCAAATATTTTTCGAATCAAATTGTATACAACAAGGACATACACCAACATAAAACTAGGACGTGCAATGAAATCAGGCTACCAAAGAAGGACAAAGCGAATACCCAGAATAGTATATTTTATAAAGGGATGAAATACTATAACGCGCTGCCGGAAAACCTTAAGTCTGCCCCAATTGAAAAGTTTAAGATGTTGTGTAGGAGCCATATCAAGAAAGAAAAAAAAAAAACATAGTATATTTAAATGTAATAATTAATTAGTCATTTGTAATCTTAAATGTACAAATTACTAAAATAAAATCAATAAATAAAAAAAAAAAAAAAATAAAAAAAAAAAAAACACATTCAGGCAAAGTTAAATTCTGAACAGAATAACTTGACTATTTTACAAACTAGTGTTTGAAGTCGTGATGAGAAGAATAAGACCCTCATTCACAATGTCACCTAAAAAGTGCCCGAGGCTTCAAAATCCAGGCAGTGCTGGTACAAAAATATTCATCGAACTTTTCGAATCCTGATTTTTTTATTTATTTTCTCAGATTGTCAACGTGAAATGCACGATCGGGATTATATCGGATATTATTGTCTATATTTCTACCAACGACATCACGCATTTTGCTCTCGTCAAAACATAAAACTGAATGAAATATATATTTTCTTTCAACGAAACAAGGTTTAAAGTATAACTAAAAAAAAATAGCCAAAATACATAATATATTTTTTATTGAATGTCGAATGTTGACTTTTCTCTCCTAATTTGTATTTACATTAATTCTGTTTCTATCCATTAGTTAGACCCCGAACGCGAAATCAACAATCCGCCCGAATTAAATTAATCATGCTTAAATTCCGCCGCTTGAATAAATAATTGGAATTTGACGATATTTTTTGCCTCCTCGTCACCATCTCGGCGCTCGACGTTCCCAAATCAACAATGAAAAGCATAATAAGAAATAATATCAATATGTTTTTTCTTCCACTCTCTTGTGAAACTGGTTAGACCGGTCGATCGTGTGACGAAATAATTTATTGACTGTGAACTGAGCCCGGCTAAACGCGTATCTTGTCTAATAAATTATTTTTGGGGACCTGTCAAAACATTTGCTTAATCTGACCATCATCTTATTCTTGCTGACCGCTACAAATGGTGACTGATTTTATAGGCTTTGTTCAATTCAATTGGCATGATATTTATAATTACTTTGTTAAATAATTACAAAATATCAGTCAATCATGTGCTGCATGATTGACAATACAAAATTAATTGAAAATTTTGCATGCTGATTTATAAACATGACAACAGTCTATTTCAGCAACGGTAAACCCTTTTCTTAATTGGGTTAATAGTATCTGCCCATTTTTTCCTTTTTTTTTATACACACAAGTATACAAATTTTTCAAAATAAAAAATGACATGTATAAAATGTTAAAAAAAGGTAAAATAAGGGAACCCACAAAGGCGCTGCCCGCGCGTGGGCAATATAGAAAATTAATAATAAAGAGCGTATAACTTATATAATAAGAATTTTAATGATATTGATATACTTTCGTGTAATCCAAGAACATTTAAAAAATATATCCTAGCTAACATTGAATATTTAATTTGTTTAATAACATACTGCAAGTTATCATGTTGTTGCTATGAATCCTATTCAGTTGCATACCATTCATTTTATAAACATTTGTTCAGTTTATTTGTAGGTATACATTAGTGATTATTGCTGTCGTTGATGTAGTGAGGATAATTTGTGTTCTTATATCTTATTTTATTATTTATTTAATAAATTTTTACAATTTTGCATTTTTGTAAATATTTTAAACCCTTAGTTTTTTTGGTATATTTTGATGTTTATGTGAAAATGTGTCATTAGATTTTATTTGTATTGTTTATTAGTGTATTATTTAGAGTAGTTAAAAAATCTGTTGGTTTTCCTAAATAAATAAATAAGAGATCGATAAAAAAGTATAAAAATAAACTTTTTAAACAAAATAAAATACAACATCAAGCAAGTTGTATCATAAATTTTAAAGTTACGGTATAATATAATATCGTTGTTAAGAAGTCAAACATAAAATTTCACGATTTAATTTTTTTATACAATTAGTGTTAACAATGAAAATTTTGAAGTTATGGTAATGCAGTGGTGAGGAATAAAACATATTTTTTGCAAAGAATTTATATGAATAATGTTTCAACATCTAAATCATTCACCCATAATTTTATTTCTTTTCATAGATATTTTATTGGCCTTTTGTATTTGTTTTAGGTAGATCTGTCTAAATCTGTCCAAAGAAAATTTAAACGGATATTGTCTTATCGATCAGGTGTCTACCATCATACTAGACGGTTACGAACAAAGACTTACATATTTCAAATTGGAGAGTCTAGTTAAAAGACGAAACATAAATGACCTCTTAATGCTTTACAAAATTGTGAATAATCAAGTAGATAGTAACATAGTCCATCTAATCAAGTTAAACGCCAGGCCCAAATTCACTAGAAACCTTAACATATTTTGGACCGAAATTTTTGCCAATAACACTGGTTATTTTAATCCTATGTCTAGAATGTCTCGATCATACGATGATATTGCTAAAACACATACTTGCATAGATATTTTCGTAAATAATATAACTTGTTTCAAGAGATATCTCCACAATTATTGTACCTAAAAAAAAAACAATATTGTTTGTTGATTTTTGATGATCTGATATTTTGTATTTATACCTAATTTAAAATTAGATGTATTATTTTGTTTCAATTTTTCAAAATATGTATTTAAGATAGAATAAAAATTATTATAATCGGGTAGTGTCCAAAAGTCTCCAGTCTATAAAATACAAGCGTCGGTAATGAAATACATAAAAAATATATATGTGTTCATAAAAAAACTCTTTCGGCAAAATAAAATTCTGGTAAAATGAAGGCCTCGCTCGCCATTAGTACATTAATTCCAAGGGCTACTTAATGGGAAACTTTAGTAGCAACAATAAGGCACCTTTAAAGGGAAGTGGCAGTACGTCTACGTAGTCTCGGAACGGTAAACAAAGGGTTCCTGCATACACTCATTATCGCGGCGCGACAAAGGGGCGAATAACAAGGACTCAAACTCAACAAAACTTTTAATGCGTTCAGCGCAAATTTATTGGAAGTTTTGTATTGGATTGAACATAACTAGATTAAATAATTAATTTGAAACAATTTACTCAAACTACTGACGATCGCGAGACGCGTTGGATCTGCTAAATTCATTTATCAGATATATCCGTAGTTATTAATTTAACAATATTCCTTACGACAGTTGTAACGCCAGTTTTATGAGATCCATTAAACTTTACAAACACCATGGCGCTTTTAGTTTATAGTAAAATCTTGACAAATAATTAGATACATTCACTTTTTGTTGTTTCTTATTTCAAAATAGTCGCAGAAATAGATTTTCAGCTAATACCATAACGCAGAATCGGCTAACATCAGCAAGGATAAAAATAACGAAATGCACTCTTTTAGTTTAGTTTGTTGGTTGCTGGTCTCGGGAAGTAAGTAACGAGTGGAAGTAATGACTAAGGGAAGGAGTGGAAGCAGCCGCCGAGGGTAGAGGGTAGTGGTGCACGACGGTGTTTAGCAGCCCCGGGGGCGCCGGTTCGATACCTGCAAGGCGATAAGCGACACGCGGGCGTGACACGCACGCGGGCTGGATCTAACGGCAACACCCATTTGTGCATTTATACCGCACATAAGAAACAGACCCCGACGCCCTCGACCAACTTGTCACGAAATACGGAGGTTGGACATGGAAAAGAAAGATTTAAAGAACCTATATAATTATTATTTAAGGTACACGAACAAGTGTAGGAATATTATTTACGCGTGTTTTAAATGCAGATTAATGGTCTCAGATCAGTCAAAGGTCCTAATATGTATGATTAACTGATATAGCAAAATGCATGCCTACGTTATTTAATATTTTTATAAAAACGTGGAACCAAACAAAGCAGGTTACTACTTTATAATATGGATAACATCTCACTGAAGTAGGTATTAGGACAATTAAAAGGGGCTGTTGGAAGTGAAAAACACCAATAGCTGTAGTAAATCTAACGAGGAGGGTAAAATACTTATCCTACTATGATATCATTGACATAGATACCCGAGGAGATATGCTGCCACGAGACATCGACAAACACCCAATGACAACAGGTGAACGTCAAAAGGAACTGGGCTACTATCTAAGTAATAATGTGAAAATGGGAGCTAGTCCAACGGGCCGACGCGCTGCAGTATGTTTACATGAGCTATACAGTTCGTCTTCGTATCAATAATAATAAGAGTCAACCCAGAACGGAAGCAATAAGGAAGATATGATATAGAAAACGTCATGTAAATACCCCTATGTTTCGTACATGTCAATTGAATTGAGTAAAGCTATAAAACAGTACTCAAAATGACATGACGAGAATTCAAACATCGTGATCGATTGACAGTACCGCATATAAATAACTTATAAGACAGTAAGAATATTTCATTTGCACATAAATCAACATAATAAAGTAAGCGTAAGTAAATACAAAACCCAGCAACATTGCTCATTACGAAAAACAGCCCACACAACACAATGCGGTGTGTGTGTTTATAAAGGCAGAGTGGTAGGTTTATGTACAAATGCAAGATTGTGAGGAGATAATGGCATATAATTACATTTGAATGTTAATAAGGAATATATACAAAAATAAACACGCAGCTGCTATCTTCTACACACATTTTGTACTGTAGGTAGCGACACGGTCTCTTGTTCTGTTGATTATTTAGTTATTAAAGCCGAATATTTCGGTGTAGTATTTTGGAAAGACAATGTGTGTTACTCTGTACGAGGAAAAAACTTTCTTTTGGTATTTTAGTTTACCAAGGTTTTTCTGTGTTCAATGTGGCATATTTTATTACTTTTTTTATGAACGTGTGTATTCTGTTGTTTGGGTTAAATGCATAATATTAATAGTTGATAATCATAAAAGAATGGGTGTTCTGTGATGAACATAAGAACCCAAAGTGTGGTTAATGAGAGTAATAAAAATAAAACAGTCGGAATAATGTAAAAGGTATTTTTTACACGTACAAAATACCTGCGTAAGTATTAACTGAAAAAAAACTTCGTGGATGAATCCATTTTTTTGTCGGAGGGGTTTTTTAATGTTTTTTGTGGATTTTTTCGTAATCTTCCATACTATCAAACTTTACAGGGTAATACAACCTCGCATAATTTTTTAGAAATCGGTGTACTTTAGTTGATTCAAAATAATTATGTTGCAAGTAGGTACTTAATTTGCAACTTCACGCAAACTCCACAAAGCACCGCGGGTTAATAAATTATTTACAAAATGCAGACTAAATAATAATTGTAATTGAAATGCTTATTATTTAAATGTCAGGCTTTGGCCGCGCCCGCCCCACATTTCTTAGGGTAAAGGGGGCCGACAGAAAGAAAGACAGAAACGAACGTCTCGGCGTTTATTACGGGAATAAATTAAGAATAATTATGAATGGAATATTTTAATTGAGGCCCTCTGCGGAAGTAGATCTCGCGATTGTCGGCCAAAACATCTCAAAAAAACTCCTGCGGCCAAAACTTGCAAGGCTCTACTTTAAATGTCTTTAAAAGGTATTACGGTGGATGATCATAGTGGAAAATGATTTCCTCTTGCAATATAATATTATTTATTGGAATTATTAGGTACATTAACCGATTATATTAATTATATGTAATTGAAACCATTGACAAACATGTTTACCACGTTTTTTTTTTAAATATGAATATGTATAGGAAGCTATAGTAAACGTTTATAAGTAAACCATAGAAAAAATGCGAGAAATAATTGACTAAAAAATCTGCCTCAACACAGGTTCGCCTAGTGAGGCAGGTAATGCACAACTTAAAATATAGTAGTATATTACGCCATATCTATATAACACTCTTACATACATATTTGTATTTTACTTACTAATGATATATTATACATTCTGTAATTTTTTTGATGAAATAAATAAATTTAATTAAAAAAAAGAATACCAACTACTTGCTACCAGTGGCAATTTGGTTGTGAGGATGTGAGGCTAAAGAATTGGCAAGGGGAAAGATTAAGGGAAAATCTCTAGTCCAATCTAGTCACCAAGCACAACTACAGTCCAATTCTTTACGATTCTGAATTATGGCCTTCACCGGGGTGGTTTATTTTGCGTAAAAACCAAAATATAGTAATACAATAACAAAAAAAAACGATAAACAAAATTAAAAATAAGTAAGTATATAAGTTTCATTCCTTGACCATTGAGTCGGTTTTTTGGTAGTTTAAAAACTCACTGACAATATAAAATATATTGAACATGAGTTATTAAGGCTCCGTAGTAAGCGTTCAAAGATGGTTTGAAAGGGAGATATGTAGAGGGGAGATATGTAGAATATGAATATGTAGAATAGATATGTAGAATATGAACATAAGGGAGATATGTAGAAGGAGATATGTTAGAGGGAGCGAGCTAATATGAAAAAACGATAATATTAAAGCAAAAATGGTGAAAATATTTAATAAAACACGACTTATTTGAAATAGAGCAAAAATCTCTGGACAAATTCCTTAGTTGCATTTATAGATACCTTGTGAATTTTTCATGCCTATTAACATATTAAATTACAGAACATAAAGTTTTTTTAATAATTTTCTTACTTATTGGAGCTTATTTTGCGATATTTTTCTATCGAGAGAATTTCATATAATTAACGTTTCGGCATAAAAAATTTATAGATATTATCTTCAAAAATAACATATATTTTTTTGGAACTTAAACTTTAACGAAAAACTTGTTATAAATCGGTAGAAATGGGGTATGCGGGGTTTAAAGTAAGCCTTGTCAACCCTGAAACGGATATGTGCGTTCAAATTTCACATTGGTCGGTGTAACCCGTATCAGATTACGTATGCCAAAAATTGCGTGCATGATTATTTAGTGACGTCTTCCGCACCAAACTGGTTCGTAACCGAACAAAAAAGTTCCGCGTTGACGCATTCAACTCTGCGCCAAATATGCGGATAAATTAACATCACAAGTAACGCGTTCGATACTCAATAGCAGGTAACCTACAAACATCGGCTTAGTATCGGCTGCATGTTTTGATGACGTCTTTCGCAAAAAAAATGATTCGAAAAAGGTTCATTACC
Organism: Hesperophylax magnus; assembly: GCA_026573805.1. Taxonomy (NCBI): domain Eukaryota; kingdom Metazoa; phylum Arthropoda; class Insecta; order Trichoptera; family Limnephilidae; genus Hesperophylax; species Hesperophylax magnus. Next base: position 17,615,410 of record JAIUSX010000014.1, read on the forward strand.
AACGCATTCAACTCTGGGCCAAGAGTGTGAAAATGGCAGATCACCAGCCATACAAAAGTAACTGAATCAGTACTGATGGAAGGCCGACTATTAGGTCTATACGATGTGTAGTTGTACACTAACTAACTAACCATCACGCCGTTTCCCCGCAGGGGTAGGCAGAGAGGACGAACCTCCAAACAACTCGGTCTTGGACACACTCCTCACCTCATTCACATTCATACATAGTCGCATATATACTCTTCTGTTATTATCTATTATTCTGACTCTTGACATGGCTCGACTCAAGTATCTGTTTCCCTTGATAGTGCCATATCTACCTCGGGCGTCCCCGACTTCTGCTACCACACACACCCTATTAACGAAAATCGTTCCAGCAGTAGAGTAAATAATGCATTTGAGGTTCCCCTATGCAAAGCTAGGCTTGCGCAGAGACATGCTTTTTTCACTACGCCAAAAATTTACAATGCACTCTATCAGACTGTAGAAATTAGATGTAAAAATATATCGTCTCACAGCGTCAAAATATCTTTGCACAGCGTATACAAAAATGTGATAAAGACTTGGATCGTTACCAATGACACAAATACTTACATGCTATAACATCCTAACTGCTGTAACTTTACAAATTCTTAATTTTTATTTAACTTGTTTTGTTTTGTTTTTTTTTATAATTTTGTAAATACGGAATTATTTGTTTTATAAATATTTTAAAACATAATGTTATAATTTAAAATCTTAATCTCATAATAAAACATAAGTATAACCACGAACTGGCGATGCCTATGTGGGATTTTTTGATATTAAACATATATGCATACTACTGTAGGTACTATATTTTTTGTTTAATTGCATATAGATTTTTTTAAATTTTACAGTTCTTTCTTTTTTACTTAATATAAAATTTATATATTTATATGTATGTAACAAAAATTTTATTAATAAATAATATAAATATATTAATAACTGGTTCATGACCAACGCATCCAATTCACGGTAAGTTATGAAAAAAATACAAATTAATAATGCCTGCATGATATGATGACGTGTTTCGCACAAAACTGATTCGGAAAAGGTTCCGCGCCGACGCACTCAACTCTGGGCCAAAACTGCGGAAATGGCCGATCACAGTCATGCACAAGTAGCGGGCTCGATACTTGATGGCAGGCAACCGACACTACCTTATTAACTCGTCACTCGGCGATAGACAAATTAATAATAGACGGGGGGCGACTGACATAATACCCCAAGGATGACATTATATGCAAGCTCATTGAATTAACATTACCTCTGTTCGAGTCGGGCCGTGCCTGAATATAAATCGAAATTTAAAACGAAAATGAACGTTTCGTTTATTGGCGTTGCGCGATAGTGGTTGGCTGGTTCGGTGTTCACCTGTTAGCTGTTACTACTGTTGTTGTAGCCAGGAGAAGCCAATTAGACGGTAATCGGGCGTGGCTGGAACGGGATGCGCAATCGATAATTATATTGTAGGATCACTCGTTAAACTCGACAATCGATAACGAACCGAATTTAATAGAAAAATCAATTTCATGTTGTTTAAAAAAAACATGCGGGGCTGGAATGCCGGTTGAAAGGCGCATCGTAAATGTTAACCCGCAACAGATGATATAACGAAATTATGTTAAAAACAATCATCTTCATCTGTACATTAAAATACAATTGAACTATAAAGGGTAAAACTTTGAGCTAAAGCAGAAAAAACTAAGCACAGGCATCATAAAATTTGCATAGGTGTTCTATCTGGAATTTCAACGAAAGGTCAAAGATATTATTTTCAGCTTGCAATGTTATTTTCATCATGAATCTAGACGCTGATTTTTCTTTTAAAACTTAAACTTAAAGGTGAACAGAACTGTAAGTACAGGGTTTCCTTCAAAGGCATATTAAACCAGTGCGGAGAAGACTGCCAACAGAGGCGTCTAAATTGCCATTTAATTCGTATGATGTTTCACGTCTAGATTACTGCGGAATACATGCAACTCTCCCTAAATATCAAATAAACAAATTACAATCCGCTTTCAATGCTGTCCAGAGACTTATCACAGGTGTATCGAAATATTCCCACTAAAATATATCCATTTAAAAATTTACAACGGCTCAAATATTCTGAAAGAATCCAGTTCAAGCTATGTTGAATGGTTCTGATGTTGGTAAGATGGTCTGTTGGTCACTTAACGGAATCGCTACGGCTTACTTATCGGAAATGTGTATTCTCGAAAAGGCCAATTCACGACAGTTAAAGTAACCAAAGCGAACTATGTATGTATAATTTTGGTGTGCGTGCTTTCGGAGTATCAGGACCTAAAGCCTGGAATGGACTGCCACATGATTTAAGAATGATCAGAGAATCGACAGAATGTAGAGCTAAACTTAAAACTCACCTTTTCAAACAGTCATATCCGTAAAGTCAGAAACCTTTTACCTTCACCGTCCGAGACATTGTGAATAACTAAATGTGTAAAAAATTTAAACAACTAAGAATTTCTAAGCTTTTTTAGGTCATTTCATAAAAAGTTTCCACTTCTAAAGAGTCCTAAATTCTCCAGTCTTTAAAATAAATATCAACTTTACTTTTGCCCGTAATTATCTAATAAAAATGTAATATCAAAAGTAATGGAGGAATAAATAGCAAATGTAAAATCAAGCAATATCCAGATTATGTTAATATAGTGTCCTTTGCATGCAAAGTCGTATCTTCTCTAAGCTTAAACTTTCTAATAAAATTGTGTTTATCTGGCGTGACCTGCCAGGTAATACGTTTTCTGTATCTGTGTAAATCATAAAATTAGATAAAGGCTATGAACTCATAATTTTACAGCGCCCTTGAGGTGATTTCTCATAAAATGGCGCTAACATTCACTTAATTCAAGGAATACCTTTATAAATAAATGGATACTTCACTACAGAAAGTAATCAGATGTAAACATGTAATAAAATATTTTATTTAATGAATTAATCATGTTTATTTCGAAATTGCTTACTTTGATGTATGTAGGGTAAACATTTAGAACGGCTGGCCACGCTTACTACGAATATTTTTAGAAATAAATACTTTGAATTAACCTAATTGCGATAAAAGATATGCATTCGGAGGGGGTGGATTTAAAATTACAATTACGAGAAACGAAATTTTCTTTTGTAAGGAACGACCGCCAAAAATAATACTTTAGAATAATTTCTGTCCATACTATATAACTTTTGGTATGTAAATAAAAAACTTAGTGAGTAAAAAAAACCCTTGCCTAAAAACCTGTTTTACATTTAATACGAAATGTCAGGAATACTGACATAATGTAGGAATATGAAACGAACTGCTTGTTATATGTCTCCTAGTGTATAAACGTTAAGAGAGCTTGCTTGATGGTTCTAGCAGCAAAATTAGTTTTAGGTAGTAAGTACTCGGACTACGGACGAGGATGGAAAACAAAAACAATGCGTTCGGAATCAAAACAAACATCGTCTGAACAACTTCCGACGCGAATCTCGTTTCAATGGACGGGGATAGGATAACCAGCGGGCAAAGGCAAAGCAAGCGAGCCAACAACAACCCGCGGCCTTATTCAGACAGCGCAGCGTGATAAACCAACCTGCATTAATACACCATCGTCCAAATTCCATTATAAGCTGGCCAAAAATACAATTTTGACTTTTGACCGCAGTAAATACATTATACCTACTTACAATAAAAGTCAAGTTTCACTAACTAACCATCACGCCATTTTTCGCAGGATGAATAACGTAACGCACACGCCATACTTTAATCACATTCAAAAATCGTCTCACACATATTCTTCTGTTATTACCGACTTTATTTTATTGAATTCACTTACCATGTCTTCTTCGAGCATCCCCGACTTTTCCGCCATACTACCTTCACAGTACATCCGCTCTCCAAATAAGCTTCCCCTTGTTAATTACGCCCACATCAAGCCTTGCATTCTATTCAAAACTCTACATTTGCATATGGTTTCACCAAACACTCGCCTCACGGGTCCATTTTATACAGCATTCGGTCTACTTTCGTCCTCCCACTGTCAGTTCCAGCAAATACGTATTTTTGAGGAATAAAAAGGTTAAAACCTTATTTATTTATTTATTAACAGACATCGTCCAAATTACAAAATAATAACACGAATACAGTAAAATGAAAAATACAGGAGTAGACAAAGGTACATGAAAGCAAAGACATAAGGCAGATATAATATAAGAAAAAAAAAATATATAAAAACCTTAGATGAATGATTAGGTTTTTCTAATTTTGATCCAATGTGGTAAAATGGGACCCATTAAAATCAATAGAGACGACAGGGCTAAGCTTAATAGTGCTTGGTATCCGGTACTTGAAAACCATATTAATTTTCAATAATTATACTGAAATACCGGCCCTAAGAGCAGTGAAACGCAAAAGACGGTATCGTTTCTACATACGTATACGTTAATACATACTTCACCCCGATCTATATCTGATAATGGACTGAATGAATTTTTTTACAATATTTTTTGCCAGCTTTAGTTGCGATTCGGACTTCTGTGCGATTTACCCAATGTGCGTGCAATGCAATCACGACAAAAAAGCAGTCTGTAGTCCAAGGGTCGTATCTCTGATTGGTGTTATTTTACCACGTTGTTAAAATACCGCCGGTGGAACAATCCGGGAGGAAAATAGCCCCGCGGTGAAAAACTCCCGGCGCGTTCCGGCGGTTTCTTGGCCGTGGAAGTACAAACAAAAGTTTCCCAATTAAAAGTTGGGCGAGCTTGGCTCTGGGCTTGGGCCGAGGCCGATAGACGGAAGGCGATTAATTGCAGAATAACACGACGGGGAATTTTATTGTTTTTCTCGGGGCTCGATGGAAATATATATCGTTTGTGTTTTCCGGATTGGAGATAAGGGGTCTGAAATAGGTAGTTGCGATTTCATTTCAGTTAATGGTAAAATAAAAGAGAAAAAAACTAATATTGAAGTATTTAAATTTGATTTTCGTTCTCAGTATAATATTATCACATCTTCACTATAAAACAGCAAATATTCTCGAACCGTGAGCTCAATACCCCACTTGTTCTGTTTGGAGTAAAAGCAAATCAGCAATTTTCAGCCCACAAGGTCATTTACATCACGAGCATGGTTGTAAATTTGTCAAAAAGTCAATAATACTTATTGACAATGATAACACACCAGTCATTTAGACAATTTTAAAAAATGTGAACGCTGTTTCCGATTTATAATCTATCACGAAAAGTCATCAATCGGTGCAGTCAAAAATATTCAGACTAAATATATCTGAGAATTCGGATATGTTGAGTTAATGACTTCTGAAATAATCACCCTTTTCCAACATCAGCTAAAATAATATTACAAAACTTCGATTCAGACCAGTTTCCTTTTGCTAGCTTCATTCGTCGCAATCTATTAAGATCTCTTAATCTCTTGCAAACAAATAATGGATATGTTTATGGGTCTGCTAGAATTGCCATAAACACCGGGCATTGTTTTCAATTCGAAAATCAAGTAATCCGAAGTCGACTTAAGCGGACTTGGCATAAACCAGCGACCTCATAAAGCATAGAGGCAGGGGTGGATTTACCGGTACTGCACGGTAATACGAGGAGAAATATGATCCTCAATGACAGGGGTACCAAAATACAAATTTCCTTAAATTAATATATCTAGGGTACATTGTTTTTTCTCATATAATTAACTATCTTTTCAAACATTAAGAATGTCAAAATAAGATTTTTTACCGCAATTGGATAAGTAATGCGTCCAACAATACATTTAAAAAAAATACGAAAAAGCTCGCCTAATACGACGTAGGAAACTCGTGAGAGAATGAATGCATAGATGTAGAATTTTACAAAAATAAGTAGGTACCGATTTCTATAAACTGTTAAAGATTATCTATTAGGAACCTTCTAGGTAATATACATCAAAATACTATTAAAGGTCCTAAAATATCTCAGATTTTACGAAGGTGCTAGGTGAAAGATATTACATATTACCAAAATGTCATAGCATAAAATAAAAATAAAACCTACACGTAACACACAAAACCAACATAAACACACATCACTCACAAACACACAAGATTATTTTCATTGTATTATTTTTTAATTTTAAATGTATTATTATGTATTTTTATTTTTAATTTTAAATTTATTATTTTCTTTTCAAATTTACTATCTTAGATTTTCATATTATAAAATGAAGGCCTCAGCACGGGCAAGCCACCCAGTGAGGCCTACATTACTGGAAAACATAAATTGTAACAAAATAATGTACCAAATAAAAAAAAAAAAAAAAAAAAAGAGGAGTCAAAAAGTCGAAACATCAACTTTTTATGGTGCCCTCACCTTCCGTTGGCTATCGCCATGGTAATGTTCACCCTGCAGACAGCACGTGAACCATCCATATAGATTTGACATTACATAGGCTTCTACTTCGTCTTCCAGGACAATATGTTGTATTTTTGTCGCTCTTCAAAATTTAACCAATATATTGAAGTAGTTTTATTTTTACATCTAGTAAATTTTACTTTTTTTTGGCATTTTGACAAATTTGGACCTGAAACCTTAAACAGATATTTAATTACAACAAATGTATCGCCGCCCCGGGAACCATTTATTGGATAACCAACAACTCTGCCATAGGTGTCCCCAAGTGGTTCGCTACGTTTGGTGACTTAACAGGGGTGCCTGGGTTATTGGTATTGGTGGCGGATTCGTCTGCCCACTAATTGCGTGGCGGGCCGGATTAGGAGATACTGGTTGAGGGAGACCATTTGAGCTCTCCGCTCGACCTGTCACCTTGCACGGCAGTGGGAGGGATACCTACCCACCCTCATACCTTTGCCTTCCCTGAACTATCTCCCTTACCTTTCCTTGAAAAGACCCTCAACACAGCATCCCCAAAGGTGACATAGGCCTTGAGGGAAATTATTTTATTTACTACTGTGTAGAGCTAGTGTAAAAAAAGCATAATTTTCAATGATTCAACTCCGAATGGTATAATCCGTCCCTGCACGGAAGAGAGAGCGGCTAGGAATAAATTCGGCAGTAAAATAACAACAAAGCGTCGTGATAGCAATAAACTCCACGTGTCGATGAACAAAAGTAGGCGCTTGGTTATCCGCGTTACGGGAATAAGACCACGTCAATAATAATCTTTAGGTACTATCATCACTTCGCGACGTCCATAGAATAAAGCAGTTAATTTTAGGCCCGTGTTGAATAGAAGAGCACTTAAAGCCGAGTGCCTCAAAGAAAAATTAATATTGTTATTATGGTCATTTCTCGTAGGCGCGTCGTAAATTCAAGTTATGTACATTTTCTGTATTTGTAATGGCGAAGGCTTTATGCCTTTTAGGGGTATCTCGGAATACAGCGAAATACAGTTTATGCTAATTCAAATTAAATGGTATTATAAAAGGTGTTACATTGTAGTCCGTAAATTTCTGAAATAGACATTGTACACAGCCCAAAAAATATAACTTATGATATCAAAGAATGACGTGGTACATTAAAGCCTTTGAGATAATACCAAAAATGTGTGGAAGCTTGAAAATGAAACAAATTCGGGAAATATAACTTTTGATTAAAAAAAACGCTCACAATAAACTAGAATTAGTTCAGACATGAAATTTTTTTAATAATTAAACCATGATAAAAAAAAATATGATTAAAAAATTGCAATCATAACTCATCTCTAAATAGTATAAAATAAAGTCGCTATCCGCGTCTGTATCTTTGTGCGCTTAGTTCTTCTAAACTACTCAACGGATTTTGATAGGGTTTTCAGTGTCATTTAGAGAATTTTTTCCGGAAGGTTTATATATATGTATAATACATGCGAATTATATTTATAAAAACTAGAGAAAAGTCGATGTTTTGTAATCAAGTCGTAAAAAAAAATATTTTCGGGACATTGCTGGCTAAACATTATGACATACATAAAAATAATGTGCTACGGAAATGTATGTCTAAAAAGGCCCCACAATCTCAAAACTTTACCCCAAACTAGCTAAGTTTTCTCCATAAACGATAATTAAGCTTTGATATTAGAGGTCGCAAATAATGTACGGACATAAAATAAATCAAATGCAGTTTCCAGACTTCGAACGCATTTCATGGATGTAGGCGGTTTCAAACATTTTAAAAATAATTATCATCATGTGGACTTTGGGCACAAACTCATCGGTGAACCTGTACGAAATAAGTGGTAAATACTATCTCTTTAAAGTCCGCATCGCGACATTACGCGCTCACCGCTAATAAAAGAAAAACATGTTTTAGGGAAGAGTAAATTACTAGACAGTAAATTATAAAAGGTCAGACCAAAATAATATAACGTTTTGCAAACAAGTAAAGCATTGTTACAAGGTGGATGTTTTGCGTATAATCGATGACAGAAAAATTATACAGGATGTTAAGGGAAGTACAGGTCTTACATTGAAATTATTGGGAGTAAAAAATGTATGTGAAATTTTGGTCTCCGGTGACGTTTTTGATGTTTTTTTTTTCAAAATATTTCAATTTTATTTTTCAAAATCTTTTAAAATAAAAAATTAGGTTCCTGTTTTTCTCCAAATAATGTCCGGAATCACCGGTTAAAATAAGTAAGTACGTCCCTAACACTGTGTATTGGCTATTTAATAAATTTCGATCAACATATGGCAATGAAGATAGAACATACATGTGTCAATTACAGCAATAACTTACAACCATGAATAGCCAGTTTTGAAACAATTATTGCATAATTTATACTATGTACCTATACCGATGCATGGCATACACGATATGCACATTATCAGTGTTTTTCGAAACTATTTGCATATGGAAGCGTGAGCTACGCAACGGATTTTAATTATGTATTTCACTATGTACGGTGGTCCGATGTTCGGTGTCTGTTATATATTATATTATTCCAAATAATATTAGCGGCCAAGTAAAGGGACATACGGCGGGCCAGCTGTTGGTATGTCACACATCGTGTAATGTGAAGCGTAACATTTGCTGAAAGGAAGTGCATTCTGGTTGAATGTTACCGTATGAGAATTTCATGTCGGCAGACCATCGCGCATCGCGTCATGAATACATCTAAACGGGTATTTTAGAACATCTTATCGATGTTATACATGCAATACCGCGTAAGCGACATGAAACAATTTGTTCAGGAGAAAGAAAAACGTAATCGCAACCAACTTCAGTTTGTACTTTTAACAAGAAAAAAAGTAATAATTTAAAATATTATGTCATTTTTACAACAGGTGTTTTCTTTCGTAAACATTAACTTAAAAGTTAACGATGCAACAAAATTTTTTTGAAAATGGACGTTTTACTTTATAGTGCCGATAAAGTAGGATTTTTTTGATAATTCAATATTCAAACAATTTATTTTAATACTTTTACACACTTTTAGCGTGCTACGTTCCATCACAAGCTCCAAAGCTCCACATTCTGAAAAAAAAAATTTAACTGTCCATAAGTGCCTAAGGCAAATGCCAAATTGCTAGTCCCTTAGTTAAATTGACATCTACAGAAAAACATGTAATTTCAGCTCTTTCAGTTCAATGTAAGGGGATAGAAGAATTAAAAACACGGGCGAAGCCGGGTAATACAGTTAGTAAACCATAAAAAAGTACTTTTGTTAGAAGTTATGCTTAAATGTACAAGACTTTTCATAGATTATCGTGTCCGCAAATACAAGTGAATTCACACCAGCCAGTAATCGCTCATTGTCTATTCGACATGCCAACGCATTAAACTTGTGCAAAACTATAGCATTAAGTTGTCAGTAGGTATTCAAAGTGAAGTAATGCCGCGAATGCAGTTAAAATATTTAATGGCGCCATAAGAGAAGGATTCGTATTCATATAGGGAGAAAACATAGTGCATGTTGAAATGATATATGTTTTTAAAAAAAAAAATTTAAACGCATTTAAATGCGTGTGTGGTTCGTTCCGTAGTGGAAGATGCTCTCAGTATCTCCTTGCCGAGATTTCAACATTCAGACTCAAAACTGAAATGAGTGCCGTTTAGTAAATACGAGTAGATTTTGAATGGCCAAGCTCAACCAGACATTAGGTTTTATTGCCCTCCTACATTTCTGTTCGTCCAAAATTATTACATGTGAATAAAACGACATTTATTTATTTATTGGACAATTTGTATAGCGCCGCTTTTGTGAGATATCACCTCAGGGGCGCTTTACAGTTGATGCAGGTATTACAAAAATAAAGTGAAGTTAAGTTAATTAAAATGATTATAATATGAAATTCCACTAACTTCTTATCATTTACTGGTTCTTCAAACGCTCTTTATAAAAATGACGTTGCGAACGAAAAGAAAAACCCGACTTGAAAGTAGTTGACCTAGAAATTGCAGGGAGGAAAAACTGTACAAATTTCATTACGTCAACAACATTGAATATTTTTTCCTGTTTCAGACGAAAAAAAAAACAGATTTCTACTATGCATAGTTAAATTGTCGTTAGATCTCTAAAACTTATATAACTTTAAATTCTATTTTTTATACTGAAATATATTTTATTAACATAATAAAAATGTTTTTCGTTATAATATGTTAAAACGCCAATAGCCCATGGTAAATTAATTAACATGTGCGCAGGTTCAGTGGTTAGTTCATAATATATGAAGATGAGTAGGCACTGAGCAGTAGTAGTGACGTTGCAGTTGGGAACTGACTGCGCTTAATTAAATAATGTTCAAATGTGCTACGCTTGCGGTACGCCACTGTTTCTGGGAGGGATGACGTCAGCAGATTATTAATAGGTAATTCTATGGCCAGGCAGGGTTTGTGACAATACTTCGAACAATAACTAAGTAATATTTCAAATGTTTAGGCTAGTAAAGATACAGATTAGATTAGAGTAATTAACGTGGGACGCGTAGATATGAATAAATGCTCAAAATTTATAAGCACATATTTCCAACTGGAAAATTTGATCAAAAAACAAATGTTCATACTACGGCACAAAAACTGACATGTTGCTTTCCATTAAGTGTAAAATTTCATTGGTGTCAAACGACCGGTCAGAGGCTGAGTTGGCATCGCGTCTAGGTCCCATCCAGTCGTCGTGAGTTCATGTCAACGGAAGGGTAAGTCCTCCATCACGACACAAGCAACATTTTCCGCTTACTGTGGTAGTAGCAAGAAATTTTCAAATATTGTCACTATTGTCAGGTTATTCATAATCCGGGGATGTTTGTATTGACTATTTTTTTTCTCATCAGAATGAATTGGACCCTATTGCTGTGTAGAAACAGAGTAGTCCAACTAGGGTGGAACAATTTATAGTATAAGTACTTGAAAGCTGCATTGTTCCGATATTGAGTAGTACGCGAAAAATTGCCAAAATTCTGCACGTTTGACATCTGTCCATGAATTCCAAAATGATACATGGACAAATTTTTCTCTTGTATTTTCATTTAGTATACTCACTTGGTCCTTTGGTTATAAAAGTTTGGTATGCCATTGATTTTCCATCATTATCCGAACATTGTAAGAGCTTTTGAAAAAAAAACATTATTTATTGCAAGGTGTTCTGTAAACCATCCATTCATCCCCCATATTCATCAGAGCCAGCTTTCTTTTTTTCTTCCATTCGTAGTTATATCTATCTTGTCGCCTTCAGTTCGTAGCAGGAACTATATCACAAGTAAGTGTAAGTGTTTCTGGATAATAAACAATAATTAAAGCTATTATTTACATTATAATTAGGAAACACAAAGTCCTATCAATCATTTACAGTTGTTGGGGTTAAGTTTTTCTTCCCCATCACGCCAGTGGTCAAATAATTATCAAGTTGTAAAATTCGGAACAAGTGCTTTAGATTACAGGGCATTTAAATAAGCGTGGATCACCACCGAGAGCCAGTGGAGAAATTAATTCAAAGCGCTATTGACTCTCCATAGCGACGCCCTTAAATTTAATATTAATTGGTGACCTATCCCGCCCTAGAATGCAACCAGTTGATAATTAAGAAATACATTCGAAACAACTTCAAAGATAATTATTTTTTATTTTAATTTGGAAAATTCGCTGGGTTCTTTCCCAAGATTTAATGGAAGGTACTTCGAATAATAAGCTTATCGTTGATCCCTTCGGTTCCGGTGGATACGGTTCAGGTTAACACGGTTGACATTTTCCGCATAACAGGTCGTTGGTTTGGGCATATAGAGCGAATGAGCGAAGAAAGGAGTATAAGGAGGATATACAGGGTTTTCCAATAAGAGGTGTTATTTTGATATTCAATCGTAAAAGTTCAACGGTTTCGTTGCTTGTGTGGCACGTAGCGCCGTCTTGTTGAAAGTAAACGTTGTCCAGATCAATACCATCCAATTCCGGCCATAAATCATTAATCATCTCTCGATAGCGCAATCCATTCACCGTAACTGTTGCTCCAGCCTCATTTTCGAAAAAGTAAGGTCCAATGACTCCGCCGGACCACAAACCGCACCAAACAGTCACGCGTTGAGGATAGAGAGGCTTTTCAAAAATAACTCTTGGGTTTTCCGAGCCCCAGATGCGACAATTTTGCTTGTTGACGAAGCCACCGAGGTGGAAATGGGCCTCATCACTCAAGATGATTTGCATTTGATTCACTCAAGTGAATTTTAATAATTTCAATGCGTTGTTGAAGCGTGTATCGTTCCATTTTTATTAATGGCGTAGTTTCTACTTGTCAAATGTTAAAAAATGACAGCTTCAAAAGTAACATCTACCGATATAGCGGGCTATTCAAAATAACACCTCTTACTGGAAAACCCTGTATGATGCAACTGCGAATGATAGCAGAAGTCGGGGACGCCCGAGGAAGACAAAGTCGGGCCATGTCAAGAGTCAGAATAATAGAAGAGAAGGTATGAGACGATGTATGAATGTGAATGAGTAGTTTGGCGGTCCGTCCTCTCTGCCTACCCCTGCGGCGAAACGGCGTGATGCTTATTTAGTTAGTTAGGTCGTTTTTACTTCTCTAACAACTCGGCTGCGGAACGACCTGCCAATTTTTGTATTTCCACTTCAATACCCAGGTTCCTCCCTTCATCTCATTTAAAAAATATTTCGCACAGCATATCCACAGATGACATCTTGTGAGGGGTTTAAATATGTCAGTATCAATAATTAAAATTACGTCAGAAATGTGATGCCAAGTATGGACAATGTAAATTCTTAAAAAAATAAAGATGTTTTATATACTGCTTGAGAAGGTGGGTAAAAATAAATAAACCCTTCCAAAGCTAAAATAAAAACATTAAAAATCTTAGAAAATGCAACAAAACATAGTTAGGGTGATATATGATATCACCCCTTTATCACAATTTTCTAATGGAACTATTTGATTTCCAAAGCTAATCTTGTATTTTATGGTAGTAATTTAAGTCTGAGTATTGATACCAGTCCACTTTCACAAACGACGTTAAGTTGTTCACATCCGGAACTGTGTTGACTTTCAGTCTACGATCAAACGTCGTAAAATGTTAGAGTCAGGAATAGCTAACTTTCCCCGTCTCGCGAACAAATCGCATGAAAGGAAATAAATTGGAAAATTGATTACGTTTGAAATTGGCAACCAGCAACAAACTTTAAATAATAATGATGCACTTATCAACTGGTATGTATGTACAATCTCAAATAATTAAATACATACAAACATATTTATATATTACAGCGTAGGATATTGCACAGGATGGCGACAAAAAAGAGATTTCAAAATCCGTGTTTATGATAATTTCAGGTTTTACATTTTGCTCGAAATATTAACCTTGGGGCGAGATATTTATAAATGTCTATTTTAGCCATACCAAAGAAATGAGAATACTGTGTGTTCTTAGAATAACGACTTATTGTTTTTCTAATCGAATCTGACTGTAAAATTGGTAAGTATTAAATTTTAGTAAAATAAAAACACATATTATTTGAAACATACCCTGTTTCTCTCATCTATGGAAACCTTAGTCAAATGAAAGATTAAATTTATTAAATGCAATTACACAAAAACTTCTTATATGATGACATCATTTTGAAATAGTTAGATTAACACGCATCCTAGATCACTTTGAACATAAAATAGCTGAAATATGCATAGCACATGTATAAAAAACTATACAAAATGACATAACCTAAAACTAGCATAAAAAATATTTCAGTCGAGCCTTTTTTGTGGATGTTTTGTTATTCGTTCGAGTCACAGTATTTGAAGCTAAAACTAGGTGTATTTTATTCGTTCGGGTCACAGTATTTAAAGCTAACTAGGTGTATTTTATTCGTTCGGGTCACAGTATTTGAAGCTTACTAGGTGTATTTTATTCGTTCGGGTCACAGTATTTGAAGCTAACTAGGTGTATTTTATTCGTTGGGGTGACAGTATTTGAAGCTAACTAGGTGTATTTTATTCGTTCGCGTCACAGTATTTAAAGCTAACTACGTGTATTTTATTCGTTCGGGTCACAGTATTCAAAGCTAACTAGATGTATTTTATTCGTTCGGGTCACAGTCCTTAAAGCTAAATAGGTGTATTTTGAAGCGCCGCCTTGCGGAAGGGAATGCAGTTAGCGCATTAAAATATTGAAAACTTATTTAATAGTCGACCGCAAAAGCAGGCATTTAATAACCACTTAACCGACACTAATGGCGGCTTTACGACGCCATGAAACGGGCCAAATCAAAGGAAACTCGCTTCGGTCAGACCTGACGCAACATTATTCAAGTAACCCAGCCACGAAAATAAAACTTCAAGTGAAGAACATAATTATATAAATTATTATAGGGTGGATATTAGAGTTCGTACTCCAAAAGCTTCCTAATAATATGAAGACGTAACTAACTATCTGATCGTAAATGTAACTAACTATCTGTTGCTAATAGACAGAAAAATAGATTAATGCAAGTTTAAGCATTCTAAATGCAAGTAACAATTTACCCAAGAACAATATTGACAATTCTAAATTTATAACCACATTTTTTTTATAATAAACTAGAGGTGAATTTTTCAATTCAAAAGACAATAACGTAGAAAAGTGAGCTGTAAGAATGACAGATATAGTTGGTATTAAAATTGTGTCCAAAGTGATCACGAGTTAAATTTAAAAAAACAAGTTTTTTTACTATAATACATCTATTTTAATTATGTAGTGAAACAATTTCGACTTTTCGCCACGGTTCTATAAAGTTGATAAAATGCATTGTCTTCGACAACGATCTATCGGCCGAGTTTCAGCTCGATCGGATGTCGGGAAGTAGGTTAATTTTCACGTCCAAGGTTGGTATTCATTCACGAAAACAAAATCGAAATTCAAACAGTATTATTAATACGCATGTATTTTAAAAATGTGAATTACTGAAACAAGTGTCAAATGTAACACGAAAAACTACCGTAACTTAATATCGCTATAAATACTTTTAGCACATTTTGTATTACATTGTCCATTTTAAAGTCGTTTATATAACAAGGTACCATATGCTGTACGATAAACACTTTAATGGTGTCTAGTCGGATCAATACTACTTCATTCCATACCTCATCGGGTTTCAAATATTACACTATCAATATCTGCGCAGTTCGGAAATTGAAATCATGACTCATGATCTGCGAATGCAATTTTTGTGCATGTAACACTACTGTTCTTTGGAAATTATCTATCATTGTCAAAAGTTCTTCACCCATTGCTTTGAAATTTTGACACAACGTTGTATTTGAATACGCGTGTGTTTTCATATACCTGTATTCTATAGAAGTTGCCTGTGACAGGAAAAAAATGATTTTTAAAAAACTGCGCCATCTGTAGGACGTAAAAGCAACACGCGCAATTGTTTATCTAACTGCACAGGCAGACAGACAGAGCCACAGCAAAGCGTGGCGGGGTACAGCTAGTATAATAATAATGTGTTTTATTATCATTTTTGTTGTTGTAACAAATAGATATATTGATATCCTCACTGGGATCTCCCGTGTTGAGGAATTCATTTACATATGATTAAAATTTAGTAGGATGGATAACATAAAGTAATTATATATATATATATAGTGAATATTTGAAACATGTAAAATAAAATTTACGCGAATGCTTGTATGTAGGTAACTGATATCACGTTACTTTAATTAACTAATGAAGTTATCTTTATAATGTACACGGTAAATACACTTTTTTATACTCCAAAATCAAGAACTTCTTTGTATCAGAATAAATTATTACTATTAACTAAAATCACGTTACTTTAAGTTTACATAATAGCATTTTATGAAATGGTAATCTTTTCTCTTTAACCCACTAAATTTATTCAGACCGTCAACCAGTTTCATAAGAATTGCACACAGCATCCCCAAATATGACATCGGCCCTCAGGCAAAGTATTGCCTCAGGGTCTCCTAGAAAAAATAAAAGCTTAACAAATATATGTAATTTAATTTGATCTAATTATAAGAATCTACGCGTGTATTTTCACGATGTATAGTTTATACTATACGTGTCTTCACGTAGATGTGTATCTATATATACCTACACATGTATTGTGTATTTGCGGAAGTATTTTCAAATAATTATAAATATACAATAAGTGCACGTGATACGGCGTACAAAAATACATAATACTACACAGTCCACGCAACCGAAGCCAGGCATTCATAAAATGGCATAGGTAATCGTTTCGTATAGCCCGTGTTGCCGGAAACACTTTTTTTCCAACGCGTCCAGAGCGCCATTCGCGAGAACAAACGCATTTTATTACTTCCATAATAATCACACAAGCCCGCAGCGCTGTGCAAAGATTCTTCTTCACTTTGCAATGGAATTATCACACCAAACAATCTTAAATTAATTAAATTTTATTTAAATAGTGCTATTAGTAAATAGCATGACAACTTGAGAGGAGAATCACTTGGATAATATGTTATATTCAATATAAACGACGTATTTTTAATAGCAAATCTTCATTATCGTCTGAATAGTTTACAAGACAATTTTATTATCTAGGAAATATACAAAGATAGGTGCAGTTAATAGTAATTTTCTCCACCTATCTATGAGTTATATAACTGCGGTGACGTGCATCCCTCCTTGCCTATCAGCCGTATATATCTACACAGGACAACGATATGTATTTATTTTATTTTATTTTTAACAGAAAGACAAACATTCCCGGGTTACGAATAATCTGACAAAATTTGAAAATCTCCTTCTTCCACCACAGTAAGCGGAAAAAATTGTTTGTGTTGTGATGAAGGACTTCACGACGCATGGGTGGGACCCAAACGCGATGTCAACTAAGCCACCGACCGGTAAAAATATGATTAATGTTGCTTAACGTAACATACTGGTAGTTAAAGGTTTGTTTAACTGGTTTTACAAAGTTTTTAATATATTATTCCGATGTATGACGATAACGTACCCATGAAGACGAACACTTTGCTTAAATCTAAGAAACATTCGTGGAAAACTGCTCTGTCCGTAGACAGATTATGCGATTGAAAAGTTTTATACGTTATAGCAGATGTGGAAAACAGACTAGAATATTCATAAAAAAATGGTTTCTAATTCATATCAACTCAATAGCAACACAATTCAATAATCGCGTATGGATTTAATCCGAGATATTAAGTTTATGCAAAATAAATCGATCCACTCTCTTGGCGAACTATGAAGTACATTTGAAATCTCATAAAGCGATATGATAAAAAACATAGCTATTGAATCAAGTGATGGCTCAAAGCGCGGGTTTCGTTCATTGTTTGCAATTCTTTTGTCGCAAGTAGTCCGCATGGTGAGCATTGTCTTTTTTAATGTCGATATAAAGTTAGGCATTCAGCTTCGGGCAGGACCGCTCCAGGGGTGGGACACTCAATACTGAACAGCGAATGATAGACGAAATATTTAATGGCATTCCAACTGACACTATTCAAAGTATGATGACACGAATCGCTTTGCGATAAAAACGATATGTGTGTGCATTGAGAAAATAACTGTTATAGCTCAAGGTTTTACAGTAGGAGATAGTCCAAGTTGTTACTTGTGACTTCGTCTAGAGGGAGACGAGTTACAAGTAACAACTCTCGTAAGCATAATTAAGTGATTTTTGGGAAGTAAAAAACACATTAATAAAATATAAACAATTTTAATGTATGGTGAAAATGCAGTAGATCTACGCGAGAATTGGATTTTTTAATACTGATAAAGAGAAGAAATAATTTTTAAAACGTTAACAGTAATTTTAATGCACGGTGAAAATGCAGTAGGTCTATGCGAGAATTGGAATTTTTAATAGTGACAAAGAGAAGAAATAATTTCTAAAGCTTTTAACAGTATATTTCCCTAGAGTTTTTTTTTATTTACGCAATTACAATTACATGCATATTATTATAGTGTTTTCAAGAGGTAGCCTACAAAGCTGTCACGTGACACTAGTCTGCAGGTTCTTCGAAACTAATTATTTTTTCTTAATATTTTATAACTTTTTATTTATTTATTGGACAGTTTATATAGCGCCGCTTTTGTGAGACATCACCTCAGGGGCGCTCATTTCTACGCACATATAGTTTTTTAAAGATACATTTATCTTAATTAAAAAATAGGTACATTTAACTAAATTATAAATACCTCCTTACGGTTAAATATTTAGGGAGGTAGCAGCCAATAAAAATGTGCGGTTAGAAAAAGAAGATAATGTTGGTAGTTCTTATTCGAAGTATGATGTCTTCAATATTTAAAATAGGAAAACATTTTAATATTTGTGACTGAACTTCACAAAATAATGTGAAACAAAACAACACACGTGAATTTTGGCGATATTTTTTTCTTTGTATAAATCGAAACTGGCGGCCGGTGACGCGGAAATTAAATAAATTAAATTATCAACCTTATCGCCATCTGCGTAAGGATTGCGTGCTTTCGCCAGATTTCGAATGTTACAAGTCGAGGTGGATAGCCGTAAAATATTATAGATGCGTGCCTTTTCATTATTTCAATTTTAATATTCTTCATTACATGTCGACCCCTTGGAAAACCAAGTTTCCATCTGATAGGGCGATGTTATACGATAATGAATTGTAAAGTAGCTCTCTCTAGAGTCAATTTATCTTCGGATTTCAAGTTTTCTAAGGGTTAAAGTACAGAATTTTAAATTGTTGATTAATTAACACTGCATAGTTTTTTTTTCATTCTCGCCTGGTCAGCCCTGTGAGCTGTGCCCTGTGACTATGGCCCTGTCCACTAGCGTCACTGTGACGTCCCGGGCAAAGGAACAAAGACAACTTAAGAGCATAATGGACGCCGAGCGCCGCGCCGCCCGCGCCGTAATGATTAATGTCCTGTGCATTGGTAAAATTGCACATGAGCATCGTGATACGGGACGTATCTATTGTACAGTGTGCGTACATCTACGTGCCGTTACGGAAGTTTTCCTTTGTGGCGCTTATTATTTAAGGGAATAGGTAATTAAATTATTGATGCAGTACTCAGTACAGTACAGTGATGTTTATGAAAATTTCAGATATTTATCGAAAATTTAACCGAACTAAACTTCAATATTAAAAATTAAAATACAAAAATATAAAAAAAATCGTATAGAACGGATCGAAAAAAAGAAAATTTACAGATTGTATAAACAGTGTAGTAAAATATATTAATACATTATTAATTTAACGTATAAATTCAATCTAAATAATAATGTGTTCTCGAAAAAACTGTTTCTCCCGCGAATCCCCTACAAATCCACTATACATGACAGTGTGTTGTTTTCCACAAAAATTTTTTTTTTGCATTTTTGGTTAATTTTCATTTTTGTCATGACAAAAGAAAACCGTCATTTGACAGTTTAAATAAATATGGTGGTTAAAAGAAATTTATTTGGTTGAATTTTAAATAATTTTATAAAAAATGGTTGGGTAACTGTATTAGAGGCTAATTCAAAATATTTACACAGAAGTTACAGATTCAATCAAATTCACACTGTGACAGCAGTAAGGTCTATGCAATTATATAACTACATAAGTGTACGCGCGACGATTTGCTTTAAATTATGCAGATATAAATCTCAAACGGAAAAGTTGAATTCACACAGGTGTAGTGTATTTACAGCGTGCACAAAGTATCCCCTCCTCTCGGGGGACGTGTACGTAGTGAGTAGGCACCGTGTACAGGCTGTGTGTGTATCACGTACCTAGTTAAACTAACACAACTCGAGGGCCACAATGTTTCCTGCGGCTTTTTATAAGGAAAACTTACCCCCCTTTACAGACAGACGGCGGAGGATACAAGTCCGGATGCTGCGACGCTTAACTATTTTTCCCGGTGGAAACTTCAAGAACGGAAAATGGCGAGCGTCGAATCGCAAAAGAAAATACAAAATGTATTGCACAAAGGAACATTTTTCTTTGCAGTAACTAATCGTGCGCGCGTTTGGATGCTACCATGAAACTTGATAAGCGAGTTACCAAATATTATTTTATATTCAGTGATGATAAAAATTGGATCAGAGCTGTCTTTTTATTGCCAAGATAATGTAGCAGGCAATCCATTCTTATTTATTTATTTTATATCAATACCGCACAAGAGTCCCGACTGCTTCCAACCGTATATATATATATCTTAAGTAAATTATTTTAGATGATTAAATTGTGAAATAACACAAATCAATGAAATAAAATTTCCACCACGATTTGAACCCGCGACCTTACTAGTTGAGAGCCTTAACTCTAGACCACCTGTGCGCGCTCTCTTACTTGTGAATATTTTGAAAACGTAAGGGCGACCTTATGTTTGATGGAATGGATGGCAGTATAGTAAATAAGGTGAACTATTATTATAATAATATAATCATTAATTCGATAAATTTACACAAATCGATATCGAATAAAGGTGACCGTCACACCCGTCATACAACTTTATAAATACTACGCCGTCAACTGCATATATTCACAAAATGTCTTCTTCGGGTGTCCCGACTTATTTTTCTTTCACTTGCGTGTCATATTCTCTCATTAAATAACTAGTCAGTCTGAAAACAAATATACAACGTCCAGGTATCTAGATACATTGATACATTTTATCGTGATCTAGTTTTATAAACAATACTGTAAGATGTTAAATTCAACATCCACGAATCGGAATGTTATCCGCTTAATTCTACAAATCATAAAACCAAACGCTAGTTCAAACACAATCAATAGTTTCATTAACCTAGATTCACCAGACAGAAAAATAAACGATAAAATAGCGAGAGGTTTCATTTATGGAAACGAGGAGACTTTATGGCTCGGAAATAATAAAGTTTGCTGGATCGGAACACGTATTTCATATACATATATCTCAGTTTCCATATAAATACACCAGTTTACATAATAAGGTAGAGTACGGGCTCCTCTCACACGGATAGATTATAATATAGAACCGGAGTTCATAAAGTCTGTGTAGCGGAATATATTCTGTCTGTAAATGCTTCTCTCGAAGATCGCTGCGGAATTTATTTCTCAAGAATATCGAAGCAAGCGCTGAATTTATTGACTACACATCAGTCGGAACGTATTAACCGTTTACATTGTTTTAATATAGGATTCAACCAATTTGCCGAACAAACAAAATTAATATAAACAAAACTTTCATAGCACATCTACAACTATACATTGAAGAGGTGAACCACAAAATTTTTGTTTAATTTAAATACCTGATCACATGTCGTGTGCTGTAAACAGTTACATAAAACCAATAATTACAAAAAGCCAAACCAATGCAAAATTTATGGCAGCAGAACCAAAATAATTTCTGGAACAGAATCTAGTTAATATTGTAATTTATCAGCGTAGTTGGGGAATTTACCATTCAATATTATTTGAAGAAATTCAAAATATATTATAAAATACGTTCTTTGTGAAGGCTTAAATCACTTCATTCGTTAAACGTAAACGTAAATGAAATCAAATAAACATAACGTAAAAGCTTTGATTGAAAGCGGGATGCTCAACTTCCAGAAGAGGCTTTGGCGGGGAGTAAATAAATGAAAAAGGACATTTAGGATTGAGTACACAAAGCCAAGTGTAGTGGTTATGGCGCAGGGCCGGGTCATGGGACGTCCTTTGGCGAGCGAGTCTTGTTTACACTGACTAAATTGTATTTACCGCCCGGAGCCTCGGGGCAAAAAGCTCGCTCGTCAGGGTACGGCTCGCACTCGAGTGTCGAGATCGAACCAACGATTCGAATAATGCATTCATAGCGTATGTAAGTGCAGGCGGGATATTGAAGTAATTGTTTATATTTCGCAGTTATATTGCATACAATATGTAAAGATAACATATTCTTCAAAGCACAAAATAAACTGCAACTTACTTTGCTTTATTTTTTTCCACCATACAGTTTTTCCTCTGCTAGAATCTTCGGATCTATTTTCGAAATATATAATCATAATTTGTAATTGATAAAATCTTAATATTGTTGGTAAGATGAAATATGTTCTCCTCCTGATGATGAACTCTCCGATAGAAAGTTAGCTATCATCAGGGCAATCTTCACCCCGCAGTCTGCAGTTCGGTGAGATCCAACGAAATTGCAGTAGTACCATTCAAGTAGGTTCTGAAGTCATGAGATTCGGCGCCTTTCTTTACCAAGTCTTACCATCAATCAGTTTATTGATGGCAATAAGAAACCATAGTTATGGTATGTATTAAACCATACTTTCAAATGTGAAAACGGAAAACAATACAATCTAATAGAGTATAACAAATTGAATGTTTCCCAAATGTTTGAATAATATCTGACCTCTAATAGGAGGGGAAACCAGAAGAAAAATAAGCTTATATTAAAAGAACTAGTCAAAATACCGTAGCATGAAGAAAACCGTTCGGTGA
Organism: Hesperophylax magnus; assembly: GCA_026573805.1. Taxonomy (NCBI): domain Eukaryota; kingdom Metazoa; phylum Arthropoda; class Insecta; order Trichoptera; family Limnephilidae; genus Hesperophylax; species Hesperophylax magnus. Next base: position 17,638,280 of record JAIUSX010000014.1, read on the forward strand.
GATATTAATGGAAATTACTTAAAATCTCATTCATCACTGTGAGGAAATTCCTCAACGAACTTATTATATACGATTTAGAAAATAAATATTAGTGTCAATACATTTCAAAACAAATAACGATTTTTAAAAAAGGTTGGTATAAATAACAATGTGAATAGTAATCAATTTTAAATATTCACAATGCCCAGCGCAAAAACTCTATAAATCAGAAAGTAAAAAAGAAAAGCGACAATTCAGTTGGCTTTATTCCTACACATGTTTATGCATGATACTAATACGATTTTACCGGCTTAAATTGAAGCCAATTCGTGAAACGTGCGACGGGAGGTGAGGAAGGGGGGTTGATTCAGTATAAAGAGAGATTTGGAGGATTTGAAAAACAAAAATGGAGAAGTGTGGGGATGAAGCAATTTTGAAAGTATCGTATTACGTAGGGCACGTGTCGCTAGCATTCCGCCCGAACACAGCCTAATGGGTAGGTTACATTTCACAAATTGATTGACCCAAATCGTGAGAACAAAGAGCGACCCGCCTTCGGACTGGGCGGGCGGGATGGGGACGGCATCGAGTTAGGTCGGGGGGGGGGATTGCCATAATTCACGGAAAAGGGTATCGGGCGGAAAATTCCATTAACTTAAATGTCTTTTCAAAGATGGACAAGATAAACAAAAACATAGTCAATAATAATAATAATCACCTTTCTTATCACTATAAAATAACCTCAAGGGCGGTTTACATTTTGTAAAAAGCCCTGTCCCTAAATTTTGCAGTATTCGTCCGAGAGAGCGCATCAGACCTGTCCGACGTGAGCGTGAGTTGCGCCTGAGTACATTAGTGTCCCTCACTAAGAAAACGTAATTTGAGTGATTGTTTATTATTAAGCTGAAAAAAAGGAACAATGAAATCTGGCTTTGTGAAATTTGCCACGATATTCTATCTGGAATTTCTATGTCAACGCAGCTATTTTCAATTAGTTACGTTGTTTTCTGTATGAGATATTGAGCTTTGAAATTAATATACATTTAACTGTCTAAAAATAAGATGCAATATGTTTTTCGATTGTTAATACAAATGAACGGTGCTCGAGCAAAAGGGTAGTACCACATAATCGTATGTCACGCTTTCAGATGGTCTTTAACAAAGATACAAAAAGTCTTAGTATACAACAAAGGTGGACGATGTAAAGAAAAGCTCTAAGAAAAGGGAATTTCAAAATATTAACAAAATAATAAATGGTTCCATTAATCAAGGTGCTCCACAACCGGCGGGCGGTCGATTTACAAGTATAAAACAGACTAACATATTAGCATAGGGTGGCCCGGCTGCAAAGATGAGTAAAGGGCGGGAAACAAACGGGCGCCAGGGGGTGAGAGGGTGTTGAGACAAAGACGCAAAGACTCCAGACAACAACTTGAACAGTGTTCGTGTTCATGAACATGTGGACAGACGTATGAATATCGACGACCATATCTGGGAATCCATTAGGGCGCAGACTATGTGGGGTGGAATTAGGAGTGGGAGGGGGCAGGTACAGAGGGAGATAATGCTGGATAATGGATAAAGACGGGAGGGGGGTGTTATAACACTCAAATAGTATAGCTCGTGACGGCGGCTTTCCACGGGGTCTACGTTATTAGGGTGGCGAGAAGCGATTACAAAAGCTGCTTTTAAGCCTGATTGAATTGTCATTTTAATAAACGAAGGTAAAAAGTATCAGATTACCGTCATGTAAATTTACAAACGAAATGAAAAGTTGATGTTTTCTTAGAGAATAATAATGATAGCACAAAAATAATTATTATTTAAATGGCAAACGAAAAAAAACGCGTGTCTAACGATTAAGCAGTTTGACGGGCGCATCGTTAAATCAAAATAATAATACACTATACAGGCCAACATCCAACACCAAGAATAACTAGCGCGAAATGTCTATGACAACGTTTAGCGGGCTCTGAGGTGGGTGGGAATCCGCCCGGTCCGGGCCTCACTCAACACATACTGTAAGGCACACAAGTGAGATCAATAATCTCACCCAGGGGGCGCCATCTGCCCACCAACCCTCTTTCTCCCACCCCCATTCCTCCCGCATTCCCTCCCCGCGGCTCCTCGCAGATTCGCTTTTTCGCGAGCGTATCTCTCCATCTAAATAATATCCCCCGCGACCGGGTTCCCCCGCTTCCTTTCTTCCCCACCGATCCAATTGAACAATATCATTCCGGGAGCGGCAGCCCCGAGCCGGTCCTGGGCGATGGTAGCTTCGTCTGCGCTCGATGACTATTCCATTAAGTGGGAGTTAAAACGCGACCAACAGGTAACAAAGATAACTCTGTTTGCATTCTTACGGTTTCTTGTCATTTCTAAGAAAACTCATAACTAGAATCATTTTCAACCTTTCAGCAAGCAAATTCAACCTTGTCAGCAAGATAAAAATGCGATTCTTTTGTTAACATAAATAATGTAAAACACAGACAAAAGCGTGGTTCAAATAAAGCATAAAACAATGTCCCTTGACTTTTCCTCGTCGTTCCGCATTCCCAGTGCTGCCCTCTACCCCCTTCTTGTGATTCTGATTTTCCACTCTATTGATATACATTATCTTTTCGCCGTATTTGCGTTACAAGAGCAAAGCGCGCGAAGATACCAGATAGCGATAGCCGTCCCTCTCTGATTGCCGAAGTAGAAGAGGAAAGGCTCGGACGCCCGAATGGGAGATATCAACCGAGTCTGTGGCTAGAAAAAGGTGACTTATGGACTCGGGCGACAAGGGGCTATTTTCCTTTAGAGTGATCCCGACTGGGACGAGGCCAAGAAAACTTCAACCCCGAGCGGATCACGTGAAAAGTTGAGAGAAGTAACAAAGCACAAAGGAAAACGCCCAATTTATAAAAAAGGCCATTTCAATCACAAACAATGAACAAAAAAAAACACAACCCTTTGTTAATAAATGGCCATTTTGTCCTCGACTTTCTTTGTATTTGCAGACTATTATGGATGCCGGGAAAGTACATACCTGCGTGGGCGACAAAAATAAATGACGCAATCAATTCTGTAGGCGGGTTTCTGAAGTAAATTTAATCAGTTTAATATTAAAGCTTCTTTATGCATGAAACAAAAAATGCCGATTTAAAGCTCAAAGACATCGTTTTAAGGTTTTTAAATTTTGGAAATCACACTTTCAGTTAGTTCGGAGGTACACACATATTATCAATTCGTAAAGATTAATATAAATTCGCAATGCTTTGTGCAGATACAATAAAAAATAATTAAAATATGTAAGTACTTTTATAAAAGTGAAGTTTTAATCTTATCATGTCACAAATTATAATTATGAAAAATATCACGTTGACAAATACGTGAAACAGTCAATTCTCGTCGCAATAATCCATTGTGTAATACAACGTAATGTTTTCATCGGCCAATGGCCGGGGCAAACAATATTAATCCGCGTCATTAATCAACGTGTTTGATGAGCCGGCAGATCGACACCCCTGCCTCCATCCCGTCCCCGCTGGCCCGCCAAACCTCTCCGCCCGCGCCCCCGCAGAGCCGGCGGGAAGCTAACGAGATACCTTTACGGGGTAATTTCCCAATAATAGGGTACGAATCCTTTCGACACAGATGAAATTTATCACCAGGGGTGGCAGAAACTTTAGAGAATAAAACACATATTTTTTAAGTCTTAGATTTATTGATTATTATTTATTGGTTATTGTGTACGAACACACAACTGCTCGAATTCAGTGGGACGATGGCACCCCTACAGTGGCGGATGGTGACGCTCCTGTGTAGAGAACTATGATTGAAAAACAATAAAATAGTTCTACATATCGTTGGAAAACAGAAAATTTCATATCTTAACAATAATTCAGAACATCATTTGTGTAACAAACTACCCTTCGAACGGGCATTATAAAAATTACGTACTTTGTATTTTGGTCAACGCAACCATTTTCAGTGCGCAGTATTTCCATCATCAATCTTAACCTCTCAGGTCTCTGGTACATTCTGTTAAATGGTCAGAATATTTCGGCTTTGCAATAAAATATAAATAAATGGAATATTTCTGAACGTATCCGAAAACTAAAAACTATTTTTGAAAGGTGATCAAATACGCTTTCAAACATTATTATTAGAAATAAACATATAACTATTGAAGAAGAAGATAATACTAACAAATCTAAAAGATATATGAAATAGTACAAGACGCAGAAAAATAAAAAGATAACGGTCACAACTAGGAATCGAACCCAGGATCTCTTGGAACTTACTTATTAAACGTCATATTTGTCGATCTCAAATTTCAAATTCAGAATTATCAATATCATCTAGTTGTGACCGTTACCTTTTTTTTATTTTTCTGTGTCTTGTACTGTTTCATGTTTCGTTAAGATTTATTAGTGGGTACTCTATCTTCTTCTTCAATGATATATTACATTGATGGGTATAAATTCAAAATAAGTTTAAAAGTAAAAATTGTTTCTAAACTGTTCACAAAAGTAAACAAATTAGTTCGAGGAGTTAATAAGAAAAAATAAGTCTCAAACAGAATGTTGCAGATGAAGCCAGGTAGTCTAGTTTTTTCATCATCAAGTAATGTTTTTTTAAAGATATTGTGGTATAAATTTGGTACTACGCAGCAGATTCTGAGTGTGGTTCAATTTTACCGTTTTAGCAATAAAAAAATCACCAGCCGCCACTGCAATAAATTGGAAAATGTGAAGCGAAGTGAATTATTAGATGGGTATAAGATGTAGACTACTTATACCAATTTTTTTTCGAAATGAACAAGGTTGAAAATTTTTTTAATTATGTAGGTACAAGTAAGTGAGGTACCGAGCTAGTTTCCACGGTACGTACTCGAGAAATCCTTCATTTAACGATAGGGAGATTTTAGAACCATTCAGGAGTTACAACGCAGTTCAAAATTATATCACGTTTGATTTAAGGGAGGCAAGTCAAAGTTCGGAGAAGTTGACAAAGTTGTTGGGGTATTTCTTTAAGATTTAACCTTGGTAAAAATGGCTTTTGGTACAATTTAAATTGAAAGGGTAGTTATGCTAAAAAAACTTCTTCCACTGGTAAGTAAAAGTATTTTCGTGAAAATTATTTATTTTCCGGGAGCTTTTCCGTCATCAAACAGAAAATAGGTTTATACATTTTTTGTTTATACACGAATTTGGGGTTAGGGGCTAAGGTACATAAGGGTAGAAGGAAAAGTGGAAGTGAAAGGTTGAACAGTAGAAGGTTGTTCAGATCTAATTACTAAACATAGCTAAAGCCATTTCAAGCAGCCCAGCGTTTCTATACTGAACGGTGATCTCTCATAGGGAAACACTGAAAGAAGATTCCGCGGACCTACGAATTATTTTACATTTATTACATTTTCAACTGTGCAAAATCCAATATGAGTTTACATTTAATTTTTTCTCACAGTAAAATAATTTTAATCCGTAAGAGTTAAGAAGATATAATTGGTGTACGTAATACGATCGAATATATATACGAGTATATTATATTACATACCAAAGGCCTGAGTGAAAGCGAAGACGTCAACAACGAACGCCTTACCTTGTACGAGTATAATAAATTAGGATAATATTAAAACGATACAATTCGAGGGGGGATTAAAAACAAAATCGGTGGGTCTTCCTTTTTAAAGATTTCATATTAATTCCAGTACTTAGTAAGGTTTCCTGCGTAAACAAAGCGCTAACTCATAATTCCAGTAAACTTCAACAAACCCAAGGGTTGTTCAGGTGGTGGTTTCATTTAGAAGCGAAAAATCTTCGCACAATAAATAACCTTCAGCGTTTCAAGGAGGGGTGGGATTGGTAGAATTCTTTGTTTTATTTATGCAAGACCAGGTATTGGCAGGTTAACACGCTGTGCTGCGATGGGCCGTGGGGGGATCACGGATCACTTTCGAACGCGTGAGGTCAAATAAAATCCTGGGGGAAAGTCTAAACAAATAGCGGCCTGGGAAATAAGTGATTGTTTTAAAAGCCGTGTAAAGTTGCAAAGCAGGAGGATATCAGCATATTAAAATTATGGGACCATCGAAACAGGGGAGTAAAATTGTATTAGTAAGGAATATTCACCACAGCGTTCAGGCGAAAACAGGACTGGAAAATAAAATTTTATGAAAAGCTTTTACGATATCGACAAAAGTCAGAACAAAAAGCGTACACGGCATCCAATATTTGTGTATGTATAACTTCTAAACGTTTTATAGGAAAATGGTGTAATTAAAACGCAGGATAACGTTGACAGTGTTAAGGCTGTACCCGGGTTGCCAACTCCCGGGGTACTAACCCCAGTACTTGATTATTATCATTTAAATAATATATTCTAACGAATAATTTGATCATAAACAGAGCTTAAATATTTCTTGAGAATTGAATAAAGGTGATAAGTGTTGTAGATATAACATTTCGAATAAAACGCCTCTGAATTTCACGGACTAATATAATAATTCATAATTTGGCTGTGAGAAGAACAGTGAGAAGTTTATTCGGATCTTTTGACGGCTATGAACCCCTCTGTAGGTAACACATGCAAAGCTTTCATACTGACTCAAGGTCAAATGATGACGAAATATAAAATTAAACACAATTGCACTAGAGAACATTTTTTTTATCACACAATAAAAAAACGTTTGGTTACAACGGCAGTGCAATAATAAGTATAAACACGAATCGCAATAAAATGTGAAGCTCACCTATTTGATTATAAATATAAAATCACTGTTAGCGGTGAGTCACTACTTTAAGGGTTCATCCCACTTTAGGCGGATGAAAAGTTAGGTACTTTGGGATTTTTTGTATGGTTCGTATATAATATATTGATGTAAATCTTTTTGTGCTTCATCAAATATTTCTTGAAATGTATGAAAATTTTTATTTTATTTATTTTACATAATTTATCTACCCCTGGTATCAGCATTCGCATAGCCCCTCATAAAAGTCAGCTTCGTTGATGTTATTTCCGAGTAGATTTTTTATCTGAAACACAAAACCAAAAAGGTTTGAGTTCAGTTTAGTTGTGGATACGGTTCGAAGTAGTATTATGAATTTAAATGTATAAATAACAAAATGGCGACTATTGAAAACAAATTCTCCAAAAATTAGCTTTTGTGTGATATTAATTTTAAATACTGTTAAATATACCTAAAATTAAAATTATCAAATAATTCTGGTTCCAGCAGTAATATATGGCAAATGTGTAGCAAAATTTCGTGATGATCGGTTCAGTAGTTCCGGAGAAAAAAACAACGAAGCAAGAACAAAAGCAGTTTTGAGAAAAAAGCGTTTAATGTTTATTTACTGAGACATCTATCAGCTAATCAGCGATGCCAGCACCATACAGGATGCCTTAAGCTGGTTCAAACAGTTAATTTTCTGCCTAGCATCTCTTCGGATATACAAAGATTTAACTGTTTTTGTATATAAAGCCGAGAGTCTTAAGAAAGGGCAGAGCAGCTAGGCTAATGTATAGCTCGGTAGCCGGAGAGCGCCCTCAAATAAACTTCAAAAAAATAATACTTAGAACGCTTTGATCTTTATGAAATTTATACACAATATTTTTGAAATGATATTTTCGAAATCCATCTAAAAAAATCTATTTTATTCAATTGATTAAGTGGGATGAACCCTTAATCATATTTGATCCTGATTCTATTCAATTCTAACCCAACTGTCCCAACAATGTAGCATACAAGCTGAAAATCAAGCGCCTTTGAAGAAAAAATAACAACATATAAAAAATAAAAAATAATGCACATGGTTGCATTTGCAGTCACGACGTCGGCAGGCGCGATCCGCGGAACCGGCTGGGCGCATATAGTAAATGCGAGCCATTAGCCGGAGTTATTTATGGTCATTTAAATACATATTCCAATAATATGATGGCTATACATTAGGATGAATTGCCCTCTCACGATTTGGCCGGCTGCATTGTTCATAGAGAGATTAACTAGGCACTGCTAGACAACCCACCCCGCTTGGAATGGTATGGGTAATTTCAATAACAGTTGGACGAGAACGCCCGGCTTAAGTGAAATAATGGCATCGCATTAGCATTGGCAATATTGATAAGCCAATAAACATCTGAATCGATTTTGAAAAGTGTGCATAAAGCCGCTGTTAATGTTTGCTCGCTAAGGATTTCGAATCGTTTTGCGATTCAAACATAGCTTTTATGAGCTATTTAGATTGCTAAAACTATGCTGTAAGCACACAAATCATTAAACCAATATTTTTGTGCCATGCGTGTACCTGCTTCTGACAAAAGCCAGTGCATCCTCTGCACATCCGATTTAGGGATTTTGTGGAAGGTAATAAAGTACATGGCCTATCACATCGGGTTAATATACCACAGTATGACTGAGTTCGATTCTGAATATTGCCAGGTACAAGTGGATACTGAGTGAACCTGGGTGATACTGTAAGAAATTTTATGTGAAAAATCAACACATCTCAAATACAGATTTTTACACTCCAGTTCAGTTTTACACTCAACACAACATTTAAAATACATAAATTGTAACTAATTTCTTAAATTGTTCTTTATTTTAATACAAACGGCAGAAAATAAGCCATTATGATAATTATAAAGTTCAAAAGTATAAAGAGGAAAAAAAATTAAATACAGAAAAACTAAAGAGGTAAAGTATAAGTACAAAAGAAAAATATATTATTAATAATGGTGTATTAACTATCAATAATATTATAAAATAATAATCTGTAATAAAATATAATTTTATTTATTTATTTAAACGCCATAAAATGACTTTTACAATAGAGTGATTACAGAACAAGTAATGTGTACACACAAATATTATTGCAAGTGATACAGTTGTTAATAGAAGTGCAAGTGTGAGGTGTATATGATAATCAATAGTAATTAATATAAAATAAATTCTATTAAGGCCTAGAATGTTATAATAACAATACTTAAGACTGTAATATAATAATACCAAATATAATTATTTGCCGATGATGCCAACTGTACAAAGCCATGAATTTTATTTATTGTTTTCAAGTTTAATTTGTAGAACTCCATTGTATTTTTTTTTTGTTTGCTTCCGATTTTATGTCCGGGTTAAATCTTCCCCACAGGAAAAAACTAAACCCTTCCACACACTTTTCCACAAATGATCATCTAGTCAATCAACATTATGCAAGTGCATTATATAAGCAAAATAAATACAAAACAATACAAGAACAACTCGTCAACTCACCAGAGATCAAATGGGAAAATAATTCACCGACTCCAGATATTTTCATATCAGAGGGTTCGGCTCGGTAGAACTCCTAACAGGGCTTATAAATCCTACTGATCCCTCAACATAAATATTTTAAAAATCTTTCGTTATCCTACATGTATTCAAAATGACCGACTTTTGCATCTATATATATAAATTTTATTTTTATTACTATCTATTGTCAGAATAACCTGTTATTTTGAATAGTTCAATTACCTGTTAGAAGAAAACTATAGTAAGTAACAATATAAACGTAGCACTAATCAAGTCACAAACAAAGCAGCCAAAATGCCTGGATTAATAACAAGAAATACAAAAGACGTAACAAACATTTTTATATCAAACCAGTATACTTTGCAAACTTTGCATTCGTACGAAGCCATTTAGAGTTTTCTTGACCCTGTTTCACGCTTTGCCTCAGATTTCTATCCTGAACAATATTATTCAGATTTTCTTATCGACCACCTGACCTAAAAGACGAAATACGCAACATCGTCAGCACTAAAATACACGTTAACATAAAGATACATGGCATCCCGATAGTTAAGTCGACTTCGTGCTCCGCAACAACCAGGCAGCGAGGGCATCGCTTAATCGACCGTAGTTAACCTAACCTTGGACACGCAATTGTAAGGCGAAAAATCGACGTAAATAAATTATCCACCTCAAAGGAGGAGGAAATAATCCCCGAAGGGCTGAATTCAGCCGTTTAAACCAACCGAAAGTTTTCATTACGTCTCCACCATTTAAACTCAGGTCGCACGGGGCGCTTTCGACACGCCACTGGAAAACCAAACTTCCCCAAGAACATTATTATCCCCGGCTTGTTTATTCCACGGAGTTGACTTTGGCAAACTGAAATAAATTGGCTTGCCACTGGCATATTGGGAACACTGTCGCAATTTGAAAGCTTATAAATAAAGGTTATTGATATAAACAAGACATTCTTAGTTTATGTTCAGACACATAATTAACTAAAAATTTAAGCATCATCAATTAGACTCATTAACGATGTAGAAATTTGTGGGTGCCTAATTTTTCAGAACTATAAAACCAGTACATTCTATAGGTAGCTAGACAGATTTTTAAATTCAAAATCACATGTCAACATTACCTATATAAAATTTCTGGAGTAATTAATTGAAAACGATAAAATAATTAAGCAACCCTAAATACGCGGACCTTTTTAATTATTCACGTGATATTCGAGTAAATCAAAAGCAGGTGGGCGAAATGAAACACTTAACCTGAAAAGCAATTTCTTTTCACTTCAGACACACTCATTCTGACATCGTCATTCAATGAACGCCTTGTAAATAAATAAAGAGGGTCGACGAAGGAAGTGCCTGCGGTGATAGGCATTCCAGGTTCCGATCTCAAAACATCAAGAACGTCAGAAATGTCAAAAACTGTCAAATTATTAAGAATCGCGGGTTCTGGCAGACATTGAAAGCTCCAAAAGGTTTTATTTAGCATCCCAACAGGAAGACGGCGAAGGAACGGCGAACATTATGCAGTGACAGATGTAGGTTTTGTGTTGAAACCGTATTCGAATTTTTTTACAGGAAAATGTTGAAATATTTGAGCAATGTAATGTTTTCGGCGTTTGAATAAAACAACATAGACGTTCGGCGATGAATTTTCGAGGAGATTGAAAACGGTTGCAAGGATATTCTTGTAAAAATTTGCGATTATTGATTTAAGCAGAAAATCATTTATAATATCAGAGAAATTAAGAAAGTCTTTCCAGATATAATGGTACAGGTAAATGATTAATTTTACTTTATATATGTCTGTAATAATTTGGGTGACTGGATTAATTATGATCAAAACTGTAGGTAGATTAAACATTTAGTTTGTGTCGTGAAAGTTCTATTTATTTCATGGACTAATTCCTCGGCAATTCAAGGTGGCCAGATCAAGTTCATGAGCCTGGAATCACGTGACGGATATCATTTACCTGCAGGGGGCCATGAGTAGAAAAATTGCAGTCCTCGGAGCGATCAAAACAACAAAAAAACCTTCCAAAAACATTTCCGCGTTAGCTCACCGATCCGAAACGCTCTCAAGGCCGCGTGGCTATTTCAAAACGAATTAAGGCCAGAGTCAACATAACACACCTCGTGGTGTTCGAGTATATACTAGAGTTCATTATTATCATTATGTTCATCCCTTTTTCCCAGTTATTTCTAGTTTCCATTGCTTCGACAAAGGCGTTAAAGGCGTCTGTCTATCTTTCAGAGTTCAATGAAATATTATTTATAATACTTACCTTTAATATTTTGTTGTTTTGATGAGTTGGATTGGTTTCATAACGTAAATTATTAACGCAATTGATGAAAACTTCGCGAAAATCATCAAGTTGCCTCACTGGGAATAATTTATAGCCTATTTGACAGCAGAGCAAAAACTTTAAAATTCCATCAAATAATGACGGTTTATTCCGGGAATAAATTTTCGATCAAAGCCATCAAAAACATAAAGTGGGGAAAAATTATTAATGATTCAAGTAAAAAAAAATCCTTTCGGAAAATACCGATAAACATGGAAAGTAGCTTCCTATTTTTGCTGTAGTAAATTCATTTAAAACCTTGCTTTTAATTAATTTATTATATTTTTAATTTTCCGAATAATACTTACAGTTCGTAAACTACAGTGCAGTTGAAGCAATAACATGTAGTTGATGTACATCATGAGAACGTAAAAAGAATTCTAGCGAATAAAATAATTACTATTCTGCATTGCATAACAAACGGAAGGTAGTAGTTACTTACACACAGGTACATGATAATATGTTTGTGAATATATGAGCATGTTCAATTCGGTATTTTTACATGTTTTCAACAGTCTTATAATAGTGGGATAGCAAGTAAACAATGCCATATTGAATTAACAATATTTATTGCGATGCAAACTACCACCTCCGCGTGACCTTTAAAACACCGACTATACATTTACACATTCGTTTATCACACTGTTAGCTATCTATATCTGATCTGACCTTGACACTTAAAAAGACAGCGATTATTTTACCATATTGAATAGCGATATCGATATTGTATGTAGATGTATAACCCGGGAAGAGGCCCGCCGAACAAACAAGATGCCGCTTGTTTTACCGTCTTGATTTTCCTCCTTACTTAGCCCCATAAAATCCACGTTTACCGACGCCTGCGTTCATACTGTTGAGTCGCAAATCCAATAATAAATCATAAACACGTTTCTCTCACAAACGTCACGACTGCTAACGCCGTTAAATCAAATATATCCGACTTTTTTATAAAACGTAACTATACATATACAGAATATGATACAACGGCCTAATACGACGACAAAACAACGGTAGAGCGAAAGCTACCGAAATTATCCAGAAAGCCGAACAGACAGAAATATATTTTAAAATACGTACAAAGGTTGGTCATACAACTTTTGACCGGCCAGTTTGAACAAATATTTTTCGAAACTTTACAAACTTGCATAATGCCCGTCTGTCATGGTCTCGTAATAATAGATTTTCCATGCGAAATGAAACAGGTATATCGACTTTAAAAGACCGAGCTAAAATACACGTAAATTATGCACAGAAACAAAATAATCATGCACGAAGTTTTAGACACTTTATCCGGTTATCCCAGCGGTAATGCGGAATTCGTGTACTTTGCGATGCAAGGTGTGGAATCAAAAGTGGAAAGCGTGCAGAAAGCAGAACTAGGTCTACGAAACCACCGTACACGAAACGTGTTCAAATTAAGTGGAAATGTCGATAGCTGTAGAAAATGTTGAAAGGAGGATGAAGAAACAAGTGTTTATTTATGGTTCCAATATTACGCCCTGAGAATTACCTCCTAAGTAGCTAAGTCTTGGAATCAGAATAATACACCAAAGCTGAATAATTGTCTTATACATACTGGGTCGATGACAAATGAATAAGGTGAAATTCGGAGCATAACAGTTCAATGTAAAAATAAATTCACATACAAAATTACAAAATGGATTAAAGAACAAAAAAGACATTATTACCAAAATGTCATAGCATAAAATAAAAATAATACCTACACGTGACACACAAAACCAATATTAACACACATCACTCACAAACACACAAGATCATATTTTAAATGTATTATTTTCTCTTTAAATGTTTTATGTAGATTATTAGATTATATTTTCATATTATAAAATGAAGGCCTCAGCACGGGCAAGCCACCCAGTGAGGCCAACATTACTGGAAAACCTTGAAATGTAAAAAATATTCTACCAAATAAAAAAATGACTTGAATGCTGAAGGAAATTATGCAAACCGTCTCCGTATTAAATAAACATACCGTACAACTTATACCCCAACCCAGGCGTGTGGCTATAAAAATGATAGAATCAAACAAAAGTACCAAGCAAATAGATTACCACATAACTTCATTTCCATTGGCAGTACATCTACCCTAATACGATTGGTGCAGTGGAGCCTGTACAGCGTACAAGCATGCAACGAGAGCCGAGAGTCGGGATGTTGAAACCACCGCACAAAGAGTGACGTGTAACAAGCTGTAAGCTGTAAGCTGTACACACTACACTCACTCGACAGAGGGTCCTCGCATTCCGCCATTTACATTGAATATTCAATAACAACGGCAGAGCCACCCCTGTTCTCGCCTGCTTCCCTGGTGTCGGAATTTACGCTCGATGTGCGAACTGAACGCGATGAAACGTGGTCCATAATCCGGCGAATCTTGCGTGTACAGTGTACGCTGAACATGTGAAACAATTAGGTTTGCGGTAACAGCTAGTTTTATTAATTATTCGCGTTTCGGTTCGCGTGTAAACAAAGCAAAAACTAATTCAATTCCGTAAAGGTAGATACGGATTATTTATGCTTTTAAATAACGGAGTGAAAAACTCGCATATCGTGTTGCATTCAAATTGGAATTGCATTCGCGTTAATACCAAAAGCCAGGTTGAAAACGGCGTGCGTGCCACGACTTTTTTTTAAGAATTTTGATATTCGAAAACACATTTATTTTCAACTAAAACTTTTTCCATAAAACTTAGATAAAACGTTTGTGGGTTTAAAAATACTAAAGGAAACCTTTTTCATTAAATAAATATTGACCTTATATGAACAACTAATTTGTCAATTTATTTGTGGCTGCTGGTTCTGAAAGTCGCGAAAAATTAAAAATAAAAAACAAAGTTGGAAAATAAGGTCATATTCTCAATTATTTTATTTTATTTAAAAACTAACGTTTAATTAAAATCAAAATAATGAAGAATGTTCGGAGATAAGCTTAAAGCTTTCAGCTAGAGGAATAATAGTTCAGAAAACTACCCTTATTAAAACGTTTGGAAATAGTTTCCCGAGCCATTTAAAAGCACACATGAGAACTATTAAAACGAGTGTGGTGAGTAGAATACTCGACTAGCAGTCAAACGGAGTTATAATATCGCAGCGGCTACTGACAAATTATTTCTAGAACAAGCTTACGTTTAGTGAAAAGTCCATAAAAATAATTTTATTTTCTAATATAAAAAAGAGCTGATAATTGGGTCTGAAGATGATCAATTTCAGTGAATTGTTTCCATAATATTTGTTGTCTCACGAGGGTGTTAATTACCGAACCTGACAGCCCCAACGGCTTACATCATTACATTATACAAATAGGGATGTATTATACCATTATCCCGCTGGGATACGTCAAAATTACCGCCACATTGAATAAGGTGAACACTGCTGAGGTTCACGTACAATTTAATATATACAATGAAATAATTATAATTGTTCACAACTTTGGGAAACAAAGACAATACCAATCGACAACAATGGGAACTTATGAAAGCTTTCACATATTGCTAATACAAAATTTCTGAACAAATCTACCATTAAATGCCTTCCGTTGGAATAATAATGTGCATACAATGCAGAATGGTAGGAAATGTAAAAATCATCAATGTATCAGGTATCAAAAAGATGATTCCTACATTTATTTTGTAAAGCAAAATATAATAGATACAACTTGTAACAAAGAAAGCAGAGGTAACGTCTTATATATTATTGAATCTTATCGTATTTCCACTGTAAAATGTTTTGAACTATCTTCACTTGACATTCTCAAGGTTATTACGGTACAACTTAAGTGTATAGAATAGTAAGAAAAATCGACCGAAGCAGAGAACGTGGGTGTTGGCAGGGAGTGGAGAGTCTGGCGAGGGAAGGGGTGGGTGGAATTCGTTTATAAAGGCTTTGTTACCGTTGTAAATTGAAAAGAGCGATTTTCTAAATTTTTTTACTCCCACACAAAGCAATAATAAGACTAAAATGTTAGGAAAACTCTTGCCTTTCCGAATGCTACACGTAATGGAATACACTTTAACTTTCCAAATGAAATTATTTATAAACACTGAGCGAAGTTGTTATTGTGTTCATTTGAGAGATAATATAATGTATCGTACAACACGCGAACATCGTTACTATAATTCTATCCGAAAAAACATGTGAGAATGCATTATCATTTAGATTATTTAGAACATCAAAGCGGAAAGGGAATTACATCGCGGTAAAAGTTCGGTTTAGCAAATGTTTTTTTTTTTCGGCAGCGCCACGTCGAAACGGTGGAAACGATTTCCCATATATATATATATATATATCCAATATTGACAGATCTCATCAGAGTTCCGCCAACTGGGAAAATCAGCTCAGCCACACAAGTGAAGTATAATGCTATCCCTAATGTTTACCATTCGGGAATGGGTTATCATCCCTACGTCGATAAATAACGTAGTAAGCTCCGCAGAAAGCAATCAAACCCAAAGTATTAGGTAGTTGTATGTCGGGGCGTATGTAACGTAAGCCCTATATCCCGCTCGTCTAGCATTGATTGCTTTAACAGAGAAGAAATCCAAATAGAAGCGGGGTAATATCCCTTTCAAATAAACTGTTTACGTTGTATTATTGTGGACGTTCAATAAACTTGTTCCTTCTAATCATATTAACCCAAGAGAAATTGTACAAGTAGGGAGATGTAAGAGAATTACAATGAACTTTTTCTTATCAAATGTATTTAGGGGATCAATATCAACATTATTCATCATATTTTCCACTTAATAAGAAAAGATTTCTTGTAAAGACTTTTCATTCGATTTGAACTTGAGGTAAATGTATAATTATTATTAATAGATATACCTCAAACCGAACAATGAAAATCCATTACTTCTGCTTCAATGAACCTCGAATGAGTTCAGAAAAAACAAGTTAGTAAAACGAGAGGGTTGAAAGAACTAAAAATAAGGCTAATAAAATGATTAGCGGTCGCTAAGCTCCGCAATAAGTTACTCGGCGGATTCAGGAAGCAAATCGCAAAGTAATTTCCGCAATGGCTTTGTAGTGCAAATGACGTACACTCAAAAGCTGGACTTCGGAAAAGCTAAGCCTTAAGTAGGTCAGCGGAGAATGCCCGGAACACAATCTCAGCGAAGGATGGAATTGTACATGTTGAGTTATAGGTACGAGTAACGGCATTAGAATCAAAAAGAGGAATATTTTTAATGAGAATTAAATCACGTAATGCAATGGACATTAGCGTAGGTATTATAATATCAAATAAGTTATCAATATAATAATTATAATATAATATCCGATAACATTTTTCAATAGAAATGAAATATGACTCTTAAAAAAGCTGCTATACAAGGAAATGTGATTACTGATTCGCGAGGGAACGGTAAAATAACGGTAATAAAAATTGTAACGATAAGTTTATTTAATAACATTCCTTATGAAATCCGTAGAAGTAAAATGCGTGATCCATTCCAACAAATATCACAGTAAAATGCGTGATCCATTCCAACAAATATCACAGTAAAATGCGTGATCCATTCCAACAAATATCACAGTAAAATGCGTGATCCATTCCAACAAATACCACAGTAAAATGCGTAATCCACAGTGTCAGAGGACAATTGTTAAAGTTTTAGATTGATTTAATTTTTTTTAATATTTATACTGTGCGAAAATGCGCGAATCTCATTATAATCCAGTTAAATTAAAACAAAGATATTATTAGCTATATTTTTCTGCAGCATAAAAATTACAATTTACTAAACACGTTTATAGTAAAACCATCGCCAAGCTCTCTTTGAATAAAATCTGCGCAATATTCTCCGTTTGTAAATCCAATCCTATGATGTGAAATAAAAGCTTTCTTGTTCCATTTCTATTTGCTGCTGGCGTAGCAGTGTACAGAGTACACCGGGCACAGTGTAGGTGTATACACTCAGAGTTAATGATCGGCTCTTACTGAAGAGCGTTCTACAACTACAACGAGACCATACTGGGTACCTATTACACCCCCTTATACAGGGTCCATTGTCCATTACTTTTCTAGAATTAACAAAACTGCTTCTTTCCTTTCTTTACTGTCTCTCTCACTGGAAGCGATGAAAACAACGCGTATGGTGATACCGTTCAGAGGGCGCCATAAGTCAGTCCATAATTGGGAAATGAAATTATAAGTTTCTAAAGGAGCCTACAGTAGAAACTATTTCTGCTAAGCGTATAACGCGATGAGTGACTCTTAATCGTGTAGTCGAGAAGAATGAGGAAACGTTTTGACGCCAACAAGTGGACTGAAAAATCGACTGAGTAGTTAAAAGCATGACGCTGAAATCACCTAACTCTGACAGCGGAAGTCACTATAATATTTAGATAAAGATTATACACGGTGTCCGGAAACTCGTAGTACAAGCGGGAAACTGGAGAATCTACACCACATGGGGAACCCAAAAAAACATAAAGTTTTTTGATTTGAGCATTTTCACAAAAAAAAAAAAAAACCAAAAAAAAATATTTTTCGGCTATTTTTGGGTTAAAGTTTTTTCTGGTGTTTAGGGTTGAACAACAGATGTTTTAACCCTGCAGAGCAGAAATATTTTATGATTACACCGGATTAAATGAAGGGTGATTTCAAAATAATGCTTAAAATCCGAGTTTCTTCATTTGTTTTACTTTCAAATAGTTTTAATTAGTTGGGTACTTTGATCTTCAGTAATAATTTATTAGAATTTAATTTTAAAAAATAAAAAAATAAAAAAATAAAAAAATAAAATGAACTTCTAACTCGATTTACTCGATAACGAAAGCTCAAATCAAAAAATATATACTACAAAATCGACTCCAAATGTGATGTAGATTCACCAGTTTCCCGCTTGTACTACGAGTTTCCGGACACCCTGTATATCACCGCCAAATATTGATATTATAATTACACAAAAAACTAATTTCAACGGAATTTGTCAAATACGGCGGAAAACCGAAAATTCGTAAGAGCTGTGTCACCTTTTCCTGTGTTTTTTCAGTCAGATAAAAGCAACGCAAGACCATACAGCCGTCATGATTAATCTTATAAAGCAGAAAACCTATTTGTACGATATCTCAAGCGGTAAAAGCTCTCCAACAGAAATCTCATGAAATTTGGCACATATTTTCCGACTGGAATTTTTATAGCAATACTAACATTTTCAGCTCTCAATGTCATTTACAATATGATCTATGGAGCATTGAAATAGTTTCCATTTAGAAATAAAAAATAAATAAATAAGAAACAAAACTGTTCGTTCTATTTATTCCCTTCGGGTTGTAACTATCATCAGGAAATAAAAATATATTTTTTAAATTTATTAATATAACATGTATTTACATTTTAATCTAAATAGTGACCACTATCGCATTGACTTACTATATAAATATTGGCTCATTCTCCCAACATCCATGTGATGCCCCCTCCGAGCAAGTGGGCGCAGCACGGTAAGATGGGATGGGGAGGAGCAAAGCTCTTTATTGTGATTGTATTGTGTCAAGAGGGCATTACAAAAGGTCAGTGGGGTAATACGGCGCGTTTAGTGAAACAGGAGGAAACGGAAAAAACGACGAATACGAAATACCCACACGGAACTGAAAGAGGGAAAACGGAATACCCCACATGGAACTCGGACAGGGAATACGTTATAGGGGGAATTCGAGTGACGTTATTTGATTGAATCCCTTAATACGGGTCTTTCATGTGAGTGAAAGGGTAATTCGTTTGAAGGAATGTTCGAATTGGAGAAACAAAAACAAAACAAAGTTGGTAGCTAGAAGCTATACAAATTTAAGGAGCTATCTAGATTTTTTATCATTATCAATTTTTGATAAGATTATTTAGGTCAATAGTATGATGTTGCCCTGGGCATGGCACTGCAAACAAACTGATGTCATCTGCCCAGATGATGAACACTTTAAGGCTGCCAGAAATAATGGCAGAAAAGGGAAAAGGAAGCGCAACACGGGTTAAAACCCCAAAATTTAAACAACATAGCAGAAAATCTGTTCGCTGTGTCCCACACCCCGAAATCTAGGACGGTGGGCTCTAACGTCAAGAAATTTGCACAGCCTGAAATTATTAGATTAACTCTTGGAGTAACAGAAGGGTTAACTCAATGGAAAACGTCCCGCTACAACTTCATTTCCATCAAGAACTATGGAAATTAGAATTATTTATTTTTCGTTCGATCGATAAAAAGGAGCATTACGAAGATACTACGTAAATAAATAAATGTTACCAGTTAGACATTGGAAGAATCGTAAGAATAAGGCGAACGATACAAACTAACGTAAAGTTGCTTTGAAGATTTACGGGTCGGATAAAATAAACGTAGTTTAATGCAAGTTTCAAAATAAACATAAATCCGTTTTGATCTTTTTAAGAATAATTTTATTTCGGATTTGTTATTATTTCATTGGTAAATAAACGAAACAAAGTAAAACAAAAAGTGTGCGTTAAACGTGAATCCAAGATAGTTCAGAAATATGCGGTTGGAAATGTCATGATTTTTTGCTTATTTTTTTATGTGAACCGACTGGAGGTAGTGGGAGGAGAAGGAGACGGGATAGACGAAGGTTGGGAAGTGCCTGGCTACTCAGATCTGGTCACCAAACACGAATAAAGCCATTTCAAGCAACGTTTCAATTCTCAAAGGTGGTCTTACACCAGGGCGATACTGAGGGTATTTTTTCTCTGGAACTTGCCGTCAATATTCTCCCTATATATTATTTTGAATAAAAAAAATGTGAAAAAGAACACAAATTGACCAAATAAAATTAAATTGAGCATGACGGGATTTAAAATCCGCGACTTCTGGATTGCTAGACGAGAGCCTTACCCCTCGACCACTGATGCTGTCAGAAATAACCCTAGATACTTGATACTGTCAGAAAAAAATCCTAGATACTTCTCACATACTCATTCCAGCATGTTGAATATTCTCAGTATCGCCCTGGTGACAAACCGCCAGTCAAACATTAAACATTGCTAGTAGTCTTTAGTAATCAAATCTAAATAACTAGGTAACTCCCAACCATCCTATTCAACCTCACCAGCTCCAGATATTGGGGTTGTTGTGAGTCCTACCGAATGGCGGTTTGGGAGTTACCTAAATAACTAGGTAACTCCCAACCATCCTATTCAACCTCACCAGCTCCAGATATTGGGGTTGTTGTGAGTCCTACCGAATCTGGGTAGTTGTGATTCGTCTGCGTAATTACTCAAAATATATTTTTTTAATTGTTAATAAGTTCAACCCAAACAATTAAGTTCTAAAATAGTATATTAACGTGGATACACCAAGACGATGATATTTCACAAGTTCCACACTGCGCAAGCATCAGCATAGTTCACTACATCGCGTGCTAACTGCCAACACAACGTTGCGAATAGTCTCCATTCCCTTTGATAGGATACTTAAACTGATTTGAGCGTAATCTCGAGGAAGTAGTAGGAAGTAGAAAGTAGGAAGAAGGCTTGACTCACCCTTCCTCTGCTTGTCGTCCGCCGGCGGGGAGGGTGGTGCGGGCGGGGGATGCGGAGAGGGCGATAGCGGCGCCCCTCGCCTCTTGCCCCCACAGCCGAGGCGCGCCGCGCCGCCCCTGGACGAGGACCGAGACTCTAAAGGCTTGCCCATAACCTGCAAAAAAGGAAGATAAACAAATTACAAAAATTATCAACAGTATAAAAGAAAATAAATCCAACAAAAAATATGTCGTTTAGCAATCAAGCTTTCAAAGTTCACCAGAAAATTGTATGGTTGAAAGCTTTTCCTCTTAATAATTGAAGGCTTTTTCTCGCAATAATTGTATGATTAAAGGCTTTTCCTCTCAATAATTATTCAAGGAATAAGAATTCAGAAAAAAAAGATTAATTTTGAAATTCAGATATCATGTAAGATTGTCACGGGCTTTTGGAGTTATCAGCCACGTTGCTACCTACTTCTAGTCAAGGTCGGACAGCTTTGCAGTGTTCACCATTTAGGACACATGTGTAGAGTGTGAAATCTTTTTCTAAACCTTGGGTTATAAGCGAGGCAAAGATTATAATCGAAATAAAACCCTAAATATTCCAGAGTTGAAGCTTTTATTACTTACAAAATACTCCAGTGACATTTTATTGCTACAACAACAGCACACAGCGCACGCAAGTGTCAACTACAACAAACGTAAGCCGTCATAAAAAATAAGATTCTAAATACCATCTTAGAAACTTAGATAGGTAAGTCAGTAGCCCGAGAGTAAGTGTGCAGGAACGCAAGGAGGATAAATGATAACGAACCCCCAAAGGAATCAAAATCGAATTCCCGTCCGTTGTCCGATAATCCGATAATGGAGCATCACGCATGTGAGGACGCTTCATTACGTCACTAATCGCTTTATCCCGAGCGCTGCCTCCACCGCTGGACCTCACACAGCGCTGGGAAGACATCTGTCAACACTCTAGCGAGAGGAATGAGGGGAATTGCTCCACTTTAACAATATAATCGAGCTTTTAAAGCCATCGAATGAAATTAACCACTGAAATGACACAAAATGCAAACACACATTAAAAATGGCAACATATTTAAAAAATATACACTTAGGTAAACCTTTTAAAATATTGTTAGGATTATTTTGTGGTGACAATTTTTTTTAAACATTAATCATTAAAAATTTCTTTTGAACACTGAAAACATATTTTGATACGTAAATTCGACAGATAATTTTCATTAAATTGATGGACAGATGTCACTTTTTTGTTGGGAACGGATATTTGCCTTTCGAAAGCGTTTTTCGGAGACGACTTTGATATCGTCAAATAAAGTATGATATTGAGATTTATTATTTTTTACAAATAAATAATATCTTTATTCATGGAGGATTGCAGAAATGGGTGTATCGCATCTTAGATAAACTTAATCATCAATACCGAAGTCAGACCGTCACGACTGTCATGTCCACTTCATAGCATTAGAGTAATCCCATAATACCGAAGTGTATTTCAGGTTTAGTCAAATCACGAGCAGTGCTTAACATCCAACCAGAGCGGCTCTTTATATGATACTTTGGTAGTGTGAGCTTCGCACTACCAAAGTATCGGATCGTTTTAATTCCCGCCTCACTCTACGGAGAAGCTACTTACATCTTAGACCAATTATCCTGCGGAGTTAAGGGGGCAATATCCGCATGGGTTGCAATATTCACAAAGCGCTGGGTGCCAGTGATTCTCAAAGTGGGAGAATTGGCCACTTCGAAGCGTTGGAGATGCCTCAGAGGCAAAAGGAACGCAATGAAAGACAAAAAGGGAGCCGAAGAGGGAAATGAGAAGGCGTTAAAAAATTTCGACTTGAAAAACACATGAAATAGTAAAGTGGAAAGAATCGTACCTATAAATTAGGTCAGACTCCAAGAGGCGTGCGATAGACAAGTTCGAGCAAGTATCAAGAAATATTTGGACATGAAAAGAAATTTCAGAAGATTGTATTATCATATTCTAATTTAAGATGTATTAATAGGCCGAGGTGGCAGAAATTTTATGTAATTTTAATATCAAGGAAATGAGAACAAAATATAAATTAATAAATTAAAAGAAATAAATAGAAACGAAAGTAATAAAAATTAGAAAAAAGAAGCAAATGAAATAAAAGAATTAAAATAAGAGAAAGAGAAAAAAATGAAAGAAATAAATAAATAAAAGGAAATGAGAAGAAAAGATAAAATATAGGCGTGGAGTGTATTGTTACACGGTAGAAGTTATCTGTCTGCAATATATATATATATATATATTGCCTTTGTTGGCTATCCATGTGTGAATTTTGTGTTTCAGATTAACATTTTTATCAGTATATATCAATATTTTAATACCTTTATAGAATATTATTATTTTTTTTAATTAGAGCCAGTTTATGATAATGTCTTTGTCCATTCGTGGTATTTATCTTCAGAGTCATGTGTTGATGTCTATGTCTTGTTTCGTAATTGTGTTGTGCAGTATGATGGTTCAGTTTGTCTGGTAATGTGTAGATATACAGGGTGTCCGGAAACTCGTAGTACAAACGGGAAACTGGTGAATCTACATCACATTTGGAGTCGATTTTGTAGTATATTTTTTTTTATTTGAGCTTTCGTTATCGAGTAAATCGAGTTAGAAGTTGATTTTTTTTTTTTTTTTTTTTTTTTAATCAAATTCTTATAAATTATTACTGAAGATCAAAGTACCCAACTAATTAAAACTATTTGAAAGTAAAACAAATGAAGAAACTCGGATTTGAAGCATTATTTTGAAATCAACCTTCATTTAATCCGGTGTAATCATAAAATATTTCTGCTCTGCAGGGTTAAAACATCTGTTGTTCAACCCTAAACACCAGAAAAAACTTTAACCCTAAAATAGCCGAAAAATATTTTTTTTTTTTTTTTTGTGAAAATGCTCAAATCAAAAAACTTTATGTTTATTTGGGTTCCCCATGTGGTGTAGATTCTCCAGTTTCCCGCTTGTACTAGGAGTTTCCGGACACCGTGTATAGTTAATGTATGTTCAGTACAGCGAAGTCTTAAAGTAACTGTTCGATCGAGAATTTAGTATAGTTTTTTTGTAATGATTTTAATTAAGGTTTTGGGCTGTATCGAGAGAGTCCATACTAGTTTTAGCTACACCACCCCATACACTCATACCGTGAGTTTATATCGTTTTAAGAGTCGTCATTTGCATGGTTTAGCAGTATTTATTTTGTCCTTTTGACTGCCTAATTTTTTGCTAGTTGGGAATGTATGTTGTGTACTAGCTGGACGAAACTTATGAACCGTTCATGATTGGTTAAGCATGTTTTTTCCAAGTAAACTTACAAAATGCATATTATATCCTGTAGATCGAAAATCAACACTTGAAAAGTATACTTTCGACAGTGGAATTTACAACACTGGTAATTATCATAACACCACAATTAGTAAATTGAGTATGAATATGCATTGAGAGTAATCTATTTCCTTCAGTGCCTATGTTTTCTTTCGGGATACTGCGGTGAGAAGGAGTGAACCTGGCGGACGCTGATAAAAAATATATTATAATAATATCTCTATAAAATGGAGGCTGTGAGCCCAATAAGTTTAGGAAACTCTGCAATATCCCATACGCTTATAAACACGATAATCCCCTCGAGTATACTGAACACAGTTGAACCAGCAAAGGATTACTAAAACAGAAACATTCGCACCGCAATACTCGCGTTATTATCGAGGGCCTGAAATTCATAATCATGCTTTTAAACACTTTCCTTTCAGCGTGGTAGCATTACTGTATCATTATTATTCACTTTGCAGAATGCATCTGTTCATATATACTTGGAATATACGAATGTTTACTTTTTAGAGATAAATATGCTTACAGATTGGATGCATTAAGCCTGAAGAAGGATGATTTATGTTACCAACATATCGGTTAGCTTTCCAAAACAGGTGAAACGGTGTGGTTTTTGTTGCTGAAAAGAAGAATAATATTTCAACGAATAAAGTTGACCGCATTGACCACATTTTATTTGTGCTCCTGCATAAGGGTGTTGTAATACCAGTATTAGAGTTATTGACAGATTTATTTCTTGGGGTCAATAAAAAGTATATGGTTATTTATTCGGAAAAGTGCGGGTATGCATCAGTGGCACTCCGTGATCTATTTATGCTTTTGTTTGTTTTAAATCTTATACATTTGTACGGAAAAAGCAATCTCTGTCACTTCTAGACATTTACAATGCAAAAAATTGGAATTTGAAATCAATTATTTCTTGTTATAAAATTATCAACAAAAAACTATTTGTTCTGAAAAATCGCCAAAATTCATAGAAATATCATGACAGGTTTTATGTACACCTACGTACAGACGCTTGCAGGAGTTTTAAAAATAACATGTTGATACAGAGAAACATATATAAGTATAGTAGGTACCTTCAGAAAGATTTTTTTAAGTGCATGCATATTTAAAATGTCTCGATTTAATTTAGTTAAAATAAACCTTACACCGAAAAACTGCGACGAGATATCGTAAAACAATCGATAAGTGCCTGTAATGTAAATACACATTAAGTATGGGCCGGCCGTAAATAATATAGAAGCAATACATGTTCCACTATTACTTGATTGCACACCAACAACTTTAAAACTTATCAAGATTCCGCCGAACCATAAAGCCGTAAATTCAATAAAGCCGAGTTTCCACAACATATTATTATTATTATTAGAGACTTACTTGCGATCTTGTAAATATGAAATGCGTATAAAAAGGCTGTTTCGAAGAAGGTTTACAGCATAAATCTTTTGATTTTACATTAATCGGTTAATAAATATTTCCGTATAAAGCTGCGCGGGTCGCAATAACTCGTGCGGACATCGGCTACCGTCGTATAAGGACCATTATCTCGATTGTGGGAACCACTCAAGCGTATCAAACCAAATGAAACGACTACCTACAATAAATACAAGGCGATCCACACAAGTGGCCCATTTTAGTAGGCACCGGGGATGTAGAGCGTAGACTGGCCGAGAATAAAAACACAGACGATGAAGAAAAAGGGAAAAACAATTATTAAGCTAGGGACATAAATAATCCAAGTTTTCTGCCTTACCGTATTGATCCAGTAAACGAATCGATCGTTTTTTTTTTATCAAATACTCAAACTGATTCTAATAAAGGAGATAGTCAAAAGACTCCCAGCATTCGAAATAGATATTGAGAAACGAATGACTAATTAAGATTAATACAACACCCTAATTTTGAAATCAAATACGTCTATCTTTGAACCCCAACAGAGATACGACTAATACAAGTTTCCAGGAGAGGAAGGAATGCAAATTGAATGACGTAAAGTAGTGAACAGCGTGCGGATGTAAGAGCTGAAGCGTATTGCATTTCACAGAAAGGAATTCATATTAATGGTTAACTAATATCACCATGAAAATAATCATTATGATAGTAGGTGTAAACCTATGATGAGGTAGAATTATTGAAGATGGGTATTGGAATTCAATAAAAAATAGCAGTCCTCAAATAGGCTCTGATACTAAATATAGGCTAAGCGATAGAGGAATTCTAAATAATAAATAAACAAAGACCCTTGCTATTTTCATCGTAGCTATCCAATGTAAAGGGGTGTATTCTGAATGGTATAGCCGGTGAAACGAAACACCCACACAGGCAATCCATCACATAATTCATACTCTGGGTAATATGATGTAGCCAGACTATTTATGGCTAATGATTCCAGATGCGTGGTTTCCAAGTTCCAAGTTCACGGTCGCGGCAAAACAACAACAATGAAACGTGGATTTCCTTTGACAAAAAGGCTTTGCCGCGGGGTGACCTCGCCTACTTTATATTACACTATGTATATCTCTTTTGCAGTTAGATAATACAGGGTGACCCAGCATGAAACAATGCAAAGTGAAATAAACCTAATGTTTATAAATAAGTTACTCAACAACTAAAATCATATTCACAAACTTAAGCCTCAAGATTTTCTACCGAGAGGAAACCCGAACCTTTCAATAGTGTGAATATTCTTCCTCGTATAAAGTTAAACATAAATATCAAGACTAACTGTCACACACCTTGCTGGAATCAATATTAGATTGAGTAGGTTTTATTTGATATATTTAATGTAAATGACATCATCGTCATATAAAGTCAAATTAGAAAGGGTAGATCTGTCAGTAATAAACTCACATTGAAGGAGTGGGATGTTTTCTTTATTGTTTTCTAATTTTAATATAACAGCTGGCGTAAAAATAGTAATATAGGTTCATAATCATTGACTAAATACATTAATGTTCATAATACATAATATACAGGTGCACAATCAGAATAATGTAAAAATATGATGCAATTGCAAAATTGAGTAGCCTAGTATATAATTCTTTAGATAAATCATTAAAATGCCTTGGAATTTTCATAGATCTCAAAAGCGTTTGATAGCATATCACATGACAAACTTATAAGTAAATTAAGAAACATTGGATTAAATGGTACAGCTCTAGAATGGGTAAAAAGTTACCTTTCCAAACGACCTCAAGTCGTAAAAATTAACAATGTGTTTAGTTTGCCAAAAACGAGTCAATTCGGCATACCGCAAGGTACAGTCCTGGGTCCGTTACTGTTTATCATCTATGTTAATGACATATTCATACAAAAACTAAACGGGAAAATAATATCGTATGCTGATGACACTATCATAATAATCGAAGGTACGGATTGGAATACTGTTAATAACTTGGCAAATGCTGATATTAATATACTGAAAAATTGGTTCGATAAAAATCTTCTCTCCTTAAACACAGAAAAAACATAAAAATTATCCCATTTTCAATCAATAAATTTAAATCAGAACCAGAGTTAAACATTATAATACACCAACGCAAATGTGGCAGAACTAACTGCAATCAAACTTGTCCTATCCTTTGTCCAACATCCAAAATCAAATATCTTGGTGTATATTATATAGATCAATATTTTAAATGGTAAACACATATTTGTGAACTCGTCAAAAGGATTAGGAAATGTATTTATATATTTATAAGACTTAGAAATATTCTTAGACTAGAAAACCTAAAAAGAGTGTACTATGCGATTGTTCAATCTATATTACAATATGGTATTATTGGTTGGTCATATAATAAAATTTTGAACCCACTTAAAGTAGTTCAAAGATTGGTAATCAAAGTAATTTTGAAAAAACCGTCAAAATTTTCTACTGAAATTCTTTTTTCAATTTTCAAAGTACCTACAGTAGACAAAATGTATAAAAAATATTCAATTCTTCAAATTTACAAAGAAATAACTCAAATACTCATAACTTGCAATTCAATACATCAAGATACCAGAAAACTATTAAAATCCCAAAATTTAACACTAAGCTCATTCAAAATACCTATCTTTATCTAGCCATAATTTATTATTAACCTTCCATTAAATTTAAAAAATATCGAAAATATTCAGGAATTTCACCTTAAATTAAAAAATTACCTTAAACTATTATAAGTCCAAAATACGTTCACTACTTACATCTAGAAGTAATATTGTTTAAATCTTGTGTTGTTTCTTAATAATTAATTTACCTTAATACTAACATATATATAATTGAACTAGAATTCCCTCACCAAACACAAGACCATTGTCTCTTTATGGTGAGGAAAGGCTACTTTAATTTCTATTGTTTTATATCTTGTTTATATCCTGTATACTTATCTATGTAAAAAAATATTTTTTTCAAATATTAAATTAAAAAAATATATATATTTGCAATCGCTCCTATTTGATGCTCTTATATACTAATATTATACTACATAAAAAAACATTATTCAGGTAACTCTTATATACTGGTAAACACATCAGGCGAGAAATAGGTGCATGCGTGTGGTAGTTAGTCCGGAATTATTGTCCCCGAATAATTATTGTTGCACGATTTGGTACTTAAAGCCGATGGGGTGCAGGCAAAAATATTAGAATGTATTCTAATGTATTAAAATGTGGTTTTGAATAAATAATTTAAACAAAAACATCATTTATTTTTCTTCAATTTTTTTAGGTAATATAGTAAGAATATATATTTTACGTGTTGCATAGGTATGTGTAGTTTGAAATTAATAAATCGTAAAAATTTATGCAGCAAGCGTTACCAAACTAGTAAAATGTATCTAACAAGCTGCTTACTAGTGATAAATATAACTTTCAACGAATCTAAGTCTTTGATAGTTATGTATAAAGTAATAATAATAATTTTAGGATGATTTTTTTAGCGCCGTTTTTGTGGAAAATCACTTCGGGCGCTGTAATAAATTGCCTGCAAATGTTGTACAATTTTTAAATATTTGCTTTTATCAATCAAATATATGTATAACATATTGACGGCAATTGTTGTACAATTTTTAAATATTTGATTGTATCCATTTTTTAAATATAAAATGACGTTAAGAGACTAAACAAGTCCATAGATACCCCTAATCAGAGAGACTTACAACATATTGAATGTTGGGGATATGTCAATTCAGAGGGAGGACATTATCAGGCCCAGCGGGAATAAAGTGATCTACCTGTCTATGCAATATACAGGTAATATGTGGTCCAACAGATTAGTGTGAATTGAATCTAGTCTGCCAAAATATTGGGTCACCCTGTAAGACGTAGCAGCACTTCAGACTTTCAGAGACTGCACCACGCTTTGCCCTCGGTCCTGTTGAACTAGACTCCGCCGAGGTAAAGGGTAAAGGCAGTGACTTTGACACGCTCGATTCGTGACTCGCGGCAAACGGACCGGAGAGCGGTGCCGGCTTTCTCTCCTGTCAGTGCTAGCCGCCAGTCGCGCTGGGCCGAATGCAGCCTAATGGGCGTTTACACGATGCATTTTGCGCCCAGTTTACAGACGGATCGTCTTTTCAAATGGATTCGGAATAAAACAAAAGTGTTCTATTTTGGTACCGATTTCCGTACATTTCAAGATGGCGGAGTTTTATATTTAAAATATTGCACAAACGTTGAACCAAACTGCCCTATTCTTCATGTGTGCGCAAACAATTCAAGTTCAATGTTTGCAGAAATATCATCCCAGGATACGCCGATTTCACTGATTGTGAGCGTGTATTGAATCAATATTGCGTCTGCATAAAAAATGTGTACAGCCAAGCCCTATTTTTCATGTTTGCGATAATATTAGGTTCAATGTTTATGGAAATACTGTCGCGTGTATTACTTTAGGTATTCTGAATTTCGCGTGTATTTTTGATGATCTGTTGATGGCAACGGCAAAGGCAAATGGCAGAAGCTATGATTATGTTCAATTGGTACAATTGTTAACGATTTAGTACCGTCCCAAAACATTATTTATATTCTAATGGCAACTATCTGTATGAAATGTATAAATTAAAGATTTCCACTGACTCCGTGTAATTTTGAATACATATGGTAGTTAGTATCATAATTTCTGCACTGAAATAAATCTCGACTTCTAGTATTACGTAGTGGAATCCGAAAGCTTATCAATGCAAGCAATTCTGGACTATCAAATGCATTATTTCGAATTTTATTTAGAATTACCAAGCCAGTGAAAATCCTTCCGTCAGACAATTTAAACATATTCATTTAATTTAAAAGAGTGTTGTAGTTGAACAAAAATGCTGGAATACCCATTTTAAAATAATACGTAAATGGGGATCGGTATGAAAAAAGCATCGTGTAAAACGCCCATTAGCCTACAATACTTACCTGCCCAAAGCCGACGCATTTCAAGGAACTAAAAGTCAACTTTCGAATATCCATCTCTGTGGATTGACGCGGAATGAATCAAATGTGATTGGGGAAACAGATCGTGATGGTAATAATTTATGTCTGACGTTGAAATAGTGTTCCTCCATTCGTTTCTTGATGTCTCTCGATGTTTGAAAGCAAGATAAATTATATTTTTACTCATCTTACATTACCTTATTCTAGGTTTAAATACGTACTAAAGCACTGTGTTTGAAATTATTTTTAAAATCTGTGTACAGGTTCTCATGCGATTTAATACAATATTTTCTTAGGTGGTGACATTTTTTACATAATACGTTATGACAGTAATTAATTTGTTGATACCGTCCTGTTTAGGAAAACACAAGAAACTCTATCAATACTTTATAAATATATTAATATAATACGTTAAATTATGAAATAGTTTCTATTCATAATATTTAAACTAGCACAGAACCGTGAAAAATTGTCATTTTTTATGTTTAAATAAATATGATATGTTTATATATATATTTAAACAACAACAAAAAATTGCCACGGCCGAGAATCGAACCCCGAGCAACTGCTTGGAAGGCAACTATGCTAAACATTACACCATAAGAACGGCGACATAAATTCATTATGTGCACGGAGAAAAATTAATATTGCTAATTTATTTAGAATAAATTCCTAATATATCGGAACACACGTTAATGCACATGCATTTTCCTTGATACTATATATTGACGAAATGCGAAAACATCGTTATAATGCATTCGTAATTTACTAAAAGTTTATGAAGAAACGGCCTGCAATCTCGTTTTTAACCGGATTACCAATAATTTGAAGAGATGCTTTAAATTAGCAATGCTCATTTTATCCGTGCGTACTGAAAATAAAAGAATTGTGTATTTTAGAATGTTATGTAAAAACATTTAGAATGCTATGTACAAACAATCGAAATTATATTGCTTAAATGTTATTCTGTAAGTCTTGAGAACATCACAAAATCAAACGGCTATAAACAGATTTTTAGATATGAAAAAAACGAGTTAATAATAACCATTATTAATCGCTTACCTGTGTTGCAACAGAAGGGTGGGTAGGTACTTATTAAAGAGTTACTAATTAATTTAATTCTTGGAAATCCATTTGAAACGAATTACCAGTGTTTTATTCATTTACAGGAAAAAAACACATAATAAATTACGAGATTATGAAAACTGAAGTAAAAGAGCCCAGTAAAATAACAAAAATTATCTTTAAATTAATTCAATATATTCACTGTTACATGGACATTTTAGAAAAAAAAACGACCGAATACAATAAAACCTAAAGCGTGAATAATATAATTAAAACAACTAATTCGTTCAAAATACAAGATGACCTTTGTCTGACATTTACAAATGGCGAACTAATGTCCCACTTGACATTAATGAAATAATGATTCATTCAACGCGGACATTGACGAACAATGGGATAATGTGTGTTTAGTAAAACGGGCAAAACATGCTGTATAGGTACACAATGCTTTATTAATACATAATCCTACCAACCATAAAGTGGTATGACTCATCCCAAAATCAAAATAAATCTCATTACTTGAACGATTGATGGATATATATCAAACATTTCATTTCGTCTCGTTTGAATTATTAAGTTTTTTTTACTATAATACATTTATTTTAAAATGTCTTTTAAAACTGGTTTAAAAATTGGTTTGACTGAGGATTGAACCTTCCTACCCAGGAACCGTCAAACTTCTGGGAGTTTATCTGAATTCAGACCTTTCTTTAAAAAGTCAGGTAAATAAGACCGTTAGCGCGGGGTACTTTTACCTAAGACAACTTAAGTCAGTTCGTAGGAACCTTTCAACAGAGGCAACTAAACCACTTGTTTAACTCATATAATATAGTATCACGTCTTGACTATTATAATCTATGCAAGTTTTCCTAAATGCGAAACTGATAAACTACAATACGCCGCAGCGAGGTTAATCACCGGGATACCCAAGTTTTCGCACATTTCGGAACACCTCCGAAATCTTCACTGGCTGAAGTGTCCTGAAAGGATCCAGTACAAGCTATGCTGGATGGTGTTTAAAGCTATCAACGAAATGGCGCCACCGTATATTTCTGAGCTATGCATTCCGGAAGATACTGGTCTAAGGCAGTCAACTCTTAGATCAGCGACGTCATCTGCAATTGGAAGGTTGAAAGAGCCTAAGCAAAATCCGATCACTAAGTTTGGTGATCGCGCATTCGGAGTATCCGGCCCTAAGGCTTGGAATAAACTTCCTATTGAACTGACATGTATAACCAGCCCAACAGAATTTAGATCCAAACTAAAAACTCACCTTTTCAGACACTCATTTCCATAAATCCGTCATTCATCCAAACATTGCATTTTTCCTTTTGTTATATCGTAATTGTTGATTCACAAACATACATTCTTTAGCGATTCCGTTCAACTACTTATGATAAAGTCAAAATGCTATTGACTTGCCTACCAATGGACAATGGACAATATCAACGGGAATATAACACGTCAATCGGTTTAATCATCTAAATGCGTTAAAGATCGACAATTAATTTCATTCATTTAAGACATATATCCAGCTAACCCATAGGGGGCATTTTTCACCTGTGTTCTAAAATTAATTATAAAAACACCCTAATATAATAGAACTTTCTTCTTCTTCTGGCGCTAGTAAAATTAGATTGTTAATGTTAGTTGTAAGTTTCTACATACGAGTATGTAAATATATATGTCATTAAGATAGTAGTTATAGGCCTTAGTCGTAAGTCACTAGATATAAGTCTTAGAGGTAAGTCACTAGTTTTAAGTCAGTAGTTCTAGTATTAACTATTTAAGAAATATAATTGTACAGCGGCCTTGAGGTGATTTTTCACGAAAACGGCGCTGTAGCGTCGATATTAATCCATTGAATAATTAATAATAAATCGCTCGATCTACTTAGGTACGTACTTGCTACTTAGGTACGTATTTGCAGCCGAAATCAAAACAAAGCAACCTACCTGTTTCAAGACCTACTTGCATACTCGCGACAATACTAACGCGCACTCAGTCCGGGATACTACGAGAACTCGCCAGAAGGTTCGAGTCTACGGCCTATGCTTAATCGCCGCAATGTCGAAGGTTCCCGAAACACACAGTCTGTGCGAGTGCCTAGAATTTAGTTGCCATCCATCTACCTACTGCCGCCGTCGGCCGAGTAGTATAAATAAGCCCGAC
The DNA here is from genome assembly GCA_026573805.1 of Hesperophylax magnus. Lineage (NCBI taxonomy): Eukaryota > Metazoa > Arthropoda > Insecta > Trichoptera > Limnephilidae > Hesperophylax > Hesperophylax magnus. The sequence continues at coordinate 17,672,369 of JAIUSX010000014.1, forward strand.
GCAGCGAGCCAGTCAGTCAGTCATAATTTCGCCGCCAGTCTACAAGGAACAACGAGTGTTAACCCGCGCTAATCTTACTAGCGCAAAGGACAACATTCCCGGCTTCGCCCCTATCATCATGGACTCTATCGGGACATCATCATAGCGCCTCGGCCACGTCCGCGGCCAGCGCTACTCGGATTACAAGCGCCCTGGTTCCAGCGTCTCTGACCAGCGCTTCTTCCACGCTACCATGACCACCACGAGGACACGCAGCATCCTCACTGGTCTACATCGTTCCCGTTCAACCGCCTATAAGGTCCGTCGCACCTTCGGCCGTCTCGTCAGCACTGGAGTGCCTGAAGACCTGCGTTCTTCGCCAGTGCCTGACCTACATCGAGTCCCGGTCACCAGCGCCCGGCGTCGACTCACTGACCCGCGCTTGACCTGCCAACACATCACAGCAGCAACCGGAGTATTCTACATCTGTCCTTCATCATCTCCTTGTCACGGCTACTGACTCACCAATAAAACACATGTGACCTTCACAACCTTCTTTCATTTCGTGCCTCACCATCGATCCCCAAAGCGCTATAAAAATTAGCCAAATATTATTATTATTAACTGTAGTCAACAACTCTACCAACCTCATAAAATAGGACCGACATCTATTCCGTATATTAACTAGTAATGTCAACCGATTTCAGAGAAATTCATATATGTCCGCGTGAGTGTACGTATCGCCACCAAAAGAATGCATTGTCATCGACAACGACTCTATTCTACTCGATTGGATGTCGGGAAGTGCGTTAATTTTCGATTTTCGCTGTCAAGATTTGCATTCATTCATTACCGTAAACAAAAGTGAAATTCAAATAGATGTATTTAAAAATAGCACTTATGAAGATTTTACGTGGCTAGTGGGACTATGGCATCCTCAATTATTGTAGTTATGTTGTAAGGTCAAAGGGAGTGGAGAGGGGAAGGAGATGGAGTAGAGGAAGGTTGAGAAGTACCTAATTAGTCAGATTTAGTGACCATGCACGACTAATGCCATTTCAAGCAATATTTCAATTCTGAATGCTGGTCTCCCACCAGGACAATACTGATATATATAAAGATGATTTGGTTAGTGTAAACTATGGACAAGGTACACATATGGCGTCATGAACACAATCCAAATACAGTATAACCCACGCATACAGGGCGCTGTTCGGCCTCCCTTGGCGATGCAGGGATTCGCAGATGTTTGCAAAGGAAAGGGTGCATGGGTCGCTGCTTCGATGCGCCAGAGTAACCGGGACGAGTCAGCGCTACCGGAAATCGGAAAACACGCTCGTCCAGGCCGTAGCGCTTAGCCCAGTGGCAAGGCGCTCCCCTACACCACACATAGAGAATTTTTCTCGAGCCACCGTGGTACAAGTGCTAAATAAGTTAACTATTTTATTTTATTTATTATTATCCTGCAATTAATTCATATGTACGCTTTTACATTGCATACAGGTTATTGTACTCACCGCTCTGTTCAGTTGAATTAATTTTTATTATTATTATATTATATTATATTAACAATGTAATAATTGACTGGTAAAGCAAATCTCTTGTTGGCAGGAAAATGTTTAGTTTAACAATATTATTATCAATACCTCTATAATCTCATCATAATATAATCAGCGAATACGGAAATTTCCACGATAAGGTCTGCTATTACGTAATAAAAAACTAAAACAACGTCCATAAGGTAATTATTTTTGCAAACACTAGGTATCGTAAAACGGGGTGACTTCTAATAAAAACTCTTAATTTTGAAACGAAATTACTTTTTTTAAATGATAAAATTCGTATTTATTGCACATACAAATTAAATGTAAAAGCGTTAGGGGAGTCGAAAAATAGATCTATCTTTCGGAAAGGGGGGGCATTGATATACCTACCATTTTTATAAGCTTATTAATCCCAAAAATAAATGTTTAAAAGAAATTCGAGTTGGAATATCTTATTCATAATTATGTACATCGATACACAGAGCATACACTTTACAATACAAATGACACGAAACTATTATAATAGTTGAGGAATTTATACAAAGTATTTACATTTTTTTCTCTGCTTGAAAATCTTAAATAAGGAATGTAATTTCCAAGTGGTGGCGAGTATCCACGATGATCAAAATCACGCCCACGTTACGGTAATAATGATTTTACTATTTCTATGCACGACAAATAAACTCATCGTATACAGCATGGAGAGTAGGCAATAGGTAAGTACCTAGTAACAGAGGTAAGTAGTTAGTAACCAAATAACTGATAATATTACAAAATGAATTTCGTACTGTAGATTTGAACGCCCCTGAAGCGATTTTAACAAAAAAACTAATAATGTATTATTGTCAAAATATTATTATGTGTATAAATCACATCTATATATCTGTACCAACATATATAGGAAATGGGCATATATAAACAGTTCATAAGTGACGTGACGTTTGAGATTGTCGATGAAGCCGAAACCGGTTGGCACGATTGTGTAAATAAAACTATGTAGGTATTCAAAATGGAAGTAAGTGAAAGAAGTGTTTCATTTTAAAAATCACGTAACTACGAAATATTGCAGACCTTAAATCATTTCAAACGGGTTGTTAAAAAATTGTTTAAATATGTTGTCAGTAGCTAAAAATCTTACATGTAAGTGATCTCCAAGTCACTAGTTAGTTGCTAATAAGTCTCAGTCACTAGATATTAATATTAGATGTAAGCAAAGATATTAGAAGAACGAGATATGCTATGTTGGCCGCCGGACCGTAGGCGGAGTACTACCTAATTAGGGTACTTTGAACGCTATCGGGACGTGTACGCACAGAAATCTGTTCTATGTATTAGTGCGGATACCTTAGCGGAAGCGAAGGTGTGCAGTAGTATTGGTGAACAAAACCGGCGACACTCGGCAAAGCAATTCCACTCAGTATGAACTGCTCATAGCACATCTCGTTCTTCTAATATCTTTGGATGTAAGCCACTAGTAAAGCACTCTTCAGGTGATTTTCCCACGAAAACGACGCTATAGAAATAATTATTATTATTTCATCATAAAGCATTATTATTATAACTACATACAATATAATACTTATGTTGCAATAAAGGCATAAAATATTTATAATAGGTATAACAAATTTCAACACGCTGTTATATTTATATATGTTAAAAATTCATGAAAACAGCAGTTAAAAGCTTAGGTATATGAAGATATTCAATACTGTAACATCCTCTCTAGTGGTATTGCTTTAGCAGAATAACAAGAGAGCTAAAAAAATAAATTTAGTCGTACCGGGAGATGGGACATATTTTATTCAAGATAACCTGACAAATCCTACACTTGACACGCGTTCAAATCCAAGAGTGAATGCGCTGTAAAGCCATTTTGTATTCTAATTCGGCGGAGGGTTACCTACGGGCATTATACAGGTGCGCAGAATCCATTCTATGACAATTTTATTCCACTTTTAAACCTTTCGGGATTAGAGCGCGTACATAGTATACAAGCATTATGCATGTATCATATACGGCCGAGCTACGATAATATTCAGTTTTAAACAGGGAATGTCCAAACAAATGCTGACATTGGAATAATTATAAATAGCCCTAAAAAAGCTCACTCAGAAGCTAATCAGTAGCGCACATGATTGTAAATAACCCATCGATGTTAATAAACGACCGGGTTACCTGGCTTTATTAGTTTCTGATATTAAATTCGTTTGCTAAATATTAACTCCCAAACGGAAAGCCTTAATAAGGCAAACGTCATTTTTCGAGATGCTGTGTGGAGAGAGCTTCATTTCCTCGACGAAAGAAAGCAATGAACCTCGGTCTTGGAGAAACCCATGTTATAGGATGAACGAAACACAAAAGCCGGTAATTATACAGCATAAAAACTAGCTATGTTCAAAGGGAAAAAGACTACCGGCTGTGCACCGATGCCGAAGGGATCTATGACGCTATCTGTGAGCACCTACTTTGACGTACCGTAAAATGAGGCGACATTCTGTCATGATCTTTTAAAGTTTCTGGATAACTAGCCGAGAGAATATCTTAATCTTAATTTGAATTAGGTATATTTAGTTATATGTATAACTAAAGTAACTTTTTAAAAAAATAAGCATACTTGTTATCAGAATCACCACGTCAAGTGTGGTTACTCCGGACAGCTACGTAATTATCTCTGTAAACCGTATTAAACTTCATACAGGGTGTCCAAAAAGGGTAGCGGGTATTTGATAGTTGAATAAACCAAAAAAATATTAATATTAAAATTCGTTTTTATTCTTAATTTAAAATATTTTACAAATATTATGTTGTGAAAATGCCGCCCTTCGCTCTGCTGACACTCCTCTAATCTTAAACAAAGATTGGCAACAACGCTCTTGAGATGGCTGCCATTTCTGATCTGATATTTTTCTGCAATAGTGTCAAATTTATTATAATTATCTTTTTAGGTATTCCCATAAAAAAATAATCCAGCGGACGATCAGGGCTTCTGGCCAGATAATAGTGCCTCTAAGAGAAATCACTTGATTCGGGAACAGTTCGTTTACAGCTTCAATGGATTGGTCAGATAGATGTATGGCAAGTGGCCCAACCTTGTAGAAACCATATTCCTGAAATAACACTGGGGTCAAAAAGTTTTTTAACATTTCGCAATAACGGTCACTATTCACAGTGAGTGCTCGCCCTAGTCGATTTCAATGAAAATATGGACCGATGATGAGAACCTTTGTGCTATGAAGTGGTCGTTGACGTTATCGTTTAGGATTTTCTTCTGCCGAACGATATGAACGTCGAGCGGTTACTATGGATTTACTGTTGCGATAATAAGCGCGTATGCAAAAAGCGCGATGCGTCCCGGAGTACGTTCTCGTTCCCGTACCCGCTTCCCTGCACTGCCACCTTTCAACGTAAACACAAAACAAAGCTCCGCTACTCTTCTTGGACACCCTGTATGTAATGATTTCTGTCAACTGGTATTCTATGATCATGTTAGAGGGGGAGGGGGTTTCAAAGTTGATATTTAAAACATGATTGTATAAAAAAAATTTACTGTCTCAAAAAACATACACGTCTAATAATTATTGAACTAGTAAATAAAATCCGAAAAAATATTTAACAGAGATGCGTGCATAATAATGCATTAAGTTAACTTTTATTCAGATGTTCTAAACAAAATAAAAATATTTTTTAAAAGATAGAAATATCTAACGAAACAGACCTATTCCACAACTTATTGATAAATCAATGTTGAAATAGCGTCGCCCACGTTTTTCGGTGATCGGTGTGATTTAGGTTTTATGTAACACCTCTATTTAAAAATCGATCTTATATTACGCTTTGAGGTACAGAATATTGTTCATTTGCACCTCTAATGGGTAATTTCTTGTTTCGTACATCCGACACGGCTTTTTCTAGATTTTCTGGAGAATAAAATTGATGAGACGTTCCTCCAATCTTCTTTGTACACTTTCGTGGCATATCCAAAGTCACCCTACAAAATACGTTTTTTTTAATTGGTAATAAAATATTACGCTAAATTGTAGATATGCTGACTTTATTCAAAAGTATTCGATAAAACTGAATTTTTAAGCAGTCAAGAAGACTGGCCATAAATTAACAACACACGTACATCCGTCACGCCGGGATCTAACTTATAACCGCGAAACCTTTATTCTCAAAGGCACGTGATGCTTTAATGTTATGCACAATGCTCATGTCCGGAACCACTCTCCCTATCGAAGTCGCCTCATTCTACGGTTCCGGTAGAATAAACACCACCATCGTTTATGTTCCTCTGCTAAATAATTTTCATGTCAAGAAAAAAAACAGGTATCAGGATCTAGACGATTTTTTTGGTATTACGAATAGATACATCGGTAATCAAAATGTGGTAATGTGCCTCCGTCGATAAAGTCGTAAGAATAAGAGAAAAAAGGCGGAACTGTTGCCTATAATCGGGGGGGGAGAAAAACTCTACATTCTTATTCTCTGATGCGGAGCAAAAAATAAAACTAAGAACGTGGCAGATCGAACCTTCGATTTCATGGTTCTTAGTCACGACTATCAAAGCGCATTGTCACCCCCATAAAAAACATCGATTGACACTTCATACATCCAAGTTTAACGAAATTACAACCTAACAATTAAAATGGTTCTTTCTAATAAATCGTCCTAGAGGCGATTTTACACTAAAAAAACGGCGCAATAATATTTACCAGAATAAAAACGATTTGGTTTTAGTAAAATTTGATGCAGTACGAGAAGATAAGAGAATTTCTACACGCCTTTAGATTTGGAGTTCTGCATACATAAATTTCATCTTGTAAAAGAAAGAAAAAAACAATCATTACGGCCTCTTGTTCTTGAACCACGAGGCTTTTTTGAGCTATTTCATGGCTCATGGCGGCAAGGACATCGTGTGCTAACAATACGTGCATTTAGTTTATTGATATTATATATTTGAATGGTTCATCCACACAGATTACCTGCTTGCTGAAGCTGACACATGATTCTAGAGACACGACCGACAATAATAAAAATAAGCGGAAATTCAAGGTAACCTACCTCGGGGAATCGCAGCTCATTTCACAAAGAGCAAAAATGCTGCTGTACCAGTTTGGGCTGGACCAGGACTCTGGAGAAGAATGCGCCTTCTCCGACCTCCCAAAGTCTTTGGAGATGGAAAAAACAAAGAAGGCAAGAAAGCTGTGTTGACAGATGCTTAAAATACTCTTTTAAATAATACTTCTGACAATTATATTACACGACCGAGTTATTTTCTTACCATCTTAAATTTACACAACTGATAAAAACTCATTTACCCTAGATTAATGGTTGTTTAACAGTTGTTTAAAATATAAAAAAAACATTTATTAGTAAGATCCTTAATGTCAGAATAAAAAAATTGTCTTTAAATGCATTCGACGGCCTCCGTGGTCGAGGGGTAAGGCTCTCGACTAGCAATCGCGAGTTCAAAGTGTCCCGTCGTGTACAAGTAAATTGATTAATTGTGTTATTTCGGCATTTTATTAATTTAAAATAATAAATAGTATATTTGCGGCACTTTACCGAGTGGACGATACTCTCAGTATTGCCCTGGTGTAAGACCACCACTAGAATTGAAACTTTACTTGTTATGGGTTTAGCCGTTTTTGGTAACTAGATCTAAATAGCTAGGTACTTTCCCACCTTCCTCTTCCCCATCTCCTTCACCTCCCCACTACCAGAATTCAGAATCCTACCTAATAATTGTGAAGAAATTGAGAATTTTCTTTGAAAATCACGTTAATATCTAATAACAACATCTTGTACGCTATTTTATATTTTAATCGTAAAGCCATTTTATATTCTTAAGGAGAGAAAATCAATTTTACATTAGTAGGTATGAGAGTAAGTAAAGCTGGCAAATCGTCTTATGAGTCAGTCACACAGAAGGACAAACAATTCATTATGTCATGCATTGTTTACAGATATGTGGGTAAATCAATATTGTAATTATTAACCTATTCTGGATAATATTCTAATGAATGTTAGCCATTTTTCGCTATCGAGCATGATTGATAAATAATTACAGATAATTTGTCCGAAGCTGACATCCTGTCACATTAAATCAAAGATAACTTCAACGAAAATTTTGTCAACCAAAACAATAACGACTTGCATGAAACGTACAATAAAATATCAAATAATTAATTTTGATGACGATATAAGAAACAAAAAAAAAAACAAATAAATAATAATTATGTCTAATGTTTGGAGCACGAACTATTCGATAACTACTAATATATACAATTTGTGAACAATAATTATAATAAACTACAGAAAAACAACAACTGGTGTGCTAATTCATAGTCGTAATTGAATTGAATTGAAGTGAAGTAATGTTAATATTGAATAATAAAATTATTAAATAATTGCATTGAGAGGTAATTTCTGATAATTGCACCAAACATCATTCAGCGATTTAAATCAATGATTTTAACTTGTAATTCAACTGTCATGGGTCTTGATTGTATCATAATAAGCTTAATGTTTACAATTACGAAATCTAAAGATAATTATTAAAGTTATAAAATTTATCTCATGATTTCGTAATTGCGAATATTAATGTCATAAAAGGTGAAAAATTTAATTATACAGTATTACGAAAACCCAGATATACGTAAATATCTAAGCAGTAGGATAAAGGTTGTCGCACACATGTCACCCCGTTACAAGATCAGCATCGCCTCAGCTCGAGCCGTTCAGAGTTATTTGTGTCAAATTCCATACTAATAAATCACACTAATCAGCATCGTAACGGCATCGCCTCGCCTCGGGACAAGCTAGTGAAATGAGACGAGGAGGTACAGATCCGATGCCGAGATTATGTCTGCGATAACCTTAATTCGTAAAGGAAAATAATTGTTTCATTACAAAAATTGAAAAATAATTCGATGAATTTAAAAAAAATAATGCTTAAAGGAACTTAAAAACCACGTTGATTTTGATAAGGTACTACAATTCAAGAAGTGCTAAACTAGTTTATATTCCTGTAAATAGATTTTATACATTAAGTTGGTAAACATCTCCGATGACCTGATTGACGTCATAATAAGATGGATAGGTAGGGTGAACGGAAATCATTAGGTCACTCACTATTAGTCTTTATCCACAGGTAATTTACAGGTGACTAACAGTAAACAACTAACGCTACTTTCAACATAAAAAGGTAATGCTTTCGTGCATAAGAAAAATGGGGATGAGTAAAAAAACGCTAACGAAATGAGTAGATATACCACACCTGTCGTCCTTCTCGTTTTTTTTCAAATGCTGAATCATATGATAGGTATATCCTTAGTTTATATGAAAGTCCAAATATTTTTTTTACGTTTTTCTTGAAAGATAATTTTTACAGCTTCATTAAGTAGGGACTGTCTCAAAACTGGTTTGAAAATCTTCCTTTTTCTTTTCACACACAAATTAATGTCACACTTTGTAGAGAATATCAAGATAAACATCGTGAAAATACATAGTAGGCAACTACCACTAAAGCTACATTCAAGATAACAAGATAATATCACTTCGTGTGGTGGACTCGAAATACCAAATTGTGAAAGATCTGGAAAAATCAATTCATCATTACTGTCACAGGGTGAAAACAAATAATGGTACAGCATAAAAATGCCACATACATTCAACATAACAAAATAATTATTTATGTTAACTTATTGAAGATTTAAAGGACCCTGTTAAAGATTTTGTGAAAATAAAAATAAAATTACTCTCACAGGACGAAAATAAGACATGCGAAAATAAGGTAACTACCAATAAAGTACTCAACATAAAAACATTTATGTCACTCAACGAGATCTGGTAAAAAAAACAATCAATAATTACTTTCACAGGGCGATAATTGGTCCCGAGAAAAATACTACGTACACATTGTACACACACAAGCACGAGAGAACCAAGAAACCGTTCGCGAATTATCGCAGTAATGATGTTTTATAAAGCCGCTCGGTGGCCGCAACTTGACTGAGTACCGCCGGCACCGCTGCACGACGCATCGGCCGAAGCCTGGATACTTGCACTAGAATAGGAGGGGCGAGGACTCGACCATTCGAGGCACTCCACGGATTATCTGTGCAGGAAAATCATTTAAAGATGACACGTTTGCATAGGCACCGATAGTATCGGAATTTAAAAAAAGGTTTTTCGAACTAATTTGGAACACCCGCCCGCAGTCGCCCAAAGTCGCCAAATGCCCAAAGATGCTGGGTGCGCATATCAATTAATATATCTATCAAATATATAGTATGTATGTCATAATAATAATTGGATAACTTGTGTAGCGCCATTTTAGTGAAAAATCACCTTAAGGGCGCTGTAAATGATTGATTAACCTAAATAAGTAAACCGTTTAAAGTTAGACTCGAGATTAAGGTATATTTTATTTACACTTTATAATACTACATTAATATAAATTTATTTAGTTACTTATTGTGTATTGGGGTACCTGTAAGAAAAGGGATGTTATTATGAGCTATAGATACCCTTTGTACTTTTATTTTAACAGTATTTTTTTTTTATTATTTGAATTTGCAATCAAAAAGGTGAATAAGGATATTATTTTATCCACCAAGTAACTAGACAACCAAAGGTATCTTTTAACGGTGAGGTAAACGAGAGTATGCAGTAAATTGTCAAGTGGAGAATCAAGATCTAGCAGAGCACTGAAAAGGCTCCCAATCCCAAGTGAGCTACGATGAACACAGAATTCAAAGAAAGTCAAAGCTCGACTTTTCAAAAAAGCATACAGGTGAATAAATAGTACCTTATCCTAAAATCCCTATTTCAGATGCGAACTTAGTACATTTTTTTATTTTTTTTTTATTATTTTAATATAGATCATAGTTACATTAATACATACATTTTTTTGCAAAATATAATATTTAGGTACATAATTGGTCATGTATACCTTATCAGAAAAGAGGAGCTCTTGTGCCTGATAAGGGAGCCACGATTCTTACTTCAGTGATTCAATGTTATGTGTAAAATATAAATATAATATATCCATATATTTTTTTTAATATAAGTTTTTTTTGAAAAAAAGTTTGATTTTATTGATTTGTTCTTGTTGGTTCGTAATACAGCGCAATTCGGAAGGGAGATTATTGTAGTTTTTTATGGCTTGGTAAATATAATGGTTTTGCATTTGAGTTGTTTTAAAGATTGGCGTAATAAATTGATTTCCATTTCTCATCAGTTTGTAAAATTCTTGATATTCTGTGTTATTTTTTTCTTTACACATTTTTATAATTGAAGTTTGCTTAAATATATCATCAATATTTGGTACTGGAAACATTTTAAAAAGCAATTTTGTTGGGAAAGTAGAGTTTTTTTTAAGTATTACCTTTATAATAATTTTTTGCGAGACTTTTACTGAGTTTAGGTTGTTTTTATAAGATCCTCCCCAACCTATGATTCCGTAAATAAGCAGGGAGTGGACAAGAGCATAATATACATTTTTTAGTATTTTCACATTTAAAATATTTCTTAACCTAACAAATATATATATACATTTCCTTATTCTCTTTACTAACTCCGTAATATGGCTTTTCCATTTCAAATTTTCATCGATGATCACACCAAGATATTTAATTTCAGAAGAAGAGTTGATTACAGTACAAATAGGATTCAGTAGTTTACAGTTGACATTGTCACAATTTTCATCATGGATTATGATATTTACTTTGTGTTTAGGTATTTTTTGTAGTGAAAATAATACATATGTTGTTTTTTTGGCATTAAGTGTGAGTAGGTTATTATCAAACCATGATTTTAAGATATTAATACATTCATTTGCAAGTTTGTTAACTAGTTCCCATGTTTGACCTTTTATTAATAAAACAGTATCATCAGCATAAGAGATTAATTCACCTTTGATTTTCTGTTGGAAAATGTCATTTACATACATTAGAAATAGTAATGGTCCGAGGACCGTGCCTTGAGGAATGCCAAATGTACTTGTTAGTGGTGTACTAAAGGTTTGGTTTAATTTTACAATTTGAGGTCTCTCTGTTAAGTAGCTTTCTATCCATTTAAGAGCTAAGTGGTCAATGCCATTTTCTTTTAATTTTAATATAAGTCTTTCATGGGAAATGCTGTCAAATGCTTTCTTTAAGTCAATAAAAATTCCTATACATTTATTTGATTTGTCCAGGGCACTCTGAATACTAGATGAAATTTTTGCAATGGCATCTTGGGTACTTTTTCCCTCTGTGAAACCGAATTGATTTTCATTTATAATCGAGTTTTTTTTTAAGAATGCAGTTAGTTTTTTTTTAACAATTTTTTCAAAAATTTTCGATATATTAGATAAGAGTGAAATGGGTCTATAATTAGAAATGTCCTCCGGGCTACCGGACTTAAATATTGGAGAGATTATGGTTTTCTTATACGTGCTCGGGAAAACTCCTGTCTTAAAGCTACTGTTTATAATATGAGAGATTGGTGTAGAAATATAATTTTTAATGATTTTTAGTGTTTTTACAGCGAGACCGTCAAATCCCGGAGCAGAACCACCTCGCATTTTTGATATAATTTGTACAATTTCAGACGGATTGGTTGGTTCGAAGAGTTCAAGTTTAGTTTCTATATTTGGAATATTTTCAATATACATCTTATTTATTTTTTTCACGGTAATTTTTTCTGCTAGACTCTTTCCGATATTTGCAAAGAATTCGTTAAAAGCGTTTGCTCCTTTTTTAGGTTCTTCAATACAGTTAATTAATAATAATAATAATAATAATTGGATAATTTGTAGAGCGCCGTTTTTGTGAAAAATCACCTCAAGGGCGCTGTACAATTTATTTCCTAGGATCTACATTTTTTATTTAGAAAAGATACCAAAACATACTTACCTGGCAAGTCACTTCCAACAAACACACTTATATTAAAAAGTTTATGCTTATAAAAGATAGAACTGCACGCAGAGGACACTATATCAAAAAACACTGGTCGTCGCATGATCTTAAGTCTGCTATAGTTTTTATTTTAATTTAAATGTATTTTAACTGTCTTAAAAGCCTACAAATTGTTACTTGCTATCATTTTTATTTATTTATTTTTAATTATTATTTTTATTTTATTTTTAGTATTTTTAACATTTTGTTAATTTAAATTTAAATTTAAATTGCCGTCAACTGTGAAAGTGGAGGTTTCTGAAATTATGGATACGACTGTCTGAAAAGGTGCGTTTTAAGTTTAGACCTAAATTCTGTCGAGTCTGCGATCATTCTTAAATCATGTGGCAGTCCATTCCAGGCTTTAGGTCCTGACACGGCAAAAGCACGCTCACCGAACTTAGTATCTGGTGTGCGCTTTGGTTCCTTCAACCTTCCGATAGCTGATGACGTTGCTGACCTAAGGGTTGACTGTCGGGAATTGGAATCTTCTGGAATACACAATTCTGATAAATAAGCCGGAGCCATTCCGTTAAGTGACTTAAATACCATCCAGCATACCTTGAACTGGATTCTTTCAGGACATTTGAGCCAGTGCAGATTTTTGAGATGCTCTGAAATGTGGGAGTATTTAGATACTCCGGTGATAAGCCTTGCCGCGGCGTTGAAAACGGATTGTAATTTGTTGATTTGACATTTAGGGAGACTTGCATATATTCCGTTGCAATAATCTAGACGTGAAACAACATAGGAATTGACTAGCAATTTAGTCGCCTCTGTTGGCAGGTTTCTCCGCACTGCTTTAATTTGCCTTAATTGAAAGAACTCCGTGCTTACAGTTCTGTTCACCTGAGTTTTAAGGGAAAAATTAGCGTCTAGATTGACACCCAGTAATTTGATGCACGTTTTTGGAGTGATGTCACTTCCGGAAATGGTTATTGGGGAGTTTTCAATGTTATGCTGACGTCTGCTTGTAGCAGTCCACAGAAACTCAGTCTTTGTGGGATTCAGTTTCAATCTATTTGAGGTCATCCAGCGAGTAATTGCTTCTATACACTCAGTTATACGAATTTTTAAACTGTTTATTTCTTCTGGTAAGCAGTAAAAATAAACTTGCTGGTCATCAGCGTAGCAGTGAGATAGAAGGCCGAATGATTCTATTATTTTAGCGACATCATTTGTGAAGAGGATGAAGAGTAGTGGGCCCAGAACGGACCCTTGGGGTACTCCAGATGAAAGGGTTGCATAATTTGATTGGTTTTTTCCCACTTTTACGGCTTGTAAACGGTTGGCCAGGTACGATGTCAGCCAGGTCTTAACATCACAGTTTAAACCAAATGATTCATCTAATCGTTTAATAAGAAAGTCATGGTCAATCGTGTCAAATGCAGCACTCATGTCCAAGACTGAAAGAAGTGCCAGTTTACCCGACTCAATGGCAGTAGTTATGTCCGACAAAACACGTAGTAACCCGGTTTCTGTGGAGTGGAACCGTCTATATGCAGATTGGTATTTAGTTAATAATTCATTTGAATTTAAGTGACATATGACCTGTGAGGCAGCGATTTTTTCTAATATTTTTGATATAAAAGGCAGATTTGAAACGGGTCGGTAATTTGATAGATCTTCAGCGTCCAGTTGTGGTTTTTTTAATAATGGAGTTACGATAGCTGATTTAAGGGATTTTGGAAAGTCACCCGTGCTAAGTGACTTATTGAAAAGATGAACTAAAAAGGGAGCAATTTCATTGCAACACTTTTTCAGTAGCCACGTTGGAATAGGGTCGAGCGAACACTGCTTGTTCGGTGAAGTAAGAATTAATTTCCTTACTTCTTCTAGGGATGTAGTTTTGAAGGCAGAAAGGTTTTCTCTATTGCATTTAGTAAAATACGGTGGTGGAGCGTAGGTTGTTAGGGCTCGTATTGACTCAATTTTGTCAAGGAAAAACTTGGAGAAGATTTCCGGAGCTATGTCGATTGTATTTGGTGCATGGACATCAGCAATGACTGTCTTAACCGAGTTCCAAAGACTACGTGGATTTTGGCGCTCTGAAGTGATCCTATTTGTCCAATATTCAGACCTTTTTGAACGGATTAAGATCATGTACTCTTTTTGAGCCTGTATCCAATCATTCCGTGATGTAACCGTGATGTAATTATGTTATTGTTTTGTATTACACTCTTAATAGTATTACTTTTGGTATTTTGTTTATTTTCCATGATTTCATTGATTATATTCCAAACTTTCTTACTGTTATTTTCAGAATCATCAAGTTTATTTTTATAATAATTTTCTTTCGTGTTTTTTATGAGCGTGGTTAATTTATTTTTGTATTCTCTAAAATGAACATTTAATTTAATGTCTAGTGGTTTTTTTTTTGTTTCTTTATAAAGCCATTCTTTGTGTCTTATGGACACAACAAGCCCATGTGTTATCCACGGTTTGATTTTACGAAATTTTGCTGTATTTCCTTTTGGAATAATTTTTTTTGAATCATTTATAATGTTCGTTAATCTATTTTCAAATATTTTACAGCACTCGTTGACGTTATCACTTCGGAGAATATCTAACCATAATTCAGATGACAATTTATTTTTCAAAGATTCGATATTAACA
Organism: Hesperophylax magnus; assembly: GCA_026573805.1. Classification (NCBI taxonomy): domain Eukaryota; kingdom Metazoa; phylum Arthropoda; class Insecta; order Trichoptera; family Limnephilidae; genus Hesperophylax; species Hesperophylax magnus. The sequence goes on from JAIUSX010000014.1 coordinate 17,687,451, forward strand.
ACAGATATTTCTTTTTTATTATTAGCAGTTTGTCCGCAATGTTGGTTTATCGCCTGAGGTATTATTGAATTGTAATGTAGCAAAGTCATGTAATGGTCGGTAATTGAGGTTTTTATAATTCCCGAGTTTAAATTATTTATATCTTTGATATTTGTGAAAATGTGATCAATGCATGATGGACGTTGCCCATTGACGTTTCTGGTGTAAGAGTTTATACACGACACATAATTCAATTCCGCCATCATATTTAAGTAATTATCTTTATCGTTTGATGTATAATCGTGCGATATATTTAAATTAATGTCACCTAAAACTATTGTATTCGCGTTTCTGTAGTTTAATAACACATGTCTTAATTCTTCTATAAACAAACAGACAGTAGACGAGTGTGTTCTGTATAGAGAGATAATATCAATTTTTTTGTTATAACACTTCATTTGTACATGTAAGCAGTTTGTTCCATTCACATTAATTTCTTCATCGCACAATATGTCACAATTATGTTGTACGAACATAACGATTCCACTGTTTTTGTTAATTCGGTTTGTAATAGATACACAGGTATATCCCGGTATATAGTACGCCACTTCGCCATTTGAATGTGTTTCCGTTAACACAATGCAAGCGGGCTTCCTGAGATCATTATTTACTGTTGTCAAAAATTCATCCATGTTTCGTTCCAAACTTCTTATATTCATGTGTAGAATTAAAGGACTGATATTGAGGTCGTTTTGGTGGGTACGATATTCTTGATAGCTGTTATATGTTTTTTCGTCAATATTATTTTTTTCGTCTAGTACGTTATATAAAAAATCTGTCATTTTTATTCGAAATCTATTCTGTCTCTTGCTACTTTGAGCATTTTATTTTTGTATTGACATAAGTTGCTGAAAGCTGTGTGGTCTGTTTTATTTTTCTCGCCATATTTCTTATTTTGCGATGTGCAATTTGCACAAACCGGTGTTTTTTCTCTTTCAGGGCATTTAGCAAAAGTATGATCACCCGTGCAATGCGGGCACACCGATGGATTCATTCGATTTAGGCATCTGGAGGCTGTGTGCATGAATTTGCAGCAGTGGTAGCACTGGGTTAAAGGATCACAATCCAATATGTTAACCCTTTGGTACTGGATATTTATCTTTTCTAATGATAGCAAATTTTTTCGTGTTGTACCGCTGGTTTCCACGATATAGTTCGAGAATTTGTTTTGTTCTTCATCTTCTTGATCCCGAGTACCACGTTGGTATTTCTTGGAATGTTTGTATTTTATTTCAGTAATCAAATTTATTTTATTTTCTTCGTTTTTCGTTACAATGTCTTGAATCCCTTCGTTTTGTGTGAGTATCCCATTTACTATTTCCTCTTCCGTCAAGTTCGATTTGAGTCCTTTCAAAATTAATTTGGGTTTTTTCTTTTTTATTTCATTTATTTCCAGGTTATAGTTGAGTTTTTTAATTTCCTCCGTAAGAGTGTTGGTATATTCTTTTTTTGGGCAGGATATGATTACTTGCTCTTTATTTGTTTTTCTTAGTCCATTTATTCCAATTTTAAGTTGGTCTAGTTTGATGTCTTTCTGTATCTTATCACATATTTCTGCAGCTTTTGTTGTTTTTTTAGTTGATGATATTATTATAGAGAACCTCTCTTCTTTTGAAATTTCTTTTTTATTTGCTGCTAGAACTTGCGCGTAAGATGGAATTTTATTGTTTTTTTCTACGACTTCTTCTATTTTCTTCGTGAGTTCTTCGTAATTTTCAATAATTTTTTTTTGTAGTTTGATTATTTCATTTTGGTGTTTAATTTTTTCAGTTTTCCAAAGCTCTTCTAATATATAAACATTTTGTTCTAGGTTCGTTTTTGCTTTCGAATCTTTCACTGTTGTAATTTTTTGTATTTCAGTTTTTATATTATCAATGGCCGTGTCCATAATGTGTTAGCTCGCTGCGCTCGGCGCAAATCGCTCGGCGAAATCGCTCGGTGCTCGGCAGCGCTTGCAACTTTTGCGACAATACTTTACTTCGCTGCGCGCGACCGTTCACGTTGATTATAGAACTGATACTGTAATAACTGATAATGTAACATAAATTATGAAATATTTTCTATTTGTATTATCTGCGGCTTTTATTGTTAATTCCTGACAGTTTGTTTATACAACAGAAATCTGATACCTTTAACAGCCGGTGACTTCGTGAAAATTTCAAAAATTCGTTATTATATTATTTTATATTTTCGTAGAAAGCAATCACTTTGTGGTTTAACATTTAATGAAATAAAAACAATATTTTTTGTTTAAAACCACGAATTTTTATTAATTTTAAGACCGACCGGTTTCGCTACACTCGAGCATCGTCAGGGTACAAAATTAAACTGAAAATTAAACAGTTTAATTTTGTACCCTGACGATGCTCGAGTGTAACGAAACCGGTCGGTCTTAAAATTAATAAAAATTCGTGTTTTTAAACAAAAATATTGTTTTTATTTCATTATATTATTTTAATTCACAAACCTTAATTAATTTTTAATTTTAAGATAATTCCTAAAGCTTTGTAATATAGTGAGAAATTTCACAGAAATTTGTAATGTACCTATTATCATGAAATTCTACATTCTTTAAGGCGATGCCATACGTAGTAATGCAAAATCATGTGTTTTTGGTTTGAAAATTTGGTCGCCTAGAAATGTTTCAGATGCTTTAATTAAATGCTGCGAGTAGAATACATCTTGGCCTATGAAATAATCGAGTATTTTTTGGATAAGTCTTTTTATAAGCCCAGAAAAAAATAGTGTAAAGGCCTATGAAAACTGCCTTAAAGTTCAAAATCTCCTACTTACGAGCCCATTTTCGGTTGTGATTTTATTGTATAATGTGGCAAATTAAGTTATTTATAAAATGATCGAAAAAATTAAATATTTATGCCTGAACATCCACAAAATAAAATAAAAGGCACTTTTTGGCCATGTTTTTTTCTTGCATAAATCAAAACAATCGGATGGTGTTAATCGGGAATTTTATCCTTATCGCCATCTACGTAAGGGTTGTTATTGATAGCGGCTCAATTTAAAATATTACACGACGTAGTGCATCGCCTTAACAATAACACAGTGAATTCTTTAAATATATCATAAAAATTGACACCATAATAATATCTATTATCATAATAGATAATTAAGGCAATCGGGGAATACTAAGACCACCCACTGCTCACCAAATAATACACCTAGCAACATTTTGTAATGGAGGGCAATAGACTATTAGACCTGACCTCGACATTAATAGGATCATAATCAACCGGGTCCCAACAACCCGATAAAATTAACATAAAGAGCTTTATTCAAATAATATAAATTTTAGCAAACAGGAAAACGAGACTTAATAAATAATATAACCTTGAATAACTTGTACATTGATTCGTAACTGTTACTAAGTCGTTTGGCATGAATAGGGAATTTTAAGGCAAACTAATATGCTTTTCTTAGAACCGTATTTTATTGAACTGTAATTTGAAACGGATAAATCGGTAACAGAACAACTCAACACAATTGCAAATAAACTCAACTTTAAAAGTTATATAAAGTCATTAAAAATTAGGTTAAATAGGTTAGGTTTATAGCTTAGTTTTTTTTCGTCGCTTTTAATGACTTTTTATCACTTTTTAAAGGTGTGGTGAGTTACTATTGTGTTGAGTTATCATGGACCCCTTGTAATGTAATGTTTAGTTGTTTTTTTTTTGTTGTTTGTTTTTGGGGTGTTATGCCGTGTTGCGCTAACTCCTTCTTTAGCCGACGTTTCGGACAGCGTTGCAGTGTCCATCATCAGGGCAGATCCGGTAGATCCGAAGATGTGTGAATTTTGGTTGTCGAGTTTGTGCTTATTTATTTGTGGCCTGGGCCCATCCAAGTGCGAAATGCCAACGGAAGTGGCGACATCTTGTGGCGAATTCTGAAAGCTCAGTATTTATGTTAGCCTGGGTCCCGTCCAAGTGCGAAATGCCAACGGAAGTGGCGCCATCTTGTGGCGAATTCTAGAATTAGTTGGCATTTCGCACTTGGACGGGACCCAGGCTAACATAAATACTGAGCTTTCAGAATTCGCCACAAGATGTCGCCACTTCCGTTGGCATTTCGCACTTGGATGGGCCCAGGCCACAAATAAATAAGCACAAACTCGACAACCAAAATTCACACATCTTCGGATCTACCGGATCTGCCCTGATGATGGACACTGCAACGCTGTCCGAAACGTCGGCTAAAGAAGGAGTTAGCGCAACACGGCATAACACCCCAAAAACAAACAACAAAAATGCTTTTGGCCGTGAGAATCTAAAAACTTACCTGTTTAGTTGTTGTTTACGAATTATTTTCCTCATAGCTCTAAATATCATATATTTTTTTGGTTTTCCGAAAAAAAATACTACATATTACTCGGAAAACTGAGTGCCAGTGAAATGCCTATTAAAAATGACGGATTTGACATTAGATTCCGACACAAAAATGTCAAACCTCCAACCGCGAGGAATTCAATCATGTAATTTTTCGTCTTTATTAAACATGAAAAAATTGTTCTATTATTTTATTCCAATGCTTCTGTGATACCGCACAAGAGTTTCAACTGCCCCGAGTCAGTTGAACTATGACATCTCCATTTAGTAGACACTAACACAGGAACTCTTAACGCAGGGGGTACTAAGTACTGAGAGCATATTCCACTCAGTAACAAATAAATATTATGTTTATTTAAATTGTTAATGTGGAATAACCCATACCAGTGAAGGCGGACAGGGTATTGCACCCATCTGCTAAAATAAAGAACACCGTCTTATTGTTATTCAATAATAATTTTTTTTAAACACCTATATACACACGCTGGATTTTGAATCTGCGACATCTGGGCCCTGAACCAATAATTTCACCGCTTTGCCAAATTACGATAAAATGCAACATATTGCACCATAGAGTAAGGAATAGACAGAGCTGCCCATAAGGGCGAGGGGAACAAAACCAAGATGCGCGGAGCAGGGGGAGTGGCGTGGTGGTTCCGGTCAGTGATTTGTCAATAAAGAAAATCTGAGTTTACAGGTACCTCGCATTGTAATATCATAATGGACTTTTAAGAGTTTGTTCTGTTTCCACGCAAAATAAAATGCGTTTTTGTTTTACTTCTCTTACGTCATGTTTGGGGATGCTGTGTGGAGGGACGTGGGTTTTAAATTATCGAAGGACGATTTGTGATTAGAATGGCCGGCCTACTGGATCGAGACTGATCATTCAAGCTCATCATCTATAGAAAGTACCTCTATCTCTATTATAGAAGTCAGGCGACCTTCATAAATCATAGAGGTCGGAACGGTTCAAGCAGATCGCAACGCGGCGAGAAAGGTCGTCTACAAAGCCAATAATAAATTATTATTATTTTATCTTCCAGCGGGCGAGCTGCCATTATCATTATTATTCACGAGTAGTTGGCTGGCTTCGTATTACTTTGTAAACGATATTAGCAATGACAGGTTGTACACAATAATTAATCTTTGCTTCGCTAATGTAACGTTATTACACAAAGATGCACCCAAGCGCATTCGCTTACGTGTATCCAACCAGTTGACTTATCTAAGATACATTGGAGTGAAAACAAATTTTACTGTCTTGAACCGCAAACTAAATATAGGTAATCGAAATAAATTATAATGTTGCAGAAAATTTTGCCATAAGCTATCTCTCTGTTACGGGCGTCGTTCACGAGACAGAGAGAGATAGATAACAATGTAGCTTTCGATAGGACGCCTACACACGTAGAAAAATGAAAACAGACGATTTATCAAATACTGTTAAAAATGTGACTGCATGCCCATGTCCTAATAAAATATTAGTCATTCAAAATATTTATATCTAACATGTGTCACGAAGATGGCCTCGTCCTAATAAATATAATGGACGAAATGCGAAAACATAATAATTTTTAAGAACACGGGTTCCGACTTACTCATAACATATTCGTGGTTTACTGATCGTTCGTTATGAAACCTGTCAATTCATTCGTTAAAGGCCTGCAGTCCATTTTTAACAGGAAAACGAATAATTTGACCAGATTTTTAATAAATGAACAATATTTTATATCAGTAAGTTTTCTCCGTGCAGAGTTAGTGTTTATAATATCATTACACAATCACATATTTGGATATTCAACTTTCATTAAGTCATTCCGAATATAATGCGTCAGTTTGGTGGAAGTGTTCGCAATTCTCAGTGAGTGCCACTTCAGAGTTTTTTGTTCCAATTTTAGTCTTCACTAAAAAGCGATGACAAGATTAAGGCGTGATTGTAAAGGCATGGATCTAGTCTCTGTGAAGATAAGGTTCAATAAAGAGACACGGTTTATTTTAAGACTTTTTTTCCGTCAACGGCCGCGGATTGGACACGTCTGATTTACAGCCATGTTGCATGACCTAAAAAGGTTTAATGTGTGGCAATTATTTACACGACTTCAACGTTTAATAGAATGAATGAGGTTCATTTAGGTTCATAATAATATAATATGACATACCTACACGACATAATAATATTTTTTTTTTAAATACAGGTAAGTATATTGAAAATGTGGCATTAATATACATATTTATGACTGTGAAAAACTCAGTATTTTAGATAATTAATAGTCCATATTGTAATTAATTCACTGGCATAGCAATAAAATCAATAAGGAGGCCCGGAGGCAGAATATAAATGCGTACAAAATTCAATCACATTGCAGAAATTTATTTTTCTGAAAGGCTGATTCTGTCTGGTTTTTAACGGTGGTTTCGCAGATGCTGTAAACAACATAGTCATAGAGTTAATTTAAACATCTTACCTTATAATGTTTCAAATACACTAATATTGTTTTTGCATTACTAGTCACATTCAATACTGTTCGCACATATTACTCATTTTTTCAAAATCGGAGAAAGGGAGTAGGGCTTTTTTGAGGCCAGGTTTGGGTTAATTAAATTTTCTGAACCCCGGTAGGCCTTTCATAGCTTTCCAAGTTAAAACCACTAATACTGAAAAAATGTTAAAATTTTTAGTAATTTTGTAACACTATTAAATTCACATAAACCATGTTTTATTGGAGATCATAGCAAATTTAGTCTACTTTATAAACGCGTGACCAATTTTTTACTGAAAAATTAGTCCTTCGAGGTGAAAATTGGCAAAATCTGAACAAAGGTTTAAAAAGCGGTTATTTTGGATATTTGACGGATTGGATAGAATCCGGAGGTCTGCCGAGGTCGAAAATTTTATTTTCACTACCCCTCAGTCATGTGCAATATGAGTATATTAGACAGTCAGGTTCGGTATGCAGGGTCGGGCGGTTACTCATATAAGTGACTAAGTAGTTTATATAAAAAAAATTAAAACCAACCTAAGATATCACCGGAGACTAAAAATTTAATTCACATTTTTTACTCAAAATAATGTCAGGAATCACTGGTTTAAATTAGGAAGCCAAGTATCTCTCTTAACACCCTGTATATTATGCTTAAAGCGATGCCATACGTAGTAATGCAAAATCATGTGTTTTTGGTTTGAAAATTTGGTCGCTTAGAAATGTTTCAGATGCTTTAATTAAATACTGCGAGTAGAATACATTTTGACCTTTGTAATAATCGAGTATTTTTTAGATAAGTCTTTTTATAAGCCCAGAAAAAAATAATGTATAAGGCCTATGAAAACTGCTTTAACGTTCAAAATCTCCTACTTACGAACCCATTTTCGGTTATGATTTTATTGTATAATGTGGCAAATTAAGTTATTTATAAAATGATAGAAAAAAAATTTAATATTTATCACTGAAAATCCACAAAATAAAATAAAAGGCACTTTTTGGCCATGTTTTTTTCTTGCATATATCAAAACAGGCGGATGGTGTTAAGCGGGAATTTAAACCTTATCGCCATCTACGTAAGGGTTGTTATTGATAACGGCTCAATTTAAAATATTACACGGCGTAGTGCATCGCCTTAATTTCATAGCTGACGAAGGTACCTACCGTCGACGCAACGATGATTCGTATAAATATTTTGTTTGCGTTAATATGTTTCACGTACGTTGTCAAGGTTGGTACTTATCATACACATTAGGTGAGTTAAAAATACTAGAATATGTTAAGCACCTCCCTCAAGTGAACATACTTACCATTTGTCATTACAATAAACGTTGACAAAGGTACAATTTATTTGTCGCGTTACCCATTGTATATTAAAGCTACCAAAAGCATATCGAGTCTTTATCAAGTCTTTATATTACTCGATCCCAGCGGGAAAACGGTTCGTACTAAAATATTTTACTATTATCTACACCTACGTAAATAAATTTACAACCCTTAAAACCTGTAAGCCTTGATTAATGAAAATTTGTAAAAAAAATCATATTGTACTGATTTGGCATAAAATGTGCTATAATAGTATTTTATTTTATTTTGACCAAATGCTTTAAAATCAAATACACACAAAAATGTGACAAAGTAATAAGAGCCAGCGAAAGAAGGCGGATAGAATCGCTTGAAATGTGGTGCTGGAGAAAAATTCTCAGGGTTCTATAGACAGCAAAGCGCATAAATATGTCCATTCTGAAAGAGCTAGGCATCCGCAAAAAGCTTTCAATTGTCTGCCTACAATCCGCAAATTAAAATACGTTGTAGGCTACAACGTATTTTAAGATACGTTGGACACGTTGCTCGCCAAACTGAGGGCACAATAGTCAAACTCATATAGCCACTAGCAAAGTGTTTGGCAGGAGAAGCAGAGGAAGGTCACCAATGCGCTGGAATAACCAATGATCTAATTACTGGCGTCCGGTACGTCGGTGTCCGTAGCTCTACATGCAGCGCAGAACCGCGACGAGTGGAGGAGCTTTGTGCACCAGGGAAATTTTTAATTGTTAATAAATATAACATATTTTTTTATATTTATATTTATAATTTCTGACACAAAAATAGGAATAAATTCTATGAAACGATATTGTTCAACAATATCGGGTCCCAGAGGGTTAAAAATATAAATATATAAAATATGTTATATTTATTAACAATTTTTAGCACTCCTATGGACATTTCGTGGCAACAAGTTTGGTATAAATTTATCGCAATCATAAAATGAACAGTGCAAGTGCATATTAAAATAAAAAGAAAAATATGGAAAATTGTGGAACTTAATAAAATAATTAGATGATTTTTTAAAGCGCTATTGTTTAAAGAGGAGTGACGAAACCCACTTCCATCCCGGTGCCTTTAGGAAACCAAGGAGGAGTGGAGAGGAGAGACGAAGTCCTCTTCCATCGTGGGGCCTTTAGGGAACCAAGGAGGAGTGGAGAGGATAGATGACGCTCTTTTCCCTTGGGGGGCCTTTAGGGAACCAAGGGGGATTGGAGAGGAGAAATGAGACCTGGGAATACAAATTGTGGAACCAGAAGACATGCCACATATCCAATAACAACCCTGGTGAACATATAAAACTTATAAAAGGGACCGGGTGACTGTTAAAGGAATGAGGTAAAATGGGAGATAGCACAATGGGCCTATGGCCTAAGTGCTCACGGGAACTATATGTAAACCGTCTGCGCTCTATAAACAATAAAAAAATTATAAAACGCCGTTTTTGTCAAAATCACCTCAAGGGCGCTGTACAATTTATTAGTTTCTAGGCTCTATCTAATTTATTTACAAACAGATACATAAAAACATACTTACCTGGCTGGTCATTTCAGAAAACACACTTTTATTGAAAAGTTTACGAATAAAAAGGCTAACATAGTAGGTATGCGATCCTATTTGAGCGGTTGAGAAACGTCTTAATCTCAAGGATTTCTAATTTGTGGATCGTGAAAATGTTTTGAGATTACGAAAATGATGACAGAATGTCGCCAATCAAAACTGAGTAAATAAAATATACTTTTGCCGAAAAACTTGGCAAAAGAATAGGCTTTTCCAATTTATCAACAGTAATTGCTGATAAAGCATTTGCTCAATGCCATTATCTGTAAATAAATATGTATGTTTCACAGGCTAACAGTTTAACGCTCAGCAGAGTTTCAATCCGTGCAATAGATCGCTTAACTATTAAGTTTGCTGCTGAAATACGTTAGTAACACCAACACTATACGGTTTCTGCTAGAACTATACGTATACCCCTTAATTATTTTTAAGGTGGGTCGCGAAAGCTCGTATTTCTTAAGAGTATGTCGCAGTAGTAGGAAGTTTAAGAACTCTGTAACATGTAATAATGCTTGTTAAACAACAGTATATCAAATGTTGCATGTTGCGGAAGCTCACAGGAGTTCTAACGTCTAAGTCTATAGGCAGGTCGATATCATATTTACATAATTGGAAATGCGTACAAATGTACAGTTACGTCTGCATGCATTACTGAAATAAATCAGCATTTCTGCTATGAGATTTATTTGAAACCTCTGTTCTAGTCTAGGAAACACTCGGGGGAAATTCCGCAGCTGAATACAAGATGAATAAAGCTGTTTTCGAGAACACTGGGACTCTCTTACAAGTCAATACTACATTATGAGTGCAGGAGCACTGAGATCGTGTTCGGATAAAGAAAGCCTTTTCACGGATATTAAAGCCGCACCTTCAGTTGTAATGTCTACCCTTTAGACACGGTACGTATACAATATTATACATAATCAGCAGGATTGGATTTAGCGGTACAATGAAAGCTAACAGTAGTAGGGCCCGCGATGACAAGGGAAAACTATATTAAAATAGTATAAGTTGTTTAATTCACTGATATCTCATGTTCTTTATACTGTTTAAAGGATTGCACATTTCCCCCAGACAATTTTTTTAAGTACTCAATTGTATTATTTTATATATAATTTAAATTTATCATTAGTAGTATGTAATAAAACTACTACATTTGCCTACGTACTAAAATTTGAACATTCAGACTAACACACGAAAATCTGCAAGCTTTCGTAACATTTAAAGGGAGTTCATTGAATATGTTAAAACCTTTATAATAACTATCGTTTAGTGATCCTGGTAAATTTATCTTGGGAAGCCTAAAATCATTGCAACTTCTCGTAGGATAGCCATAAACTGTACTATTAATACTAATACTTGTTAGCGTGTAATCTGGTAACATTTTATATTTCTAACTTAAAAATAAATACTAGCGTATTATAGATCAAAGATTGCCACACACTTAGAATAATGAGTTGGCGTTGCATTGTTTTTATCTTACAACACATACATAAGTTTCATTATTCCGTGTATCATAATATTTTTTGTAACAATAGATAAGTACTACATGGGCACAATAAACGTACACGACACGAGCCCTTCGCTCAAAGAACAGTCATAAGAACACAATATATATCTAGCAGGGTTCAAGGAGGGATAAATAGTAACAGTGCTACTAATTCAGCCAGCACAAACGACATAAAATTGCACGGCCGAGACAGCAGACTTGATAGACAGCCAGAAGAGCAGTTAGAGGTTGTTAATTGTAAGTTCCACAACACCAGCCACTAGCTCAAGGGTTCAGCCATCACACATTTACCAGGGTTCAAGGAGGGATAAAGAGTAACAGTGCTACTAAATTCAGCCAGCACAAACGACACAAACGACATCAAATTGCACGGGCGAGACAGCACAGCCAGACAACAGACTTCAGACTCGAGACAGCCAGGAGAGCAGAGCTTGACGGGTATTGTCATCGCTAGAGCATCTGACGGGCAGGGCTGATTCGCGTCTTGTGTCGAGGGACGTGATGCCTCTGCGCTGGTGGGATAACACTGTTAACGGTGGCGAGGTCATGATGCGTGCTTCTCGCAAATGACAGAGCAAACAAATTCGTTTTCGGGAGATTATTTTACAGCGAGAAAATGTGATGTGAAACGATAAAAGTTTGTATAGTAACTCGCCTGCACCAACTTACAAGTTTTCTAATCCAGATAATTTATTAATACACGGACGGCCACAAGCAGTCTCGAATCGAAATACACGGAAGCCTTTGAAAAATCACCTCAAGGGCAATATTTTTTATCTGTGAGAACTACGCAGCCACTGCTTGAAGCTTTAGATATCGACTGCTTGGAGCATTGCGCGTATTCCCAGCCTAAAATAACAAAATGTGATGACTTAAAACACGTTGTAAACTTGCGTACTTTTTGAAAGGGTCTCTTTTTGTTACGGCTGATTTTTGTAACGATAAAAATTGATAAATAGAAATTAAATGTGGAAAAATATGCGCAAATTTCTCACCATTCGATTTATTCTTTCTTTTTCAAGTTTTTCTGCTTAAGAAAATACATATCTGGTATATTCAATAAAGATTATTAAACACAAAATCAATGGTCCTGTCATTATTTCTGGTTATCATAACAAATTTACAGTGTCAATTTGAAATAGCTAGTGTTTTAACACTAAACTTTTAACATCGATTCTAATTCAACAGTAGCGTTTTTTGTATAACACACTGGCCGATGTAAACCAAGGAGGAAAAAATCAGAATCAAGGAGGAAACCATAAAGTATTTCATGCAGGAACGATCCCACGTTTCAACTGGAGCGGAGGCCGTATGGCCTGACACCTAAGGCACTGTTAAATCTTCCTGCAAAGGAGCGTTCATTACAGGCTTTGCGACCGACAGACTAAAGGTCCAGCTACATAACATACTTAAATTGACACACAACACATAATAAGGGAGCAGGAGTGAGAACACTAGTTTCAGAATATAACTACGCGAAACATTCTACCGTAAAGGCCAATTACTGTGGCAGTTACAAAGAACAGAACTTAGGTCGATTCTTTATAAATACCGAGTTCACGATCGTGTTTTCATGTGAAAATGGGCGTTTTGAACCTTGTTACTATTTTATGTACAAAGTTTACATCACAGAATGTTCAATTTTACGTCGTTATTAGAGCAAACTTCCAAAGATCGTTTCATAATGAGCATGACAAAACTTTAGAAAAGCTTACTGTCGGTACCAACTATTAATGGGAGTCATTCCATTCAGAGATCGAGTAACAATAATTAACAGGAGGCGAACGAGATAATATTATTTGATGATTTTAACCTTTTTGCACCCGAAACGAAAAGTAACGCTGAAAGATTTTAAAGGTAATTCAAAAGTACTTCAATGTAAATAATTACGAGTAAAATAATTTTATTCAGATGACAAAGCTAAACAAAGTCAAGATAAGTTCTTGAATTAGATTGTCTAAATAAAACAGTATTTTTTCCATACCCTTCAATATCACATTGTTCATTTCAGCACTGCGCTTCGGTTTCCACATTTAGACCATATTTTATGCTTGATAATTATTTGAAATTTTTTGGTGTGTATTTTGTTTTGCTGATAAATTAGAATTGTATTATTTTTACGCCTCAAAAGGTTATTTTTTACGAGCCAGAAAAAAAACTATGACAAACAATTATTTAATTTTATTAAATATTAATTTATAGTGTAGCATGCATAAATATATAGATAACATTAAAAATCATAAAGAAATTATAATGGATCTGTCATAATGGTATTTTTCGGGGGATTGCAACCCTGCAGAAAAAATAGACGCCATGAAAAATATCCTTTCAAGCGATATGCAAAATACGAAGATATCAATTATTTTCATCGTGTTCCTGATGTAGAACTCTGGTATAGGAGGGGTTCAAATGTGGTTCTAAAATTAAACAACCTACAGCTAATTTTTCTACAGCCAACTTGGATTTTGTGGCGTTCGATAATTATATGATACTAGACTAAGGACCGGTTGTTTCGGAGAATTTGAAAAATTCATCAAATTTCAAAGTTAATTTGCGAGTTCTGTGAAAATCCTATTCAGGGTCTGATATTATATCATTATAGGCTAGTTGCTTGACAGAACTGAAATAATAACAGAACTAGAAAATATCTTTCACAGAACTCGCAAATTAACGTTGAAATTTGAAGAATTGTTCAAATTCTCCGAAACAACCCGTCCTTAATGTTGTCATATTCTATTTGGTGACGAGGGATAACTTTGCAAGATGATTAATTTTATTCTAAATCTGTGTGCAATTGGGTTAGTAATTTAATGGGTATTAAAACAGAAAGATTTTATTAGGAATGTGAGTTCAAACATTCAGACAAAGGACAATGCACAATACAATAGCATAAGGATTATTATGTATGTACGTCCAAAGCGAAGATAACAAAAATACATTTGCAATGTAATTGATTTGCGAATGATTCTTGTGGCATTGTGCCAGAGATACCTTATAATAATATATAAAAAAGGATAAAATAAAGCCATGCTGTATCATTTTTACCTATATCTCGGTAATATAATGGAAAAATAACAGGAATTGGTGGGAATAAAAACTCAGTGTCAATATTTCAGTTTAGTAGCGCAGGTTCAAGTAAGCAAGAAATGCGGGCACATCATGATGGCTGATTGAATTGTTGTCATCACAAAAACCCGTCGGTTTACTGAAACCAGCGAGCCATAATAATTCAAGCCCATTTTATGAAGCAAAAGTAGCAAAAAAGCAAACTCTTCCGACTGCTAAGAAAACGAATGAAATGATTTAATAAACATCTTTTTGTTTTGTGGCTCAAATGCAAGAGTACATTATATAACGAAGAATATTATGAACTATACTGGACCCTCGTGGTATATTGTTGTATTTATTATGACATGCATTAATGATGTCAATTATAACCTCGGCCATTGTTTATATCGGCAATTAAATACGAATGCGATTGATGAAAATCAATTCATTGCGATGGCATTTATGAATAGAATAATATTTTAGTGGCTCGTTTTTTAAATCGGCAATAATGTTAATAAGTAAATTCAATTAATAAAACACGTCATTCCAATAACGCATGGCTGGTAAATGGGTTATTAATTCGAAATAATGATAAACAAATCAAACAAGGATTTACATTGATGAGTAAAAAAATAAGTTAGAATGTATAATATTTGTGTAAACCTTATACGATTTCTTTGTAACACCTCCCTCTTTCTCATGGATGATCTATGTGACAGAGAGGTTATAACAGACACCAAAGCAACGTGGCTATAAGAATTATGTGTTGATGGGTAATCACGATGGTAAATACAGCCAAGTGCATAACACTAAAAACATAATCCTTATTTAGTAACAATTAAACCTGTAACAATGTATGTGCAACTCTAAAACCGCAAAGCAAACTATAACTATGTGTTGTTTTTGTATTGTGGTATAAATTTCTTGATATGTTTGTTCGCTTTTGAGAGTCACAGAGAGATAGATACCTATTGTTTTAAAAGTAATTGCGTTGCTAATAGATAGTTACTGTAATTGAATGCCAAGCCTGCAGCATAGGTATTCATTACCCTTGTTCCCTCGCAGCATCTCACATCACACAGGAAAAACAGATCCGTAAAGCTGGACAGAAAATGAGATTAACTCCGCTGTGTAGTTTGCAATGACAATAAAATTACAACAGCGCACCTCCCGTCAAGCTGTTGCAACACGTCAATTCATTACACTGACGTGCATCGAATGCTACATCCTCTGCCCATTATTTATTTTCAATATCCAGACGTATGCTCCTGCCACCGAGAGCTCCTTCATAACCCCTCTTTCTGTTACATGCATCGTTTATGAGAAAGAGGGAGATATTAGATCGGGACGATCAGCGGCACGCCTGTATCTGCGCGGTGGGAATATTTCCTTGCATCGTATGAATAACAAACGCACTCCCCCGCAACAGTGTTGATATCAGCACGCCCGTGGGTGTACTGGTACTGACGCAGTACCGTGAGAACACGCGAAAATTACGCGCCCAAATCAATGTCAATCATCGGATGTTCCTGTCGCTTTTTGATCGGTGGATTCGATATAACTATGGACAGGCCATCGCCATCGCTTTATTATTTATGGAATAATGTTTCATGTCCGCAAATGCAGCAAGAGTAGGAATGAACAGAATTCAAAATTAACCGAAACTGAGAAATAATACAGTGTGCAGGTTTTCAACGTGATCTCCTGATTAATTAATGTTAAAATTTATCAGATCTCTGCGCTTCAATCATGAAAACCATATAAATAAAATCTGGAAGATATTTAACATTTCCTCTTCCTAATTTCGGTTACTAGGGTAAAAAAATGTTTATTATTTGGTAAGACATCATCATTTATTTGGCTTTTTAACAGTGTCATGTTATTTATATTAGCCGAATCTGACCGTCGGAAATTAATAAAGCATAGTTATAGACGGTAATAATATTTTAGTGTAAGAGCACATAAAAATGAGACAAAAAACATTATAACCGTACCATAAAAGCTTATCGACACTGCGATCATCCTTCATGGCTATTTTTAACATGAGCAATAAAACGATCGCGAAATGTCACATTAATGTCATCACATACCGAGAAAAGCTCACTGAAACTGGTTTGCTCATAAACTGATGAGTAAGTATGTAGAATCTTCATTCCACTGAGTTACATTACAAGCATTAGTATGATGCCCACAAAGGGGAGGAATTGAAAGGAGAACCGTATAATAATATCAAAGGCAATGCTTTATAACAGAGAGCCTTAGTCTTATTGTGTTTGCAAAGTTCGCATGAACATATTTTCAAGTGACAGCGTACAACACACACAACGTAATTGGCTGATATCCATCTGTAAATCATAAAAAGCAAAAATACTGGTTTTATGTAAATATACGACAATTAAATACTGGATCAAAGTTACAAGAAGATTGGTTGCGTATAATCAATATAACAAGACAGCGTACTCGTATGCCTATTTGAATAAGTTTCAAACTTTGATAAAACACACAATGGATAACAAATAATGCAGCATCTTGCGCGGTTGTGGGAAACATAGAAGAAGAATATAACATCCAAACGTTCGCCGCTGTAAGAAGCAAGAACAGGCGAGCAATGGAGTACACAAGGCGAGCTAATAATAGACAGGCGATAGGAATCGATAAAACGGCAAAACAATGGGTAAGTAATGAGACAGGTGGCGCGCTGGAGTAGATACGTACACAGCATGTAGTATATACTATACACGTACTAGAGATGTTATCGGAGAGAAATATCATCCAGGCACACTCAGAGTACACAGATCTGGGAGTTATTACATAGTAAAGGGGACGAGACGTTCGTACGCCGGGCTGGATGAAAACGTGTAATTAACCCCCATTCAGGTCTGCTGGGGTCGAAACAATAGAACCCACATTCCTAACAGCCATTCTATCGGGAACTAGAGTAATCGTAACGTATTCAGCTTGTCAGAGCTTTCTAAAATGTCCAGGAACGGTATTTATTCGACGTATGCGGGGCCAATTAATAAACCACTATTCAATTAATAATCTCAACCATTGGGATGTTTTTTCTCTCAAAGTTATAATAAATCTAGACAGTTACATAACAGTTTGTGTAAAATATAATTTGGTAAGCCCTATTCTGTCCTCTGTAGATAGGCTCTAAGCAGAGTTTGAGATTTGATTAGGTGCAGCGCATAAATGAGTGGAGTGGTCGGTTACACGGACAGTATATAGAATTTGTCGCGACTACAAATTATTATTGTCTGTGTGACATATGGCAACGATAAATCATAGATATAGAGGACAGCCGCGGGAACTCTCCTCCTTATTTGTCACATGTAACATAAAAACACTGAAGCGCTGCGATAAAAACATACATTGAATAAAATCGGGCACAATAGGTAGTCGTTAAAATATTTCCAAGGCGATTTACGTTCTGGAAACCGAATTACTTCACAGTGGTTGTATTAGTAAATTTGTCGGATTCTCGGGGTAGTCTAACAATGTAGATAGGTAGATTCATACTTCAGACTATTCTATGGTTTATAGATAGCGATGCACCACGTCTTGTAACATTTGGTTAACACTCCTTATAAAGATGGAGATAAGGTTTAAATTCCCACTTTATACCAGCAGCCTGTTTTGACTTATGCAAGAAAAAACATCGCCAAAGAGCATGTTTTATTTTATTTTACGACGTTGGGGCACACATATTGGTATGTTTTACAATCATTTTCAAAAGAATTTAATTTGCCACATCTTTAATTAATTATTAAATAGTATAAAACAAAGTCGCTATCCGCGTCTGTCTGTTTGTGCGCTTAGTTATTCTAAACTATGCAACGGATATTGTTAGGGTATTCATTATCATTTAGAAAATTTCTTCCGGGAGGTTTATATATATAATACATGCACGTTATATTTATAGAAAGTAAAGAAAAATCGATGTTTTGTAATTAAGTCGTAAAAAAATATTTTCGGGCGCTTACATTGCTAACGGTGGCCACACCTTATGAGAAACATCAAAATAATGTACTACTGAATTGTATAGCTTAAAAGGGTATCACAACCTCAAAACTTTACCCCAAACGATTCATAAGTCCACGAGCAACGCCGGCTACACGTCAGCTAGTTTTACAATAAAACCATAACCGAAAAGGGGTAAGTAAGATATTTGAACTTTAAAAGCAGTTTTTACAAGCCTGATATTTAACTTTTTCTGGGTTTATAAAAAGACTTACAATGATCGATTATTTCAAAGGCAAAGATGTGTTCTACTAGCATTATTTAAATAAAGCATTTAAAATATTTCTAAGCGATCAAATTTTCAAACCAAAACAAATGATTTTGCATTGCGTCTTAGTGCTTCGCCTTGCTACTAAGTGTTACATCGCCGCTTTTACGGCGTGTTCTAGAAGCGGTCGCTAACAAAACCATTAAAATACACAGTAATGTATGTAACAGATTGATTTCACTTGCGTACACGAAGTTTATAATGTGAACCTCAACAAAGTAATAAAATATTGAAAGATAATTATTACAAGACGTAACTAGCGTGTATATTACACATAGTATAATATACCTCCATCGAACATATTTTATGAAAACATTTTCATGTTTCCATCATAACAAAATATTTTATCATGATTTTAATAGAAACTCCATTCTGTTAATTAAAAATTAAAAGTGAATGCGTCAAACTTCATTAGTAAAGTAACACGTAATCAAAACGAGAGAAGAGTGTGTAGTGCGTTGTGTGTAGTTTGTACTGTACTAGCAATTAGTTCACACATCGTGTCAACACGGCACTTGCAATCCAAACAACCTAATGCCCGCTAATGATACATAATTAAAGGAATAAATTAGCAGAGTGGTTGGGGAGGGACAGGGACAGAAACAGGGACCCAGGAGCAAGGTGGCTAACCCCCTGACCAGGCGCCATGTTATAATGAAGGAACTTTGCCGAAACAATGGTTCTTCCCGGTGTCAAGTGTAGTTAATAAACCCCAAATTTCGTTTACCAGTCCAAATAGATGTGACGAATTTTGTGAAAATGTGAGAATTTTATTAAAAAGAAAATGACGGCGTAAACATGGTATAAGGATGAGAAAGAAGAGACGCGATTATTGGTCACTAGTATATGTCATACGAATAGGATACTTACGTACAGGGTAAAAAATACTCTTAATACATAAAACAGCATGACCAAGAAATAAAACTTCAAACTGATACATAATGAAGTTCGATTTTTTTTAACAAGAGATTATATTATAGTGTTACGGTTTCTAATTTCAAATATTTGGAGGATATTTGAGTAATTTACGTTAAAAAAATTAAATGCTCTATCTAGTTTTAGCAGCGTTAAAGCATAGTTATTATATCGTGAGATGCGATTTAACTACTTAAGTACTTAAAATAATACATATAAATATTGAAATGTGTACAGTGATTGATGTATTCTTGACAATCCGGGGTTACTTACGAGACCTTGGGAGCACTGCTCGTTTAATAAATCGCAAGAATCGGTATGTGGACCAAGGCAATGAGAAAGAGGCCATATTTTCTCGGGACATACATAACCTGATATTTTATAAACCTTTTTAAAATTTATAAACAGTATTCAATTATGAATGTTTTTTTAATTGTATTTAATTAATCAACTTCACCACCACCATTTGCGATAAAGTGAATGATGAAAAACGTTTGAAATGAGAATCATTTAACAGGTACAAAAAGAAGCAGCCATACGCTAAGTGAAACCTCTCGTGAGATGCATGGAGGCGCTGCCGCACCGATCGTAAAAGCAAATTGATCAACGCTTTAATCGTACTTTAATCCAACAAAGTTATAAAACTTTAAGGCGGAATCTTCGAACGTCATTAACTTTTTCACAGATCTACCAATACAAATGGAGCAGCGGATCTAAACCGTTTTATCGATGTGTAAGTATTTCATAAATTTTTATGAACAAAAATTTAAAAAAAAGTATTGAATACAATATCATTCACCCAAAATGCTTTCATGAAAAAGAGGATTGATTAACAATACGACTGGTATTAGCTACAAGCCTTATCATTAATTTACAAAATTATAGTGACACTTCAGTGCTGTGATTGCGATTACCATTTTTATATTTTCTTCTGAATTGCAAGTTTACTCTGAATATCATTTATAACAAACAAAACAACAAAGTTAAGAAAAAAATAATTAAGGGGTGTGTATTAGGGTGTCAAATATGCTAGTTGTAATTCATATAGCCATTCGTTTTCAATGGTGACCGGATAAATCATCACATCTTTAAAAAGTTATATAAAGTCATGGAAAGTGATGAAACAAAAAAAATTATTAACTGGGTTAAGTAGGTTAGGTTAGGTTAAATTTATTTTTTTTCATCGTTTCAAATGACTTTATATCACTTTTTAAAAGTGTGTTGAGTTATCATGGACCCGTTTTCAATACGTCATCATGTTATTGTTTTCTGCAAAATTGTTTTCAAGGTAGATATAACGTAATACCATATCCGTAGCGACTTATTTAGCATAAATTACCTATCCACTTACCACAAGTCATCATTTTTGAGAACCCCTGAACTGGAGGATTACAGTTTATTATCACTTCTGACAGTCGATTAAAAACACGGAGGACATAAAAATGCGAACCTTGAGGGACGCCTAAATTATCCCAAAAAAGCCACACCTACTTACTGTTTTGGGATTCGAACCAGGAGTATTAGCTGTGATTTATTATTTGATGAAACGATAAATAATCCCTGGTCCGAGCATCCCACATGATTGGATAATACGGGTATTTCCAAAAAGGGTGGAAGTGGGAAAGATTAATGAAAAATATGTGTGGAAACCCTGTGCGGGAAAACAATATCAACACATTTTTACAAACACACAACAAATCGTTGTAAATATTATTTATTTTGGTATTTCACATTTAATTGGTATTTTGGTGTGCTACAACAGCAAGAACTCTTGAAATGTGAAGATTGTCGCCACACAAGTTTTTCTGATATGAATTTCTAACTCCATTCAACTATTTTCACTTTGTTTAACTTTAAAATAGCCAAATAAGGCGTACAACTGTCAAAAAATACAATAGCACGCCATATTGTGTAATTCATATATTTCAATTGAACAATAATAAAATAATATTAATAATAATAAAATTGAAAAGCGAAGTTACATTGTAAATATTGCTTTTATATAATCAGATCACAAATAATCACATATTCAAGCATAAACCATTGCACATTTTAAATTGCTGGTTTGTGGCGAACTGTAATCTGATAAATTCCACAAATAATGACTGAAATTAATGAACACAGCGAAATAATCCGTGATGCTTGTTAAAATAGTTACGAAATAAAGTGTTATTTTGTTGAAATTAACGAGTTGTATCACACAAAAACATGGAACGTTCAGAAAATAGACAAAACTAACCACTCGGTGAAAGTTCTGAGGCTGGACAAAGAAACCGTAGACGGATAAGAGGATGTGTTACATCAGATGGAAACTGTCTTGTAAAGCAATTCCGAAAGAGATTAACTAGTTAACAATGCACTAACCGCAAAATAAACAAATTAGCCATTTCTAGCCGAGTGATCCAAAGTAGCGATGTGTAGGTTCAGCCGGATTGAGTCCTTGAGCCCGAGTCCTTTGCGGGAAGCGGGTCCTACTCCCACTCCTTTTCGTAATCAACCACTCCCAGAGAACTCGGTCTGGGACTCGGACCCGAATGCCTCCAATCAACGACTCCCAGAGAACCCGGACCCGAGAATGCCTCTAAGGACTTGGACTCGGACCCGAATGCCTCTAATCAACAACTCCCAGAAAACTCGGACTCGGGGTCTCGATTCGAGATCTTACTGATTTTATTTTTCAATGCTTTTTATGTCTTATGAATAATACGGGGGGATTTTGCGATATTGCTGATTCTTTTAACTGTTTGTAACAATTTGTATAATTTAATTTTTCAATTCGCAATTTAAAAAAAAAATATTACATTTTTTTATGTTCATTTTTTTTATGTTTTATCTTGATTTAAAAAATTCAATACGAAGATATTTTGAGTTTATTTATGATTCTTTTGACTGTTATGCCTATTTGTACATTTTTTTTTTCGGATTCAGAATTTAAAAAAAAACTTACTGATTTATTATTTTTATGTTCAATTCTTATGTTACTTTTGTTTCATGATCTTGTTTTAAAAATCAACACGTTGGCATTTTGAGATATTGCCGATTAGTTTAACGGTTTTTATGTAAAATCTCAATGATTTATCGCAATTCTTTGATGTTTTATATTTTTATTTTAGCCCCTCATATTTGTAGGCGCTAGGTACCTACTGTAAGTAAAAATTATTGTTTTATTTTAAAGTTTTATTTTAATTATCGTTCACTATTTTTATTTTTTGTGTTATTAAAAATACAAATTTCAGTGGTGTCTGTCTGTGTATCCGTAACTCTGGTTCAATGAACTCTAGAATATGGATTTGCTTTGATTTTAAAAATTGGAACTGATTGTCAACTGGTATTGGAAAGATTCAGACAAGCGATAAATTAGGTACCAAGATTATTTTATTCAATAATTGTTTATTTAAAATGGCTATCTTTTGTTAAAATTTTTTAGCTATGTCGTAATAGTGTTCATTCGAAAGGCAAATTTCTGGCAAATGTTTATTTTTAATGATCCTGAGACATATATATGTATATATTTGTGAAACCAAAAGGAAAAATATACAAATCAAGTATATAATATACACAAATCCTACAATAATATATTGAACAAAGTGTGTATGTATTGTAAAAGTAAAAAAAAATGGACTGGAATAAATAGATATTAAAACATGTTGTTAATTGTTAAAATTTTAATAGTTCAATGCTGTACCTAACTACTTCCTGACTTTGTTTTTAAAACATCTCGCCTTTACTGAGTTTCATTTGATAGAGGCTTCGACCAAGTACCTTTATCTATATCGATGGACAGAGATTATGAAAACGACAAATTCTCAACGACAACCGAAATTTATGTTACTACATTTGATTTATTACTGCTTACGCGTGTGCTAAAATTATCATCTGGAACTTGGAACCTAATACTACATCCGTTACGGCCTCGCATTAGCCGTAGCCCAATCAGCTGGAACACGACAAGACACGAATGGATTTCGTTGAACTTCGCCAAAATGTAAACTGCACAACTCGCGACTCGAGTGCGATGGGTGACGGGATTGACTCCGTGTTCTCGTGTGGGTCCGAGTTCTTGTGCGGGTCCTTGTCCTGCTACGGGTCCGAGTTCTTTCGCGGGTTCTATCCGAGTCCGAGTGCCGAGTCCTTGGCCGGACCCGTGCGTCCCGGTAGTCGCCCAGTACCCAGTCCGCACCCAAGAACTCGGACCCGGGACCCACTCCAAGAACTCGAGTTCTTTTAAAAGGAAGCAGTCCTCGGATGCCTCCGGAAAAATGCAGAACTCACCCACCTCTAATCCAAAGCGTTGGTTTCAATCCTATGCAAAATAGGTTCGCCACCATTGCACAGTTGCGAGCAATAAATGCCTAATATGAAATAACTGTTTTGTTCCACGGTCATACAAATCTTCCAACGTATGGTACATATGTTCATCTCTCTCTTGAGAAGACCCGAACTTCACTTGTTTGTGTCCGACATATCCAAGACCTATTCATCCACAAAACACTTGAGCGTCAAATAAAACATTTTCATAATGTATCAAGCAACGCAATGCTATTGCGACTACAACGATATATCAAATCAAACACAGCTTTTTTTTCTTTTTGAACGTTTATTTAGATGTATCCAAAAAAATTACACACATAGTAGGAAAGAACACATTTCACAAAAAGTAACACAAAGCACATTAAGCAAAAATACGGTCAAAGAAACAAAGATAAATTGATATAAAAGTTATCTTGGTAAGTATACGAATAATTTTTTTCACGTTACGAAAAGTGCCAAGTCTTTAAAGATTCTTCATCCTATCCAGTAATGTAGCCAAACGGATGTAGGATCGGAGAACCCGTTTGTTTGGAACAGTCTCTTATCTTCGCTGCAAGAGAGACGAGAGATGTCGGGCGCATTATAAAGTTACATTTAGTTGGACATCCATAATTGGAGTCGACAAACTAACAAACTTACATAACTACTTCGGGAAGCTTAGTCAATAGATGGGTATGTACCTACAGTATAATACATAACATATACTAGGGCTGTGGAACGGGTTTTTTTACGGAACTGGAACGGTTCCGGATTTAGATTGCTCCATTTATTATTATTAGATTATTTTGTAAAAGCAGGTGCATTCATAACATAAATCATTTCAGTTTTAAAAAACTTAATAGAGGTTTAAATATATTGACTATGAAAGACATGGGAAGAGATGAAGAGAGGTCATATATTAATAATGCATAAATTTATACAGACAAATAATAAATGCAGTTAACAGTATTGTCCATATTATTGTACTAGTAGATTATTAAAATAGCTTGATGTCACAGAAATTTGTCATATTCAAGTCAATGCTATAAGTGAATTATCAGTAAACATAGAGTTATGTATACCTCAATGTGAGTAAATTGATGACGTTTATTTTATTCGATTAGAAATAACCAAGCCATAGTGTATAAAAAGCTCATATATATCTACCACATATTAGATTTAGGAAAAATCTTGGTGAAAAATGGTAACATTTAAATTTTCATGCATATATTTTACAAAATACGAGCACACATTGGCAAAATATAATAAACGTATCAGAGAAAAATACTGTTCATATTTTGTAGGTACAGAAAAGGGACAGAGTCAACTAATTATCGATTTAAGAGGAAGCTACAAGCCAAAAATGTGAATATTCTTCGTTACCTTATATTGTAGGTAATAGGCATTAAAATCGCTTGACAATCGGAGTGTAGAAACGTTCAATTTCAAGCACAAAACTGGTTTTTATTTATTTCGTAAATAATTTTATAAGAAAGCAAAAAAGTTTATCAAGTGAAACTGACACAGATAATCTTAGCTATAATACTATAAATTGTTTCCTTTACGCGTTCATACATTTCTATTGAAAAAAATAATTTTTTAGTAGTTTACATTTATATTTTTTATTGAGTTATTTATTTTTTATTTGTATCTCAAGCGAAACGATAGGAAAACGTTCAATTTATCTAAAGCATATTTTTTGGTATTCATAATGTAGACTAATTCGTTATAAAGATTAATCAAAATAGTGATTTAGCATTAAGCTTCGCCTTAAACTGACTAAAAGCAGGATATAACAAGTTTGGTTTTTATTTTTCACTGAACTTTAAATTTTTATTGCATTTATTTTTCACTGAACTTTAAATTTTTATTGCATTTATTTTTAATTCATTTATGTATGTATGTATGTATATTTCTTTCTCATGTTAAATTGTACTGCCTTTATGTATATATGTAAAAGCCCTCTGGGCGTAAAATAAAATAAATAAATAAATAAGTTAAAATATAGAATGTTCTTTACGAAGTTAGAGTTCATGATAAAGGAATTTGTTCCAAATCTCGGGCGATGCACACATCACGTCATAATAAACAACACGGATTGCTGTCGACACTTCCTTCACCTCTGGGTAAACAGTCAACTTATATCATCTAACGCCTCGTTGTGCCGCGGTTATTTGTTTTAACAGTAATCTAGAATTCTAGAGCCTAAACTGCCTGAGAGACATAAGAAAACAATAATCGCTTGCTGTATGGAGTACAGAGTAACACCAAGCAATCTCATTTCTCACACTTCGTGAATACGTGAAGTAGGGTGAATAAGTTGCGTGAAAGCTTAAGTTAATACGCGTATTTATCAATTTTCCTAGCCACAGTTAGAAAGGCATTTTGCTCGATAGTACCTAGACTGCAGGGGAATCGAACCTAAAGACAAACACGTAGCACTACGCTACACTAAGTTGGGAAAATGGAAATCATCGTCATGTAAAAAGAAGGATGACGCAAAAAATAATAAACACATAAAAGTAGAATAAATTAAGACCATCTACAATTGCATTACAGAGAAAATATGTGAGCTGAATCAGAAAAAATATCCAACTGTGAGCTTTTGCGCGTAATATTGCACAGAATTTTAACATATAATACATGAACGCAACTATTTTAAAAAGCATTTTACACGGAGAAAATGATCCCATTAAAAAGAGATAGCATGTCAGTTTCCTGATAAAATATTAGTCATTCAGAATATATCGAGAACGCGTGTTATATTCCTAATAAATATTATGACGGAATGCGACAATATCAGTATGACAATATCAATATTTGTACGAACACATGTTCCGCCGTCCTCATAAAACATTCGCTTTTAACTGATATTTGTTCGGATAATTTGGTAATTTGATAATTTGGCTAATTTCTATAGAGCCATTTTCGTGAAAAATCACCTCAAGGTCGCTGTATAAATGTATTTCTTAAATAGTTAATACTAGAACTACTGACTTAAAACTACTGACCACTTGAAAACTAAAACTAGTAATTGTACTGTATATTATCTCCATATATAGTTAGTAATAACATAGATCATTGTAGAAATGTATTATATATTTGTACAGCGCCCTTGATGTGATTTTGCACAAAAACGGTGCTATACAAACCATCCAAATATTATTATTATTTTTACCTCTAAAACTTATATCTAGTGACTTACGACTAAGGCCTATAACTACTTTCTTAATGACATATATATTTACATATGTAGAAACTCACAACTAACATTAACAATCTAATTTTACTAGCGCTAGAAGAAGAAAGAAGTTCTATTATATTGGGGTGTTTTTATAATTTTTTTTTTTTTTTTTTTTTTTTTTTTTTTTTAATTTTTTAATTTTTTTTTTTATTTAATATTAAATTTACAATTACATGTTATTACATTACATTAAGTTAATTTTCTTTTTTATTACAGTACATCGTGATACACCTTTTTTTAGAGCAAATGCTCGTGTTAAAAAGGCGGAGAATTGCGTGTAAATAGTAATTTAACATATTTTTTCAGAGAGTGTAAAGATAATGAAAAGAATTTTTATTTTTTAATATAAGAGAATAAAATTTTTATATGTAACAGTATTTTATCAAATAGAAAAGAGAAAAGGATGTAGAAGAAGGAAAGAGATAAGAATAAGAAATAAGTGAAAAGGATTTCAATATAATAATAATTGAGAGATTAAATTGTATTTTTAAGTATAAACGATTTTAATATGCTATTGATATAGTGTTTTTATTGAGCTTTTGAATTTTTTATAATTCGTTTCCAATCTTAAGTTAAGAGGTAATTGGTTAAACCATTTGACACCAAAATATTTATAAAATTGTTGGGCTGTGGTGGTGTTACAGCGCGGGGTAGTTATAGAGCCAAGAATACTTTGTCTATTGCTGTTCGAAAAAGTTATTAAGTTGTCAATGTTGAAACAATCTTTATGTATTTGAAAAAGAGTTATTTTTTTATAAATAATATGAAGTGAAGGGACTTTAAATTCTTGAAATAGTCTAATTGTGGGGTAATCATACGGTTTTTTCAAAATTATTTTTACTAATATTCTTTGGATTATTTCTAAAGGTAAGAGAGAAGTTTTGAAAGCTCCACCCCAACCAACAATTCCGTATTGTAATACTGATTGAATTAGTGAAAAATAGATGGTTCTTAATAATTTAAAATTTAGTATGTTTCGTATTCTAAGAAAAATGTACAATAATTTTCTTAACCTTTCTACTATTGCATTGATTTGTAATTTCCATTTTATGTTACTATCTATAATTACACCTAGATATTTTACATTAGTTTTAACAGTAAGTACAGAGCAGTCAGGTTTACATAAATTTGAAATTCTATTACAATTACATGAGTGTATACTTATCTTTAAATTATCAGGGAATGAATTTTTATTAATGGTGAAAGGTATTATAAAAGTTTTTTCAGTATTAAGTGTTAACAAATTTTTATCGAACCATTTTTTTAGTATGTTTATATCTAACTCTGCTGTTCTTTGGGTTTCATTCCAAGTTAATCCCTCAGTTAAAATTGCTGTGTCGTCAGCGTATGAAATAAGTTTAGACATAATTGAGAGTTTAAAAATATCGTTGACATAAATGATGAAAAGAATTGGACCTAGAACAGTTCCCTGCGGGATGCCAAAATTTGTGGTCTGCGAATCACTCAGAGAGCCATTCAACTTTACAAATTGCTCTCTATTAAATAGGTAATTTTCGATCCACGTTAAAGCATTGTTAGTTATACCAATTTTCGCTAGTTTCGAGATAAGATTAGAGTGTGATATACTATCAAATGCTTTTTTTAAGTCGACAAATGTTCCAATGCATTTTTTTTTATTATCTAAAGATTTATATATTTCAGATGTTAAGTCAACGATAGCATCTTGAGTGCTCATATTTTCTCTAAAACCATATTGATGTGCATTTAAGATATTATTTTCTTTTACAAATTTAAATATTTGTTTTTTTACAATTTTTTCAAATATTTTGGCAATGTTTGAGGTGAGGGAAATTGGCCTGTAGTTACTACTTAGATTGGGGTCCCCAGATTTAAAAATTGGGGAAATAATAGTTTTTTTGTAGGTTAAGGGAAAGTTGCCATTTTCAAAACTTGTATTTATGATGTGAGCCAATGGTTTACAGAGTGAGTCAGAATTTTTTTTAAGTATTTCTACAGAAATATTGTCAAAACCAGGGGAAGAATTACCTTTTAATTCATTAACAATTTGTTTAATTTCATCAACATTAGTTCGTTGAAATTGACTCAAGTTGTTACAAATATTGGATGGTGACGGTAGATCTTTATTATCAGAGTTATTTATTTTAAGTGCTAATTTTTCATTATTATCAGTGTTTTTTATTTTGAGTGCTAATTTTTCACCAACTGACCCAAAATAACTGTTAAAAATATTTGCACATTTCGTTGGATCCGTGTTTACATCGTAAAGTTTGTTATCAATATCTGTGATTTTGTTTATGTTAGATTTTTTTGGTTTTTTATTGATAATTTCATTTATAGTTTGCCATATCTTTTTATTATTGTTGCCAGCAATATTGATTTTTTCTTTATAGAAATCTTCTTTGGTTTTCCGAATAATGTGGCATAGTTTATTTCTGAATTTTTTAAAATATTCATATAGTTTATAGTTTTCTGGAAACTTTTTATGTTCTTTATAAATTTTTTCTTTATGTCTAATTGAAATTATGATTCCTTGAGTGATCCATGGTTTTAATTTTTTTAATTTAGTTTTTGGAGAGTATTTTATAATGGAAGAGGAAGATTTGATGTGCTTATTCAAAATTGCTTCAAAATTTAGTGAACATAAGTCGGTGTTATTAGAGGATAGAACAGTTTCCCAATTTTCAATATTAAGGTTTTGTTGTAATTTTTCGTAATTAATAATAGTTTTTGGAAAATTATTGCGGGAGTAATTATTCACATCTATTTTGTCAGTTTTAAAAGCTACAATACATGTGTGATGATCAGTAATGTTATTTTTCCAAATAATTGTTTTTATTTTTTCAGTTTCATTAGAATTACACCAGATATGATCTATGCATGATGGCCTTTGTCCATGAAATTCTCTCGTATATTTTTTTATACATGGTTTAAAATTTAGTTCCGTTAATGTGTTGATATATTCAGTTTTTTCTTTATTTCTATTGTTTTCAAATTCATTAGATATATCAATATTAACATCGCCTACAACAAAAGCATTTTGAGAACAATTAGTATTTATAATAGATTTCAGATTCTCGGTGAAATTACTAATGCTCGAGTTATGTGTTCTATATAATGCTATTATATCATAAAACGTGTGTTTTATAATAATTCGAATATGAAGACAATTTACAAGATCGATATGAATTTCATTAACGGAAATATTCTCATGAATAGATTTTACAAAAACAATGATTCCGCTGTTTTGATTTATTTTGTAAGTTGTGACAAAGTATTTGTAACCAGGTAAATTATAGGTACCTGAGTAGCCGCTAATTCTGGCTTCAGACAACACAATACAATCCGGTTTATGAGTGAGTTCGTTTAATGCAAGCGTAAAATGATCAAAATTTTTCGAGACACTTCGAATATTTAGGTGAAGGATTGTTAATGCTTTTAGAGGATCTATTTCTAATAATGTGTTATTACATTCGACACTAGTTAGACAAATATTTTCCATAATATTAAAGGATGAGTCTATCTCTTCAAATAATGACTCAGACATGGTAGTGTTTTAAGAGTATAGAAAAATAAATTTTTGATTTTGACATTATTGTATTGTTGAAATATAATTGTAGGAAAAACATGTATTTGAGGAAAAACAGTGTTCGCCGAGTGAAACATTAGTTTCAGCAAGAAAATAAATAAAAATATGTATGTGGTTATAGCAGAAGAGTGTGTCCGATAAATAGCAATGATATTAAATGAATAATTTATAAAATTTATCTCCAAGTTTAATATATTGACATTATTCACCATTATTTCATTTACACTTGTGACAACGTAAATATTTGATACAAATATGGCGACGCCGCTATTTCTGTTAATTTTATATTTTGTTGTATAGTGCGAGTAACCCGGTATATTATAATTAATTTCACTCGATGAATGCGTTTCTGATAATATTATACAGTCAAGTCTATTTAATTGTTTAATAGTTATTAGAAATTCTTCGAAATTTTTTTCCAAAGATCTAACGTTTATGTGTATTATTATTAGGCTGGCTGTAGGTTTTATATCTATAAAATCGTTTGTATTATTTACCGTGTCAAAAATCCTTACGTCTATTTTATATGAATTATCTATTGTATTTATTATAAAGTCGTTCATTTTGAGGTAGTAATAAAAATTAACAATAATGTTGGCGCTGGGAATACACTTCACATTTGCAATTATAATATTACTTGTGTTGACTTGTATATCATCACTGCGTGTTAACACTTTGCGGGAGGGCTTTTCGAAATATTTTTTTGAAATATTGTGCAATTTATTTAGGTTTTCGTTAGACTTGTAATTAATAATATGCATCATTAGTCGTAATCGATGCGATCCCTCGCAATTTTCAGCATTTTGTTTCTATAGTTGCACCTAAAACTGTTGGCTGCGTGGTCCGTGGTGTTTTTTTCTCCATATTTAGAATTTTGTCTGGTGCAGTTTACACATGCTGGTACTGTTTTTCCTCTTCCCGGACATTTTGAAAGGATGTGGTCGCCCATGCAGTGTGGGCAAATTGGAGGGCTGGTTCGGTGTAGGCATCTTTTAGCCGTATGCATGAACATACAGCAATGAAAACATTGAGTCAATGGATCGCAATCTTCAATTTTTACTCGTTGAAACTGTATATTTAGTTTACCGAGTGCAAGGAGACTTTTTCGCATTTTGCCACTGGTTTCCATGATGTAGCTAGTGAAATGGCGCTGCTTTTCGTTTATGTTTGTGTTTTTTATCTCCGTTATAAGTGTGATTTTGTTGTCTTCACTTTCCTTGTAAACATCTTCAATTCCTTCGTTCTGGGTTATTATTCCGCAAACTATTTCGTCTTCAGTAAGATTGGATTTTAATCCTTTTATTATTATTTTTGGTCTTTTCTTTTGAATTTCATTTACCACCAAATCGGTATTCAGTTTTTTTATTTCGGCGGTTAAGGTATTTGCATATTCCTTTTTTGGGCATGATATTATTATTTTTTCTTCTTTTGTTTTTCTCAAACCATTTATTCCTATCTTTATGTTACTTAAATTTATTTCTTTTTTTATTATTTTTTCAATTTCTTCTGCTTTAGCATTATTTTTGGTCGACGAAATGATGATTGAGAATCTCTCTTCTTCTCGAGGAGTAACTTTGGTTGTTGATACTATCTGGGCATAGGATGGTGTTGTTGCGCTTTTCATTATTTTTTCAAAGTTTCCCACCAGCTGGTCGTTTTTTTCGATAAGTTTTTCTTGTAGTTGAATTATTTGTTGTTGCATTTTTAATATTTCAGATTTCACTTCATTGTCAAGATCGATAATAATTTTTTCGATGTTTGTTTTGGTTTTTGAGTCTTTAACGGTTTGTATTTTTTGAACTTCATTTTTTAGCGTACTCAACAACTCTTCTACCGTCATGAAAGTGTTACGTTGCGGTGTAACGAGAGCGCGAAGACAGTGCCGTGGGACGGGCTGCCGTTACGAGCGTAAGACACGAACTTTAATTAATTTTAGAACACGGGTACAAAATGCCCCCAATGGGTTAGGTGGATATATATCTTAAATATGAAAAATGACAGCAGGGTATGTATAAGACGATGCATGAATATGATTGAAGCGAGGAGTGTGTCAAGACAGAGTTGTTTGGCGGTCCGTCCTCTCTGCCTAGGGAAACAGTATGATGGATAGTTAGTTAGTAGGCATGTTGTCAATGAAATTTTCACGTAACTTCGCCATTTTAAGAGGCGAATACGGGTACCGCCGCCCCGGGAATAATGCATTGAATAACCCAAACCTCTGCCATAGGCCACCTCAAGTGGACCGCCACAAATTTGGTGACTTAGCAGGGATGCCCGGGTGTATATGGTTAGGTTTAAAACACAACTAAAAAAATATACCGTAAAATAAGACAGAAAAAATAATAAAAACAAAAACAGTTACAAAATTTTTAATAACTAAGTAAATAACACCCCTCTCCCATACACAATAGCTTTTAATGGGGGTACATCTGTAAATAAAAATATTGCTACATAATTATGAAAATGTAATATTTCTGTAAATAAATATAACACATTTTAATTATTACCTTTTATCAGTTATGTTCATACTTTGTATACATAAATTTCCATAAAAATAATTGTAAAAAATACCAAAATGCTCTTTACTTCGGACTTCAGTTGAGACCTGCAATTGCGGACATTAGGTCGGTGCCTAACTAGGTACTACTTGCCAGCTGTTTTGGGTTTATTTATTTGACGCAGACGGACTAATCCACCTCACGCAGCATCCAGCATCTGCCGAGCGACTGAATTACTGACGTGGCAGTACGTCGTATCGAATTTGGTTATACTATCTATTAATAATGTCTAGATTTTAACATAGTACATGAATGAACCACTTGCAAGAGTTTTTAATTGACTAAATCTAATATTTTTACTACACAGCACGAAAATCCTATGAAATGTACGTTGAATACTAATTTGCAATAAATTACGCAAATCCGTATGTGAAAACTTTGTGATAAATGCAAGACTTATTTTTACTCTGTTTATTTTTCTGTAATGATAAACACAAAATGTGTTATCGATATACGACAATTTTTTTAGTAAATTTTTGACTCTCCATTTTAGGACATTCAAATAAATATTGTTCTACTCATATTTATTTTTACAAATCTTCACATTGATTTTGTTACATTATAAGATAATACTTCGATTTAGCCCGTACTAAAAAATATTTATCCAAAAATTGCAAAGGAATCGAAAAGTTCCAATGCCTTAAAAAATCATTCCAAAAATTAAAACACTATGCAAGTGGCCAATCTCGAGGATTCAAGTGAGTGATGTTAGGTGATTAATCATTCAGTTTATGATTATTCAGACGCGCAGTGTTTGTAAATATTATTGATATCGCGTGACACACAATGTGAGGAGCCATTGAGTTGGATGGGATGCTGTATGGATACAAAACATGAAACCTATTTACAGTAATTTCCTCCCGCATTTGTAAACATTGGAGATGGGATCTCCAGGCTAGAACACGCATTGAAAATAAACAATCCGGAACTTTGTAGCTAGAATTACAAAATCACGACTTGAGCTTGTTATTGAAGACCGCGAACATATTTGAAAACCACCTCTTGTTCAATTATATCAGTTCTAAAATAATTGTTAAACAATAATAATATTTAGATGATTTTTATAGCGCCGTTTTTGTGCATAATCACCTCAAGGGCGCTGTATAAATATACAATACATTTCTACAATGATCTATGTTATTACTAACTATATATGGAGATAATTAGATATACAATGAGACAGTACCATACTTACCTGGTAGGTCACTCGAGGTTAACACTTAATTAACATTAACTAATTGTTTATTCTCGAAATTTAGATACAGGATTTAGGACATAATTGGAAAATTGGATATAATTGAACTTTTCGGTATTTATTTTAACGATATATATTCATGTTCTTTAATGAGCGTGTTTAGGAAAGGAAAAGCAAAATTTGATGCTGGGCGGTACTACAGTACAAGGTTTTGGTCAGAATTCACTTTCCTAAATGTGATTCGTCTCTCCAATGTAAATTCAATAATAAAAATATATTTAGTTGCTGTTTTAATTATTATTATTTTATTCCAAAACATATTTATTTATTTTTAGTACATAATAACAAATTATACGGTTATAATAATTCATAATGTTTTGCTTAGTCCTCCTCACAAGGGATGTGGAACATCGTTTGACGCGCCTAGGGGGGAAAACCGACTGCGTGCAGCAAGCGTGGCA
Source organism: Hesperophylax magnus (assembly GCA_026573805.1). NCBI lineage: Eukaryota > Metazoa > Arthropoda > Insecta > Trichoptera > Limnephilidae > Hesperophylax > Hesperophylax magnus. The sequence continues at coordinate 17,722,276 of JAIUSX010000014.1, forward strand.
AGACGGTACGTAACTTTTGCACAGAAACGGGACGACGCGAAGCTGCATTCGGCCAGCCATACTGCGGTATACAGGGTGTCCGGGGGTAAAGTTCGCTGACTTCAGGAGGTGATTCTATATGATGGTAGAAGTAAAAAAATAATTTACACTTTTGCACAGAAACGGGACGACGCTTCATTCGGCTAGCCATACTGCGGTATGCAGGGTGTCCGGGGGTAAAGTTCGCTGACTTCGGGAGGTGATTCTACATGATGGTAGAAGTAAAAAATTACTTGACGTTTTCTACATTCCTACTTGATTTTCGTGTGTTTGGTCGTTTAGTGCCCTTTTCCCATTAATTGAAATGCAAACTTGATATAAAAATGTTACGTATTTTGTAAAAAAAAAAAAAAAAGAGTTTATGTTTATGGGTTTAATAATATATAGACTATACGTAATGAAAATGTGGCATGCATAACTCCATTCGCTGAGTGAGTAAACAAACGGAATTTTTCAAGCAAGTGATTCAAATCAACTCGTCACTTAACACGTTTTGGTGAATAATAGAAATTTCGGATGAGACTTGCTTTGTTATTTTAAATTCTAATCTTTTTTTAAATTCCGCATGCGGACCGGAATCAGTGATTGACAAATTCCGGGAACACAGCATTAAATTAGTCAAATTAATTCTAGTGTAAAACGCGAACAATAAAATTGATTTATCTGAATGCCCCTCCATAATCCTTTTGAAAATAGGATGAACATATTTAATAAAACTATGACATAACCGGAACGTTGCACGAAAAATGCACATAAAATTTAATTTCAAAGACGTCATTTATCAAGTTTTATGCGATGGTAAGTGCTTCCAAAAAGAGAATGGGTATAATTTATTAGATAATAAATTTAAAAAATCCAAAAGCAATAATATATAGTCATAACAACACGAACTAAACAATATTATTTATAGAATTAATGTACCTATCACATAATAAAATGCATATAAAATGGTTGGTTTATTTAACGAAATTCTATATAAAACCGAAAAAGGTGTATAACGAAGATTTGATATTTAATTCACAACATGAAAATTTTTTTAACGAGAGCTATGAAGAGTTCAGATTAAACTAGGTTTATTAAGAGATGGTGTTGAGTCTAGGACAGGGGTGGCAAACATATATTACACGAGCCATTTTTTTTTTTATTTACAACATTGAATCAATTGGACAATGGGATCGGGTTGGAAGATTTGAAAATAGCGAAAGCATAAACTCTAAATATATTTTTAAGGCCTCCGTGGTCGAGGGATAATGTAGCGTCTTGTATAGGGCCAGCAGGTTCTGCTAAAAGTAACCATCTGCTGACCCTATACAAATCTCAAGTATGCCCAACATTTGAATTTCGGAGACCCACAATACTTGATAAACTTTTAAACAGAGGCGCTTTTGTGAAGTGTCACAAAAAAATAATCCAGAGGTCGTGAGTTTAAATGCTGGCGTGTACAAGTACATTTTATATTGACTGTAGCAGGTGTGAGATTATAAGCCATCAACTCTAATTTGTAATTTACAATAAACTTAGAATCAGACAAACGATAATCAAAAACATATTATGTGGGTTGTAGGTACTTATCATGTTAAGTAGAAAGAAAATTGTAGATTTTAAACAGTAGTGGTCCTAATATAGATCCCTGCGGAACTCCATAATACATTTATACAGTACGTATATTTAATGGCACTCATTCATTTTACTCTAAATAATACATCTAACTGAGAAATAAATATCTTCACACACTTAAATATAGGTTCTCCATCTCTGGTCTAGCAGCATCTGGTTCCGAGTTCTGATGTTGGCAAGAATCGATACGAATCTCATAGCACCATAACAATGTATCAAAGGTTTAAAATATGCTTTAATACGTGTTTTATCCTCTGGGGCTTTTGGGCTTCTCACGCCCCACGCCGCGCTGTTAAGGCTAAATAGAATTTCATAAGGACCCACACGGAAGCGTAAACAATGATTATTTAATAAAAAAATATTATTAATACAATTAGTGTTCGTGCGGAGGAATAAAAAATTAACGGTTATCAGAAGGGATATTTCACGATATCTGATGATGTACTCGTATATTATTATTATTATATCAAGCTCGCTGCAGCGTTTGATGATTTTATAAAATGTCAACATTCCTACAACCAAATAATTGTATAGCAAATACCATGAACACGAAAACTTGAATATAAGGTTTCTCTTAAGTAAATAGACTTTCAATTGAATAAACGACTGAGGAGTGTTGGAGTTCATGTCATATTGGCCAGTGAAGATTTTTTTTTGTTTTAACACTAACCCCACGCAGTAGGCCACGAGTAAAATAATTTCCTTCAGGGCCTGTCATCTTTAAGGAGGGGGACGAAGTTTTGGGAAGAAAAAAGGTATGAGGGGTGGGTAGGAATCTAGGGATCAGTGTGTCCAGGAGTGACGGACGAATGATCTATCCCTCCCAGTGCAGCGCAAGGCGATGGGTCAAGAGAGACCAGTTGGAGAGGGCAAAGGGTCTCCCAAACCAGCCTCTCCCGATCCCTGCACGCAACGCAGCAGGTGGACTGGCGAAACCTTAACACACCTCACCCGATGAACCCGGGCACCCCTGCTAAATCCCCAAACGTAGCGAACCACTTGGAATGACCTATGGCAGAGGTGTTGGTTATTCAATAAATGGGTCCGGGGCGGCGGTACCCAAACACGCCTCCCAAATATAAAAATTGAAACATAATTAGGTACATTTTTAGTAAAAGGTCATCATTAATAATTCCCACTGTATATTAATGTTGATTTTTCTTAAATTGTGTCCTTATATCTAATGTATGTAAGACAAGGCGCATTCTTTCCAAATAATCATTGACTTCCGAGTTACGTCGTAAAACTATTATTCTAGAAGCATTTATCTGATTGGGAAGAATGCCAGGAAATAGTGTCAGGGACAGTATTAGTATTGTTCTATGGAAATTGATTCTCAATAAAGAAGGGGAGAATGAAAAAAGCGGATAAATTCTAAGTTGAATCATTGATGGTTTGACCCACTATTCGCATTCACTATCAGCCGCTCTTAAGCATCAACAATGCTGGATACCTCAAAGATCCAATTGTTCATAATGGAAACAAACAGTTTTTTCAGTCAGCACAAAGAATTGATGTGGGAAGAGTGTGGGAAAAATCCATACAGATGACTTGATTCTAAGTTGAAGATGATTATAATCAAAATATGGGTACTCTAGTAAACGGTATATGTGATATGCATACAATTTAAAAAAAACGGGTGTCTCGAAAAAAGAAATAGATAAGATAATGTTTTCGATGCTTTTATCAAAATGTAACAATCTATCTCCGGTTCGATGATAAATAATAATTCAACAACAAGTCTGATAAATGAACAAAACAAAGAAGGAGATAATACGGCAAGTGTAATAGGGAATAGGGAACCAATTAATCCGCATGCCTGCACGCCTGTTCCATTAGCTTAGCGAGAGAGATACTATGGAACTGCAGAACTGGAGACTGTAGGCCAGGGGAATTCAAACGGTCGACCGGGAAAGATTTTCAAAGTTAGATATTAGAAAGTCGGAGAAATTAATTCGCATCTATTTTATCAGTTTGACCAGTGCATAGTCGACATTTCATTGTAGGGTCGCATAATAAGCGTAATCTGTTATGAAAAAAACCGGATTTCATAAGGTTAACTAGGTGCTACAAATGCTTGACAGGGTAAAACCATTTTTGAAAAGATTAGCGCAACAAGTTAATTTAAATGGAAACGTGCACCGACTGAATAATCAACGATTGATTCGAAGATATTCTTCCCATCGAAGAGAGGCCAACACACCGAATCAAAAATATGTTTACGAGGAAACTAAAGAACTTTTAGAGGGAGTTTTCAATTTGATGAAAATTGCAACTTTCATGCGTGTTATCAATTTTCTAGCACAAATGCATTTTAAAGAGTTTCAATGTGAAGCTGTCTACAGTAGAAAACAAGGCCTTGAAAAAAGTCTTAGATATATCAACAAAAGTCAACTGAAAATAAATGCGTTTGTTTTTTTTCTATATAAGGACAAATTTAATTAATAATAATGTGAAACAATCGAAAAATTATGCCTAGAATAAGAGATTCTGCCAAAGAGGTTAATGAACTTGTATAGTGGTTACCTAATGTAGTTTTTTTAAATATAATGTTATTTCTTAGTTACATAGTCGACCACTTGGCTCTTAATAAAATAATCGTAGACGTCCATTAGCACAAGTCTAAGCATCCCTGCTGCAGACTGTCGGATAGCCATTCACAATAATAAAGCTTCATATAAATAACGAACGTTCCACCGGAGAATGGCCTCGCTTAACCTGGGGCAGATTGTTCGTATTTGCCTTGCAATAGGATTGTGTCTGTTTTTACGTTTTATTTCGGAAAGCTCGTTTACTCAGAGATTCACCCCGTTATGGTAGGCAAGTACCTACTAGGTGCACCGCCGCGGGACGAGTTGCATCCTTATAATGGGCGTCTTTCAAATGCGCATAATATACATAGGAAATCTTCCCAGATTCTGTATAATGACGTGCATTATCTGCAACAAAGACGTTTATCGATCCTCACCCGGGCTGACTGAGTAATACCCTTATAATTGAGACATTATTCATTCGGTAGGCAATAATAAGTCACAGTTTGATAAGGAAGATATAAGGAGAATCTGATATAGTTCGCGGAAGATATTCTGTTTTATACATACAAAACGCTCTTCATGCGCCCATGAGGTGATTTTTTCACAAATAAAACTGACTATTTTTTACATTTAAAACTGTTTAATTGACATTATTTTGTAATGCACGGAGTACCATGATGATATATATTACCGAAACACTGTTAACATCAAGTCATACATGTAAATTACACTATTTATGGAGAGAAAGCCTCTAAAAGAAAAACACAAAATAGTGTATTAATCAAATTTAAAAAAAATACATATATTGGGACATTATGGTGGGCCTGAAGGAAGTCGCGATAGTTCAGAGGTTTATAGTATCAAGTCCGATTGGCAATAAATTCCGGCGTTCATTTGCGGGGAAAACAATTTTTCTCGCAATATTTTCACGAACAATTTGATAGTAAATTCATTGACAATATTTATGTCAGCATCATTGCAGAACATGGCAACTAAAAATACCAATTAATTAATTGCGACGGGAATGATTTTGTAGTTATATTATATTAAATTATATATATTAGGTTGCTCATTACTGGGACGCTACGTTCCACTTAATTTAATATAATAATGATAAACAACATTCACGCGATTAGCTGTCACGTGTCTCCTAAAGAGATGTGTATTATCAAACGATATAATGTACTAAAAGAAGCATCATACAACGTGCTGTCATGCTGTGGTTCATCATGCATGTGTAATCATTACAAATAATTACATATTAGCGAGGTTCACCATCATGCAACATGAGGTCTGTACTAGTTGACCATAATACGAGATTTACACTTCGGAGTGATCGATTACTTATGTATAACATTTCGAACGAATTAGTAATCGAAATAATCTAAAAATCGCTCTGAGATGGGGCTCGTTGAAGGAATAAATGGGAGACGACTTCGTTGTCGGTTCTTTTTTAGGACAAAAAAATTTGCGTCCTGATTTTTTTTAGGGGCCAAAACAGTTGTCTGTGCACTGCAGGATGAAGTCCTTGGAAAACTGTTTCCTCTTTCCCCGGTTTCATTCTTCGTGCTGCTACGTGTTTCCGTCTAATCTGATTATATCGTTAAACCGGCAGGTCTTAGGATGGCCTCAAGTAGTTATCATTCTACCAATCCTCTTAGGCTCCGAGATTTGACATTACGTTGTCCATTCTTCAAGCGATGTATTTCGCACATTGACACTCCAATACTTTCATTTTCTTCCCCATGCATTCGTATCCACTACAATCTGCTAGCGTGATGTCTGGCATGCATCTTTCCATCCCACATCACGTTACTTTCAGTTATGCACCTATTGTGCATTAGATATTGTGTTTCCGTGTTTGATTGAAAAACACGATGCTTTTGAAAATCATGAATAATAATTAGATGTTCAGGATTGAGCAATTTAATGATGAGTTATTGGTAACCCTATCTGTCTTCAAATTCCCAGAAAAGTAAATCAGGAATTTAATAGAAAAAGCGAGGGGGAATGGATAAGGCAGTTCTGCAGCATAAGATATGAGATCAGGACAGGCCATGTCTAGCGAAGCGCGGAGAAATGCATACAATCATAGACTAGAAAGAGAAAAATAGTTACCGAGATGCAGACGAGATAGTGCACCATGGCGATCAAAGAGGGAGTGCATTCAAAAAGATACATTCAGAGATTACATTTTATAAGCATCTCGAAAACTGGTTGGCATTCATTTAAACGACGCAAAATCTTAAAGGCCGTTAACTAAAAAGTCATGTAAAATTTTGCTTATAAATAAGATGGATTTTGGCATGGAACATTATTAATCATCATTTATGATTATTTATATATTTAGTTTAATATTAACTCTCGCATTTATAGGGTGGGTAGTTGTTTTACTAAAATGGACAGAACAATATCGAAATACAGAAGGTCAAGTTGCCAGTTATGTGAAATATTGTATAACGAGAATGTAAATCTGAATCGACAAATTATGGTTTTATTACCCGATGAAAAAAAATATATGCGTTATTGGTCACGTCATGAAAGGAAACCAGATTTATAAATGCCAAGATCTTATTATATAGCCCAATAGCGTATGATATTCAGTTCAGTTCCGATAAATCGCCGTTTATTGAAATATATATTTTTTTTTTATATTTTCATACAAAAAAAGCAATATTAATAGGTTAACAATGATTTTTGTTAAATCACTTTAATTGTATGCTTTGTATTACCTACCCCACTAGGTGTAACTTGTGTTGAGGTAGACGACAGGAATGTACAATATAAAATATATTATTGCAAGTCATTTACATTTTTTTTAAAGAGAGTAAGACAAACATTCCCGGGTTACGAATAACGTGACAATATGTGAAAATCTTCTACTACCACCACAGTAAGCGAAAAATGTTGCTTGTATTGTGATGGAGCACTTTGCCAGCCGAGGAATTCGGCACGCTACGTCTGGGTGGGACCCAAACGCGATGCCAACTCAGCTACTGACCGGTCGTGTTCGGTAGCTAAGTTGGACTCAGCGCGTGCCCATTAAGTGTTAAATTTAAATAAATATTCTAAGAAGAAGAAAGATTAAAGTATGTAGTGTGTAAAAGGAGAAGAATATAGTATATATTTAGACATGATCATAAAGACTATTATTAGGTAATATATAAAGAAATTAAAGTAATTTAACGAGAAAATTACGTACTATTAGAAGTGTATAAAGAATAACAAGTTTTATTTCATACGCTTTTCAATAGAGATTATGTTAAAATCTTAAATTATTTTAATTGTATTACATGGCAATTAGAACATTAAACGGTATCTGTTAAGGATCGAAAGTCAGAACGAATTAATTAATTTTTTTTCATATATTAAATGCGTATAATTTATAAATATAGAATTAAAAATATAACCGGGTCATAATTTTGGAAGTGACCAAAGAATGAATGCCAAGATTTTTCCCATTTGAGTGATGTTTTAGAAAGCGTTTTAAAGTGATAATTTAATGGTTACGCGCCTAATCATTTTACTAGGTCAACTACCACAAGCGTTAAGAAGCCTATGCATACTTCCCAATACATAGTCAGATGGCGTAACCTAGGAAACGTAAACTAAACTCAACTAAACGTAACTCTAAACTACAAAATCTTTAAAAGACAATAAGAATTAACTCTTAACAATTAGAGTTAGGCTTATAAATTTGCTATGCATTGTACTTTTAAATTTCAGTGTAAGTTATTAATTAAGATTAAGAAAAATAAATAAAAAATATTAAGGCGACACAAGACAATAATATATTTTTTTCAGATCGATACCCAAGTGTGTAAGTTATTTGTATTTCAGATTAATAAAAACAGTACCTTACCATTAAAATATTTTACGTAAAACGGTTTAAAATTTTATAAAACGCTCTTTAACTGAAAAATTAGCGGTAAGCAACAGATTTAATTTTACTAGGTAAAAACTAAGGTAGAAACATCTGGGATTGTATACGTTTATAAGAATTAATTAAAATAAAGCCCACGGAAAGATCAATTTTCAAAGCCTGCTAGGGAAAAATCGACCGAAAGTTCATCCAATACACCAGAGCCGCGCGTCGCATATTTTCTTACCCGCCTTCTTCACTTACGTCGCGTCGTTACGTTTACGACTTTATTTTAGGGTATCGTGTCGTCTTAAAAAGACCAGAAGATATTGTTCGTGTGAAATAAATAATCATAGAATAATAAACGCACATTTATGAGAGAGGCACTTTCAGCATCGGACTTCAAATTTAATCCAGAAGACAGTAAGAGGCAAAGATGTTTTATGTGGAACTCTGAAGTATTTAAGTTCTCTTCGGACATTTCACACTTAACTCCCTAAGCGACCATTGTTCTAATGTCAAGGGTCACGGGGCAAGACAAAGGTCAAACTGAAATAATAAAATAAAAATACAATCTCGAAATACCAAACTAGCAGGTTGCGGCTGGGATGCGCGTGAGACCAACTTACAAAGCGTGATACTTGTTAGCTTTACTATAGTTTAAACGACCTATGAAGCAAGGGATCTCAATATTATCAATAATGATAACTTAAGTACTACACCGTCATCTTTAAAAAATAATGAGTGGAGATTATTTTCGAATACCGAGGCTTGCAATTATCAGCTTCGAAGGGGATTTAAGGCATAGTTGTAAAGCCATATTATAACAGTATTATGTAAAAACCCACTAGGTCATAAAAATATGTTTAATTTTAAGCCACTAGTTATAAGTCTTAGTTGTAAGTCACTAGTTATAAGCCAGAAGTAATAAAACGGAGTTATAAATCTAAGTGGTAGGGTAAAGGTTAATGTATAAATGAAGTTGTAAGGCGTTATTGAGGTAATTTTCTCACAAAAATAGACATGATCCAAACATTATTACTATCAAGATTAAAGCGAATTGAAATGTTGGGTCAGTAAAGTGATGATATTGAGAAGCATGAATGGTTTTAGAAATAAATCGAATGATGCCAAAAGAACATTAATAGTAACTAAATAATATTATGGCTTTTAAATATATTATATATACCGTAGGAATTTTAATGTGTAGTTGAAATGTTGATTCTTGCAACAAAATCGTAAACATATGTTGTCTGTCATTCTATTTTCGGATGTGCCCCGACCGCAAAACTGTTTAGAACCCCTACTGCAGGGTACCTACTACAATTACAATTCCTACGTCCTTATACAACACGAATATGTTTTGTCTGTGTATTGTTGCTCTACATGTATGCTGTGTGATGTATGCACGAGCAAGTACATAAATGCTATATGCCTTGGTAAATCAGATGTTCTGAAACATAACTATGGAGAACCTATCTTAATAGCCTAAGGAAATTTTGTAACACGATTAAATTCCTCGTTGCAGTTTCAGAGAGATTACTTACGTATACGTTAAATGGTGTTCAGAGTAATTTAACATATAATATTATACAGAACTAATATTTTTTATAACATTGAATGTGAATAGGACAAGATTTATAATTCTAAAAACATAACGATAATAAAAAAATATACCCGTTAAAATAAAAATGCGGAAAGGTGTTGGGTAGTATTGTTGACAAATAATCACTGGAATGACACTTGAGAAGAAATGGGAAGGACAAGAAGAATTCTATAACAATAATACTCAAAACGCAATAACACCTAGTTTTATTAATATATTAGAAACCGCACAAGAGTTTCGAGAGTTACTACAACTTTTCAAATCCCACTTAGGAAATTTTGTGAGACTGCATTAAGTGGGGAAGAGGAAGAAGAAGCTGGGAAGAAATTGAATTTTGACTTTCAACTCAACACGGATATTCTGAGTGTTTTCACCTCAAACCCTTGAAATAGAACCCGCAACCTCCTTATTCGTAGCCAAAGATCGTAACCACTCAAACACGGAATTGTTATGATAATGAGAAATAACACAGAGGTCGTTAAATTATTGTTGTTCCTAACAAGCCAATAAAAAACTTTTTAAGGTTTAAAGATTTTTAAGTATGTCTTTATCTGTAGGTACTCGTTTTCACAACAAGTTTAATGTGTGTTATTTCCTTAGTAAACCTCTAACGAAAACTTTCATGTTTCAATAATGTAAACTGTTGTTACTTAAATCATTACCGTCCTGCAGGATACTACTCTCAGCGGGCATGATAACATCTAGCCGGTGTATTTTACCCGAGCGAGAATAATCAATCCTTCAAAGTTGGAACTCGGAACACAACCCGTGGCCGGCGAGGAGCTAAAAAAAACTCCGAGAAACAAGAGATCTCTGATACGGGTATAGTAACGAGTTATATTTTATGCAAATCGAAAACTAAAATAAGTTCGAAAAATGGAAAAGGTGGATCACTTTCCGATGTTTCTCCGAAGAAATTATAAAAGTGATTCGATTTTTAATACCATTTAAGAGTACCAACTCCGCCCAACCATCTGCAGCCAGTGAGACTGTCGCATCTACAAGTTGTGAGGCTAAAGGTGAAAGAGGAAGGGGGAAAGACATGGGGAATTGAAATGTTCACCGTTAATATTCAACAAACACACAGAAAAAACTAATTAAATTCCACAAATAAATCTTAATTTAATTAATATTCGTTGGCAGGACCCACCCCCCACACCCCCAACCTCTAAACCGGCCGCAAAGTTTACAACCCTGTTCTGTTGGGAGGGGGTCGGCTAGGCGTTAGTCCACCAACACCGCCACCAACACCGCCACCACTCCACTACACTTCCCTACATCACATCCGAGCCCATCGCTTCGTGCAATTACTACTATAATTAAAATAAACCCCGCCAAATGAAAACGTCAATCCGCTGACTGCCGTGGCCATTATTCGCAAAATAATAGCTTAAATTAAATTTAACAACAAAGCGATATTGGATACACATCGACGATGTCACGTTACGGCGAAACGGTCGGCCTGAATTGTATAATTGTAGTGTTGGAAAATAAAATCAAAATAGAAAAGGCAATAATCCTGTTTTATTAATTAATACACCAATGTTAGATGGACAATTTTTTTCGGTATTGATAAAAAACCTCATATCGTATTTATTTTTTACAATGTTATAGGTATCTACGAACTTAAATCTATTTCGCAAGGGTTTTTCATACATACATAGTTTGGTGAAATCACCAATAACCTATACAATTTTGTATTTAAAAATATATTAAATAGTTTTAGCTACATTTAGAGACTAGATCTGTATATTTTCCCCTCCCTCACTTCCTTCAAACACAAAACATATTGCAAATGGGGATGCCGTATTTCCATAGGATTCTGACAGTTGTGAGGTATTTACAATTAAAAAAAACAATGCAAGTATTTCTGCTAGAAAAATACACTCTAAAAAAAGTCGAGAAGTTACTCAATTAAAGTAATAAATAAATAAATTATTAATAAGTAAGATGTGTAATAATGTAATGTCGATGTGTATTGATTACACATCTGCCCTGGTAATGGACACTGCAATACTGTCCGAAACGTTGGCTAAAGAAGGAGATAGCGCAACACAGTATAATACCCAAAAAAAAATTCACTATAATACTTTTGGCCGTGAAAATCTCAAATCAAACCCGATTTCCATGTCGCTTAACTTTTAAGTAGGTGTATCAGCTCAGCTTAACATTATGATGATAAATGCAATAATACTACACTTAAAGTACGAAAGTGAATTGCCTGATGTACTGCAAATAGAATGGCTAAACAAAGCGGAAAGGATTGAAATAATGAGCGCTCTCTGCATATGGGTTCTTCGCAGTCGGTAATATAATCGTCTATCATCAAGAACTACTCAAAAGGGCACCACTGAGTTTTCTCAAAATATATTTCCATCGAATAAGATACTTTCATTATCGCCCTGGAGGGATACAACCATTCAGAATCGAAAAGTCGCGGTGACGCTTGAAATGGCTTTAGCCGTAATATCCCTCCCCGCTATTCTCAGCCACAGTACATTTCTCTAAGAAAGAAGTCATAGTTACATTGAAATAACAAAAAAAGAAGATTTACCTGACGCCTGTTCATTATTTCACACAATGATCGTATTTTCAAATTTTGAAGCATTACCTGAAAAGAAAGAAAAACATAATTAGTAAGAAATGCATTAAATCATCTGTCAATTATAGTATATATAATCTGTATGTATATTTAAATATGCACTATATTTACATATATGTACTGTTTTTAAAAATCAGTAGCATATTTATTAATAATAAAAACAAAATATTAAAATAAATATCTTTGCACACACCACTATGAGGTGGGTCACGACTGAATGGGATTTTTTTATAATAGTGATAAAATGGTGTTAAATGGAGACATAAAATCAATTATTTTTTATTTAATATTTGGATGTTATCTAATACATCCGGTTTAACATTGAAATTTCACGTAATAGCGAGAAACCCCTGATTGTGATTAATGTTTTGAACAACCATGGTTGATTTCTTACTGCACACGATACACGACACATGGTACACAACACGACGCACGACGCGCAGCTAATTCTCGGATATTCTAATAGGTACGTTGCTAAAATATTAAGTTCAGTTGAAACATAAATAATTCGGTTAGCATACGTGCCATCGAGGAAGAGATATTTTTCCTAGAGATGTGTTGCCTAAATCTTCAGTAAATTCCCCCACCGTAACTGCATTTAATATTTTATATAAATATAACTGACACGTACTCAGATCTCGAGTTAAAAATTCAGTTAATTATCCATTGTAATGGTTTATCCAAACGTTTTTCAAGCACACAGATTATACCCCATGTTTTCCAACGATCATGTTCGAATTGTCACACAAATAGCAAAAAAGGTTGAAATGGTATATCAATAGTTATTGATCTTTCTATAACTTTCAAAGTAGCAGAGTTTGGTGCAATATAACCCAAATACGTCTAGTCTGGCAGTATTATCAATGAAATAATGATATATGCACTACTAATATCAATTCCCCCTCTCCTTCTTGGTGATAATTAGTATTTTATCCTTTTTATGTATTTATTTTAAAAAACATAAACAGTTAATATTAATTTAATATAGAAAGGAGGATGGAAAAGAACCAGACCAATTATAAATGTTCACAGATGGTTGAATTGATAATATACAACAAAGTATTTAGTAAATGTAGACTAAAATATAAAAACATGACTAAATAACAAATTTAAAATCCGAACTAAGTAACAAGTATAAAAATGGAAGTAGAAAAATGTAATAAACCTATATAATGCTTTACTAATTAATTAATAAAACCTATTTAATCTTTCCGGTCATCAAAATATATTACGGGAATTTGGAAAACGCTGCTTCGTGTCAAAATGTTTGCTTGCTCTTAGTTGGTACTTTTGTCAATAACTGTAATATTACGTCTGACACTACATATCTATCACAAGTTTTAGACAGTTCCATAATCAATAATGACCGCAGCCTACTTCTGAGGAGTTTGAGGTACAACAGCAAGTTTCAAAACATCATTACAATCGGACTAACTTGAAGCAGAAGACGTTGAATAAGGCCTTTGAGCTTAGTGCAATATGTGTTCCTCTCACCCTCGCCTTACGCCCCCTTATCACAACTGGAACGTTTGGTTAATGATTTCGTAATTGCATACCATATTTGCTGTAGAGATGTCAAAAAAAGTTTTTTATAGGATTCGTAGTAAATTTTTTGCGCACTATAAATAACCCCTAAAAATGAAATTTTCCTAATCTTTGAAGTCGAACCGGAGGTAAACAGTTCCATTAGAAAATCGTCATATTTTAAACACGTCACTTTGACCACATTTGGCACCCTTTTATTTCTATTAATATTGAGAGAAAACATATTTTTAATTTACCCACCTTACTGTTTACTCTAAATAATGGACATTTTTTTTTTTTATAAAGACAAACATTCCCAGGTTACGAATAACCTGACAATATTTGAAAATCTCCTACTACCACCACAGTAAGCTGAAAATGTTGCTTGTGTTGTGATGGAGGACTTAGCCAGCCGAGGAATTGAACACACTACGCCCGAGTGAGACCCAAGCGCGATGTCAACTCGGCCACCGACCGGTCATGTTTCGAAAACAATTTATTTTTTAGTCAGGATAAACGTATGTGGAAAATTAACAAATTTATAATTATAATTTCACTATACGTTTATCCCAAAGATATTAGAAGAACGAGATGTGCTATGCGCAGTTCGTACTGAGTGGAATTGTTTTGCCGAGTGTCGCCGGTTTTGTTCACCAATACTACTGCACACCTTCGCTTACGCTAAGGCATCGCTAAGGTATCCGCACTAATACATAGAACAGATTTCTGTGCGTACACGTCCCGATACCGTTCAAAGTACCCTAATTAGGTAGTACTCCGGCTACGGTCCGGCGGCCAACATAGCATATCTCGTTCTTCTAATATCTTTGGTTTATCCAGACGAAGAAACCATCGGTTTTTAAACATGTCGATTATTTCAATTAAATACTGGTGTATACAAAGTTATTTATTTTCCACATAATGTATTTGCGATTGATTATTGAAAAAAATTATATGTTTCCATTTTCTTCTAATTGAATTTCCTCTAGTAACTAGCAAAACATCTTAATATCCCCTAAAAACTTAGCGGTTTTTTATTAAAGATTCATTGACTCGGAATTCATGGAGAATTTCGTCAAAGTCAAATCACAAATTGATTAAAACATTTGTCACCCCTCCATTGCGCGAGGAGCCGATTCAATTGCAAACAGCGACTATTTTAGATGAGTTAAAAATCCTGGCAGCGATTGTGTTTAAATACGTTTCACGTGTGTACCATCGCAAAGGCCATTAATTTCCCCCGAGCATCGGAGCGCCAAACCATATCAAAGTCACAAATTATTTATGGTCCGCTCGCACATAAAGCCCAGAATGCCGGGAAAAATGCAAATTAAAACGGAGAAAAATGTTGCACCTGCGGTACCAAACACAACGGCACACGACGTGAAAAGTGAGTAGACCAGGAGATTATTAATTAGCTTCTGATCGAATGATGAAACTTTGATCAAAAAATATTACCTAATAATATTTTGCGCTCAAGTTAGAAATAAATCAGAATATTCCACCAATGGATCACGAAAGCAGGTCATTACAAAACACACGACCATATTAATTGCAAATATTTGTAATAGGTAAGTAGATATATACCCAGATTTTTTTTCAAATGAATCACGAAAGCAGATTTCAAATAAGGTTGGTCATATGTAGTGCTCAAATTCCTAATAATTATCATTGTTTTGACAATTTGATCACGAAACCAGAATATTAAAACCCCTGACCATTTTTTTGTGTCGTACCTATGCATCTATCATTCGATCGTCAATTGGATCACGAAAACAGAATAAGTGAAGAAAAACTCGACCATAATAATTTTGTATGCCAGTGATTATCTCCCATAAAAATATTGTTTTTACCTACAGAGGTTTGGATTTGCCAGAGAGGAATAAAAATGTAGTTCATATATACTAAAAGTCTTCGTTCATAAAAGAAAAAAAATACCTTGGAAAATATCCATCTAAGATTATGATGGTAGCTAAAATATTATTTAAAAAATTCAGCGAGTGATTGAGTGTACTGCTGTAGATCGTTCACCTTAAGCTACGTGATTTTTAATCGGCACGTGCAAAATGCATATTTTTCTCGATCAAGCACTGCAAACACTTAAAAGGAAAATATATTTTATTCATAGATCGCATTTATTTAACATGTCTATTTCTAGAAACGTTACTTACATAGCATTATACAGATTGGTGAATGCACTACAACGAACTTAGTAATGTGGCTGAAGTGTGTTCGTTGTATATAATTAGGACACAACCGTTTTGGTATATCCATTACTTACTAGTCTTACGTACTACGGTACATACTTTATAATAATATATATTGAATTTAAAAACATCTATAATGATATTCGAACTTTAATAACAGTATTTTTTATTGTTATAATTAGTTTTAATAGATGAAATAATTCTCGAAGTGTTCAAATCTATAGACGTGACCCGTAACGTCACCAGTCTCAAAAAGCCTACGTTTTTTTTCAACCGACGCTGTATTTTGTACGGGAGTCAAGACGTTTTTTATTCTTAAGCTTACAACACTAGGTAAGATGTTAACATCTCGTCACTAATGTTATCTTATTGAACCAAGGTGGAAAAATGCATTCATGACGGCACCTGATAAACAATTTGACGGTGTTTAAAAACCTGCATTACAACATATTTACCGGTTCAAATGTGAATGTGGACCAGTGTTGCCAATTGATATGTTCTAAAATACCCACAAAAGATGAATAAATGTTAATGTTCCCCATAAAATCCCCGCAAGTTTCTTTACCTCCAAAGTGAAAAAAAATCTATTGAAATTGGGATTTATTTTATATTATCTAGTCATTTTCGTTTTTTTTGTTCAGGCTTTAAAAATAGACTATCTTGAAAATTTGATGTGGAAGAAAACGAAATATAGTACTTTCTCACAATTGTTATAAATATGATTTCTCAATATGGTTGATTTATCAAGAAATGCCCAGAATCTCAGTATTTTCCCCCACAAACAGCTTCTCTCCGCAAAAAAACCCAATTCTTGAAAAGTTTTAGACATTTCCCGCAATTTATAATTTTTTCCGCGAATTCGTCACCCTGATGTGGATATTTTAGAATATAGATATATTACTCATGTAGACTGGTTGTGATGTATCAACATATTCAGTCGTACCAACCAAACGATTTGTTTTTATGAGATGGTTTATTCGTTTTTAAATAACAATTTATAAATTCAACATATAATAATTTACAATAAAACTCAGAATCGTATGTCGATATATATATATATATATATATATATATAGAACGACAAACATAATATTTTTTCTCAGGAATTCCTTATTGATTTCATACACTTTATTTTGCATTTTTGACTGCTTAGTCATTCGTTTGCTATTTGGGAATGTCTTGATCATGTGGATTGATTGACAAAGCCAATATTTAGAAATTTGGAATCAACACACCTCCGAACGGGTCGGGTTAGTAGTCGGGAGACGCACGGTAAACTGCGCTGATATTCACAACCGGCGCTAAACGCGCTAACAGCGTGGGTAGGGCCGGATCGAATCGACACCTATCATTTTTTACGTTAACTTAAATAACGTGGTACCGCATAAACATCCCCAAACGTCCCGAAGCCATTGGAACCATGGCCTCCTCTACTTGGGGAATTTTTAAAGGTTGAATGAAGTAGAGAGGTGAGGGGCACGTTGAAGAAGAAGATTGGGAAGGATACGTTTATAAAAAAGGGTACTGAGATTAAGAACCTTCCACCTATTCAGATCTGGTCACCAAAAACGGCAAAAATCATTTGAACGTGCCGAAAATATACTATTTACATCTTCTATATAAATAATAGAAGATGTAAATACGTGTGTTTTTATTAAAATAGATGTCACCTGTGACAGGTAAAAACATGTTTTTTTTTAAACAACGCCATCTGTTGGACGTGAAAGCAACACGCGCTATTTTTTCTCTGTCTGCACGGACATAATGATCCACAGCAACGCGTGAGGAGGTTCAGCTAGTAATCAAATAAAATGTAATTGCGCACGCCAGGATTTGAACCTCGAACCTCTTACCTCTTACCTATCAACCAAGGAGGCCGTCAAAACACTGTTACACTTTTATAAAAGATTAATAATAAATAGTGGTATATTGAAAAGCCGACCCTGTTCGACTAACATCACAGTTTACAAGATCCAATGAGCGTATTCGTACGGCAATGCATGTCTGATTAATATGCAGGGCCGATTTATTAGACTGCATGTCCTCGGCACAGAAATCCCATGCATTATTCAGTCTGCAGTAGGTACTAGGTAGTAGTGTATGCGAGTCGATTCGATTACGCGTGTCTCAATTAATTGGATAAGTCCTCTAGACTCTCAGCATGTTGTGTGCAACGGAGTGCACTAGAATTTCACCGACTGCATCGAGCAGTTTGGGTTTCGTTTTCTGTTTACATTTCGTTCCAGTCGGTCTCAGCATTTTGCTCGAGCTTGTAATTTAGTCATCTTCGCGAGCGTTATCTAAAGGGCCTTAATTACTACGATGCTATCTTTTAAGGAATCTAACTCGATAAGAATTTTAGAAACGTAATGATCTCGCTTGAAATTTATGTATCACAGTCATGCTGATAGAAGCCAATGACCGGAAAACATCATCACACATAAAAGTTGAAACAGCAATAAACATACTAAAAATTGCTTGACGAAAACACATTAAACAATACAAAAACAAAACACACAACATACCGTGTAAACAAAAATGGACAACCAAAAAATCCTCACACTATCAAAATCCACTTGTGTACTGACAACTGCTCTTATAAAGAAATTGAAAACATAAAATACCTACAAATATACATCAACGCCTATCTCAAATGGAACGTACAAATAGACTATATCAAGAACAAACTACCTACTCGAAACAATATACACATTATTTTTTTTTTGTATTAGGCAATTCACCCTAAAGAGAGTGCTTTGTGCCGATTGGGTTACGATATATGGTTAAACTGATGTGAATTATCTATATACACATTCTAAAATATAAGAAACATATTAAAAATATATACTATGCCAATCTAAAATTGAATATGGAATATTTGTGGAACTTGGAACCTAACCTAACCACTTAGCTTAGCATACATTATTTCAAGCATCATCAAATATTTGAGGGGGGTCATGTCAAAAATAAGAATAACAGAGAATGTATGACATGATGCATGAATGCGAATAAAGCAAGGATTGTGCCAAGACAATTGTGTGGTAGGTCTATCTTCTCTACCTCCGGGGTAACGGTGTGTTATTTCAAGCGCTTTCCAGGACAGACATTCATACCTGATTTCAATTACACTTTTGTTTTCGGTAATGAATGAATGAAAATCTTGGAAGCGGAACTTAACCTACTCCGATCGAGCTGAAACTTGGCAGATAGACTCGTTGTCGATGACAATCAATTCTTTCGGTGGCAATCACGTACACATGCAAGGACCCACATACGCATTTCACTGAAATCGGATGACATTACAGCAGTTAACATAAGAAATAAATGTCGGTACTGCTCGATAGGCATTTAGCGAGGGTGGTAGAGTTGTCGACCCAGCTTCTGGGTAGGAAGGTTCAATCCTCATACAAACCATATATTTAGTTTTAAAAGACATTTTAAAATAGATTTATTGAAAAAAAAACTTTTTTTATAGGTTGATTTTTTACATACTCATTGTGTAAGTGAGGTCGATTTCAGTTTTTTTAAGTGACGCTGTTTGGTAACGGGGAACATCTTTCCACTTTTATCGCAGAATGGTTAACCGGGTAATTTATTTGTTAAAAAAATGTTAAAATGACGCGAAAGCATTCCACGATGATAATAAATGCCTCTAAATATGTATTTTATCCCAATAAGATTGGTCTAATTCGTCTTGTTGATTTTATTGTATATATGAGATAATTTTTCCAATTGAAAGCATTAATAATTCGATGGGTTAATTCAGAAATACGCGGGCAGCCATTATTACGTGCGTCGGTTAGCAGTCCTGACCCAAATCCCATATGTTCAAACCACCAAATACACTTGCAGGGATTCAGACACGGCTAATCATGTTTGATGTTAAAGGTATCCTTAATTATAAATATAAAAATTAAAGCTATCAAGGCCTATTGTAAACTCGTATAAACATGGAAATCGCACAATGTACAAATCAGCTGGAACATTTAGTACGAGAGTGTCAGAAATTACACTAATCAGCGTGGTATTGGCATGGTACTAGGCTTGCATAATAATAAAGATGTTTAGGGCTTAGCTATGTAGCGAGTGCTTAACAGGTTTTGTTGACTATATTATTATATTCCACGTTGATCTTTTTTTAGATCTGTACACTTATTGACCGTGCAAAAAACGAGGAATACTTTTAATAAATTCCCTCATCTTGACAAAAATATTGCAATACTAGATTAGAGAAGTGAGAAAAAATATAGACAATAAAACATTATTTATTATTATATACAAGCTGTACCCCGCCACGCATTGCTGTGGCTCAGTCTGTCTGTGCATCTTAGGTATTTTATTTAGTCATTGGTCTTTGCAAAAAAATTAGCTGATGTTGCTTTTACGTCCAACAGATGGCGCTGTTTTTTTTTTTAATTTAAAAAAAGCACGTTTTCACCTGTAACAGGTGACATCTATATGATATGGATAGACGTATTCGAATGTAACATGGTGTGTAAAAATTTGAAAGGAATCGGTAAAGAAGTTTCGGATATTTAAGATTTTGAACAAACGTACATTTAAATTTTTATTTTTATAGATAATATTGAGTGAAAACCCAGGACCCCCTATGTGGGAGTTAATAAAAAAAATCACCGTGTAACAAATAGCAATGTACTTGTATGCATTGTGATTTGGGGTGAATAAGAATTTTAAAAAATCTGATGCAAACAGTAAGAATGTAAAACAATAAAACACTGGTCAAGTTTTCCTGGAATTGAGATTTAAAAAGGATCACTCAATTAGTGGTAGCCAAATCACGCGTCCGATGCTGCAATCATTCTTACATCCTCCGGGCTATCGATTGCATAGCGGCCGCCCGACCAACCAAAGGAACGCGGCAATATGTCAACAGGTTGATATATGACGGTCAAACTCTATTTTTATTTGGCCACCCATCCAAAAGAATGCCCGATGATCTTTTCTTTCTGTTGTATGATCGGGTAATTGATTAGTCAACGGGCCGGGGGAGCAAGTGATGAGGCATAACGATAGAAGCGGGAACAATAATTTGTTATTTAATCATTAATTATTTGAGCTACTGTCACAGTGCAGCGGAGAGAAAATTAATAGACAGTCAATTAATTGTTAGGCAAGTTCTTATAGGCGTACCGTTGATAGATCCGTTATAATCTCTCACTCTTTATCGTAAACGATCTTAACGGAATTCTAAATTGCAATTTAAATTAAAAGTACTTAAATTTTGGCTTGCTTTAATTAAATAAATCGATAAATTGTTGTAACAAACAAATGTATTCAAGTTGTAGTTGTTGAATCATCCTCCCTTAGTCAGTAAAAAAATAAACTAACAGGTCCAGAAAAAAAGTACATTCTTAAAATTCATACATTCGTAAAAATAATCGTACATTCGTAAAAAGTGAAGATATGTTGATCAATAGATAATCTCATTATAAAAAATATATATGTACATTATCGTCAAAACACTGATACTTAATTTTTTAAAGTCCATACAATACAAAAACACATATTTATCACCTCTGAACACAATTGTCAATTCTGTATTAATCTGTACTTTATTTATCAATGCTATCGATTATTTTCTATTCATCCAACTATATTATAAACTTATAAACTACCCTTCCCATTTTTTCTACCTTACAACTCCTGCGGTGATCTGTCTTTTTATTACTACTATCTGGCTGTTATTTACTTTACCGGTTTTGTTTTATATTAAGTGCTAAATTATAAT
This sequence comes from Hesperophylax magnus, assembly GCA_026573805.1. Classification (NCBI taxonomy): domain Eukaryota; kingdom Metazoa; phylum Arthropoda; class Insecta; order Trichoptera; family Limnephilidae; genus Hesperophylax; species Hesperophylax magnus. The sequence goes on from JAIUSX010000014.1 coordinate 17,744,016, forward strand.
ATGAACTAAACTTGTCAATTTGACTGGCCTAAAACAGGATCTATTCCTAGTTGGCTAGTCAAAGTTTCCGCATGTTTTATTGTATGATTTTTATGTGAAATAAATTTATTATTATTATTATTAAGAAATAAAAATGTCAAGAATTATTCATTGATGAGTGGAAGGTACCATAAGGGGAATGATAGGTAATGGCGTACACGTAGGAAGGAGTGGTTTACAAAAAAAAACATGTTCAGTCTTACTTATGAAGGATTCCCTAATACGCCGCTGCAGTACTGGTATAGCTAATAATAATATTCATGCAAGTTTTTTTTAGACTGGCGCCACTTTGTTCCAATCCTCAAAAACACGGTCATTTTTGCATTTCGCGTTTAGTTGCTAACTTCACGTTTCTTCAGATGACATTTGCGATGTCATTGACCCTTTCTGCTTTGAATTGCTCCGAAATTTGGCCAATTTGATTATGTGTTCCGTATTTGCTTTGGTAAACCAATAATTCGATTCAAAATATTCCTATGATACTGCTACCAATGGTTATTTACTGCTTTTTTTACATTTTCATTGTGCAACCGATCGATATTTGTCAAATCAACCAGATTGTTAACAAAGTCGGAGATATCCGTCTCAATACCGTAGTAATACGTTCCTAATCGTGGGGGTCGGGAAGTTTAAAAATCTGTATTATCTATTCTGAGTAAGAAGGATAAAGTATAGGACCATAATATATTAATTTGACGACCTCCGTGGTTGAGTTCCAAAACCCGACTTCCGTAAGTAAATTTTATTTGATTAATTTGGGTTATTTCACAATTATATATCCATTAAAATAGTAAAGGTATAGTATATTTGCGGCACATTCCAGAGTAGCAGATACATACAGTATTTAAGTGAAATTCGGAAAACAGCTCTGAATAACCAAGAACGTACTTCTCCACCTTCCTCTTCCATCTTATTTCCCTTCTCAGTACTGTCAGCCTCATAACAAACCTCAATTGGGATTGTCATAGTCTCACTTGCTCTAGACGGTTGGGAGCAGTCGGGACTCTTGTGCGGAATTCACATAAACAAACTAAAGGTTAAATTAAATAGCTCTTTTATTATGCTGTAATGTTTAGAGAACATTTGCGGTGATTACATTTTTCAAGCGATCAAGATTTGGAATATATATAATAGTTGCATTTAAAATAAAGGCAAAGTGGGCTACTGCTAATTATTGATTCAACGCCTACACAACAGTAGGTATATATAATAATATGACACGAATAAATTGAATCACGTGAAGTTGTTTTTCTGTTGAGAGACAGGCGTCACTCGCCAAGGACGCTATGTATTTGGATACCATGTTAATAATGGAGGTTGGAATCACATCATTATAAGTGACAGAATCGGTATGTTGATTGATCAGTATCACCAACTATAAATAAAAACTAGATGACGAGACAATTATTTGAAAATTTTCATACTCTTCATTGATAATAAATGCAGTTTTATTATAACAGCAAATCAATGGTCGGGGGTAAGGCTCTCGACTAGCAATCCGGTGGTCGCGGTTTCAAATCCCGGCGCGCGCAACTAAATTTTATTTGATTAATTTGTGTTATTTCACAACTTATTCATTTAATATATAGTACATTTCGGCATGTTTGGTGACCAGATCTGAAAGCGAGGTACTTTCCCACCTTCCCCTTTCCCATAGCCATCCCATCCCCATACTACCTTCAGTCTCGCAACATCCCAATTGGGGATGCCATAGTCTCACTCGCTCCAGATGGTTGTGAGCAGTTGGGACTCTTGTGCGGTATTCACACAAAAAAATAATAACAAATAAACAAAAAATAAAGACCCCGTGGTGAATTGGTTAAAACACGTAAAAATGTTGCAAGTGATAATAATTGTTCTGGTGAAATTTTTTTAAACCGAGAGAGTAACTTCAGGCAATCTGGGTAGGTAGTAGGTAGGTACACATTCGGATATATTGTACCGCAATTCAACCTTCATAAACGATTCTGGTTATGAGCAAATATTTCTTAAAAAATAATAATCGAAGTGAAAGAGAATTAATGCTCAGAATTAATAAAACGCCTGCAATATAATTTATCGCTTTACGTAAACTGAAAAGCAGCATATTTGTATGGGCAATACCCAATCAAAAATATATAAAGAGACATGATATTATTATTTAAAATTTGCATAATCCTATGGTTTATTTTTGTCATGGGGTGTTCCCAATCAGATTCTTGAGGTCGCATAATCTAAGGTGCCAATACTTTATTTCATTATTTGTGTCGAATACTTTGTTTCGGTTTCTGAACATTAAATGAGGTAGTAGGTAGGCACCTAATCGTTGTGCGAATTAAATAATTTCCTACTTTATCATATTTAAAAACTGAAGAATTTTATTTACAAAATAATCCCTAACATCTCGCCAAGTGTTATGAAAAACTGAATTATGTTCGTGTAGGTTTTGGTTCAAACAAATATCTAAATAGTATAAAATAAAGTCGCTATCTGCGTTCGTCTGTTTGTCATTTAATCATTTAGATTTATAGAATTTGTTCCAGAAGGTTTATATATACAGGGTGTATCGGCACGTACTCGATAAACTTTAACCAGCTATTCCTTAGCACATTTGGAGTAAGAAATGTTATGGGCACTTTGCTGTCTGGTAACATTTTTTTTTAATAAAAAATTTATTATTCATATTTTCACCACAATGTTTTATCCTTTGTCAAAGTTTGAAAACCCATCTGGCAATATTTTGTTCGAGTTTCGTTAAATAATGTACGTACGTACCTACGTTGGCGCGCTTTTACAATCACAGCGAAATGGCACGGCACCATTCGTCTCATTTTTAACTATTATTATTTAGTGTGTACGAAAGAGCGAGGACACTTTTTGACACACTTGCTAATAACAGCTGTTGGACGCGAGAAACAATGCAAATGACAGTGACGGAGTGTAGATTTTTTATTTATTTTTTGTTTTTAATGGAAAAAAAATGTTACGGGACAGCAAAGCGCCCATAACATTTTTTACTCCAAATGTGCTGAGGAATAGCTGGTTAAAGTTTGTCGGGTACTTGCCGATACACCCTGTATAATACATGCATATTATATTTGTAGAAAGTAGCGAAAAGTCAATGTTTTGTAATAAAGTCGTAAAATTTTTTTTTTAGGGCGCTTACTTTGCTAACGCTGGCTAAACCTTATAAGATACATCAAAACAATGTTCTACGGAATTGTATATCTTAAAAAGATCTATGAAAAGTCCGCGATGGCTTATGTCTATCTCCTAAGGTTAACCCCCAGCAACGACAGGTAAACATCAGCTAGTAAATAATAAGCGCATGAAACGAGCAATGAATCACGGAACAAAACCTAAAACAATGCAAGTAGCAAAATGAAGAAAACGAGTTGTAAAACTAATTCGGTGGGAAAAAAGCGTGGCGGCTTTTGTTTGATATTTTCAATTGCTCAGAGTATTGAAGCACAGCGAACACGATATTGTAATATTCCGTTGACATATTGTGCGGCGTGTTGTGCAAACAAACTTTGACATATTACATAAACACCGTCCGGCATTATGGCGGCATAGTTATTATAATAAACGACAACAGATTCTCAACGGTCACACAAATTTATACAATAAAATAAACAAGAAAAATACATAAAATAAATCAATTGGCCCGTGCAAATACCGGCGCGAGTGTAATAGGGCGGACAAAGTAATCGTGGGCTTTATTGCTTCATTTATGAACAAAACGTACAAATTACGTAAATTATTGTGACTACACTATTTTTACTAGTCATTTATTTCCCTAAAACAAACAATAATTATACCTAGTACATGTCGGTACTATCATTGCAATACGATATAATTAAATATAGAAGCCGTTTTTATAAACTGTATAAGTTTCTTTTCCACATGGTATAGGTAATCTAAAGTCAAATGCAGAAACTATTATGTAATGTAAACATTTATGAAAATAATGTTTGAAACCTTTCAAATAAGTTAACATGGCAAAAATGTGTATCTTCTTATGGCGCAAATACACTTGACGAACCGCAGCAGTGTTTCGTTATACAAGCTAGACGGTAAACACTCATAACACAACAATCAATTACGTTTAACCCACCTGTGGGGTGTATTTATTGTATTGCGGTTTGTATATATTTATCATCACTTGCACTGGGCTTTTGAAGTTCAAATATACTTAAAATATTATTATACTTTCCCTGAAGCCTTTCTTTCTTCGGCAAACTCCTTCATGTCACGAACAATTCCTGCCTGGAAATCTCGTACGTGATGTCTGAATAAGAATGATTAAGCTAGATGCGGGTTCGTGCGGGAAAATATCGAAGCTTATTTGAATAGAAAAATAGTTAAAAAATAATAATATCATAGTGGGGTACTTGAACTCCGCTGGTCTGTTTGCCAAAAATCAATCCGCTTATCGACGGTTTCATTCAACGGAAACTGTTCTTTTGCGGGTTGTTTCAGACTTGATCATCGGGATGGAAGCAGGTAAGTTGGGTTTGATATCTGTTCTTGACATGAGTGCGGCATTTGACACAGTAGATCATAGTATTTTACTAAATGTGCTTGAAACCGAATTTGGCGTTCGAGGTGATGCACTCCAATGGATGACATCGTACCTGTCTGGACGAGAAGCCTCAGTAACTTTCAATAAACGTACATCACCTGAAACTCCCATAGAATTTGGAGTTCCCCAGGGTTCTGTCCTAGGCCCCATTCTCTTCATTCTCTATACGAATCGTCTTGAACGACTAATTCACTCAGCTGGCTTTGAATCACAAGGCTACGCAGATGATCGTTTGACTTTCAAGTTTTGTTCTCCGGACGAAAAAGACGTCCTTAAAAACGAGGTGGTTAGCCTCATTAACACAATCTCAAGTTGGATGTCTGTCAATAAACTTAAACTAAATCCCACAAAGACAGAATTTATGTGGATAGCTTCCCGTGGAAGGCAAGCTCTCATTGACTTCAGTCCAATCCGTATTCAGGATACGGATATAATCCCTTCTGCAGAAATAAAATTTCTAGGTTTCACTATGGACAATATTCTTTCTCTTGAATCGCAAATTTCAAAAGCTGTGAGTTCTGGTTTTTTTCCATTTAAGGCAGATAAAATCAATCAGGAGATGCCTTCCCTCTGATGGAGCAAAGTCACTCATAAATTCGTTCGTCGTCTCACGTATGGACTATTGCAATAGTGCATATGCCGGCCTACCTCAGAAACAAATCAATAGAATCCAGTCAGTTTTTAATGCTGCGGCAAGAATGATTTTTGGTGAATCTAAGTATTGCCGTATAACCCCACTTCTAAGGGATCGCCTTCACTGGCTTCGATGCCCTGAAAGAATAGAGTTTAAGATCTGCTTAATGACCTTCAAAGCATTGCAAGGAATGGCGCCAGCATATATATCGGAACTATGTATCCGACAAAACTTAAGCAATAGACAGCTTACTCTAAGGTCAGCAGATCTAGATGTTAGTAATCGTCTAATCGAACTTTCTAGGTCAAATCGAGCTGTTTACTATGATCGTTCTTTTAGTGTAACAGGCCCTCTCATCTGGAATAGACTTCCCTCAGCTCTCACTAATCTCCAGAATTTGGCTGAATTTAAACGAGCTTTAAAAACAAAATTATTTAAAAAATCTTACCATTTATAAATTTTAACTTCTTTTCAATATTTTATAATAAGCCTTATTCTAAAACTTCCGGTAATTGTTTGGTTTCGGTTGTCTCCTTATTGTACCTTTTTAAAGTGTCTGATCAAAAATTCTCATTTCTGAGCACAAACTGCCTCCTGTTTTATGTTATGTTTTAGTTTTAATATTCGTGTTTTGTCCTGTCCTACTGTTATTGTTATTCTAAGTTTTGTCATCACTTTGTATAAACAGTGTATTAAGTGTTATAATATTAAATCTGTATTGGGTAAGGCACACTGTAGGAATAAGTTTGTTAAACGAGTAGTTAAGCGCACTTGAAGTGAAATGACACTAAACTGCGCTATATAAATTCCATGTTATTATTATTATTATTATCACCCCAATTATTAATGCATTTCTACACGTGTCACGTACTAGACATACGTCAAATATACATAAAAACACTACTAAAGTACATTTTCGGCAAAATCCTAATTTTCAACAAACCCAAACTAACAATAATAGACCAATTAGACGAGTGTATATACAAAACATAAAAAAACTCCGCCGATACCAGGCAATAAAAGCATTCAACAATCTTACACTCGACACAAAAATGAGGGAAACAAAAAACAATTCACAAACAAGATTAAGATATGGATTAAAGAACAAAAAGGCAATATTACACAATAAATTTATCTTAAAAGAATTACAAATATACCCACATAGGTAAACATACTATACACAACCGACCATCAATTATATACATATGGGTTAGTTTTTATAACAGCCTTAATTATTTTAAGTTTATTATGTTAATTTATTTTATTTTATATCTTAATAATTCATTTAAATTCGTTTTAATTAACATAATTTCAATACAGTACATTTTTATTTGCATACATAATTTGTCACATAAAATGGGGGCCTCAGCACGGTTAAAGCACCCAGCGAGACTCACATTACAAAATCACATTTTATAAAAAAAATAATTCTAATGTAAAAAATTTTTAAAAAATTATTACACTGCCTATCTCATAAAATCCCCATGACGTCAACAAGAATCCAAAGTGATTTATATACCATCTAGCTTTTTTGGGGCGAATCACAGTGCGCCATTTGCGAATGATTCGTTCCTTCACCATGATTCGTGGTTAGGCTCGCGAGTGTGTACGCACCATATTAGAATAACAATAAGGATAAGTGTAGGGTTGAATTCAGATGTCAAGTTTGCTACTTTTAAAAATATAAAATGCACATTAGAAACCTAATATTTTGCACCAAAATAGATTTCCAAACATTAGTTTAATTATGTCAAAGGCAGATAAAATGTTTTAGGACATTTTCACAGATCTACGCTTTACAGCGCACTGTGAAATATGTATCGCTGCATTGGTTTGGGTGGGCAGATAATTCCACCAAAAGAGGGGTCAAATAATATAATATTTATCCAGGGAGCTCGATGTAGTTCGTGAACATTTCAGATTCCACGTTCTACCACTGCACATGCCGTCTTGCATAATTCGTAGACAGGGGAAGAGCCCTTCATGTACCTAATATGTACATGAAGCGTTGCTCAACCATTGTTGAAGAGCTTTCAAGCGAAACGTCGAGCTTTTGTCGTAGTCGTAATGCGATTATCTTACTAAAGACTTACAGCCGGACTCCGACTTGAATTTCCCTGTCAAGTTTGTAAAACGTTCTTACCGGCTACCGAATTATTGTGGAAATCCTTTGAATAAATCGCTTACCTTTGTGATTACATAAATAGGATTTCCTTTTAGAATTTATTCACTTTCATTTCCCACTTATATTTATATAATATATAAACCCTTTCAATTTTCTCGTGCGATCCCTCGTTTGCCGTTAAATATTTAATAATCCCCTAGATAAAACCTCGGTTAATTCGTTGACAGTTTCTCAATGGCTCTCTGTGTACCTACAATAAAACAATAAAGATGTTGTATTATCTTACCGAAAAAATCAATATTGGAATATAACGAAACTTCAATCGATGACAATAAATTACTAATTTCTAATTTTTTGTGAATTATCACCTCAGGGGCGCTTCACAAACCTAGAAAAAAACATTAAAATATAGTAAAAATTACCTTAAAAATACATGGTCGAACGAGGCTTTATGAAATAAATGATAAAGCTGGCAGTAAAAGTTGGTATTTACGGGATAAACTATCATCATTAAATTACACCGTAAAAAGATAAAATTATATTATCAAATGAAGATATCTATTAAGGGCTAGATCTGAAGTAAAGTTTTCGGCTATTATCAATAAATTTATGGACATGAAATTCGTAGCTCGCCTAAAATCGCCAGCGGTATTCATCTCCCGATGTTTTCAATTAGTGAATGTGTGTTTTTGTTAGACCGGTCTAGCGCTTACACACCCGCCCCTCATCCGATTATCATTGCGAAGTTTAAATTAGGTAATACACCCCGAAATCGCAGTTCAGCCAAGTAGACCGCCAAACGGGCATATCCTGCCATCCGCATATCTCGTCTATCGCCTCCCCGTATTTTTTCCCTTTCGTGAATTTGTTTTTACTGCACAAATCTGCGGCTCAGACGGAATTAAAATATGGCCATTGCTGAGTCTATTCTATAAAGCCACGTAAAATGGAATTGGCGCGCGTATGAAAAACGTATTATAAATATGGAGGCGAGGCGAAAAATCTGCCCGCCATGGAATGAAAAAACTTTAACTAAGTTTGGGCCGCCCGCTGTCTATCTGGCGGGCGGGCGGTGTGGGCGGCGGACGGGGGCGGGGAGCTTTTGCCCACTCGGACTTGTGGCGTTCTACGATTCAAATTTACTACGCTTTTCCACTGCTGTTTTTATTTCACGGTTTCTGAACACGCTTTTAAACGAATCAGGTTTCTGTGGAACACTTATTCACAAAACACCCTTCGGTTTCAGAGAGAGTTTAGTGAGCGTTATTTGGGTGGATATTCAGTACATACACTTGGGTTTAAAATAATGTGAAAGTATTGTGAATCTATTTACATACGGACGGAATGCAGACAGAAGTTTAAATTAGTATTTTCACAAGCTTTCAGATTTATAAAGATTACATATTTGTGAAAATAACTAACCACCTATCTTTTTTTAAATCCACACATTCTCTGCTTCTATCTGCAGTAGCTACCTCCCGATAGAATAGATAAGTTTACATATATTACGTATTTATCTGGAGGAGCTTCATCAATAACTGCACAGTTCAATAAATCTTCCAAAAAGTTTACAAGAGATCATTATTTGCAAATCTAAATACGGATTTAAAAATACGTCTTCGAAATAGTCAGCTGCGAAGAATGTCGGATCAGCGCTCAAATCGAGCAAATTAAATTGCCATTGTCAACAGTCAGTCGAGTGACACTCCAACCTCCAGTCGGGCTCGGGCGGATTGTTGCCCTCAGTGTAAAAGCAATTTTCCTTGAGTCAGTCTTGCTTAGCTTCGGCGCCCGTCCTGCGTCCATTTCTAGCCCGTCACAACAGTGGCGCACACTGATGCAAAGTTATATAAACCTGGACAAGTAATTTTTGAAGCTAGCACTTTTGTGCCTTGGTGGATGTTTCAACAACGACGACACACCCGAACAATATGAATCCGTCCAATCCAGCCGATTAGCCTCTTGAATTATTCAAAAACAAGAAAATAATCATACGTCCCGGCAGGAGTAAGCAGATATGATGAACTATAAACAACTCTGACATTACAACACGACATTTCGACATTACACAACTCCGACACGGTGCACACTCTCCTCGCTTCATTCATGTCCAAACATTGTCTCATTCCTACGCTTCTGTTACTGATCTATGATCATGTCCAAAATGCATGTGTCCGATATTGCTATAATGTCCCGAGACGCGAGCATATCTCGCCTTACCTCTATCGGCATCGAATACTGAATATGTCGAACAAAAGGAAGTTACATCAAATGTGTCAACTGTTCAACTTGATGAATTCAAAGGTTCCTTCCTATCTGTTTGACAGACTGCAGTGGTCCCGTGACTCACATGCACATAGTACACGCCAAAGAGACCATTTACTTGTTCTCCCCAAACATAAAACTGCTGTTTTTGAGGGTAGTTTTAGCTACTCATCGTCAAAACTTTGGAATAAAATACCACTGCCTATTCGAACAACAAAATCGTTGCAGTGCTTTAAGAAGCTCTGCAGCGAATGGTTGCTGACAGCACAGTCAACCGCACAACATCATAATTGATCGAATTTAAAATGAAAGGGACTTGTGATTATTTTTTTTATTTTTTATTTTATCTGTGTATTTTATGTAAATTTATTCCTGAATTTATATTTTATTTTATTTTAAAGAAATTTGTATTTATCGATTTATAACACATTATATTAAAGGCACTGCTGAAAACCAGCTACATTCCCGGAGAAATCCGGAATGTACAGCTGAGCAGTTGCCCTTTTGGCAATATAATCATCTAAATGTATGTGTACAAACTATATGCAAACATGTAAAAAATTATTGTCAAATAAACGTTTTTATTATTATTATTATCTATGAAATGACTCAAGAATTTGATAACTTTTACGATATCATGCATTCCTCGAGCGTCCCATATTTTTTCCACTCACTTGCTTGTCGTTTATTCTCCTGACACTGGGCTTAGGCAGGGTTTTTGCATGAGTTCTCCATATGTCCAAACTATATGCAAGGTTTCATATATTACATCCATTTTGGATCTTCACATTCGGAATACGACAGCACGTGTTTTTACCACACATAATAAAGTAAAGTGCTGCTTGCCTCTTCTATCAGAGGTCGATTGTCATATGAAAAATCTTTACCCTGCATACCGAAGGTCGAAAGACTCAGGAAACTGGAAGTCACTTATAAGACTTTTGACCATGTTTTGTAGATTCTTCCCAACTGTGCGGGCTAATAAAACTTCCCCGAGCGGGGAATTTAATTTCCCCATGGCTGAGGATTATGCGCGCGGATTAAAAATGAACGTGTAAATGAATATTTCCGCTTGGCTTTATCTCGGCGCTCTCTCCCACTCTATCCTGGCAATCTACATGGCATTCTGAGCCTGGGCGCACTGAACACTGAATACTGCGCTCGCCTTCCGAGGCAAAATTATAGTCACTGATTTGGTTTGCAACACTGCATCTGTAACCGGAGTTATACTTATACGGTAGTAATAAAATTTAACTCAATCTTATAGCGCCTTTTTGTGAAACATCTCTTCAAGGGCGCTTAACAAAGCTTAGAACGAACTTAAAACTATATCTAGATAAAATTTCCTTAAAACTATATACTACGATTGATAGTTACTGGTATTTATATTGGTTAGGTAGCTATTTTTAAAAGAATACCTTAAAAGCGCCCATAATATTTTAACGCCACGCTAGTTAATAGTGCGGGGAATTTAATTTATCTTTAATTTAATTGGTAACCAGACAACTAAGATCACCTTTTAGAAGTGATATAAAGTCAGGAAAAATATTAGACTAGGTTGGGTTAGGCTAGATTGGGTTAGGTTCGGTTAGGTTAAAGTCAGGAAAAAAATTAGGTTAGGTTGGTTTTTTTTTTTGTCAAAAGTGTTCTGATTTGTCATGAAAGAAACCCTCGTAATATATATTTATACACTCGTAGATTTCATTTAGCTATGAAATTTTACATTAGTGTATATCTGTTAGGCTACTACTATTATAACATTCTACTCAAATATTAGTACGCATGTAGCGTACTAAAATTTGGACATCACAACATTGAGACATAACCAACGAAAGACTTTTCGCTTCCTTAACATTTAATATGTGTGTTTCAATAAAAAGATGAAGAAATTCTTTCAACGGGGATCAAAACGGGGGAAAACATAAAATAGGTAATATACGTAATGGCTGATACGCAGTGCATATTTAGGTGCTCTGCGCATTATAAATCATATCCTAAAACAATACAAACGTTTTATTACATTATATTATATGTATACGAATCGTTGCATAGGTAATTCGTGCAAGGTCTTTCGTATTCTTTCTTCCTTTTATATTTTTTAAAATTCACTTAGTGTTTAAACGTCGGTCATGCTTTGTACTTGTTTAATGCCTTCTTAATATATTCCATTTCCTTGACACAATAAGAAAATTACCGGCACGTTTTGAGACTCGTTTTTTGTAAACGACTGACCTCGTTCCGTGGGCTGTGATTTCGACAGCCGAATTAACGTTTAATGTCAAAGTTAAAGTAATTGTTAAACATTGGGCGAATTAGTTATGTATGGACGTTCAAATAAGCTAATCAGATAATTTTAATTTTATTTTTTTATTATATCAACAACCAAAGTTATTACGATCATATTGAAGTAGTATTTACAATTATTATTTTAATAATAGTCCTACAAAGCTGGCACGACACAGCTTATCTGCAGGTAAAACCAAATCAATTTTAAATTAATTTAATTTCTACTTACATCAATTTTTTAAAACTTTAAATTTCAATTTCTATTTAAATGTAGTTGTTTTTAATTATACGTAATATATGTTATTTTAATCATAATTAATTATTTTCATTTTTTATATTATTAACTTATGTGTGCCTTATATTTAATTATATTTTATACTCCGAAATCTAGGACTTTTGCCTATCAGAAAGCGCCAATCAACAGAGCGACTCAACTGCTTAACGATTCTGCATTGACCATCGACATTTCCAACGTTTAATTCTAACAATAATAATTACATTTCCAACAATAATTACAGAAAATTCGGCAACTATATTCTGACGCATGTCATCTGAAATAAATTTACTAACTGAAAAAATATTAATAAAATAAAATACTTTTTTGTTTTAAAACCACGATATTTATTAATTTAAGAACCGACCGGTTTCGCTTTACTTAAGCATCATCAGGGTACAAATTAATACTAAACAAGAAGTACATAATGTGTGCATATATATAACAAAATATAGAGGGAGACAACATGATACAAATATATTATAGAGGGAGACAACATGATACAAATATAAGCAACACAAAGACGGTCATAAAATACATTAACATAAGTGCACAAGTAATGGAAAAAACCGCCAGATAATTATGTAGACTAATGGGTTATACCAATAAATCGGGAGAAACAAAGCATCAACTGGCATGGTGGTAAGGAGGTAAGGAGAACTGGGAATTTTTTATGGGTTTATTGGAAACAGACTTAATATTGGACTACTTGATATGTCTAATTGATTATTAAGTATCTGACTTTTGGTTTTTACAGCTTTTTTAATTTCTAGTGCCTCTAAGTTGTTTAGTCTGTTACCATGCCCGTTTTTATGTAAGATGTTAGCACCGGTGCTATGACAGAATGTATGATCTTTATCGATCAAATGATTTGCGAATTCAGAAAAACCGTTATTATTGAGGCAACGAAGATGCTTCTTTATCCTAATATTAACATTACGTGATGTCTTACCGATATAAAAAGCCGAACAATTATTGCAATTTAATTTATAAATCCCCGAATGACTTAATTTATCGTCCTTATCTTTAGAATTAATTAGAAATTAAGATAAATAAAGAATAAGTGCATTTAACGTATTCATAAATACATATGGATATATATTTAGGTAGGTAGGTACATAGATATTGTCAAGAGTCAGAACAATAGAAGAGTATGTATGAGACGATGTATGAATGTGAATGAGGCAAGGAGTGTGTGCCAAGACCGGGTAGTTTGGCGGTCCGTCCTCTCTGCCTACCCCTGCGAGGAAACGGCGTGATGGTTAGTTAGTTAGTTAGTTTTTACATAGATATTTAAAGAAACATGGAATGTTAATTTATCATCCAGAGCTTTGTCATTTTTGCGCAGGGCCTCACACACTCTTTTATATTTATATTTCATACGTATCTTCTAAAAATGTAAAAATTGTAAAATAGTTATAAAATAAAAATGATACAAAAAGTTTTTTTATCACTTGCATATCAAAGATAAAAAAAAAACAGATTCACTTAAAAGAAACGGCAAAAGCTAGTGTGGAGAAAGCGAACACGTGATTTAGCGTTATGTTCTTTGTACTCGAGCTATGAACTTGACAATTTGATATGGCAAATTTCCATTATAAAAAAACGAGCCCAGAATCAGCTGTAAACACCATTTAATACATTGACTGGATATTTCTCCAGATAATTTAAATAAATGAGGAACGCGTGAACGAGAACACAATAAATGTGAAGGTTTTATGTGCGGGATGCAGTTCGTGATGTTCGCATTAAAGATAATTGACTGCGATTAAATAACCTTTTATTGCAAATATAATGTGGACTTGCTTAACATTTCAACAAGAAGATGACAAGAGGGAGCTAGCTATCTTAATTCAGTGTTTCTGCCATCAACTGAAATAACCTACAAGGAACGAAGACAAATCAACTAACACAATTAAAACAAAGATGCCGAATTCGGTTTTTTGTTTTATTGATTATCATGGAAAATAAATGCGAATTTATCGGATTAAAACATATGATTTGCCGCAGGCCGAATTTCTAAACAAAGGTGGATGTAGGTAGGTAAATTGAATAGCAAGTTATATAACAATCACGATAATTTATTATATTTCATATTACCGTGATTATTTTTTGGGTTACTATGCCACGTTGTGCTTCCTCTGTATTTCGGGCGGCGTTTCGGACAGCTTTACAGTATCCATCATCAGGGCAAATGTGATGATATATGATGGACACTGAAACCCTGTCCGAAGCGTTGGGTAAAGAACGAGGAAACGCAACACGGCTTAATAATCACGATAAAAGTATCCATGGTAGGCCGTGAAAATCTTAAATCATATTACATTCTGTATTGGTCAAACGGGTTAAAAAAAACAACAGTAAAGCTGGTATTCTACAAAGAAACCACAGCTCGGGTAACTGGTACAATATCACCACAAACTCTTCATTCATGGCCTGTAAAATTTAAATGTATAACGATAAATTGAATACTTTGTTCAGAGCGCTGTAAAACGGCAGTAGATACAAGGGTAAATACGAGCTTACTGAACAAAAGGTTAAATAATAACGCTCATTTGCATATCCTTGAGACGGGAGAGATGACTTAACCAGTTCCGTGGACCGCTTTAATTACATTCATTTAAAGTTCTTTGCGTAGCGACACGGAGTTGAGGGAAGTTTCATTACGCAAATGTAGCTCTTTCAACCCCTTTGTGTAGAAGTGAAAATGCTAATGGGCCGGAGGAAAACGAGGCTAGAATTTGGGTCAATATAGTAGTCCGGGGGTCTTGCCGTCAAATTTAGTATTTACCCAATACAATGGGCTGTATAATGCGTGCCGCTTTCTCGTATGGTAATTCTGAAGGCGCTGTTATGTGCGATCCCATCTCGCAATATTCAAGCGTCAGATACGAGTACTTCCACAATAATTCACAATGGGATTCGCGGCTACGGCGCGGCGGTGGAATGATGTCACGGCTGCTCCACTTAGCGGCAGAGCGGGTCAGATAATCAAATGATCCGAGGCACCCACGCCGACACTTCCACGGACCAGGGACCAGAAGGAGGTCATTGAATCAAGCATCCATCCATTCCATGCGTGCCTTTTGCTTCGTGTACAGTGTGGCTCTATCTGTGGTACTGTCAAACAGGACCCAATCAAAGTGCTCGGCTAAAGAAATTATATGCATCAACTAGCAGGTTATATGAATTATGAATGGTGTATCGGAACTATGCTACCCCATAGAATTAAGGGCTACAAACAAAAACGGTTAAAAAGCAATCTCAAAGGAGATTTTGTAACGATGGCAACTAGAAAATAATTGCTCTGGAGAGCTTTAGGTATCAACATGATTAAATTACGTGAATTTATAAAGCAATAATTTGTAAACTTTCAATTTATCACGAAAGAAACAAAATAAAACATTGTTTCATGTTAACCTTTTAAGCTGTCCAAAGAAACGAAACTAACAGTCCACGGTGGATTGTTGGTACCTACCCTGATGTACGGCAATGAGGCATTGAACTGGCAGAGGAAGAATGAAATTAGACTGAATGCAGTAGAAATGAGATCTCTGGGGTCTATGTGTGGTAAAACCACGTATGATCGTGTGTAAAAATATGGATTCGCAAATAATTCAAGGCAGGTAAGCGTCATTACTCATTAGTAAGTTTAAAATAGGGACTGTTGGGTGGTTTGGGCATGTAGGTTAAATAAACATAGAAAGGAGTGTAAGGAGAATATATGACGCAAATGTGAATGGTAGAAGTCGGGGACGACCGAGGAAGACATGGCACGAGTTAATCAAATACTTGAGTGAGACTATGTCAAGATTCATAATAAAGGAAAGGTGTATGTATAAGACGATGAATGCATGTGAATAAAGCAAGGAGTGTGTGCCAAGACAGAGTTGTTGGGCGGTCCGTCCTCTCTGCCAATCTCTGCAGAGAAACGGCGTGATGGTTAAAAATAATTCCTTAGTTACCTTTTACTATATTCGTTTTCAGAAGGTTTGAGGAGATCGCTGACTGTACTATTGTGAGCCACTCAATTATCATCAAATATTACATTAAGCATACAAATGTATTACTAGGAAAACGGCATTTTGCTAATAAATGTCATCCTCTGTGCGATTCTAGATTGAATGAGCTGCTACATTTCAAATTTCACTGCACAAGTTTCTAACTTCACCCTCCTTCAATTAAACTCTTTTAAAACGGGTTACGATAGGGATGCCCAAGAATGTTATTACATCTCAGTTCAATTTTCCCCCTTGAAGCATAAAAATCGTTATGATTCACGATAAAAGTTTAATTATATCCTTAGGTACAAAAACAAACAAACCAATGCCCATATTAGTCCAAAAAACAATCGAATTTTAAGCTATCCAGGTCACTTCATAATAATTGTATCAAAGTTATAAAGAAACCCATTAAACACTAAACGGGTGGGGTAAAAAAAACGAAATACTTGATTCCTGACAAATACGTACTATTCCTACCATTAAAAGCACTCCAGTATCCCCGCGGAATGCGGAAAATGGCTCACCCAAATGCAAACTAGTGTGATTTATTTATAGAAAAAAAATCAATACCAAGAAAAAGGACGCAACTCACCGAGGACCGTCGCCCAGTCGATAGAATGAGCAAACTGGTTATGAATAATATTTCCTGAGATTTCAATTTTTTTTTTTTTAAATAAATAAACTAGTTTTATTGCCAACCCTTGGCCCGAAATTTAAACAATTTTTTTTCTTGATTGAACAATTGAAAAATAACAATCAAACAATATGGCGACTTTTCTTATTTTTACCAGTTAAATATGTAGATATTTCAATGTTTTATAGATAGATGGAAATGATGTGAGGTGAAAAGGAAATTTTCTGACAAAAAGTTGGGTATATTTTACTCACCGTTCGAGAATTTTTACTACTGCATACAAAAAAAAAACACAAAGACAATTCATCTACCCGCAGCTCCTAAAATTTTCAACCTTCTCCCTGATAACCCAACTTTAAACATTCAAAACACAATTAACGCTATGGATCCTTACATCTGCAATACATTTCATTCATAATACTCATACACTCTACACTCTAACCACTTAAACTCCCTTCACACAAGTCTTATATTACTTACTCTATTTAATTTATTATCATATAAAAAAATTATAAATCAAAAAATTAATTTGTATAATTTAATTTATATATATATATGTAATGTAATTTTTGTATCATAGACGTGTCGTTGTGGCTGAAGCCATAACAATAGCTTAAAAAAGTGATCACATAAGAAATTCGAATACTGAACTATCAGCCGATCGCGGAAAGCTTTGCAATGCAGTTCTGCTCTGCAATTCCTGAGAAATCTGTCTGTGTATCTCCGTCCATACATCAAAAGTGAAAACATTCGATTTTAAACAATCAGTTTGTCGGTTAAAATTTGACCGTTTGTGAAATATAATCTGCCACATCGAATCTCGAATCACCCGTTCACCGCGCCAGGCTCAAGACATGTTTTACGAGTAGCGGGAATAACGCGAAGGTAATAAACTGGTGCAAATAAAGCCTGCGACGTGCGGTAATTACGGGGAACACGAGCTTTTCACAAGGCGGCGATAATGAATGACGGGATAATTCAATTTATATCTGTTAGGCGTCGTTAGTCACCCGGTTATTGGTTTATTTAATTGAAATACCAACCACCGACCGAATTCCCGGCGTCACATATGAAAAAGCCTTCACATTTCACACGTGTGATGTGATCACACAAGGGATTGCAAAATCAAAAATAAATTAAAATCTAGTAAACAAGCTTTCAAATTGTGGGTGATTTTAAAGATTCACAATAGACTATGACGATTTCTTCGATTTCCTCGCACCATCCCATCCCCAGGATATGAATTATTAAGACACTTGAGTGAAAACCAATTATTGGTTGAGATTTTATATATATTTTATCTTACCTTCTAAAAATATTATAAACGATTAGATTTCCAAATAAAATACATTAAAATATAATTTCGGGATTATCTGGTTCCAGATTTGAAGAACATTTTTTATGAAACATTAACTGTCTTACTCATGAAAAATCGCTAAATCGCCGTTCCAGCGTTGTACTAGCTATACTGGAGTTGGGGCCTAAACCGCTGATTTAATATATTATACCCATAGAGAGATTAGATGGATTATTTGTTATGGTTTTTTTAGAGTGGCAACACTCTGATTTATTTCGCATTCCGCGGCGTGCAACCAACTTCACGTTTATTTATATGTCAGATTCTGTCATCGAATGCCGGGCAATATGATTAAAACCGAATTGAAAATTAGAAGGAAGCGGAATAAAAATTGGGGTGATGTTGAAAAGGTTTGTTTTTAACCTCTTATCTTGGCTGTAATGTTTTATTTATTTGAAATTAGTGTTTAATGATTGTTTTCCGTGTAGGCGTTATTAAAGGATTGCATGGCTGATCACATTAAAGTGGTGGAGAATAAAAATTCTAATACAAATACCCTAATTTCTGGAAAGGAAAGGAGATTCTACTTCCACGTCTGTTGTCGCTGACATGCAAGTCTGGCCGTACTAGATCAATTATTCGTCTCATATTGATTTTGGTGAATCTATATTTGCATCGAAAATCTAATTCTGAGAGAGCTTCAAACGGATCGTATCGCTTATTGTAGGTTTTACGTACGCGCGGTTGACGTACAATTCGTATACGATCGATGTTTTCCAAACCCGACCGCAAAATGTCGAGATTATCAAAAAAGTTTTCCATTTCGAGAGAGTTTGGTACGCAAGTTGACGCGAGTTTAGTCTATAAACCTAGGGGACCCGCGATCTAAAATCTGACAGGTCGATAATCTGCTGTATTACCCACCCGCGCATGCGCGCGGCCGTGAGTAAGAATTTGGAATAATCCGTTCATTTATGTGTACATTTATTTTCATGAGTAAGACTGTAAACCTATAAGATTTAGAGCACAGACCTCTAAACTTAGCATGGCTGATGCTGAAAACGGAGTAAGTAGTATGTGGGTAGTGAACCAAATCCGTCCGATTGCATGTCCTCATCATGTTTAATTTTTAAAGCCAAACAAGACTGTGTTTATCAGTTTTTAAAAGAAACATGCAAGTGTAATATTTAATACGAAACGTTTCCGTTTTCATTTCGCTACCGCAACCGTTGAATTTAAGTCTTGTCATGCAAACATCCCATTACCTACCCAAAGAGCAATATAATTACTTCATTGCAACGATAAATTCATTAAGCCACAAGATGTTTTATTTCAATCAGACAGTTTATTCCCACCGCATCCTATAATAGCGTAAGAATACGATTCTAATGCATATTCAGCAGGCACTTTCGTGTACCGTGTAGCCATTGTATCATGTATCAGGGTGGGAACGTGTAATATACGTTGGACAAGTGTACGTAGCTGCCAAGGACAAAACACTCCCCATAGCGAAATCCCGGCGGACTGACACGGCGGGCGTTACGGCAATTCGCAGTGCAAACAGGCAGGACAATGCAGAGCCGAAATGTACACGGACGTTCTGTAACATTGAATGCAGCGTCCGCACGGCTCTACGGAAATGAATGGAGCATTTTCATTTTTCATCACATACAATAGTTACAGGATAGTGTCTTTTGAATAGAACAGGGGACGGAAAACAGGTTGTGTCGGGAATCAAGATAAGCAAATTGGGAAAAGGTAGTTTTCCGAGCATGAACATGCAAAGAGAAACAGATGCCGGTTAAAAAACAGTAAAATCGCAAATCTTTCTTCTTGTGAATGATTTACGCATAAGTGCAAAACAAAATGTATTGAACTTCAGCCTCCCTTAGCGATGCAGCGCCTCGCAGAGGGAAGGGTGTATGGGTTTGCTGTTTTGGCGAGCCACAGAATAGCCAAAAAATCCGGCTATCGCCCATCGCTTCTACACCATAAACAGAGAATTTCCCTCAAGCTACCGTAGTACAAGTGCTAAATATGTAAACTATTTAATTTAATTATCCCGCATTCATTTTTTATCGTGTAAATATGGCAGGCAGAGACTCGCCGCTCTGTTCAACTGAATTAAACAAACATTACAAGGATTGTTATTAAATCTCATTTTACAACCTTACATAATTGAATGTTTAAAATAAATCAAAGATAAGATGCCATACCCAAAAGGCGTTTATAAACAATGTGTGTGTATATATTTTGCAGCGTATGTAGGAATTGTTGGGAGGTGGCAGTAAAATAAATAATGCATACCTACTCTCGGGACTGCGCTCAGAGTCAACGTAAACACCTCTTACTGGTGTTCATTCTCACATACACACCTACTTACTCTACATAAATGTACATAAGCTAACCTTAATTACCGACAGACGAATTAGATCACATTGAAGGAATATTAATAGGAACAAAGTGATTTATGAATAAGCAAAAGGGTACTAGTACAATCACATTTTTTAATACCCAATACCCCAAGAATAACTGAGTAAGAGAAAATAATAGTAGTTTTTCTGTGAAAAGCAGATCTCGCGACAAAATAACTACATTTCTAATATTCCCTATTTAAAAAATCAAAACCAAAATTTACTCTTAAATCATTAGACTTGTAAGGTGTACTTAAATACTTGCCTACTTAATTATAAACCTTAAATATTTTATATAACATTTTTTTATTACCGATTAATTAACGATTTCTCTAAATAAATGTCACGATCTCAATGACAAAGAAACAAACTTTCTTCAGACCGGTAAGTACAATAATACTGATTATTCCGCTGTCGCATTAGAAACCACGATCATGCGAACTCTGGCGTGGTATAAATGTAGTATCCAACATCTTGTACCGGAACCTGAACGTAACAAACAAATTTACAATCAGATGAAATGCCAAATGGTCGATTTAAAACAGGACTTAGCTACGCTCAGTCAATAATATATTCATATATAGCGTTGTGTACTACAATATTATAGTGTAAGTACCGAAGTAGAAAATAAACCTTTCAGTTGCATAAAATTAACCAGGCAAATATAAGTATCCAAAACCAACACTCTGTATTAAAATTCGCTAATGAGAACAAATAATATTTAATTAGGAACCCATCAAACTAAATAAACCGACTTTTGCAATTCAAAAATATTCAGATGGACACAATTTGATTAAAACTTGTTTAATTAATTTGCGGCCCTCCATTACCAGTGAAACGCGATGCTAAATATCCTACGCAAGCTTTGGCGTTAATTTTAAAAAGGCGGGGATTTTTGACGCTTGGCAAATAATATATTCCTTCTGTACGTGTTATTTTGGGGAAACCGGCGAGATTCAGCATGTTGTTTTTTTTGTTAAATATTAGTTACGCTACCTTGGCACTACGAAGAATACGAACATAAAAACATAACAAGATGCTAAAAAGGTTTCTTAAATGCACATTGTTTACAACGTTCGGGAGTTGTTCGTGAGAACTGCGCCTCATCGTGCATAAATTACACAACAAACATTTTTTTTTGTGGGAATTTAATTCGAGCCCTAACCTTAAAACCACATTGTGTGATTGATTTACATTAAAATCACCAACTTTGGCATCAAGCGACCGATTTTTAAATTTATCTATGTGGAAATAACTCTCGCAAATGTGTATGTGGGTACGAATATTCCAAAACAAATGATTATTTTTTAAAATATTTTAACGTCTAATGAACACACATTTATATTTTAGCGTCTAATGAACACACAATTAGGCACAAATTAAGTTACATAAATAAAATGAATAAGACATTTTTTTAAATACAAAAATAAAATTATACGAATGTTTGAAATAGCACAAATATTTTTATAGTGGAAAAACATAGGACAATTCATCATTTTTCAAAGTAAATTTTTAAGTTTTGTGAAAGTTGTGTTCAAGTCCTTTTATTTCAGTAATATGAAACAACGGGTCAGTAATTAAGTAATAACAGAACTTAAATAGAATGTTTACAGAACTTGAAAATTAACTTAGAAATTTGATGAATTGTTAAAATTCTGTGATACAACTAATCCTTAATGAGTGTAACCTCAAATTATAATATTTTAATCATTGAAGACATTATTAAAGATTCTCAAACGTGTCCGTTTTAATAGCATTATTTAAAAATACTATAATTATACTATAAACTTTAGTAGCGTGGTTGGAAAGGCATACATTTATTAGACGAAACAATAAATGCCAAAGTTCGACATCCGATAAATCAGATTTCTACGAAAGCTTATTTCACTTTCTCTAGTCCTTCATGATTTCTGCAAATATGCAAAGTATTGAGGCGTTAACATTTTGATAAATAATTCATACTTATTCTCTACTGTGCATGTTTAACATTGTATGTACCCCGTACACATATACCTGTGAAGCCAATCATTGTTATGCAAGAATAAGTGTTTGACGGCCTCCGTGTTCGAGGGGTAAGCTCTCGACTAGCAAAGCTGAAAGTCGCGGGTTCAAATCGCGGCGTGAGCAAGTAAAATTAATTTGGGTCATTTCACAATTTATTCATTAAAATAATATAAAGTATACTTGCGGCACCTTCCAAAGTGGAAGATACTCTCGGTATCGCTCTGGTGTAAGACCACCATTCAGAAATGAAACGTTGCTTGAAATTGCTTTAGCCGTGTTTGTTGACCAGATCCGAATAGCTAGGTACTCCCTCACCTTCCTCCCTTTCCACTATCTTCAGCATCACAACACACCCCAAATGGGGATGCCGTAATCTCACTGGCTCCAGATGGTTGGGAGCAGTTGGGACTCTTGTTCGGTATTCAAATAAGAAAATATAAAAAAAGTGTAGTGGTATCGATTGAGCATGTAATCAGAAATCAGTATGATGCTAGCAAAATAAAGGACAGATGTCTTTGAATAAATATTTACAAGCAATAGTTTTTATCAGGTGTCTGCGTGCGGACTTGCAGAGTACATAATAATATATG
Source organism: Hesperophylax magnus (assembly GCA_026573805.1). Taxonomy (NCBI): domain Eukaryota; kingdom Metazoa; phylum Arthropoda; class Insecta; order Trichoptera; family Limnephilidae; genus Hesperophylax; species Hesperophylax magnus. Next base: position 17,767,146 of record JAIUSX010000014.1, read on the forward strand.
AATCATGCTTTTATATAGCATACACCTGGCTTTTAGCACAACAATGCCAGGAAAACTTGGGGTCATATTATAAAATTATGTCGGAATACGTAAGTTCAGTGTATGTTTTGCCTTCCGCAAATTGATAAGGTGCGTGTGATGATTCGGATTGATAATAATGCATTTACTCAAACAAAATACATTTGGGGGACGATGAAGGCCATCGTTATCATTGACGTATATTTAGTCAATAGTGACATCCCTGTTCATTTTCGCGATTATACAGAACAAAAGGTTTTTTGGCTAGTTTATGCAAAATATGTAAATCTTTAATCGAGTATTGGTATTTTAGCCCGAGGAGGAGCTAATGCTGCCGACACTGATTCAATCTTTAAAGGTCAGAAACTAAATCTAAAACTACTCTTCTGTGTATTGGACACTACCAACTTTACACCAAAAATGTACCGACGTACCTCTTCTACCTTGACAATATCCAAACTGCTCGTGATACTAGATCCAAAGGGCATAATCTCTTACTTCCCTTTTGCTAAAACATCTTTTAGCCAATGAAATTTTAAATATTTTGCGACAAAACTTCCACTTCCACTGGCCACTGATTAGACAGAACACAAATTATTCTCAATATAAATTAGACCCAAAGTCTTGGATCATCAGCCAAGACAGTTCAAACAAAAATCTTATGAAAACCTGCATGTGTATGTGTTTCCAATGGTACGATGCTGTTTGTCTTTTATTTTTAATGTCATATGATGTTGTTATTTTTAATGTACAAACGTTGTGTTGGTATTTTTGTTATTTCTGTTTATGATTTCCTAATGAGACAGGCATAGTACAACCACCTATGTAATATAATAAATATAGTTGAATGAAAAAAATGTATAAACATTTATATATAAATAATATATCAGGTTGTTCTGGGCTGCAGCCTGCAGGGAAAATATAGCTGATGATAGCCAACCCCCGATCCGATAGATAATAGATAGACCAGAACAAGAATAAGAAGCAGCGTATTGAAAGGGCTCCATAATTACTCTTACAAAAATAAGATTCTTTTTGGCTTTAAAAATATAAACCAAATATTTCGAGCCCTAAAAGATCATGAAAGTTTGAAAAAAGAGTTACGTTACGGCTCTAATTTATAAACACATCAGACCCCCTTTAGAATCTATTAATCTACTAAGTATAAATAAGGTTTCCACAATGGCAATAAACAGATATAAAAAGTAAACTTTGTACACAAATAAATCACAAACGAACAGAATATAGCATTGAAGGGATTTTAAATACGAATTCATTTGAGGTTTGTTAGTAAAATCAACCGAGCAAATGAATTGTATCAAAAGTCCCTCTTACGTATTTACATACCAAAGTTGCCAAGTGCTTCAGCAGATTTCTTAAGCCTTAACAACTACAAAAGGCAACTGGGTTTCCTCTTTTAGCGTACTTCAAGGATTTGAAGGATGCGGAGATGTAGGCATGCATTACAAAAGCACACTCGACGAGGTTTTCATTCTCAGAACACCATTTGGAGGTCTTAAAGCCTAGTTAATTTGGAATGAACGGTTTCGTTATTCGAACATCACACGTGCGAATGGTCTGAATCCTCAGGCTCAGGATCAATCCTTTTATTCGGCAGTTCGAGCCGTCTCCGTATTTATAAAAGGCTATTCAGAACCAGAATACGCGAGGTCATTCGTATATTGACTTGTAATTTTGTATGCATCTGTGTTCTCGACACAAAGGAAGAATGATTCCATTGAAAACAAAACTGCCACCTGGATTTGGACGCTGTTTTGTTTAGTGAAGTCAGAAAAAGATTATTTTAGGTATGAGCATGGAAACAAGCCTTTTCGCATAAAGCCCTTAGTTCGATACATTGCATTGTATCGTAGGTAGTGCATTTATTGATAACACGTTGATACGATATCGGTAAGGATTTCTGTTATTTTATGAGATAAAATTGATCTTTCAGGCGTATAAATGGTAAAACAATGAACGACTGTATTTTGAGTGAGACGTGAGCGAATTTTGTTGATGACCCCACAAGAAGATATGACTCGATCAAGTGAAACAAGTACTCGATCCAGGTTATGTCAACAGTGAGGATAATAGAATACGTGGCGTTCATACTATGTGTCGATCCACACCAGTGAGAAAATTGGGTGCCGATTAGTTAGTAAAATTAGGACGCATCTCCTAAGGTTAAAATAGTATTGATAATGTGGAGCACAACAGGTAAAATTACTATTACATTTGTGAAAATTCTGTTGATACGACGAAACAGAGAAAAACGAAAGAAGTACAAGGTCAAACATAATATGATGTTTTCTACATTTCTTGATTGATAGATGGTCGGACATGTAACTTTTTCATACCGAGTGGGGTTTTATAATCATGTGGGATAATATCGATAAATTCATACCGGAGATAGCACCGTTTTAATCGCTTTCTCATAAACGACGTGTGTAACAGAAAAATTATAATGGATGGAATGGAGAAAGAGGTTATATCCAGGGGTAAGACCACAATTATAATGTAACGCATGTTTCTTAAGATCCACATGGCTTTGTTCTAAGAGGAAATGAAGGTCATTGGGATTTTATTATAGTATATAGGGTGGAACTGACCTTGGGATCGAAGTTGAAGGTCACCTCCGGCTTCAGCGGGCAGTCCAGGCCACACTTGCACGTGCCTGCACTTTGCAAGTATTGCCGCACGTGCTCCATAGAGCACAGGACTTCTCCGCTGGGACTGAAACATAAAATACGTATAAATAAAAACTATGCCTGATTTATGATGGACAGGATGTGTTATACAAAGTGCCAGAAAATATGTTTACTGCTTGATAGATCCCATGTAACATCTCCCCTTATTAAATATGCAGGTAAGAGAAACTGAAAAAAACAAAGGAGTTCACAGTGGCAGGTCCATTATTACTGTTTTTATAGGGCAGACACGGTGCTGTTTTCACCTAGAAATCTTGTAGAAATCGTGTTACTAATCGTGTTATTATTGTTTATTACTGATGCACGTTCTTTTGATTCATTACTCGGATTGTAAACGAATTAGAAGAAAGTCAAAATACTAATACACATAAATAAAAGTAACCATAACCATACACAATATTTCAGATTGAAACCGATTAGAATGCAACCGAGCTTTCTTAGAGGATTTTATTAACGGTTTAGATTGACAGACTTTAGAAAAATTACTACTACTAATGGTAAGAAACGTTGAAGATTTTCAGTTTTTTACAAATGCTCCAACAAAATACACATAGGGACATATTTGCTATACATACACAATAAGGTTTATCGAAAAAACTATTTTTGGTATTTCAAAATTTTAAGTTGATAAAAAGTTGTCTCTACGTACCCACATACACCACAAAAAATTGGCTCGATTGAAATACATTTAGATCTCAACACAAAAAAATATGTCAAATATAGTATTGTTAGTCACTTGAAAATAAAAAAAAGTTTTTGACTCCGTTAGATTGGTCGTTCTCTGCACCATTGACACTAAATTAGGAAATAAGTTAAATTTGTTAAAATTACTCAATTTTAGGCGAAGTGCGGGATTAGACATATTTTTGATAAACTTTTGCACCCCATTGGTTAAATTTTTCAATTTCTTAAGAAAATTTTAAACTTCAGGCCTCTTGCGGGAGACGTTTTTATACTGGGCGATTTTCTTTTAGGTATGATATTTTGAATTTCAAAAAAAACTTTTATCGATAGGCAATACCGTAATACACAATTTCTTCGCAAAGGACTTTTTTGACAAAACTAACCATTTATGCTCATCGCCAACAGATAATATTATATTTCGAAAATGGCTTTTAAATTACCGGCATAAGTTTTTTAGTATGTAGATAATTTATCTGAATAAATCAACTGCATTGCATGTATGATTTTCAATTGTTAATTGATTACATGGTTGTCGCAATTTGTAATAATAAATAGTTTATAGATACAAATTATTGCAGTAAAATAGATTAGGATTTCAAAGGATTTCAAGGAGTAGGCATAATACACAGTAATAATGGCTTATTGAATTTGCATGGATAATATTATTTCTATTTTGTTAATATTTATTATTATTAATATTTCTATTTTATTAACTTCAAAGTCTAAATCACTCCTACCATATTATATTATATTCTACATTACAATGTATATCTAAACGCCTTCGGGGCATTTTCTCAAAAAAATTACTACAAAAAAGCGACACGACAATCAAATTGCAATGAATTGAAATGGTTTATACATATTATACATTATGTTACATAAATTAATTTGTATTTTTACAACTGTTATTGCGTACTTGGTGGAATTTCATCGCAATAGGTATAATACATTGTCGTATGGGTTTGCAGAGAGGTAGATACTCTCAGTATTGCCCAGGCGAAAGAGCTTCATTCAGAATCGAAACGTTGCTTGAAATAGTCGTCACCACGACTTGTTCAAGATACCGCATGGCAGAACAGATGTTCCAGCACAGCATTGCATGAAAAAAGGAATGATGTTATCAAATGAAAGTTCCAAAACAGTAGATATAATATTTAATATTACTTTTTGTGTCATATCTTCCCAAATATTAGGGATATTAAAAAAAAATCTTGTACTGTAAATGGACGATTAATCTGTTCAATAATTTAAATAAAGTAAAATATTTATATTTATTTAAAACTCACTGATATTGATTAATTAAACAAAGGACTGAAAGTGTAGGTACTCGTAAGCAGGGTTGCCAATTCGATAGGGGTTTCTACAAATTGCGGGGAATTTCTAAGATTTTTCAAGAATTGGTATTTTGCGGGGAGAAGCTTTTTGGGGGGAAATGCGGGGATTCTGGGCATTTCTTGATTATCCAACAATATTGAAAAATAATTGTGAGAATGTAATGTAAGAAAAAAACTGAAAATGACTAAATATTAAAAAATAAATACTTAATTCAATAGAATTTTGTTTCATTTTGGAGGTAAAGGAACTGGTGGGGAATATGAACAATTATTGTGGGATCTTTAAAACATATGTATTGGCAACCCTGCTCGTAACATGGATATGTACTATGTATGATGACTATGATAAACATATTATATTGTGTACATATTTAACGACTGAGAGTACCGCCTGACTCACGCTCAAGAACCGCCCGGCGAAGACCTCATAACTCAGGCAATATTATCAGCCTTTTCTTGTCACGAATCTATTTAACGACTGAGAGTACCGCCTGACTCACGCTCAAGAACCGCCCGGCGAAGACCTCATAACTCAGGCAATATTATCAGCCTTTTCTTGTCACGAATCACTATACGCTCAACATGTAAGATACATCATGGCCATTGGCTATGCGCTATGCAGAGCGAGAATAACACAGGCTCACGTTTGCATCGGGACCGAGGGTACTACAAGGAATACCAGGGAAGATAATGTATCTGATGTCTGCCATCGAAGTGACATAATGTATGAATAAAGCTCAGGGGTTCGTATTAAATTATAACGAGTACAATAAAAAGGAAAAATAATTTTAGTAAGTATAAATGTAGGTATGTATTTCTGATAGAACAGGTTTACGATTGCCTACCCTATTTGTATTACAGTATAGATTAATACTTAAATTAAAAATAATTTTCACATAGAACTTTGAAAAACCTTTTTGGGTTTAGACCTTTTGTGGTTTACAAGGTCGCTCTGTTTGGCAGAAGCCTTTGGTCTGGAGCCCCTAGATACAGGAAAAACCCTTGAATTGTGCAAAGCCTAGAAAACCGTATAAATAGTTTTTATCGGACGAATTGTTGGACGAGTGTTGGAACACAGACAAAAAGTGAGAATGCTGTATCTGTTTGACCGGTATCTATTTAAAGTAAAAATGGGGAACTGGCGTCAATGATCCTTTCGGCACCAGTACACAGATGCCAAATGAAATCGGATAATTTTAACGACTCGATCATGTGTTCACCGTCGCACAACATCTAAAAGACCTAACTCCTCCTAACTAACTTAATTTCTTCCTCTGCTTAGAAAACTCTCCCTATAGCTTACCCAAATGTGACTTATAACCTTAGGGAAACTACAAGACCTGAGAAATGAAATAGTAAATAATTACATCAAAGCATTAAATACGAATAAACCGATAAATCTCGTTCGTTTACCGTTCCAAAGGTCAGAGAGAAAGGGAGTGATTATCGTTTAGTTTTTAGTGCTTTTTTGAAGTTGGTGCACACAGCGCTGTTCACACGCGCGATCAGGCACTAAATTCCTGACTCCTTCCTTCTGCGAGATGGCCAGAGCGCCGCTGTTGAACGGTGACCAGTGATCCGTATTCTGAATACTCATACTGTGTTTACCCGGCACCTTTTGTATGAAGATGGCTGCCGATTCGTATTGCACGCAAGCTGTGATCGTAGGGAGTGTTGGAACAAAGAGATGGAACGATATAAATGATTGAAGAGTAAAACAAAGATATGCAAACTAAATTAATATGGAAAGTTTCATCACATAATTTTTTTACACAACATGATTTTTTCCGATGTTATATAAAATATGAATTATCATTCTAGAACTGATAAAAATACAAAATACGAAAAAATTCTCGATGATAATAGAGTTGAAAACCTAACTTCAGACTAGCGCAAAGTAAAAATAATATATATAATATATTATTTGTATTAATTTGCACAAGTTTTAAATTTCTGTTTTATATTCTTTATTCCTTGACAGTTTGTTCAAGAAGTCTGAACCTTGTCACAGCCCGTGACATCTGTAAATATAACAGATTTAATCTAAGTACCTATATAAAATCTAATCTTTAGGTAGGCAACACATTACGCTATACGCATATCGCTCGCTATACACTAGCAATGGGAATGTATGGCGAGCTATATGCTTAAATAAGCAAAGCCATGAAAATATAGTGCGCTTATAACGTGGTCTGTCACAGTTTATGTGTCTTCTATTTTATTATTTGAATGTTATTAATAAAGCTTCAATATTTAAGTAACGGCTTTAAAAGAGTATAGTTAATTTCTAGCTTTATCAAACGCCCTTGAGGTGATATTTAGAAAAACATATATATATATATTGTTTAGTATAATTTTTTTTTAGGGGTGTCGAAAATTTAACATGTAAATTAAGCAATTTATTGTCGTCCGAAATTGTATGGTTCAATCAAATAACATGTTTACAACAAGTCCGTAACAATAATTATCTATCAGCACATTAGCACTTTGAAAGTAATAATTATTTATATTCAATTAGATTATACTGGCGAGAGTTCTACAATATCAGATAAAGCGTAATTGGTCGTACATACACAGCAACAGCTTGGAATCATGTAAGGCTGTGATAAATTTAATCGTTATTAGAGCGTCTGACAAGTTTCCGTGTAGGAACATTTAATACTGAATGTTAGTTCAATTAACGGTTCGAAGCGTATCTCGGGCAGGTCGGTGGCAACAGAACTGGCTACTTTCTAAAAGATCGAACGCCATTCTCCCGTTGGAGGTACACACATTTTAATGACATTCACGATTTCTCCGATTTATTACTCGTCGCATTTCGATGCACGACATGCTGGTTCAGTCAGCTGAGTTGACGCAGAGTTCGTTCGCGCCGGGCGCGGGCGCTTTCCCAACCAGCAGAGCAACCAACAAACCAACCAACGGTACAGACAGCCTCTCTCCCAACCGACCACTCGACTCCTCTACTCTGCTGAATGTCGGGGGTCGACGGAATGTTTTATCGTCGCTTTATCATGAGCTACTCTCCTACGTGATCATTTACCACTGGGGAGATCTTACGTAATAATCCATACTTGCATCACAAGAAAAAAATAAGTGATTTAATAAAAATAAACGGAAATCGAATAATAAAACAGGTGTGAGAATTTACAAGACGAAAAAGTAATTATATTTTTTCTTCACATCACTAAATTCAAATGTGATAATACGACCGTAAACATATATTCTTCTAGATAGGTACCTACCATGATTAACCTGCATTCAAAATTTTGATATAAAATAATTTGTTACTTTTCAATTTTTTAATTTCTATTTCCTTTAAAGTATCTGTCATAATATATAGTTTAATCTTTATTTTATAGTTTAATCATATTTAAAATACAGTTTAATATTTATATTTAATTCTATTATGGTATATATAAAAATTTATATTTTTCATAAAATGTTCTTTTCCCTTGTGTTTTATTATTTGTTTATACAAAATATTATTTTCCTAGTTCTTCCATTATATCTAAATCATATACGACTACCATAATACGAGCTTGAATAAAGTATAATATGGTAGTTGAAAAAATCATAAAAAATGTTATTTGTAAAATTTATTATATCTTATTATATCTGTTTTTTTTAAAAAAAACAGGTGAAATAGGACAAGAGGGTAAAATTACAAACAGATATAATAAGAATAGTCGGTAGGTATGTGGATGAAAAAGTAAAAGTAAGAAGAAGTAATCACAAGTCGATTAAGGTAAATGCAAACGATGAAGAAACACCTGAAGCCGTACAGGGTAGCAGGGATAGGTTTCATAATAAGATACCTGAATGAAGTAATAATTAATCTCCCCTTCAAAACAAACCAATCCAATAAGCTCTATAAGGTTAAGTACATTAACACCCTACGCGGAAACCAGTGAATCCAGTACCTTAGAAAGGTAGGAGCGAATTCAGTCGAAAAATTAAGAGCACAAGAAAATCTGGTCAAACCTTAGAAAGATTCAGCGCATTACCGATCTACTGAATCTATTCGAACTATAGGACAAAGAAGAAAACTAGAAGTACCTTAAATACAAACTTGAATGTGTCACTGACTTAGTACATTTTGGTCCTAGACCATTTAGCACGATTTCTCTCTTCAACTTGCCTGAAATTATTTATCGCCATCCCAATTGAATTTCGTAATCATGGTCAAAGACAGTTTCGTATGGAAATATAAGCCCAAATTGGGCACGCCCACAAGGCGCTTTTTGTGGTATTTTGTATTATATAATTCGAACCTTAGAAAGGTGGTTACGTAGGTGCGAATGAATTCAGTCGTTTCCTCAAGAGCACTGGTAAATCTGGTCAAACCTTAGAAAGGTTAAGCGCATTACCACTCTACTAATCCAGAGACCAGTGAATCTATTCGAACCTTAGAAATGTCGTTACGTAGGTACGAATGAATTCAGTGGTTTCCTCAAGAGCACTGGTAAATCTGGTCAAACCTCAGAATGCAGCAATCTAAATCAAACATGTACGAAGGCGGCAAAGGAGTGGACGGCGGTATGTCTCACTCGTGCCAGGAGTGAAGAGTTAGTACTTACATGCACGATGCGGCCCGAGAGGCCTAGCTGTAAATTAATTCCGGTATATATTCGAGAGGCGGCCGGCCGGACAGCGGGATTACTAATGGAATTAGCAGCGTTTGACGCGGATTCAATTAAACGCTCCGCCGACCGGCGACTAGACTATGATAGGCCCCCGGAGGAAGTGAGAGGAGAGGTGCCGATCCCGGGATGGGAACTGGGAACCGGGAACCTTGTCCTCCGTGGCCCGGATTACACTTCGCACAAGCCACACTTCTGCACGCGGCGATGAAAGGGAATTTCATTAAGAACCCTTAGTTAATACCACCAAGAGATATTTGCTTATTTACTTTCACTTTAGAATCAAGTTGTATGTTAAATAGATCCGCTTCTAATGGTGGTTTTATACGATCATTTTTTTATACCGATCCCCATATGGAAACTATATCGGGATCCGTATGTATTTACACCAACTTACTTTAGAGACAAAATATATTACAATAAAGACTTCCACATATACCATACAAGTCAGAAAGAAAACATTGTCCCTTGAACAAAACGAACACACAAATTTTTTTACTAATAAAGGCATCCAAATGTTATATCTTAGTTTCCAGTGAAAATAAAAATGTACCTAGATTAAGCATATTTAAAGAAAATATTAAAATTATTAGTAATAAGCAAAGGGTAAATAATCTTTTTTTAAAAGTACCTAAGTTTTTATTAGACCACACGAAGTGGATCTATATTAAGTTTAATAAATAAAAAATATGGCCAATCTTTGCTTTACGCGATCACTATTTTCATACTTACGATTTAGTAATATAGATAATTGTCAGCCCACTATTCGAATTTCATCCATCTTCCGACATACTTTCCTTAAAATTTTGAAGTTTTTAAGCTCTTAAAAAAATATATGTTATTCTTTAAGATAGTATCTATTTGTTCCAAAAGCCGAAACGGTAATTATTTGAAATTCCCTCGATAGAAATAAATCGCAAAGTATGCTCCGAAAAATATTATTAACACGTTTATTTCTGTTATTTTACAAGTTATATGTATGAAAAAAATCACAATGCTTCTTTTAATGCTACTCAATAGACCCCAAAAGTGATTTTTGCTATTTTTGAAATACGCCGTGATTTATTAAACATTTTCACAACTGTCGCTTACGCCTATTGCTTTTAAATCATATTTATTATAGCGCGCTCGCTCCGACTTGAAGATTAACCTATCTTCTTTGAAAAGTTCATTCGCCAACTCGAGGGCTTTGGGGGCAGACATGTCGTTCAACGTTCTATGATCTACAGACGTGCGATTACGTGCAAATATTTGAATCTATAAAGATAATTTTTACGCGTGTAAAGTTTATGAGTTAATAAATATTGTTTTTTCAAAGATGGGAAATACACGAAAGATATCCCGTATTTCAAAGAAAAAATGATATCTCATAAAATTATATCCTATCTAATAGGTGAGAAGAAAAAAATACAATTTTTGATTTATAAGCTTATATTTATTATAAACGATAATTTACTATAAAAATTAATAATTCATATTTTATGTATTGTGTAGTAAAAAGTTATAAAAATTATTATTTTATTTTTTCCAGAATACGATAAACGATAATTTATTATAAAAATTAATTATTATTTTTATTTATGTATTGTGTAGTAAAAAGTTATAAAAAATTTTATTTTATTTTTTTCAGAATACGTACTTTGGGAAATAAAACTAATTCCAAAACATTAGAAATTACAGGGCAAGTTCTTATTAATTCACAATGCAACGATGTCCGAAATATAATATAATATTTAATAATAATATACGGGCCATCTGTTTCAAATAACAATACTCGAACGTGGAATTCAGAATAATAATGAACATGCGAGCGAAAGAAGCTATTGAAAGTTCTGAAACTGTGGGGAATATAATTTAATAAAATAAAATACTTTTTTGTTTTAAAACCACGATATTTATTAATTTAAGAACCGACCGGTTTCGCTTTACTTAAGCATCATCAGGGTACAAATTAATACTAAACAAGAAGTACATAATGTGTGCATATATATAACAAAATATAGAGGGAGACAACATGATACAAATATAAGCAACACAAAGACGGTCATAAAATACATTAACATAAGTGCACAAGTAATGGAAAACCCGCTAGATAATTATGTAGACTAATGGGTTATACGAATAAATCGGGAGAAACAAAACATCAATAAAACCTCAATAATAACGGTTTTTCCGAATTCGCAAATCATTTGATCGATAGCTTGCCTTCCTGAATAAATCTAATTTTATTTAATCATTTACGGCCAAGATATTTTTGACAATGGTGTGTTTTTATCTTTCTGTATTCCAATCATTTAGCTTTGCTTCTAGGGTTGTGCCCCAGTATTGCTTTTTGGAGACTGTAAACGGATCTCTCGGCATTTAATGAAACTGCAGCAGAACAAAGGCTGTTGCTATATTGACGTTCATGGTATGTTTTGCTCAGATTGACGATAAGGTTTCCAGATCCGCATTTCGCTCGAAGCATGTTTAGGGTAATAAGTTTATAGTTTAGGGTTCTTTCACCGTATTTATGGGAACATTTCAGAACCACCAATCTTTCATTTTGAGTGAATCTTGTGTTTGTGATTAAATTATATTTGACGATTTAAACAAATAATATTTAGAGAAGTTAAAAATAAAATTGAAAGTTCACTGAAAGCTTAAAACTATTAAAAGTAGTAATTTCATAAAAATGTAAATAAATAGAGCCCCTTTCACATTTTAGAATGTAATTTTATGTTGCTTACATGTTTTATTACTCTTTATAATTATTGAATTGTTTAAATGAATAAATAAATAATTACAAAAAAGTCTTCTGATTTGTAAGTCCTCAGGAAGCACTAAGGATCTTTCTATCTATCTTTATAATATAATAAATTTGATGAGCATAAAAATGTAAACGTGTATATAATTTATATAAATGTACAAAAGTAGATATTACACGTGTATAAATATTATATTGCGCATATTATACAAGATGTCGGGGGTAAAGTGCACAAACTTCGGGAGGTGATTCTAATTGATAGTACAAGTAAAAAAGAAAAAAAAACTTTTTTTGGAATTCCAACGTTTTAAGATAGTTTTCGAGTAAAAAAGTTTAAAACCTTATTGATGTAAAAATATATTTATTGATTTTATAAAAGTTATAAATTACTTTTATAAAAGTGAGAATAGTATTTTAGTAAAGTAAAGTAATTTTTATACCTATACAAATAACTTTCGTAAATGTTTTTTGTAAAATTAAAAAAAAAAATAATTAATTAAATCCGTAATAAAACCCATATTTTGAGAACCATCTTCATTTCGACTTCCTTCTCATTTGGTCGGTGCATTATTACTCTAAGGTCGGTGCTAACTAAAAATGGTTCTGTTTTTCTAAAATTGCAATAGATGTCGGTAATTTAATTTCATAATCCCCAAAATTATTCCTAATACGAATTCAGACACCTCTGTCGGATTCTTTTAACACTAAATTTTGTTGGTCTTGCCCAAATCTAAATTCTTTACGCGGAAAGCGGGCCCATAAAGAAGAAGTAAAGATATGGAACACAACTTAATCGTCAAAAAAATGGCAGCACCTTGAACGTAACCATAGATCACATGCAAGCATTAACTGTCATTTGTCTGTTGCCTCTGTCAACAAACATTAAAAATACCAGTGAAATTCAACGCTGAAAGGAAATACATGTTCAAAAACAGCAATAAACACATTATTTTTATATATATTCCTCTTGTCAATATTTTAATAAAACAAAATAAGCTTGCAACATATATGTAGTTCCACAATATAGTAACGTAAAATAATGGCAGACAACAGATGTCATTTATTTTTTTTAATTATATTTATTCAATAAAAAAATTTACAATGCGTGATATACATATATATATTTCACTAGTAATAAGATGAAAGATATTATGATATGATTAATATTTATTATTTTTCAATGTTCTCCCATAATAAGCAATTGCTTGTGTGTATGGGACGAGAAAATGTTTAATGTTAATTAATTAATTAATGTCCGCCATCTTAAATTAGTACGAATAAGTCCTTTATTTATCCCAAATCCATATTAAAAGACAACCCGTACGAAAACTGGAGGAAAAAGGCATCGTGTAAAACATCCATTAGAATTGGACATATAATAAGGGGGGGTTTCCTTGATCACTTCTCAAGGTACACTGAAATATAATAAAATGCATTTACTCGACACTAAGTACTAGTAAATAAGCACCATGTATTTATTTACTGGTCACCGAATTGCTTGCGATAGTGTAAGCGGTCACCGAAATCGTTTTTGGATGAAAAAAAGCACATAAAAGCGAATATTTAATATATTATTCATCTTGGGGATTCGATAACTTGATAACTTAATGTCAAATCAAATTCATCTGGTGCTCGATTAAATACGTATTACAAGTCAACTTTATTTAAAGTAATATTAAGAAACAATCAATGTTCACACAAAAACATTTTATTACAAGCACTTCGAATAGGTGCAAAATTCGTGCTTTTAATCAAATTATAGCAAGCAAATCAAATCACTTAAATGGGCAAAACCACTTAACATACTGCCGTTAATAATACATGTCCGTGTACCAAAAAGGGAATCGATTAAAAACCAAAACAAAGATATAGCAAAAACCTCGCATAATGAAGTGGGGAAGTGATATCGGGTGTGTAGCGAACGTTTTCACCCCATGTGCTGTACCGAATGTACATAAATATAAAAAAATCTCTTTCCTAGGGATGCGCAACCCGTGGTACAACATCATGTTTATTGTGACCAACTTTTTCAAGTAAAACTTAAATACCAAACGTGATATTATGATATATAGGTATATGGTAAGGACACATGACGAAATTATAGAGGCGTGATTTTCATGTACCAATATTACTAGTTACACACGGACGAAATTACACATGGAGAGAATTACACTTACTTTAATTACACATACTTGAATTAATTATTAATTTAAATTTTAGAGTGTTTAAGTGTGCTAGAAAACGAAGGAAAGAAGAGAGTTGAAATAAAGAATGTTTATCATAATATTATTTAAAATAACTACAAAACAAAAAATATTTTACCACATCCATTATTCACTTTCCTTAAATATTTCATATTAGGTGAAATCAAAAGTTACTTGAAATTTGGAATCCGATCAGGATCGGTGGTATTTGGTAGTATAGGTAGCTACAGTCGTTCAGTAACATTGTTTTAAATATTATTTCTACTTATATGTGAAATAATTACGCAGTAAACCACCGAAACAGGATTTGCTAAAATGTGTAAAAAATTTATTTTTGTCAGGAGAATATAAGGGCCGGGATACATATGCGAGCCGAACTGCCCAACAACTTACGTGGAAAGGAAGAGTGCAACCGCAAATGACGCAAGATGCCGTTTGCACTTGCTTCATCCCTTTCCCGCAATTCGTGGCACGGATTGCGTTTAGGTTCGCAAATGAATACGTGCCATAAGAGATGGAGGATGATGCTCTTGAAAGACAGGGTCAAAAGAATGAAACGTTTAATCGGGTCATGTCAAAAGTCGAATTAACAGAAGATGATGTTTGTGTGTGCTAATATGGAGATGAGTGGCGGTCCACCCCCCCTGCAATTTGGCCGCAAAATACGCCGTTTTAACGCAGTCAAATTTCAAACATATATTTTATTATGAAACGTCATAATAATGGTTAGTCGGTGAAAATTATGAAAAATGATTCTGGAAATAGTTAATGGAAAATAATAGTAATAAAAAAGGTTGTGAATCACTGTGCAGAGTCTATCCCATTCTGCGCATAGATTGGGCCGATACATTCAAAATAAAAAGGCGACCAAGCGCCGAAACGGGACAAACACAGGGGGGACAGGGGTGCATAGCGAGCTCGGGGTAAGACCGTGATAAAACCTATAAATAACGTAGATTTCGGCGAAAGGCGAATAATACGGTAATATGGTCGCTTCGCCTGGCAGTGCGTGGATTTGGCGGTCTGCGGGAACTGGTTCATTATTGCGAGCAAACACTTGTTCCGTGCGGCGCGTTATGCGTTTTTAAATATGGTTCGGCGGGCGGGTGGAAATATTTCCAGCAGCGAAAACAGTAACAATGCTACGAGATGAAGGATTTTAAAAAGGGTATTTGCAGACCAATGGAGACTGGTGGCTTTTTAATTAACTGTGTAAAAACGGAACGGCTCCGATAACTCTTCATAACCACAAAAGGTTTTAGTGTTTCTTATTGAACAACTAGCTGACGTGTTGCTACCCGGCGTTGCTCAACTTTTCTCTACTTTCAAAAAACATATTATCCATGTATTATATATATATATAAACCTTCCGGAAGAAATTCTCAAAATGATAGTTTATTTTGCCGTAATTCAGTGTCTAACTTCCGTATAATATAGTGTGCTGGGGTTCCTGCCTGAAGACTGTAATAGAACCACTTAATTTTTCCAAAAACTGATTCTCAAAGTTATGTACAAGAAAAAAATTAGATATCATATACAGTTACTTTATAAGGAATGTAATACCATGAATTCAAAACAACTATTTATCACAAAAACACTGTGCAGATTTTTTAACAATATTAGTTCTGCGAAAAGAACGCAGCAAATTCGCACTACAAGAATTGGCTCTGGTCTGAACTTTATGACAATTCACCCTAAATCCTCATTTGGACCTTATTTGTACGAGGCTCCACTTCTATTTAATAGCCTCTCAGATCACATTAAGTCGTCAAATTCCTTGTGTACATTTAAAAAGAATGTTAAATTATTTGTGCTATCCGAGGATTTCCAACATACTCGCATTCTTTCATCTTTGTCTTTATATATAATTAATATATAATTTTTTTCATAATTTTCCTTTTAGTGTAATTTTTTTTTCAATCTTATCTTTTTAAAATAATAGTTTGTTAAATTTATTCTCTCAATAAAATATCAATGTATTTCATGGTCACCCTATATGTTTACTACATTATACTGTAATGAATTGATTGGAATTAGATCAATAGGTACCATGCAGGTACACAATTCGTATAAACGTTAATGCATATTGTTCTCTTAATATATAATCTTTGTGCTATTTTTAATTTTATTATTTTCTTAAAATTATAAACCTTAACACAGCGGCTTGTCCTAGTGAGGTTAACAATTCTAACGTAATAAAAGATACAATGTAAAGAAACAATAAATAAATAAATAGATAGTGAAAACCCTATCAAACTCCGTTGCATAGTTTAGAAGAACTAAGCGCACAAAAAGACAGACGCGAATAGTAACTTTGTTTTATACTATTTAGAGATATATAATTGTTGATTGGTAAAAAAATACGTGAAAGAAGAAAAACATTGAAAAAGTTGCGTTATCCTATAATTTCCAAATAGAAAAAGCTATGCGAGTATATTTATTTTAATCTTCTATATAATATTACAATATAACAGATTATATAAGATTGCCTAATTGGTTATAAAAATACTCTAGATACATTTAGTATGTAGCGTAAACTCATTGAAGATTTTAAGAAATGGTCATCTACCGTAAGTTAGCGGGTCGCTCTTTAGATGGGTCAATTCTGACACAGATTTGAAGTGAAGTTTTGAATTTTGAAAGACTCACTCGACAATACAATAAGTTGTGGCGACGTCCCCGGGTGTGAAACATCGGCACAAATAGGCTTATTTGTGCAAGATTGATGGCAAATTGAGGCGGTTGATTAAATTAAAAAATATATTTTATCAAAATAAAACATTAACGCGATTCTCGTGTGTTATTTGACGTACCTAGAATAAAATGAGATGGATATACATATTAATACGTTCCACGGAGTCGTAAAAAAATGATTGATTGATGATTTTCATGATGCCAGAGCTCGTCTTTCAAGAGTTTTTGATGATTTCTATCGATGATAAATATGGGTAAAGTTAGTTCTATTTTCGCTGCGTTACTCTGGATTGAGAACCAAGGAGTTTACCACACTGCCACGTAGGTTATCGTTCATGTTCATTACTTTACTATATGTAACGAATTACTGTTAATCACGTTGGCTCTGAAAGAACACATAATGATTGATTCTCATTTTTTCTTATGTACGTATACATATGCCAGCCGAACTGCCGTGAATTGAACCTCAACTTATGGGAAAGGAACGAAGCAAACGCAAATGGCGCGAAATACTACTTGCAGTTGCTTAGTTTCTTTTCCGTAATTCGTAACTCGGCTCGCGATTCGGTTTGCCAATGTATCCGTACCATAATCGTCTATGAGCAAAATCATATCGTCTACGAGCGAGTTAAATTAGTTAAGGTTTTCAGTTGGTCTTAACGTGATACACAGCTTTATCTGTCCAGATGACAGCTCCCCGGCCTCCCCGTAATGGTTCTACAACTAATCGGGTAGTCCGGAGTAAGAGAGGCCACCAATTTGTCATTGGAAGATCGGAATTCGGCGATGCATTTCGCCGGCGGGCGCGCCGAACAATGTCGTCTGTGGCCGGGGCCCGACGCTAATTGGCGGATTAATCTGTCCCGGCCGCACGGAGCACGGGGTACCGACGACATTGTCAGTGCCTTTATGTGTCCGACAAACGGCACGGAATCTAATCACGACTGTTTTGATCTTAATATTAAGTCCTAATGCCAATAAAATACCAAAGTACATAACATTGGCTTAAAGGTACTGATGTGAGACGTGCAGAATTAGTTAAGGCACACGCTACGCCGGATAGCAACTCACAACAAAGCGAGATTCAGCAGAAGAGGTGAGGAGTTGGTTTTGGTTGTATTTAAAATATTAGTTTATTCATGTAAATAAGACTGGCTTAAAGGCACCAATGCACACAGCCACGAATTTTCAAGTCACCGTCTTGCCCATCTTCGTTCCGTTTCCTTCAGCCATACAACATCGTCCGAAATTAGAAATGACGTAGTTCTGCTGGCTCCCACTAGTTGAAACTCTCGTAAAAGGGTGGCTTAGACAGCTTGGAAATGTGTTGAGGGGACGGAAAGAAAGAAGCGTGAGGAGAATGCATCTCGTACAAGTGAATGGAAGAAAAAGTTGAGAATGCCCCGGGAAGACATGGCACAGTCAACTGAATTAAGTAGAAGACATTGATGTATTCACAGACATATGAATATTAATAGACGAGAAATTAAGGACGAGGGGTTAAAACAAGAGTTGCGGGACGCAGGGAGGAAAGCTGACTGTGATTCGTCAATAAATCAATCTGACAGTAAATAGGCATCTCGCATTATAATATCACCATTTAGTTCTTAAAAGTAAAATCTGATTATGAATGAATAGACATTTTTACATGGGAGCGCAAATTACTCGCCACGTTATGAACAAATTTGCAAAGTCCAAATTCGGCAAAATAAATTTCTTCTATTTTCAGAGTCGAATATTTCGTTTAAGTATTTAGTTAAGACACTTTTATAAATGTTCATAATTTACTTCCCAGCAACCAACCAGCTTTGTGTTTCGCGTCCAGACGTTTCTCGATGTGATAGTATATGTTTCTACAACTGATCCATATTATACGATGTGAATATGCTTAAAATAAAGTAAAATAATGCTTATATATGGAATGTAATACGACAATTGGGTTTATTCTCTTTTTCACATCTATTTTTACAAGTTTTCATAGCACAAGTCAACATTTTGCAGTGTTATTTCGTAAAATGAACCGATGATGCCTCGACCATAGTTCGCACAAGAATGATGACGTCACGTTTTCTAAATTCACTTGAGGCCATACGCGAGCCCAGCCGGCTTCAATGGAACCGGTATGGGGAGTGGGAATAATACGCTTTTAATCACTTAGGGCAGGTCTACTAATATTCATATGTCTATGGATGTATTATATTTCTATATGTTTGAAGAGTCAATGCTATGAGAAGATATTGTATAGAGCTGTGTAGCGATTTTTTATTAACTCCACACAGCAGGCCCTGAGGAAAATAATCCCCTCATCTTTGGGAATGTTGTGTGGAGAGACTTTGAGGAGAGGAAGGAATAAACACGGGTCTCGGAAGAGAGGGAGTATACGAAGTAGGAGAGAGGAAACAACACAGAAGCCGGTAAATCATTCCACAGCCGAGCTGTTGAGCTCATGTGACAAATGTTAACCGTGCACTCGACTAGGCCGCGGCTCCGAGCGGATCAATGACGATTGTTCCTCGGAGCATCCTCCATTGAAATAACAGTAGAACAAGGTCAACATTACCATCTGACGCCTATGCTCTAAAGGTTGAAATTCGTTTGTTAAAATAGGATAGGATAGTTTGATAATCTATCAAACGGACCGCCCGTTTCTGCAGTCACGGTTTTTTTTTCATGTATTTTGGGGCTCCGGACCAGAGGTGGCTGCCAAATTCAACAGTGGGGCGCACTTTCGATTTGTACGGGGTCAGCAGTTGTGATTAAAGTATCTGCAGACCCTGTATAGTACAGTATGCCCAGCTTCTCAGGCTAACTTGAATATGGCTTCGATGGAGTCCTGTGCCCGGTTACTTGGAGTTATACCAAGCATATCAATGGAAAAGAGTTAAAAAAGAAATGTACACAAATAGCATTAAACTTTTAAAAATAAAACACGTTTTTTTAATGAAAAATGTCAAATCTTATCGATCACGATCAAAAATAATTATAACTATTAGCGATGCTTAGGAATTTCCGGTGGTGTTTGAAGGATTTTTATAATATAGTAAACTAACATGTTTTTTCCAACAACTTTGTTGTAAAACAGATATTATCACGGATGTCGATCTTAATTACAACACATTAAATTAATAACCCTCGAATTGTGAAGAAACTGCCATCGAAATGGCAAAAAATGGAGAGCCACCAGTTCTTATAAACTAGTTTTGTTTATATTGACCGTAAAACATTATTACCTGCCACTTATAACTTACGACAAAGGCAAACTGTGTACAGAAGTGGCCCATCTAGTTTGAACTCGACAAAAAACGGCCACAAGAAATAAAAACAGAAAGGCTCTATGGTTCTTATTTGTACAGAGAGATGTTTAACTTTAATTTGTGTGTTAAACGCACACAGACACAGATATGATAGGGAAAACGTCTCTGGCGAGAAACTATAAGCTTTACATTTACGCTCGAATACCGGTAGCATTGGTCCAAAAAACTCTATGGGAAGAAGCAGGTATATTTGTTCAAGATTAATCTTCTTTTCACAGACGGCTCTGCAGCGCGGAGGGGAACTTAATACCACGCCAAGATATACACGCGCGGGAGAGGTAAACATTAAGCAAACACGAACAAATATGGAGGCGGTAAAAAACAACACTAACAGTATTCCATTCCTATAATACGAAACTTATAAAATATTATACTATTTTAGAAATTCTATTTAGACGTTTTTAGCGTTGATTTTTGGTTTTAGTCTTATAATTCCCTCCGCGTTGTGAAAAATATTGACATTAGATTATTTACTAAAAGTCATATAAAACTAGTTGTTCCTAGTATGTTATCTTTGTCATTGATAAAACGTTGTCAAATTCAGCAATCGTGAGTAATAAATTAATTTTATTTATGTTTTCGTAGAAAGCAACTATTGTGGTTTATGGTATATGTGGTTTGACATATTATTATTAAACTAGCTGACGTGTACCCGGCGTTGCTCGAATTTTCTATAATATTTACTAATATAAAATGCATGGATTATATATACAAACCTTCCGGAATAAATTCTCTATATGATTGTGAAAACCCTATCAAAATCCGTTTTCGTAGTTTAGAAGAACTAAGCGCACAAACAAACAGACATGGATAGCGACTTTATTGTACACTATGCAGAGATGTAAACAAATACTTTGTTTCAAACCACTAATTAATTTATCCACCAAGCGATTTTGTTTGGCTCAAGCTTCATTAGGGTACAAATTTAAAACTGAATTCCCATCTTGTTGAAGCTCGATCAAGCGAAATCTGGTAGACAAATTTAAATAAATTAGTGGTTTGAAACAATGTGTTTGTTTTCAATCAATAATTTTATTTAAATCGGAGACAGTAAAATACGTGAAATGCGCAGATTAAGAAACGTAACAAACTAACATAAGAATTAGCAATTAGTTTACAAAAATAACTTTTTTTTTAAATTGTAATATATACGCAACTGTACTGTATATTATCTCCATATATAGTTAGTAATAAAATAACATATATCATTGTAGAAATGTATTATATATTTGTACAGTGCCTTTGAGGTGATTTTGTACAAAAACGGCGATATACAAATCATTATGACTTCAAATATTATTAATTATTATGACTTCAAATATTATTCAACAACATCAAAATGAGTTATAATCTTAGGACGGGTTGTTTCGGAGAATTTGAACAATTCTTAAAATTTCAAAGTTAATTTTCAAGTTCTGTGAAAGATTTTTCAGTTCTGTCAAGCAACTAGCCTATAATGATATAGTAACAGAATTTGAATAGGACTTTCACAGAACCCGAAAATGAACGTTGAAATTTGATGAATTGTTCAAATTCTCCGAAACAACCCGTCCTTAATCTTCCATTCGCTATAAATTGACAACACAATGAAACAAATAACACAGAAGTGTGTACGTGCACATACAATACAAATCAAAACCGGTAATGTTCCGAACAGTTAAAACTTTCACATCGGCACACAGCCATTGGGAAATGGAAATGTGATTTTACACACAGAATGATTTATTGTACGATTTATAATGGGTGCGAGCGGATTATTATTGTGTTTACGAATCGTCACACGAAAGTCTTGTAAATAGAGGCTCACTGCTTATGCCTACGTTGTAACATCTTCCTCTTAAAGTATTAATAAAAGAGGCATGTACCTAACAGAAAGTCAGGGTACGACTGAGTTTTCAGTGGCTGCCTATTGGAACACGTTCAGACTAATAATGATTAGCACAGATTAATTTAAATGTAAGGTAAGCAATAAGTAATGTTATATTTGCTTTATTCACTTTTATAAATTGCCTTGCTGAATGTCAACCTCCAATACGAGAGGGTACCAGGAGAAGAAAATATTTATTTATTTTTCGTAAAAAAACAGTTGTACACCAATAAATTACAGAGCTATCAAATTTAATGTAGATCATTAAAGTAATGAGAAATGGTAAAAATACATATAAACAAGTAGTAGTAATAACAAAATGTATGTATGTACTTTTTGATGATTTAAAACAATACTAAAGACAACAATAGCAAAAAAATATGAAAAAAATATTACAAATAGATCAAAGTAGTAATAGTACTACATAAAAAAAACTATTATCTATTTTCAATTTTCGACTTAGTTGCGACATCTCTTGGGCCGACTAGCAGCCAAATTCAAAGTTTTTTGTTGGTTTAACTGAAGATTGAACCTTTCTCCCCAGGGAATGGCTCTTAAATTTCTGTTTAAGAGCAAATTTTAAAATTTAATTAAAAAATAAATTACCTTTTATTTTTTAAGTTGTTTGACTGAGGACTGGAGTCAACACCGCTAACAAACAAAGTCAAATCCTAATTCGATAGTACCGACATTTATTGAGCATTAACGGCTGTAAATTTTTTAACATAATGTCATTTCAGATAAATGTGTGTGTGCCCGTGTGTGAGTGCACCAGTGCCTCCAAAAGTTGATAGAATGAATTGACATCGACATCGAGTCTATCTGCCGAGATTCAGCTCGATCGGAAGTGGGTTGATTTCCACTTTTCATTCATACATTGATTTATTCCTTCAGGCAAGAAAACAAAACCGAAATTCAAATAGATGTATTTAAAGACATGCATCAAAAGATAATTGCTAAACTGTCTGTAAGTGACGTTAAAAATGTCAACGGTCAATGAAGCACCGTCAAGCAGTTGCAGTTGTATCGCTCTATTGATTAGCGCGTCTTTATAGGAAATACGAGAACTTTCGGAGCATAAAAATGTGCATGGGATCCCCCACGAGTATCTATACCTACTTGTGGTATTGAGTAAGTAAAGTAAAACAAATCATCCAGTCCAAACAATAACAGACCTTAAAAATAGAATAAGTGATAAATAATAATAACTAGGGTCGCCATTATAGACAACCTGCATTACAATTATCAAAACAATCCGACATAATTATTAAAGTCAATTTATATTTCATATTATTTCTAATCTGACATTCATTAAATTACTTACCTAATGATATTGGAAACCACTACCTTTTTACTTTCTATTCCGGTAGAAATTTAGTTTCCGCCTTGCTCGTATCCAATTGCGAGTGGTTTAATAATTGACACCAAACATTGGGTAGCAAAATAATTATCGTTAACATGTCGGTGAGCCGAAATGGAAAAATAATATGAACGGTTAAGTAGGGTTAGCCCGGTGGTCGTTATCATTACGCCCCTATTCATTACCGGTTCAACGCTCTCAACACGTGGTAAAGGTTCTCTCATTGATAGACCAGCAAACCGGTAAATGTTTTACCAATTTTTTAATAAATAAGTTTTAGGTATAAATTATATTTGTACGCATTAACCAAGATCAGTAATAACAACAAAAATCAAAGGTAAAAAGGTCAATTGCACTACTTAATATTGCTTCAATTTTAAATACTTTTAATTTATTTAATTATTTTTAAATTACAAAATCTTGATTTTGTAATTTAAAAATAATATTATTAATTAGGAACATTAGCCATCACCATTGTACTCGAGGCCTAAATTATGGCTAATGGTTTCTAGTGGGATAGAACTTCTAATCCTAAATAATCTAAAAACATATTTTAATACATTGTTTCACGATGGAATCGTAATTCCAGTATGGAATCGAAGAAAACAGTATCACCGATATTTTTTTATCTAGTCATGTAATTAAACTGCTCTCCATGAAAATGCTATTTGAACACAGTAAAAAAAAAAGGTTAGCAAAATTGTACGATTTTTATAGTCATACAATCGTACAATTCGCACACTACAAAATTATATAGGTACCTGATTGAAAACATTGCAATTTTTTTATGTGAAACCGCACAATAAGAGTCCCAACAGTCTGGAGCCAGTGAGACTATGGCATCCCCAATTAGGTTATGTTGTGACGCTGAAGGTAGAGGAAGAGGAGAGAGAGAGAGGAGAAGTACCTGGCTATTCGGATCTGGTCACCGCCAAAGCGATTTCAAGCAAGGTTTCAATACTGAATGTTGGTCTTACACCAGGGCGATAACGAGAGTATCTTCCACTCTGGAACGTGCGCAAATATACTATATATTATTTTAAAAGAGTATCAAATAAAATTTACTTGCGCACGCCGGGATTTGAAGCAGCGACCTCCAGCTTGCTAGTCGAGAGCCTTACCACTCGACCAAGGAGGCCGTCAATAAAAACACATACAAATGTTCAGGATACGTGTTTTTTTAATAACAACATTGTTCTCTCTTTCGAACGAAAAAGCCGTAACTAATAGGTTAACCTGTAGTGATTTAAAATTTGACCGCATTGGAAAAGCCTGTACATTTGCAACCCCTATTTACCATCCTCGACTCGTGCACTTCAAGACGATTAGAGACCGATTATTCGATCGAAGTAACAGATGTTATCATTGGAGCCAGTCGGCTCAAAGTTGTGGGCAAAATTCGTCATTGATGCGCCTGACAACTGTTAGTGTGTGGGAATAGTTAGATGCGGACTGAACGAGAAATCAATTAACGTATTTAAATGTCAGTGGGAAGCCGAAACACGTGACATTTATATGGTTTCAAACTGGGGCTCATTAAGGTGTATTTATCTCCATTTGTAACAGCCAATCATAATGTCAAAGGTATATCAAAAACTCTCATTATACTTTATATCTCCGTTCACAGTCCGTTGCTTTATATAATGTATTTAAAGAGCTTAGCTTCTTCGTTAATAAAGGCATAACAAGTTATTAGCAGGTAGTGTAGCGATAATACTACTCCAATGGGTGTGCTTAGATAATTAAACCCCA
The DNA here is from genome assembly GCA_026573805.1 of Hesperophylax magnus. Lineage (NCBI taxonomy): Eukaryota > Metazoa > Arthropoda > Insecta > Trichoptera > Limnephilidae > Hesperophylax > Hesperophylax magnus. The sequence goes on from JAIUSX010000014.1 coordinate 17,792,470, forward strand.
GCGCAAATTCTAATTCGAAGAATCAGTTCCAAAACTATGTTCCAAAAGTAGGATCGAAAATAAAAGTAAATCACAAATTTTTATAAAAGAACTTTGTATCGAATTAATAACAATGGGAAGCAACTATTTTAGTCAGCGGAAATGGAAAATAATGCATTTTAATAGTTTTTTCTTCTAATAAAAAAATAATAAAAATAGGTTTTTTTTAATAACATAATGAGTAAAACCTCAAATGGTAATATTTAATTATTGAAGACAATATCAGCGATACTTTACAAATTTAAAACAGAAAAATCAGAAAAAAGATACGGTCGCATCTAGTACCTGAACGCAGGACCCTGTTCAATAATAAAAATTGATTGTTCACTTGGCAGCCATTATTTATAAACGTGAAGATGCGTTTTAGGGTCAGTTTTATCGTATTTTATTTAACCCAAACCAAATAAATAATGTAGGTTCAGCGCTTCTTTGTTTGGGTTTAATCAAAAAAGAATAACAATAACAAAAAATAGCCTAAAAAACATTTTATAAAATTATTATGTCAAAAGATGACGTGAACTAATGACGTCAAATTATCTGTATTTTGAACGAAATAACTATTAAAATACATTATTTTTCATTTCTGGTGACTGAAATAATTGTTGTTTCTCATTGTTAATAAATTGATTAAAATTGTTTTTAAAATAATTTGTGCGTGTTAACCGTGTCCAGTAACTGAATATTTACCAAAATAAAAATGGAACAAATTGGGCATACGCTAACCCCGATGGACAGTAATAATATCGCTCCACACAAGAAACTTGGGCCGATGGAAATGAGTCAAGGACCAAGTCGGAGGTAAAGGTAAAGAAATGAAACTCACCCGTTGCAGATTACGGCCACCTAGATGAGACTGAGATGATTTCACCTGTAAATCATCTAAATAAACTCTACATATGATGTGAGGTCTCCTGTATATAGTGTATAATATAAAATATACATTATGTAAAATGTACAACCGTCTCGGGCGAGATAATAATTGTCAGGAGATACCTTTATCTTCTGGTGACATTTCTCCTGCCCGGTTGTCACGGTGAAATACTCGTATCTTTCAAGGAATGGTTTTATAGGACACGTACGGGATTTAATAGTTCTTTTATTATCCATCGTAGTCACGGAAATACCCACTTACTCTCCAAATATTACTGTGCGAACACCAGGATTCGACCGAGTATTATCAAACACCCTAAAATATTTTTTGATTTTCATCGCAAGCGATATCACGAAATCCTGTCAACCCATGATGAACACAGAACTGGTGAGGTTTTTGAGGTTTTAAAATAATATTACCAACAAGTCCTAACGACATGGCGAAATTTCATGGAATTTCGGAATGTATAATACATCAATGTTCCGAGGTATCTAAAATGTGCTTCATATTGTTTATTGTTGATGTTGTCGTTAAAAGAAATACCATTTTAGATACTGAATAAAATTATCTTTGCAATGTTTGTATTTGAAATAAACATTCAATGTTATAAAAAATATTTAAGAAAAAACTTACGGAGACATTTTGAATAGGACCATCCATAATTTTGTAAGAATTAATTTTTTTTAGAACACATTTCTTTTGTGAAGGTAATTAGTAAGAAAACTGTCAAATCACTTTTTATGCCATCTATACAAAAAAAAAAAAAACTTTTGATTGTCAATAAAAAAAACCTTGAATCACATGTATAAATATTTGAGTACAAACTGAAAAGAAAAATTATATATCTTTCAAATGACTAGCAAATTACCTATCTACCGTATTATAGAAAAAAAAAGATAAAAATACTTTTATGATGTATGGACGCCCCGGTCAGATCTGTCCTTCAGGGACTCTAATGGAATATGATTTTGTGGCTAGTAATGTCCTTCCAAAGCCGGAAGGGTTAAGCGAATATATGTTCTCGTGGAGCTAATCGGAGTAATTAGAGATTGTTGTCCGATCCAAAATTATTTACGTGTGACAAGGCAGTTACTCATATATTAGAGGTAATTAAGCCGAACATTATAAATACTGATAAAACAGTAGGAATGTCATGTAATCTCTTTGTTGAATAATTTTCGTTATAGTGCCACTATTTTGTATTCATTATCGGTGTTTCTCTTTACATCCGCGAATTAGCACTGCCCTTTGGCTAGGCTAGACGGGCCGGCTGGCTCGCTAGCTATACTGCACAGTGCACACGCGGAGAAGACGGCGAACTAACAGCCTTTGGATCCTGTGCAGTTTAGATAATCTAGCATCGTCTGAGTCCCGCGGCTATCGGGGACCGCATATAGCTGTGTCCATAGTTCCACGGAACCGCTTCCTTTTGCCACCGCGTTTTCCTTGTATGAATATTCATGAGAGGGATAATTGCTTACACTGGCTGTGAAGCATTCTGGTCCTCTGTTTACTCCTGCTGCTTATACGATCCTGCTACGCCCATCTTCTGTTTTCTTGCATTCAAATGCTTGATATTGGCTTAAAGCTTCTTAAGTGTGAATTACTAAAAAGCATAAACGTGTTCTGAAGCAGCTAGAACTCTAAAACACGAGATTTGGAACTGTCAAAAGGTGAGAGATAGATCGTTTGTTCTGTGTTTTAATTTTTTCAATAAGTAAAAAGGGTTTTGAAACTCAGGCGTAGCTGAGTAGAAACTACTAGTATCACCGAAAAGGGCTTATCGGCGTGCCCGAATTATCTTGCTTCTGGTAAAATTGAACATTTTCTAAAACCGAAATTCTTTCTTGAACAGATAATCGATTTGATTGGACTGTCTAGCAGTCGAAAATTCTTGTGTAAATTGCTGATACTATTTTTCTTTCAAATCGTACGGATCACAATTTACACTGTCATTATAATATGAAACTAAATAATGCAACGTACCTAACTATAAGTTTACGATGCGACAGAAATTGAGCCCTTAACCCCCTACCTACAAGATTTACTCAAAATCAACTCTATGAAATTTATTTAAAATATGTATTACCTATACATATTTTTTGGCGTCGAATTATCCAGATTAAATAATTAATAATAAACTGCTACTTGCTACTTAGGTACCTACTTGCTACTTGCTCGTTAAATCGTAAACAAAGTAATCTACGTACTCTATCTACTCGCGACAATACTATCACGCTATCAGTCTTACACATTACGAGAACTCGCCAGAAGGAACGAGTCTGCCGCCTAGGCATAATTGCCAAGCCGTCGAAAGTTCGCGAATGATCCAGATCGAGCGAGTGTCTCCGATTTAGTTGCCATCCACCTACCTACTGCCGCCGTCGGCCGAGAAGTATAAATAAGCCCGACGCAGCCAGTCAGTCATCAGTTACCGTTCAGCCGTCAGCCTACAAGGAAGGATCAACGAGTGATCACTCGCGCTCTTCTTACTAGCGCAGTGGACAACACGTACCCGGCTTCGCCCCTATCATTATGGACTCCATCGGGACATCATCTTAGCGCCTCGGCCGTGTCCATGGCCAGCGCTACATCGGATTACAAGCGCCCTGGTTCCAGTGTCTCTGACCAGCGCTTCTTCCACGCAACCATGACCACCACGAGGACACGCAGCATCCTCACTGGTCACGCCGTTCCCGTTCAACTGCCCACAAGGTCCGTCGCACCTTCGGCCGTCTCGTCAGCACTGGAGTGCCTGAAGACCTACGTTCTTCGCCAGTGCCTGACCTCCACCGAGTCCCGGTCATCAGCGCCCGGCGTCGACTCACTGACCCGCGCTTGACCAGCACATCACTGCAGCGTCCGGAGTATTCAACATCTGTCCTACATCATCTCCTCGTCACGGCTACTGACTCACCAATAAAACACATGTGACCTTCACAACCTTCTTTCATTTCGTGCCTCTCTCCTGATCCCCAAAGTGGTGACCCCGACGTGATCTGCAACCCGACGTGATCTGCAGCCCGACGTGATCTGCAGCCCGACGTGATCTGCAGCCCGACGTGATCTGCAGCCCGACGTGATCTGCAGCCCGACGTGATCTGCAGCCCGACATGATTCTGCAGCCCCGTCTCAAAATAGGTGATCAGTTAAGGCATCACGGAGCATCACGCACCAGACCATCTCCGCACAAGCGCGGATAGTAGTGCCACCATGGTTATCTGAGTGAATCATTAGCCTGTGTTGTGAACATGTGTTTTGCAAAATTTTTTTTTGAAGTGTCACAATTTAAAAGACGTTCGTTTCCGAGCTATTTCTTCTATCGCAGCCCTCAGCCAAGCTGCTGGGAAGGGGGTGTCTGTGGCGTCGAATTATCCAGATTAAATAATTAATAATAAACTGCTACTTGCTACTTAGGTACCTACTTGCTACTTGCTCGTTAAATCGTAAACAAAGTAATCTACGTACTCTATCTACTCGCGACAATACTATCACGCTATCAGTCTTACACATTACGAGAACTCGCCAGAAGGAACGAGTCTGCCGCCTAGGCATAATTGCCAAGCCGTCGAAAGTTCGCGAATGATCCAGATCGAGCGAGTGTCTCCGATTTAGTTGCCATCCACCTACCTACTGCCGCCGTCGGCCGAGAAGTATAAATAAGCCCGACGCAGCGAGTCAGTCAGTCAGTCATAATTTTGCCGCCAGCCTGCAAGGTTCAACGAGTGATCACCCGCGTTCTTCTTACTAGCGCGAGGGACACGTACCCGGCTTCGCCCCTATCATCATGGACTCTATCGGGACATCATCATAGCGCCTCGGCCACGTCCGCGGCCAGCGCTACTCGGATTACAAGCGCCCTGGTTCCAGCGTCTCTGACCAGCGCTTCTTCCACGCTACCATGACCACCACGAGGACACGCAGCATCCTCACTGGTCTACATCGTTCCCGTTCAACCGCCTATAAGGTCCGTCGCACCTTCGGCCGTCTCGTCAGCACTGGAGTGCCTGAAGACCTACGTTCTTCGCCAGTGCCTGACCTCCATCGAGTCCCGGTCACCAGCGCCCGGTGTCGACTCACTGACCCGCGCTTGACCAGCACATCACAGCCAGCATCCGGTGTATTCTTCTGTCCTTCATCATCTCCTTGTCACGGCTACTGACTCACCAATAAAACACATGTGACCTTCACAACCTTCTTTCATTTCGTGCCTCTCACCATCGATCCCCAAATACCTATTATTAAAAGGTTGTTACCTACTGTTGTTTTTAAATACCAGCGTATTAATTTGTCAATTATTGTTGGTAACAAAACTAGTCGCGTATAAATTTATTACCTACTCAAGACATTCTTGACTTTCACTAGATTTATGTGAAATAAAAGTCTTTGTTTTAAGCAGGTATGTTTCGTGTTGTAAAATATCTGTATATATTGATAAGGAACGTACGTAACTATAGGGCAACATTAATTGTCTTCCGCGTTGTACCTTTATTCGCGTCAAAAACGATTCTCACACAAACACGGTGTAATCAAAATAAGGCATCTCGACGGAGTATGTGCATTATTGTACACGTTGTGAAAAAATGTGCAGAACAAACGGGTCTTTGCAAAAACTGATGGATATAATATCATTTGCAATCTGCTTGAATACAGAGATATCATATGAAATATTTCTTTACCGTAGAATACAGACTATTTGTAATTTTGCTTGCCACCATAACGGCTAAATGTATGATGATCAAGGTCTTGGAAGGATTTATTGTATTATTTGTTATGTTGTATAAATTACAAACCAGAGAAATAGCTTCGTGTTTATCAAGGACTACATTATTAGGTTATTGTAATTAATTATTTAATTTGAAAGTGACAAAATCAAAATATAAAACTTAGAAATTATGCGGTTAGCGCCAAAGTGACGAAAACTCAAAATTGAGTTGAGAAAAAAAAGACTAAGTAACTCGTAGAAATCCCATTGAAATATTTAATATTGCCACTTCTCTTTGATGAAACATATTTGTCATCAACTCCATCAATAACTTTTTGGTTAGTATACAATATCTTACTATTAACAACCAACATGCCATTTTCCCGCAGGGAAGGCAGAAAAGATGGAACGCTACAATATTTATTGTTATTCACTTTCAAGTTATTACCTATACAGGGTGTATCGGCACGTACCCGACAAACTTTAACCAGCCTTAGCACATTTGGAGTAAAACATGTTATGGGCGCTTTGCTGTCCGGTAACATTTTTCCATTAAAAACAAAAAAATAAATAAAAAATCCACACTCCGTCACTGTCATTTGCATTGTTTCTCGTGTTAAACAGCTCTTATTAGCAAGTGTGTCAAAAAGTGTCCTCGCTCTTTCGTACACACTAAATAATAATAGTTAAAAATAAGACGAATGGTGCCGTGCCATTTCGTTGTGATTGTAAAAGCGCGCCAACGTAGGTACGTACGTACATTATTCAACGAAACTCGAACAAAATATTGCCAGACGGGTTTTCAAACTTTGACAAAGGATAAAACATTGGTGACATGTGGTGAAAATATGAATAGTAAATTTTTTATTAAAAAAAAATGTTACCAGACAGCAAAGTGCCCATAACATTTTTTACTCCAAATGTGCCAAAGAATAGCTGGTTAAAGTTTGTCGGGTACGTGCCGATACACCCTGTATATGTAATAACCTATCATACGTAAGTACCTACTATTCAATAATACCGAACCTTTCTATGACCCAATTTAATATTTGATTCGCTTGAGAGTGCCTTGTCTTCCTGGGGCACTCACGACTACTGACTTGCATTAGCTTGTGCGCAAAATAAACATCAACATCAAAATAGTGTTAAGTGTATATCTGCAGAAAATAGTTTTAGAAACACCGTACAACCTACAATTCTATTTTAAGGCCATTTGATACACCATCATTTTTTTATTTGCCACAATAAACGATATTGTATGCAAATGTGAACTTCAGCAAGGTCGGCGGGATAAACTGAGCTTGTTTACGACTCATAAAATAAGTAATAGCAATTATATTATTGCAGATACGTAGGTACTTTCGAAGGTCGAAGGAAGACAATCAAAACAACTGCCTTCATTTACAGCATTATCTCTCATCTGCGTTTGATTGGAGCGACTTCAATTCAATAACTTCGTCCAGACACTCACACAACGCACGTGAGCCGTTCCCAAAAAGCAAGTAAGTTCATAAATACGTTCACAATAACATTGATGGAAAAGTCTAAATACATTATTATAGTCACAATGAATTGAATTCAATCACTATATTTTGCCCTTTTGACGGCTTAATTATTTATTTGCTAGTTGGGAACGGCTCACGTGCGTGTTGTGTGGAGTTTCTGGACGAAGCTAATGAGATCCAGCGGAAATATGGACGCTCATTAAAATTGATTGACAAGTGTACAGGTAACTAGTATGAACAACTTAAGATCACCGGCAGTAAGAAATACAATACTATGGCTTAAGTCCGATCTACATAAAAACAGAATGATAAAATCTGATTATTGTAGTAAACAAAAAGGGCGAATTAGTAATACAATTTATTGGGATTTAATTTCATTTAGTAATCTTGATTCCAAAGCAGTAATCTGTATGAAGCAGCAACTCTCCAACAACTCTTCAATTCCTAGTTGTGACCGTTATCTTTTTATTTTTCTGTGTCTTGATCGGTTTCATGTTTCGTTTCGATTTATTAGCATTATCTTCGTCTTCAATGATACAAGGTAAATTCAATTAATAAAATGTTTCCCGTAATGAGTAAGTCGAAAAAATATATTAATTTCAGTTCTCTGAAATCTTTATAAAGACAAAAACCGAGTTTTAAATTTTACACAACTGATAAACAACCATTAAATTAGGGTAAAAGGAGTGTTTAGTTCTAATCTAAAACTCGAGCGAAGTCGGATAGTTACCATATTCCTTATAGTAATAACAGATTACTTGGGACATTCTAAATACAGAATTATCATAAAAGTATACAAGATAGAAAAAAAACCCATGTAGGTATGTGTACTTGAATTAAATGTAATTATTATTCAAGAAGACGTCAGTTTTAATATATGATTGTCTCTGTGATTACAATTTAATTGGAGTAATTTATTATCATACAATTGAGTGGGTTTTGTTTAATGCTAATTTATTCGAATATCTTTACAACCATAGTGAAGTTATCAAATTAATGAAGAAATAAAACTTGCGAGATTCTAAAAGGAAGTTTTGTTTAAAAAATCACCTTGAAGAGTCTTACACCATAGACCTTATAGCAGATTGTTCCATGTTAAACTTTGACTCGACGACTGAATTCAATTTACAAAGCTTGGAATGTCAAAAGCTTTTCTAAAATTGAACAAATACAGCTTCAAAAGGCTCAAACTCGGCGATGCCGAGAGATCCCATAAAATATTCGAGCTTTCATAGAAAAGTTCGAGTAGCGAAGGGAAAGGGAGAGGTAAAATTGAATACGCGAGCTTTCATCCAGGTGTCCGGGTTTATGGTAAACTGCTATGAATGGGGTTGGTTTGGAGGAGTTGGGGATATAACAGATTCCGGGGCATTAAAGCGCTATATAACCTGGCTGGATCCTGGACTCTGAGCCCCCATTTGCCAGCAAAGTGGGAAATTCGAATTGCACGGCGGCCCATCCGACGTCGGATTCAATTACCCACCCCGGCAGTCGGCGTCGCCATCCCCCCTAATTGAAGCTGAGTTAAAACAGTATCGAACTCAATGTCGGCTCTGATAACGGACTGGGACGTTGCCGGTAATTGGTTTTGACGACGGCCATCGAGACCTGAAAGACTGCATAGTGATGCAAATGACATGTCCTAGCAGCACGAAGCAATACAAGCGAAATGCTAGGCTAACAGGCTCTTTGTATAAGGTCGAAATCAATTCAAGTGGAAATAAATTCTCGATATATTTAAGGTCTGCTTCCACAAGCTGGTTCGCCAATTCGCCACTTGACTTCAATCGTTTCAAACCAACGACATAGCATGTTTCTTTAAGTAAAAAGTCCGCAGTTGTCAGTAGAATTTGATTGTAGTACAAACTTACAACGAAAGTAATCTTATAACTATGATAAAGAGCTCTTCATGTCTACCTGTTTTATTCCAAGAAACATAAAACCACAGAAGGAAAACTACTATTTGAAAAGATATTAAACTTAAATGAAAAATTATTTTCATTCGAAAGCACTCCACAATCGCGATCGTAGCATGAAGGCAGTATGGCGAATATGATTTGTAGCGACCACTCAAAAAAGCTATTCAGTTTTCCACTCTCGCTCGAAAGCACAAACAACGGCTAAAGCTTTATTATGGGCGGATAATTTCTCCCCCCCCCCCCCCCCCTTAGTCGGATAAACCCGGTAACAGTGAATAAAGCTAACATTTAGGAAGAAAGAAAACAATCTGGAAGCTTGGGCCATTACATGAAATAAAGGAAACGTTTTCGTTGAATTATATTCAATTGAAAAATAAAACAATGCCAAGAAAGCGGGAAACAAACGGGCCGAAAGCACTCTGGCCAAGATAGTGAAATATAATCCTGCGGCAAAGCAAAACCTACATATACACTCTACTCCACACCTACAATAGCGTAGAATTCAACCAACATCAGAAGTGTATATGGTTATAACTTGGCAAACTTACTGAGAGACTTATTGAGTTTTATAAGGAGAGCTTCTTAGGACGGGTTGTTTCAGAGAATTCGAACAATTCTTCAAAATTGAAATGTTAATTTTCAAGTTCTGTCAAGCAACTAGTCAATAATGATATAATAATAAAATAATTAGATAGGACTTTCACAGAACCCTAAAATGAACGTTGAAATATGATGAATTGTTCAAATTCTGTAAAAAAAAACAACCCATCATTAATGTGTTTAAAATACAAACACATTAAATTCTTGTCCCGACGCACGTTATGTACCGATGTATGAATCATAAATAAACGCATTAATTCTTCGACGGTACATAATGTAAGAAAACCACATTGTCTATAAGGGAAGATGATTGAATCTCATATTAATATAGATAGGTACTGGAAACCCATTGGAATACTTAGCATGCATTAGAATTACATAAATCCTTTATGATTCCCGAAATAGCTCTAAATAAACAATGTATCGTATTGAAATTATAATTAGACACCAATTATTATATAGAAATTATAATTACTTACCATTAGGAAGTGAGATTGCTTAATTTACTTGAAATTTAATACGCATTTAAAAGAACGTCTGATAAATTGCACGAAATGCATCCAATCACAATCAAGCATGCGCCATTTTGCAAACAATAGAATAACTTACCTACTCGTACTTGATGAGATTCCCGAAATAGCGTTAGACAAGAAAAATTGGTTACATGCCTATAGTTACTGATATGATTTCATTACGTTTTAATATATTTAAATGCACATCTGATAAATTGCAAGAACCGCCATTTTGCACACTATATGTGTACTAACTTATCTACTTAAGTGTCCCAAAAGAGCATCCGACAAACAAATCTAGATCACATTCGTATCTTTACTGAGAAGATTCCATCACCTTTTAATATAATATTTAAATGCACATCTGATAAAATCAGAAAGCCTACCTAGACCATCAGCCATTTTACATACAATAGAATAATTTATTTACTTATGAAATTTGAGAATTCTATAAACAAATGTATATGACATGCCTATCGTTACTGAGATGTTCCATCAATTTTTAAGAGTATGTATCTGACTAATTGCAGAGTTGAGCATTCGCCATTCTCGGCAGGTGTTTGTTTGTCCTGTCGCACACCCTCGGCATTATGCAAAGCCGGTACATTTCTTGAGTTCGAGTGCAATATGACTGCAGCAGTGAATTATTGATTAGCCTCACAAAGAGCGTTTGTATGACGGAGACCCCTGACCCGTCTTTCCGCCCTCCTTGAACCACCCGATACTGCATTTTCTTGTGCGCGCGCATTGTCAACTGCATTTTCTCCACAAGACGGGTAGCTGCTAGCTGCTAGCTGCGAGCTCCTCATCACGGTGGAACTTGTTTCCATTTAAATGAGGTAGCATTATTATGATGCAGTACTTGCGTGAAGGATTTAGCTTAGAATTCTGCATAATAATTTAAGATAATTAAATTTTAGGAGCAATCGATTCAATCTTGAACAGTTAGATGTTACAGTGTGGCAATATTTTAAAGAAGCGTAAAGCTAATAATTTATTTATTTAAACTACATAGCTTTACTATCTGGCTTCACTGGAGTTTAAAAACATTTTTTGGTAACAAGGGATAAAAAAATGGTTTTCTGTCTCATTTAATAGTTAAACGACTATTTAAAAGCTATATAGCTCATGATGGAAATGGTGTAGTAAACTTAAAACAGATGCGTTGATCTAGACACTTCAGAAATAAAAAATCTATGCAAATTTCATGAAGCAATAGATTTCTGCTCCAGAGTTAAGTCACAATGGCAAGATGAGAGGCGTAAAATTTTGAAAATTTAGCTACATAGGTAGGGCGGATATATTAAAACGTTTAAAATAAACCATCATAACTTACTCAAAGAGAGGTAAATCGTGATAAGTACCCACATGCTATTAAACGTAATCACTAAAAGCATTATCTTTAACGCAAGTACGACAAAGTAAAGTGAGGAGTTTCTTCGCCCGTTTTATTGGTGAACGTAATATATTTTGGCGGCCCACATTAGGACATTATTACGTGTAGTTCTTTTCAATAATAATTTTCCTATGGAAGTCTCGTACGACGACTGAATTTTTATCACTATCTGAATGAGGACTGAGAATACAAAATATCACAAATAATAATGATCCAATCGAATTCCTCATTCTGCAAGCTTTACAGATTTCAGAGTGTCTGAGACTGTCAGAGTGACTGTTCGCGAGTGCTTAGTTGAACATACGAACTGATTTTAATTTTGTAATATATTTTTTGGTTCAGAATAAACAATCTATTATTATCACATAATTAAATATTATTATGTTGTCCAATGCCAACGGCTTCAAAGTATCTACTTGTTCTGGCAGCTTTAAACGGTCAATAAAAAGAAAGGCAGCAGTTTTAAAATTGAGGAAATTTCGTATATTTTTCATAAGTCGTTAGCGGATTGGAAACCTGTCGACAAAAAAAACTCTACGCTTTTCCTTGGGCTATTTGTAGAACGGAATTCTTATTCGAAGAAAAATTACAGCATCACACTGCAGAGACGTTGGACATCTAAAGTCAAAAAGCAGTTCCTGGTTGTGAACAATATATTTTATCGACAAAAACAAATCTAACAAGTAGATTTACATTACCTACTAATTTCGTAATCAAACATACTAATTTCAGTTGTGTCTATCTGTAACTCTGTATAATATAAAATCATTGAAACTGCTTTTGACTTTTATTACAAAAAGAAGCAAAAATAAATAATCAAATATCATTAAATAATAAATAGTATTCCTGTATTTTTCCACGTTTAATACTCCTAAACTAAAGAGTTAAGCCCACTGACGAAATGGTTAAGCCAGTTCATGGTTTTCAATGATTGTATTTATTTACCTGCCTATTTATTAAGTAAAAAAATAATTGTTTAATATTTGTGTTTTTTACAATAAATATACAATGTTTACAAGTCATACTGTTTTAATTTATACTACACTTCCAAAGCATTTGCTTGTGGATAGAGGAGTGTACATTTGCGAAAAAATAATATAACTTGGTTACAAAGTAATTTATTTATTTATTAACGCCCTGTCGGGCTTTTACATAGTAAGTTGACAGTATATGTATGTAAGTGTAACATGTACATGGATAAAATAGCTAAATATAATTTACTCATAAGGTAATTAGAAAATAATATGGTGAAGTAAATCAAAGTATGAAAGCAAGACCTTTTTTTAAAGCTAATAAATAATACACGTTAATAACTAGCAAATAGGTCTAAAATTAGTTGCCTTTTGAAACTCACAAAGTTATTAACACCAAATATATCAATAAGTTTACAGTATTTGTTTGCAAGGTAATGAATTCTTGGAATTGGTGAATACATAGAGTAGTTAGTATTGAGGTTATTGTTACATTTAAAAGTGTCTTTGCTTCGAGTTTGTCTAGCAGGTACATTCATATAAATTAATTCCAATAATTCAGGGCTGTCAATGAGAGATTTGATAATTTTTAATAAAAATAATATATCAGTTAGACCTCTTCTATCCGATAGTTTGAGAAGTCTGGTTTCGGTACGTAAGTTATTATAATTTATAAATTCGATGGAAATATTCATTTTAAAATTGATGTACCGAAGAAATTTATTATTTATTAATATACAGGGTTTTCCAATAAGAGGTGTTATTTTGAATAGCCCGCTATTTCGGTAGATGTTACTTTTGAAGCTGTCATTTTTTGACATTTGACAAGTAGAAACTACGCCATTAATAAAAATGGAACGATACACGCTTCAATTATTAAAATTCACTTGAGTGAATCAAATACAAATCATCTTGAGTGATGAGGCCCATTTCCATCTGGGAGGGTTCGTCAACAATCAAAATTGTCGCATCTGGGGCTCGGAAAACCCAAGAGTTATTGTTGAAAAGCCTCTCTATCCTCAACGTGTGACTGTTTGGTGCGGTTTATGGTTCGGCGGAGTCATTGGACCTTACTTTTTAGAAAATGAGGCTGGAGCAACAGTTACGGTGAATGGATTGCGCTATCGAGAGATGATTAATGATTTTTTATGGCCGGAATTGGATGGTATTGATCTGGACAACGTTTACTTTCAACAAGACGGCGCTACGTGCCACACAAGCAACGAAACCATTGATCTTTTACGATTGAATATCAAAATAACACCTCTTATTGGAAAACCTTGTTTTATAATAATAAATAATATAATACTTCTTAGTAGTTTGTCAATGGGCGCTTTTAATGATGAAAAACTTTTTATACTTAGTTTAAGGTAGATATGTATATATTTGCGTTTATAACTAATATATACATGTTAACTGTACAGGCGCCGTGCACATATCCACACACATAAACACACATACAAATACAATATATGTGTACATTATAAAAAAAATATCTAATAATATTAATGCAGAAATAACAAAATAAAACATTTTGAATATCGACCAAGAGCTAGGGTCAACAGTGATAATATCTAACAACAATAAAAACTAAGAGATAAGTATAACCTATGGGGATTTTATATCATATAGAAAATATGATTAGATATTTGCCGTGCGTTAGTAAAATAAGACTATTAATCCGATTCTATGTGATTATCATAGCCTGTTATGTCGGTTGCATACGTAAAATTTTACATGTTGAGAACGAACGAACTAAAAATAAACGGATAGATTGACGATTTCAAAAATATTTTCAAATGCAACAGATGATTTTGAACGGTTAACGACCTGAAAATGGATCACTTTACGTAATATAAATAGCTTGTTACCAGAATCTATATTACTATCTCATTGTACTTAGCCGAGGAACTTTCTATTTCAGAAGATCCGTTCAGATGAGATCTATTGCTTACTAGATTCAACAATCGATAGGCAAGTAGATCTACGGTTGCACTAAAATAAGGTAGGTATAAAATAATATCAACTGAAGGTACTTTGATACAATGTTTTGTGTATTTTACCTGTGGTGTTCTACAGAATAGCCTCTAAAGAAGGCGCTCTTAATACTTTAAACTGGGTTTAGTTCCGACAGGTGAAATGAGACAACCCTCGCATTGTTTCGTTAAATTTAAAATGGCCAATAAGCCAGCAGCGAATCTTCTTCAGAAATCGATGATTTTTCGGTAGCAAAAATATTAAAGATGTTCAATGAAGTTGAGGATTCATCAAGAACCAAGATTTAATTTTGTAGTCAGTAGTGTTTGACCTCTTTGGAGTCGGTAAAGTACTAGATTATACTGAAGTTGGCCGCGGAACTTTCCACTGTAGAAGATTTGTTCTGATTTGTCGAGATTCATTGCCCACCAGTTTCAACAACCGTTCCATAGATCTACGGGGTGTTCAAAATAAGTTTGGATCGTTTCTAAAATAAAGCGGCGAGACTTTTGCACTTAGCAGTTGCACTAATGGCTTCAGGGCAACGCCACCATACCCCACATAACCCTACCTAAGATAGTATTAACGCCCTTTCTTCGAAGGAGTGGGGGTTAGTTTCACTCCAAGGCGAAAACTTTCTTCCTTTTTTGTCTGCCGCAACATCGGACTGGATCTTTGCATCTTCCATCTCCTTGTAGAAAAACAAAAAAGCAAACGAAGTCGTAGCCTAATGCTACGTACACATTTGCGAGCCGAGCCTCAAATTATGGGAAAGGAACGAAACAACCGCAAGCGGCGTTTCGCGCCATTTTCTGTTGCTTTATTCCTTTCCCATTATATTATTTATTTATTTATTTTATTGAATATACAAACACATTACAATAATTTACAAATGTAGATATTTCGAGGCTGATTGCGAAAAATTTAGAAATTTTTAACGAAAATTGAAATTATTTCTCGTGTTTGAGTTGTACTATAATTCGAGACTCGGCTTGCAAATGCATTAGCGCCATTACGCTACGTCTAAACAGGAAAGAATTAACGAGCCGAGCCGAGCCACGAATCACGGAAAAAAAACAACCGAATGCGGTGTTTCGTGCCGTTTACGGTTGCTCCGTTCCTTTCCCATAATTCGCGGCTCGGCTCGCGGAAATTTTGTCCTGTTTCGGAGCAGTTAGATAATATGTTGAATGTGGTTATGTAAAAACCCTACGGGCGTTAAATGAATAAAATTAAAAACAAAACAGAACACTTAAGAAAAGTGTTGAAAGGTGATGAAAAAAAACGAATCTAACCTAACCAAATTTATAAGCAGCATAAGATGAACGTTACTTTATAATCCGAGCAAACATATAAATAAACTTATCTCAAGTTCCGCATACGATCTGCCGGTATAAGCTGAAAGGCTTTCTCAAGCTCGCTCAGGAGAATAGAAAGGATTTTATCAACTTGCATTTAAATTCAAGTTCAGGTGTGCGCAGAAGATGATTCATCCGATAGCCGTTCAGTCACCCAGCATCTACATCTACTAGGAGACTAGCAGACAGTGGCGTGCATTCCATTATGGTTTGAAATCTATTCCTACCCTAAGAAAAATCACGAACTTTAAATGAGAAATTAAAAGATACATATTAGAAAAATAAAATTATGCGATTTTTTTTAAGAAACATAAGAACTTGTACGCTCATTTATTCAGTTGGCCACAATAATCGGCGAAAGGTGTAAATAACATTGCCGATTTCGATTATTGAATAAATATACATACCCCACTTGAAAAAGTACACACAGCCTACTTTTGGTCGTAGAGCAATGCACGCCACTATTAACAGATCTGAGCGGTAGCTATCTACTATCTAGGCTGGAGATCGATTAATAAAGACGGCATGTTTTATGCATTCGCCGTGTTGAGACGTCTCGATCTCTACAAGTCTGGAGACAGGTCAATGGACCACGGGAGACAGTGCGTGGCCGTGAAATGGCAACTCTAATTCATTCCAAGTCACGAAAGTTCTTAGAAAATTTAACTAAATAGACAAAATAGACACGGAAAACTAAATAACACGACAACTCCCGAGGGTAACAACCAATATTTGAACGGCTGGTGGAATTGAAAACAAGAGTCAATAAAATAATCAATAAGCGAAGGATTACCAAAAATCTAGCACATTGTAAAATAATTCCGGAATGAATAAAACTCTCGGCAGCTGGGCAAAGAATGCATGGACAAGAATACATGGTTTTCGAAACTCAAACAATACGTTTTCTAGGACAGTTGTCGGTTTTAATCCTCTTCCCAGAGTCGGAGCCCCCGTTGGCCGCAAAGAACGCCAGGAACAAAAGGCACTATGCAATTTTAGGGCCCGATCACCCAAAGAAAGAAAGTAACCCACAGTTAAGTAGTAAATCTTTTACTCACCCAGAGCTGTAAATTATCCTTCACATTTTTTATGGCAAGGTCTGCTAACAGAGAGTACTCAAAAAAAGGAAACAAAAAATCCGGATTGACAAAAGTAATAACGACTCTAGCTGTAATGATCCCGAATGAGCTTGTAAACTTTTATAGACCAACTAGGGCCGGTCATTATGCAAGGAAAGGTCCGGACACGCGTAACGTGAAAACAAAAGGCAGGCTATAAAAAAGGTGCAGGAAAAAAGAACAACATGGGAGGCGAGATTCTTGTCCCTCGTGGTGAACAATACCGGATTTTTAAGTCAAAGTCCTACTGTGAAATTCCTTGTATTGTGTTTTTATCTTTTTGTTCGCTTTTCTCCCCACTCGGAATGGGAAAGAAGAAAGGACTTTCGTGATGTGCACAAGTCAAAGTTTAAAGGGATGGGGGTGACACGGGCGCGGCTAAAGGGCTCGGTCCGCCGATACCTGTGCATGTGGCGGGGGGCTGCGAAAGATCAAACGTATCCGATTTACTTTCGTGCAGCCAGTCACGCTATCATGACCGGGCGGCATGCGACATGCACTACATGCGATGCTCTTTGCTCACGTGCAGGTAATGTGCATCTAGCGGGGAGACGAACAAACCTACTCCTAATAAACTCGTCAAATTGGCTTTATTGAATTCAATTCTTGAACCGT
The DNA here is from genome assembly GCA_026573805.1 of Hesperophylax magnus. Classification (NCBI taxonomy): domain Eukaryota; kingdom Metazoa; phylum Arthropoda; class Insecta; order Trichoptera; family Limnephilidae; genus Hesperophylax; species Hesperophylax magnus. Next base: position 17,810,056 of record JAIUSX010000014.1, read on the forward strand.
AACAACTTTTGAATATACAAAATAATAAAGCTATCGTTTGCTAGCATCATTCTACATTAGACACTTGACAATGGCACAGTTGGCAAGAGTATTTTTAGACTGTTTTTGACGTGATAAAATAAATCTATCAACCGACAAATTTGAATCAATTTGAAAAACACCACTTGTCCACATACCGTTACCGGAATGATAATGGATCTCAAATAGCCAACGTTTTATTGTGTTAATTTTATTTTAATTACCTTACACATTATCTACAGTTTATTTGAAGAAAAACAAATATGCCTGGGAACGTTGGCTATTATGCATCTGTCAAGATGGGAGATCAAGTTTGCCTTATAGCAGTCAATTTAAAGTAAAAAGGCGTAAAAAACACAAAATTCACAGGGTGATATGGAAAAGCTATAAATAATTATAATACAATAAAAATGATTACTGAACATTTCCTAATAATTAGCAACACTTCACAGAAGAAGCTTATTGAAATAAATCCATTCACCGCACCGGTGGGTAATAATAAAGCTTTAAAAAGCTCAATAACCGCAGTGATTACCTACATAAGTAATGATTGGAGATATTTCATACGAGTCACTGGTAAACGGCATCAATCATCTCACCGCATCGCAAAACATGATACAGACGGTTGCAATAAATATACAAAAAATGCATACAATGGAAGGACACGCGGAAAAAATAACGAACTAACTTAGCAGTCAATCAAAAAGCGCACGACAGATAAAGTTGTCTGATATTTTGGTAGAGGCCAGTTGCCAATCCTAAAGAGGAAGCAACTGGGAAGGAAGATCTGAACTGGAGATAGCGCAGATTGACAGCATTGTCCTTCTGCCTTCTGTCTTCTGTCTCCCGGTAAGTTGAGGAAACTAAAGGGGATTGTTGGTGAGCTTGTTCTTTTGGCCATTTATGATCTCGGAAAGCAGTGCGCTCTCGATAAGGAGAAACCGGTGGCCGAACAGTCTGGCTGCTCGAGGCTGATTCACAGTTCAAAAAGGCAGAGTGAATTTCTGCCGCAGCAATTCGTGAGAGGATTTTCATATTTTGTTTTTTAATCACTCGCTTCTTGGTAAATTGGTACTCAGTATTTTACATTGTTCTCCGCTCATGACCGGTAACGATGGAGGCAAATGAATTATTGGATGAGTTAACTAACTGCCGAAATGTTTGTTAAATTATAATCACTTTAACTCGATGCAAATAAAATGAACCAATTATTTATAAACGTATTTACATTCGATATTTCCACTTTTTTTGCAATTACGAAATAATTTGGTGAAATTGTGTATTGCATAATTTGTAATAACGTGCAACCAGATTGATTTAAAAGTAATAATAAATTGTCAGTCGGTCGGGTCAGGTATAGGTCAGTCGGGGATGTGCGTGTATAGGTTGCGTAAGTATAAAATGCGATATTAAACCCGTCACAGTTTACTAGTGCTGGATGTCTCCGTACGTGCCATTTTTTTTTTCTGACAGACATTTTATTTTCATGGTGATTTTAACTCTCCGAAATAGTAAACCCTACGTGCTTGTAATCTTTATTTTTATGAAAGCACACCGAATCCCCTCTTTGCTTTATACGCTGAACTTCCCTCGACTGACCTTACCTACAAACTTCGTTATGAATAAATATATCACCACATAGCCTTTCTCTGCAGCATTTAATAAAAATGAATTTAAGTTGTTTAAAATGTATTAATAGTTTATACAGTAATAACATTAATAACGTTTATACAATCAACCAAAGTAAGAAGCTGAAGGCTATTAGTATGATGAAATCAATACATTATCAGTTAGGCAATCCGCATGTAATTAATTATTAACTTCTCTGTAGGAGTAATTACGAAAATATCCTCAACAATATTCGTGCTACGAGTTTTTACTACGGAACCATTCGTCTTTTACGATCTGGGTAAGTAATAAAAAAACATGTTTGGTCGTAATTCAATAACTAGGCGTGCAAAGAAACACTTCTCTACACAATGGATGCTTAATGAACAGCAAATTAAGTTTGTCCGAAGGTAAAATGGATTAAAAGGAATGAGATACTAAATGGAGTTGCGTCACGAAGACAGAAATAGCCGACATAACCTCAATTCGGGCTGTTCAATGGACAGGGCATGGATTGGGGACAAGAAACGAAGAAACACGATGAAATACCCAACATTGGAGGACACACAGCAATAAACTTATGAATAAATGTTTGACACCATTCTCAGCTTTACGCAGAGCTCAAATACCCATGAAATAGTGAAGTAAATTATTAAATATTAACCACAAACCTACGCAAGTAAATCATTGCTTTATTGAAAAAATATGCCGTCCATAATAAAATAATTAAATTAAACTGAAATAAACAGTAAGAACTAGGTAGTGCAGATACGTAAATTATTGATATCTAGTATTGCAAAATTCTGAGTATCATAATAAAATAAATTAACGAGAAATTAACAAACGAATATGTAGTATATACTACATAGGTATAAACACCAATGGTGGAAGGATCATTGCTTATTTTATTATATGGAAAATACTTCACTGCAATTTTCTAATGAAGACATTAAACATTGATGCAAAATAAGACTTGTCTTGGCTATAAATGTCAACCTCATGAACAGCAATGTAAATGGTGTAACCATAATTAGGTATTCGTAACTTTAGTAGTGTAGATTATTCAAACACGCAAGTGTGATTAAAATGGAGAAAAAAAACCGTATCAAAAATACACTGCGGTATAAACTGGAGGGAAAGTTAACAGTTAGGTATTTGCTTCATATAATATGTATCTACATTTTAACGCAGCATCCCGGTCGTTGGTAAAATGCATTGTACATAAAACATGTAAGTATAGTTTTGTATTATTAATCGTTGCACTGGTAGACTCAATCTATTAGCCATGAGTTGTTTAGATTCTCTGTTAGTAATATATTGGTGATAAGATACTGCATTAGAAAAAAAATGCACAGCGCCCCTGCATTATTTTCAAATCTCCACATTTGTTAGTACCTACTTTAAATCAAAACTTTTGACAATAAGCTTGTAATTATTTTTACTTTATATGTAGTTATATCAGATCTTCAAGCCCGAGACCAATATGGTTTTGCCTTAGAAAGAAAGGGCATGGTTATAATGATTACATTAGGAAAGCGGTTCCATGATAACTCAACACAGTGACAATTCAACACACCTTTAAAAATTGATATAAAGTCATTAGAAACGATGAAAAACAAAAAAATTTAAACCTAACCTACTTAACCCAGTTAATAAAGTTTTTGTTTCATCACTTTCCATGACTTTATATAACTTTTTAAAAGTGTGATGAATATCATTTTGATGATTTATCCGGTCACCTAGCAAAGCACAGAGCGAAGGTTCGAACCTCGGCTGGTAGTCAACAAAAAGGAAAACTCCAATGTAACTCTCAGTGGCAGGACCGTAATAATGAAGCGCATATTTCGGAATCTTACCCATATGGGATTGTCTTTGAGGGTAAGAACGGGCATCGACAAGTTATTATCACTACAAAAAGCAAAGCAAAGGGCAGCACAGAGCGAAGAATTGCATCTCGTCTGTTGTACGGATCGGATGGTAGAATGCAGTGGCGGCTCCAGCATTTTTTCGATAGTGCACGGAGAAAATGAGTAGGTACCTACGGCTTTTTATCAATATAGTGTTAAAAATGTGACTGAATGATCATTTCCCAATAAAATATGAATAATTCAGAATATACCTGAACACGTGTTCACGCAAGTGTCCTTGTCCGAATAAATATAATGGACGAGATGCTAGACTATTATTATTTTGTAGAATACGTGTTCCGACTTCGGCATAAAATATTCATGCTTTACTGATAATTTATTATGAAATTTGTCAAACCATTCGTTATAGGCCTACAGTCCCGTTTCTAACAGGAAAACGAATAATTTGACCATATTTTGAAAAATTAACAATATTTCATAGCAGTAAATTTTCTCTGTGTGGAGAGCGACATGTGTTACATGTACTGAAAGCCCGGAGAATACATTAAATTTCTCAAAGAAAATGTACATGGACAAGCCATGCTCCTAAATAGATGTACAAAGACAAAATAAATTAAAATCGCTGTAGGTATATTCTAATTTATACAGGACAATAAAAATGACGCAATATCTTATACATTATCTTCCAACTTAATTTGAACGCGTGCGATTACCGCCCGAGGGTCTAATAAATAATTCGTTACAGATACGAAATCCGCGTACAAGTGCAAGGTTTCGCGGAATGTCCCCTGTCTACGCACTGTTAGCGCATTGCCTATTATTATAGACAGACCACCCGAGCTCGAGTGTGTTATGGCGCGAATACACTTGCGAGCTGAAACGCGAAAACTCGCTTTCGGTTGCTTCGTTCCTTTCCCATAATTCGGGGCTCGGCTCCCAAATGTACACGCAGTATTATCAGAAAGTACGCGGTGCAGACGTCAGTTTGTCCCTGGGAACTGTTGTGGAATTTCGAGCATAAAATGATCCGAGTATGATATCTATTCAATTACATTACTAAAAAAAAAGACACGTTGAATTCATAGTAATCGAACAAAAATGTGGCACCGCTTATTAAAAAGGATAGCCATTCAAAGAATATGTATGTACGAATGAAATGTATCTTTACTATTTCAAACATTTAAAGAAAAACGTTAATTTAAAAATAAAATAAAATCGTACCCGACCCTAAATAATTAAACGCATTACGCAGGAATAGGTTCAATTTCAAATCACGCCCACATGCACAGACAACCGAAATTAGTATGTTTAATTTCTGTAAAAATTATGTTTATTGCTTTTATGTTTGAAGAATTTATTCATTTTGATGAAGACATCGACCAATTTTTTTCTCTACAGATGGGTTTTGTTACAGAATTTGAACATTCCATCAAATTTCAAAGTTAAAATTCAAATTCTTTGAAAGTCGTATTCAAGTTCTGTTACTATCCATGTACTCTGAACCGACCGGCACATGATGATAATAACAGAACTTGAATAGAACTGAAATTTGATGAATTGTTTAAATTCTGCACGGAGAAAAACGAGTATTGCCGATTTATTCAAATCCTGCTAAAAACGGAATAGCATGCGGTGTCCTAATAAACTTTTAATACATTAATTTTTTTTATAAACGCGTGTTCTTAAATCGCCATAACACATTCGTGTTTTACTGATATTTTATTAGGAAACCTGTCAATTAATTCGTTAAAGACCTGCAGTCTCGTTTCTAACCGGAATACCAATAAGTTGAAGAGATTTTTAATAAATTAGCAATATTTTATAAGTATGTTTTCTCCGTGTGTGAAACAACCCGTCCTTAGTAGAATATTCAGGAATATCTGGTGGGGATCGCCCACATTGTCCCCCGTGAAGAACCGCCACTGGTAGGATGGTAAGTTGTATGTTGTGTTGGTACACGCGGCTGTGATCGCCATACCAGTAGGTAATTATAACGATGCAGCTGTCGGGACAGGTTTGCTTGCGGGCGAGCCAAAGGAAACAAAAAGCCTGCAGATGAGTGGGGAGAGCACAGTTTAGTGGAATCAAGACATTAGTCCGAGCTCAATCTCGGACCAGAAGATCGAACGGATGGGTGATTTATCAAGACAGCTCAGCACAGGACTACCGGGGGTTTGGGTTAGGATGGGACACGTAATAAGGTAATACATTATTATAAGTACTTTAGGACAGGTAGATTTTTACAAAAAAATTCCAAAATCTAGTCCAGAAAGGAATAAAAAAATAAATAATACACTTATGTAAAATACAACTGTGTAATGTGTCGCCTACCTTAAGTCGATGCAATGCTAAGTATTGCAAAATCACGTGGTTTAAAAATTTGATAACCGCATTAATTACACACTGCGAGTAGAACACACCTACGCTTTTGCTTTAATAGGGCAGTTTTTGTGACTCTTTTTATACATATCTAAAAAAATAATCAGGAATATAAAAAAGGTGTTAAAGTTTAAAATCTCCCACTTACCGTTTGAGAGTTTTTATCCATCGGGACACACAAACATAGTTTCTGATTTATAATTAAGACTCAACCTATAGAGGGTGGACTTAATAAAGCAACTTTTATTTAGTTTTAATGGGTCACTAATGAAAGGACAAATCCACTGAAAGCGGTCACTTTTTTTTAAATAATCTCTGACTCCATTTATTAATACACATTTACGAGTTGTTTACATTCAGGGCAATCAAAAGACGTCCTTCCAAAAAGGACCTCATTACATGGCCATTAAAAATAAAGTATACAAAAACCTACCACAACAAACACATCAATTTTAATGGTCCCATGGCATTTAAAACACCATTTAAAAACATTCTTACTAAGCAAATGTCACTGCACCTTGAACGAATAATTATCACAAATTTTACTATTTTGACTATTTTCTTTTGAGGTTAACTTATTTACTCATTTTTTTTTTATATTACCATTGTTTACATACTTATTTATTATTTCTTCTATTTATTTCACTGTGTTTTTCTATATTTTAATGTTTTATATATATATATATCTAGGCCAGCTGTAAGAAATAAGACAATCCTATTCACGCCCCGTTACATTACGCAATAAATACGGAAACATTCTAATATAGGTGCTTGAAGACCTCAGAACACGTTCTCCTGGTAATATAAATATACATTTTTCAGTAATATCATCCACACGTTAAACTTAAACTACACACCAATATTTTTAGACTATCGTTGCAAATGCCACCATGCTCATAGAAATATATATAGTGAAAACCCTTTGATATAATAAGAACGTCTTATGGATAACGAACAAATCTTAACAAACGGATTGCAATCTTTAGAGCACGTACGTTAGGTGGGAATGGTGTCCTTGTTCTACCGGTATTTCAATGGAAGATGCTTCGAGGAGCTAGCGTTATTGACCTCTTCGGCACCAGTGCATAGTAAACGCATGCCCAACTTGTAAACAGGTGACCTATCTCTCAAATGCATCGACCAACAAAATAAACGGTCAATTTAGTAAGGGTCATTTCTACGACTCGTTCTTGAGTTCAACAGCCCTGCTGTGGAATGAAAATTGCTGATATCTACGTTTCCTCCCTCCTACAACGCCCTTGAAGTGATTTTTCACGAAAATGGCGCTATATAAATCAGCCAAATATTATTATTATTACAACATGGGTCTCTTCAAACCCTGAACTCACTCCTTCATTTCCTCAAAAAGAACCTTCAAACAGCATCCCCAAGGATGACACACTCCTGTGTGGAGATGGTGAAAAATTAAAAAAAAATAACGATCTGGCTCGATTCTTCCCGATACCACCCGGAATACTCGTACCAACGCGTACGAGATCGACAACTATAATTTGACGGTGTCTTATAGATTTTTTTTTACAATAAATTAAAATTATAACTGTACACAAATACTTTCCTATGAAACTGAATATATTAATAACATAGCTCTGGTTAGTCAGTGAATATTATATCAATTCCTCTTTACTTATTCTGTACCTACAAGCTTTTGAGTTGTTCCAGCAACCCGGACAGCATGGTAGGCCTACAAAGCGAAGCCTCCGCGAGAGGACCCTAAAATGTGTGAGCAAATCTGGCGCGGGGAGAGGGGGCACTCCACGCGGCGGAGGGGTTCACATTTCACATTGTGATGCAACCGGCGACCGACGGAGGCCGCATCAAGTTCACGAGCAAACCCGTCCGGAGAGGGCGGGACCACGGAGGGCGAAAAATGCATAGTATGAAGATTATTTATTATTATTATATATCAGGAATTGCGTATGAGTGATGCGGTGAAAGAATGCAAGCAATGGAAGTGTTTATTTATTCACGGCCAACCGATTAAATTAAAACATTAAAGGGCATCTCATGAAGACATTTATCTAGGGTTTGCAATCCCCCAAACCCGCGGGATTTTAGCATTACTTGAACCCGCGGATTTACGCAATTTTCATGTGCGGGATTTTAAAAAAAACCGTTTGCAATTAGTAATATTATCAGAGTCAATATTGATGCTTGATGATGATGCAATTTTAATTTAATTAAGATGATTGGCTTTCTTTGCAGAACTTTAACTGATTTTAAGTCCTTAGATTGTATGAGAACCCTCTATATTTCAGAAGTCAAGTGGAATATAATTCACCTATTTTGTCCCTTTTATAAAAAGTTCACTCTAACAATATAGAAAGAGTTCAGCACAATTTTTTTAGGTACGTAAATTTTATGCTCAGGATTACAATTGATTACATTAATTATGTCAGTTTGATGAATCTATAACAATAATATTATTATAGCATCTAACAACACAGGTGAATTATGAGTCTGACAGGAGAATTTATTCCGACCTGGTTGTGTTACACAGAGTCATTAACAGCTTAATTGACAGTCCTGCCATCGTTGCCACTATTAAATTCCATGTGCCGACGAGGAATACAAGACAAAATATAACATTCTACTGCAATACATACACAACCAACTATCAGACACACTCACTGACCAATAGGATGCATGATCTGGGCAACAAGTACTAGATATATTTATTGAGTCCATTTATAAAATTAAGCGTAATATATACCAGAACCTTGTTGAACCCTACAAATTAGAGTAGCGTTGGTAATGTAGTTTTAGTGATTTGTCTTATATGTAGTATTGTTCTAGTTTCTATAATATTTTATGTGTTGCATGTTTTACTAATATTATTTTATATTCATCAGCTTTAAAATATCATTTTTGTATAATTTTCGATAGCTTACTAGATATATTCAGTTTTAAAATGCATGTAAAAGCCCGGCTGGGCGTAAAACCAAATAAAATAAAATATTTTACAATGATAGAGAAACTCATTTTGATGCAATGCAAATAGAAGAGAGCATAGAGCCGCATCTCAAGCTCGGAAACTTTAAGACCTACATATATTCTATTTCAAAGAATGTATGTTATGTGACGTTGAGTGTGTGTATGCCTATGAGCGTGCTGACCGTATGTGACGATATCTATCTGTTGTATATTTTGTGCCTTCGTATTGTACTTGAAATGTTATTAGTATATATTTTCTACGTTGTGGTTTCTAGTTATATATGTTCTTTGGTGCTATGATTAATATTGTCTAATTGACCTGCTGACAAACTGCTTTGGCAGTGAGAACGGGGGAATCTTCGACTCGTTTTTTGTGTAAGACGGTTAATATTTGGAACGAGCTACCGGCACCTGTTTTTCCTCCTCCATATAATCCGGGCCTCTTTAAGACCCGTAATAATAAATCCATTCCCTAAGCCCCTACACTGTAGATACAGGGTAACTCACTCTTCTCAAATCTGCAATCCCGCGGGATTTTAAAACCCTAATTGCATCCAATTAATTAAGAGATCAACCATAGAAGTGTTGTCCTGTTGTCCACTGCTTGTGTACTAAGCTCAATTTTTCCTTACTTTTGGATCAAACATTTACCAAATTTCTTTCATGAACAGATAATCAATTTCATTATTGACCTGTGTGGAGCCTAGGAGTCAAAATGTCTTATGTAAATTGGTGAATTTACCAGTTCTTAATAAATTTTAGAAAATGGTAATGTACGAAAGTTACATCTGCTTTCAGATCATTTAAAGATATTTTTTTATTTACAAAATACAATTACATTGGTTTTTCAAAATAATCAAGGTTTAATTCCGGGCTTCGTGCATGGGTTGGGCACTGCAATGTTATCTGTACTACAAAAACTGCATAAAAAAATTACCACATCGTGAGTGACCGGGAAATGTTTTGTCTACTTAGAACAAAAATAAAACGCAGTATTCGATTAGCACATGTGCAATATATTAATTCTATTGAAAAAAATATCAAATGCGATCCCAAATCTTTCTGGAAGTATATCTCGTCCAGAAGAAGTGATGGCGGGTTTGTTGACCATGTTACTTGGAATAATCAGTCTTTCTCAGGAGCAGATATTCCAGAAGCATTTGCAGACTATTTTAAATCAACTTATAGTAAGGAAGCTGCGGACTTGAAATCTTTTATACCTGGAAAAAATACGCCAACAAAAGCACAGAATGTTGATATTCAAAATATTACAAACACTGACATCACCGCTGCTGTTAAAAAATTAAAATCCAAAACTTCTTTTGGACCGGATCTTATTCCGTCATTCGTGTTAAAGGGATGCTTTGAGCCCTTATTAACACCTCTCGCGTATATTTATAATCTCTCACTTAACTCCGGAATATTCCCAGACCTGTGGAAAATCTCTAAAGTTACACCGTTACATAAAACTGGTGATAAGGCTTCAGTTTCTAATTATAGACCAGTGGCGATCCTATCCTCTCCAGCCAAGTTGTTTGAACTAATAATTCATAAATGCATTTATACCCAAGTTGAACCCTTTATAATTGACCAGCAACACGGTTTTAGGTCTGGCAGATCTACTGTGTCTAATCTAATGGTTTTTACGGAGTACATATCTCAAGCTCTTGATAGTAACAATCAAGTAGATGTATCATACAATGACTTCGCAAAAGCCTTTGACTCAGTAGATCCGCTTATTCTCCTAAATAAACTCGACCAATTTGGATTTTCAGCGAAACTTCTATGTCTATTTGTAAGTTATTTCTCAAATAGACAACAATACGTAACTTATGGTATTTTCCACTCTTCCAACTTCATCACAAACTCTGGAGTTCCACAGGGGTCGAATCTTGGACCCTTACTTTTCTCGCTATTTATCAATGACATTTACCATTGCATAAAATTTTCCAAGTTTCTCTTATTCGCGGATGACATGAAACTATTCCTTTTAATAAAATCTTTGGAAAATTGCTTGCAGCTACAAAGTGATATAAATTCTATCGTCGAATGGAGTCATACCAATAAATTAGGGTTTAATATTAAGAAATGCTCCATTATGTGCTACACCAAGGCAAACAAAACGATTTACTATAACTACAAAATGTCTTATTCATCTCTTCAGCACATTGTTATTTCAAGAGATTTGGGAATCGCATTTGATACGCACTTAACATTTCACGTCCACATAGAAACGATATGCAACAAAGCTTTAAGAATGCTAGGATTTGTGCTAAGCAACTCCAGACATTTTTGCAGCTCGGCCGCGATTCGTGTGCTATACTATAGTTTAGTACGTAGCATTTTGGAAAGTGGTTCTGTAATATGGGGACCAATGGATTTAACTTACTCTCAAATGATAGAGAAAGTACAAAAGAAGTTTCTGAGATATTTATATCTTAGAGACTTCGGATATTATCCCTGGTTATATCCATCAGCCTTTTTGTCCGGCATGCTGGGTATTAATAGCCTCACCGATAGAAGGAAAACTGCTTTGCTGATAACAGCATATAAACTTCTAAATGGTAACGTCTGTATTCCCGATATTATAGAAAAATTTGAGTTTTATGTCCCCGACAATTATACAAGAGCGCGCAGGCACAGAACCTTTGTCGTTCCAAAATGCAGAACCAACTTACCATTAGTAATGCCGCTCGGAAAAATGATTATGTTACTAAATTACCTGTCCCCTGATATAGATATTTTCCAACTTAATATTCACCAGTTCAAAAACGCTATTATTACTTAATAAATTAAAATAAAATGTATGTTTATTATTGGTTATGTATAACTGTAAATGTGCATTTAAAATAAAATAAATAAAATAAAAATAAAACTCATTCGCAAAACACGAGAGCAATTACACACAAACAATTACAAGTACCGTATATCAAATCAAATTTCGCTAAAAGACATGAATCTTACCTGGCTCCTCACATATTCAACATGTTCCTAACCCAAACTAAAACTTACGTCTTACCAAATAATTTGAATTGGGTGTTCAAAAGATTTGTAAACTGGTTGATGATAAAACAAAGAACAGATATTAGAAATATTCTAAACATCTAATGCATTTTACAAACCATACTGCACACAAATTCTAACAAAATTACAAAATTTTACAATTTATTATAATACGAAATACTCATTTCATATTTTTATACATAATTCTTCAACACATATAGTACTACACTTATTTTTATATTACTCATTTTTTTACTTCTATTTTTTCTTATTATTTTTAAATATTTTTTACTAAACAATTAGTTTATATATAAATTGTTAATTACCAGCCTCAGAACAGACTATGTCTAGTGAGGAAGGTAATGAAAAAAAAAAACATCTGTACAGAACCAACCTTAAATAAACGTCCGGGTTGCCGGCACTGAAACTTTAAACTTTATTATATTTAAAAAATATATTATGTCTGTTTTCGTCGACGATCATTTTCGGCAAAGTTTTTACCTTGCGTTTTAGTCATATCCCCCGATTTTGATTGCCTTTTTCGTAGTTATTTATAGTAAAATATTGGAAAGTTAAATATTTTTAGCACGAACATCTAGTAATTAAGTTTATTTAGTCAGTTAAATGCAAAGATATTAGAAGAACGAGATGTGCTATGAGCAGTTCATACTGTGTGGAATTGTTTTGCCCGGTGTCGCCGGTTTTGTTCACCAATACTACTGCACACCTTCGCTTACGCTAAGGTATCCGCACTAATACATAGAACAGATTTCTGTGCGTACACGTCCCGAAACCGTTCAAAGTACCCTAATTAGGTAGTACTCCGCCTACGGTCCGGCGGCCAACATAGCATATCTCGTTCTTCTAATATCTTTGATTAAATGCAACTTTCGAATATTTCATAAATTTAAAATTAATTATTTAGATTTAAAAAATGTGTGTTTTTATAACGTCCCACTTCTGCATTGAATTAAACAAAGTCAGATTTCGTATTTAATTTTAGATATGTAAGATTAATTTTGTGGTGTCTTAAATAGCTTGCATAGTATATTTTTGGAAAATATACAGGATTTACAAATATTTAGACCAAAATTAAAAAAAATCAAGTCTAACATTTCTGGTAAAGAATCCGTTGGTTTCATTGACGTTGACTATATATATACGCCATTTTTAGAGGCTTTTACATGGAAATAGTTGATAAAATAGTGTACAATTATTAATTATTAACAGCATTTTTAATATCTTTTTATACATAACTGAAGTGCCCCAGCAACGATCTTACGTATTTATTAAGTGATAGATTGGAGATGTCCACTGAAGAATCCACATTATTATCCTCCAGTAGTACCTATTCTGAGCAATGAAGAGTTCATCGCAGTGGCGGCTCGTGACTTTTGGGTGTACTGAGTGCAAATACGACAAAAAATGGCATTATTGATGTTGTTGTAGCTGAAAACGTCGTTTTTCGAAAATTCGGTTTTTTTAATGAAGATTTTTAGGATATCCGTGCGGCGCACGGCCAAACTGAAATTTCCTGAAAATCTTCATACAAAAAATTAAATTTTCGAAAAAAAATAAAAAATCGTTGGACGTAAAGAACATCTACGTAGAATTTTTCAAATTTAGCACTTTATCACACCCAAAAGTCACGAGCCACCATTGAGTACATGTTATGGTAGTTAGTCCCAGAATTTCTGCACTGAACAGAAAAAAACCGACTTCTAGGAATCTTATAAATAAAATATAAAAAATTTGGCAAAAAGGCCCAGACACTTACTGTCAACAAAACATCCCATGACTAGAGATGCTGCACCCGGGATGAATCACCGGAATAATATATGGCGATCAAGAAGAAGTACCAATCTAACATACTTATAGCTTGTTCTAGGTAGGTTAGCAGAACTCTACCCATATGTAAATATCCTAGAAATGCGTGGGCTATAAGGAAGTTGGAACCTACTATTGTTTGGTCAGCTCCTGTGACAGATCATACTATTTTCTCGTGGATTGGCCTATTTCAACATATCACTTGCCATACATTCACATTGGGTTTGTATGGCGAGCGATATGCTGAAACAGGCCAAGTCATGATGGGTATAGCGTAATCTGTCAGCCCCATAATGCGACAATCTAAGAAATTTAATAATAATATTTAATTATTAATAAATAGGCGAGTCACCTGTGAATGTTAAATTTATTTTTTACATTTATCAGTTGTAATTAACAATAATATTAACTGGTTCAAGCTAAAGATTGGCATTGAATTGATATATTTCTAAATGAAACAATTGAATGTACGCGAAAGTATTTTTCGAAGCAAACCTGAAAATTGTCGCCAGTGATTGATTTTATTTATTACGCGTTTTTACTTTTCATCTGAACGGTTGTTTAATCGAAATGTGTCGATATATTGTACAAAGCTGTCGTACCCTTAAATTAAATATACCATTCCTAAGAGAAAGTCCAGTTATATTCAATTTTCCAATTATGTCCTAAATCCTGTATCTAAATTTCGCTAATAAATAATTATATAATGTTAATTAAGTGTTAATCTCAAGTGACCTACCAGGTAAGTATTGTACTGTATATTATCTCCATAAATGGTTAAGTAATAACATAGATCACTGTAGAGATGTATTATAAGTTTGTACAGCGCCCTTTAGGTGATTTTGCACATAAACGGCGCTATAAAAGTCATCTAAATATTATTTATTATTATTATTATTAAAGTATACAACCTTTATTTTACTTTGTTAAAAATTAGTAGTCGTAATGTTTTCAAGAATTATAAATATTTAATACATTATAGTAACATGTTTCCGGAAACCACTTTAATATTAGGATTATATCTAGTTTGATTGAAAATACAATAACAAATGTAGGTTATTTTATAGGGCAATACGCGAGTGTGTTCTTCGTTTCTCTTACCATCATACAGAGTACAGCTGGCGCATTGTTGGCAATTTCCTATGCGTTTAACTTCAATTAATCGAGAACCTTGGGAATTCTGGGTCATTTCAACTAAGGCACATTTATTTCTCAGCGGTCATTTAACGGTTAGAGCGGACTGGTAGGTAGGTACGTATGAATCTTGCACGTGAAATGAGGCGCCCAGCGAAAGAGTGGTCAACATACAAAAAATTTTATCAGCGACAAAATCAGATTGTTAAAGATTTTTGTCATATTTTATGAAGACAATAAGTGGCCCAATTTTAGTTTTCAATGATTTCAAAGGATGGCGCTATATAATATAGTTCTTCCTTTACTAAATTAGCTACTTATCTTTAACAATCTGATGTTTTCGCTGATTATGATTTTTTGTTGGTTGGTGCACTCTTCCGCTGAGCGCCTCAAATCATCCTCTGTGTTTTAATGAGATGGTAAAGTACTTTCATCACATTTAGACAGTTTGCAATGTTTTCTGTGTATTTGAAATGCGCTATATAAATCTTATTTTTTTTAATTTTCGGTCAAAACAAATACGGTTTTAGAATTATCTTTCCGGTGTATGCATTTAAAATAATCATAATTATTTCTAGATAATAAAATTTTATTATTAAACGTGAAAAATGTTGTCAAAAACGGTAACCATATTTTTACTTAATTTTTTACTCCAATCATAGAAAAATTAAGTGAACTCGATATTTCGAAAACACGTTCGTTTTGTTTGGGGAATTTGTAAGAAAACTGTACCTTCACTTTTATCTCGTTCATATAATAAAAAAATAAGAAATAATTTTTATAGTTAAACCGATTGTTACGATAGCGGCGCGAAATATTAATTATTCATTTTGGCTATTTTTAGGATTTTATTAATGGATTCCAGTAAGTTAAATATTTGAGACAAACTGGAAAGAATAATTATTTCTCTTTCTAAGTTCAAAAAAAAAGTATTTCCCCGGATGAAAAAAAGATAAAAATACTTTTATAAAATAAGGACGCCCGGTCATATATGACCGTCAAATGCTGTAGAGGTTAAGGCGAAGCTTAATGCTAAATCACTATTTTGATTAATCTTTATAACGAATCGGTGTACATTATGAATACCAAAAAATATGCTTTAGATAAATTTAAGGTTTTCCTATCGTTTCGCTTGAGTAGAATACAAATAAAATAAAAAATTACTCAATAAAAAATATAAGTGTAACTACTAAAAAAATTTTTTTTCTATAGAAATGCATGAACGCGTGAAGGAAACAGTTTATAGTATTATAGCTAAGATTATCTGTGTCAGTTTCACTTGATAAACTTTTTTGCTTTCTTATAAAATTATTTACAAAATAAATAAAAAAACAGTTTTATACTTGAAATCGAACATTTCCAGACTCCGTTTGTCAAGCGATTTTAATGCCTATTACCTACAATATAAGGTATACCAATAATATACACATTTTTAGCTTATAGCTTCCTCTTAAGCATCTAAATGTTATTTTTAAATTTCTTTCTCCAATAGTAACTACCTATCTATCCTCTATGCTACCATGATTTAACGCACGATTGTGATAAATTTTTACAGCCACATTTTTCACGGTAAATTAATGGTAAATAGGTTGCGCGAGCTTTTGAACAATCCTACAGAGTATAAATAATAAAGAATGGAAAGTTTCCCATAGCTCAAACCATAAAACATAAAACGTTTTGAAGATCGAAGAATTTAGTTTGGTGTGCAGTTTATGGCTTAGGATTTAGTTATAAGTTACGTATTTATTTGTACGTGAAAACGTAATTAAAAAGTAATGTACTCCTAACTTAAGAGGAGTTTTGAAAGTGTATTAAAATATTTGGGGTTTATTTAAATATTTTGGTAAGAATTCTAAAATGTAAACATAATCCATACTTTTATAAATGTTAATATAATGAGAATATATATGACCCAGATGTGAATGGTAGAAGTCGGAGATGCCCGAGGATGACGTAGCACAATTAAGTGGACCAAATACTAGAGTCGGGCCATGTTAAAAGTCAGATTAACAGAATGGTATGTATGAGACGATGTATGATTGTGGATGAAGCAAGAGTATGTGCCAAGACCGAGTTGTTTGGCAGTTCATTCTCTCTGCCTAACCCTGAGTAGAAACGGCGTAATGGTTAGTTAGTTAGTTTTACATAACCCTTGAGGTAATCTGTCACAAAAATTGCGCTATAAAAATTATCGAATTATTATTTTAACAATTAATTTTGCGGGAATTGACTAAGTGGAATGTTCTGAGCCTCGTGAGTTTTGAAAGAGGTGAATTTCATAGAAGAGATATATAAATTCAACACCTTTAAAAAAATGTTTCAAATTATAATTTATTTACAAAATTAAATACAAATAATAATACAAAATAACCCTACAATAATATCAAATTACACATAAAGATGTGGAAAAAATAAAATGCAGCAATCATGATAATATATTAAACAAATTACTTACTACACAGAGCTAAAAGCAATACATTATTATTTTACATGCAAACAAACAAGGAGGAATTTTAATATTAAATAAATATACATAAGTGGTACCTAAAATAGTTTAAGCTCTAAGTAAAATAAAACGTTCTGCTGAAGTTTGTTCTCCAGTGACCAAATGTTTT
This sequence comes from Hesperophylax magnus, assembly GCA_026573805.1. Taxonomy (NCBI): domain Eukaryota; kingdom Metazoa; phylum Arthropoda; class Insecta; order Trichoptera; family Limnephilidae; genus Hesperophylax; species Hesperophylax magnus. Next base: position 17,827,460 of record JAIUSX010000014.1, read on the forward strand.
CAAAACATGTCAAACATGTCAAAAACAAAAACATTGGGTCAGAGCCGCAACGTTTTTTGTTTTTATCAGCCATGGAAAACAAAAACATTGTAGCCCTGCCCAATGTTTCATGTTTGTACAAACATTTGGTTCAATGTTGGTGGTAATATTGTCACTGGAGACCCGCCTTAATTTAAAAAAAATATATAATAATCAACAAAATTCAGCAGGTGTAGGTAACTAGAAACACAATAAAATTATTTTTAACCGATAAAAAAATGAATATATTTATTTATATGTACTCAAAGCATCTGTTGAAGATCAGGAATCAAGCATGATATTTGGAAGCTATTAAATAAAATTTATTAGATATAGTAGTTACCTGATATAGTAGACGTTGTTTCCATCAACGACCCTGTTCCACCCGAAGGGAATCACTATCACTTCCGGCTGCGATTGAACGGTCACTTGTCTACCATCACTCGGCACAAATGATTGCACTGCATTATTGCCTCCAGCACTGGCCACACTGTTCACCACACCGACACTTACACTAGAACCCACTGCACTCTGTTTAGCCGGGAGCATGCTCAGCATTATACCTGCCGGCGTCCGCACCAGCTGGTGGGGCATATTGTTCACCATCACCATCTCTCCCTCCAAGCCCATCCCCATCCCTTGCCGCATCATCCCTCCAACTCCCACACTGTTACACTCAAAAGTCTGCCTTCCGTGCTCCGTCAAGCCTTCCCGACGCTCGCTCGAACCATTCTGACTATCCATCACATTGGTATTAATGCTTCGCTGACTCGCGATCATATGCTGGCTCATCATACTCATGTTTTGGTTCGTCATCGAATGCTGGGCCATGTTACTGTTCATGATTTGGAAGTTAGATATACCGTTCTGTCCATTTTGAGCGTTTTCCATTTGAGTCGGTAACATGCCATTCTGATTATTTGTTATGACTATGTTACCCGTTGACCGCAATTGATTCATGGCATTCTGATTCAAGACAATCTGATTATGATTGTTAATATGTTGGCCGTGGACGTTGGTTGGCATTTGTCCAGACATTATTAAGATGTTATTCGGGCAGTCGTTCTGGCTGTCGCCGGAACTCAGGCTGGAACAAGATTCACCGGCTTCGGACCGGACTGATTCTGAACGAGCGAGAGTTACGATATTTCCGTTGCCCTGCACCTGTTCTTGGCTCAATTCGACATAGTTATTGCCACATGCGGACATCATTCGTGAACCATCAGATTTATCATTGATTTTGGCCATCGATTCGAACATCTCCCGCTGCATTATTCTCTGTCCGTCCTGCATGTTCGGTATACCAACAATGGTGTTGTTCATAATGCCAGGAATACCGTTGTTAGGGTTAGTGGAGTCGCCCGCCGGTTTGCAAGCGTAGACAGATGATGAATGGTTAGAACTATTTTCGATAGAGAGAATGTTTGACATTGTCATGGAATCTTTTTGGATCGAGATGCCATTATGATAGGGGGATTGATACTGTAAGTGCTGCAGGTTCTCTTCCTTGGGGAGATGTTTGCGATGAGCAAGTTGTGGAGGGAAGTGTTGAGACTCCTGGCTGTGGGACTGGGGGACCCGTGGCAGCGGAAGGTTGGGGGGGCTGACGTAGAGCAGCAGGTTGGGGGCGGACGGGGCCCCCGGGGACTCTGCCTTGGAGCCGGACATCATGTCACACCACGCCACTGCCCGCGACTGGCTCTGGTCTCCCGAGGATTACCGATTACAGCTCCTAAAATAATGACAAATGAGCATGTATTTACTTTTATGTTATAATACATTTACAATTCAACATGTTGTATACTAAATGTAGGCTTATTGTATAAAAGTGGCAATGTATCTGAAGGTGCCTAATTCAGTACTAAGAATAAAAACATTTTTTTGACATTTACATGTTACAGGTCATTTTGTTCATGAAATGTAAGTATCCTTCCTTCAAGGATATAATTATAATAAATATCATTGATTTATTATACATGATATACACTTGAAGGATTCGTTTCGATGACTTTTTATACTGGAGCATTATTTTAGATGATAGTTTTCAATTTTACACAAATAACTGCTGTAAAGAAAACAAAATTCAATTATAAATTTAAATTTGAAATGTTATTGCGCAAATATTTTATTTAATTGCGCAATGTTTACGAGTTTTAAGAATAATTTGTACACATACGAAAAATAAATATTTATTTTGGCCAGTACAGCCCCTAAGGCAGCCTGTAATCGAAACCAATTCAGTGAAAACAACATACGAAGATAATGAAGTTTGTTATTTTTTCTATTGGGCATGGACCAAAATAAACACAGAAATAAAAGACCTTCCTCATTTTTGAAAGGCCTACTTATTATGAAAAAATAGGTGTTTTATGGTTCGGAGCTGATAAATATGGCAATAATGTTTATGACATAGGACTGCTACTGCAGTTGTAAACATAGGTTACTCGTACCTGGGTGACACATTTGTCTGCGGTAGGATTACGTTGATATTTAATAGGTTGCACATAGCACTAGTATTACTATCTTTATTGACGTTATTATTGGTTGCAGTTTATGTAAGCAATTATCACCAAAACATTCACCGAGATCAGCAGCACTTGGATATAAACACTTGAACTTTATAAACATACACATCAATCAAAATTAAAACAATTTCTCACCACCTCATTGCCGAAATAATTTAAAGGTTCATTAAATTCACATTTTAATATTTTTAATACCCGTAATTTAATATACACAAAAGACAACCACTCCCGTCAACACACCTGAAAATATGGTTGCGTCTCAGCATTTGAGTGAGATGGCTTTCATTATTCTATGATGCACAACGCAAAAGTAATAAGAACGAGTGAGATGGGAACAGAAATACATTGCGCTCCAAACGAATTTAGCAGCCCTAGCGGCCAGCGTATGAGCTGTTGACTAGTTTCGTGAATCAATAAAGAAATCTGTTTTATCGTCTGCTCTCTGCTCGTCGACTTAAATGTTAGCCTTTTATTCGCTAGGCGACACTTTTCTAAATTAATATCTATTGGTATGACGTGTGATAAAGAAAAAATAAAAATGATTTTACAATTTGATGTTCTGGATTTTGCTTTCCATAATCAATAGAATTTATCGCACAGATATAATAATGTTTTGGGATACGTGTATCTAGGTAAATTATAGTTTTAGTAGAATTATTCTAAATCTACGGATTTTTATTTTAACATAAGCGACTGAATCAATAATCAAAATAGTTTACAAAAAATCACCCGGAAGGTGTTTAAGTATTTACATGTATAAATTATTAATTTTTTAAATGTGATTACCGCACAAGAGTCCCAACCGTATGGAGCTGTGTTCCCATGCTGAAGGAAGTGGGGAAGGGAAGCAGATACTATTCAGATCTGGTTACCAGACACGGCTAGAGCCGTTTCAAGCAACGTTTCGATTCTGAATGGTGGTCTTTCACCAAGTCGATAATGAAAATATATACAACTCTGGAAAATGTCTCAAATTTCCTACTTTATACTATTTCCTACTTTTGAATGAAATTGTGACCTAACAATATACATAAAAATGAATTTAATGAAATTAACTTGTGCACGCCGGCATTTGAGTCCACCATCTCCAGATTCGTAACCGAGGATCGTAAAAACTCAACTACGGAGGCCGATAATTACAATTGTTACGCAGTCCATCATTTTATCGATTAACAGGGGAATCGATACATAATAATAATACAAAATAATGTTCAAAAATATTTAAGAATATATGCAATAGAATATATTCAAAAGTATATTCTATTTCACCTATTTGTTTTGGCTGGGTTTTATTTTTATTTTTGAATGGCTGGTGATCATAGTATCACATACCTACTGTACAAAAAATATGTATACATATATGGGACGTGTGGGATTGCACTAACCTCCCCACATCCTGGAATAAAAATTATTATTATTATTATTATAGTAAATTTTGAGCCAGTGTGAAATTTATTTGTTATTTATTTTGGGTTTTATTTTTATTTTTGAATGGCTGGTGATCATAGTATCACATACCTGCTGTACAAAAAATATGTATACATATATGGGACGTGTGGGATTGCACTAACCTCCCCACATCCTGGAATAAAAATTATTATTATTATTATTATAGTAAATTTTGAGCCAGTGTGAAATTTATTTGTTCCATATTTTTTGGTTTACCCCAAGGCAGATTAAAACCATGTCTTGCCTAATTTGCAATAATTGATATCTGTTTTCTCAAATTATCTTACTATTGAAATTTTTGTCTTGACAGTGTTATTCTTCAAATTCCCCACATTACTTAAATATGTCCAATGTATTTATTAAAAAATCTTTGGTACCTATTTGGGACATTATTCATGAAGTGGCGGTATATTCTGCGTTCGGATTAATGCATAGACTAAAAATGTCTATGATTTTTCCATATATTTTTTCCCACATTCCCCATAAATAAATTGTCTATTCTGTTCTGCCATGCTTTGAAAACTGTCAAAGTAGTTTGACAATTTGGTTTTAAGTTTTACATGCTCAAAATAACCTGAAATTTCTATTATTTTATTTGAGAGTTAAAACAGGTTCAGTGATATCTTAGAATATATCTTCGGACCCGATCAATCTAGCCATGTCAACGTCAGCAAAACGTTTTAAAACAGAAGAAGAAAAGTAAGTTTTTCTTAATATGGTGAACACATTATTTACAACAAAAATATTTTGTTACAGGACGGATCAATTAAATCTGTTTTAAATACATAACTTATTTAGTACGGGAAAATATTACATCGTCTTGGTTTTTACAAATGTAATATCTTTTAAAACTATCCTTTATGTAAATATTTATATTTAATCTTTCAGTAACTTATCAATTTACGTTGTTCCAGGTTGTCAAGATTACTTTTCAGTGATACGGCAGGGTTGGTAGAAAAGTTTTCTGAAGTAACAGGCGACAGTGACAATGAAGAAAAGAAAGAACGGAAACACAAAAAACATGTTGCTGCATGGCACGATGACGACGATGACATGGATGTCCGGTCAGTGCTCAAAGTGCAAGGAAGAAACTTGCCAGACGGAGGTGTGAATGAGAAATCAGGACAGTATTCGGATCTTGTGAAACATAAATACAAACTACTTGTAGGTACCCCTGATTGGGCGGACCTCAGCAGGAAGGTTGAGGAAGATAGCGATGATGAAGTTCTACAGTCTGTCGGACACATTGTTAAAACCTCATCTATTTCCCTTCCCAAAGGAGCGCTTGAATTCAAACGCTTGAAATATTTGAACCAAGAAACAGGTACTGAAGGGCCAATCATCCAAGCTATTGAGTTCCATCCGACTTCCAGTGTAGCTCTTGTCGCTGGCCATTCCGGGGTGGCTTCTCTTCTCACAGTCGATGGAAAGAAAAATGAAAAGCTTCACTCCATTGCATTCAAGAAGTTCCCCGTTTACTGTGCACGCTTCTCAAAAGATGGCTCCGAGGCTTATCTAGGCTCAAACGTTCCTTATTTTTATGTTTATGACTTAATGAATGCAAGAGCACTGAGGATTCCGCTCCCTAAAGACGTAACTAAAATGTCTATGTTTGAACTTTCACCTTGTGGGAAGTATTTAGCCATCGGTGGACGTTTTGGAGAGATTCACTTGATCTGCGCCAAATCAAGAGAGTCCATTCAAACCTTAAAACAGAGCGGAGACGTCACAGCAATAGCTTTCAGCCCCGATAGTACTAAGCTGTATGGCCATGGCTCAGAGGGCCTCGTCACAGTGTGGGATATGTCAACCCTCAAGGTTGTTCACAAGTGGGTGGATGACGGTTGCTTATCTGGTTCCAGTTTGGCTATCAGTCCTTCAGGCAACTACTTTGCTACTGGCAGCGCTCAGGGAGTTGTAAATATTTATGAGACCAAGGACATTCTTTACTCCAAAGCTCCCAAGCCACAAAAGATTATACTTAATCTGACTACGAGTATTACATCCTTAAAATTTAACCCGAGCTCTGAGATTTTGGCCATTCTGTCTTCTGAAGCTTCGAATGCTGTACGTTTAGTGCATATCCCCTCTTTCCAAGTCTTCAGCAACTTTCCAGGAATAGCTCCTAATCTGGGGCATTGTTCTGTTATTAATTTCTCCCCCAACAGTGGCTACATGAGTTTCGGCAATAACAAGAGACTAGCTTACCTCTATCGTTTGAAGCACTTCAAGAACTACTAATCTGTCAAAACCTTGTAATAGTGTTAATAAAGAATGAGTTAAATTATTTTTCGTTTTTGTTTTATGATCATCAAAACATTAATTATTATCAAATAATAAATTATTAGCTTTGGTATGGCAAAGGACTGTGTAAAAAATGGTATACAGGGTGTTAAGAGATGTACCTGACTTTCTTTAACAAGTGATTCCATTTGGAGTAACCTAACCTAACCTCTCAACCCCCCACTCTGACCATAACTGTCCAATACCTACTGATTTATGTTTTTAGATGAAAAAAGTTACTGGAGCCATTTTTTTCTCCAAATAACCTCAGGAATCGCTAATTAAAGTAAGGCTCCTCCGATTACCTCTCACCCTAGAACAGTGGTCGGCAAACTTATTGGCCAAAGAGCCAAATATGTACATTACGATTCAAAAAAATTCTGAGAGCCAAATCTTTTTTTAAATTTAGTAAACCTTTGTTATAATTTTAGACCTTCATTAAATTACGGGTACACTGAATAAAACATGATTTCACCCTTAATAAAAATTTATCCGTTGATAGACAATAATATGAAAGCAAGGTACCTATCCATAAATTTAAATCATGTCAATGACTGACAAATGCGAACAATGTCCTTGCATCTTCTTGGAAAATGTCAGTAAGTCAGGTTTTTATGTTGTTTTTAATTTTAAGCATGATTCCAGGTTCTCATCAATAAGACGACTTCTCAGTTTACTCAGTTAACTAAGATTGTTCGCATGAATATGTAGTATCAAAAAGGGAAAAAACAAACGCGAGTTTTTTCAGCTGATCGTAAGAGTCAGGAATACTATTCCAGACGTTGAAAATGATCATGTCTTCCTTCTCCAGGTCTTTCAAAACAGACCACTTGTGTTGTGAACTAAGATCACACTTGTTCTCCAATATTTCCAAATCAATACAACGACGTTGAAATTTAGAGCTCCATATTTCCTTGTTTTTTAAATCCTGCAATTGTATTTCAAAGTTACCAATGTCAATAAGAGGATTTTTGATGAATGCTAAGGTCGCTCTGCGGTTTTTAAACTTCTGAAACCTGCTGAGAAATGCTTCCCTCATATTTAAAATTCTTGTTTTGAAATGGTGTTTGTCAATAGAGGAATTATTTCAGGAGTTTAAAAACAGCAGAGCGACCTTAGCATTTGTGTCAGAGCCGCACTCAAGGAGCCAAAGAGCCGCATTCAGCTCCGGAGCCGCACTTTGCCGACCACTGCCCAGAAGATAGGTGGAAACTTGAGTGGCAAACGGCTAACGTGGAAAATGCCCACCTCATACAGGACCCCACCGAGAGACAGCCTGGGTTCTCATTGCCTTGCAAAACCTGGTCCGCCGTGAATAGGTTAAGGTACTCCCATAGCCGCTGTGCCCATATGATGCAGGGATGGGGCCTTAATGAGTCGGCGATGTGTGAATGTGGTGCGGTGCAGACCTGCGAATATGTGGTCAACGAATGCCCTCTCCATTCATTCCCCAGCGGGATTGATGAGGTTCACATGGCAACCCCTGAGGCCCTAGAATGGCTCGCAGACCTAGATGTCCCCCTCTGACCCCCCCACCATACGAAAGAAGATGTCCAGTACGTCTCTTTAACACCCTGTAAAAGACCCTCCCTGCAGCATCTCCAAAGATAGAGACACCGTGAGGGAAATAATAGAGCCTTCTTTTTAGAGTTGGTATATAACAAAAGGTCATCAGGTTGAAGGACAATGATTTAAAAAAATCTTTCCTTTGATAAGAAAATTCATTTAGGCGGTGCAACAATTCAATATCTATAATAAACTCTTTAATAAATCGGTGTAGACAGGGACGCGCCGTCCATATAGGCACGCAAGTACTGCCAGAGCCGGCCCTATGCAGGCGCAATTGGAGCAGTCAATATCGAATAATTTGTTTTTTTTTTAAAGCAAAACCTCTGTGCACGCAGTGGGTACAACTGTTTTAGGCAGGCGATATATATACACTACTGATGGGAATGTATGATGAACGATATTCTGAAATAGGCCAAGCCACCCAAATATAGCGTGGTCTGTCATGGGCATTATGGGTACTACGAAAAATAAATAATATTTTTATTTTTGGAATAACTTCATGAGTAAATCCTCAAATTGTAAAATTTAATTATTGAAGACAATATTAGCGATTCCTAAACGAAAATCAGACAAAGATATGGTCACATCTAGGACTTGAACAAGGGTCCTGGGTTCAAGTCCTAGATGTCACCGTTTTGTTTTCTGATTTTCGTTTAGGAATCGCTAATATTGTCTTCAATAATTAAATAAATAATAGCTCCGTCCTGATTTCGACATGCCTGCGATACATGGCCTATACCAAATGCGAGCAAGTATTGAAAATTAACAAATAGGCCCGATTATTATTACGGTCACAATAAATTATTGATTTTGTTTGCCCTTTTGACTGTTATTGGTTACGAACTGCCTCGAACAACAGGAGCGGGGTGTGTGAACGGGTCTAGTAAAGGAGTAGAAGAAGTTTCCAGATACTTTCACTTCTAGTTTAAGGTAGAGTTCCGAGCACAGCTACAACTGCATTAGTGTTGCCGCGACAGTATTAGGCATATGTACATAAGTATGGGAGCATATTCGAACACAGCAGCCATAACGCGGCGGTAACAGAGTCGCATTTGCACACGCTACAGTGGCTGATTTTTGGTATTATTTATATTTCTGGGACCTTACGAGCTTCTTATGGACTTTGGTGTCGCAACATCCATTATTGTTTGATTTAAGGGCAAAAGACTACAAAAACACAACAAAAAATAGTTTGCAGTAAAAGTGTAAATCTTTCAGAAGGGATTTACTGAATAAAATTTATAGGAGAATGACAACTATGTCGGCGATCATGATGAACCAATGACTGGAGTCGGCCGGCGATAGTGTCGCAGCCCTCCGAACTTGCTCCTCAATGTACACAATGTCAGAAGGGATTTACTGAATAAAATTTATAGGAGAATGACAACTATGTCGGCGATCATGATGAAGCAATGACTGGAGTCGGCCGGCGATAGTGTCGCAGCCCTCCGAACTTGCTCCTCAATGTACACAATGTCACTGATGCTAGTGTCGCTGTGCACGGATCTTTACCTTTGAGCGGACACAGATGGAAGAAGTCACATAGATGTAATTACACAACCATTTTATTGATTTCATATACTTTTATTGCATTACATTATTTATACACAGTAGTTTACAAACCTCCATTTACACACAATAAAACACTTAAGTTATAGTTTAGTCAAAAATTTATTATCATTTGATCATACAAATATTCTCACATGAATGTTCCCAAGATGGTTTCACGCCGAAACTATTGAATAGGTTCACAGATTTTACAAACACTCGCATCACAAAAGACTGCCGGAAAAGTTCGTGGAATACTTTAAGTATCAAGGAAATAATAATCACATTAACTATGAAATAAAATGTGGTTGTTATATTGAAGGTGCTATTAATAGAAATAAAATTAGATACATTCTAGCTAGAGGCGCATTGTACTCGGTTCACGCCGGGTCCTTCCTCGTCCTCATCGTAAGCCTGACGATGGCTTCTACGCTGGTAGTCCTTCTCCGGGTCCATGTCCACCAGCATGCACTCTTCTGCGCATTCCGGAATGGTTATCTGCACACAAATACAAATAACATTATAATAGAGGCAACATTTCTGTACAAGCATTGAGGTTTTGTGGTATAAATTATTAATTACTGTAAATAGTAATGAGCTGATATGGGAAAACATGCTGAATATATCTAAATTTGAGCTTTTGTGGCAAAAATATATTATCAGCAAATGATTTCCCATTGACTAAAACTATTACATTTAGGAGGTTACTCATAGACGACACATAGCTGTCGATAATGCAGGAAGGACTATAATAAATACTATTGCAACCTCTAGGTCAGGGTCCAGAATACTTCCTACTGGCTGCGCCAGTTTGTTGTAACTTCGGGATTGTCGGGACTCCGGGGTCAACAAAACACAAAACAAACGACTTTATTTGTAATAGATAATAATGAGCTCTGTTTTGTCTCTATTTAGCGGGTTTGCGTCAGTTTCACGCTACTGACAGTCATCTACTATTGACAGAAATGGCGTCTGAACAAGATTTTGAATGTATTTGTTCTGGAGGTGGGAATACGTAAGAAAGGATTTAGCTGAGGATTGTCGATAATGCAGGTGTATTGAGGTTGGAAAAAAGAAGTCCATTTGACATCATTCCCGTGTAGTTACTTGGCAGCGACGAATGCCCCACAATTAATATTTATTTCGTTGTGTGGGTGAAACCAATTTCTCCCTTTAGATTGTTTTTTATGCTTACAAAGATAAAAAAAAGAACAATTTTACTGTCTTCGTCGCTAGTCACTTGACATCCTACTAATTTGTGAAAAAATGGACAAGTTCAATATAATTACATATAATTCGAATAGTGCCGTGTATGGAAACCAGCTTTAAAGAGTGGCATCTTGTGATTGCATCAGTATCTCTGTGTACGAAGGGTCTTAGGACGGGTTGTTTCGGAAAATTTGAACAATTCATCAAATTTCAACGTTCATTGACGGGTTCTGTGAATGTCCTATACAAGTTCTGTTATTATATCAGTATAGGCTAGTTGCTTGACAGAACTGAAATAAAAACAGAACTTGAAAAAATCTTTCACAGAACTTGAAGAATTGTTCAAATTCTCCGAAACAACCTGTCCTTATACTACTCTCTAGGATTCTAGGATATCACAAAAATGTTCTAAGAATTTTTTTTCTTCATATTTGTTTGTTAATTTCATGTTTGGTTCAAGATGTTAATGGAGAGTTTCATAATGGCTATTGCTATTTATAATTTTATGTTCGGAAAATGAGAGGCATATTGTTTTTAGGAATTACCGTGGGTCTGGGTGGCAGACAGTTCTCCAGAGCAGGAATGACATCGGGAGACATCTGCGGAGGGAATGCAACCAGGAATTGCACCACAAGACGTCCCTTTTCAAATGGATTCTTGTACTGGGGCATACCTGAAACAAAACATCACACAAATAAATACTAAAAGTATAATAAATATATGATCATTAACATCACTAACATTGCTAGATATTCTTCAGCACTGCCCCGGTGAAAGACCACCACGTACGGTAGTGGAACCCCGTTATATGAAATCCACGGGACCTCGAAAACCAAATTTCGGATTAACGAATTCCCAAAATTCAAAATTATAGGAAAATATCACCGATAAGTGGAATTCCCACAGCTGTCCCTTCAAATTCAGGTATGTATTCAAATTAAATTCGTAATAAAGCAAATCTGTGTAAATTGAATTTTCACAGGCAATTTCTGGGGCGGCCCTTTAAATTCAGATATTCGAGTAAATTCATAAAAATGCGACGTATTCACATGTAAATCAAAATCGTATACCTGCACAGCTAGTCCGTCATTATTAGATTCAGATTTACAAAATAAAAATACATATTTACCATGGAACCCCGCTAATTCGAACCCCAATAATTTGAAAAAATGCGTAATTCGAAATTTTCGCCAAAAAATAAAACCAGAATTTTTTTTCAGACAAAATGGTTTTTTAATTCGAAATTTATTTTTGTTAGCGCACTAAGATTTGTTTGTGTAATTCGAAAAAAAACGATTTTTGCGAAAATAAAAATGCCGAAAAATGTATTTTTACGTGGTTTTACATCGTCCTAATTAGTACTATTATTTTCAGATTTACACTGGAATGTCGAATTTTTTCAAATTTATTTCGAATATCTGACTTTGAAGGGCAGAGAATATTCGTTTTATGCGGAAATATGTCGTAGTTTTACGAATTTACACCAAATAACTGAATTTAAAGGGTCGGCAGTAACGAAAATCGGCCACGAAATTTTGATTTACGCGGAAATATAGGTATCGTATTTTCACAAACTTACGTCGAATTTCCGAATTTAAGGGGCCGGCCGCGAAAATATTTGTTGTTTTTATGAATTTACTTTGAATATGAGTTTAAAGGGCCAGTTGCAAAATTTAAATTTACGTGGAAATACACTGTTTTTTACGAATATATGAGTATAAAGGGCCGGCTGTGACGAAAATCAGCCGTGAAATCTCTATTTTAGTGGAAATATATCATATTTTTACAAATTTACATCAGATCCTAAATTAAGGGGCCACGATGGTAATATTCAATTTACAATTTTGAATGGGCGGCTGTGTTTTTTTTTTGTTCATAAATTTTTGAATTATTTGGGAATTCGTTTTCGAAATTTGATTTTTTATGTCCCATGGATTTCAAATTAATGAGGTTCTACTGTATAACTGCCCAAAGTGAAATTTTACAGCAACCACCACCACCTTACCACCCCAAAACTGGGCAAATAGTGATAGCGGCGGATTATAGTATACACATGCAAAATATGCTAAAAATTAAAGCAGTTATTTTATAAAATCAAACAAACACTGCCACCGATCTTTCGTAACAATTTCATTGTCATTTTCAAGGTTGCGAGAAGACTCGATCTTGTCAACTTGTTCAAACAAAAAACGTGGCAGAATGAAATAAACAGACACAATATGCTACACTTGCTAGAATACACAGAGTACCAATGTTCCCTCTAAGGTGTGCAGCTGAAGATCTGTTAAGAATTGTCTGCACATATCTCTTAGGAACTTGTCACCAAATTTTTGTTTTGCGCAAGTATGTATACACAAAAATAACCAATATTTTATGATACTGAATTATTATTATTATCCCTTGTTTGAAGGTCTTCCTGTTATTTTTTTTTGCTTGTGTAGGAGAAGTATAACAAGAGGTAATATTTACTTTTACTGTGACTGTTTCATTGTTGTGTAATAATAAAAATGCACATTTTTCCGAGGCGATACATAAGGCCGGGTTCCCACTATGCCGGACCGGCAGATCTGCCGGAAACCGGACACCGGACAAGAGTGTTCACATTACACCGGAGCCGGAAAGATAATGGGAGGACATCGCTTCAGGATTCGAAAGAAAAGCCAACTTTCCTCACTGTGTTGGAGCAGTAGATGGCAAACATATTAGAATTTTGAAACCAGCCGAGAGTGGTTCTATGTTCTTTAATTACAAGGAATATTATTCTTTTGTATTAATGGAAGTTGTTGATTCAGAGTACCGTTTTATTTTTATTAGTGTGGGCTCATATGGCAAGGAATGCGATTCTACTATATTAAAGGATAGTAAATTTTGGAAAAAGATCAATGATGGTACTTTAAATGTACCAAAGCCTAGACCGCTTCATGAAAACTTGCACGAGGAATTACCGTTTAAACTAATAATAATAATAATATTTGGCTGATTTATATAGCGCCGTTTTCGTGAGAAATCACCTCAAGGGCGCTGTACAAATATATTTCTTAAATAGTTAATACTAGAACTACTGACTTATCTCTAAGACTTATATCTAGTGACTTACGACTAAGGCCTATAACTACTATATTAACGACATATATACGAGTATTTACATATTTAGCAACTTACAACTAAAATTAATATTAACAATCTAATCTTACTAACGCCAGAAGAAGAAGGAAGTTCTATTATATTAGGGTGTTTTTTATTGTTAGCTGGATATATATGTTAAATGAATGAAATTAATGAATAAAATCAATCGTCAATCTTAAACGCATTTAGATGATTCATCTGCCAACAATTAAACCGATTGACTTGTTATGTTCCCGCTGATATTGTCCATTATCCATTGGTAGGCAAGTCAATAGAAAAATTGAATGAACGGAATCGCTAGATAATGTAACAATTACAGTATAAAAAAAATGAAAAAAATAAATATTTGGATAGAATGACGGATTTATGAAAATGAGTGTCCGAAGGCTTTAATCTCCTACGTCCGTATGGAGGTACACATTTGAATACTGATAAAAAGATTTAAACGAGCAGAGCGAACACGTCTACTTTCTTCAAAAAATGCGAGCCGATGACGAGAGGGGAGCCCGGAGCACGGGCGCGGCGAGCGGGGACAGCCGGATACCGGCACAAACTCGTTCACATTACTCCGGTCCGGTGGTTCTACCGGCACTTTCGCAGTGACAAAACGCTCGGTAAAAATGCCGGGCTCGGCAAAAATGCCGGACCCGGGATAGTGTGAATAGCTACATATAAATTGTACAGCCACTAGCCCTTCCGGCAGTTTTACCGGCCTTGCAGATCTGCCGGTCCGGCATAGTGGGAACCAGGCCTAATTTAAAAAAAAATTGTCAGTGTTAAGTTAATTAGCCTTACCGCGCTCCCTTATGGGCCGGTAAGGAATCGACATAAACCGGATTAATAAATATATATATATTTTTTTTAAATTTGAAAATATACATGACAGATTTACAGAAGAAAATATATGGTTCTAAAAACTAATTACAATAAAATGTTTTCTTTTTAACGTAACTAACCAATTCAATAGCGAAAAACTTTCTCTTGTTTGAGTTGGGGAATAGTGCCATTACAGTATACATAAGGTAAAGAAAAGAAAGAAAGTTTTTATTTAAAAAGTAAGAAATAAACAAAATAGCATGATAACAAATGTATAGATAATGAAATAGACTAATATAGCAGTTACTAAATTAGATACAAAGTAAATGTAAATAAATTTAAGAAATATATTATACAACATTTTTACATAAATAACCATTGTTAACAAGACTCTAACTTGACTCGAATATGAAGGAACATTATTGGGTAAGAAAATAGTGTTTTAACCAACATATTTAAAAAATGTAACTTAAGAAATTTTTCTATTTATATACAAACTTTATTACATAATTTTATTTGTGCATGTCTAGTCTCTTTCTTACTTTATCATATCTTGCATAAATAAGTTGATGGTCCGCAAACACAATGAAAAAATTAGATTGCAGAGGACTAATTTAAATGTCACAGTAATAGTCACAATAAGGGCTTTTATAAATTGCACTGTAAATAAATCAGTTCTCACCTTCATTCATGATGCACTTGACATCACCGTGCTTGGTGACCTCACCAGGGAGAGTCTGTATGACTAGGTCTCTCTGATCCAGAGTCTGTATCACCTTTTGGAAGCCGCACAGAGCCTCCACAAGCTGAATGTTCATTCGCAGGATCAAGTCATTTCGTGAACGCTTGAAAGTCTGTTGAAAAGAAAAACATTTTAAGAAATTATAGTTCAACTACACAATAGCAACATTTAGATTTTGTGTCGTTAATTGCGAACGATCTTATTTCCACGGAATGGTGTTACTAATACCCTCTTTCCTTGATATTTGTGACCCTAAATCACAACCCAATGAAATTCGTACGAAATTACATCGTAATCTCAATTACATAGATATAAAAACATGTGATTTATATTTGGTTGATAATTTTAGATGTCTCTTGATGCACAACTAGAGATTTCAGAAAACAGCTTAATGGGGAGTCTGTTCTGATGTTGATGTTGACACAGCTCAGTGTAGCATGAGTGAGCAATCTTTAAGATGATTATTTACCAAGTGAGTTGAAAAAAGTCATTAAGCAGAAAAAATAGGTCTTACATATTGTTTCTCCTGGTTACTTACATCGTGTTCCTTCTCATCGAGCACAATGATGATGTCCCCGGGCTCAAGCTCGGGCTCCTGGTCCCCCTCTCCGGCAAATACTATCTTCTGGCCGTCCGTCATGCCCTTATCCACATGCACCTCCAGAATTTTCCTATCTCTTATGGTCTTTTTGCCCTGGAAGAAATGTAACATACATAAAATATATATATATATTTAATTTTAAAACAATAACTTCACACAGGAGACCATGAGAAAAATAATTTCCATCGGGGCCTATGTCATCTTTGGGGATGCCGTGTGGAGTATTTTTGATGAAAGGAAGGAGTGAAGCTAGTAGAGAGGAGACCCAGAGGCTAGCAAATCATTCCACAGCCGAACTGTTAAACTTAAGAACGAGTCGTAGAAATGACTTGTTCTTATTTGAAAATGTCAAATAAAACTATGTACAAATCCTGGGCATGCATTTCCCAACAGAGCTGAAGGGATCAACGACGTTAGTTCATTGTAGCATCTTCCATTGAAATACCTGTATAACAAGGTTAGAAATCCAACCCGACGCGTGTTCTCTAAAGATTGTAATCCGAGGATAATACTAAAATAGGATAATCCATCAAATGGACCGCCCGTTTCTGCAGTGTCAAGAGGGGTTTTGAGGTATTTTAAGACTCCAGATCAGATGTGGCTTTCAAATTCAACCATGGGGCGAACTTGCGAATTGCACAGGGTTAGCAGTTGTGCAAAACATGTTCAAGTATCTACGGGCCCTGTACAGTATGTCCAGCTTAATTAAGTTCTATTCATGATATGGAGATTTTGGATTGCAATAAAATAATAGTCAATACAGACTACTACGATTATGGAACATTCTTCCTTATTGAAAGTTGGCCTTCATTATCTCCAAGTTGGACACAGGTCCTACAAATGAAGAACAGATACTTTAGATTACATTGTTTTGTTATTATTTTTTTGGTAAACTAATGTTTAAGACAAGATTTTTTATGCATAGCACAAAGGGTAACAATTATTTTACAAGCAATAATTATTCGCCTGAAACACTCATCCACATTGAAAAATCTCCTGATAAAAGATACATGACGCCAACGGGACTCGAACCCGTGTTCCTTCGATTTCCGGTCGATAGCTCTGACCACTGAGCTATGGCGGCTTATCTCTTATCCGCGAAATAATTCAATATATACTAGTGTTTCATTCAACAATTACTGCTTGTTACATTTTTTTCACCTGAAAACAACCAACTTTATTTTTATATGAGAAAGGCATTGTAAGTGCTAACTCTCTCACTAGATGGCGTCGAGACAAATTGTCTACATTTTTAGGTGAAATACTTGAACTTGTCAAATATTAATTATTATTTTTTTGGTAAACTAATGTTTAAGACAAGATTTTTTATGCATAGCACAAAGGGTAACAATTATTTTACAAGCAATAATTATTCGCCTGAAACACTCATCCACATTGAAAAATCTCCTGATAAAAGATACATGACGCCAACGGGACTCGAACCCGTGTCCCTTATGCATAAAAAATCTTGTCTTAAACATTAGTTTACAAAAAATAATAAAAATAGTGGTCAGAGCTGTCGACCGGAAATCGAAGGGACACGGGTTCGAGTCCCGTTGGCGTCATGTATCTTTTATCAGGAGATTTTTCAATGTGGATGAGTGTTTCAGGCGAATAATTATTGCTTGTAAAATAATTGTTACCCTTTGTGATATGCATAAAAAATCTTGTCTTAAACATTAAAAAAGTTAAGTGGATCACTTCAGTTTTCTATCCTCACTGGGATCTCCCGTTCTGATGAAAGTTATTGTTGAATCTGTAGGTAATAGCGTGGTATTACGTGAGGATAATAAGGCATTTGTTTTGCATAACGAACAAATGATCAAGCTACTAAACTTCTGATTAATATTACTTCCCCTAATAAATTCAACTGATTGATATGTCACTTTTCGATATTTGACTTATCGATTTTTAACTGATGCCAATCACACATAGAATACGGAATTTTGTAGATTTGTATAAACACAAAGCTATTCAGCCTGTTTCAGAGCCAGCCTTTCAGACATGTCGTTCTTCGATCTGCGCCGTGTTTGTATTTATAATATAAAAATATTAGAATATAGTTTACCAAAAAAAAAATAATTAATATTTGACAAGTTCAAGTAATTCACCTAAAAATGTAGACAATTTGTCTAGACGCCATCTAGTGAGAGAGTTAGCACTTACAATGCCTAATTAATTCTAATTTCTATGTAAGTGCCAACCTTTGTCAAAGTGTTACAAGTCGATGACACAAAGGGAGGAATGGACAAAATAATATAAAGGAGAAGTCATAATTACCTGGCAGTGCTTACACCTATCCTTGGGATTGATATTCTCGCCTGCGCCCCGGCACTCCGGGCACACCGACTGGATCTGCTGGAACATGCCCGGCCCAATCTGGCTGATCTTCATCTGCATGCCGCTGCCCTTGCAAATCCCACAGGTCGTCATGGCGCCCTTCTTGCCGCCCCTGCCCTCGCACTTATCACAGATTACGTTCTTCTGCAGCGCCAGCTTTCTCACTGTGCCCTGGGGAATAAACACAAGCGCATGTTAGATACGGGAACTGATTTATTTAGATATCATTCTAGAGGAAATGCGTTATCTTTGTGGTGTTCATATTATATTATGTATGTCAGTCTTAGTTCATAGAAGAGCAAATATTGTTAAGTTATGAATAGTCTGCTCATTATTAAAGTCAAAACAATTAAATTATCGTTATTCAATGGGTTAAATTCGTTTTAAACATACTGTCCTTTTGCAGCTGCATGTAGTATACATACTAGAGGCTTGGTCTGAACAAATTCTCAATTTTACATTATTTTTTAAAGAAATCAATTTTCATACGGGGAATAACCACATTTTTGTGCCTAAATATTTATTGGATTTTCAGTCTGAATGTTGTGTGATATCGATTGTATTTTTTTTTATGAAATACTAGCGCCTGCCCTGCATGCGTTGCTATACCATTCAAAGAAAGAGTGATAATCCCTACGTGTCCTTACCCACGCGTCCCCGTTCCACTTGAAGTGAAATAACACAAAAGTGCGCTATATAAATGTCATGTTATTATTTTTATTCCCTTTCCCTTGTTACCCCTCCCCTTCTCGCCCTGCTTGTTTTGACACTAATCGCGCGCAACACTAAAATTTAACAAAGTTTCATCGCAATAGGATGAATGATATAGAAAAAAGAGAATTTTGATTAAAATTTCATAACGCAGAGCTCACCATTATTTACAGAAACCTTTCCTAGCATCCACACAACTGGCCAAAGTTTCATTGCTATAGGAAGAATGGTATAGGAAAAAAAATTATACACACTTAATAATGCCAGAGCTCACTTTTATGTATAGAAACCTTCCCAGGCGTGTGCACAACAACTTGCACAACAACTCGCCAAAGTTTCATCGCAATCAGATGAATAGTATACGAAATAAGGGAATTTTATACAAATTTCAAAACACCAGAGCTCACCATTATATATAGAAACCTTCTCTTGCATCCACACAATAACTCACCAAAGTTTCTTTGCAATCTGATAGGAAACAATGGATTTTATGCACAAATTTTATGTTGCCAGAACTCACTTTTAGGTACATAGAAACCTTTCCAGGTGTGTGAACAACAAATCGCCAAAGTTCAGACATCCAAACATTCATTGATTTTTATATATTATTGAAAATATGAAATCAAGGTTAAAATTAAATTTAAACAATATTCATAAGACAATACAGTTTCGTTGTTGGTATTACTATGTAAGCCAGTGCTGTGATTCAACTACGGTATACAAAATTTGAGTTTATGTGGAAAGGTTTATATCAATCACACTAAAATAATATTATATAACGTACTGCTCTTTGTCCTTTTTGTGGTAAAAATGACTTTACTTGACTTGTTAACTGAAGCTGGGCACAGGAAATATGAAATCTGATACTTTTATTTATGTACCAAATAGGCAATCAATAATAATAATTTCGTCTTTTTCTATTCAATGAACAAAATATGTGAAAGAAAAGAGACAGTATTGATATAAATTATTATTTTTTGGCAAACTAATGTTTTTAAGACAAGATTTTTTATGCATAGCACAAAGGGTAACAATTATTTTACAAGCAATAATTGTTCGCCTGAAACACTCATCCACATTGAAAAATCTCCTGATAAAAGATACATGACGCCAACGGGACTTGAACCCGTGTCCCTTCGATTTCCGGTCGACAGCTCTGACCACTGAGCTATGGCGGCTTATCTCTTACCCGCGAAATTATTTAATATATATTAGTGTTTCATTCAACGATTACTGCTTGTTACATTTTTCACCTGAAAACAACCAACTTTATTTTATATGAGAAAGGCATTGTAAGTGCTAACTCTCTCACTAGATGGCGTCGAGACAAATTGTCTACATTTTTAGGCGAAATACTTGAACTTGTCAAATATTAATTATTATTTTTTGGCAAACTAATGTTTTTAAGACAAGATTTTTTATGCATAGCACAAAGGGTAACAATTATTTTACAAGCAATAATTGTTCGCCTGAAACACTCATCCACATTGAAAAATCTCCTGATAAAAGATACATGACGCCAACGGGACTTGAACCCGTGTCCCTTCGATTTCCGGTCGACAGCTCTGACCACTGAGCTATGGCGGCTTATCTCTTACCCGCGAAATTATTCAATATATATTAGTGTTTCATTCAACGATTACTGCTTGTTACATTTTTCACCTGAAAACAACCAACTTTATTTTATATGAGAAAGGCATTGTAAGTGCTAACTCTCTCACTAGATGGCGTCGAGACAAATTGTCTACATTTTTAGGCGAAATACTTGAACTTGTCAAATATTAATTATTATTTTTTGGCAAACTAATGTTTTTAAGACAAGATTTTTTAT
This sequence comes from Hesperophylax magnus, assembly GCA_026573805.1. Classification (NCBI taxonomy): domain Eukaryota; kingdom Metazoa; phylum Arthropoda; class Insecta; order Trichoptera; family Limnephilidae; genus Hesperophylax; species Hesperophylax magnus. Next base: position 17,848,228 of record JAIUSX010000014.1, read on the forward strand.
GCATAGCACAAAGGGTAACAATTATTTTACAAGCAATAATTGTTCGCCTGAAACACTCATCCACATTGAAAAATCTCCTGATAAAAGATACATGACGCCAACGGGACTTGAACCCGTGTCCCTTCGATTTCCGGTCGACAGCTCTGACCACTGAGCTATGGCGGCTTATCTCTTACCCGCGAAATTATTCAATATATATTAGTGTTTCATTCAACGATTACTGCTTGTTACATTTTTCACCTGAAAACAACCAACTTTATTTTATATGAGAAAGGCATTGTAAGTGCTAACTCTCTCACTAGATGGCGTCGAGACAAATTGTCTACATTTTTAGGCGAAATACTTGAACTTGTCAAATATTAATTATTATTTTTTGGCAAACTAATGTTTTTAAGACAAGATTTTTTATGCATAGCACAAAGGGTAACAATTATTTTACAAGCAATAATTGTTCGCCTGAAACACTCATCCACATTGAAAAATCTCCTGATAAAAGATACATGACGCCAACGGGACTTGAACCCGTGTCCCTTCGATTTCCGGTCGACAGCTCTGACCACTGAGCTATGGCGGCTTATCTCTTACCCGCGAAATTATTCAATATATATTAGTGTTTCATTCAACGATTACTGCTTGTTACATTTTTCACCTGAAAACAACCAACTTTATTTTATATGAGAAAGGCATTGTAAGTGCTAACTCTCTCACTAGATGGCGTCGAGACAAATTGTCTACATTTTTAGGCGAAATACTTGAACTTGTCAAATATTAATTATTATTTTTTGGCAAACTAATGTTTTTAAGACAAGATTTTTTATGCATAGCACAAAGGGTAACAATTATTTTACAAGCAATAATTGTTCGCCTGAAACACTCATCCACATTGAAAAATCTCCTGATAAAAGATACATGACGCCAACGGGACTTGAACCCGTGTCCCTTCGATTTCCGGTCGACAGCTCTGACCACTGAGCTATGGCGGCTTATCTCTTACCCGCGAAATTATTCAATATATATTAGTGTTTCATTCAACGATTACTGCTTGTTACATTTTTCACCTGAAAACAACCAACTTTATTTTATATGAGAAAGGCATTGTAAGTGCTAACTCTCTCACTAGATGGCGTCGAGACAAATTGTCTACATTTTTAGGCGAAATACTTGAACTTGTCAAATATTAATTATTATTTTTTGGCAAACTAATGTTTTTAAGACAAGATTTTTTATGCATAGCACAAAGGGTAACAATTATTTTACAAGCAATAATTGTTCGCCTGAAACACTCATCCACATTGAAAAATCTCCTGATAAAAGATACATGACGCCAACGGGACTTGAACCCGTGTCCCTTCGATTTCCGGTCGACAGCTCTGACCACTGAGCTATGGCGGCTTATCTCTTACCCGCGAAATTATTCAATATATATTAGTGTTTCATTCAACGATTACTGCTTGTTACATTTTTCACCTGAAAACAACCAACTTTATTTTATATGAGAAAGGCATTGTAAGTGCTAACTCTCTCACTAGATGGCGTCGAGACAAATTGTCTACATTTTTAGGCGAAATACTTGAACTTGTCAAATATTAATTATTATTTTTTGGCAAACTAATGTTTTTAAGACAAGATTTTTTATGCATAGCACAAAGGGTAACAATTATTTTACAAGCAATAATTGTTCGCCTGAAACACTCATCCACATTGAAAAATCTCCTGATAAAAGATACATGACGCCAACGGGACTTGAACCCGTGTCCCTTCGATTTCCGGTCGACAGCTCTGACCACTGAGCTATGGCGGCTTATCTCTTACCCGCGAAATTATTCAATATATATTAGTGTTTCATTCAACGATTACTGCTTGTTACATTTTTCACCTGAAAACAACCAACTTTATTTTATATGAGAAAGGCATTGTAAGTGCTAACTCTCTCACTAGATGGCGTCGAGACAAATTGTCTACATTTTTAGGCGAAATACTTGAACTTGTCAAATATTAATTATTATTTTTTGGCAAACTAATGTTTTTAAGACAAGATTTTTTATGCATAGCACAAAGGGTAACAATTATTTTACAAGCAATAATTGTTCGCCTGAAACACTCATCCACATTGAAAAATCTCCTGATAAAAGATACATGACGCCAACGGGACTTGAACCCGTGTCCCTTCGATTTCCGGTCGACAGCTCTGACCACTGAGCTATGGCGGCTTATCTCTTACCCGCGAAATTATTCAATATATATTAGTGTTTCATTCAACGATTACTGCTTGTTACATTTTTCACCTGAAAACAACCAACTTTATTTTATATGAGAAAGGCATTGTAAGTGCTAACTCTCTCACTAGATGGCGTCGAGACAAATTGTCTACATTTTTAGGCGAAATACTTGAACTTGTCAAATATTAATTATTATTTTTTGGCAAACTAATGTTTTTAAGACAAGATTTTTTATGCATAGCACAAAGGGTAACAATTATTTTACAAGCAATAATTGTTCGCCTGAAACACTCATCCACATTGAAAAATCTCCTGATAAAAGATACATGACGCCAACGGGACTTGAACCCGTGTCCCTTCGATTTCCCTTCGGGTTCAAGTCCCGTTGGCGTCATGTATCTTTTATCAGGAGATTTTTCAATGTGGATGAGTGTTTCAGGCGAACAATTATTGCTTGTAAAATAATTGTTACCCTTTGTGCTATGCATAAAAAAATCTTGTCTTAAAAACATTAGTTTGCCAAAAAATAATAATTAATATTTGACAAGTTCAAGTATTTCGCCTAAAAATGTAGACAATTTGTCTCGACGCCATCTAGTGAGAGAGTTAGCACTTACAATGCCTTTCTCATATAAAATAAAGTTGGTTGTTTTCAGGTGAAAAATGTAACAAGCAGTAATCGTTGAATGAAACACTAATATATATTGAATAATTTCGCGGGTAAGAGATAAGCCGCCATAGCTCAGTGGTCAGAGCTGTCGACCGGAAATCGAAGGGACACGGGTTCAAGTCCCGTTGGCGTCATGTATCTTTTATCAGGAGATTTTTCAATGTGGATGAGTGTTTCAGGCGAACAATTATTGCTTGTAAAATAATTGTTACCCTTTGTGCTATGCATAAAAAATCTTGTCTTAAAAACATTAGTTTGCCAAAAAATAATAATTAATATTTGACAAGTTCAAGTATTTCGCCTAAAAATGTAGACAATTTGTCTCGACGCCATCTAGTGAGAGAGTTAGCACTTACAATGCCTTTCTCATATAAAATAAAGTTGGTTGTTTTCAGGTGAAAAATGTAACAAGCAGTAATCGTTGAATGAAACACTAATATATATTGAATAATTTCGCGGGTAAGAGATAAGCCGCCATAGCTCAGTGGTCAGAGCTGTCGACCGGAAATCGAAGGGACACGGGTTCAAGTCCCGTTGGCGTCATGTATCTTTTATCAGGAGATTTTTCAATGTGGATGAGTGTTTCAGGCGAACAATTATTGCTTGTAAAATAATTGTTACCCTTTGTGCTATGCATAAAAAATCTTGTCTTAAAAACATTAGTTTGCCAAAAAATAATAATTAATATTTGACAAGTTCAAGTATTTCGCCTAAAAATGTAGACAATTTGTCTCGACGCCATCTAGTGAGAGAGTTAGCACTTACAATGCCTTTCTCATATAAAATAAAGTTGGTTGTTTTCAGGTGAAAAATGTAACAAGCAGTAATCGTTGAATGAAACACTAATATATATTGAATAATTTCGCGGGTAAGAGATAAGCCGCCATAGCTCAGTGGTCAGAGCTGTCGACCGGAAATCGAAGGGACACGGGTTCAAGTCCCGTTGGCGTCATGTATCTTTTATCAGGAGATTTTTCAATGTGGATGAGTGTTTCAGGCGAACAATTATTGCTTGTAAAATAATTGTTACCCTTTGTGCTATGCATAAAAAAATCTTGTCTTAAAAACATTAGTTTGCCAAAAAATAATAATTAATATTTGACAAGTTCAAGTATTTCGCCTAAAAATGTAGACAATTTGTCTCGACGCCATCTAGTGAGAGAGTTAGCACTTACAATGCCTTTCTCATATAAAATAAAGTTGGTTGTTTTCAGGTGAAAAATGTAACAAGCAGTAATCGTTGAATGAAACACTAATATATATTGAATAATTTCGCGGGTAAGAGATAAGCCGCCATAGCTCAGTGGTCAGAGCTGTCGACCGGAAATCGAAGGGACACGGGTTCAAGTCCCGTTGGCGTCATGTATCTTTTATCAGGAGATTTTTCAATGTGGATGAGTGTTTCAGGCGAACAATTATTGCTTGTAAAATAATTGTTACCCTTTGTGCTATGCATAAAAAATCTTGTCTTAAAAACATTAGTTTGCCAAAAAATAATAATTAATATTTGACAAGTTCAAGTATTTCGCCTAAAAATGTAGACAATTTGTCTCGACGCCATCTAGTGAGAGAGTTAGCACTTACAATGCCTTTCTCATATAAAATAAAGTTGGTTGTTTTCAGGTGAAAAATGTAACAAGCAGTAATCGTTGAATGAAACACTAATATATATTGAATAATTTCGCGGGTAAGAGATAAGCCGCCATAGCTCAGTGGTCAGAGCTGTCGACCGGAAATCGAAGGGACACGGGTTCAAGTCCCGTTGGCGTCATGTATCTTTTATCAGGAGATTTTTCAATGTGGATGAGTGTTTCAGGTGAACAATTATTGCTTGTAAAATAATTGTTACCCTTTGTGCTATGCATAAAAAATCTTGTCTTAAAAACATTAGTTTGCCAAAAAATAATAATTAATATTTGACAAGTTCAAGTATTTCGCCTAAAAATGTAGACAATTTGTCTCGACGCCATCTAGTGAGAGAGTTAGCACTTACAATGCCTTTCTCATATAAAATAAAGTTGGTTGTTTTCAGGTGAAAAATGTAACAAGCAGTAATCGTTGAATGAAACACTAATATATATTGAATAATTTCGCGGGTAAGAGATAAGCCGCCATAGCTCAGTGGTCAGAGCTGTCGACCGGAAATCGAAGGGACACGGGTTCAAGTCCCGTTGGCGTCATGTATCTTTTATCAGGAGATTTTTCAATGTGGATGAGTGTTTCAGGCGAACAATTATTGCTTGTAAAATAATTGTTACCCTTTGTGCTATGCATAAAAAATCTTGTCTTAAAAACATTAGTTTGCCAAAAAATAATAATTAATATTTGACAAGTTCAAGTATTTCGCCTAAAAATGTAGACAATTTGTCTCGACGCCATCTAGTGAGAGAGTTAGCACTTACAATGCCTTTCTCATATAAAATAAAGTTGGTTGTTTTCAGGTGAAAAATGTAACAAGCAGTAATCGTTGAATGAAACACTAATATATATTGAATAATTTCGCGGGTAAGAGATAAGCCGCCATAGCTCAGTGGTCAGAGCTGTCGACCGGAAATCGAAGGGACACGGGTTCAAGTCCCGTTGGCGTCATGTATCTTTTATCAGGAGATTTTTCAATGTGGATGAGTGTTTCAGGTGAACAATTATTGCTTGTAAAATAATTGTTACCCTTTGTGCTATGCATAAAAAATCTTGTCTTAAAAACATTAGTTTGCCAAAAAATAATAATTAATATTTGACAAGTTCAAGTATTTCGCCTAAAAATGTAGACAATTTGTCTCGACGCCATCTAGTGAGAGAGTTAGCACTTACAATGCCTTTCTCATATAAAATAAAGTTGGTTGTTTTCAGGTGAAAAATGTAACAAGCAGTAATCGTTGAATGAAACACTAATATATATTGAATAATTTCGCGGGTAAGAGATAAGCCGCCATAGCTCAGTGGTCAGAGCTGTCGACCGGAAATCGAAGGGACACGGGTTCAAGTCCCGTTGGCGTCATGTATCTTTTATCAGGAGATTTTTCAATGTGGATGAGTGTTTCAGGCGAACAATTATTGCTTGTAAAATAATTGTTACCCTTTGTGCTATGCATAAAAAATCTTGTCTTAAAAACATTAGTTTGCCAAAAAATAATAATTAATATTTGACAAGTTCAAGTATTTCGCCTAAAAATGTAGACAATTTGTCTCGACGCCATCTAGTGAGAGAGTTAGCACTTACAATGCCTTTCTCATATAAAATAAAGTTGGTTGTTTTCAGGTGAAAAATGTAACAAGCAGTAATCGTTGAATGAAACACTAATATATATTGAATAATTTCGCGGGTAAGAGATAAGCCGCCATAGCTCAGTGGTCAGAGCTGTCGACCGGAAATCGAAGGGACACGGGTTCAAGTCCCGTTGGCGTCATGTATCTTTTATCAGGAGATTTTTCAATGTGGATGAGTGTTTCAGGCGAACAATTATTGCTTGTAAAATAATTGTTACCCTTTGTGCTATGCATAAAAAATCTTGTCTTAAAAACATTAGTTTGCCAAAAAATAATAATTAATATTTGACAAGTTCAAGTATTTCGCCTAAAAATGTAGACAATTTGTCTCGACGCCATCTAGTGAGAGAGTTAGCACTTACAATGCCTTTCTCATATAAAATAAAGTTGGTTGTTTTCAGGTGAAAAATGTAACAAGCAGTAATCGTTGAATGAAACACTAATATATATTGAATAATTTCGCGGGTAAGAGATAAGCCGCCATAGCTCAGTGGTCAGAGCTGTCGACCGGAAATCGAAGGGACACGGGTTCAAGTCCCGTTGGCGTCATGTATCTTTTATCAGGAGATTTTTCAATGTGGATGAGTGTTTCAGGCGAACAATTATTGCTTGTAAAATAATTGTTACCCTTTGTGCTATGCATAAAAAATCTTGTCTTAAAAACATTAGTTTGCCAAAAAATAATAATTAATATTTGACAAGTTCAAGTATTTCGCCTAAAAATGTAGACAATTTGTCTCGACGCCATCTAGTGAGAGAGTTAGCACTTACAATGCCTTTCTCATATAAAATAAAGTTGGTTGTTTTCAGGTGAAAAATGTAACAAGCAGTAATCGTTGAATGAAACACTAATATATATTGAATAATTTCGCGGGTAAGAGATAAGCCGCCATAGCTCAGTGGTCAGAGCTGTCGACCGGAAATCGAAGGGACACGGGTTCAAGTCCCGTTGGCGTCATGTATCTTTTATCAGGAGATTTTTCAATGTGGATGAGTGTTTCAGGCGAACAATTATTGCTTGTAAAATAATTGTTACCCTTTGTGCTATGCATAAAAAATCTTGTCTTAAAAACATTAGTTTGCCAAAAAATAATAATTAATATTTGACAAGTTCAAGTATTTCGCCTAAAAATGTAGACAATTTGTCTCGACGCCATCTAGTGAGAGAGTTAGCACTTACAATGCCTTTCTCATATAAAATAAAGTTGGTTGTTTTCAGGTGAAAAATGTAACAAGCAGTAATCGTTGAATGAAACACTAATATATATTGAATAATTTCGCGGGTAAGAGATAAGCCGCCATAGCTCAGTGGTCAGAGCTGTCGACCGGAAATCGAAGGGACACGGGTTCAAGTCCCGTTGGCGTCATGTATCTTTTATCAGGAGATTTTTCAATGTGGATGAGTGTTTCAGGCGAACAATTATTGCTTGTAAAATAAGTATTGATATAGTATATCGCACACCTAGATGAAGAGTAGTACAACTCAAAATACCTCTTTTTTCAGGAACAGCAAAAAACATTTTACTCTATGTGACCGATTAAAAATATTTTTATATAATGTTGTATGTTATTTTACTAGGATATTTATTTGCTCAATTACTTATCATCAAATACACGTATCACTTGTTTATTAATTAATTTCGTGTTATTTTAGTATTCGTGACTAAATCATTGTTTAATAATTTTATCAACTCAAATTAATCAACTATTATGAATTAGTAAAATTAAAATTACTTACTTTTGTAAACAAAACCGGAGTATGTGGAGTTGATATGTAGAACGCCCGAGAAACAAGACAGGTTCAATCACGAATACCAAATCAACTAAAATAATTCACGCTTTATGACTGCAGTTAATCACGAATACAAAACTAAGTCGAAATAATCCAGTCTTTGTGCGTATTGACAGCACCTTCCCCTACTGCTGGTATGTCGTAATTAGTGATGTGTTACTGTTGTTGGTGGTGGGTGTACGTGGAGCAACTCAGAAAGACTAACTTACATCGCCATCACATTATTATTGATGGAGATTTTAAAACAGGTGTCTTTGTAGTTTGTGTAGTTTTCGACGCAGATTCCGAAAATCGCAATAACTCAATTTTGAATTATTTCGAGTTGTGCTACCCTTTATCTAGGTGTGCGATATATCAATAGTATCAGTATGTCTTACTTTAAAACAAATATTTTTAAGACAAGCAGATAGGAAATATTTCATTTTTTAGAAGTTAGTTACGAATTTTATTTATTGGATGATTTGTATAGCGCCGCTTTTGTAACTAAGCACGTTTCAAGCAGAAATCATTTGATAATGAAGACAAATGTCTAAAACAGATTTCTATTTAGATTTAGCTATGTTTTTAATATATTTCACAAGTGCGCCCTACTGTCGAATTTGGCAGCCATCTCTGGTCCGGAGCCCCTAAATACCTGAAAAAAAACCCTTGACTCTGTGCAAAAACGGGCGGTCCGTTTGATAGATTCCCCAATCTTAACAAACGGACTGCAATCTTTAGAGCACAGGCGTCAGGTAGGTATGCTGTCCTTGTTCTATCGGTATTACAATGGAAGATGCTCTGAGGAACTAGTGTCATTGATCCCTTCGGCACCGGTGCGTAGTCGGGATACACGCCAAACGCGCGCCCAACATTTGTACACAGTTGACATTTGTCACATGAGAACGGGTCGCTTCTACGATTCGTTCTTAAGTTCAACAGCTCGGCTGTGGAACGAACTGCCGGCCTCTGTGTTTCCTCCCTCCTACAACATAGGACTCTTCAAGACCCATGTTCACTCCTTCCTCTCCACAAAAAGACCCTCCACACAGCATTCCCAAAGATGACATAGGCCATTTTCTTCAGGGCCTCCTGTGTGGAGTAAATATAAAAAAAATAAAATATGTTAATATGTAATATTCCATGGACAAAACTAGACAATTTTAATTTCCGTCTTTTTTTTTCAAAATATTTGTGTTGTAAATGTTCGACTATGGATCTTCCGAGTGAATCTACTCTCCGAAAAGTGTATTTAAATAAAGTGTTTTGTAGTGAAATTAACGATATCAGAAAAAATTAGGACATTCATATATATTAAGCGCCCCTGAGGTGATATCTCACAAAAGCGGCGCTATACAAATTGTCCAATAAATAAATAAATAAATATGGGCGACAGTTGATGAAACGACCGATAAGTTTGGACGCAATATAGCTAATCGGTCGTAAAACCACTAGGAGACATTGTAACTCGGTCATATTTGATTGCTAGCAAGGTTTTACCAAAAACCAATGCCGAAACCATAAAGGATTTTGTAAAAAACAGTTTAATTTTTTTGTGGCAGTAATCTGCAGTTAATAACTTGGAAAAACGTTTAATTTTAACAACAGACTCTGCCCCTTATATGCTAAAAGCCGGACGCGAACTTAAAGATGTGTTTCCCAATATGATACACTTTACCTGTTTGGCTCATTCACTAAATCTAGTCGTTTCAACTGTGCGGGAAAAATATAAAAAAGTGGATGATCTTATTTCCCGTGTTAAAAAAATATTTTTAAAAGCACCAACAAGAGTAGACATATTTAAAACCATGATTCCAGATATTGCACTACCACCAGAGCCGATATTAACGCGTTGGGGAACTTGGCTCAAAGCTGCTGTTTACTATGATCAACATTTCGAAAAAATAAAAAATGTAGTTTCAATTTTAAATGAAAAGGACGCTGTGGCAATAGCGAAAGCTAAATTATTGTTTGAAGATTCGAGTATTAACCTGTCCGGTGGTGAGTTTCTGGAAAGAAAACGGTCCCGCTGGAGGGAGTTTTTTCAACAATCAAAATATAGAAAAAAATAAATGCCACTTCGTAGAGTATAAAATAATAATAAAAAAATCCTTAGAAACTAGCACGAAAAAATAAATACTAAGCTATTTAGAAGGAAAAAATAAAAACAATTTTGCAGAAATCGCCAACCATCGAAATCGCAGCAGATTTTTGTTTTTACTTAATAAAAATCAGATTCACTTACCACAATTTTAATGATGCCAAGGGGATCAAGGGGGGAAGAACAACTTTTTTCACACACATATACGTATTATTATTTACACTTATACTATTGTATTTTCATTATACAAATTCAATATAGGTACACAATGTATATGCAGTCAATAATTACGATAACAAAAACACTAATCTAATTATTATGTACACTATCTTAGGAATAAAATTGTCTTCACTAACTTATACTGCTTTTTCGAATGGTAGTCTTCGAAACATGGATATACGCAAAATGCAAGATTGCAGTCGGTGCACATATATTTCGTGTCACTTCTTTTTTGAGCTCGAACTGCTGTATGTCTACACACATGGCGTTGTCGTTGAGTTCGCTTTCCTTGGGCTGCAGTTTCTGGTACAAGACGGAGAAAATGTTTTCCTAAAAGGCGAGTTGGTTGATCCACTACTCTCCTTCCTCCAGAAGATGCCGGCCTTGGCGTGTGATATTTTTCGATCATTTGAGACACTAAGTCTTCCCGGAATTCGTTAAATGATAAAACCTTTTGCGTTTTCAAACGATGCAAAAAGAAAGCATTTAGTGTTCCAATGTCTATCAATCTGAAGAAAATTTTCTTATACCATTTTAGAGACTTCCTGAAACTGCTTGCGAAGCCCAATATGCGGTCTACTTTGTCAACAGCTCCCATATTCTTGGTATAATCTAAAACTACCTCTGGTTTTTATTTTATTTTCTCCCGTGGGGAAGTCAATTTTATCAGTAACAATTATTGCATCTGTATGTATGTTACTAAGCATAAGTACATCCCTTTTATCGTTCCATTTCAGCGCCATGAGATTGTTCGAATTCAAAGACTTCATTTCAGTTAGTTGAATTGAATTCATGAATAATGGGCGTAAACTTACCCTGATCCCATTTACGATGATCAACTTTTCTTTTTTTGGATGTTGAACAACTAGGGAGAGTTTCATCCTCATCAGATGTATCAGATTCCTCGTATGAGCTATCCGAATGTATTGGCAAATCATGAAGATCCTCGTAAACATCTTCATCTTCACTTTCGATCAAAATATCAGCAATGTCTTGTTCATTCAAAGGGTTAACCATTTTTTATAAAAGTAAAATATTTAAATTGAACAAGTTATCAATACGAATCACAAGGTCAAATCACAGTAAAACACTGTCCAAATTATTAATAACCTAAAATAATAAAATGTCAATGATAATAACAGTATAACGAATAATATTTCAAATAGTTCACAGCACTCAGATTCACTATTGAATTTTGTTCAAACTGTCAAAAACTGTATTCAAACTGAAAACAAACACTGTCGGTACAATATATGTAATAAATATTCACATCCAAACACGTGAGGTAATTTTTAATGCATGATGATTAGGTTATTCAGTGTAAAAACAAACAAAAACCACAAATTTCACTTCACAAAAGACGTCGCTCGCAATAAAAATGTTGTTTATCCCCAACTACCAGACGGTGACGTCACGGAATATTTTAATTGTGAATAACTCCGTTGGTAATGTACCTAAATCGCTAAAAACTTTTGCAAGTTATGACAAATTGTCCCTAGATAATACCTGGATGACTTTTATAGCGCCGTTTTTGTGCAAAAACACCTCAAGGGCGCTGGCAGTAACTATCAGTTTTCCGGAAGAAATTCAATAATTAATTAATTTTAGGCGCAACCGTACGGGTACGGTCATACTCCTTACGAGGAATTTTTTTCTCACCGTACCTGTACGGTCATACCACCGGACAGGTTAAGGGTGACCTAATTTTTATAATGGAATATTTCGGAACAATTCCAAATGCTTCTATAGTCGAATCGTTCGAAATTATAGATGAAATAAGGACTCTTTTATCGTGAAGCAATGAAGAGTGGGCAGAAAAAAGAATCGACGCCATATTAAATAGAAACCCTGGCTACGATAAATTACGGAGCATTAGTGAAAATTTAAATGTTACCATCGGTTCAACACAACTCTATAAATTTTCTCCGCTGACCGATGTTGAACGATCATTTTTTATATATAAGTGGATTTTTGAAAATAGGTATAATTTATCACCAGAAAATATGGAACGGATTCTTATACTGTATTATAAAAATAATGTTGACGTCAAAATGAATTGATCCTGCATCATGTACAATGTACATTCTGTTCGAATTCACAACAGGTAAGCATTAAATAAAGATATATTAATAAGAGGCGTGAAAGTTATTTCTAATAGGCTTCTCCGAGAAAACTTTTCAATATGTAATTATTTTTATTAAGTCAATAGAGTGTTATTGTTGACAACATACTTGACTCCTGGCATACTAAAACCGGAAAGCGGTCTATAAATAAGTGTTTCATATGTAGGTAATTATTTTTCCCTTGAGTACAGCACTGGTAAAGCCACCGCGTTGCCGGACCCTAGTTATGAAAAACCATCACATATAAAAATTAAATATAATAATAAAACATTTATTTGTCAATAAACCATTAGCTTGTTACACTTCATACTATTTGCCTTGACAATATTGACAAAAAGGTCACTGCTCAGCTGTACCCTCCAGACCCGGAATATAGTTGGTTTTCAACAGTGCCTCTGATATCATTATAAATATTTATACGTAATAAATAAACGATTAAAAATATGCATATCACATAATATACAACACAAAATAACTTTTATGAGGATGACTCACCAACCAAATTTTAAGGACTGAGTATACACCCACCCAATTTGACAATAAACGGACATAATATATGTAATGCCACGAATCTCTGTTACTTAGTAAATGAATAAGATATAATATACAGCACGGATCTCACATTCAGTTGTTTCATTGAAGAAGACATGGTTGACAAAACTAGTTGCCTAAAATAATAGTGATGTAAAATATAAGTTCTTTATATTACAGAAGTATTGCAGACCATCCTTTTTTGCTACGTAACCAAATATTAGGTGCAATGGATTCATAGAGCCCGAGAAAAATGCAAACCTCTCAATATCGACTTTATACTACAATTAAAGAATTTTTTAAATTTTATTTCAAAGAAAATTTACAGTGGGTACATTTTGAATGTTATTTGAACTGCCATGCCTAGGGATGTAGGGATGCCCCTGTGTTATGACGGGTAAAGTTTGAACAATGTTTTTCAAAGTTAAAACAATGTTCTTTAACAGAGATCAATAGTTTTGAATGTTTGAATGCATCGTGGTCGGTCAGTCAGTCCTAGATTTAGAATAAAGAAGATAACTACACTCGGCAACACAAAAATCGCTCCTATTGCAAAATATTGTGAAACAATAAAGCGATAATCTTTTTCGGAAGTGCAGTGTTGTAGCTCTGATCCACACCTCCGGATGAAGCCAACAGTCTCTTGAAACAGTCAGAAAACCCGTCATATGTCAAAATGCTTTTATTGCTATTATTATCCTGTTTACCACTGTACGCTTTTAATTCGATTATCACTGTATTGTAAAAACCATTATATGGCGTTTGACTAAAAATTTAAAAAAAAAGGCTTAATTTAGTTTAGTTGCCAAGCAACATCACACTGTCGCATCCCTGATTGCAGTAGCGGCTTCATCAGCAGTGGTGTCCATTTTAAGGGTTGGGTCAATCCGCACCAAATCATCCAGGCCATGTCACCCACCATCTCAGATTTTGATGAAACTTTAAATTTTTAATCCTTCCATATAGATAAGAAAATATACCAAATTTTACCTTCCTACCTCAACTCGTTTTTTTTTTATGGGCAGTTGAAGTTTGGGCAAAATAAGCGTTTTTACATATTCCGAGCACTCCGGAAGAGCTTGTACCTTCAATGAAAAAAAATTGTATCTTTGTCATTTATAGTGCAAATGCAATGAAAATTTTCAATATTATCAAGAAAACTATGCTGATTGCAGAAAAAAATAAATAAACCCTTTACATTTATCTACTTGACTTTAAAAAATTACCAAAAGTAATTTTTTAAGTAATTTTTGGGACGGAAAAGGTACTTTACAAAAAAGCAATATCTCGGGAAGGTACAGTGTTAATGAAGTAATTTTTTTTTTTATTCATATCTACAAATAGCATAGAATCACATACAAAAATAAAATTCATGGCATTTTACTTGCTTCAATAAATAAAATCCATTTTAAACTTTTTTCAAACTTTTTGTAATTTTTTTTTATTCTTATCTACAATAAACATAGTACAACCTAAAAAAAATAAAACTCCTGGTATTTTGTGTGCTTCACAGTGTAGAAACGTTTTTAAAATAAGAAATCTTTATCATACAGAATTGTTCTAGGTTTTTTTAAATCTAGATACAAAAATAAATAAAATCCATTTTAAACTTTTTTCAAACTTTTTTATATCTATTTTTAGTTTGTAATTGGGCAAGTTATAGTTTAGGTATATAGCTAGTAATATAGGTTGAATGAATGGACTAATATCAAAGAAACAGTCCTAGAGACAAGTCACTACATGGAAATGATGTATCTGCAACAAGAACAAGACAGAACATGAAAATTACTATCTGCCTCATCACTAAGTTTGCAGGATACTACATGCTTTGTTTCCTCTGACATGCTTAGTTCTGAGTCAGCTTCAAAGCAGTGATCATCTATATAAATACAGTAGTTGTTTCATGTTATGGTGTACGTTGTTAAAATGTCTCTAATCGAAACAAGTTTAGTTAAATGTAGTGTGGGACAACATAATGGTACTGAATGTCACAAAAAAAGTTATACTAAGTCAGAGAAATTAACGAGTGTGGATTTGTTAAGTGAATTTGAAAAAAAGCTTATTCAACAAAGAAGTTTTGTATCTACAGACTTGGTTTTCAACATTTGTGAGCACCACAGAATATTTAACTTAAATAAATATGAAACATTTCAAAAAGCTTGTTTTGACCCGTTCCAAAGCCACAAAAGGAAAATTACAAAAACTTTAAGAACAGTATCCTTGGAATTTTCAGAGAACATTAATACCATTCTAAAAGTAACTAATAAAGCAATCCCTGGACAAAAAATTTGTAATGCATGCAGAGCAAAAATTAGTAAGAGCCAAAACCTTAACAATGAAATTGAAGAGCTTAACACTTTTCAAGAAGACATAAGTGAAGTTGAAAATGTTTTAAACAAAGAAATTTTTTTACAAGAAATCAACACTTCTTTAACTGACATTGGAGAATCTCCATTTAAACTACATGCAATACCATCCCACAGTAAGTCTAGTTACGCTAAACGGAAGTTAGATTCTGCTTGTTCAACCTTAAAGAAAAAAGTAAGTAAAGTTTTAGAAAAAGAATTTTCCCCAGTAAAATGTGATGCAAAAATACCAAGATGTATTCAAGAAAAAGCTAATGACATGGACAGGCTTGTTGAGTTGGTTAAAAAAAAATTGGAAACACAAGTTACACGCCGTGAGAGAATTCAGCTTCTAACTCTCGCTCCAACTTCGTGGAGTAGAAAAAAGGTTGCTGAAGAATTCAGTGTTGGTGAATACTCAGTTCGTAAAGCACGAGAGCTACTAAATGAAAATGGTATCATTGCTTTACCTGATCCAAAAAAAGGAAAACCATTAGACCAAGGAACAGTTACTTTGGTTAAAAATTTCTACCAAAACGATGAATTTTCTCGTGTTATGCCAGGGAAAAAAGATAAAGTTAGCATAACCAAAAATGTTTATGAACAAAAAAGACTATTGCTTTGTAACCTGAATGAACTTTATGCTACCTTCAAGTTTGAATACCCTGCTTCAAAAATTTTTATTGTATTTGTTTTTTAAAGAGTTAACTTTGTATTGAAAAGAGTTAAAAAGTTGATCTTGTTATAAAATATTGCTATGGTGTATGCATTCAGGGTAAGGAACAAGGTACATTATTTTGTTGGTGCCTTAAGCTTACATTGCAAGCTTACCAGCATGTTGTAAAGGACCGAATAAGTTTGACTTTTTTTTATTTGCAAATACAGTATCTAGATTTAAAAAAACCTAGAACAATTCTGTATGATAAAGATTTCTTATTTTAAAAACGTTTCTACACTGTGAAGCACACAAAATACCAGGAGTTTTATTTTTTTTAGGTTGTACTATGTTTATTGTAGATAAGAATAAAAAAAAATTACAAAAAGTTTGAAAAAAGTTTAAAATGGATTTTATTTATTGAAGCAAGTAAAATGCCATGAATTTTATTTTTGTATGTGATTCTATGCTATTTGTAGATATGAATAAAAAAAAAAATTACTTCATTAACACTGTACCTTCCCGAGATATTGCTTTTTTGTAAAGTACCTTTTCCGTCCCAAAAATTACTTAAAAAATTACTTTTGGTAATTTTTTAAAGTCAAGTAGATAAATGTAAAGGGTTTATTTATTTTTTTCTGCAATCAGCATAGTTTTCTTGATAATATTGAAAATTTTCATTGCATTTGCACTATAAATGACAAAGATACAATTTTTTTTCATTGAAGGTACAAGCTCTTCCGGAGTGCTCGGAATATGTAAAAACGCTTATTTTGCCCAAACTTCAACTGCCCATAAAAAAAAAACGAGTTGAGGTAGGAAGGTAAAATTTGGTATATTTTCTTATCTATATGGAAGGATTAAAAATTTAAAGTTTCATCAAAATCTGAGATGGTGGGTGACAAATCCAAAATTTTCTGGATGATTTGGTGCGGATTGACCCGGTTGCTTCCTAGCGCTAATTATTCGCGTGGATCCTCTTCAACGTTCGGATAGTGAATGATCTACACTTGACTCAAATTTTATAGCCCAGGAAGATACAGGTGACACAAGTTGTGGCACCTGTATCTTCTCTTGTAGAGCTTATGCGCAACATTTCTTTAGCATCCCGTACTCGGAAAATTTGTATTGTTTATGAAATGAAACTATCGTCTGATAAGAGGTTGTTAAATGTACTTTCAAATGATATTATTGTTTGGGTTAGACGTATTGGCTCAGGGAAACTTACGAATGAAACTTATTTTCAAAGATGTGCGATTTTTTAACGCTGAGTGTAGAAGTGCTTTCTATACAAATTTGAATAGAAACAAACAATCCATTTAGCCCAGCACTCTGTCAAGGGGCGCAGACGATGTCTCCTCCATACACTTTGTGCCCGCTCCACGTCGCCCAATGTATAATTTCCCAATACAAAATCTATGAAAGAGATATGCGTCAGTGATCCGTCTTCACCACTCGTGTATAAACCGTGTATTACAATCGCCTGACATTGCAGATCTCTTTGTATTTGAAATTTAAGCCTCGATTAGGCAAATATTTAGGTCACGAAACACACACAGAAGGCATTACTTGTGTTCTTCTCTATTCTATGGTCCTAGGTTACCCTAAATAAGGTTCAATGTAAGATATTCCAAAATATATAGGTACTGAGATATCAAAAATTACATAAAAGTGAAGGAACACACAATATTCTTGTATTTTTCTTAAATGGGTATTTTAACTTATGTTCAGTTAGTTACCTTATAAAGCTCTTCCAAGTTGACGCTGAGTTGATGTATGACATCCTTTCCTCGCTTTCTTCCTCCTCCACAGCCTCCGGAGAATCCTCCGCCAAAGAACATGTCGAACAGATCCATCGGACTTCCGCCATTGCCGACACCACCCTCTTTCAATGCTTGCTCACCACCTGACAAAAACATAATAAACAATTTTATAAAATTGTCCTTGCATGGGAAAGGAAAGCAGATGTCACCCACAGACAGGCGCAATCGGAGCAGTCTGCTCTGGGTGCCGACTTGCCAAGGCGCTGATAATAACTAACACCTAATAATAATAGTCTTTGAGGTTGTTGTTAGCACCAGGTGCCGGCTCAGGGCCGGCCTTGCCCACAGACCTGAGATCTTCGGGCGGGTGAGTTGCCAAGAATTGGTAAAACTGTGATCCAATACCAATGTCTGAAGCTGGACACCAGGGGGTCACGATATTAAGCAGTCTGTTTTCTAAGAGTTCATAGACAATGACACATCTTTTATGACTAAAATATGTATTATGTTTACAAAATAAAATTATTATAACTTTTGCTAATAGTTCAGCAATTTGAGAGACTGAAGATCAATCACAGTGGAATAACACGGGTTTGATTCTCAGTGTTTTTTAAATGTCAATATTGTACAAGAATTCGAGATTGCTCAAAGCTAGTGGGATTATGAAAGCATTCGCAATTGGGGTATGTTGTGAGGCTGAAGGGAGTGGGGAGGGGAAGGATACGTGAGAGGAAGGTTGGGAAGTATCTAGCTATTCAGATCTGGTCACCAAACATGTTCGATTCTGAATGGTGGAGAGAGTCTCTACCACTCTGATCATTTATAAGGATCTAACCTGTTTTAAACCTTGAGAATAATGTCAATAATTTATTATGAAATGGTTAAGTTATTGTATTCACCAGCTTATACTAAACACATTTCTACATCAAAACAGTTTGCTTTGATGTAATAATATAAAATATTATTTACGATTATTATGAATGAAATTCACATGGGTGGATCTAAGAGTCTGATGCCAAGTTTGAAAATAAGCCGGATCCATTCAAAAGTAAGCGCCCACATATTTCATAGTTCGGGCTATCTAAAAGTGGGCGGGGCACTGAAGTTTCCAGATTTTACTACTCGTAAGGAAAAAAAATTATACATAATAACATTTTTTAAATGAAACAAACACTTGGTATATATCCACGAACTTTATTTATTATTTAGCATATCCATTGAATGATATGCAAAATAATAAATAAAGTTCGTGGTTATATACGAGGGCCATCCAGAAAGTAAGGTTTTAAGGGCTCCTGAGGCCACAGGAAACTTTTGTTTCGAATTTGGCGCACCTGGCGTGCAGGGGGGGATCCTAATGGTAAGTTTGTAAGGTTCCGCTTGTTTGTCGGCCACTTTGTTCAGTCACAGTAAATTCTTTCGATGGAGAGGTCGTCGAGCCTTCCCGTTTTGCACAAGTGAGTGAAGCACTTCTGGACTATCGTGACGGCGGAAGAAACGTGGGTGTGTCACTACACTCCAGAATCCGATCACTTCAATGGCGTCATTCATCTTCCCCAGCCAACAAAAAGTTCATGGCATCTGTTTTTTAGGACTGTAAGGTTTTTTTTTGGTGGATTTTATGCCTAAAGGGACTACCATTCAGCCTCCTGCATGACAATGCTAGGTGCCACACCGCGCGAGTTTCACAGGAGCTACTGATATCGTTTGGATGGGATATTGTTACCCCCGCCCCCCTTTATTCACCCGACTTGGCGCCTTTGGACTATCACCTTTTCACTATACTAACGATCAGGAAATTGAGGAAGCTATGAAAAAATGACTGAAAGAGACGGCGGAGGTCTATGACACTGGCATTCAAAAGCTGGTGCCCCGGCTACAGAAATGTCTCGATCTTTACGACGATTACGTTGAAATATACTTTAATATATTTATTTGTGATGTCCTGTGAATTTCAATTAAATTAAAGCATTTTTCGAACCTACATAAATGTTGTAACCTTACTTTCTGGATGACAAGTGTTTGTTTCATTTAAAAAATATAATGTACAAGGTAATTAATTGCTTCTTAAGAAAAAAAAAAAAAAATAATATAGTCACAAATATATTATGAACGTGCGAATAAATTTGTTCCTTGAGAATTTACTAACTAGTCAATACAAAACTCTTAAACAATAGCTTATTTTTGATGGAGCAACCAAAATATTGTAATTTGCTAGCCAAATATTTCCTATTTTTCTGTCAATTTGAGATAAAAAGTTGGACAAGAACAAGATGTAGGTTGTTCCCATAGACATATGAATATTAGTAGACCTGCCCTAAGTGATTAAAAGCGTATTATCCCCACTCCCCATACCGGTTCCATTGAGCCGGCTGGGCTCGCGTTTGGCCTCAAATGAAATTTGAAAACGTGACGTCATCATTCTTGTGCGAACTATGGTCGAGGCATCATCGGTTCATTTTACTAAATAACACGGCAAAATTTTGACTTGTACTATGAAAACTGGTAAAAATAGATGTGAAAAAAGAGAATAAACCCAATTGTCGTATTACATTCCATATATAAGCATTATTTTACTTTATTTTAAGCATATTCACATCGTATAATATGAATCAGTTGTTACTATCACATAGAGAAACGTCTGGACGCGAAACACAAAGCTGGTTGGTTGCTGGGAAGTAAATTATGAACATTTATAAAAGTGTCTTAACTAAATACTCTGAAACTAACTACGACTCTGAAAATAAAAGCTGCCTTACTTTGCCGAATTTGGACTTCGCAAATTTGTTCATAACGTGGCGAGTAATTTGCGCTCCCATGTAAAAATGTCTATTCATTCAAAGCAGATTTTACTTTAAAGAAGTAAATGGTGATATTATAATGCGAGATGCCTATTTACTGTCAGATTGATTTATTGACGAATCACAGTCAGCTTCACTCGTTCCCTCGTTCCCTCGTTCTTCAACAGTTGATTTTACCCCTCGCCCATATCTTCTCGTCTATTAATTCCTATGTCTGTGGTTGTTCCCAATTTTTGCTCTTCATAATCTGGATATTAGCTTGATCATTCAATTTAAGATATTGCCACCAGAAATCCTATTACAGAAGCAAAATATAACTTATTGGTAGAGACCTGAAAATATTGCAGTATTTTTTGGTGACAATTGCTTTATTTTTGGCCAAATTCGTGTCATTTTTAAGCAAAAGGGGAGATATTTTGGGACAAAGGTTATGTTTTTAACTTTTTGGTATTTTGTAGTGGCGGAAAGCATTTAATAAACAAAAATAAAAAAATCGAAAACATATGACAGTATGCAGCATTTTGGGCGTGAAGTTAGTTTCATTTTATGGCTATTGAGCTTGTTAGAATTTTATATAAAGGAATATTTTAATTGCACAATATAAGTTATTATTTTAAAACACCAGGATATTTTATACCTATTGATACTCAAAGTTTACTAAAAAATAATAATTAAATTGCAGCAATCTTTATAATTTATCAAGCAATTTGTTGACCAAATACCAATATAAAAATGAGCATAAGGGTTCATAGTTCATGGGTCATACTCATATAATGATTCCCAGTTGGATAATTATAACACTAGCTAAAAACTGTAACACTTGCACGAAAGGTTATGGACACACCCTTGGCCTTGACACTGTCTATCCTAATATCTAATTTAAAACTACCTAAACCATAAAATATACGGGTGGATACTATGAACACAACCCCTATTTATGTTTTAATGATTTTTTTTACAGTAAATACAATTTCAAATAACCATAAAGGTTATTCATAGCAATATTGAGTTTACGAAACTTTTAAATGAGAGTTTTTCATTGTAGCAAAATAATGCCATTTTGAATGGTCACAATGCCACCAAATGCATTACTAATCCTTTGTATCTAATTAAATTCAGTTTGCTTTGTTTGCCAATGCCAATGTAGTATGAATAGAGTGAATAATGGAAAATTAATTTTAAGTAATACTTAAAGCAGAATTCTGATACTTAAGATACTTACACGTAGGCTTGACATTATTTTTTAAATCAATCTTGGGCAATGTTGGGGATTAAAGTAATTTTTTTATTTTATGGATTCTTTCGTAATCCTCTAACTAGCTAGGGCTTATAACAATACCCTTTCATGTGTTTAACTAACTAGTACTGCGACTCATTTGGCCTTATTACTATTACCATCTGATGGTTGTATTTACTTGACTGATTTTACGTTACATTAATGTGTTTTATGAGGAAAAATTCTCAACTGGATAAAAAACTTCATACAAATGAGAGGGAAAAGACTATTCAATTTTGCCATTTAAAAATAAAAGACTACAAGGTTCCACAGTTGAGTTCCTGAATACTTGAAATTCGGCACATTCTAGTTTTCTGAGGCAGAATATAGATCGAAACTTAACTCGAAAATATAATATGTAAGATTAAATTGTATTTTTCATGGTAATTGGATTGTTTTACATTTACATATTAATATATCTAGATTTTCGAGCTATGAGAAATTACGGTAAAGGTTACGAATTCCGCTTCACGGTAAATATGGAATGTTTACTTTGAATTAATACTTGAATTTAGTTATATTATTACTATAAATGTTAGGGAACCTTTAATAACGCCTGCTCGCTTCCCCTTTAGAGTTATATCCCAGTTTTCAAGTAGTTTGTGGGCTACGCTAGGTTTGTATAGACTGGTTTGAGATTTAATTCTTATACGATATTATGAATATAATCCAACTCTTGATATGAACATAGTCGCCGTCGGCTGCGACTATAATGGCGCCGCATACTAATTGACATATTGCGTGACTTAATAAACGAAATTAAAATTAAAAGTGCATATTTTTCCGTGTCCCCCGACATAATAAATCATGTTTTGAATTAATAAAGCTAAATCCATTTATTTGAAAGTGAAATATTGCGTATTAAGAGAAAAATAATAAAATTACTGAAATAACCGTTGGTAAATAAATGTTTCCTTAAAAATGCCACAGAAATACAGACCTTAGATCTGAAAAAGTTTAAAAATAATTGTAATTATCCTAAACACTGATATACTGTAATTACAATAATTGATGATTATTAGATATAAAAATGAAAGTCCTTATCATAATATTGGTCAATCTTATTGTAAGATCTCCCTTACCTTGGTCATAAATCTTCTTTTTATCAGGATTAGATAAGACCTCGTATGCCTGGGAGATTTGCTTGAACTTGTCCCCCTCGTTGGGGTTTTTGTCGGGGTGGTATTTGAGGGCTAATTTTCTGTACGCCTTTTTGAGCTCATCCGGGGGGCAGCCGGGCTTCACTCCTAGGACATCATAGTATGTCGTCTCTTTCACCATTTTGAAAAACTTTCACTGAAAACAAAAGAAAAGCAGGTAAAATTTTGACACTTGCTAAAATAAAACAAAAACAGGTAGGAAATTTGATTGACTGTCAGAATGACAGATATTGTCTAATATTTGATAGTGGACAAAAATTGAGGGCACTGTGATTATTTAATTTTTTTTTTTGAATGGCAACACCTAGATGGCTCGTAGGAAAATAAATGCAAGTTTAAAAAAGCACAATGGTCCAAGTTCAAGGTCAAGGTTCTTGACATTAACCAAATAAATGGTGTTCAAAAATTAGTGGTGCTTTCCAAAATGAGAATTATTCTAGATTTTAAGAAGATTTCTAGAAGACAATTTTATTTTACAACTTTTTATTTACTCTGAAGATGTAAGAAGGTTTGTAAAGGTGATTTAAAAAAAAATATATTTATGAAATTTATATGTAAAAAATACTAAAAGTTGGTAAATATTCGGAATCGCTGGCCACGCTAAATACGATAAAAAAAATTGGCATTCACCTTAATTACTATAAAAGGCAACTATCCGCTTTTGGATGTTTTTTTGGCACAAATACATTCAAACTTGTCCTATTTAAAGTATTCTGGAGGAGGCCCACCACTTGCCCGCCCTGTTTTAGGTACTGATGGTACCCCTTCAGAGCTCTCGCAAGGACGCTAATTTTTTTGATATAACGAGTCTACATTTAAAATTTCAAAACAAGACCTCCAAAATGTCCATGCATACAATGTTATTTGCAGTATGCAAGTGCTGCGTATTAGTAACTATTTAAAGTATTATACATACTGACTATTGTATTGAACTTCGAGCATGAATGCTTTAGAATGAAAAATTAAATTTATTTTATGAGGCATTTACCGCGAGCCAGGCCACGAATTATGGGAAAGGAACGAAGCAAACCGCAAGCGGCATTTGCGGTAGCTTTGTTCCTTTCCCATAAGACGTGGTTCAGTTTGCATGTTAATATAATCGCACCTTTATGTAGAGAAAAGCTTAAAAGAAAAATAATTTAAGAATGAAAAAATGTTTAAAAGCGATGTCATATCAATGCGTAATATTCATTAGTTAAGTGATCGATGAGTAATATTCATTTGCGGTTTCTTTCCCACAAGACGTGGTTCGTTTCAACGGTTCAGTTTGCATGTTAATATAATCGCACCCTTATGTGGAGAAAAGCTTTAAAGAAAACTAATTTAAGAATGAAAAAATGTTTAAAAGCGTTGTCATATCAATGCGTAATATTCATTAGTTAAGTAATTGGATTGTTTTCACAAAAAATTATATTTTCAAAAGTCAATCAATGTACAGGATGTATCGGCACATACCCGACAAACTTAAACCAACTATTCCTTAGCACATTTAGAGTAAAAAATGTTATGGGCACTTTGCTGTTTGGTAACATTTGTTTTCAATTAAAAACAACAAAAAATATATTTTTTCCATACTCCGTCACTGTCCACAGTAAATGGGAGAAATAAGCGACAACGCCGCGCTACTGTCACTTCTTTCACACATATTCTGTCTCAAGTCCCGTGTCTAGTATAAGTGGTTAGTATTGTTTTGGGAGTTCGCCTGTTATCATGCCTGACGGGAGCTGCTGCAGAAATGAAAGCAAATGCTGCGAACATTACAAGACTACACGCTTGCATTGATAAAAATGGCAGTCATTTCAAACAAATGCTAAAATAAAAAATATTATACATAACCTACATGACCGCATTTTCATTTATTATTTATTGGTAAAATTCTCACAATGTCATTTATTTACACATAATATTGATATTATCACACTTTGTGCGTGAAGGGTATTTCTTCCCTTTACTCCTGTCTTACTTGAATGGCGGGAAAGGCATTGCTATCCTATAATTTTATATGAAGAGTATACATCAATCTCTTTGCAAGGGTCCAATGTGTGTGAGTAAAAAACTATTATTCAAGTCTTAACCATTTTCTTATATTCTTGTCTTTTGTGTGAAAGAATATTTTATCAAAAATAATGTAACTCGAATCTAATATCAAACTAGATATAAATCAAATCCGTAGAATGAGTAATAATCCTAATGAGTACTATGTAAAAAAAAAAAAAACATCATTCAAATTGTTTTCAAAGATACAGCGGTTAAAACAAAATCCATTTTCTCGAATGGGACCCTTATTTTTGCCGGTACGAAGTGTTTTTTTATTTTTTTTTATTGTGAATACCTCACAAGAGTCCAAACTGCTCCCGTCTGGAGCCAGTGAGACTATGGCATCCCCAATTGGGGGATGTTGTGAGGCTGAGGGTAAGTGGGGAAGGGAAAGAGGAAGGTGGGGAAGTACCTGGCTATTCAGATCTAGTCACTAAACACGGCTAAAGCCATTTGGAGCAACGTTTCAATTCTGAATGGTGGTCTTACACCAGGGCGATACTGGTAGTATCTTCCACTCTGGAACGTGCCGCAAATATACTATATATTATTTTAATTAATTAATTGTGAAATAACACAAATTAATCAAATAAAATTTATTTGCGCACGCCGGGTTCGAACCCGCGACCTTCGGAATGGCAGTTATGTTTAATGTACCCAATGCCCGTCAGCATTTTTTCTCGTGTTCAACAGCTGTTATTAGCAAGTGTTTCGAAAAGCGTCTATGCTATTTGCTATTGCTATTTCCTACACCCTAAATAATAGTAGTAAAAAATGAGACGAATGATGCCTTGCCATTTCGTTTTGATTGTAAAAGCGCACCAATGTAGGTAAGTATGTACGCGTGATGAGTTGCGAAGCGATGTTGCTTTCAAACTTTGACAAAGGATAAAACAGTGGTGGTGAAATTATGAACAAGAATTTTTTAATTTAAAAATAACGTTACCGGACTGCAAAGTGGCCGTAACATTTTTACTCCATATATGCTCAGGAATCGCTGGTTAAAGTTTGTCGGGTACGTGCCCGACCCTATGCAGGCGCAATTGGAGCAGTCCGCTCTGGGCGCCGACTTGCCAAGGAGCTGATAATACCTAATACACCCTTGAGGTATTAAGCCCCGCATACCCAATTTCTACCGATTTATAACAAGTTTCTCGTTAACTCTGTAAGTATTTAAGTTCCAAAAAATATGTTTTATTTTAAAGACAATATCTATACATTTGTTATGCCGAAACGTTAATTATATGAAATTCCCTTGGTAAGAAAAAAATCGCAAATTAAGCTCCGAAAATTATTAAAAACACGTTTTGTTCTGTTATTTAATATGTTATAGGCTTGAAAAAAATCACAGTGTATCTTTAAATGCAACTAAAGCATTTGTAGAGAGATTTTTGTTCTATTTCAAAAGAGTCGTGTTTTATTAAATATTTTCACCATTTTTGCTTAATTATTTTCGTTTTTTAATATTAGCGCGCTCCCTCTTGTTTTATTAAATATTTTCACCATTTTGGCTTAATTATTATCGTTTTTTAATATTAGCGCGCTCCCTCTAACATTTGTATTTACATATCTCTCTTTAGAACCATCTTTGGATGCTTACTACGGGGCCTTAACTAGCGCCAGGCGTCGTTTGGCTCGGGGCCGGCTCTGAGTTGGAGTAGTAGCCCTAGCTGGATATTAGCCATAAAATACATTCAATGCTGAACAATTCTATGAATGAAATGACTTGGGCCGGTTCCATTACTGCTAAACTATACAAAAGTATCTGATTATTTATGTTATCAGTAAAGATTACGATCTAAAACAAATTTTAAACAGGTTATAATTTTTAGTTACGTTTGACTACATTGATGGCTTTCAAAATGAAAAATATCAATAATAATTCATGAATGGAGTAGGAGCCGAAGAAAGATGGTGTAAGTCATAAATAAATAATAATTGAGTGTCAGGGATTAGGCAGATATAATAGTTATTATAATAGTATGTAACAACATGTAGGTGACTCAGCAATATTAACACCTAGGTACTCTGCTGAAGCTATCACCTTAGTTGGAAAAATGTGAATACATTTGAATATTGTAGGTTACTTGGCACCATATAAAAAAATGCCCAAAATTGTCTTTGTTCAAGAGGATGAGAGTACAAAAGTGCGTTATTTTATCTTCTAGCTGCATTTTATACTGAAAATATACACAATAAACTAGAGACAAACAATGGATATAAAAGCATTATTACATGTTTGCAAAATCAAAACTGGAATATTTTATTATAAATTCTGAAGGTCCGTACGTAATTCAAGTTGATTTAATCAACATTACATCACGGGTGGATGAAGTCAATCAGCTGACAGTGTTCGTCACAGAATAGTAATCGGAAAAGGCATTTTGAAAACGTTTTAACAGGACGGAGAGCCGCAATATTTGAAAGCATTCAATGAAGTCGAAATAGTCACAACGTGGGTACGGATTAAAAATGACGGCAACTACAAATTTTTAAAGCATTTTCGGGCTGTTTCCGAAAACATTTGAATTTCAACGGTGCATACCGGTCAAGAATAGATTGATGCGTATTTAAATGACGAAACATGAAATTACTCTAACGATGTTCGTTATTCTATGATCTTCTCGAACCTTGACAGCCATAGGGAAACGTATCGTTAAAAATATTTCACGTTCCGTAAGACTACAAACATTCCGAAACACAATGAAATCTTGTACATTTTTAATGTGTATTGTAATTTCTCACCTGAAACTTATTGCTAACAATAAATAATTTTACACTAGGTATCTTTCCAACACAATTTGATGCCAAAAGAAGGCAAAGCAGCAACTCGGCCGATGTCCGATTTCTAACTGACGTGAACAGAGGAACGAGTAATATTCCAGAACATTTCACCGCTCAAGGTTTTCTAGAAAATTCTCCATGTTGGCATTTTACGTCGAAAAACTTGAGGAAATTAATACATATCAATAATTTATTTCAATCAGCGAATACCTATCGAAATTTGGATAGTCGTTTCGGCGAAAATCTACCGATCTATCGAAATTCGTAGAAAATAACCGAAATTATCCAAAATTCTCTAGCTACATGGTTTTGAAACCTCCCCATCAATTTTTTTCCCGTAATTCTCTGGCTATATCCCCCTAACGGAATTTTAAAATATTGTGGAGAATTATTTTTCTCCCAAATTCTCTAACCCCCCCTCCACCCCATGGATTTGAAAATATGTGGGGAATTATTCTTCTCTGAAATTCGTTAATCCCCCCCTCCTCCATGGATTCGAAAATATTGTGTATATCTGGTATATTTATGATATCATTACTGATTTAGCACCTATTTTGACGACCTACCGTTTTTGTCTCAAATCTACCGATTTTTTCACTAAAATCTGCCGATTTTAATTTTCGCGGTATGGTATCACTGTTTCATTTCATGATTCAGCAAATCGTACTACGTTGATTTAGTTTTAAATTTAAATCAAAGGATTTGTAAAACTATTGACATATTTCAAAAAAAATGTTGACACCATAAATAAACCACTCACCGTCAAGAAACAATAAAGCATAGATAATAATACCGATAGAAGTAGGCATAAATAAACCACGAAGTATGAGCCTACCCACGCCCAGGCAATCCATTCATGAAAAGAATACTACCCAAGCGTAAAATTATAAAAAATATTAAAGCATAAACTATTTATTATTATACCTAATCGATATATTATAAAAATAACGAAAGCTTATTAAAAAAATCGATATATAATTGTTTACTTCAGGAACCCCATCTATAGTCAAAACGTTAAAGCTTTTCAATCTGTTCCGCAGAACCAGTGTTACCATCTAGTTCGAGTATGTTCGTAGAGTAACTCTCCCCGACTTTCTCTACGAACCTTGACCAAGACCAAAAGGTTAGCTCATACAGGCACTTTTTGGAAAAAAATATCGGGCCGCTCGCAAGCTCGTGACGTAGCTCGAAGTCAAGTTGGAGTCAGAAAAGAAGATCTCTATCACTTTGCACTAGGTATTTAATCATATATTTTTTTAGTAAATCTACATTCAATTCCTCGCACTTATGTTCGTACATACGAGTTGAATTAAAGTCGATAAAATTTTGGTAATAAAATAATGTTAAAAAAAGTTGGGAACGCCCGAGGAAGACTTAACGCATTATCTCTGTACTAAAATGATATACGGAGTCGAATTAAAGAGGTCATAATAGTAGTTAACAGTAACAGTAGATAACATATGTGGTATACAGTGGTCAATGGTAGAAAAAGTCGTGGACGCCCGAGGAAAACTTAACGCATCATTTCTGTACTGAAATGACATATGGAGTCGAATTAAAGTCGATGCAATGTAATTTTTTTAACAGAAACAATTTGGTGTACAGTAGTAGAAGGTAGAAAAGTCATAGAATACATGACCATTACATACTTTTAACTACTGTTGAATTTGGCTGGCACCTCTGGTTGGTGAGCACCAAAATACTTAAAAAAAACCCTTGACCATGCAGAAAAAGGCGGTCCGGTTGTTAAATTCCCTGTTTTAAGGCGAAGCTCAGTGCTAAACGACTATTTTGATTAATTTATAACGAATTGGTGTACATAATGAATACCAAAAAATATGCTTTAGATAAATTGAAGGATTTCCTATCGTTTCGCTTAAGTAGAATAGAAATAAAAAAATAAATTACTCAATAAAAAATATAAATGTAAACTACAATTTTTTTTTTTCAATACAAATGTATGAACGCGCAAAGGGAACAATTTAAAAAATACAGTATTATAGCTAAGATTATCTGTGACAGTTTCACTAGATTAACTTTTTTGCTTTCGTATACAATTATTTACAAAATAAATAAAAACCAGTTTATATCCCTGAGCCACCCAACATACCCCAACTGGGGATGCCATAGTGTCACTGCCTCCAGACGATTGGTGTATTGGGACTCTGGTGCGGTTTTAATTACAAAAAAACGATATAAATAAATCATCGCAAATGCATTCCGAGTCGCTTGGCGCCACTTGTGTTGCAGTAAAATAAAATCTCCCAGTAGAAAACGGGCTTTTAGCTACGTCATGACTTTTTAGCCAATTACCGCTCTACCCTCCGGATGAGCCAACCTTGTTAAATACATTTTCTACAAACCTTGACCAAGACTTAGTATAATATTATGATCTCTTTCGGGTTTCATGGCAATTCAGGACAGTGGCAATAAGGAACTCCAGTGAAAAATATAATGCCATAAATAATATATTCATCGTAGATCAACAAACGCTGTTTCTGAATATATAAGTTTTATTAAATATTATTTACGTAGAATTAATAAATCGTCGTTTCAAAACGAATAAAACACCATCCCGTTTGGTTGGTAGCACTGAACTGCTGATTCATCACAACCAGTCTACGTGAGTAATGTATCTATGGTTTATAATATCGGCACAAAGGTTGCCAATTCGTGGAGAATTCCCTAAATTGCGGGGAATTAGTAATATTTTTCAAGAATTGGGTTTTGTGCGGGTAGAATCTTTTTGTGGGGAAAATGCAGAGATTCTGGGCATTTCTTGACCATATTGAAAAATAATATATACAAAATTTGTGAAAACGCAGCACACTTCGTTTTAGTTCGCTCCCAAAGCTGTAACACCGAACGACCGGAAACTGCATCAGGTCCCCGCACGCTTCACAATCGCTTCGAATTGGTACAATTTCCTTTAAATACGCAAAATAATATTTTTTAAAAGATCACTAAACAATTATACAGTGTAAACATACGAATGTTTTATTAATTTTATTTTAGTAATTTGAATATCAAATTTTACAAATTACACATCATTTATGACTTATACTATGTAAATAAATAAGAATGTAAGCGTTCGTTTGTTAAAAATCTTAAATCCTCCGAAAGTTTTTCACATATTGCTTTGAAATTTTGACACAACGTTGCATTCGAATACGCGTGTGTTTTTATAAATCTACATTATATAGATGTCACATGTGACAGGAAAAACACACCAACTTTTTGAGAAACAGCGCCATCTGCACAGACAGTTTAAGCCACAGCATTGCGTGGTGGGGTACAGCTAGTATACTATATTTTCTCTTTTTTTGCTATTTGTTTTTGGGGTGTTATGCCGTGTTACGCTAACTCCTTCTTTAGCCACGTAAGCATAACATAACTTTAGCGTAACACGGCATAACACCCCAAAAACAAATAGCAAAAATACTTTTGGCCGTGAAAATCTTAAATCATATATTTTCTCTTGCTTAATGTGGCTCCTACAATACATCTTGAATCTACCAATAAGGAAGTTGAGTCCATTTTTTTTATTTTTTTTTATCAATGTTCGCATTCAAACTTAAATACGAGTATTTTTTTTTTTTTTTTTAAAGTTTGTTTTCATAGTTAAATTAATTCTCAAAGTTTGAATTTTATTAAGCCCGCCAAAACGAGCGGAATCCGAGCGGTGTGGGTGTGACGTCATTCAAACTGTAAGAACCACGTCGCTTAAAGATTATGTATGGAAAAAAAATTAATTCTTCAATAAGAAATTCCAGTAATTTTTTTACCAATGGTAACCGTCTATTAGAATTGATGTTATTAAAAAAAAAAGAAAATTGATTAAGATTTCATAGTTAAATTAATATTTTAAGTTAGAATATTTGATTTTCAAGCCCGGTACGGTATTGTCGTCGCTATTTGTTGACTTGCCCCGCGCGAATTCAGGACCACCGCGCAGAAAAGTAAAGGCCAAAAGTAAAATAACGGTTTACAGCCCAGTTCACTGTAAGACTTTTCTGGGCGGCCGGCGGCCTGAAGTGTATCACATGTTATGTGACATGTATAATAATAAAAACTTCTAAGTTATGCAATAAACAACATATTATTATAAAGCACTATACGAATATGTATCTTTAGAAATCCATTTCATATAATAATAACAACAAATACGTACATATATTTGACAAACTTAAATAAACGTTTGGCCTATACACCTCTCTCGTCTAAACCGACCATCTCTCATGCAATAGAAAGAGATGCACCATAAGTGATCCGTTGTACGTACAAGTCACGACACATGTGACGTCAGAATTCTTTCGCCCAATCGTGGAGCGTATACAGTCTATTGCTATTGAATGCTTTTTCAAGAACGTTTAACTAATTCTAAGAATAATAATATAGAAATATATTTATATATTTAGAATCGATATTTTTTGATCTACATGAACATATTTTTTATAAGTCAAAATATTTTTCACTCAACTTCCTTAAAGGAAGTTGAGTCCATTTTTTTTATTTTTTTTTATCAATGTTCGCATTCAAACTTAAATACGAGTATTTTTTTTTTTTTTTTTAAAGTTTGTTTTCATAGTTAAATTAATTCTCAAAGTTTGAATTTTATTAAGCCCGCCAAAACGAGCGGAATCCGAGCGGTGTGGGTGTGACGTCATTCAAACTGTAAGAACCACGTCGCTTAAAGATTATGTATGGAAAAAAAATTAATTCTTCAATAAGAAATTCCAGTAATTTTTTTACCAATGGTAACCGTCTATTAGAATTGATGTTATTAAAAAAAAAAGAAAATTGATTAAGATTTCATAGTTAAATTAATATTTTAAGTTAGAATATTTGATTTTCAAGCCCGGTACGGTATTGTCGTCGCTATTTGTTGACTTGCCCCGCGCGAATTCAGGACCACCGCGCAGAAAAGTAAAGGCCAAAAGTAAAATAACGGTTTACAGCCCAGTTCACTGTAAGACTTTTCTGGGCGGCCGGCGGCCTGAAGTGTATCACATGTTATGTGACATGTATAATAATAAAAACTTCTAAGTTATGCAATAAACAACATATTATTATAAAGCACTATACGAATATGTATCTTTAGAAATCCATTTCATATAATAATAACAACAAATACGTACATATATTTGACAAACTTAAATAAACGTTTGGCCTATACACCTCTCTCGTCTAAACCGACCATCTCTCATGCAATAGAAAGAGATGCACCATAAGTGATCCGTTGTACGTACAAGTCACGACACATGTGACGTCAGAATTCTTTCGCCCAATCGTGGAGCGTATACAGTCTATTGCTATTGAATGCTTTTTCAAGAACGTTTAACTAATTCTAAGAATAATAATATAGAAATATATTTATATATTTAGAATCGATATTTTTTGATCTACATGAACATATTTTTTATAAGTCAAAATATTTTTCACTCAACTTCCTTATTGGCGCAGACTTCCGGAATATTTCCGGCAGCGCATTACGAGTATAATACTTCATTCCTTTTTAGAGTAAACTATATTATGCATGCATCAAATTATTATGCAGTATGTATTATTGTGACAAATATACTACGGTTTCAGGCTGCAATTTTGTTATAAATAGATTACACACCATTGGTAACACTTATGCTATGTTACCTGATGTTTTAAAATGTGCCTTTATTAAAGTATAAAGATGTACTAATAAAACATATAATGTAACATTTTGGCAGTGCATATTTTAACGAAGTCAGTGCATAACAGGTTTTTTTGTTTTGTATTTGTGTCTTCTTCATTTCTTTCATTAACTATGTACTAATAAATACTATTTTTTCGTGTTTTATTTACTTATTTAATCTTATAATTTTTCATTTCATTATTTTTCCTAAATTGTACTATGACTGTCAATAATGATCATGTATGTAAATGGCGCTTGTGCCTTTAATTCTAAATATATAAATTACAATATTGGTACGCAATGGCCAACACATAATTGTTCACGGGTCTGCGCTACTATTCATTATTAATTGAGTCTTATTTCTCATAATAATATTCACGTAAAGAAATGCGCTCTCAATTTCAAGCGCACGAAAATAACATGCACTTCAAGAATGTAATGATTACACTTTTCCATGGGGTGCGTTTATTCAGATTTTTTTCTCTGTCTTCCATAAGTAAAATACAATTACCAAAAAAAATTAGGTACCTATAGCAAAATTAATAATGTATTTCAGAAATCAGCTTTTTTAACAAGATTAACAAATCCAAGTTTATTTTCATAAGGTAGTTCGAAAGTCATTAAAGTTCAATTATTAAAAGTGAACTCAAAATTCGCATGTAATAAAAAAACGTAAAATTGGTATGTGGTTTTCAAAAGGAAAAAAAAAATAATATCAATCTAATAGCGCCTGTATAGGTTGGCGCCAACTCGCCAACCTGTGAACGTCGTCGCCAACGTTGGCCGGTTAAAAACGATAATGTCTCTTAAATTGTTACAGAAAATTTATTCGTCAACATAAAAATAAAATAAACATACCTTCATTGGGGTATTTTTTTTCAGAAATAAAAAAACACAATGATTATACCCTATTCTGCATTGGCCATTTGATCTTTTTTAATGTAAGTACAGCATAAGAGTCCCAACTGCTACCAACCGTTTGGAGCCAGTGAGACAACGCCATCCCCAAATGGGGTATGTTGTGAGGCTGAACGTAGCGGAGAGGGGAACGAGATGGGGAAGAGGAAGTAGGATAGTACCTTCTATTCAGATCTCGTCACCAAACATGACTATAACCATTTCTAGCAACGTTCCTGGATGCCAGTCTTACATCAGGGCGATAATTAGAGTACATTCCACTCTGGAACGTGTCGCAAGTGTAATATATATTATTTTTCAATGAATAAATTGTGAAATAAAATAAAATTTACTATCGCACCCTGGGATTTGAACCCGCGACTTTCGGATTGCTAGTCAAGAGCCTTACCCCTCAATTCCTATTTGTACAGGATGTTTCCTACTGTTACATGTCTCCTATTTGTACAATCATCGTAATTCTTAAGCGTAAATAACCACTCATGCAATAATCAACACGACAGCCTCCGCAGAACGCGTATTGCGAACTGAAGATAGCCAACGTGTGAACGCTGTTTGTGGGTTGGCGCAAATGACCAACGCAGAATAGGGTATTTTAATTGCTTTTTTTTTCTCTAAAAATGAGGAAAAATAATACGATGATGACGGTATATTTATTTTATTTCTATGTTGACAAATAAATTGTCATATTTATATTTTCCTTAGATTCCTTTCTTCGTTAATCCGCTCAACACACAACCAAATTTAGGCAGGTTGTGTCCAACTTTAAATATATTATTTATGACCTTTTCAAAGTTGTTATAATTTATAATTCTTTTCTATTACTGTTATTATTTAAACTAAAATGTAAAATTTGGGTTATAAATAAAGAAATCTTAAAAGTGTCATACATTTATTATCGTACCTAATAAATATTGTATTAAAAAAGGCTAACCTAAAATAATGTAGCAATGAAATAGTGTGTATAATACAGTCCTGTTCTCTTTTAAAAAAACCTAAAAAAGAATTAAGCATCCCTTATATTTAATTTTTCTTAACAAAAACAATATACTATCACCAAATCAATTTGGATTCAGGGAAAATATGAGTACCTCACATGCCTTAGCCTCAGTAACAGACTTCCTCAAAACAAATATAGATCAGGGTAAAAAATGCCTTGGAATATTCCTAGACCTGGCAAAAGCGTTTGACACAATTCACCACCAAAACCTGTTCAATAAACTTAAATATTTCGGAATCACGGGAACAGAACTCAAATTAATTGAAAGCTACATGGAAAATCGCACCCAATATACCTCAATAGAAAACACATGTAGTGACAAGGAACAAATATCCTACGGAGTACCACAAGGCAGCGTACTTGGCCCAATCCTATTCCTTATTTATATTAACGATCTATGTCAGCTCCAAATAGACGGGGAAATTATAAGCTTTGCTGATGACACTGTGTTACTTTTTAAGGCCACTGACTGGAACACACTAATCACAAAAGCTGAAGTTGGCCTAAATATTACAAAAAAATGGCTTGACTCTAACTTATTAACTTTAAATATAGATAAGACTAAATTCATAACCTTTAGCATAAACTCGAGAGGCCAACCCTCCAAAAACATCTACCTTAAAATACATTCCTGTCACTCAGCGAGCACCCCATGCAATTGTCCTCCACTCACACAAACCGAAAATATCAAATATCTTGGTATATACTTCGACAGTTATTTAAAATGGGACAGACATATTGAGTCGGTTAAAGTAAAAATAAACAAGTTGATTTACTTTTTCAAAAACGTGAGAAATATACTAAACATATTTGATATTAAGAATATATACCTCGCAATAGCACAATCTATAATTGAATACGGCATTATTGCCTGGGGCTATGCCAGTAAAAAATACATAGACGTACTGTATAAAGCTCAGAAAACCTTAATAAAAGTAATACTTAAAGTACCAATACTAACACCCACTTCAACCATGTTTAAAAAATTCCCAGTGTTGAAGATTCAAAAATTATATTCTAAACAAATACTTACTTTCCTTTACAAGAACCTAAACACATTTAAAACTTCACAAACTTCTCTCAATACCACAACAAGACATGCACACCAACTACTAATACCAAAAACCAACACATCCTTTGGACAAAAACACTACAGATTCCAGGCTATAAAACTTTACAATTCACTTCCAACACAATATAAAACATCTAATCTTACAGAATACAAAAAACACATATGGAACTGGCTACAATCCTTTTAATATTTAATTTTTTATATTTCGCATTTGTTTTTGTTAAAACTATGTAAAAATCGATATTATATTTTAATTTCTATCGTTTCTCTGTGTAACTAATCGCCACTGTATTGTTTACTATTATGTATATAACTTTACAATTGAAAAAGTCCTCCACAACACAGGTGAACTCCTAGCGTGGAGGACAATGTACTTTACCTTTGTAAAACTAATTTATTTAAGAATAAATAAAAAAAAAAAATAAAAAAAATAGCACACCGATAAAGGTGTTATTGATAATATTGGTAACTTGTCAACCTTCCAGGGCACGACTGTAGATCGCCAATGAACAAATAACAGTTCATGTCGAACAAATTAAGCATATTTCGTCTAAGTTACCGACTTTTCTAATTTCTAAATAGTATAAAATAAATTCGCTTTCCACGACTGTCTGTTTGTGCGCTTAGTTCTTCTAAACTACGCAACGGATTTTGCTAGGGTTTTCACTATCATTTAGAGAATTTCTTTCGGAAGGTTTTTATAAATCTGATACACGCATATTACATTTATATAAAATAGAGAAAAGTCGATGTCTTGAAATCAAGTCGTAAAAAAATATTTCGGGCGCTTACATTGCCAGCGCTGGCTAAACCTTTTGAGATACATCAAAATAATGTACTACGGAATTGTGTATCTTAAAAAGACATACAGAAAAGTCCACGACGGTATATGTCTATCTCCTAAGGATAACTCCCAGCAACGCCGGGTACACGACAGCTAGTTATCTATAAAAACCTTTTGTAGAAATGCGTGCAGGTACTCCGTACTTGGCATTAGGGGGCTAAAATGGATTAATCGCAATACCGTGGTTGTTGCGGGAGCCTAATCATATGTGAAGTCATGTCGCGGGGTGAAGAAATTTCTGATATTGCACGTTTCTCAAGGGTAGGAATTTTAAACGCCCGTCTAGTCTAATAAAATTCTCGCCAACGAACTCTGGAGATGAAAGCTCCGGGTAATGCGCTTTAAGTCGTCGCGCGGGAGCTCCGAGACGCGATCAATTCACTCGATTCATTTAACTCGGTTAAGACCATCAATGGTTAAGACACTGTCGGTGGCTTTGACAAAAAATCGAACAAGCTAAGACAATGACTCAAAATAATGAAAAGCTTTCTTTGTACTGAATACAATAAAATAATATTTTAAATTTTGATTTAACTTACACAAAGCATCAAATGTGAGGTGTTTTTAATATACACTTGCTGCAATTAATGCCTGGTTTAACCATATTAGGTGTACCTAAAGCTTATTAAATTAGCTTTTAAAGTCTTTTTTCAAATTCCACAAAATATCATATAATATACATGTAAATAATTGATAGTCTGATGTTCATGATAATTCAATGATATGTACTTATCATGTGATAAGTGTGAATTCAAATATTTTGCATGATAAAATATAATGATCTTTTTTGTACTAGGCATTAAATTTTTGTTTGTCAACCATATCGAAAAATTGTTGTTGATAATGTTGACATAATTTTTTCAATTTTATCAAATATTCGCTAAACACAACTCATGAAAATAAAAATAAGTCTTAACGTTTTACGAAAGGTGTTACCTTCTATGTTTGTTTTGATTTTTTCGCTACAAGACTCGTATTAATTACCGAGGGAAATGTCGCTTCAATAATTCGGAAAGCTTTTTACTATAAGGTTAGGTGACGGCGTGACATAGTAAGTTTTTTTAGGTGCACAGCACATTGCACACAGGTAAATCATTTTATTGCCAAGTGTTATAAATTTATGTATTTTAGGGAATTGTTTAGATTATTTAATTACCCACGCTCCTCACGACAGCGGTTTTAGAAGGTCCACCAACATTATAACACCTAGGCCTGAAATAAGAAAAAACATCATCATACATTTTAGCGCCAGAACGAGGGTTATATTATGGATATAAGTACAATATTACACAATGATACATTATTTAAAAAAATAAATATACATAACATACATTTTGTGTAGGATTCTATTATTTTATATAAATATTTCGACACACTGTGACTTCGTCAGGGCAAATAAAAAAAAAATTTAATCATGTTCCACCATAAAGTTATTAATTACCATGCTATGTAATTTCTGAACTACGACACTAAACTCTACAACAAAATCCCACTCTCATTCAAAACTCAAAACAGTATTTTAACAAATTTATATGTTAAATAAAAAGCTAGATACAAAACATAGGGATATCGGAAATAGATAATATACTGACACCAAATATAGACTGAAACTGAAACCACTCAATTGAACAAAAAAACACCATGTAATATATTTATAATTATTTCAGAAAAATAACTTTTCAATATATTTATAATTATTTCAGAAAACACACTATTCAATATATTTTTAAATATTTCAGAAAAAAACACTACTTAATATATTGATAATTATTTCAGAAAAAAACACTAATCAATATAATATTTATAATTATTTTATATTATCCATACTACTAAATTTTAATCATATGTAAATGAAATCCTCAGCACAAGAGATCTTAGTGAGGATATCATTACATCTGTTTGTTACAAAAAAGATAATAAAACACATATTATTATATTATTATTATTATAATTACTATCTCGGTAAGTAAAAATGCTCGTCTGATTTATGTTTTGATTGAAAGGTGATTAACCCACGTAGATAATATTTACCTAATTTTTATGTAATGGCACGAATTGTAATCAGCTGAACTGACCCTCGGAATATTTGATTGGCATTTGAGAGGGAATGGAAAATTGCGAATGTTTGTGTCAGACACGAGAAGCTTGCAAATGAAAACATAAAATACCAGTAAATTACACAATTCGCGCCCGTTTAGAAGTGCGAAAAACGTCCGAAAATTTTAGACGAGATATGATATCAATATCAAGTAGTTACTTTCATAAATAATAAATATAATTTTTTTTTTACAATTTTATTTTTAACTTTAGTTGCAAATAGGAATCCCTGGGGAAATTTTTTCCCCTCAGGGCCTGTATCATCTTGGGAATGCTGTGTCTTGATGCTGTTACGGTCTTTTCAGGGAAAGAAAGGAGAGTAAGTTCTGGGAAGGAAAAAGGTGAGGGGTGGGTTGAAATCTGGGGGTCAATGTGTCCAGGATTGACGGACGTATGAATCCATCCCTCCCACTACGGTGCAAGGCGATGGGTTGAGAAAAAGTCTGGCTGGAGAGGTCAAAAGGTCTCCCTCAACTAGTCTTTCCCGATCCTACCCGCCATGCAGTAGGTGGGCAAACGCATCCGCCACCAAGACCTAGACAAAACTAACCCTATGAACCCGGGCAGCCCTGTGAAGTCACTAAATGTAGCGAGCCACTTAGAGTAACCTATGGCAGGGGTGTTGAGTTATCCAATAAATGGTTCCTGGGGCTGCCGTACCCACACCCGCCTCCCAAATAGAATTTTCCAACAAATAAATCTGTAGTACTAAGGTTTATGGCAATAATAAAAAACAAGTTAATTTAAATTATGCAATTTGGATTATTTCGAGGTGTGAATTACAGTTAAGAGGTGTGAAATTGATTACTAAATGAAGATAAATGATATTTTTTATAAACACTCACACGTATATTTCTGTTATGCCCTGAACAGACCAAGTGCATCATTTGAAATGTGAATTAAATTTAAAGATTTACTTACCAAAAACGATTTATCACAACCATTGAAATTAATTTAATAAACAAGATCGTAAAAACCTGGTCATTCATAAAGGGACTAAAAAAGATAGTCGATTTACATACATAATTCAAAATGTTAATTATATCCTTCCGATGAAACAATTATATTTGATTAAATAATTGTTAGATAGGCGGATTATCTCTGACCTTGTTCTATTAAGTAATTGTTAGATAGGCGGATTATCTCTGACCTAGTTCTATTAAATAATTGTTAGATAGGCGGATTATCTCTGACCTTGTTCTATTAAGTAATTGTTAGATAGGCGGATTATCTCTGACCTTGTTCTAAAGTAATTGTTAGATAGGCGGATTATCTCTGACCTAGTTCTATTAAATAATTGTTAGATAGGCGGATTATCTCTGACCTAGTTCTATTAAATAAATTTATTAATTTATAATAAAAACACATAAATTTGTTTTTGACCACCTATCGTGGTCAAAAACAAATTTATGTGTTTTTATTATAAATTATGATGAGCCACAAAGTGAATGCTTTTTACAATTACGTAAATTTATTAATGATGGTATTTACAGCCACAAGATTTTCGCCAAAATAAAATTAATGTACCGACCAAAAATACAAGACTAAATGCTACCCTTTTCTGTGAAATTTTCTAAAAACTTATCAGGCTCACCCCCTATAGATCGACTGCATAATTTTAGGAATGGAATTGGTAATGTTGTAGTCTTATTTGGACATTTATTTAGTATTAGTTAAGAAATCAAATCCTTTAAAAATACTTTAATAAAATGTACGAGTTTACCACTACGTTGTGAATAATTGTTTATATGTTAATTATTTAATATTTTACAATGGCTGCTATTGAATTTAATTTTCTAATTTTATTTTTTATTTTAAAGAAGAAGGTTTTTTACATTTTTTTTCAAATGTGTTTAATTGTGATAAATAATCTTACTTTTTTATATGTACTTGCTTTAAAATTGTCACTAGGTACAACAAATAGTTAACATAACTGTTTTACTTGCATATATTTCGTTTAAAAGCATCCTAGGGCGTAAATAAATAAATAATATTTCCATAAGCCAGTTTTCATAGAAAAAAAAATAATGCAAACATAATTGCGTCCCAGTTCGGAAACTGGAACAAAGTGCGTAGGCACCGTGCTAGATGTGGATATTATATGGATCACCAAATAAAATGAGTACCCTTTTTAAATTTTCCGTTCGAAGTTAAGCCTGCCTTGGTTGCGTCATACGCACGCGCACTGGGGCCGTTCAACAGCCTACGGTTTTGACTTGAATAACGGAGTTTCAGACGCTTCCAAACCCCCGAACAGGACGGACGTCTACGAAGTTTTCCGCAGTTTTCCACAGCCGCCTGCATTTGGGTCAGAGTTTTGATATCCTGGTATCGCCCGTAATCGGATTAGCGCCGCTCCGGAGAGGAAACCTGTGACAGACTTCCCGCCACAAATTAACCAGCGGTGAGTGATTATTTCATACACTATCCATATTGAAAGTTGATCTTAGAAAAGTTTTACTTTAACTTTTAAGTTTTATTTTAGCGGAGGCTCATTTTTCAATTTTAAACAACGAAGCTTTTAGAAATAAGTGTAACAAATTACACAAAAATGATCGATTATATAATATAACAACTCACTTGTTTTTCGTTTCATTGTGAAGTTCTTAATAAATTTTCCGTATGTTTCGGGTTTCCAGAGGTTTTTTGTGAATTAACATTCTTATTACATCACAAGTTAATTTTGTTTCTTGCTTTCGCTTTGATGTGGGTGTGAACAACTTTAAGAATTGGTCATATTCAGTTGAGTGATTTTTTGTCACATCAGAGGGGTGAAAACTTGTTGATCTTGTTTGAAGTTGGGGCCCATTGAAGTTTAAGGTGCCGCCGCGCGCAGTAAGGGAGGAAAACACGAATAAAAAAACGTAGAAAACAAGTACGAATTTAATATTTTTTCTCGTTTCTTTTCAATCTATATTTTCTTTCATCTATCAATTTTTCCGACTGAGTGATCTTAAAAAAAAAATTTGGTACATTAATCTACCATAAACGTATTTTGTACATCTGTTGCGATGGAATCCTTAAATGACTATTACCATTATTTTATTGTTTCTCTTAAAATTGCCTACGGCCGCCAGTTGATGTTTCTCCATTCACAGTTTTTATGGGCGCTTTCTTAGGTCGTAACTTACGTTGTCTTAATTTTAGTGTTTAATATAAGTTTCCCATATGGTTAAAGGTTTATCTAAACTTCATGATATAGAATAACTATTGTCTCTGTGATGCATAACAAAAAATGTATACAGTATTGTCTCATAAAAATAAAATAAAAAATATTTGGAAATGAATAATAGAGATTATTATTTGTGCTTCATAAAAATATTAGGTTGTTAATCAAATTGATTAATGGAAATTTTATCTCTGTTCCATTATATATTATAAATCATAATAAGTTTTGAAAAATGTGGAGTAAATGTGGACTTTTACAGAACTTGAAATTTGATGAAATGTTCGAATTCTGCGAAACAACTCGTCCTTTGACAATAATTATTCGATGAATTTTTCAAAGTCCTATATCTCATGACGGTAATAACGCTGCATAATATGTTAGATGGTAATAGTTGCGTTTACCTAAAAACCTTAATAAAATCAATGCCGCTAGAGATCGGGATATACAAACCTATGAAGCGTCCTTTGGGTGTTTTAGTCACATAACGGCGCTATAAAAAAATGAACATTATAATATATGAATTTATGATATTATACGTTATGCAATAGTTCGATAGCTTTTAGTCAAGATTATAACGGATAAGATTAGAGATTTTCACGACAAAAGTATTGTCGTGTTTTATTTTTGGAGTATTATGCCGTGTTGCGCCACCTCCTTCTTTAGTCAACGTTTTGGACAGTGTTACAGTCATCAAGGCAGATGTGTAATAAGAAGGAGATAGATATTACAAGGCATAACACCAAAAAAAATCACGATAAGATTAAAACGTTTTCAAAATATCAACTAAGAATGACTTATTTAACCTTTTATAGATATTTATTTGATTAAGCGTCAACTCTGGAAGTTTAAAAAAAGTAACACTTTAACAAAAATTCCTATTGCCATAAAATATTTTCATGACTTCTATCATTTGTTATCGCGTCCTGAAAAGTCTTTTCCTTCGATAGAAAAGTTGACGTGGGCGCATAGAGTCTCCCCGCCTTTGCAGGTAAGAAATTTTCTCTCGAGATTTCTAGTCACTTGAAATATTTAATGGCACATAACTACCTACGCGGTCCTCATTAAAGGCGAGGTAGGAGATTCAACTTTATTTTTTAGTGGCTGACTATGTTTTGTCATTAAAATAACTAGAAAATCAGAAAATATCAGCTGAACTTGTTGGAAGCTTTGCTACTTGTTCAATTAATTAAAAAGCAACAGGGGGTTGTTTAAAAAGCAACCAATTAATGATTAATGCACAATGTAAATTTCTTAATAGCTTATTGATATAAAAATAGAAAAATTAAAGCTTTTTTTGAACAACAGTTTTAGGTCCCATGTTGTCAAAAGTTCTAAACCTTTTTTTAAAATATTAAGTTTGTTGGTTTGATTGAAATATTTTGCAGATCTTTTAAAATATTTTATGATTTAACTCCACCCCTGAGCAAAATAATTTTCCCACTGAACATGGATCTTAAAGAAACCCATGTTTTAGGAGGGAGGAAACACAGAACTCAAGAACGAGGCGTAGAAACGACCCGACAGCGAAACGACAAATATCAATCGTGAACCGGTGTCGAAGCGAGCAATGACGCTAGTTCGTTGAAACATCTTCAATTGAAATACCGGTAGATATGTCCTGCCCTGAAGTGTCCAAAGGGATGGAAAATCTATCAGCGTATAGTTGAACCTCACCTTTTCGAATCACTTTCTTGAATTATTACATAATAATATATACTT
This sequence comes from Hesperophylax magnus, assembly GCA_026573805.1. Lineage (NCBI taxonomy): Eukaryota > Metazoa > Arthropoda > Insecta > Trichoptera > Limnephilidae > Hesperophylax > Hesperophylax magnus. The sequence continues at coordinate 17,892,434 of JAIUSX010000014.1, forward strand.
GTAAATTGGGGGGCTTTTGCAGGAGTATTGATTAAAACCCATCATCACAAAAAACTACTTAAAAAAAGTGGTAACATTAAAAAAAACTTTTCACTAAAAAGCTTACAATATTTTGAATCGGTATCTAGTTGTTTTGATTATTTACATGCTGTTAGTATAGATAGATATACTTTTCCCTGTTTAGGATAAGTATTGGAAAATACTTCTCTGAAAAAATATCAACGGATCTGAAATTAAAAAAAAATCCCTTTCGTAAATCAATGAAATTTAGCGTAAAATACTGATTAATTGCACAACCGTTTATTAAATTAGGTTGACAAAGTACTCGTGCCGTGAATTTTCCGGCGATTTTCTACAGAAAATCGTTCTTGGTGTGTTGGCGATTTTACAGCTTTAAAAATGTATATTTTACAAATTTCCTCCTTTTTAATATAAGAGACCTGGAGATTACTATGCCGGGGAGGAGATTACTTTATTCCTTTTTTACAAAAATTCGATGTTTCAAAAAAGCCGCTGAAACCTGAAAATGGCCACAATTTTGTATAAAATCACAGAAAATCAAACACGTTCCTGGAATCGACTCTGATTTTGACACACTGTGTTCATATGGACCAGTGGCTGCTCGTGACTTTTGAGTATGATAGGATGGTAAGTTTGAAAAACTCGACATTATTGATGTTGTTTAGTCCAAAACTTTTTTTTTTTCGAAAATTTGGTTTTTTGTATGAAGATTTGAAAATTTCAGTTCAAATTCAAAGTTCCTGAAAATCTTCATACCAAAAACTGAAATTTCGAAAAAAGGAGAAGTTTTCTGCTATAATATCAATAATGCCATTTTTGTACTATTAGCACTCTAGCACACCCAAAAGTCGTGGACTGTAATTTTAATATCGTAGAGCATTTCTACTTCAAGGAAAAATATTTTCTACCACTAATATTGTATTCGTTCTAGGGGTGTTAGGTTTAGGCAAGCTCTAAATAGTGTAAAATAAGGTCGCTACGCGCTCTGTCTGGTTGTGCGCTTAGTTCTTCTAAACTACGCAACGGATTTTGATAGAGTTTTCACTCTCATTTAGAGAATTTCTTCCGTAATATTTAACACATGTTTATTATATTTGTTGAAAGTATAGAAAAGTCGATGTTTATCCGAGAATTCACAACCTCAAAACTTTACTCCAAATCATTCACAACCTCGAGCAACGCCGGGTATGTCAGCTAGTTTTTTTATATTTTTTAGGTATATAAGGCAGCGTTCATATATACATATTATATAATACACTAGTCTTAAGAGTATTAGAATCAAATTCAATCATCTGGGCCCCACGCGTTCTAACTTACATTTAATCATTGATGTAGTTATATTTGGTCAATGCATTTAATGCGTTGAAAGAGTCCACGATTTTTAAGATATTCATTTTTGCATCTACCCCTGGATATAACAATCTATTTATATCTATATCATTCCTTATAGACACTTAGGACGGGTTGTTTCGGAGAATTTGAACAATTCATCAAATTTCAAAGCTCATTTTCGGGTTCTGTGAAAGTCCTATTCAAGTTCTGTTATTATATCATTATAGGCCAGTTGCTTGACGGAACTGAAATAATAACAGAACTTGAAAAAATCTTTCACAGAACTTGAAAATTAACTTTGAAGAATTATTCAAATTCTCCGAAACAACCCGTCCTTAGAGTTATTGCTCTATTTTACTAAACATCTAACAACGAGATTTTTGTTCAAACAAATTTCTTGGTACAGGAGTCGTACTCTCGAGGACGTCACCATAACCTTCTTTACTGTGGAGCCACCGGCACCAATTTGTTTATGAACTCACCTGTGGGGAGAGTCACATAATTCTTAAATGCAGCTGATCCAAAGATACTATAACAAAGATCTTATAAAGTGTAATGCACTTAAAAGGTTTTTGGCACTGCAAGTACATTATTTAAACGGTACAAGTATTACGTCTTAGACCCTTAATCTATAATGTTATTATAAAAAAAGTAAAAAGAATTGAATAATAACTAAACACATTCTTTATACTTACTTACTTTAGACTTTAGATAAATATGAAACCCAAATAATAAAATATGGGGTATTCTATTATTATTTTTGCCCAACTACTTTCTAAATACCTTAGTCGTAAAAAACAAAAATTATTGGTATCATTATTGGGCATTATTTAAATATAATTTTACTTATCTAAGCGTCAGTTCTAACCACTATGGATGCAACGTTATCTCCATAAAAGTGAAAATGAAAAATATTCCTCTGTATTTTCGCCCTCAGTTAACAATTGAGATTGACCGGTTTTTTCGGAGTATTTGAACAATTCTTCAAATTTCAAAGTTAATTTTCAAGTTCTGTGAAAGATTTTTTCAAGTTCTGTTATTATTTCTGTTCTGTCAAGCGATTAGCCTATAATGATATAATAACAGAACTTGAATAAAAGTTTCACAGAACCCAAAAATTAACGTTGAAATTTGATGAATTTTCCGAAACAACCCGTCTTCAGTCTAGTTGTATCAAACGTCTTTATTTTGAAAAAAAAAATTGGAACAACTAGACATCAAGGATACACGTCAACTGCTAGGAAGTACACTAAATTATTTATCATGGAACGAAGAACTAACAATGAATTTCGATTAACTAAACTAACACTAACACAATATTATAATCAAATATCCAATCAGCGATAAAGGCAACGGTGTAAGATAATAATCATTATGAATAGGCTTTTAGTTGTTTCCATCATTGCAATATGAACGTAAATGAACCCTTATCATCAAATATACTAATTGTGTTTGTCTGTGATGTTCGTTATTCCCGCGTGAAAGTATTCATGTTCAATAAACTATAATTTCGTTTGAATTTAAAAGTTTGAAGAATTTTTTTTATTTGAATCCCAACTGAGCCAGTGAGACAATTGCACCCCAATTTGAGGGCTGAGGGTTAAGGTAGTGGAGAGGAGAAGGAGATGGGAATAATAATTCTGAAAAGCGATGAAGCAGTAGGTACAATTAGGTAAGTAAATTATTTTCAATACTTTCAGCTTCCCAAATCCCATAATTATAATATCCCGCGATTTTTCACGGGTCTTCTTTAGTATTATTATAATTATGTTGATTTCTACGTATAATCTTACAAATAAATGCATAGAGAGTTGAGATTATAGTGATTATTGTTGCGCTTCTTCCTCCTTTAGCCAATATTTGGAACAGCGTTACAGTATCCATAAGTTATCTACATCTGCCCTGATAATGGACACTGCAATGCTGTCCGAAACCTTGAATAAAGTAGGAGAAAGCGTAACACGGCATAATACCTCAAAAATTAATTGAGATAAGGCAGTAAGAAATTTTATTTTGTGGAAACGGAAGTAGTCGTACTAACAAAAAGCGATCATAACAGTAAAAACTTCAATATAAATTTAGGTAAAGTTTTCTAATAAAGCTTTTCGCAATGGTGCTGAATTTACTCTCTGTCACCCATTCTATAGGAACACACAACACACACACCATATGCGTTATTCGGAATGGGAATAAGGACCAAAACGATGTATTTACACACACAAAAGTCATAGGTGTTATGCTAATATTATCATTATAGCCATTCGAAATACATGGAGAAAAGTGAGTAAGTACGGCTTTTTTACAACTATACTGTTAATAATGTGACTGCGTGATTATTTACTGATAATCATAAATATCAGTCATTTAGTATATATCTCGAAAAACGTGTTCAACGCAGGTGGCCTTGTCCGAATGTAGACGAGATGCGAAATTAATATTATTTCTAAGAACACGTCTTCCGACTTCCTCATAACATATTGTACGTGCTGTACTTTGTTATGAAATTTGTAAATTCATTTGTTATAGGCATCCAGTCACGTTTTTAACGGGAAAACCAAAGATATTAGAAGAACGAGATATGTTATGTTGTCCGCCGGACCGTAGGCGGAGTACTACCTAATTAGGGTACTTTGAACGGTATCGGGACGTGTACGCACAGAAATCTGTTCTATGTATTAGTGCGGATACCTTAGCGTAAGCGAAGGTGTGCAGTAGTATTGGTGAACAAAACCAGCGACACTCGGCAAAGCAATTCCACACAGTATGAACTGCTGATAGCACATCTCGTTCTTCTAATATCTTTGGGGAAAACGAATAATTTCAACAGATTTTGTAATAAATTCACAATATTTGATATCAGTAAGTTGACATGGAAGAAAGGAGTGTAAGGAGAATATATGATGCGAATGCGAATGGTAGCAGAAGTCGGGGACACCCGAGGAAGAAATGGCACGATCAAGTGAATCGGATACTCGAGTCGGGCCATGCAATCATTCATGTCAAGAGTCAGAATTTTTTTATTTTTTATTTATTTATAAGTACATGTTACGTGATTAATAAATTTCTTTAGAGAAGATACATTAGAACACCATACTAGGCAGCTGCCTGTTTCATGGTGCCCAATGGAGGAATGGTTAGTTTGAATTTAAGTCTAGTGTAAACATATTTTGGTAGAATTATAAAAAAAAATTGAAAATAAGTAAAAAAATGTTTTCAATAACTCACAAAGTTTTCTATAAAATATAAACAAATATATAAAGTAGTACACATATGTACATACATACATACACACATGCACACGCAAGTATATATACATACATACATGTAAATATGCATATACATATACACGACATACATATACTTACATACATGTATCTTATTCCTATACATGTAAACAATATATACACCTCTATCTGAGTACGAGAAGCAGGTTACCGACACTATCCCACTCAATCATCAAGAAATAGAAGAATAATAGAAGAGTATGTATGAGACGATGTATAATTGTTAGTGAGGCAAGAAGTGTATGCCAAGACCGAGTTGTTTGGCGGTCCGTCCTCTCTGCCTACCCCTGCGGGGAAACGGCGTGATGGTTAGTTAGTTAGTATGTTAACTCCGTATAGGTTATAAATTGTTATGATGATTAGATAAGTGGAAATTAGAAATAATAGTTCACAACACCGTGCAACACAAACATATATGCAGTAAAAGGCACAGCAGAGCATTTTCGCTTAAGTTTGTGCATGGGCTTATATTTTTTTTTTTTTTGTTTCTTAGCCTAAAGAAGGAGTTAGCGCAACACGACATAAAACCCCAAAAACAAATAACAAATATAAATTACTAAGTCGGGATTTTTTTCGATTTGAAATTCTGGGACTAACTACCATAATTTGTACTTCTCATCGCTCAGAATACTAATGGAGGATTATAATGTGGATTCTTCGGTGAATATTTTCAATTTATCACTAGATAAATTCAATAGATTGTTGCTGGGGCAGTTCAGTTATGTACAAAAAAATTATAGAATAATTGTACAAAAGTAATATAATTGTTTATAATTTCATAATCTATTCCTATGTAAAAGTCCCTAAAGGCGTTAAAAATATATATATGGTGACTAAGAGAACTGACGGATTCTATACCAGAAATGTTGAAATGTTGGTCGAAATTTATGTAAAATCTGTATATTTTCCAAAAAATATATTATGTAAGCTATTTAAGAAACCACCAAATTAATGTTTCCCTTAAAATTAATTACGATGTTATACATTGTTTCATTGAATGTAGAAATGGGAAATGGTAAAAATCCACTTCCTTTTGATGTAAATAGGACCCTCCAACAAAGAGAACATTTGACTGACCTCTGGAAGGAAATGGAGGAGAGAAAAGAAAAGGGTGAAATTGATTTGCAAATCAAACATTTTAATGGAATTCCTAAAATTATCAAAAGCCACGCAAAAAACTGATAAACAAACATAACACACTCTTAAGAATCAATGGATATTATCAAAATGTTCGAGGAATCCGTACGAAATTGCAACAACTTAAAAGGAATTCACCCACCTTCTCATATGACATTTTATTATTAACTGAAACATGGTTAAATGCAGATATCGGCTCGTCAGAATTAGGCCTAAATCAATATACTATCTATCGCCTTGATCGAAGTCCTAATTCGAGCAAAAAGTCTAACGGAGGAGGCGTGATGTTATGTGTGTCTAAAAATATCTCATCCTATAGACTACCGGTCAAGCACACAAATGTTGAACACACTTTTGTAATGCTCAACATACCTTATAGTAAAATTATTATAGGTTGTGTCTACATCCCACCTGCATCGGATTTGCAAATATATAAAAACCACAATGAGGACATAGAAATGCTGAAATTCAAATATCCGAAAGCAAAATTCATAATTGCTGGTGATTATAATCTGCCGAACTGGACCAGCCAAGATGACATCGGATCTGCCACAAATGAAGTTGAATTACAGTGCGCTAAATCCAGTGAAATTCGTGATATGTCCATATTCCTAGGACTAACTCAATCAAACAATGTGTCTAATTCTAATAATCGAATGTTAGATTTAGTGTTTTCAAGTGATTCAAAAATAGTGGTTGAGAAATCTGACGAATTATTATTGCCTCTAGATAAACACCATCCACCATTAGATATTATCATAACAAATATGTCTGGAAGATCTCCAAACCTAACTACCACATCGTATAATTTCTCCAAAGCCGAATACCATAATATTAATGAGTACCTTACCTCGGTAGATTGGTCATTTTTAGACAACGAAAATAATTTAAATAATCAATTAGAACAATTTTACTCAATTTTAAATACCTCGATAGAGCGCTTTGTTCCCAGGGTCAACTTCACACCATCTAACTATCCCAAATGGTTTACGAGGGAATTAAAAAAACATATTAATTATAAAAAACATATCCATAGAATATATAAACATACCAGAAATCCTAATGATTACATAACTTTTACTAAATTACGTAAGCAGTGTAAAGAATTATCAATAAAATGCTATAGTGATTATGTAAGCCTAATTGAAAAAGAGGTACACCAAAATGTTAAAAAATTATGGAGTTTTTCTAAAAGTCAACAAAAAAATGATTGTGGATTTCCCAATAACATGTACTTGAAAGAAAAATGTGCCGACAGTATCGAAGGTATAGTTAATCTATTTGCTGATTCATTTAAAAGTGTTTACGACACAGATATTCGTGTCAATACGATTCCCGATATTTCAGTGGAAGAGGTATTAAATCTAAGCCAATGTTTCATCAAAAAAGAATCTATAGAAAAAGTCATAAAAGAATTAGATAGCAATAAATCTGCTGGACCGGATGGTATTCCTCCAATATTTTTCAAAACCTGTGTTAGTAGTCTGATATATCCTCTTTATAAACTCTTTAACAATTCTTTAAGTTCTGGTTCTTTTCCAGCTCAGTGGAAAAAGAGTTATTTAACCCCTATTCATAAAAAAGGTGACAAAAGCGATATATCAAACTATAGACCAATTTGTATAATGTCTGCTTTACCGAAAGTTTTTGAGAAATTAGTCCTAGATATCATTGTAAAACCTATCAACAACATTATTGTTCCTAACCAACATGGCTTCATCACAGGTCGCTCTACCTTAAGTAATTTAATGATTTATGAAAATTACATATCTGAATCTCTGGGTCTCAAACAACAAGTGGACAGTATATACACTGACTTTAGTAAAGCTTTTGATAAGGTTCGACATCACATACTTATTTATAAACTTCGATCGTTGGGCATCAAAGGTAAATTATTGAGTTGGATTGTTAGTTATCTTAGCCATAGGGTGCTTAGTGTTAAGATTAATTCTGTACAATCTTATATATTCGAGGCCACAAGTGGGGTTCCTCAAGGGTCCCACCTCGGCCCAATATTTTTCTTATTATTCATCAATGACATTGTTGACCAATTTAATGATGTAGAAGTTCTGATATTTGCTGACGACTTAAAAAATATATAAAAGAATACGAAATGTATCTGATTGTCAAATTTTACAGAGTAATTTAGAACAACTTCATCAATGGTGTGAACAAAATGCTTTATTTTTGAACATTCAGAAATGTCAAGTAATACGATTTTCCAAAACTCGTTATAATATATTACATGAATATACATTAAATAATATTAAATTAATACCAGTATCACATATTCGTGACTTGGGTGTAATATTCGTTGAAAACTTGTCATTCATTGAACACATCAACTATATAACTAATAAGGCTTTAAAGATGCTTGGCTTCCTTTGCAGAACTTTAACCGATTTTAAGTCCATAGATTGTATGAGAACCCTCTATACTTCATTAGTCAGAAGTCAATTGGAGTATAATTCACCTATTTGGTCCCCTTTATATAAAGTTCACTCCAATAATATAGAAAGAGTTCAGCACAAATTTCTTAAGTACGTAAATTTTAAGCTCGGAATTCCTATTGATTACATTAATTATGTCAGTTTGATGAATCAATTGCATCTAATAACACTGTCTGACAGGAGAATTATTTCAGACCTGGTTGTGTTACACAGAGTCATTAACAACTTAATTGATAGTCCTGCCATCCTTGCCACTATTAAACTACATGTGCCGACTAGGAATACAAGGCAAAATATAACATTCTTCTGTAATACATACTCGACCAACTATCAGACACACGCACTGACCAATAGGATGCATGATCTGGGCAACAAGTATGGGGGTGTTATTGATTTATTTATTGACTCCATATATAGAATTAAGCATAATCTACATCAACACTTTGTTGAATTCTACAAATTGGAGTAGCTTTGGTAAATTAGTTTTAATGATTTGTTTTATATCTAATGTTGTTTTAATTTCTTTTTTACTTTATGTTATTTTTTTTTCCATTACATTACATCTATTTACTGTCAATATCTCCTGTATATTACATATTCTCTTATTGTACTGCATCATGTATCACTTCTATGTAAAAGCCTTTTTAGGCGTATATATATATAAATAAATAAATAAATAAATAAATGTAAATAAATAAATAATTAATTAAAAATATGTACAGGCTCCACTGTTTTATTTAACTGCCACGGTCACGACCACGCGCCAGCATGTATATCCTTGTATATCTATGGAGATTGATATACTATTTGCGGGCAGTCCATGATTAATTTAATAATATCAAAAAGCATAAACGAACGGGGAAACTTGTGCGCTATACGCTACTTCATTTTGAAGAACAAAATAAATAATAAAAATTCGGTGGTTCATTCGATAGTTCCTCTTTTGGCCGCTAGCATCATGTAGGTCTATAACAGCTAATTCGATAGTTGCTCCATTTGATAGTTCCTCTTTTGGCCGCTAGCATCATGTAGGTTTATAGCAGATAATTCGATAGTTCCTCTATTCGATAGTTCCTCCATTCGATAGTTCCTCTTTTGGCCGCTAGCATCATGTAGTTTTATAGCAGATAATTCGATAGTTCCTCTATTCGATAGTTCCTCCATTCGATAGTTCCTCTTTTGGCCGCTAGCATCATGTAGGTTTATAGCAGATAATTCGATAGTTCCTCTATTCGATAGTTCCTCCATTCGATAGTTCCTCTTTTGGCCGCTAGCATCATGTAGGTTTATAGGAGATAATTCGATAGTTCCTCTATTCGATAGTTCCTCCATTCGATAGTTCCTCTTTTGGCCGCTAGCATCATGTAGTTTTATAGCAGATAATTCGATAGTTCCTCTATTCGATAGTTCCTCCATTCGATAGTTCCTCTTTTGGCCGCTAGCATCATGTAGGTTTATAACAGATAATTCGATAGTTCCTCTTTTGGCCGTTAGCATCATGTAGGTTTATAACAGATAATTCGATAGTTCCTCTTTTGGCCGTTATCATCATGTAGGTTTATAACAGATAATTCGATAGTTCCTCTATTGGCCGCTAGCATCATGTAGGTTTATAGCAGATAATTTATTGTGCCACTCCATAATCCTTAATGGTAACTTTAAACATTAAGTTGAGGAGAAGCAATTACAACTTTTTAGGATCAATAGCTGAGGCAAAAAACTGAAATAAGTTAAAAATCGAAGACTCCGGCGTTGCCCGGATTTTATGCAGAATTTTTCGAAATCAGAAGAAACACTAATTTTCCTCTTATTTTGGAAATTAAATATGCAAAACTTCATCAAGTACTAAACATTGGCTTTAAGGGGTGGGAAAGTAAGTGGATGTGGTGGTTTTTCGAAATCTCCGAAACCCGTGACTTTTTTTTTATTTTTTTTTTTATAGTGAATACCTCACAAGAGTCCCAACTGCTCCCGTCTGGAGCCAGTGAGACTATGGCATCCCCAATTGGGGGATGTTGTGAGGCTGAAGGTAAGTGGGGAAGAGAAAGAGGAAGGTGGGGAAGTACCTGGCTATTCAGATCTAGACACTAAACACGGCTAAAGCCATTTGGAGCAACGTTTCAATTCTGAATGGTGGTCTTACACCAGGGCGATACTGGTAGTATCTTCCACTCTGGAACGTGCCGCAAATATACTATATTACTATATATTATTTTAATTAATTAATTGTGAAAATAACACAAATTAATCAAATAAAATTTATTTGCGCACGCCGGGTTCGAACCCGCGACCTTCGGAATGGCACTGGACTATGCCGGCCGTCAAACTTACGCCGTCGACTTACCTCTTGTTAAGGACTAGTCTGCAGATTTCTTCTATTTCGGAATAAAACTGTATATTTTCGGAATAAAACTATATAAATACACTAGTGGGCTCGGGCGTTGGACGTTGTCCATCTGTATTACGCATATAGAGAAAAGACCACACTCAAACACCCTTGCATTTTCAGGGAAACGTTTAAATCAGCACTGAAAATGAAACGATGTTTGAGTGTGGTAATTTCTCTATATACATAATACAGACTTCAATAGATTTGTTCACGCCGCCATCTATTGAAAGCTTACATAACTTAAAAATGAATTTCGACGCTTTTTTTCCAATAAAAATCCATAAAATCGCATTTGAAAATATTGAGGGGGAGGAGGTGTAGGGAAGTTGGTATTCGTGGTTGTATGTATTTTTGGATGAAATCAGAAAAAAAAATTGTCTCTACAACAGCGCCACCTATTTGGTCCAAAACTATCATATGTTTTTTATAAAATTTCATTGAAATCGGCGAACACAGTGATTTTTACATATTAAGATAGTATAAAAGTAATATATATAATTTATATATATATATATATATATTTTTTTTAAATTTTTTTATTTATTACTTGTAAATTATTTAACATTATAAATGATAACAATATGCAGACAGATACATAATTTTTTCGTTTTTTATTCTACTACTCCATAAGTTGAGCTCAAGGAGCTCGTGTTTATGGGAGGAGTATTTACATTTAGTTCTAATGATTTTTTAAACAATAATCCATAACTTTTGATATAAATACAAACATAATATTAACATAGGTATACAAATTAGAAAAGTGTCTTTTTAAGGATAATTAAAATAATATATCTTCTTACAGATTAAGAAAGCGTGAGGAAATTAAGGGTACAATATATCAGGTAAACAAATTAGAAAAATAGTTTTTTAACGACAATTAAATTAATATATATTTTTGTACAAATTGAGTAAGTGTAAGAAAATTAGGGGTACAATATATCAGTATCCAATTTTAGGGACTTAATTAACTTTTTGAATTGTTCATAATTCACATTTTCGGTTACACTAATTTTATTTTTGGACAATAATATATTGTACCATCTTACACCTAAATATGAATAGTGGTGCTGAGCCGTGGTCGTTCTAAGCATAGGAATGGCTATTAAGCCATTAGTTTTGAATCTATTGCTTATGCTATCTGAGGGGTGAATTTTATAAATAAAATATTCTTTATAAATTTGATATAAGGCGATTCTCTTATACAATTCTGTGATAGATGGTACATTAAATTCCCGAAATATCTCTAAAGTAGGGGAGTCATATGGTTTTCTAAGGATGATTTTTATAATTATTCTTTGAATTGTAATTATGGGCTGTAAAGAAGCCTTAAAAGCCCCCCCCCCCACCCGATAATCCCGTACTGCAATATGGACTGAATTAATGCATAATAGACAATTTTGATAGTTTTCTTATTTAAAATATTTCGTATATTATAGAAAATATAGATAAGTTTTCTTATTCTTTCAACAGTGAGATTAATGTGGTCTTTCCATTTAACATTTTTATCTATTAAGATACCAAGATATTTTATATTAGATTTATGATTTAGTTTCGCGCAGTCCGTATTACATGTACCGTTATTTACACAATTTTTAGAATGAATTGTTATGTTAATTTGGTTATTTGGCACATCTTCTTGTAGAGTGAAAGGAATACAATATGTTTTTTCTGTGTTGAGTGATAATAAATTGCCATCGAACCAATTTTTTATAACCTTCATATCTTGATTGGCTGCATTGGTAATTTCGTTCCATGTCTTTTTTTCGATAATTATTGCAGTGTCGTCAGCAAAGGATATAAGTTTACCATTAAGTGATAATTTAAACATATGGTTAACGTAAATTATAAATAAAATTGGTCCAATAACAGTTCCTTGGGGAATTCCAAATTCTAAAGTTTCATCCACGCTTAGTGAGTTATTTAATTTTACTTTTTGGTTTCTTTGAGTTAGATAGCTTTTCAGCCAATACCTTACCTTACCAATAATACCGATATCATTTAATTTATTTATTAGTTTTGTATGGGAGATACTATCAAAAGCCTTACGTAAATCAATGAAAATGCCAAGGCATTTTTTTTTTTATCTAATGCACGGTATATAGTTGAAGTTAGTTCTGCAATGGCATCATGAGTGCCTAGTTTCTCTCTAAATCCAAATTGGCTAGGACTAATTATTTTATTATTTTCAATATAGTACAAAAGTTGCTTTTTTACGATCTTTTCGAAAATTTTTGCAATGTTTGAGACAAGAGATATTGGTCGATAATTTGATATTTCTTCAGGGTTGCCAGATTTAAAAACAGGTGTTACAATAGATTTTTTATAAACGGAGGGGAATATTCCACTATTTAAACTAATATTTACAATGTGTGTAATTGGAATGCTTAATAATTCATTATAATTTTTCAATATTTCTACTGTGACTCCATCAAACCCTGGTGCAGATGCACCTTTTAATTCACTAATAATATTTTTTATGTCATCTGTTGTTACCGGTTTGAAAACTGACAGATTATTTTGTTTAAGGCAGTCCTTTTCGAAATTATCTATTTTATAATTTTCATCGATCCGTGTAGCTAAATTTTGACCGACGTTAGCGAAATATTTATTGAAGGCATTAGCACATTTTGTCGGTTCCTTTAAGGCATTAATAGAATTTTTTCCGATATTAATTTTTTTAATTTGAGTTTTTTTGTTTTATCTACTATTTATTTCATTTATTGTTTTCCATATATGTTTTAAATTTTGTTTAGCCACATCAATTTCATTTTTGTAAAAGTTTTCTTTAGTGGTTTTTAGTAAACAGGTTAATTTGTTCCTAAATTTTTTATAATATATGTATATTTTTTTATCTAAGGGAAATTTCTTTGTCAAGCGATATAGCTCTTCTTTTTTTCTAATAGACACGATTAAGCCATGTGAAATCCATGGTTTTATTTTTTTGAATTTTGATTTAATTTTTATAGTTTTAACATCTGTTGATGCTGTAATATAATTGCATAGAATATTATCAAAAATATTTGTGCATGTTTCAGCACAGGTTGATTCTAATACGGAACGCCATGTTTCTGTTTTTATTTTTAGGCTTAATTTATGATGGTTTAGTGACTTTTTTGTAAAAGTATTGCATTTTGAATCAATATGATTATTAATATTAAGTTTTTGTATATAGATGCAAGTGTGATGATCAGTAATATTATTTTTTAATATTATCGTATGTAATTTGTCGGTATCTTTAGTGTTACTCCATATGTGATCGATACAAGTTGGACGTTGACCCGTAATTTCTCTAGTATATTTTTTTATACATAATATAAAATTCATTTCCGACATAAAATTGATAAATTCAGTTTTTATTTTGTTACTATTTTCATTTGAAACATCTATGTTGAAATCGCCGATTATTGTTATGTTCTGTTTATTTTTTTTTGATAATATAATGCTTCTTAATTCATCCATAAATGTATACTCGTTTGATCCGTGTGTTCGGTAAATTGCAATAATATTAAAACATATTTTATTTACATTTAGATTAATATCTAAGCAATTAACTCGCTGCATAGGTACTTCTTCCACTGCGATGTTTGAATAACAAGATTTAACAAATACAACAATACCACTATTTCTATTAATAGCACAAGATGTTACGAAGTAGCTATATTCTGGAATGCAAAATTTATTGTATTCGTTGGTGAATGCTTCAGTTAACACTATGACGTCCGGTTTATGATTTAGTAAATTAATTGAGAGTAAAAATTCATTGAAATTTTGTTTCATCGATCTGATATTCAAATGGAGTACTGAGAATGAATTTGATATTTTATCCACGACTTTATTACAATCATTTAAAGTGTGACAAATATATTCCGAAATATTAAGAGTTTTATCTAATTCCTCAGTGAAGAAATCATTCATTTTTAAAGAAATAAATATACGAAATACAACTCACTCATATTCAATTCGCATTTGGGCATTTTGTATCATTTTTTTGCGGAATTCACATAAGTCACTGTTGGCAGCGTGATCATTTTGATACCCCTTTCTGTTAGTGCAGTTGTGGCATTTGGCAGAATCTTGTTTTTTGGTGCAGTTTTGTATTTTGTGCTCTTCTGCACAGTGGAGGCATCTGGGATTCTTCATGTTGTTGAGGCATCTCAGTGAGGTGTGTCCGTATCCAAGGCAATGATAGCATTGCATCAGTGGATCACAGTCTTCTACGTGTGCTCTTGTATATCCAATATTAATTCTTTCTTTAGATATTATTATTTTTCTCAGTTTTGCAGTTGTTTGGATGATGAAATTTGCTAATTTTTCCGATTTTTTATTCTTCAGCTTTTTTTTAACAACGATTCATTGTCTGTTTCCGAGGTCATGGCATTTTTTAGGTCTTCATTTCGATTTATCAAATCTGTTAGGAGTTCTTCTTCTTTGTAGCCAGCATCAACACCCTTAATGATAATGCATGTTTTTTTTTCTTTATTTCATTAGCGTGTATTCCAATATCCGGGTTTTTGTTGATTTCGTTTATTATTTTTTCGGTGTCATTTTGTTTCTCACATGTTAGTATTATTTTGTTTTGATATGTTTTTTTTAGTCCAGAAATTCCTATTCCTAGTTTGGATAGTTTTATTTTGTCTTTTAATATTTTTTCGATTTCATCTGCAGGTTTGTCTTCTTTTGATGTAATTAGTAAAGCAAAATTTGCTTTCGGTACCACCATTGCATAGCTTTTAACTTCATTTTTATTTTCTTCATTTGTTCCTTTTTTATTAATTTTTCTAATTTTTTGATATAATCATCTTGATCTTGAATCACTTTATTTTGTAGACAAATTATTGTGTTTTGTAGTGACTTTATCTCAAGCTTCCATGAATCTTCGATGTTGATTAATATAGCTTCAATTTCAGTTTTAGCTTCTTTGGCAGCTTTTGTACTGCCAATTTTGTTGAGTTCTGACAGTATTTTTTCAATATGAATTTTGAGTTCCATGTTGGAACATGGTCCCGAAGGTGTTAATTTTATATTTGTAGACAGTTTTACAGAGTCCGTCTCGTTAGGCGACCGCTCGCCGCAAGACATGCGACAATACTGACTAACATATATATATATATATATATATATATATATATATATATATATATATATATATATATATATATATATATATGTTATGGTTAAGGTTTTCACGGGTGTAAGATGTAGAATAATGTTCTCGGTTTACCCGCGTAAAGTAGTCCTTAAAAGGACTTTTTAATTTCTGACGTTTCGGACAGATCTCACTGTCCATCTTCAGAGGCCTTATGTCCTGAATTTCGTCTCAAACTGAACGCTTTCGCGTGTCTGTTCGGTCCGGAAGTCAAGATACAAGTGGGTGCTTATCAATACACGCATACTTCGTCCTAGACATAAAAATTGATAAGCACCCACTTGTATCTTGACTTCCGGACCGAACAGACACGCGAAAGCGTTCAGTTTGAGACGAAATTCAGGACATAAGGCCTCTGACGATGGACAGTGAGATCTGTCCGAAACGTCAGAAATTAAAAAGTCCTTTTAAGGACTACTTTACGCGGGTAAACCGAGAACATTATTCTACATATATATATAAATATGTTATGACAAAACCATGCAACCCAAAAAAAGGGGCAAATGAGTTATAGATTTTTTTTCATATATATAAAAAAGGGGCAAATGAGTATTTAACTTTTTTAAAAATATATATATAACATATTTTTACATGTGAGATCAATGCTAAAATTTGATTTGTAGTGCTTAAGTGTCATTTTCAAAATCGTTATTGATTGTGTGAAGAATTCAGAAAAGCGTTAAAGTTAATATTGACCGGTCGGTGGCCGAGTTGGCATCGCGTTTGGGTCCCACCCAGGCGTAGTGTATTGTGTGCAACATTTTCCGCTTACTATGGAGGTAGTAGGAGATTTTCAAATATTGTTAGGTTATTCGTAACCCGTAACCGAATGTTTGTCGTTCTTCATATATTAAAAAGAATATATATTTTTGACATTATAATTGTGATTTATGATTATGCGTGATTTATGATTATGATTGATGCTAGTGTAATAATAATTTACGCACGCCCGTACTAATTTACTATCTACAGATTAAGTAATTTACGCTACACTTCAAATGTACTTAGTTAGTACTATATTACCAAACCACATTCCCGGCAATTTGGTAAGCCACAACCATAGACACGTCTCATATTAATCATACGTATATTGTATTATACATATCTCGTATATTGTATTAATTTAAACTACCCAACTAAACTATTTCACAGGAGTGTTGGATATGAAATGTGTCGGCTACAAGGGTTCTTATATTGCGAAAATTAGTTTTGCCGAGAAGTTTTTACCTCTGATCGCGCTGTCGTGTTACGACAAAACCATGCAATGTTTTTTTAACGTTATTTTAAACTTTTTTAACGCGGCTAGAAAAATAAGCCAGAAGTTTTCAAATCCCACCAAAAAAGTATAACAAAGCGACATAAGAATAGGGGTACCGACAGACCGGCAAAATAAATTCTCTAATTAAAACTGTACATGCATTATGCACATACTCGCAGTTACTTGTCGACATGGCCAATGGTATAAGGAGGGCAATAAAATACAATACTATAATATAGGTAGGTAATACTGAAAGCTACTACCCGCTTTCTCAATAATTTCAATACCTAGGAACGAGAATACTTCTATTTTAACAATTATTTTTATAAGCAATAATTATTAGCCTGAAACACTCATCCACATTGAAAAATCTCCTGATAAAAGATACATGACGCCAACGGGACTTGAACCCGTGTCCTTTCGATTTCCGGTCGACAGCTCTGACCACTGAGCTATGGCGGCTTATCTCTTATCCGCGAAATAATTCAATACATGCTAGTGTTTCATTCAACAATTAATGCTTATTACATTTTTTTACCTGAAAACAACCAACTTTATTTTATATGAGAAAGGCATTGTAAGTGCTAACTCTCTCACTAGATGGCGTCGAGACAAATTGTCTACATTTTTTGGTGAAGATACTTGAACTTGTCAAATATTAATTATTATTTTTTGGTAAACTAATGTTTAAGACAAGATCAGGCTAATAATTATTGCTTATAAAAATAATTGTTACTCTTTGTGCTATGCATAAAAAATCTTGTCTTAAACATTAGTTTACCAAAAAATAATAACTTCTATTTTAAATGAATATTAAATTTTTTTTTTACTAACTTTACTATGACCAAATTTTGAAACCTATTTGACATTTTTAAAAATCTGATGTCAACTAAATATGGACTTTTGTAATTGTATTTTGAAAAATCAAAGCTTCATTGCGGATAGAGGAAATAACTGCCAGTTGAAAATAGTGTTATACTGATTTCACTCGACCTAGTTGATGGAAGAAGATGTGCAATTTTCATAAGGCCAGGTTCGAAAGTTTTTATATCAGATTTATAGAGATACTATACTGACTATTGAAACACATATACACGGTGTCCGGAAGCTAGTAGTATAAGAAGGAAGAAGCCAAAAAACTTATTTTTTTATCGATTTGAGCATTTAGGTTTTTTTTCGGCGACTAAAACTTCAAAAACTTTGAAGCCGTGTCTATATGCTTCGACGCATTTAAAGACAATAAGCAACCAACAGTAACTCTATACCGACCGAATATTTTAAAATTTTACCTCAAAAATTTCATCTTCGGACTCGATTTACTCGAAAAAGACAGCTCAAATTAAAAAAGTTTTAATTTAAAATAGACTCCAAATTTGTTATGGATTCACCAGTTTCCCTCTTATACCACTAGTTTTCATATCGTTAGTTTTTATATCCAAAACTAAGCCTAAATTATGAACTAAAACAATAAAGCGTCTTCCCCCCTTCGGCTCGTTCTACCGGGTACCCTTATACGTTTTTACTACCCTTTAATTACAATTAATAAATAAAAATAAATGTATCAGCTTCATCTACTCTTGCACCCAGTTTATATCTGCCATTTGAAACTACTACGGCGAGATCGGCCATGATTACATTTCCCATAACGGGATAGCTGATTTTCTTTTAGTCTGCACTCTTTCTGATATTGGCAGCCGTTTCCGGCAAGTCGTTTTCCGATAAATTTTCATTTCCTTTCCATATCTTACTCGGGCATTAGCTAACTGCAGTTCTTGTTAAGTAAATAAAACTCTGACACCCGCTGAGAATAGAGAATGCATTTCAATGGAATATTGATACGTTTGTGTGTTTCCTGTAAACAAACATTAGAACAATGAACTTTATACTAGATAAAATATAAAGGAAAACCGGTTTGCTTTGGGTGTCGAGGGAAAGGGAGCATCACAAACATTTACAATTAAACCTACTTATAGCAAAATAGTTTTCTATACATCTCCTTTTTAACACTTGAAAGATGTTGAGATATCCTTTTTAATATGACAATCGAAGTGCTTGTTTTTATTTCATTGGGGAATCCTCTTCCTAGAGCCTAGTTCCGTTAGGTCAATTTCATCAAATTGAGTGTTCCAAGCCAAAAGGGCTTATTTTATAACACTCATCATTATTCTGTATCTTTCATTAATATGTTGGGTTTATAAATGAAAGAAAATCTTGCTAATCAGGCCTCCAAAAAGTTGGGCGTCTTGTACAGGGCTAGGAGATTCTTCAACAGTGACCAGCTGCTGACCCTGTACAAGTCTCAAGTCCGCCCAACTATTGAATTTGGGAGCCACCTTTGGGCTGGTGCCCCAAAATACTTAATAAACCTGCTTGAATCTGTGCAAAGGAGAGCGATCCGTCTGATTGACAATCCGTTGTTAACAGACCGATTGCCTTCTCTAATGCATAGACGCAATGTAGGCATGCTGTGTCTGTTCTACAGGTATTTCAATGGAGCCTGCTCCAAGGAGCTAGCAGCATTGATTCCTGATGCACCGGTGCACGTGCGCGAAACTCGACGGACACGAACTGAACACCCGTTCACGGTTGACGTTGGCTTCATGAGAACAGGCCGTTTTTACGACTCGTTTTTGTGTAAGTCGGCTCGTATGTGGAGCTACCGGCATCTGTCTTTCCTCCCTCCTATAATCCGAGCCTCTTCAAGGCCCGCATTAACAAATCCCTTCCTACAGCCCCTACCTTATTCCGCCTCACAACGCCGCCCAACCGGGTGGTGACATAGTTCCCCTGTCTGTACACTGCACAGGCAGGGACACTCTTGTGAGGTGTCACATAAAAAAAAAATAATAATGTTAGGTACAAAATAATGATGAGTATTTTGTAACACTCATCATTATTCTGTCCCTTTCGTTAATATGTTGGGTTAATAAATGAAATAATATCTTGCTAATGACAGGTACAGAATAATGATGAGTATAATATGAGATGAGTATAGTATGATAGAATAAATGAAATAATATCTTGCTAATGACAGGTACAGAATAATGATGAGTCTTTTGTAACACTCATCATTATTCTATCCCTTTCATTAATATGTTGGGTTAATAAATGAAATAATATCTTGCTAATGACAGGTGCAGAAAAATGATGAGTATTTTGTAACACTCATCATTTTTCTGTACCTTTCATTAATATGTTGGGTTTATAAATGAACGAATATCTTGCCAATGATAGAATTTATTGTAATGAGAAGCTAACAGCGCAAAAGATTTAATCCTTTTAAATGCTAGGATGGAATATCAACTCTAAATTGATTGTTTAAATATCGCAGGGTGTGGATGAGATTCGAAGAGTTAGTAATAACTTTCGTATTTGCGTGATTATCCCATGAGATATGTCAGTAAGCCAATTAAAATATATTTAAATACAAATCAATATGACCGGTCAGTGGCTGAGTTTACGTGGCGTTTGGGTTTCACACAGACGTCGCGTTCCTCGGCTGACTAAGTACTTCATCATGACAAAGTAAATATTTTTCGTTTACTGTGGTGGTAGTAGGAGATTTTTTTAAATATTGTTGGGTCATTCGTAACCGAACGGAATTTGTGTCTTTCTTTAAAAAAAAACTTAGGTCGCCAAATCATTTGAACGTAATGATAAAATTAAAGGATTAATCATAAGGTAAAACCAAGTTTACAATTATAAACTATTTCCAGTTAATTGCTTCGTCTACGTAATCCGCTTGGATCGCCATTACTATCTAATTCTCCTCCTAGACCGCTCGCCAAAGACTAAAGTCATGGATAATATCCCGCTTTCTTCAATGGTGACTGCTGTTTGAAAGATATTCAGTATATCTTGATATTCAGTGCGTATCGACATTATTGTAAAAAAATACCGGAGTTTAATGGTGCAATTCGTTACAAAGTGACAAATTACAACTTTTCAGAAGAACTGGAAAGAAAAAAACTACAAAAAGAGTTATTGAAAATCACTCACTTTTATCTTACATACTAGACGTTTTCTCTTTTATGAATGGAAAAAAAATGTAATAGGTTATTTTACTGTTTTCACGAGAACTTTCAGTTTTTTGACTATCTTGAAAGTGGAGATTTGTCACTTGTAATTAAATTATCTTATTGGTTTTCAAATATACATAACATTCTGAAAAAAATTGTTATCAAGATTTGTTATAACATTTTAATTAATTATACACAGTGCTTGGAGCTTATAAAGGTTTTAATCTAGCATCGGAAAAGATAGTATTCGATTAATCTTATTTGAACTTGTTTTTCTCCACTGGTTTTCTTAATGTCTTCAGTAGCGTTACTCCAGGATACCCCCGAGTGCACAGCTTATCGATCTGTATTTAATAGCTGCCAAAACCATTGCTAATTACAAAAATACTTAATAACGACTTTTCGTCAGCCCAATTACACACCGTCCACGTACGTAGATAACGAAATTGAATATTCAATATATGCAATAAATAAACCATCTCTCATTTACCTATGAACAAAACAGAATTCCGACCCATATTACATTTTTCTTGCATTTTGTTGGCTTAAATTTTTATTTTCAGTACCTTCTTAAATAGTACGATGAAAAACGGAAAAGTATCCAAAAACTTCATTGAAATATCTTTTCATATCCAACAATTTATGGAAAAATATGGATAAAAAAAATGAACCCTTTTGCCTTTTCTTGCCTTCTCAAAACTGCATATCTTACTATAAAAATTACGTTGCGAGGAGAAAACAGTTAGGTTTTCTCATAGAAATCCTTACTCTGTGTTTGGCCCTCAAATTCCAAAAGAGAAAAGTTACACAATTTTGATCATGCGAGATCTCAACGTTCGCAAATTTTAGTGCGACAAACAGATTTTCCGTTTTACATTTTTTATGATCAGTATGTAGACTGTACAGGTGTAATATATGCAAACTTCAGTTGTTAATACATTGTTTTCTGTTTGATATTGTTTTGATCTCAAGCGAAACTGCGCGCTAGAATAATCATTGGATTAGTGTGTTGTAGAGGTACTACAGGAATTAATGGATATAAAATTGAAAAAAAAAACATATATAACAGCTACCAACTACGCATAGCATAATATTTTATTGTATGTTTTATGTGAATACCGCACAAGAATATCAACTACCTGGAGCCAGAGAGACTGTGGCATCTCCAACGTAGTGGGGTAGCTGAAGGTAGGGGGGAGAGTAAGGAGAC
This sequence comes from Hesperophylax magnus, assembly GCA_026573805.1. Taxonomy (NCBI): domain Eukaryota; kingdom Metazoa; phylum Arthropoda; class Insecta; order Trichoptera; family Limnephilidae; genus Hesperophylax; species Hesperophylax magnus. The sequence continues at coordinate 17,914,680 of JAIUSX010000014.1, forward strand.
GGGGAAGAAGAAGTTTGGGAAGTACTTGGCTGTTCATATCTGGTCACCAAACACGGCTTAAGCCATTTCAAGCAACGTTTCATTTCTGAATGGTGGTCTTACACCAGGGCAATACTGAGAGTATCTTCCACTCTGGAACGTTCTACAAATATATATTATTTAAAATTATTAAATGGTTAAATGTCAGAATTCAATCAAATAAAATACGTGTCGACCACGGAAGCCGGAGGATTTGAAAGTTAAATGTATTAAAAATCTTTCTCTATGCCAGGAAAATTACAGTTACCGAACATCAACTTTCCATGATAGTCATTTTGTCATATTTTAACATAGTCTATGTAGATGCCGTAGCTCTATGTCCACAAATATTACCATAAAGTTTTCCAGGAATTGAAAAGCCACTAAAAATTCGGTTCTGCGCTGAGATATGAAAGTGGTCTATTTACGTTGTAGGTTTTAGCCCCTTCCGATGAAAATGCTCCCGTACCAGGAATTAATTCACGTAGTTCAGCTTTACGGGTGGCTGGGATTTACCTAGAGGTACCTCCGATTTGTCCCAGTTTCCTGTTCCATTTAATATCTAGGATGCACATACCGATGCACTTCGCTAAATCAAGTCAATAGAAAATCATATTTCGCTCGCTCCATGATGGTTGAGGAGTAGGTAGGTAGATACTATAATTCGGTTGAACATCTTATGAATTCCTGGAAATTCCGGAAGTAGTTATATAGTTACGGTGAAAACACTGTAACCTTGTACCCAATAAAGATTGAATACGTATAATTCGATAGCTGAGCTGATTATAAGGATAAATATGATAGAAAAAGTAAACCTAAAAAACATAATATTATAACCATAAAATCCTCTACAAATACGACTTCTCTATTCGAAAAACTAAAAAGAGCATTGGAAAAATCTTTTAAACAGTGATGATACCGAAACTTGTTCTAAACAACTTTGAAAATATATTGCCTCAGCATATTAAAAATTCGACTACTGAAACTACAATATAAATAACACCAAAATATAGATGTTTAAAGCCTTGGATAACCCAATGACTTATAATTTCAATCAGAAACAAAGTAAAACTTTTAAAATCAATGTTACAAACCCCTACAGTAAAAAATACATTAAAAAAATTAAGATTTTGTATTAAAAAAATTAAAAGGAGTTGTTCAGAAATAAAATACTCTCTTCGGACAGCGACCATAAAGAAATGAGGAAAAACATAATTTAAAAAAAAAACACAGAACCTAAAGTACATCAAACACAAAAACAAAATCGTAGATGTCAATTAATATCCAACTTAAACAATGTGCGAATAAACGAGTATTTAATTTATTTTTTTAAATCTTGCAATAAATATCCAAAAACCTATTAACCCAGAAAAACAAGTAATCGAAAATTTACAGAAACAAAAAATATTATTAAAAATTTCAAATAACAACAGAATGCAAAATCTTACAAATGATAAAAAGCATGAAAGGAGGTTCATCTCCCGGATTCGATTATGTTACGGTACATATTCTTAAACCCAATAAACTTCATTTAATAAAACCCATTACTCATTTGATAAAGTAAAGTTTAAAAACGGGGAATATTACAATCAAACTAAAAAACGCAATAATTTCACCTATTTATAAATCTGAATATCCAAACAACAAGCAACTAATTATTGCCCAATCCGGCTAATTTAAATTAAGAAAGATTTTTGAAAAAAAAATTGAAAAAGCAATCGGTCAATTTCTTAGAAAATACTAAAATTCTACACAAAAACCAATTCAGTTTTATAAAATCACTCAGCGCACAACATGCTATTGCTAATGTAACGTCAAATATTTACAAATCATTATTTAGGGTAAAAAATGTGCAAGTATATTTTTATTGATCTCAGAAAGTCTTTTGATAGCATATCTCATTAAATTCTACTGAGAAAATTAAATAATATTGGCATATTGGCATTGTGAAATGTAAACCATTATAAACCAAACAGAGTTAAAACTCTGGGGGTGCAGTAGGAAGTTGGTCGATGACTGATAAATTAAAAAAATATTTCTTTCTGTTTTTCTCGATTATGTGAGTATATTGTACAAATATAATTGTAAACTTGTTGTACTCCTTTAAGCAAGTTCTACGACAGTGTAACTACAAATTAACATGAATAGTATTTATTTTATCTAATGATATTTATCATATGTACTTAGGTATAACATTTCTGCATTATTTATCTGTATTATGTCTGTAAAAGCCCTACGTATAAATAAATAAATAAAAGACAACGCGATTTAATGGATTTCCAACTACCCGCAAGTAGTAAGAATCAATCAGGTTAGCAGCGATAAAGACATGTCAGACTTTGGAATCCCACAAGGAACAGTGCTTGGACCATTTTTTTACCATATATGTTAACGATATTTTCTTTCAATCAGTACATAGACGGAAATACTTAGGAAAATGTACAATTAAAAGCCACTGAAAACGTTAACATTCTTAAAAATGTCTTCGAAATTAACTTACTATCACTAAATAGTGAAAAAAAACATTTGTAGTTCCATTTGTAATACACGCAAACGATACTCCCAAAAACTTTGACATTATCATATTTGAAAATTCTAAAATTCACAATAAAAATCATTGTATCTCAAACTGCACAATATAGAAAAAACAAACAAAATCAAATATCTACGAGAAATTATCGATACAAATATGAAATAAAAGGACAAAATATGTCAAGTAGTAAAAAAAATTGAAGAAAATTAATTTGTGTATTTTTAAGAATCAGAATTGTTTTGTCTATAAAATGTCTATAAAAAATCTTAATACACTACTCCTTAGTTCAACCAACTTTACAATATGCTATCATTAGTTGGGTATCTAAAACTAACCTTTTTCAAATAGAGAGAAAAAATTCAACACAAATTCCTAAGACACATTAATTTTAAACTCGGTATTCCCATTGAAAGTATAAACTATAATTACATAATGAAAAAATTAAATTTATTAAAATTCCCAGATCGAAGAATTATATCCGACATAATATTTATGTTCAAAATTGTAAATGGTATTGTAGAAAGCCTTAATTTAATTAACCTCATTGAATTTCATATATCTATAAGAGCTACTCGTTCTAAAACTCTGTTTAATTGTAACAATTCCAAGACTGACCATTTCAAACACTCGCTTGTACCTAGATTACATGAAGTTAGTAATAGGTACGCAGATGTAGCGGATCTGTTTAACTGCACCGAAGCTAGGTATAAGAATCATTACTAATATAACGTAACTCTACTAATACTTGTTGATAATATCTTGTATCTACTTGTATCGCCTTCTAGTATTAATTTTATACTTTCTGTCATCATTTTATGATCAAATGCCACAGTTAATTGTTATTCTGTGACATGTAATTATGGTGTATGGTATATTTATATCGTTCATATTAAATAAATAGGAGTCTTACAGAGAATAATAACAACCCAACAGGGAGCATACTCTGTATCTTTTGGTTTAACATCACTTTTTCGGAGAATTTAAAGTACCTTCATTTAAAGATCTGTACATTAAGAATACAAGTATGTACCAATTTTGAACTGAAAACCGCACTCGACTTAAATGTATTATTCCGTGCAAAAACTGAATACTTCATTTACACAAAATTATATCAAAGAAAAACTTTTTTCAATCGACTACCGTAAGAAATTAATGACAAAATCCAAACTTTGCAAATCGAAAAATATTTTAAAGACAATCTTATCAAAAAAAACTGTTTCCACATGAATTTTTCATAAAACAGTCTATAATAAGGTTGGTTTATACATGTGCAGTTTACTTGACCTAGACACCAATTATAGCTCTTCTCATTATAACAAAATATTGTAGTTAACAAAATTATTTAACATTTAACAGGTATTACAATATGATTTAAGATTTTCACGACCAAATGTATTTTTGTTATTTATTTTTGGGGTGTTATGGCGTGTTGCGCTAACTCCTTCTTTAGCCAACGTTTCGGACAACGTTACAGTGTCCACCATCAGGGCAGATGTGTAATCGATAGTGGTGAAATGTGTGTTTACGTACGTCTGTGCGATACCGTGTTGCCAGCTCACTACTCTACGAGTTGGTTTTACAGTAAAATTTATATATATATATTATTATATACACAAATTTCCACTGCCATAATACGAGCATGTTCCTAGGTGTGGTGGTTGAAAAACATGTAAAAAACAATGCAGAATAACTAAGACTATGAATAAAGAAAAAATATTGTAAAATAAAATCACAAAATTACAAAACGTATCACGTTACCATAAGAATGCTTCTTCCATTACCTTCTAACATGAAACTTATTTTATGCAAGACACTCTCTTAACTTCTCATCCCATTTAAATTTACCATTGGCATAGCATTTAATTTCACTGTTTACTCCAGGACCTCGAAAGATATTGAAACCCGATAGATACCTTCTTAAAACTCCTGGCCCATAATATAAAACTTCCTCTTTATGACTCGAGAGTAACACATCTCAAGCTACAAAGCAGCTAGATATAAATAACACGTTATACCTTTGTACTTAATGTACTTTGGCTCCATAGAATTATTTATTAGCAATGGCTTTCAGAGTAACCGAAGCTTGCTTGTTTTGGTAAGACGAAGTTTTTTAAAGGCGTTTATCACAAATGACACTCTCCGGAACCGGTACATAGTGTATTTCTAATATAAACGAAACAACTTCTGAATAAAACATATAATTTATATAGGGGTAAATTAGGGCCTGAAAAAGTAACGGGTCACTGGGTTTGATAATAAGTTTTCTCTTTGGCAGAAGTTTTTTATTATGGAATTTATTTATCGATTAATGAAAAACTTCTGTATCTCTGAAAATTTATTTATTGATTACTAATGATTCTTACGACAAGCGACAGAAGAAAGCAATTATTTTTGTCCAAGGTTCATAAAATGTAACAATAAACATCACAAAATCAGGATAATAAAGTTAAGGTCTGTGGTTAAAATACAGACAGTAAGTTTATTATTTTTAGTATGAACACCGCAAAAGAGTCAAATAACTATAATAAGTGTGAAATAACACAAAATAACTAAATAAAATTTTCTTTCACACGCCGGGATTTGAACCCGCAACCTCCGGATTGTTAGTCGAGAGCCTTACTCTCAACATAATAACATGATATCGCAATGCTATAGAATCATGGGAATCATCATGCCATAAACTTGTTGGTTACAATTATGTTGATGGGTTAAAGTTGTCATCAACATACTATTCATTTTTCATTTTGTGTATATGTTGTTGTTTAAACTGTAAATTGGTGTTTTATTATTCAATTGCCTTTCTGTGTCGACTGAATATTTCATCGTTTAACTTCCCATTAATATCCCTTGAGATATATTACCACTCGAGTGGAGTTTCGCTATAAAATAGAAGTACATAGCATATAAAATTAATTTTCTTCTACGAGTTTACACAAACAGCAAGACGAGTCACAGGAGTGAGTAAAATGGAACGATGTGTGAACTCGTCGAAAATGTTTTAAAACTGGTTGTACATTTTAAGGAATCCTTACACATACACATACAATTACACTTACATCTGCCGCAAACTCTGGAAGTAGGATTGCCCCATATAATAAAGAATATCAGAAGAAATGTCTCTTGAATTTTATGTATGCAGAATTGTTTTTCACCACAATTATTAAATTCAAATGGGATAGTTATATTATAACAAAGACAGAGCGCAGGCTAAATGGGCTAGAACTAAAATGTACTAAGTCAGAGATGACATTGGTTTCAAATAAAATTCTATATAGAATGTAAGAAAGACAGAGCGCTTGACAATAAGAAGATTACAATATACAAGACAAATATTTTTATTTTTATTTTATATGTATTTTTTAATAATCATATTTCGTTAAATTATAATTAATCACAGACAGTATATTTCATCATGATGCTTGCTCCTCTTAAACGCAAGCGCTTCGATAAAAGAGAAACAAAAAACCGTAAAAACAAATTTTATGATTTATTATTGTTAGCAAACATTATTATATTTTGTAAAATGATTAATTAATTCATAAATAGGTAATAAAAAATACCATAAAATGCGATAACAAATCTTCGATGGTATGTTTTGAATTAACAAGTTACAGTTAGTAAAAAATCAAAAGGATTTAATGTTTAACCTAAAATTCAAAGCTTGTAAACGTTAATCATATCAATAAAATCATAGTGTAAGTTTAATTCAGTTGAAAATATTATCTTTTTTTAAACATGAATTTATTGTAAATGGTGTGTAGTGTAGTACTGTAGACATTGGTATTCCATAACTACGTCTATAGATCCACCTTTTTCAATAATCATCTGGTACAAATTAACATATACTTGAAAGTCTATCATTGATTTCATCCGTCACTTTATCAAAACTCCTTCCTTTATCTCAAACAAGACAGTACTTCACTTATAAGAAAGCTATCAAATTACTAAGGACGGGTTTACAGAATTTGAACAATTCATCAAATTTCAAAGTTGATTTTCAAGTTCTGTGAAGGTTCTATTCAAGTTCTGCTATTATTTCAGTTTTGTGAAACAACTGGCCAATACTGATATAATAACAGATCTTGCATAGAATCTTCACAAAACTTAAAAATTTGCCATAAAATTTGATGAATTGTTAAAATTCTGTGAAACAACCCGTCCTTAGAACATAAAACAATTTTCAAATAATAGTTAGTAGTACCTTATTACACCACATTTTTTTACAAAATGTCTTACCGTCAATCAATCAACGACGGCGAAAATGAGGTTTTATGAAGCAATTTTTTAGGGTATGTAGGGGTAAAATTACGCTTTGCGATAACTCTTTAAATTTTGTGTACTGAATTACTGATTCCTTGCACAAATTAACAAGGTGTTTGAATGACGCGCTATAAAGACATACCCCATTATATCATCTCCCTCTTTCGTATAAAATATAGGTATCAGAAAGAGAGATCATAGCAGAGCTCTGAGCAGCAGGACCATATTTAGCAGCGTCTCCCGACATGTCACGAACATCAGATTACGAAAAGACTTTATGGAATGAAAAACAGCTTTCGCGTGGGAAATTGTTATTCCATAAACACAATTCATAATTTCTGTTATATTGGAAAGGAAATGAATTTTGGACAAGAATCAACGTTGAACGGATCAAAAATTGAATATTCACGTCGTTTAGAAATATTTCACGAAGCGTAGCCCCCGAGAGCCTGAAAATAAGACGTGTACTGCGTAGAAAATATGAATACATTTAAAATATTCCTTCTGTAATCCTCCTTATGTAATTTAAAAATAAACGTTTTAGTTTTTTTATTTTTTTATTTTTTTTTTATTTATTTAGGAGAAAAAACAGATACAGATGTCAATTGACAAGAATATACAAAACATCAACTAGAGAATTTACCTGCATCCAAACTATTTCTCACGAATTAACTTAAACAGCAGTTAAAAACATTTACAAATATTTTGACTTATAAATAGGGGAAAAAAATATATACATAAGAATATTATTTTACAAATAGAGATATGAAAGAAATGCGCAATATCCTTATAAGAATTTACAAATTATTTTTGAAAAAATTTAGAGGGTAAAACAAAAAAAAAAAATATATATATATATATAAATAGATAAACAATGTTAAACAGAAATTAAAAAATATATACATATTTAAACAAGTATGTCTAAGTTTTTTACTATGAACTTTGTAGGAAAACAGTCTTCATTTTTCTACTAAAAGTAGTGCGTGTATCAAAAAATAAGTCAGAGTCCTTGAGGTTTTGGTTCTGATTAAGTGATTCGCACATTCTTCTGATTGGATCCCTGACACCAGCATTTGTACGCGTCCTGCTAATGTGGAATAAGTCGTTAAGCCTTGTTACTCTAGGTGGTACTTTGAAGTTTATTAATTTCAGTAAGTCGGGACAGTCAATAACGTTGTTACAGATTTTATACAGAGTCATGAGATCAAGGTATGTTCGCCGGTTAGATAGAGTGGAGACTTTATAACTCGAGAGCATATTTATGTACCCGCGTTTGGGTGCGCTCATTCTGTAATTGAGGCATCGCAGAAATTTCTTTTGAATACTTTCAATATTTTCTTTATAGATATCGTAAAGTGGATTCCATATGGAGGTGCAGTATTCAAGTTGAGAACGGACCAGAGTGTGGTAAAGAAGAAGATATGTTTCAGGTTTTCGAAATTCACGGCTGTTTCTGATGACAAATCCTAGCATGCTGTAAGCTTTATTCACAATATTATCAATGTGCGCATCGAAGTGGAGTTTGGAATCAAAAAGAACGCCTAGATCTCTTATACAGTAAACGCGCTCGAGTAAATAATTACCAATACAATAATTGTGTTTGATAGCGTTGTGATTTTTAGTAAAACTTATTTGTATACATTTATTGTAGCTTAGGTAAATTTTGTTTTCATTGCAAAACGTTTCGAACCTTACTAAGTCGCTTTGTATGAGCAGACAATCGTTTAGATTCCGAACAATGGCAAATATTTTTATGTCATCAGCGTACAAAAGATATAAACAATGCACGAAACATTTAGTAACAGTGTTAATAAAAAGAATAAACAACAGCGGACCCAGGATTGACCCCTGAGGCACGCCAGAAGTAACTGGTTCCCATGTAGAAGTGTGTCCTCGTAATGATACGGCTTGTTGTCTTTTTGTTAAATATGAGATAAACCAACGTAATAAATTTCCTCTAATTCCGTTGTACATAATTTTTTTGATAAGAATAAGGTGGTCATCCTTGTCAAAAGCTTTTTTGAAATCGCAATATATTGCATCTACCTGGTGGCCTCGATCCATACTAGTAAATAAGAAATTTGAGTAAATAAGTAAATTACTCATGGTAGATTTGCCTTTTACAAACCCGTGTTGTTGTTCAGTAATTTTGGCAGCAAGCTGGGGATATATATTGTTATGGACAAGTCTTTCCAATAGTTTAGGGATCGCCGAGAGAATGGATATTGGCCTATAGTTTTCCACTCTTTGACGCGAGTCACCCTTGTGGACCGGTATAATATAGGCCAACTTCCACCTATCAGGGAAAACTCCATCACTCAGGCATTTATTAAATATTATGGTAAGCGGCACACACAGTGACGACGCAGCAGATCTAAGGAAAAACGCCGGTATTCCATCGTGACCCGCACCCTTGTTTATGTCCATCGATTTTAAACTCGAGTGCACTTCTTTTTCCGTTAGTTTAATTGTGTGAATGTGCGCAAGTCCAGAGTCCTGAACTTCCTCAAGTTGGTCAATGTTAATAATTGGGTCATTGATAGAGGAAGGTTCAAATGTTGACTTAAAGAATTCAGAGAACATATCACAAATTTCCTGGGCATCGTTAGATTTGCGCCCTTCGAAGGACATTGCAGCAGGGTATCCATCAGACGATTTTAATGAGGATATGTATGACCAAAAGCTTTTGATGTTATTTTGAAATGAACTTTCGATGTTGTCAAAAAATAACCTTCGGGTTTCATAAGTCAATTTTTTGTATGTAGCACGTAAGAAGGAAAATTCACGATAATCAGAAAGACCTTTATATGTCTTCCATTTGAGCCAGACTTTATCTTTTTTCCTTGATAACCTAATAAGTTCTGGAGTAAACCATATGGGGAATTTGTCATTTCGTCGTGCCAATACTGGAATAAGCTTATCAATTACACTGTTTATTTTTAAATAGAATCGATCTACTGCTTTTTCGGCTGATAAATTTGCGATTTCAGATAACCAATCAATACAATTAATGTCCTCATTAATCTGAGCATAATTAGCTTTCCTGAAATTGCGCCTACGCTGTATTTTGTTTTTGATTTTTGGTTGAATTACGAAGGATATATCAAATTCAAGGGCTGGGTGGTGTCTATCCTCTGAGATGAGAGGGTTGTTGCTACGTGTAACATTTGTTTCACGACTGTAGAATACGAGGTCTAAGTATTTTTCATTATGGTTAGGTATACAGTTATATTGGAATAAGTCCATCAATGACATTGCTTGAAGCAATGTTTTCGATGCAGCCGTATTTGAGGAGGCGAGACCTTGACTGCTGTTTTCGGAAAATGACCAAGTCAGAGTTGGTAGATTCATATCTCCTAGTACACAAAAAGTATTATTTGGTTGTGATGAATATACAGATTCCAGGTTTTTGGAGAACGTATCATAGACCGTAGGTTGTGAGGCAGGAGGTATGTATACTGCACATATGATGAGATTGAAAGACCTTACAGGAATAGAAATGAAGATTTGTTCGATTTGACCATTTTCCCAGTCATCTAGCTGGGAAGATGCAAGCTCCTTGCGCACTGCTACCAACACACCGCCTCCATTCATTTTACCAGTGAGTGTACGGTCCCTATCACGTCGGAATACCGTGTAACGCGAATCTATGAATTCAGCAGTATTTATATTTGCTACAAGCCATGTTTCAACTAGAACTATAACGTCGTAGTTATTCGATAATACATTAATTAGTAGCTCCTGGGTTTTGGTCCTAATACCACCACAGTTCTGGTAATAAACGGTTATAGATGATGATGAGATCATTTCACCAGAGTAGGAGTGCCGTTTGACATATTCCACAATCGCACGAGTGATACATTATGCAGGGCATATGAGGCTTCGAAATTACAAAAAAAACATAGACTACTTATTAGATCAATGAATGTGAAATATGTTGACATTTTAGAATGTGAATGAATATGTGAGAAACATGGTATTGGTTTAAAGTTATAGGGATATTGCGCGCTAAACAAAAATATAAAGTAGCTTTGAAAGAAACAAATTACAGGATACAGAATACTGTGAGAAAGCGGATACCAAAGACAACAGTAACATGTTTGTAGTCACATGTTTTGCTGATCATGTGTGATTATCTTTTGAAGGTCTCCCTCACGGCGAATGGTGAAAACCCGAGAGAGATCGTTTCTCTTCGCCAGAATACTGCCGTTCCGCACCCATATGTATTTAAAGCCGTTAGCTTTTCCGGCGGCTCGTGTTTTGGCAAATAGGATTTTATTTTTCAATGTAAGGTGCTCGTTTATATAAAAATTGGTGGTGGGAGCACCAAATCCTAATTGTTCCGTGGTAAGGCCGCGGCGAGTCCTTGCTGCAGTGATGACATCATCACGAAGTCGTTTTGTGGATAGCTGTACGACTATATTGCGCGGACGGTTGGAGGGCGAGGAGTGTCCGCGAGCGACGCGATGCGCAGAAACCACATAGCTACTTGGAAGCGGGACGTTAATGTTGGATCCTATTTTCTCTATTAATGTCATCAAATTTTCGCCCTTTGCTTCGGGAATCCCATGGATGTCTACATTGCATATTCTGCTGCGCTGCTCCATCTCATCTTGTGCATCTCGGAGTGACTGGACTTCTTGCCGGAGGTTTGAGTTTTCTTCTTGGAGAACGCTCACACATCCCAGAATTTTTGTGTATTGGTCCTTCCACTCGTTAGACAGCGCATCTAATTTTAACTGAACAGCGTCAATTGCTTTCTTGTTTTCACTGCGCATGATTTCAAGTTTCGACTCAAAAAAATTGATTAATGAGTCAGTGTCAATGTTAATCATTGACTGATGCGCCGACGGTGAATCAATAGGGCCAGACGTGGTTGCTAAAGGTGAAGATGTATCTTTCTTTGCACTGCAAACCTTGCGAGTTTTAGACATTTTGGTTGATTTATATCTTAGTTTGTAGGTAGGTTTCTTATAGTTGTTCAGAAATACCCCTTATTGAGTTAAAATTAATTTAACTTATTTGTCTATGACAAAAAAAAAACCTCTTCACAAATTCAAAAAGATTTCAAAAATTCAAAAACATAAATTGTCTGTGGTTGTAGCTTACAATGACAGTGAATTCGTTATGCGTAATTTTTCAGGGCAATATGTAAAGTTGTTTCGCACTGTCAACACGAAATACACTATTATTTTGATTAATTTTTCACTAGTTTATATGTTTCAACTTTGATTACTTGCTAAATTTGCTTAAATTTCACTACTTTTGTCATTAAATATGGATCTGTCAGAATCAGCTGTTGTTTTCACTTGTCCATGAGTTCAACATTCTAATGTATAAAAAAATATAACTCTTTTGAATACAAGAATAATAATTATCGATCATGAAAATACCCGAATGCCTTCACTGTACGAATATATAATATTATCTCCGTAAGTAAGGCGTTGGTCTGAACAAACGCTTGGCGACATCCTATTTAATTTGGGAGGAGATTCACGGGAACCGGCGCCTGGGAACCATATTCTGAGTTACCAATGCTCCTGCCACAGGTCGAATGAAGTGGTTCGCTACGTTTGGTGACTTAGCAGGGGTGAACGGAGGGTTGACGTATCTGGAACACATTGATGGGTCGGCCTACTTACTGCGGAGAGAGGTCGGTTGAGGGAGATCCTGTAAGTCGGTTATCGCTGTCCGGGCCACTGGATAGCACAGGGGCCTGACCCTCGAGCTTACGACCAAAGGTGAGCTGCCTCATCAGCCAGCGAAAAAACCCTGCCGCTGATGTTGTGCCGGTTCGTGGCCGGAACCCAATCCGGCGTTTAAGGCATTGGGCGACCTCTACGGCCGTACTCTTCTGCCCCATTGCCTTGAACCGCAGTCGGAAGAACATACCCTTCATTCGGTGTGTTCAGTTGCTTTACTCTCCAACTCCCTTCCTAATCTTTTAACCTGATCCTTCCCAACTTCTCCTTAAATCCCCCAAACCAAACAAACCTAAAAAAACACGAACTGACAACTAAATAACATCAACCTTATTGCAGCGAATAGCAGGATGAAGGTTAATTTCGCCAATATTCGCGGTCCGCACACCAACCTAATTCCCATCCACCACCTCCTTTTATCCCAAAATCCCCATCTCTTCTTCCTTACGGAGACTCAGATCGCCGAGCCCCCAGTCACCTACTACTTGAACTGCCCAGGCTATCACTTGGAAAGCCTTTTCAGGCCAAAGGGAGGTGTCTGCCTTTACAGCCGTGCTGACATAAGCTGCGCTCGTCTCGCAAACGTCGAGAGCGCTAAACACGAAGTGCTATGGGTACGCGTAGATTTCACAAACCTTGCTATATAAGACACTGTTGAGTTGTTTAAATATCTGAGCAACATCGTAGATATTCTCTTGCCCCGCTACCCATCGGCCGAGTTTGTGATTTTGGGTGACTTCAATTTTCAATAATAAATGATGGTTGAAGTTCTCCGGCCCAACAAGCTTGGCCGGCAGATCGGCGGAATCCTTTGCTTTGAATCAATGGATTAAGCCAACTCGCAGAATCTCCGACCAGAATACCTGTCGTCCCATCACATCGAGCCAACTTACTCGATCTGTTTCTCACCAGGGAGCCACCCGGGTACAGAGTGGAGGTTACAGAGCCTTTACGATCTTCCGACCACTGTCTGATTACCACCTCTATCCCATACTCCATGAACAGTCAATCTGGCAATCACGCAAAGAGGAAGGTAAGGCACTACGGGCCAGCAAAATGGGAAGGCATGCGGTCATTCTTCAACACTTTTCCTTGGAGTGCGGTCTGATTTAGCTGAAAGGACCCATCAATCTGTACACGCGAGGAGGAAGAGGTATTCACATCTGTGATGGATTGCTATATTCCTTTCTTCGTCAAATTCTTTGGAGCGGGCACAAAGCCTTGGTTTGACCATCGCTGTGCTGAAGCGGTCATACTAAAAAACACGGCTTATAATGCACTCCGGAAATTGGCTCGGTTTTGAAAATTTTATAAAATGTTTTTCAACTATAAAATTAGGAGTAAGCGCCAGATTTTATTTTTCGAGACGATGAATTAGTAACTTCCCACGGGATCCCTCCAGAAACATTTCAGATTTTAGTAATACATTCGTCGGAAATAATTAAAATAAACCCACGGAAAGATCAATTTTCCAGCCCTTGCTAAGGCAAAATCGACCGTAGGTCCATCCATTACGCCGGACCGCGCGCCGAGTATTGTTTTGTTCACGATTTCATCACTTATATCGTTAAGATTTCCACTTTACTTTAGAGATTTGATAAGGCAAATTCAACCGTAAGTCTGTCCAAAACACAACAGCCGCGCGTCTCACATTTTTGTGCACCGCTGCTTCACTTACGTCGTTAAGATTCTGGCTTTTTTTAGGGTATTGTCTCGTCTTAAATAAACGCCCTCTGCTGCGTATCACATAAACTGACGCAAAGCGCAGCTGCCATCGCCGAACTGCAATGTTTTATTGGTTGATCTTGGAAGATAGTCTCAGCATTCAGAATTAAAACGTTGCGTGATATGGCTTTGGTTGTGTTTGGTGATCAGTTCTGAATAGCCAGGTACTTCCTCACCTTCCTTTTCCCCATCTACTCTCCCCTCGCCACTATCTTTAGCCTCACAACATACCCCAATTGGGGTTGCATTAGTTTCACTGTCTCCAGATGGTCGGGAGTAGTGTCTTCTACGCTAATCACATAAAGTCCGCAGTCTAAAGTGGTAATAAACGAAAAAACATACTGTTTCACTAAAACTGTAATTAAACTGAAGCTGTAAAACTAAGTACCTAATGACACTTGCATTTGACATCACATATTGCACCAACTTAAATAATATATCGTTTTGTAAATAAAGGTGTATTAAACTATGCACTACCGGCGGCGCGTGACATCTATATAAGACTCTATGCGCTGCGCTTGTACGCCACGTCAGGCTTACGGAAGAGACCACATAAGTACATTTTAAAACTCGAATTTACATAAATTAAAAGCTAGTCAGTTTTCTCTTCGCTTATGTTTAAAGGTATACACAATAATTGCTGCGACTTATTTCATTAGCTTACTAGTGCAAAACCTTAAACTTTTTTATCACTGGCGATAAACAAAATTTATAAAAGACTGAGGGTAGACTGTACAAACTGAGGGTTTTTAATACTTTGAATATTTTTAAAACTTCTTCAATAGTTGTAAAATTACTTTGTGGCGTCATTTTGATTATATATTATAAATGAAATAGTTTGGAAAGTTTTTAGATTCTCACGGCCAAAAGCATTTTTGTTGTTTGTTACACATCTATGTATTTACACATCTTCGGATCTACCGGATCTGCCCTGATGATGGACACTGCAACGCTGTCCGAAACGTCGGCTAAAGAAGGAGTTAGCGCAACACGGCATAACACCCCAAAAACAAACAACAAAAATGAAATAGTTTGTTGACATCACTTTTAATCAAAAATAATCGACATGTTATTTTTAACATTTTCATTAACCTGACGAAGAAGCCATTGGATTTGAAATATGTAGATTTGAACAAAAATTGTGTTAACATTGTATTTAATTTTAATATAATTAATTACGGTATGGAATAAGCACTTCGGGACATTCTTGCAAAACTAGTTTAAATTACAACACAATATTATTACATTATATTTACGAGGTGTTTTTTACTATTATTGTAGAGCTGCACATCTAGACACAGGAATTCCCCAGTGAAACAAGTGGGTTATGATATAATTGTAACATGTTTATTTAAAATAAATACATTGAATTGAATTACTAACTAGATTCAGATATATGCTGACAACATGGCTCGATGTATGGCAAGTAGAAATACTTAACGCTAGGCGATTCTGTCAATCTAATTTATAATACTCAATGTAGCATGTAGATTTAGTAATATTTTAGATGTTAAATTATTAATAATAACAATATTATTATTAATAACTGCAATTAAGCAGTTTAACGAGATCATACTTCCAATAAACATATAAAATAAATTAGTTCGGATAATTGGTTTCACATTTTTCTATTTAACGTTATCACATTTCAGATATTCGAGGACGTGCTCGGCATGTTTTTGGAAACGCGGGTAATTACAACTGAGGTCTACTTACTAAAGCTTAGCACTGTAAGCCGGGTCCACTTCATGATTTATTTTCAAGATGCTTGTGTTAAACCTAGCTTAAGTTCCCATTCCGACTCTTCGCGACTATTCACAGTGGGATCTTGGTATTCATTGTTTCACCATCAGATATAGTCATGCTGAACCGATCACACAATGAATAGCTTGAAAGAACTTAGAACTCAAGAGTACCACTTGTGGAGGAAGATTTTATGGACCGATTGAATAAAAATGTACGCGAAGTTTTATTATGCTGAATAATAAAGATTGGAATTTTCTGGTACTATAATTTGTTATAATAGGTAGATATGGAATAATATAATAACATACTGAATACTGCGGATGAGAATGCAAGTATATTCCAAATAATCTACTTTTTTCAAAGTAATTCGAAATTGAACGTTACTGCTTATGGTACGATCCGAATGATGAACGATATTTTGAACAGCGTAACTGAACATTTTGACAAATGTCAATCACAAAGGCTTTGCTATGTCGTACACAAACTGTATTGTTAGTCATACATTGGAAAGATTATCCGACTTTGAAAAGATTTAAATTGATGATTAAAAAAGGTACACTCTACATAATAAACATAATATAATGTGTTCCTTTTTGGATTAGAGAATATTACTCTTGATGTGAAAAAGTACATAGAGTATAATGCAGAGAAATCTTGTAGGTTTTGCTGTTCAGAAAATACAGAATTACCCAAGTAATAATTCGTTAGAATTATAATAATAATAAAAAGTGTTTTATTTCCTTTATTTTTTGTGAAAAATAAATATAATTATATTCTCACTGGGATCTCCCGTGCTGAGGATTTAATTTAGATGTTAGTAAAATTTGGTAGTATGTTAAGTAATTATAAATATATTGAATAATTTTTTTTCTGAAATAATTATAAACATTTTACATGGTGTTTTTTTGTTCATTTGAGTGCTTCAATTTAAGTCTGTATTTGGTGTCAGTATATTTTCTATTTCTGATTTCCCTATGTTTTGGATGTAGATTTTTATTTGAGATTTAAATGTTAAAATATTGTTGTGAGTTTTGAATGAGAGTGGAATTTTGTTGTAGAGTATAGTACCATAATATAGGAAGCCTTTTCCCCCAAAGTTGTATTTGTGAAATTTATGATTTCGCCTTCGCATTCTATGTGGCAAAGGTCATTAATTAAGGTGTGACATATTGAATGAAAAAACATACACTTAGTAAGACACCACTTTATTTTTGAATCAATAACGATAGCCAACCGGGTTTCGCTTGTCCCAAGCTTCATCAGGGCTAAATATCAACAAATAGCATCAAATTGAAACAAATAGCATCAAATAAATTCCTATTTAACAAATCTTATAACGCTAATAATATAAACATAAATCAAACATTCCAATATCGTAGAGTTCTGTATACAAATAACTTTTCTTCTTTAAGCGTTAAAAAATTCCCATCTGAAATAAAACCCGCTTTTTACACCAATAATAATTTAGGTAAATATTTAATTAATACTAAAGATAAAGACGACAAACTAAGCCACTCGGGCATATATAAACTTAATTGTAATGATTGTTCTGCTTTTTATATTGGAAAAACGGCCCGGAATGTCAACTTAAGAGTAAAAGAACATATACGATGTTTAAACAATAATGCCTTTTCAGAATTCGCGAATCATTTAATAGAATCTAATCATTCATTCGATAAAATCTCGGGAACTAAAGTATTGCATAAAAATGGATCTGGAATTAGATTAAGCAACTTAGAAGCCCTTGAAATAAAAAAAGCAGTTAATAATTATTTAAATATAATAAATAACCAAATTAATTTATCTGATAGTCCCATTTTAAATTTATTCCGCCGCTGAAACTGTTATTTCCTCCCCCCCCCCCTCCTCATCATCCTTAATAATTTGTCTCCACCTTTTCTATTTGCATCTCTTTCTATCTGTTTTGTATCTCTTTCACTCATTGTTTTCATTTACCTATTTATATGTGCCTGTATCTAATTAGCTTTAGTTGATATTTAGCCCTGATGAAGCTTGGGACAAGCGAAACCCGGTTGGCTATCGTTATTGATTCAAAAATAAAGTGGTGTCTTACTAAGTGTATGTTTTTTCATTCAAGATTTTATTTTTATTTTATTTTATAAATATTTAGATGATGCAGTACATTGCAGACTATCACACTAGGCTAATGCCCGATTTTTGGTAGTCATACATAAAATATTTCATCAATAAAATATAATAACAAACAGATAAAAAGTAATAATATGAGAATAAAAAAATCTAAGATAAAAACATACAAGAATAAATAAAACTAAATGCAAATATAGAAATTAGAAGTAAGGTGAGAAATAAAGAAAACTAATATTGAAGAAATTGGAAAGAAGGTGTGATAGAGTAGGTACTTTTTTTATTTTTTTTTTATACATTTAGGTATATTATTTTTTTGTAAAGTTTTATGAGTTTAAGGAGTCTTTGTAGAAAGTTCGTCCCTTTCAAATTACCAATGTTTTACTCTGGAAGTAAAAAGGGAGTTAGAATTATACGACTTTATGTCCGTAATCAGTGAATTATATATTTTCGGAGCGATGTACCAGAATCGACGTTGAGCGAATGAGGTATTTCTTTTAGGCACCAAGCAACCCAGGTTTGATGAAAAACGAGTTTGTACTTGGTGTTCTGGAGCCACTAGTAGGTTATTTTTACGTATATAACATAAGGTTATCTTAGTAAATAACTGTCGAACATCTAAGACCCTGATTTTAGCAAAGAGTTCATTTCAGGGATGGGTAGGTTGGCATTTAAATATTATTCCCAAGATAAGTTTTTGAACTTTAATAATTGGATTGATAATGGATTCAGCACAACCACTCCATCCCACTATACCATACTTTGCTATGGATTTGAAAAGGGCGAAATATACGCTTCTTAGAGTCTGTAAATCTAAGATGGATCTAAGGGAGCAGAATACATGGCAAAGTTTACGGAGTTTTTTTACAGTGTCACTGATATGGGCTTCCCAACGTCGCTGGTTATCTATGATTATTTGTTAATGGTCAAATAAACGAGTTAATTTATTTATTTCATATATATCCCGTTAAACTACAGTTAAGTAGTTTGTCAAACAGGATTTTTATTACAACTTAGACCTTAATTTATACAATAACAATAAACTGACACATTAAATCGCCTAATACAAATTATTTCTACCTAGTAGCCATGTTTTCAGCAAATATCTGACTCTATTTGGAAATTCGAATTTTTATGAGTATTTCATATTTTATTACATTTCCCAAATATTTAACTACCTTTGTTGATTTAAGGGTAGAGCATGTGCAATTAATATTAGGTATGGTTTCTGAAGTGTATAAGTTGAGTGAACAGGAGTGAATGATTTGTTTAGGGCAGTTGTTAGGTATGTTATGTTTGCGTATGGAAAATGTCATATATTGTGTTTTGTCGATGTTAAGTGTGAGAAAGTTAGTATCTAGCCAATGCTTTATTTTTATTAGGCCATTATTAGTTTTGTTAATAACTGATTGCCATGTCTCATCTTCGAATATTAAGAAAGTGTCGTCAGCAAATGATAATATCTGTGTGTTAATGTATATAAGAAATAAATTTGTTCCTAGTATACTACATTGAGGAACACCATAGGACACAGATATTTTTTTGTCTTATATGTATTTTATCAGAGTGGATGAGAGTTTGTTGTTTTCGGTTTATCAAATAGTTTTCAAACCATGTGTAAGCTACTCCTGTTATTCCAAACTGCTGTAGTTTTTTTAGCGGTAGGAGATGAGAGACCATATCAAATGCTTTTGCGAGATCGAAAATTTATGAAAAATATGAAAAACAGCAAGTGGTTTATGACCAATGTCAAGATTATAAGAAACGATCTTTTTGAGGTCGGCAATTGCGTCTGAAGTGCTCCTACCTTTGCGAAAGCCATATTGATTGTCCGATAATATTTTGTTATCTTCGAGGAACTTACACAGTCTATTTTTCACTGCTTTTTCTACAATTTTAGTTATTGTGCTTAGTAACGATATCGGTTGGTAGTTATTTACAGATAATTTGTCATCTGCTTTGAAGATTTCAATTATTGTGGCCTGTTTTAGGGAGTTAGGAAAATGCCAGTTTTAAAGCTTAAGTTGATTATGTGTTTAAGAGGGGAGGTGATATATTTTTGGGTGCGTTTAATAATTTTTGTCGAGATGTGATCTATTCCGGTGGAGTAACTATTTTTGAGAGATGCTATCAGTTATATAATTTCTGGTTCATTAGTGGGAGTGAAGTGGAAAGGGCTATAGCTCAGAGTACTGATAGGCACATTGTTTGCAAGATCTTTTTCTGAGACGCTGTTTCTGTCTAAAATATTTTTTGCTAATTTGGGCCCGATATTGGAGAAAAGTTGATTGAAGTGATCGGATATTTTATTAGGGTCAGTATTTATATGTATTGATCGAACTTCGATATTAATCTTAATAATAGGTGTGTCAGTTTTATTGATGTTGGCTATATCTTTTATGTTATTCCAATTTTTTTTTCATCTGTTACTTCACTGATTTTTTTTGTAGTAATCTCTTTTAACATTGTCAATTATTTTTTTGGAGTTGTTTCTATAGCGTTTGTAGAATATGAGAGAAGTATAATCACTGAGGTTTTTCCTACATAAGTTATGTAACTTATCACGCTTCCTGACACAGTGGAGAATACCAGCAGTGATCCATGGTTTGAGTTTTGTGTCCGATCGGTTTTTTTACTTATTGTGAATGTTGTTGCGTTGGCCAAGTGGTTATGTAAAATATTTAAAAATAATTGACATGCGAAGGTAGTATCAGTACAAGAATAGATGAGATCCCAGTTTTCTTTCGAGACATGATTTAGGAGAACTTCATAAGAAATCTTCTCTTGGGGTTGAGTATTTTGAAGTGGTTTGCGAATTTTTTTGGTGATGGATGTGATGATTGCATAGTGGTCTGTAATAGTTGATTGGTATACGATGGATTTATTGTCTAGTTTACTCTTAACAAAGACATGGTCTATACAACTACTATTGCTTGAGTCTGATTGTCTTGTAGGAGCGGTGACAGTTGGAAAATATCCCAATAAAGTTAGTAAATTTAGGTAATCGTTGGCTTGTGGATGCATTTGGTTTATTATATTTATGTTAAGGTCTCCAATTATATAGGTGTTTTGGCAGTGTTCTATGTTTGTTAATATTTCTTGTAGTGAGTGTAAGAATGGGGTTATATTATGTGTGTTTGGAGATCTGTATAGGGAAAGGATTGTTATGAGGTTTTCAAGTTGAATTAGAAGACAGTTTGATGACAGTTTACAGTTTATTTTTTAATTCTTACCTCTTTAACGGAGTGAGCGATGTGATTTTTAATGTATACAATAACGCTATCGTTTTGAGTTTGGTTATGTACTGTGTTATAGTGATTGTAGTTTCTTATCGTTATAGGTGTGAAATTTTTTTGAATCCAACATTCGGTCAGGACAATTAAATCAGAGTCTAAGCTAAGATCAGTTAGGATAATTAGTAGTTCATCAAAAATTTTGTAAATTCTTCTTACATTCATAGAGAATATAGTAAGGGCAGAATTGACTAATAATGATTGATGAAATACTTGATAATCATTAGTTGATGTACATGGGATTGGTGTTATATTATCTAGTAAATCTGTTAATTCATCCATTTTTTGTTATTTGCTTTGCGTTACTGATTGGCAGTAAGGATGCAGTGGCAGTGATATCATTGTAAGTAATGCAGGTATTAGGTAGTTGTGAAGATATAACATGAGGATAAAATTTATACGGTGTCATTTTGAAATGAGTGTTATAGAAGTAAGACTTGAAAGCGTTAGTTTTAAGTATAAGTATTGGTTTACATGGAATAAAGTATAGATAGGTATTGTAGGAAAGACATATTTAAAGAAGTTTCTATTTTTGGCAAAACTAAAATCAATAGATTTTAAAAGAAAAAAAAAAGATTTTTTTTCTGTCTTGATAATAATTGCAGTTATATTGTTTTTATGAATGATCATGTAATTGAGTTGAATACTATTAAAATAAATTGTGACATGTATTTCTGTTGTAGGTAAAAGTAGAGAAGGATTTTCACTGTTCTTCAAAGCAATAACAATAATATACACTTAGGGTTAATAGACACTTAGGGTTAATATCAAGAGTATCAAGAATATAAGATTTATATTTATTAGTACGAGAATTTCAAACAAAGATTTAGTGATAGTAATATTGTTTGTAGATAAAAATCACTTCTGGTTAAGTAGTGTATGATTTTTTTTCCCAAAAGTTAATGTTGGCAATACTGAAAACAATAAACTTTAAACTGTTAATTTCACGTTTGGTACTAATTATAGTAGTATTATATTTGTGTGTGGTCGTGTCAAGATATTGATAGTTAGAATGAGTAGTTCCGTAAATTTCTGTCGATGATAATAGTAGAGCAGGATGTAAACAGTTTTTCAGAGTAATGACAATAATATAGAGTTCAGTGGGTTTTATAATGTAAACAGTAAAGAACCTCTGACACGAGTCTATATCAAAAATACAAGATTTATATTTGTTAATACTGAAACTACATTTAATATTGAAATAAAGAGCCTTAACAAAAAATCTTACTATCGTAGGATTATTTGAAAATAAG
This sequence comes from Hesperophylax magnus, assembly GCA_026573805.1. NCBI lineage: Eukaryota > Metazoa > Arthropoda > Insecta > Trichoptera > Limnephilidae > Hesperophylax > Hesperophylax magnus. Next base: position 17,937,316 of record JAIUSX010000014.1, read on the forward strand.
TAGGCTTTAAAGTAATTATGTTCTGGTTTGTGGTCTTACGCATTTTAGGAGGGAGAGAAGTAAATGAGTGTATAGTGTAGGTAATGCACGAAAAAGATAAAATAAAAACAATTAAATTAGTGCCATCGTAGGGCGAGTATAGTTTACGAGTTATTAGGTGTGAGAGATAGAAGGTGTTTATTTTTTCGCTGAGAAGCAGGACAGGCGTCTCAATGTCTTTACGTATATATACCTTTCCATCCCTGGTCCATGCGAATTTGAAAATGTTATCTCTTGAAGCCTTCCGTGCAAGATACCATAGGTGTTTCGCACGAAATGTTAGGTGTTCGGATACGTAGATGTGGGAGCGGGTTCCTGCCATTCCAATAACAGTAGTATTGAGTTTATTATCTCTATTTGTAGCTTGTTTGTTGAATGTCTTGATGTATTTCAGGAAGTTGTTTCGGTCGATACAAGTTTTGAATCTAAGAATTATAGGCCTCTGTTGATCTTTGTTTTTTTGGGCGATACGGTACGCCGTATCAACGTTATTGAGTTTTGTGTTGGTGCTCGTTGTTTTTTAATGTTAAAGATAATGTCTCTTAGATTTTCGCCATTTACTTCGGTGATTCCCCTAATTTCCACGTTTTTTGCTCTATTTTCTCTTTCAATTTGTTCGAGTTGTCCTTCTAATTGTTCTACGGGAAATTTTTTAAACTAGTTTTTTATTTGTGTTCTAGTTCGTGAACACGAAGTAAGATATCTTCATATTGTTTACTCAATGTTTCTATTGTAGTGAGGATTTGAGTGTTTTGTTCTAGTATTTAGTTTTGTTTAGTCAATAGTTCACTATCTATAGGTGAACTATCAACAATGCTGGGATTAGCCATAGGTACAACATTTAAACATTTCTTGCATTTAATTTATGCACGCTTCTCCTTGCTAAGGCGTCGGTATGTACTTTCAGCCACTCCCCCGCAGTGTAGATGAAAAGTTCCTTTGCATGTGGTGCACGCGAACACAAAATCGGCAGATAATGTTTGTTCCTGGCAGTCGTTGCAATTAGTCATGTTGTTGGTTATTATTTATTATTGAAATAGGAACGTGTATAGTAATGCAGAGCGCTGCTTACACTGAAGTGAATTCACTTTTATATTTATTATTATAATATTTTGAAAATAAAAGTAGAAATAAATAGTCTTAGCACTTGTATTTTTGTGTGTTTGACTAGAGATATGTTGTAAGCAGGTCGCTTGTGACATATAGCGAAATAATTATAAGATTAATTAACTAGCCACAGATACGAACTACAGGAAAAAATAGTTGGATTAACTTGACGATTTCAATCACTGACAGTTCACAGATCTTAATCATATAAAATCACTGTAACAAGACCGTTTAGGTTCAGCTAAATTGTATAGTTCACTTGAATGATGTAAAGGTAAACACCAACCGACGGATTGTTCGATTTTTATGATATATTGACTGTGTAATAAGATTAGTTTTGAGGAGCGATTTTTTTGCGTGCACACTGTTGATTGGACCTAAAATACTTCCTTGAGGTACCCCGAATTTGACATCAACAAACACATTGGTTATCTTGTTAAGTTATATGGTTTGCTTTCTATTTTCCATATTACTTGAAAAAATGTCATTTCATTATGAGTAATCCTTATATTTTCTTGTTTTTAAAAAAGATGTGAGTGATTTATTATGTCGAAGGCTTTAGAAAGGTGGAGGGATATGCCGATGCATTTTTTTATGTGAGTCTAGAGGGTTGAATATATTCAATTACTAAGGCTATGGCGATTTTCCTAAATTTTGTCTGTACCCAAATTGTTTGTTTTATTCTAGGTGAGTTGATATAAGATTGTTATTTCTAAGATTTTAGATAAAGTTTTTAGAATTGTATTTGGTCTATAATTATTGATATCTGTATGATTACCTATTTTAAAAATTGGTGTGGTGGTCCCTATTTTGAATTGTGATGGAAATCTGCTTTCCGCAATGGATTTGTTCATGAGGAAGTGTATCGGTTCGATAAGTTCGTCTTGTAAATATTTTATTGTTTTCATTGTGATTCCATCACTACCAGATGAAGATGTTGGTTTGAATTTACATTAAATAAGTTTTAGTTCGTGCTTAGTGGTTGGTTTAAGTGAAAATTTCTTCCTTTGAGAATTTGAGTGTTTGTTTATAGGGTTAAAGTATTGAGGTATGGTTATTTTGTTCGCTAAATTCGAGGATATGTTTGCAAAAAATTGTTTGTGTAGTTTATTAGTTGATGTATATTTTTATTGAGGGAGAGTGTGTATTTTATTACTTTACCTGAGACTGATTTAATGCGCTAAATTATATAATTGTTTAAGGAAATTTATTAGGTTATTTTGAAAAGTGACAGCTCAAGTTTCTGGTTAACGTGTTATAAGTTTTTAAAAGTATTTATTTACTTCAATTGTATTAAAAACAATACAGAGACACTCCACTCGTTTTATTTTAAATTTAATAACGGTTTTATCTGGAAATAAGTAGATTTAACTAGGTTTCCCAGTGTTTTATTGCAGAGCTGTAGATGTTATTGCGCAGCATTAGATAGGTAGGTATACAACTAATACCTCAACATTTCGTGACCTACAATCTATTAGAAATTGGAATCTTCAACGACGAGGAGTACATCAAAGCAACTTGAGTTGTTTTTCTTTGCTAATTTTATAAAATGATTGTTATTGTGGTAAGCCAAGTGATCAAAAGGTTTTCCACAGAAGATGATTATAGGCAGAACATCGTGCTACTTAAATATTGGGCTTTATTACCTTGTGTTGTATTACACTAACAAACGCTCGAAGTTACTATCTAAATTAGCTTTGTAATTGAAACAGGTCGGTTGTATTTAAACAATAAAAGTGGTTAAAACTAAGGACGGGTTGTTTCACAGAATTTGAAAAATTCATCAAATTTCAACGTTAATCTTCAAATTCTGTGTAAGTTCTATTCAAGTCCAGTTATAATATCATTGTAGTCCAGCTGCTTCACAGGACTGAAATAATAACAGAACTTAATATAACTTGAAAATTATGTTTAAAATTGATGAAATGTTCAAATTCTGTGAAACAACTCTCATCCTTAAGGTTGATTATTTTTAACGGGAACTATTGTTTAATTCTGGGATATTAACACTAGAATACCAGGAGTTGAGGAAGATGGCCGGGTAAATTCGTCTTGGTCATACTTTAACTCCTAACCTTCACATGTTTAAGACACGTACGCTTATTAAATTATGCAAATTTGCAAAACATTTTTTTAGGTTTGCTCGACATTATCTTGACTGTAAAGTTATAAGGTAGCATTCCTAACTTTGTTATACCTACACTTTGAGGCCAAATGCATTAAAAACCCATTTTGGTTAAAAAAGGCGTAGGTATATTTTGTAGACTACATCCTCTACGTTCTCGTAAATGACACAATTTTTAGACTATATGTATTTTTAAAGCTAGTATTTGAGGTTATCATTGATATAAATTTAGATGAATACTTCACAAAGATACATTTTTAGATGAAAACATTCATTCTTGTAGTATGATTTGGTTAAAAATATTTATGTTTGTTACATGTGAATGTCACCAAATACGAAAATCATAATAATATACGAAAGTCATAATATTTATAAAAGCGGATTAGTTATTTATTAGATAATATATGGAGATTCAGTACAGAATATTGAGATAGCTTTGTCTTGTTAAGGTATCTCCAATTATCTGATAGTTTTAAGAATGCTTCACTTGCCGAACGCCATTGTTCGTACACATAAGGCATACATAACATTAACAGAATGTCCATTCATAGTATATATGTCGTATTGTCCCCTTAATCGCAATATGATATAATATGCACAATTATCTTCTTATACTACACATTATTGCAGCATTATATTGACAAAATAAATTAACTCTGAAAATCTCATAGACTATGTATACACCTTTTTTTAAGGTTGCAACTACACTCGGCGTCACAAAAATCGCACCTGTTGCAAAATATTATGAGATAATAACGCAATCAAGCCGATCGGAACCGGTCGGTGGCTGAGTTGGCATCGCGTCTGGGCCCCACCCAGGCGTAGTGTGTTCAATTTTTCTGCTGGCTAAGTTCTCCATCACGACATAGGCAAAATATTCCGCTTACTCTGATGGTAGTACGATATTTTTAAATATTGTCAGGTTATTTGTAACCTGGGAATGTTTGTCTTTCTTTAAAAAAAATCGCGATTTTCGAGTGTGCACCGTCGTCGCCCTGGTCCACGCCTCCGGATGACGCCACCAGTATGTTGAAACCATTGGAAACCCCGTCTAGCAGCAAAACACTTTAAATTTAATTGCCGAGTAACATCACTCTGTCACATCCCTGATTGCAGTAGTGCCACCACTTGAGCGGCTTCATCAGCAGTAGTGTCCATATTAAGGGTTTATTTTCTAGTGCAAATTGTTTAAGTGTATCCTCCTCATCGTTCGAATTGTGAATGACCTACACTTGACTGCTCCTTTTATAGCCCAGGAAGATGACACAAGTAGTAACACCTGTAAAGAGTATATGCGAAAATTTGTATCGTTTATGAAATGAAAATTAGCCAGATACGAGGTCGTTAAATGTACTTTCAATTGATATCAATGCTGATGCGAGCATCTTCCAATGTAATATCGGTAGAACAAGGTCAGCATACCTACCTGACGCCCGTGCTCTAACAATTCAAATCCGCCTATTAAGATAGGGGAATCTATCAAACAGACCGCTCGTTTCTGTCGAGTCAAGGGTTTTTTCAGGTATTTTGGGGCTACAGGCTAGAAGTGGTTGCCAAATTCAATATTGTGATTTGTAAAGGGTGAGCAGTTGTGTACTATTTAAGTATCTGCGGGCCCTGTACAGACACCCAGCTTCTGCAAGTCTAGCATAACTTTGGCTTCGATTGAACCTCCGGAACTGAGCTGGTCACTTAGAGTTCCACCAAGTATGTCAATGGAAGGCTTGTTGGGAAGATTTCTTCCGTTGAAGGAGACTAGGTTGTCATTTCTAACCGTTTTATACGTATTCAGACATGATTGGGTGTTTGAAACATTAAATTCGACTAGGTTATTCTTACCCCAAGAGGAACCCGTCTCGAGGTATCCGCCCATTCTCTGTTTCAAAGCCCTCCGAGCAGTTGGAGTTTGTGTATGCTTTGGGGACTTGTCAAACAAAAGCTATCATGAACTGTACTATCATCCGCGTAACAGTGAATTTGTGCACACAACCAAAGGTCATTGTTGTGCAACAAAAAGAAAGTTGGAAACATAACCGATCCCTGTGGGACGCCAGCATTTATTCAGTGAGAGGAAGAGATGAAATAATGGCCAACCGTCTGAATCGATATTTCCATAAAAATTCGGCAATCCACGTACACAAGGATAAGGGAAGTCAGTAAGAAGGCAATTTGTTGACAAGTCCTCGGTGCCAAACCCAGTCGAAGGCCTTGGAAATGTCCAGTGCAACCGTTTGGGTCTCACCGTAACGTTCCAGGCACCGCCCCCAAACATGCGTCACGTACGCGAGAAGATCACCGCACGAGCGGTTCCGCCGGAATCCGTATTGACGGTCGTTAATAATTTTGTTCTTATCGATGTATGTGAGCAGTTTGTTGTTGATCACACGTTCCATCACCTTCGATAGAATAAATGTGATCTCTATGGGGCGGTAGTTGGTCGTGTTGAAGCGGTCACCCTTATTTGGAATAGGACGAATCGCCGCTTTTTACCACCCAGTGGGTACAAAGCCCGATTTCAGGGACATGTTGAAAAGCTTTGTCAAAATTGCAGCTATTTCTGCAGCGCACCTCTGCTATACCAGGGCAGCTATTCTGTCATATTCCGGTTAGATGTTTAGCTGGGGAAAACTTACGCTTGAAACTTATTTTCGTAGATGTGCGATTTTTGTGACGCCGAGTGTAGTTTTATCAAGTCAGCATAAAAGGAGCTTGGCAGATTTTATGAATTTTTAATTACGTACCACCACAAAGTTGCGAACTTTTAGAGAATATTTATTTATAAGCAGCAGAAGCAATTAATTTTCATACCGTGTGAAAATACAATGACTGTGTTACTGTGGTAAAACCACTAACGGTGGATCCGGCAGCTTTGAATAACGTTTAACCAGTATAATCATATTGTCTGATTAATAATAAGGGATTTGTGGGAGAAGTACAGAATAAATTATTTGTAATGATTCTAGAGTCTAATAGGACATATCCAGGCCTAAATTCGGATAATTAAAGAATTTTTTAAAATAGTTATTTTATAAATTTAATATTTGAAAGGTCGGTGAGTATAATACATATATGACGGTTGTATATCAACCTAATGACATTTTTTTCCAGTTCGTCTATTAGCATTATAGCTATTGACATTAATTTATTTTATTATTATTTTTGTTTCTTGCTAGAGCAATTCTGATAAGTTATAGAACTCATTGTAGGACGGGAGGAACTTACAATATATAGGATAGAGTTAAAAGGTTCAATTTACATTGGTATTTTGATAAGAGTAAATATAAGTTTTACATGCAAAACAGTATAAAAATAGAAAAGGGAGGTTAAGTAGAACAAACAAAAGGAAACACATGGGTATACACAAAAGCGCAAAATCAAGGTAAGAATTTACTGATAAAAATAGATTATTCTCGATTACAAATACAGATGATAGAAAAAGAAACAAGACAAAATACAACATGACAAGAATTACTAATTTTCGTTTTTTCCAATTTTTATGAGAACTTGGGCCTGAACTCAAACACATAAAATTAATGCCTTAACACTTTTAGGTGAATATAGTGATAAATATTATTATAAAATGTTTATTTGATTTATCCCATGGTATTTAATTTATTTATTGAGTGATGTAATTAAGAAGAGAAGTGAATAAAAAAAGAAATTAATTTTAGAATTAAGACTTTCACAACAACGTTTAATTATTCAGTGTGTTCAGAGAGCTTCCTGAAATAAAGAATGGACTGAGAAACCCTTGCGCCGCTGTTTTACTCTCAAATTGTTGTTTCCGGTGCCTTTCTTTCCTCGAAAAATAGATTAGGCGAAGAATGAAAAATGTCATTAAAAACCCTTTAAATAAATAACAGTTTTACATCATCTTGGAGGAAATAGCCATGTAAATAAATCCTTCATGGAACTTACTGAACTAAAGCTATAAAAATAATTTTGATAAAATAAATTTGTTTGAATACCACTTCATCGAGTATGTGACTAATATATAACCCAACGGGTTTCGGTTCCGCCTGAACCTTTCTCAGGGTTTCATAAAAACATACATGAATCCTGACGAAAGTTCAGGCGGAAACGAAACCGGTTGGTTTGTAATGTGTTCGTTTTTATACATAAAATTATGAATGACCAAATGCCTAAATACTTTAAAGTAGTTATTTTATTCAAATTATAAATATGCATACTCATAATCTAAGCGTCAAATCAGGTACATGTAATACGGTGGTACCTATAAGTAGTTTAATTCACATTTGTCTCAGGGATCACATTTCTACTGCGTTCAGTCTAATTTCGTCCATTTGTGTCAGCTCAACATCTCACTACCATTCATCGGGGTTGGTACCAGAATTTCACCGTAGTTATCGGTTCACTTCTTGTCAACTAGGGGTTAAAAAAGAGAATATTAAGCTTTATGCCACTCTCAATTGGAATATGGAATAATAGGATGGGGCTCAGTAGTATTAGATCTCATAAAACGACTAAAGATATCTCAGATATGCACCATATAAGACCATATTAAAGGTACCCACAAGGACCTTAACAACAGAATTTTTTAAATAGTTCGATATTCAATAAATCTAGGCCAAAAATGTTCTGATTTATCACCTCAAAAAAGAGGAGGAAAACACTTCATATAATCATAAAACTAGAGTAAAGCATTTAGACAACCTAAGAACGGGCTGTTTCAGAGGATTCGAACAATTCTTCAAATTTAAAAGTAAATTTTCAAGTTCTGTTATTATTTCAGTTCTGTCAAGCACCTAACCTATAATGATATAACAACATAATTTGAATAGGACTTCCACAAAACCCGAAAATGAACGTTGAAATTTGATGAATTGTTCAAATTCTGTGAATCAACCCATTCTGATATACCTGATAAGCTACTTTTGGACAAAGAAGATCTGAATTTTAGCAGTATAGTTGTATACCAAACTTCCATCCAGTGTCAAACAAATTAAAAAAATATAATAACTACATTAAGTCCATCAAATCTGGGCTTAGACTAGTATTTTAAAAACATCGTTAATGAAGTTAATGAAAATTTTCTACCCAAACCGTAAAGTTGTACCAAAGAAGTCGCTGAAAAGCTCAATTTAAAACCTAGTCCCCCTCATCACAGGATCTCTTGGTGAGGAGTTCTAAGAAAATAATCTACATCTCTTTTGTGTTTATATTTCATATAAATATAAAAATATAATACAGTAATTAAATAAAAATGATTAAGTCTAGTACCTTTCTCCCTTCATTCGCTCTGCCTTTCTAAATGTCTCTGTCTTAAACAGTCGCGGCCGGTGCCTCAAATGGTTGGTGGTTCACCGAGTAATTCCTCAAAAATATAAAATATAGGTATATATAATATTTATAGAGAAGATCAATTCTTCGAACTGTTTATTATATACTCCACACTTATTATTACGTCAATAATGTTAAAAGATTATTATAATTATATAAGAATAGAGATACCGGAATAATTTCATATAACTCAGTAATTTTAAGCTCAGAATTCCTATTGATTACATTAATTATGTCAGTTTGATGAATCAATTGCATCTAATAACACTGTCTGACAGGAGAATTATTGCAGACCTGGTTGTGTTACACAGAGTCATTAACAACTTACTTGATAGTCCTGCCATCCTTGCCACATGTACCGACTAGGAATACAAGACAAAATATAACATTCTTCTGCAATACATACACGACCAACTATAAGACACACTCACTGACCAACAGGATGCATGATCTGGGCAACAAGTATGGGGGTGCTGTTGATTTATTTATTGACTCAATTTATAGAATTAAGCATAATCTATAACAACACTTTGTCGAATCCTACAAACTAGAGTAGCGTTGGTAAATTAGTTTTAATGATTTGTCTTTTATGTAGTGTTGTTGTAGTTTCTTTTATACCATATGTTACTCTTACGTTTTACTAATATTGCTTCCTATTAAGTTTTTTTAAAAATTATTTCTTAGTATTTTCTCATTTTACTTGTAATCACAATTTTACAATTGTGTATTTTTTAAATGCTTTACAATGGATAACATCTATTTACTGCCAGTATCTCATGTATAATACAGATATTCTCCTATGTACACTGCATCATGTATCACTTCTATGTAAAAGCCTTTTTAGGCGTATATATAAACAAATAAATAACAGATCTGTTAATAACACAATAATAATATAATCAAACGTTTCATTATTCGGCGCGGGTGTTTACTAATCTAACGAGCTTTAATGTGAAGTTTGCAATAAGCGACAAAAACGCACATAAACAAAATGTTACTTTTTAACTGTAAAACAAACAAAAGCTAATAATATCAACGTCCAATAGGTTCACTAACCCAAGGGCTGTATTACAAGATAATATTACACGAAAAGAATAGCTGACCCGTTGACTCATGGTTGCATTTTACACGAGAAATGACTTTTTTATATGGTGGCATACAGAGCTCCGGGCCAAAATCATGAGTTTAAATTATGGTTGTTGGAAAATAAGAAACACGAGAAATATTATTTTTATCTTGTTCAAACCGTAGGTCAAGAAAAATTACTTCTCTGCAGCCCTTTCTTCGGATACTTTCGATTCTCTTCGGGTCATCTTCACGCCGCCGCATGCCGCCCGTTCAGCGACAATTTTTTCCATACATTTTGTGCGATATAACGGTTTAGCGATGAGCGCTAAGAACTTCATACAAAATGACCATTCCCAAGCGGGGCGTTTAACTATATCGCCCGGAATGGTACGTACCTCGCGTCGTCGTAGCCGTAATTACTGGCGTGCGGGAAGCAAAGCTTGTGTCCGCAATAGATTATTCTCAACTAAATTAATATATTTAGATCGATTTAATTTTTTTTAAAGATTGTGTGCAGTTTCATAATTAAACATATTATGTACAAATACGATGACCTGTAAAATGTTGTTCATTTTTTTTGGCGGTTCAGCGCGTGAGTGGACGTTACCGCGAGCCGCGCCTGGTATTAAATATGATATAGTATTAGCACAAAGCTCAGATGTACGAGTTCAAAGCAGTTCTCAGATGTGCGAGTACTAAGAAATATTTTTATCCATTAGTTTATTATTTGACGGCATTCGTAGTCGAGTGGTAAGGCTAGCAAGCTGGAGGTCACGGGCTTAAATTTTTATTTCACAAATGACTCATTTAAAATAATATATAGTATATTTGCAGAACGTTTCAGAGTGGAAGATACTCTCAGTATTGCCCTGGTATAAGACCACAATTCAGAATTTAAACGTTGCTTGAAATGGCTTTGGTGACCAGATCTGAATAGCTAGGTAGTTCCCCATCTTCCCTTTCCCCATTTATTTCCCCTTCCCACTACTTTTAGCCTCACAACATACCCCAATTAGGGATGCCATAGTTTCACTTTTTCCAGACGGTTGGTGGCAGTTGGAATTCTTGTAGTGTTTCATATTAAAAAAAATTACGTATTCTATTTCCTATTCAAGAAGTAGATTAGTTTTAAACATACCTATATTTTACCTGTGCTTCATTCATTCCACTCCATCCATCACTGCACGGGTACCTACAACATCAGCAGTTATTCATGCAAAGAGTAGTACCCTTAGATCATCGCTGAATTTAATGACCAATATTTTACGATGTAGTTTTATTCAACGCGTTAAGTTATGGTTTACGACGGATAAAGGCCATAAACTCAACAACCTATTCCTACTGTAAAGCGGTGAAGCACAACCTTTTTTAAGTAGGATCAATTTTATCAATAATAATTACAGTATTCAATTTTTAAAGTGAAAGGGAAGGCTTTATTACTATTTCGAAGACATGGAGCTACGGAGGTCTACACAACAATAACACATGTATTTCGGAAACAATGATATAATAATACCGCAGACTTACTAAATCTTTTTAGTGGAAAAACTCTTTGTAAAAAAGTTTTTAAAAAATATCCTCCCTCAGACATTTTGTTAATCGATAAAGAGAGATTTGTCATCAGAATTTAATTATTTCTATACATAGATTACAGTGTATACCAAATTATTTAAATTTGTATATAACATATATATTTAAAATTGTTGTTATAGTGTTTGTTTTATGCTGGGTGCAAGGTAGGTTTGAGTAGGTGACACTGTGGTGGGTAATGTTATAAGTTTCGTTAACACCTCACTAGGAGAACCTGTGCTGAGATCTTTACGTGTTTATGATTTAGTGGTACAAGTATTTATGTGTATTGGTTTAATTTTCTTATATAAATGTAAGTTAGGTTTTTTTTAATCTTTATTGTACATTGTTATCAAATAATATATAAAATATATGTATTTGGGCATGTAAATATGTAAGGCATATATATTTGGGGATCATAGGTGAGGCACGAAATGAAAGGCGTGTCGTGAAGGTCACAGTGTTTATTGAGTCAGTTGCCGGGATGAGGAGATGACGTAGGACAAATGTTGAATACTCCGGTTGCTGCAGTGATGTGGTCCAGGCGGTAGTTGGCGACGGCGCGCTGAGACCGGACTCGATGACTGTCAGGCACTGGCGATCTGGGGAATCAATACTCCAGTGCTGACGGAAGGCCGAAGGTGCGGCGGACCTTGTAGGCGGTTGAGCGGGAACGGCGTAGATCAGTGAGGATGCTGCGTGTCCTCGTGGTGGTCATGGTGGCGTGGAAGAAGCGCTGGTCAGAGACACTGGAACCAGGGCGCTTGTAATCCGAGTAGCGCTGGCCAGGGACGGCGATCTGTGCCAAGGTGCTAAGATGATGTCCCGATAGAGTCCATGATGGTACGGGCGAAACCGGGAATATTGTCCTTTGCGAATTATCACTCGTTGATTCTTGTTAAATGACGGCGGACTGATGACTGACTGACTGACTCGCTGCGTCGGGCTTATTTATACTGTTCGGCCGGTGGCTACAGCAGGTAGTTAAATGGCAACTAAATCGAGGCCACTCACTCGGTCTGGCCCTTTCCCGAAGTTTCGGCGGCGCGGAAATTATGCCTAGGCGGTAGACTAGAACCTTCTGGCGAGTTCTCGTAATGTGAAAGACGGCCTGTGACGTATTGTCACCTGGTAGACAAGTAGGTGCTTGTAGTACGTAGGTTGATCTGTTTTGATTTCGACTGCGAGTACGTACCTAAGTAGCAAGCACGCACCTAAGTAGCGTCGAGCTGCTTATTATTAATGAATTAATCTGGATTCTTCTGCTACATATATATATATACATACACACATACACATTCATCCATAAACACATACCTACATATACTCTCATATACACCTACACACACACACGAATAACCGCAAACATTTGGAAACTATTTTCATATAGAACAGCAACAACCGATTGCGAATATATAAGAAATTTTTTAACGTTAGCTCCATACCGGAGGCCATGAGGAAAATAATTTCCCTTCCCGGCATTGAGGATGATGTGTGGAGGGTATTGAAGGAAATAGGTATTGAGGGGTGGGTAGGAATTTGGGTATCAATGTGTGTTCAGAAGTTGTGGACTGATGAATTCATCCCTCCGTCCGCGGAGGGTCCTGCTAGTTATTCGTTCAATAATAATTCTTCTCCGAAAAGAAAAATAACCAACACATTCAAACGCGCAGGACGAAAATCCACATGATACGTCATGACGTCCCAGGGGGATTGAAAGCATGTTACGACATGTGACGCAAAACACACACTTCGAATTGAACAGTGTTGCGAAGCTTTACAAAAATCCAACAAAAAATACTGCGAATTAAGTTTGACGGTAAATCACGAAAAAAACTAGAATTCCTCTATGGTTCACAATATATGTTTAAATGGGGTTGTTGATCACTGTCGTAAAACAATAGCCCGGAGGCGGGTTTGTTACATCGGACGGCAAAAATATTCGGATTATTTTCCATACGGGTGGGCCCTTTCACCCCAGCTGATATCAGTTACCATAGCGCGATGCGAAATTAAATCTAGCGTTAAGTCTACAGGCTGTCAGCCCCTAGGACCCTCTGAGCAAATCGCTCACGGTAGAAAGCTCAACCCCGTACATTAGTGCCGAATTATATAAATACCCGCAGAAAGAGTGGTGTGTTGTATCCTTTACGGGCAGGCTGAATGGAAAGTAAGTATTATGATCCACTAACTATGTACATAGATTAAAAAATGATCCACTAACTACGTATATTGAAAAAATGAGACACTATCTATGTAGATTAAAGTGTAGTAATCAGCTATAAAATGGAAAAATGTAAAAATCTGATGGTTCTAATCATTTTCCCGAGTATTTTTATTTTAGTTTATGGGGATTACTAACAGTTATATATAGTTTATTTAAATAATTACATGTTACACGGTTGCAGAAACCAGTAAAGTTTCCGCATAAAGTTCATATTACATTCAGAAAAAAACATTAATTAAAAGAAAAACATAAAGTGGGGTTGACAGAAAAAGAAGATCTAAAAATAAAGAATAACGCAGATTAAAAGTACATAGATAGATAATATAAATTAAAAATATTAAAACAATACATAAATACACAATAAAATAAATAAATAAAATGAATAAAGAAAAACAACATAATGAAAATGAGAAAATAATGTAGAAATCTTACACACCGCAGGGGTAGAGGGTTCGTAATTAACAATTTGATTTAATTTTTTCCGATATGCATTTAGTAAATTAACCTAAGGACAAATGGAGAATAGCATCTGAAAAGATATTATTGTCCTCTGTGCGCGTCCTTTTGAAAAATGAATCTTGTGTGTATTTAGAGTTTGATTCTCGGATGTAGAATGGTTTGATTTTGAATTTTTAGTCGGATATATCTCTTCATCTTCTAGTGTTGATAGTTTGTGGAGTGCTAATGAGTCTTTTAAATGCTGGGGTGGTCGGAAGAATTTAAAGTCTAACCGTCTTACTAATTAGATTCTTAAACATCGGTTCAACGTCGGTGTGGTAATGCCGGCCTTGAGCCTGTTTTAAGACAGTTTTATCCAAACGTAATAAGTCGAGTTTTTCACTGTTCTGAACATACGCGCCGCGTAATATTTACACCACATCTATAAGTAAGGGGGTTAGTGTTTCGGAACATTTTTTTTTAAATTCCTACAATATTATATTTTCAATATTAAATTTATATATTGGGGATTCCATGTTACTGATTCAATTCTATTATTGAGCGAACAAAAGAGACATAATATTGAATTTTTATTACATGTAGTAGTATGAATGATTTAGTCACTCTTGACACGATGAATCCTAGAATTTTATAGGCCCTGTCACAGATGAAATTTAAATGTGATCGGAAAGACATTTTGCAGTAGATTATTATACCAAGTCCCTCACTTCATTTCATCTTTTTATTTCTACGTCATTGATTTAGAAATGTTAGAGAGTTAATGCTTTTGGTGAAAGATATTGTGTTACATTTTTCCAGGTTAAGGAACAGTTGGTTGTTTGCACAATATATTACAATCCTTTTAATATCCTCTTGCAATTCAAAGCAGTCATTAATTTTAGTGGCGTTTTTGTAAATTTTAGTGTCATCTGAAAGAATTTGTAATTAAGAGTATTTAAAATATGTGCCTTTATCATTGATATACAAAATAATCAATAGAGGTCGGAGATACGATCCTTGCGGATTCCCCGATGGTATATTATAGAAACGTGAAGAAAAACCCTCGTCTCTAACTACTTGACTTCTATTTGTGACATATGATTTGATCCATCTTAGTAGATCCTCAATAATCCTGATTTTTAACAGCTTCTTCATAAGCAGTTCGATATTAGTTTTATCGAAGGCTTTTGAAAAACCCATATAGATAGGAGTCTATTTGATTTTTACTACCCGCATTTAATATAAAATCTTGTATTTCAGCAGGTTTGTCTCGGGGGACAATTTTCTAAAAAAGCTGTGTTGATTTTTTGATATGATTATTTGCAATGCTGAAAAAGGTTGATCAAGAATTATATTTTCTATGATCATGCTGACAATTGAGAGTTTGGAGATGGGCCTGTAATTGGTAATATTATTTTTGTCCCCACTTTTGTGTAATTAGTGCTTGTTTCCAAACGTTGGCGAAGTTGCAGTTATTATGTTGGAGTTCTATACTAGCTAAAGGGAAAACTTACGAGTATATATATTTCTTAACGTACGCATAAATTGGATACAAGTTTTACGACCGATTATTTTCAATTTAAATGAAAAGGCTGGAACGAAGAAAAGTGTCTCTTCTTTCTTTTAGGATAAATCATCAAAAAGTTCACTACATATTTCACAATACGTAGTGAACTATTTATTAAGATTTTTATACAAAATTTTACAGACTAAAAGAAGTGCTCAATATCGACAAACTGAAAATAATTCATTTTTCTTTGGTGCAATCTTTACTCATATACGGAATAATAGGATGTATTACAAATAATTCAAAATTATACTATCAAAGTTATGTATAGTAGGAAAATAACTTTTTCTACAGATGAGTTATACAAAGAATCTAAACTATTACGTCTCCGTAAACTATTTATTTTGCAAACTATGAAATACATATATTTTTTGAAACTGACAATTCATGGTGGAATTCCATTATAATATATTATAATAAAACAAATATTAAAAAAATGGGGGAGGGGGAGAGGGGTGGTCTACAAGGGATTTTAATCAATTATGTTAATTACATTTGTTACTCATAGAAATAATAATGTATTTTATACTCCCCAAACGAATACCAAACAAATGCAAAAACACGGCAGTTTCATTTGACCTCGTACTCTTAATCTTTTACCGAAAAATATTCAAGTGAAAACTAAACTTCCTCAATATTTAAAAGAGTTAAAATTATGGCTTTTCGATACAGCAGTTGAAACTTTTTTAATTTAATTTGTATCGCTTCATGTTTCTCACAAATTATACATTTAACACTAAACCCTTATAACTTCACTATGCACTATTGTAAAAACTTTTTATACAAACCGCTTAGACAAATTGTAATTTTTTGTTTTGTTTTATATGCCCACAGTTTATTTCTTTCTAGGTACAGTAATGTAATGTATTTAACTATATTATGAAGAACTGTGCCACGATGTCAGATCTCACGGTTCAACAGTTTTGTTGTTTGTTTGTTCAGCATAGGATTTTTTCTTTGTATCAAATAGTATCTGCCTAATTTTATGCATTTTATTTTTGGACAAACCTTAAAAACAGTAAACACGACACCAGAGATTACCATTCGAGAGATATTTGCGGGAGACACAAACAAATTTTCAGTTCGTGGTTTAGATTGCCACACTCATTTTGCAATTTCAGTGACGATATCTGAACAGCCAGATTGTTTTTACTACTTTCATCCATTACAAGTTAAGAGTACACTATAACTATTGGCTCCAGCTTAATAGACCATTGTATATGTTCATTTCTGGGACGTTGATAAATAAAATTCTCTTGTTCCATTTAACACACTATATTAAATTGAATTCGGTAATGTACGAGTATCAGCTTTGACCCTGTGGCATTTCGTCTGGGGATTTGGTCGACAGAGTTGAGTTTAAAGGTCAAGCACTACCTTTCCAAAATAAAGGAACGTGTTAACGTTTCTATGTCCACTGTATATTCATCTGCACTTACGTAACAAAAAAAGAATTGTAGAATGAAAAAGGATAATAATGTTCCATTATAAATCTAAAAAAAAAACAATATTATTAAAATAAACCAAGCTACCAATGATACCTTTCTTTGTTCTTCTTTATTACTGTCGGAATGTTACGATAAAACATAAACAAATGGAGAGCTACTCCAAAATGAGATAAAATTACCTTAAAGCTGAAAGTCCAGAAGTCATATATTTTGCGAAATTGAGTTAGCAACGCCAATTTCATAATATATTCACGTACTTTTGAAAACACTGGAGATCTCCTGTATATCATTTCTAAAATAGCCTTGTCTGAAACATTGTTAGTCCAGTGATACTTGAGAGCTGAATATACTGACATCCATTAATTTACATACTAGACTATAATATATATCGACATAACTCGAACAAGACTTAAAAATATAAAAGCTTGAAAGTCAAGAAGAAATATGTGTAGAGTGAGCTTAAAGTCTGTAAGACGTGGGTATTGCTTGTTTCGGAGCAAATACCCCAAAAATGGCTGTAAAATATTCTATTACTATTCCATTCAATATTCTTAATTACTTTTAAGGATCCGTAGTAAGCGTTGCAAAAGAAGAAGAAGATGGTTTGAAAGGGAGATGTACTAATACAAAAACGATAATTTGAGCGAAAATTGTGAAAATATTTAATAAAACATGACTCGTTTAATTTTTTTATATAGAATATTTGTTTGGGTGAGCCCCTTCTTCCTCTAGAATTTTTTCCATTGTAACTCAGGCTTACACTTTTACGCGACAATGAAAGATTCTTATAGTTATGTTTTTTAAATAAAGGTCTGGATTAAAATTACATTACCTTACCTTTTAAGAAGGCACACTAAAAGGACAATAATTTTTCCTCAAAAACGTTCCATGGATTTTGCTTCCAATGCCGGGGAAAAGTGTAGGTAATGCTTGTATGAATTAAATACGGCTATGTCGAATAAACAATCTTTCTAACTGTCTGTAATTGAGCACATTTATTACAGAAGTTGTGTTTCATTTTAAAATTAATTTAATATCTCCAGTAATATCACGCTAGTTCTTCCAAACAAAATATAAACTGTATACATTTTCATGGCTCTTAAATTTGAAGAAATGAATTATTGTTATACACTTTTTATTTCACCTCCATTATTATAAGTAGATCATATTTTTATTTGTAACATCCCATCACAATTTTGTTTATTTTAATTTTTAAAATTAAAACAATAGTTTTCGTCTTTTAAATTTTCCAGACAAATAAAATACAATAATATTGCGATAATCAGACGTAAGATGTTTCTATAGTTCCGACTAGATGGTACTAAATCTGTTAATATACAACACAGAATACAACAAAGAAATACAGAAATACAACACAGAATTCTATTGAATAAGGACAAAACATTTTGTAAAACAAGGGAATAGAATATATAATTTATTACAATACACAATAACAAACTATGCTGAATTCATCATACAAATCAGAAACACATTAACTGAAACAATAATTATTATTCAGATCGTCCACGAAATACAGTGTTATAACATTTACCCGGTTACATAATACACTGTACCTACTACGATTGGTAACACACGTTGGTTTATTTCAACATGCAGAATTAACCTCTTTTCCTACTTATTACTTTAGGGCGATGCACTACGTCGTGTAATATTTTAAATTGAGCCGACATCAATAACAACCCTTACGTAGATGGCGATAAGATTATATTCCCGCTTAACACCTTCCGCCTGTTTTGATTTATGCAAGAAAAAAACATTGCCAAAAACTTCCTTTTATTTTATTTTGTGGATGTTCAGGCAAAAATATTAAATTTTTTTTCGATCATTTTATAAATAACTTAATTTGCCACATTATACAATAAAATCATAACCGAAAATGGGTTCGTATATATGAGATTTTGAACTATAAAGCAGTTTTTGGACCTTTACATTATTTTTTTTCTGGGCTTATAAAAAGACTTATCTAAAAAATACTCTATTATTTCAAAGGCCAAGATGTATTATACTCGCAGTATTTAATTAAAGCATCTGAAACATTTCTAGGCGACCAAATTTTCAAACCAAAAACACATAATTTTGCATTACTAAGTATGGCATCGCCTTAATCCCACATTTGTTATTATTGTTATGCAATGGTAATAAAAAAAGCACAGTGTTCCAAAGTTCAAGTCTCTGATGCGTATCATTATTTGATGGGATTTAAACCCAACTAGTTTGCTCTCAAGAGTAAATTGTAATGGAATTATAGAAAATTATTTTTAATTGCAACAACAATATCAGGACAAGGAGTCATTTAGATAATCGCTTGTACCTATATTGAACACATTTGAAATACTTTCGCAGAAGTAGTACACGTGTTCAGCTCTACGGAATATACTTACAAGAAGCCTATAGTAACATACCTTTTTAATTGCAACGATAATATCAGGACTGAGTCATTTGGATAATCGCTTGGACCTAGATTTAATGCATTTGAAATACTTTAGCAGAAGTAGTAAACGTGTTCAACTCTACGGAATATAGTTACAAGAAGGCTATGGTAACATACCTTTTTTATTGCAACAACAATATCAGGACTGAGTCATTTAGATAATCGACAGTATGATAATATTCTTCTGCATGGGTTCTATATATATAATTAAATTTCAAATTTTACTTCTTGATGACTGTTCTACTAAATTATTACGTATAAATATTTTTTCGTTTTAGAAATAAATATAAATACTTGTTAGAAAAAAATAAGCAAAAAATTATAGGAGATACTTAACACTAAGCTCATATATGTATCGTATATGGCTAGCAGATAATTTAATGGTGACCACCTGTTTCTCTACTGCAGCTGGAGTCCCAAATTACTTGATTCTGTGCAAAGGTTCAGAGTGGAAGATACTCTCAGTATCGCCCTGGTGTAAGACCACCATTCAGAATTGAAACGTTGCTTGAAATGGCTTTAGCCGTGTTTGGTGACCAGATCTGAATAGCCAGGTACTTCCCCACCTTCCTCTTCCCCATCTCCCTCCCCTCCCCAGTACCCTCAGCCTCACAACATACCCCAATTGGGGATGCCATAGTCTCACTGGCTCCAGACGGGAGCAGTTGGGACTCTTGTGCGGTATTACTGTAAAAAAAAAAAAAAAAGGAGGACGGTCCGTCTAACTGACAATCCGTTGTTAACAGACCGATTGCTATCTCTGATGCACAGACACAATGTAGGAATAGTGTCTATTCTGCTTGTATTTTTATTATTATTCAAATATTATTCTATTTTTAAACTCGACAGACACGAGCCAACACCCGTTCACAGTTGATGTTGCCGTCTTGAGAGCGGGGCGTTCCTTCGAATTGTTTTTAAATAAGTCGGCTTGTATGTGGAACGAGCTACCGGCACCTGTATTTCTCGTTCATGTGATCCGGGCCACTTCATAAAGACACTCCGCATTAATAAATCTCTGCCTACCTTAACCCGCCTCACAACGCTGCCCAACCGGGTGGCGATATAGTACCCTATCTTACTGTAAATACAGGGGCGCTCGTGTGAGCTGTAACAGTAAAAAATATTTATGTAATGAGTTTTTTTAATGCGTACAGTGTTGTTATGGTGATGATTACTTCTCACTTAAAAAATGTAATCAAAAGAAAGGAAAACAACATCATTTGTTGCTTTCGTGAACAATCAAAGCCTTATAAGAGAAGGAAAGAAAGAAGTGAAAAAGTCAATTGTCGCAAACTGCAAGAACCTTGTTGAGTAATGAATTACCATGTACAATAAAAATCACGTTGAACGTGAAGCCTTTTATGTGCTTCTTCGTACGTCCAGAGACACGTTGCTTCCAATGACAAACCCCTTCCTGACTTCCTGACTCGAATCCCAACAAATATTACCTCGAGATATTTATATAATTTAAATCATTTTTCCATTGAAATTTGTATAAACTTTTCACGAACTTTTTCAGGGATTTTCACGTAACTTTATTCATTTTAAGAAAACCTATCTCACTCAAACCATGTTACGTAAGGATCAATACAATTGTGAGACGGATTTCCTCAACTAACTCAAATATTTTCCTTTCAAATTAAATCATTTTCGGAAAAAAGTAGCGCTTTTTAGATTAAAAGTTAAAAATACTGGATAAACAAATAGATTTGAATAACTTTGATAAAAAATTGTTTTATAGAAAATATCCGTTCAAATTTTCCATGGAAAGAATTTTTTTTTCCTATCGTTTCTTAAGTAGGTACACAATATTTTCTTAAGTATGTACACAAAGATGAAATAATACGCTTGCCAACAAATAAAATAACAATTTATCTTTTTCTTTATTGGGAAAATACTTATGTATTAGAAGTCAAATACGTACAGTACCTACTAAATTTGTTTATGAAATACAACTATCAGAATACCGTTTGACCGGTCGGTGGCCGAGTTGACGTCTCATTTGGGTCCCACCCAGGCGTAGTGTGTTCAATTCCTCGGCTGGCTAAGTCCTCCATCACAACACAAGCAACATTTTCAGCTTACTGTGGTGGTAGTAGGAGATTTTCAAATATTGTCAGGTTATTCGTAACCCGGGAATGTTTGTCTTTCTTTTAAACAAAAAAGTAAAAGTTCTAAACTACTTAATGAAAATGGCTGAGTAATAATTATATACATATATACTTTGCATAAGTATGAAGCCATCTAGAGTTTGCGTCGTCTTTGTGGTCCTGAGTTAATTTATCACATACAAATAAAAATCGACTCATAAATCACAATTCTTACAAATCGCACAATCGATTTAACTGGATTTTTCAAAATTGATTCATTGAGTGTACGTGGGCAATTTGCAAATGCGATGTTGTTATATAAAATCGTAGTAAATTTACTGACTGTCCTGAATTATTAAACAAAATTCATTTGAAAGTACCTATGTGCACACGCGTTCGTACAATCTGTTTAATAAAAAACACTGTAAAACAAATTCCAATCAAAATGCTTGCCTTATGAAAATATGTTCAACATTATAATAACATTATCTCTGATATAGAGGTCTTCAATTGCAACGAGAAAATCTATAAAATCTCTATTAAAAATGTATTCATTTCCCAACTACACCAAACAACATAAAATGTAATGATAATATATATTCAACACATTATTTAATTTTTATTTTTCCCTATATCACTAAATTCAAATATGAAAATGTGACCATAAACAGGTACATTTCTACATAAGTACGTACTATGACTAAGCTGTGTTAAAGAAAACATAGGTACATTTCTAAATTAGTACGTACCATAATTAACCCGTGTTAAAGAAAAAATAGGTGCATTTCTAGATAAGTACGTACCATGATTAACTTGTGTAAAAGAAAAAATAATAATGATTTAAAATAATTGCTTTAATTTTGGATGTATTTTAAAATTTTGATTTTTTTTTCTTTTTTCTTTAAAATAACTTTTTATCAATAAGTTTAATCTTTGTTTTTATTTTTGATATGCTTTCTATAATACCACGTATTTTTTAAATTTTTGTTTTACCATAAACTTTCGTTATGTTTTATTATTTGTCCTACAACATTAAATATTTTTTTTGCATAAATCATGTACGACTACCATAATACGGGTATGAGCCTAGTATGGTAGTTGAGAAAATTGCCAAAATTGTAATTTTTATAAATTTATAAAATAAAAATATGGCATGAAGGTTCTCTTGTTGTAGTTATACATATGTTATTTTATAGATAATGTATGTGTATAATGAAGAAATCTATAGTTAGTTTAGTAAATTACACACGTATAAACCAACCATACCGTAAACTGTTGATTTCCCCAATACAAAACAAAACAAATAAATAAATAATGGTCGTCTATGTAATTTTTATGCCCCGGCATCATAAACGTCTTTCGTTTGTTAAGAGTGTCTCAAAAACAACTCTATGCAAGAAGTATGACAGTATTATTATAAACTATTTGTAGAGATGCTGGAACTAATGGAGAGTAAACACATGAGACGAACACAAATTGGACCAGCTTGCCAGTTTCTCTTTTGATAACGTATTTGCATACAGTTCACAGATAATAGGCTCTGCCACACGTACACTTACTTCCACGTGCCGCTCGAGGCCGCCCCGCAGAAAAGTCTCACAATAGACTGCGTTGTAAACCGTAGCCTTGCTTTCGGACTTTACTTTTCTGCGCGGCGGCAAGGAAAATTATTTTGCCCTTTCGCTAGTTGGGGGTGGCTTAGTGCGTTGTGCGGGCGTCATTTGGGCGCAACCAAAGATCAGAAAGTTGTTTGAAACGATATTACAGATTCTCCATCCAACTTCCCACTTTTCCCATGGAAATTTTGCGTTCCCCCTACAGTTTGCATAGTTATTTTTGAATAAAATTGGTATTCTAAAAGTATCTGCCAACATATAAATTGACCTTTAAGTAGCATTTCCGCAGAGAAAAACTTTTATTGCATAAAGTGTACATCGACTTTATATCATGTAATAATATTCAGAAAACTTTTAATAAAAATATCTTTCTAGAACCGTCTAAGCGACCACAGGATGAACATGGGCAAGGGTAAATAAAAGAGTTTATTGAAGCACGCGTCATTTTAACTATTTCGTAATTGGAAACTAGTAAAAGGTATACAATGTTACATAATTATTTATTTTATTTATTTATTGTTTGTTTGTAAATATTACATAATACAATTAATGAACTTAAAATGTCCAACTAGGCGATTGCCCGTTTTAGGACATTCCAATATGATAATGTTTTTACATGTAAATTATAGTAAATTATAGTGTTGACTATTCTGTTGTTAAAATAATACATATGTATATTCATATTCTAGAATACTTTCAGTTATACCATGACATATTTTACTATTGTTTAGCTGACATAATAAACTAAAGAAATATTAATAGATAAAAACAAGAAAATGAATTTGAAAATGAAACTGAATTGAAGAAATTCTGTTGGTAAAGTAATACAAATGTATATTCATAATCTAGTATACTTTCAGTTATACCACGACATTTTTTTTTTTACTATTGTTTAGCTGATATAAAAAACTAAAGAAATATTAATAGATAAAACAAGGAGATGAAAAAAAAGAAGTAAAAAAAAAATGAAAGTAAAGAAGGAACTTTTCCTTTAAGGAAAAATATCACGAAGAATTGAGCAATTTTCTAACTTTCTTTATGTAAAAATACAGTTCCTGTAATGCTAATATAATACCAATATAAATTAAAATGTAAAGAAGAATGTAAGGAAAAACAAAATTTACAATTCAATTACTGTTTTTTAGCATATTCTCGCATTCAGCTCTCCCCAAGACCAGAAGCCAATTGTTTACCTGCATACGCAGAATATTAGTACTCTTTGCCTTCCATGCATCAGGTATGAGATTGAGCAGTTTAGGGCCTAAGTATGAGAATTGTCTTGGTGCTAAAGATGAGGAAGTGGTGGGCGGAACTGTTGAGTTTTTTTTTGCATGTCGTGTATTATGACAGTGGTTTACGGAAGCTAAGTAGTGCCTCTGTTTTTGAGTATGTAATATGATTTTCCTCATGTATAATTGTCTTACATCAAGAACACGAAACTCTGCGAACAATGAATCGCTGGGGTACCTGAAAGGTTTTTTCAGTATGACTCTTATAAGCGATTTCTGGGATTTAGCTAAGGGATCGAGTATGGTTTTAGCACAACCTCCCCAACCTAAGGAAGCATAGTCTAATATGGAATTGCACATTGCAAAGTAAATACGTTTCAAATCATTTAGACATAGAATATTTCTTATTGCTATAAACAGATGTGTAAGTTTCCTGACCTTTGTGGAAGTAAAGGCTATGTGTTTGTCCCATCTCAGAAATTTATCAATGATAATTCCTAGGTATCTTATATTGTCCACACATTCTAGGATATTGTATTTACATGTAATAATGTCGTAACAATGGTGTATTCTAATGTTAATAATTTCTTGTGGTTGACCCGCTTGAGTTGAACTGAAGCAGATGAATTTCGTTTTATCCGAGTTTAGAGTGAGGAGATTACTATCTAGCCACTGGTTAACTTTGTTTATGCCAAATTCAGCTTTACTGCAAGACTCATTCCAGGTTTTGCCTTCGAATAAAAGTACTGTATCGTCAGCAAATGTAATAATGTGGTCTGCAAATGAAGTATTACATAAGTCATTTATATAAACATTAAACAATATGGGACCTAGTGTACTTCCTTGCGGTACGCCATATTTAATATTGGCTGGATCACTTAGAGTACCGTTAATATCCACTCTTTGGCTCCTGTTTTCTAGGTAACTAACCAACCACTTGAAAATTTGACCCTGTATCCCAATTCGCTGTAGTTTATTCAGCAGAATTTTGTGCGAGATAGTGTCGAACGCTTTAGCTAGATCTAAAAAAAGTGCAATGCATTTACTACCTTTATCTAGATTATTAGAGATGATTTTTGTCAAATTAGCGATGGCGTTTTCAGTGCTTAAACCTTTGCGAAAGCCGAATTGTCTACTAGAAAGGATGTTGTTATTTTCGAGATAATGGATGAGACGGTTCTTTACAATTTTCTCCATAATTTTAGAGACAGAGTTGATCAAGGAAACAGGCCGGTAATTATGTATCAGTGATTTGTCACCACTTTTATGCAGTAAAATGACGATTGACTGCTTTAAATGGTTAGGGAATTTCCCTGATTTAAAGCTTAGATTCGCAATGAAAGCAATCGGTATGGCTATGTATACTTTAATGATTTTTAGAAGATTTGATGAAATCTTATCGGGACCACATGCTTTTGATGACTTAAGGTCGTCAATTATCTTCATGACTTCGTTAGTTGAAGTTGTGATTGAGTCTATTTTGTGACCGATCCTAGGGATAGTTAAATTGGCGAGAGCGGTTTCTGATTTCTTACACTTATCGAGAATTTTTTTCGCAAATGTGTCACCCACAGATGAAAAGTAACTGTTTGCAAAGTTTGCCATATCTTTGGGGACTTCAGAGTTTGATGTGTTAATGTATAGCGATTTTATTTCAGAAGATTTATTGATTTTGGATTTGGTTATGTTGCGAAAGGTATCCCAAAAACGTTTTGGATTGCAGTTGTTATCGTAAATGAGTTTTTTATAATAATTTTCTTTCGCCGATGTAATTAATTTCTTACACAAATTCCTATACTTTTTATAATAACATTGTAATACCAAATTCTCAGGATATGTTTTCGCCTTTTCATGAAGATGATTTCTTCTGTGAATCGATTTAACTAGCCCCAGGGTGATCCATGGTGTGAATTTAATTTGTTTATTAGATACGGTTATATTACTTGTGTGTTTTGATATATACTCGTGTAGTTTGATAATAAATTCATTCATTGCTAAGTCAGTATCTGATTTATCTAGAACATTTAGTCAGTTTTCTGCGCTCAAGTCCTCAATTAAATTGTTGAAATTAGTTTTAGCAACGTATTTAATTTTCGAAGAAGTGAAAGGCTTGTTTTTAGACAAAGAGATGTTGTATAGTGGTCTGAAATAGTTGAGTGTATAACAAAAGTGTCAATAAAGTTAATATTTTTTACATTAATGTGATCAAGACAGGATTTACTCGAGCCCTGTTCACGAGTAAAGCTGTTAATAGTCTGTGTGAAACCATTTTCCGCGAGTAGACATAGATAATCGATTGATTGACGGTGGTAGTCAGGGATAGTGTTAATGTTTAAATCTCCCATTATAATTTGCTGTTCAAATTTTTTCGCATTGTTTAAAATTGCTTGCAATGAAAAAAGGAAGGGGTCAATATTGATGAAGGAAGGAGATCTGTAAATGGCAAATATGCATATGTTATTATTCAATACTATTTTCATACAGTTTGATTGTGCTAAAGTAATTTCCTCTACATGAGCTTTAATTCCGTCCTTGATGTAGATAACAATTCCACTAGATTTGTTGAGGTTGGTTGTGGTGTGATATTCAGAGTAATTATGGATTGATTTTACGGTGTAGTATTTATTTAACCAGCATTCGGTTAATATTATAATATCGAAAGATGAATTAAATAGATCAAGAAAAATTGTAAAGTCATCGAGATTTGATATGCTTCTAATATTCTGGTGTATGATTTTTAGACTATATGAGTCCCAGTTATAGTTGTTTAACTTCTCCAGATCTCGAATTATATTCATATTAATGCTAATTACAGAATCATTGTAATTATCCGAAGGTAACTGAAACATAATTATGATTAAATTTACTATGATGTGTGGTGGTGAACCCGTAGTTCTTTTGCGAAAAGTCAGCAAACAAAAAGTTAAAAACGAAAGTGTAAATTACTGTGTTGTTAATCAGTGTTTTATTAATATATTGTATAGTAGATTGTGAGTTCTGATAATTCGAGTATGATGCGTATTTTACTTCGAGATGAAAGTTGATTCCACTAATTATATTAGATATAAAAGATGTTATAAAAGATGATGGTGTTGGTATGTTTCGTAAAGAGCAATCTAAGCAGTTGATGATTATGTAGATATCTGTCATGAAGGCTGCAAATACAATAAATATGAAAACAATAAAATCTATAAAATGGCCAAATGCAAAGTATGTGCTGATTCTGTAGAGGAGTTGATGCGAAAAAAATGCCAAAAAACAATAATTAAATACCATAACATGCGAAAAATGCAAAGAAGAACCAATACTAGGACATATGTAAATGTACTTATGTAAATTAAGATTTTTTCCAGATTTACATAGATTTGCTGGGAACATAATCTTACAAAGACTCTCGCTGCTTGTGATACGTACATATGAGTTTGATTGAAGCACAGAGAGAGAGAATATAGAGAGTGCATTATTATGAGATAATGAGAGAACATTATATAACATGAATGATAATGTTGATACATAGTATTCCAACTTAAAATATATTTTAACCGTAAAGTGCATACTATAGTGTATAATGCTTCTGATTGTAATTGTTAGGTGTGATAAAGGACAATAATTAAATTTAGTAACATGTGAAAAATTCAAAAGTATGATTAAAAATGTGCGTGGGCATTTGTAGCGGGATTTTTTCCCTGATATATAAACATTATGTATACGTCTGTTGTATCCTAATGTTAAATACAATGTGCTAATCACGGATGTCGAAAACTGAATATAGAATATATTACCTTGAATATATAATATTCTGAAGAGAATTATGAACTGACTCCTAATTGCCCACGGATTGAATGTATTGCCGCACTTCAACGAGCGAATAATTAAATACAAGGTAGATGTACCACTCTCATTTCTAGCTTGTATAAGTAAATGGATCAGAACCCAGTAAGTAATAATGCGGAAAAAATATGTAAATAAAACAGTAGTAAAGGTTTTTGAGAAATACAAAAACATTATTTTGACAGAGCTCGAGCATTTGTAGTTAATGTCAATTCTGTAAATACAAGTGAATATAATAGTTAACCAAAATAAAAAGATTATTGAAGAAAATAGGAGCATCATATAGTGAGTAAATAAGATATTACTACTCTGATTCCTACGAGAACGTGCAGGAAGAATAATATTTACACAGTAAACAGATATTTTAAAGAATACTAAAACAGCGTGGTTTTTGTTGCTTAGAGGAAGAGTATGGTTAGAATTTTTAATTGTAAGATTCGCAATTTTTATAATAATTTTGATGTTACTAGGGAAAGCTACTAATGAAAGTAAGAATGAATTATTTTGATAAATATTAGGTATTATGCTTAGGGTGTGTGAATAGTATATAGCGGTAATATTCAAATAAAAACGTGTAGTGAAAGTATTATTTATGTAGATATATATTTTTTTTTTAGAGAGATTTAAAGAAATGTGAGTTACAGTCAAAGGAGGTAAAGTATAATAAAAATAGTGAATACTGATATAAACAATTTTCACACTGATATTGTTGCTACATGAAAGAACTCCTAAAAAGAGTAAGAATGCATTATTTTCAATTAAAACATTATTATATTTAAAGACAAAGAAAAAACTCATAAGAAAACTTGCGATGAAGATGATATTATCCGGATTATTTTTGTTTAGCAGTGCAGTAAATGTTGAGGTACTTTTTATCATCTGTCACAGTTGTTGGCGTTTTTCTCGATCAAGATCAGTGATGTTTTTAATCGTAATAATTTTGGATGTATCCGTTTGTCTTAGCAGAATGCGTCCCGAAGATGACCAAGAGTATTTGTAGTTATTTTCTATGGCGAATTTTTTAGTTTGGGAGAGTAGGAATTTTCCTTTTTGCGTTAGATGATCGGACACGTAAATCCGTTTTGCTTCTTGAGATAGCCCTAGATCTGCTGTATTGAGTTTGCTTGAACTGGAGGTAGAGGATTTTTTACAGTCTTTGATTTTGAGTAGGAAGTCATCTCGAGATTTAATACTATTGAACGACACTATTACAGATCTGGATTTTTTTTCGGACAGTTTTGGTCCTAGTCTGTACATTTTATTAATTTCAGATTGCAAAGGTATCGTGGTATCTCCGTAATTTATGATTTTTGATATTTTTTAAAGAGTTTCCATAATATTTTCATTGTTTGCTTCTGGGATGCCTCTGATGTCGATATTGCACATCTGTGCAATGTACTCCAGCCGGTCAATTTTGTCGTCCTGATGAGAAGTAGTATTTTCTAATACAGCGTTTTTTTTTTTTTTTAATTCTAGCATATCAGTAATGACCCTTTCTTGCGAGGATTCAATGTCAGTTAATCGTTTTTTTAGAAGGTCTTGCTGATCCGCTAAAAATTTAAATGAATCAAGGATTTCTTTGTTTTGAGCTATAATCGAATCATATTTTTGTTCCACAAAATCCATTTTAGTTTTTTTGAAATTGTTTAATTCTAAAATAAACTTATCTGACGTAAGTATACCGCTTGCGCCATCTACGGTTGAGGAAGGAAATTTCTCTGCGTCTGTTAACTGCTCGATTGCAGATTTAGAAGTTTGAGTTAGCTGTTTGGTAGGTTTGCCGGTAGATGGTTCTTGATCGATTTTTTCATCACAATAATTCATATTCCTGGACTTTTTTTTAGCAAAAGCTTTAGTGCACTTTTTACATTTCCACTGAGAATTACGAGCATCACGTATGTTTTCACCAATCTCTGCACAAACAAGATGATAGCCATTATCACAGACACCACAAGATATGAATTCGGCTGGACTGTCAATATTTTTGTCACAAACGATGCATAGTGTATTCATGTTGAAATAAATTTATAAAAAGTGATTTCGCTGTGAATAAAATTGATTGAATGATGTATAATATTGATAGTTTCAACACAGTTTAGGCACTTTTGTATTTTTTAACAGCTGGCTCGTTTTAGTACAGAATGACAGATTTATTTTTATTATTTGTTTTTTTTTTTTTTTTGACAGTTAACATGCAATTTCTTTGTGAAGACAAAAAAAAATGAAAAAATAGCACTTCACAAGATATAAATGCTCTGATTTGAAGCGCAGTCTTTGATTTCTAATAGTTTAGATCTTTGAGTTTAGTACACTTCAGTTTTATGTTGATTTTTATTAAATTATAGCAGACGTAAGAATATGTCAACACTAGACTCAGTAGGTAGGTTTGTTGATTAGTTTAATAACATTGCCAAAAGCTTTTATGAATATAGCTAGCTATAAGATATATATGATAAGATCTCACGCGGATGCGGTTTATAGTGAACGATGGGGTGCGGGTTATTTTAACAGACTGACTGCACAATATGCAGAGAAAAGGTGTAGGAATAGAATAAGGTAGGACTAGGAACAACAATATTATCTCAGTACAGTGGTCGCATGTATGTACATTAGGGTGGTTACAAGGTATAAGGTGAAAAAATATTTTCGTTCTAATGCCGGCCTGACCCCCCTTAAATTTGCCATTTGTCTAGAAAATATGATTTGGAAAGTTTTAGCTCAATTGGATAATGTTTACCTGTGCCTCATCGAGATTAAATATAAAAAAACAATTTATTGCAAAAAAAAATTTTAATTTAATCACTTTTGATCAAATTTTGTTTCCTATGAACATTATACATTATTAAACAATATAATAAACAACATCATATTTAATAAAATAATATATTATATAATAAAACATAAAACAAACATTTTTTTCAACCTTCCTTTATGAAGATACCAACCAAACACTTTCAAGATTGTGTTATAAAGCTTGAAAAACTGTACGAAGAGTGGAGAAAACTACAAAAAACGCTAACAGATCTAAAAGCACAGCTCAAAAACAAAAAACAAAACAAGAAGCTTTCAAGTCAGCCCTTGATGACCTTTTTGATATTGCTCATCAGGATGCATTAAAAAACACTGTTGAAGAAGACAAGCAGTTTTTGTTACTCCAGAGAAATAAAAGGACGTCCTGGTTGCATGGAAGGCGTTGACATGAATTTAGTAAAAGCACAACAACGAAGAGAAAAAAAGACATGCAGCTGAGATGGCGAGATTGGAAAAATCACAAAAAAGTAGGTTAGTAGAGTTTTTCTCTCTTTTTTCACGTTTTCCCTATTCTATTTCCCTCGAGACTATTTGACTTGATGCCTATTCCGTGAGTGCTTTGCTGCTTGTTACCGCTTAGTGGGTTTTTTCCTTTTTTTTAGAAGATGTAAATTTAATTGCACAACTGGAATCTTCAACAAGCAGCACATCAGAAGAAGAGGAACAAGAAGAGATGGAGGTGAATTTTCCCGACACAGAGGAAGGAGAACCAGAAATAAAGAAAAAAGAGTACAAGAGTAGAAGAACTAGAGGAAGTGTAGAGATTATTACCGAAAAATTGGCTTTATTGTTAGATAGATGTAGTATTTCAGATAGAGACGCAGTTCGAATAATATCAGCTACTGCAGAGGCGTTAGGTTTTGACTCACAGAATTTAATTGTATGTAGAAGTGTAATACATACAATTAATTATTATAGCCAGGTACTTCCCCACCTTCCTCTTCCCCATCTCCCTCCCCTCCCCAATACCCTCAGCCTCACAACATACCCCAATTGGGGATGCCATAGTCTCACTGGCTCCAGACGGGAGCAGTTGGGACTCTTGTGCGGTATTACTGTAAAAAAAAAAAAAAAAAAAAAAAAATACGACTTCGCCGACAGCTATTCCGAAAACAAAGTACTGAGCTTATCAAACATAGATTCAAAAATTCCGATTTAGAAGGAGCTGCTGTGCACGCACTGGGACGGAAAATTACTTCTATAAATTTTGAGTAAAGAAAATGTAGAAAGGGTAGCGGTTTTGATTAGTTGTGGGGATGAAGAACAGTTGATAGGAGTTCTTCAGCTTGAAAATGGTACGGGAATTACTCAGGCAAAAGCTGTATTTTCAGCAGTTGAAGAATGCTGGGCAGTTGAGATAATCCAGGCAA
The DNA here is from genome assembly GCA_026573805.1 of Hesperophylax magnus. Classification (NCBI taxonomy): domain Eukaryota; kingdom Metazoa; phylum Arthropoda; class Insecta; order Trichoptera; family Limnephilidae; genus Hesperophylax; species Hesperophylax magnus. Next base: position 17,969,607 of record JAIUSX010000014.1, read on the forward strand.
TGTGTTTTGATACCACTGCGGTAAATACTGGTCGCTTCAACGGAACCTGCGTTTTGTTGAAGCAATTATTAGAGAAAATCTTTTTTATTTAGCATGTCGCCACCATATTTTAGAAATTATTCTCAAATCACTTTTTGATTTAAAAATGGGCACAACTACTGGACCCAACTCAAATATTTTTAAAAAATTTCAGACTGGGTGATCGAAGCTAGACAAGACAAAACACAAAACTGCTATTGAAGATAAAAATATTAGACATAAAATAGGGAATTCAGATGAAATATCAATTTTTCTTACAGAAAAATTAAAAAAACCAACAGCCAAGGGATGATTGCAAAGAATTAATTCAACTTTCGTTAGTTGTGTTAGGACGTACTCCCCCAAAAGATACTTTTTTCAAAGTTCCTGGTGCCATTCATCACGCTAGATGGATGGCAAAGGCCATTTATTGTATCGAAATATATCTTTTCAGGGATCAATTTACATTAACAAATTTAGAAAAAACAGCTATCACTGACATTTGTTTATTTTTACTAAACATTTATGTAAAAGCGTGGTTTAACGCCCCCAAACCCACTTTGGCCCCCAACCAAGACCTACAATTTTTAAAATCTCTTGTAAAATATAGAGAAATCGATAAAAAAACTTGCAGACACGGCACTGTCTAATATGATAAATCATCTGTGGTATTCTGAGCAAGTCGCATTTTCTTTATTCGATAAAAATTTAGAAAAAAGTGTCAAAACAAGCATGGCTGTAAAAAGTCTACAATTAATTCCAATTGAAGAATAAACATGTGATAGGGATGTGAAAGCAAAACTCAGTCTCCAAAGATATCGATTTTTTTTGTTTCTCATCAAACTCTAAATTTTTCAAAAGATTTGAAATTGATACAGAATTTTTAAATACGGATCCTGATATATGGTGTGAAAATGCACATTATTTAAAAGCAAAAAAAATAGTGAACGGTTTCAAGGTTGTCAATGACACAGCTGCAAGAGGGGTAAAATTAATCCAAGACTTCAATTCCTGTTTGACAAAAGACGAAGAACAACGACAGTTTCTGTTACAAGTTGTATCGGAATGTCGAAATTTTTTTCCTGACTCTTCAAAAGCCACCTTATCTAAGCCATTACCACCTTAATCTGATAATTAATTGTAAATGTAAATAATAATAATTATAACTTATTTCTTTCATAATGCTTTCTTTTGTATATTTTAAATAATAAAACTTTGAACATTATTTCTTCTTGTTTTTTATACCTTTTTGCATTTCTTTTCTCGTAAATCCATAATTTTCAATTTGTATTGTGCTGTATTGACTTTGAAAATAGTTTTAACTACACCCTTTTTATGTACCAATTGAGAAAATAAATAAAGCAAAATCTGGACAGCACATGTAATTAAATCTTGCAATATTGTTAGGTATTTTATAAAAAAAAAATTTTTTATAGAAAGTTAAACTTCAACCTTAATGAGGCACGGATTAACCTTATCCAATTGAGCTGAAACTTCACCAATCTTATTTTTTAGCCAATTGGCAGCTTTTAGGGGGGTCAGCACTGAAAAATTCCAACATTGATTTTTTGTAACCACCCTAATGTACATACGTGTGCAACTATGTATGTATAAATTAATGTATAACGCGTAATGGCGTAACCATCAACTATGTTCCTCTTTCCCGATACAGCGGTAAAACACTATGGGAAACCAATACTTGGTGAAATTTGTAAATTTAATTTATTTTTAATTATATAATTGAAGAAGAAGAATTAATAAATCTAAACGAAACATAAAATAGAACAAGACGCAGAAAAATAAATAAAGATATTGGTCACAACTAGGAATCGAACCCAGGAACACAGGCGACATTGGAACCTATTTATTAAGCGTCATATTTGTTGATACCATATTTCAAATTCAGAATTAACAATTTAATCTTTTAAATGGTAAAGTGGTTTAAGACGCCTGTCCCAGTAAGACAAGAAATCCTGGCTACAATTCCTAGTTGAGAGGATTATCTTTTTATTTTCTGTTTCATCTTTCGTTTAGATTTATTAGTACTATCTTTTTTTTCAATAATATATTACATTGACGGGTATAACCACAAAAAAAGTTAAAAAAAGGTGTTGCTGAATAATTATCAATTAATCAATTTGATGAATTTTGTGTATGATACTTGTTCCAACCCTATTTCTAAACCTGATCACTTTATTTTTTATTTCCTTTTGTGTATTGTGTTTCCATCTTTTGTAATGTTATTTTTACTATTTTATTTTCTTATGTTCAAATTTAATATCTCTCAAATTTAAATATGATATATAACTTTTTAAAATTCAAATCAAAAGAATTGACATGTTTCAAAACCAATCGTTTCTTCGCCAGGATAAACGTATAATAAAAATAACAGATACATTTGTTAATTTTTATCAATTATATCTTTGATCTTCATTTTACGTTTATCCCGATATAAATTAATATGACCTAAGACAGCGAATTTGCAATTATTGAAGAAGTTGATATCTCTTACTGAAATATAATATACTTTTTAATTCTAATATAGAACGTATACGCGTAATATAAATAAACAAAAATTAAAAATTAATTTATTTTATATCAACGCTCATTAGTTTTCAGAATCTTACCATACACCTTAATAGCGTAACGGAATGAAGTAACGTATCGTAAAATATGATTGAAGAACTTAAAGAGTATTTTTAAATTCCCGTTATTTGTAATATTCATGATACCTAACGAGAAGATACTTTTACATGATGTTTGATGAGGTGTCACATTTTTGTGGAAAATATTTACTTCTTAAAAAAAAGATAAGCTTCTCGGCCGTTCAAAAAAATTCGAGAGAAAAATTAAACCTAGTTTATGAACCAAAGTTACACGAAATAATTCTTGATATAACGCGGATACTTTTAATGACACTTTTTAAATTAAAATAAAAGCACAACTTTGTTTTTTTGAATTATAATTCATTGTTGGCCGAGATTAAAAATTGATTGCTTTGTATAACAACGGACACGTGCACGCCATCACAACGTGACAGTACATTAATTTACGGAACTCTACGTCAAGGACGATGAAAGTGCACAGACTCATGGTTCTTTGTCTTGTACATATTAATAATAATCGCCCCTTGTTGACAATGTCCAGTGTCAAGCGGGTTATTTATGAAGGGGTGTTTTACTGAGAAAATTGTAGTAACTAGTTCAAAACAACATTATTTTAACAAAAATATGTTGTTCTCATCTTTGTGATATTACTTCAAAATTTTATGCGATACATTGAATATGCACACAAGGTCATGTTAATAGATTATTGTTATAGTAGGTACCTACAGCGGGATGATTAGATAATGTCGTATTATTATTTATTTTCGCCATCTCAAAACAGGGGAGTCATCTTTACTACAAAGCTTACTTTTATGTTTAATGTCCACCTATTATATAATATTTTAATGCTCTCCTGTTTTATATAATATTTTAATTTTAAAGTTCTTATTTTTCGTGCACTGTTATTGTCTTTTATTGTTGTCCTCTACTAAAATAGCACTGTTATTGTTAAATTTTATTCTCTGCTTTTGGGTAAACCGTTTATTCTTTATTTCATATTATGTTATTAATTTTTTTTAAAAGGAAATTTTATTTTTAAGTTTATTATAGTTAAGCGCACTTGAAGTGAAACAACACAAAACTGCGCTATATAAATACTATGCTTCCGATTTTGTTGTCGGGGTTAAATCTTCCCCATAGGAAAAACTAAACCCTTCCACTCACTTTTCCACAAATGATCAGCCAGTCAATCAACACTATGCAAGTGCATTATATAAGTAAAATAAATACAAAACAATACAAGAACAACAACAAGTCAACTCACCAGAGATCAAATGGGAAAAAAATTCACCGACTCCAGATATTTTCATATCAGAGGGTTCGGCTCGGTAGAACTTCTAACAGGGCCTATAAATCCTACTGATCCCTCAACATAAATATTTAAAAAATCTTTCGTTATCCTACATGTATTCAAAATGACCGACTTTTGCATCTTTATATATACATTTTTTGATAGATCTAACACGCCTAAATTTTTAATGAGAGAGCTAGGTATAATGCTAGTAGCCGAAATAACGAATGGTAATATTTTTATAGTCTGAGAATGCCAAATTCTTTTTATTTCGTTTCCTAAATCTGTGTATTTTCTTATTTTTTCATTAACAGATTTTTGAATGTTACAGGAATTTGGAATAGCGACATCAATGATATAAGTTATTTTTTTTAATTTTGTCATGTAAAACTATATCGGGTCTATTATGACTAATCGTTCGGTCTGTTAGTATAGTTTTATCATAGTATATTTTATAAAAATCTTTTTCTAAAAATGAATTTGGTACGTATTAATAATATGGTCCGAGATATTACGGCAGTCAATCAAGTTATGTTTAATTACCAAATTTTGGTGAATTATTTTTAAAACTTGATTGTGCCTAAATGTTTACTCGGACGGTGCTAATATAGAACATCCCGATATAATATGTTTTATAGTTTCCGGAAAGGCCAAACATTTTCTACACAAATCATCAATTTGATTTGTATCTTTGATTATATGCTTTCTATAATTTTTAGTATTAATGACTCTATCCTGAATGGCAAGCATAAATCCTTCTATTTCTGCGCTCAACTCTCCAATACTCAACCATTTGTTTGACGAAAATTTGTCAACATACGTTTGGTTGAGATAATTGAAGTGTTTTGCGTGTAAAATTTTATTTGACCAGGAATCTAATAGTTCCTGGTTGGGATTTATAGAAATGTTGGCATTCTCATCGTATAAATTTAAAGGTGTAATATTTCTATCTGCCTTGCAAATTATTTTGTGCATTTCTGAGCTATGAGCTTTCCTATGGAAAAAAGTTCTTAGCATTTCTACCTGATTATGTTTCAAAGAAGTTATTTTGACTATGCCTCTACCTCCTAAATTTCTAGGTAAATTAACTCGTTCTATAGCTGAATTTGGATGATGGCAATTAAATTTTGTTAGCGCAGTTCTAATTAATCTTTCTAAGTTATCTAAATCTGTATTAGACCATTTAATTATGCCAAATGATTATGTTAATAGAGGTATTGTCCAAGTATTTATTGCTTTTACTAAATTTTTAGCAGATAGATTGCATTTTAAAATTTTCCTGATCCTAGTTTGAAATTTAATCCTTATATCATTTTTAATACTAGTATGGTCTAATCTATTTGATTGTGGGTATCCTAAATACTTATAAACCTCATCCCTTTTCATACTAGTAATTTGGAAATTTCTAAATATACTCTCGTCCCCATCTACAATTTTGCCTTTCTCTATATGGATCGTTCTACATTTATCTAAACCAAAAGTCATTTTGATATCATCTGAAAAGTTTTTAACTACCTCGATCATTTTCTCTAAATTTTGTTCAGAATTCGAAAATAATTTTATATCATCCATAAATAATAAATGCGAAATTGTACTACTCTCCCTTGTATTACCCTTAACTTTTATTCCAAACTTGCTTTTAATTAACATTTTAGATAGAGGATTCAATGCTAAGCAAAACCAAAGAGGACTCAATGAGTCTCCTTGAAAAATCCCTCTTTTAATTGAGATACCCGGTATTACTATTTTCTTACCTTTTGAATTGATAAGTAAATTGGTATTCCAAAAGGACATAATATTTTCCAAAAAGCTAATAATAATGGGGTTAATTTTATATATATTTAATACTTTGATCAGCCACGAGTGCGGGACACTATCGAAAGCCTTTTGTTAGTCTATATAGCAAGTATGTAAATTACGTTTTCGAGTTTGAATCTGTTTTAGAATTACAGAATCAATAACTAATTGTTCTTTACATCCCATATGTTTTCTGTGACAACCTTTTTGTTGTTCAGATAAAATATTTTTTTCATCTAAATGAGAATATATTAAATCTGTCAAGCAAGAGGTTAAAATTTTGTATATTGTCGGTAAACATGTAATGGGTCTGTACTGAGAGGGATTATTAATATTTTCGCTTTTGGGTAACATATAAGTAATGCCCTTAGTTAGAAAATTTGGAAAATTTTGAGGTTGAATGACAAATTTTGAAAGATTTTTTGCCAAAAGAGGATGTAAAGTAGTCAGACGTTTGTACCAAAAAATATGTATCCAATCGCAACCCGTGGCTTTCCAATTATGAGTATTTTTAATAATTTTGGTTAACAATTCAACCGATATATTAGAAAAACTCATTTGTTCAATGCCTGAAAAATTGAGTTCTTCATTTTCTATCCAGGGAGTTGACTCGTTATGTTTTATATCTTTACTCCAAATTTTAGTCCAAAAATCGCGCATATCTGATTCAGATGGCAACGGAATATTATTATTCGAAATAATATTTTGTTTATCGTCAAGTTTGGAATGAAATATTTTTTCATTTTTCTGAAATAATCTGTTATTATTTTTTTTATTGTACGTATAATTATATCATTTTAATCCACTAGCTTTTACGCCTAATTTTTGTTTTAATAAATCCAATAAATCATTGATTATATTTTCATTATTATGACTATCAATGTTATAACCAAATTTTCTCCCAATTTCATCTACATGTCTCAAAATTTTCCTACTTCTATTTCCATTTTTATATTCTATTACTCTAGCTATGTTACTTCTTAAAAATACTACATCATTTTCTAATCTGATCTGCCATTCTGGTTTACTATAACTATATGATCTATCATCAGAAGACGATAATTTAATTCCTAACTTATTACAAACAGTAATAGCAGTAGCATATACTATTGTATGAAGATCTAAAAAACTAATTTCGTCAAATATGATTTTTGGTAAAATTATGTTATTTAATTCAGAAATTAATTTAGATAATTTCTTTGACGTATGCAATTTTGGTAATTTTGGTCTAACTGTTGGCTCTACATCTATATCTATATATCTGTTTATATTATTATGAAGTAAGTTAGCTAATTCTACTACATTATCATCAACAAAGTTTAAATTTGCAATGTTGATTTCCCTAAGATTATAAATAACATCTAAGTTGTTTGAATCTACTGTAATATCATTGGATATTTATTTATTGTTATTATTATTATTATTATAAAGCATAAATCTGATAAATATGCACCGATCAGCTCTGATCTGGCGTTTTAAAATGTAAACCCCGGTTTCATGTGAAGTTTGTTGCTCACTGTACGCTAAACAAATTTTCATCACGGTTTTGGTGCTTTGAAACTACAATTTCCTGTGAAAAACAAGACAATATGCCATATTGTTTATTACATAATTTAAAATACATTATTGGATAAGAAAATAAAGTCATGATATTTATTTATACCGAATTCTATTCCAGGTTGAGCCGGATAGCAAAGCTAGTATGCAATCAATCGCAAAATTGGCTCAAACTATCGATCTATTGAAGAAAGACGTCATCACTCCGTTAATTAAAATCTAGACGTCTTTAATTTCGCTGCGAAATACGATACAGCTGCTGCTTTCGCGTTGACTAAGATTTAATGATACATGCTAATATTTATTAAATATTACAATTTTATTTTAGGAAACAGTTACAATATGGTTGGTCTACATGTGCAATTTACTTAACTGAGAAACCAATTATAGTTTTCCTCATTATACTTATACATTATGTATTAAACGAATAAACAGTATATTTATAAGATCAACAGATAAAATATATAAATATAACAGGAGAAGAAAGAGATACTCCAAAATATATGTCGTATCGTAATATATCACTTAATGTTATGTGGTTTGGTTTAGTTGGTGTACAAGAGAATACATTTTAATACATTCTTAATATAGTTTTTGTATTCATTAGAAGAATTTTACATCAGAGAGAATTTTATTAATTGTTGAACACAGTCTCGTAATGAAAGCATTTTCGTTTGAATTAGTACTACATTGTTTTTCATTAAAAATATGAGTAGTGACTTTAAATTTAGTTGAATAAGTCCGGACAGTCAGTAATGTTGCTTACGATGTTATATAGCAGGGGTGGGGAACCTTTTCATCCTTTCAACGTTTGGATGTTTGTATTAGTTTTTTTTTTTGTGATCAGCAGGCCGCACCAAAAAGCTTTATTTAACCCTGTTATATAGCAATATCGCGTCTGAATATTGTCTTCGTACACTCAATGCATCAATTTTCAATATAGTTACATCTCGATAGTAATAAATCGATTGTTCGATTTGTAAGAAATGTATTTTATGATTTTTTTCTGAATCGATTCTTTAAAAAAAAGACGAGCATAAAATGGAACCACACATTTGGTGCAAACTCGACATGGTGAAACAAACATTCTAGCTGCATTATTTGTGATTTGATTATGACATTTATATTGTAACTTACTATCGAGAACATACACCTAGATCGTTTATTTTTATAGTCATGTACAATTTCTTGTGAATATGACCTAGTGACATTTTGAACCATTTAAAAATAACTGGGTATTCTGACAATAGACAGCTACGCTATTTAAGTCATTCTGCAATTTGATACAATCATTTAGGTAATTTTAGGATTTGCACAGTTTGACGTCATCGGTACATAATTCTATTTAGGAGTGTTTTACGACATTCACTAAATCATTAATAGAAAGATAACTTGTTTAATTTTTTTTAACGACTGAAGACATTTATTTGAAATCAGATTTAAATCCCTTTATTGCTACCGCTTGTGATCTGTATATATGAAGTTACCCAGTGATACAAGTTAGCACGTATATCAATAGACCAAAGTTTCTTTATTAATAATTTTTGATTGATTTTATTGAATGCTTTCGAGAATTTAGTATACAGATCGTCTACTTGAGTGCGGTTGTACAAGTGATTAACAATAAAATTGATAAATAAAACGAGATTACTTTCGAAACTTCGGCCTTTTATGAAGCCATATTGTTTTTTTGTTATAATATGATTTAGTTGTGAGCTTAAACATTGACAGAATATTTTTTCCATTAATTTACTAAAAATGGATTATTTAGAAATGGGTTGATATTTTTTAACATACAAAAATAAAAATAATTAAACGAACATTTGAATCGATTTTCTTTATCTACGGCTTGTGGTTATTGAACGTAAGATTCATATCGAAAAACAACCATATTTAATTTATTAATTGAAGAAATCTTAATATTTTCTTCAATAAATTGCAAATTCACATTTGTTTAAATCAGAATTTTTACTAAAAAAATATCAAAAATTTCAAAACCAAACGTTTCTACATCAGAATATAAAGTTGAAAATTTAGACATTTATCTATTTTCATGGCTGAATAATATTCTATGATTTATCACGGGTCTGCGCTATTATAATATAAGACTACAGAAAAAAAACTGCTGGCCAAAATAGAACGAATTAGCTTAGCGATGGCAAATCGGAAACGAATCGACGGCACACGGCAGGTCAATTTCTACTTGATAAGGTTTCCAAGGTTTCCGTTATCACTTTGTAGTTGCGGAGAAAGCCAGTAAAGGTCAAATTTGATCACCTTTCCTCCGTCCCCATACTAAAGAAACCCTAAAAATAGTTAGAATGTATCTACTTTTAGTCTTAATAAGCTTTGTTCTTAACACGGAAATCTGGACACTAAACAAAGCGTTGACACGGAAGATTAGCTTTAAAAAAAAGCTTTTAAAGCTTTATACGAAAATATAGGCATTCCTCAAAATATGCTGAACTGATAGCTAATTTAATAAATATTGTTTTAACTGCTCCCAGAGCGACTATGGCATCCCCGATTGGGGTATGTTGTGAGGCTGAAGGTAATAGGGAGGGGAATGAGATGAGGACGAGGAAGGTGGAGAAGTATCTGGATTTTCAGATCTGGTCACATAAAGCCATTTAAAGCAACATTTTGATTCTGGTTGGTGGTCTTTCACCGGGGCGTTATTAAAAGTATATACCACTAGCCTTACTGTTGCTTCTCTCTGACAATTATTTTTTGTTAATTTAAATTATTATCAATAGTAATACAATGTTATCAAAACTATTTTAAAAGCTTTGACTACAATATATTTCCCAACTGCCATATATTTCACAATATATTGTCCAACCATTTCAAGTCAGTGAGACTATGGCATCCCCAATCGAGGTATGTTGTGAAGCTGAAGATAGTAGGGAGGGGAAGGAGATAGGGAAGAGGTAGGTGGGGAAGTACTGGATGAAGTAATGGGAAGTATTTAGATCTGGTCATCAAACACGGCCAAACCCATTTCAAACAACGTTTCAATTTAGAATGGTGGTCTTACACCAGGGCGTTACTGAGAGTATATATCACTCCGGAACTTGTGCAAATACGCCATGTATTATTTAAAATGAGTAAATTGTGAAATAATACAATTATGTGTAGCATGCAGGATAAAGATTCCTAAACGAAAATATGAAACAGAAAAAGATGTGGTCACATCTAGAACTCGAACCCAGGACACCGCTCTATCAAACTTTCCCATTAGCTTTGTCCTATTAGCTCAGTTAGTAGAGCGGTGCCCTGGCAAGGCTAGGGTCTTGGGTTCGAGTCCTAAATGTGACCGTATCTTATGATTTTTCTGTTTCAAATTTTCGTTTAGGAATCGCTAATATTGTCTTCAATAATTAAAAACAAAATACGTGAAAATTAAAATGATTAGTTGGTAAACATTTAAAAAAATACTTTATGCCATATTATGTTTTGACGATGCAAAAATATAAACAAGTCTCAAGTTCCAGGCTTCTTGTTATCTGGAACAGTTTTCTTTGAGTTTATCTGATGAAGCAACTTTTTTCGGATGTGCCAATGACTGATTATTATACTTGATTTATGTACTTAATTTAATCATAGAGCTTAAGAAGACAAAGTTAAAAATAATTCTGACTTTAATATAGGAGAAATGTTTTACAAAAACCATCAGATTGAACGTCGCTAACTGAACAACGTTTTTTATAAATGTATTAGTTGTTTTACATAGTTTTATTAACATACAGTGTCAATAATTAATATTTTTTTGTAAACAACAATTAAGTTTAATAATATCTGTATCATTTTTTTTTCTATAATATGTTAAAGACAAAATATGCATCCAAATCAAGATTTGGATTGTAATGTAACAAACACCATTGATCTATGGAATTAAATATATGGTTGCTTGTCTAATTATTTTGTCTTACTTGTATCATGAAGGAAATGAAATTGAGAGCAGGAAATAGTTGCGTTGATCTTTAAATCTAGTAAATTCGTGGCGATTTCTGCTTCATGGCAAAGATATCAATCGACTATTCTGTTCTAGGGTCTTCATTTCACAGATGTTCTTACAAAGGAAAAAAAAAATTTCCAAGGAATAAAAGGGTTGTTATCGAATAAGCATCACATTGGAACGTAATAGTAAAATATCGTACAGTCATAGTAGATCTGTCACTATTATATTTCTTAAATCTAAGAGGCAGTCTTCAAGCCTCGGAACTTAAATTAATTCCTTTGATCCTTTTAAGATTACGCCGCATTTGATTTGACTGTGACCCGAGATAAGACATTTAATCATTGATCGCTCTATAGTAATCGTATTCTGGAAAATATATTTATAATGGGAAAATATTTACCATTGTAGCGGTAGCTACTAGAAGGTTCAACCCGCATCGCATTATAACATACTGGTAAGATGGCGAATGTACGCTGCTAGAAAAATAGCGAAGCCGCCGACCTATCTACTCGCGATCGCTGGATTATTCTCGAAAGCATTTGCTCTATATAAGGCCCCGCCATCGAGGTATCTCAGTCAACTTACTAAGTCAAGTCAGTACCATACAAACGGCATGCGACAACTTAGACGTGCGGTCGCTCGTCCCTCACTTCGCTTGGCGCATTTTCAGGGAAAAACGACGAGAGAAGGTTTGTATTCATTTATAAAAGACATTATAAAATGTTATAAAATACCTTCATTAAATAATTTAATTAGCATTTTATTTTAGGACGGATCCAAACAATATATCTGAAATAAAATTGTTCCATTTTTAACCCGTTATTTTGAAAAACGATTGTTTATTATTAGTTTCTTTTTATTTTTTTAAATAAAATCCAAAACCCCGAAGAAAATAATAATAATTTAATTAACATCATAAATACCAAACAACTAACATTATTTATTTATTTATACTGGGTTTTTACGGACGATCTCACTTACGTGAGAACAATCCAGTTATAAAAACTCAGTTAACATACAAATACACATTCAAAGACACATTAAATTTCAAATATCTAAATAAAGATTAAAATATAAAACAAATAAAAATAAATCATTAAAAATTAAAAATAAATATGAAATACAAATATTACAGAAAAGTAAGAGACGCAAGTAATACATAATATAATCAGTGCAACATATTATTTAACAATAGCAGATTTTTTTTCTGAATCCATAGAAATTTTCGACAAAAATATCTACTTCATCACACTCAATCTTATTGTACAGTCTACACATTTGGGTCAGAGGGCTAAAATAGACGATATTATTTTTGTAAATATTCAGGTGAAAAATGCTATGGTGTCTTAAATAATTTGAATTGGGGACATTTATTTCAATATTGCTAAGACATAATGAGGTATAAAGATGGCCGTGGATAATTTTATGCAAACATATTAGGTCAGTCAACCACAAATATTCATTTTTTAGGTCTTGGTTCTTTATCATAATGAAGGCGCTCCGAATCATCTCAGCGCGAATCCGCATTTCTTGATGTGAGGATCAAAAACTAAAACATAATTGGATTATTACTTCGAAAGTACAGAAATAATGAGAAATAGAAAAGCCACTATAATATACGATATCCTTTCTAAGTTCTAAGTAGAAGCGATACCGTGTATTATGGCGGTCTTTCTATTTAACATTATTTTTGTACATTCCAAATTAAGATCTAATTATGTTTTATGTATTAATTGTGTGTACATACTTTGGTACCGTACCAAAACTTTGGCTGAAAAATGAGGTAGTGCAACACAACATAGTACTTACCCCAAAAATAAATCACGATAATTCTGTTGGCCGTGAATATATCAAAATCATAAAATCTGTAAAATAATGCTCTTTTGAAATCGTTAAAGTTGATATTGGCGTTAAGTTCCGTATGTCTATATTATCACTCTTTTATCAGCCACTCTCAATCCGCTGTCAAATGAAGGCCTCCGGCGAAATACAATAGACTAAAAGCCCTTAAATTCTCACGATGGCTAAACATTTGTTTATTAATCATGTGCATTATCGAGGCTTCTGACTCACATATTGTTGTCAAACATTTACTTAGAAGAAAAAAAAAGCAACGGTATCGGTTGATCTCAACCTTCACTGGGACAATAAAGTTTTATATGTTTATTGTCCTGATGAAGGTTGAGATCAACCGAAACCGGTCGAAGTCTATAAATCCAATAAATTGGTTTTGAACAAAATAACCTTTTTCATTTGTATTGTAATACACTTCAGAGAATTTAAAAATAACAGTTTCATAAATGTAAATTAACGGATTTTGTTATATCGCATTTCACTTGTATTGGTTTCGACATGGAAGTAATTATAGCTACTAAATGGTTAAGTCCAATTATTTGAAAGAAATACACGTACAGTGTGTACTTTGTGGAATATATTTAGCTTTAATCATTGAATTGGTGTTATTTCTGTGTGAGAATAAGTAAGGATTCCAGGAGTCTTTGATGGCTTAAATAATAAAATCAACAGTGGAGTAGCCTCGATTCCAAAAAACCCCTCGATAGCTGAATGTATACAGTGTATTCACTTTAACAGAAAGAAATTCACTCTGAAAATGTGTTGATTACATTTATTATTTACATAACATCTAAAAATAGCTCTGAGTTCTTGGATATTTCTCTAGAGAGAAGAAAAATCAAATGAAAACAACTAGGGAATTATCAACAATTGATGTTCAACAATCGCAGATAATAAGCCGATAGACTAGTGATGAAAACCATTTTTTTTTTTTTTTTTACAGTTATACCGCACAAGAGTCCCAACTGCTCCCGTCTGGAGCCAGTGAGACTATGGCATCCCCAATTGGGGTATGTTGTGAGGCTGAGGGTATATTGGGGAGGGGAGGGAGATGGGGAAGAGGAAGGTGGGGAAGTACCTGGCTATTCAGATCTGGTCACCAAACACGGCTAAAGCCATTTCAAGCAACGTTTCAATTCTGAATGGTGGTCTTACACCAGGGCGATACTGAGAGTATCTTCCACTCTGGAACGTGCCGCAAATATACTAAAATAAAATTCGTAATAGTCGTTGGTGATATCCAGGGTTGGCGGTGTCGTAATATTGCAAAACGTGTGGTGACCGTCCCCTTAAAAACATGTAACTTTCACTTTTTTTAATCCATTTTTGCCTGCTGTTGACAGTTTGGTACGATGATTCCACCTGCGCAGCAAGTCGAAAAAAATTGGAATTATTTACAAATTTATTTTAGAATTTAAATTTGGTAAACAGCGTAGTGAGCTTTATTACGAGACGGAAAATATTTTTTTCCAAAAAAATATTCCCTAAAACCCAGCCCGTGGAGAGAAATTAGTTTCAATGATAAATTCAAATATCACATGTTTGCACAAAACTTAAAATGCAATATTATCTTCACGCCTGAGAAGTCTGGCGCATTATGCTTTAAATTGATTTTCCACCCCTTTTAATATTGAAACCAAAACCAAAAGTGCTTTAGAGCAGTCAATCATTTTTAACCCATTTGAAAGTAAGTTTGGAAAATTTAGATAAAAGTTTGAAAGTAAGTTCATATGTTTCGGGTGCATAAAATTATAAACCATAAATAAATCTAAAAATTAAAGATGTAATTACATCCCATTATATGGATTTCTGTCAGGTATAACAAATAATTTTTAAAATCTCACATACTTTTTGATGAATCTACGTAAAAGTAGTAGCTCTAGAATAATTATAATGTTAGAATTATCTAAAATAAATTTGTATATGTCATTTATTTCCAGTGTTAATTATAATTTGGGAGGCGTGTTTGGGTACCGCCTCTCCGGGAACCATTTATTGGATAACCAACACCTCTCACGAGTGCAGGTACATCGAGTGAGATGTGTTCAGGATACGCCTGCCCACCAGCTACGTGGCGTGCCAGATCGGGAGAGGCTGGTTTGGGGAGACCCTTTGACCTCTCCGGCTGGTTTCTCAACCCATCGCCTTGCGCCGATATATTCGTTTGTCACTCCTGGACACACTGATCCCTAGATTCCTACGCATCCCTCATACATTTTTCCTTACCAGAACTTCCTCTCCGTCTTTTCATTAAAAACACCCCCCACACAGCATCCCCAAGGTCGACATAGGCCTCGAGGGAAATATTTTTCCTCAGGACCTCCTGTGTGAGGACAATAAAAAAAATTAAAGCTTAGAAAGATTATTATAATTGGCTTTTCAATTCATTCAACCAATATTTATCCTCGTTTGGAACATCGAAGACAAATGCACGAATAAGTAAAGAGGAATTATTATTTAATAATCGTTTGATTGTTATATTGGTTAGCAATTCATTAAATACGGTGGTAAGTAATTATAGCTTTGTGTTGGTTAATGAAGGCATTTTAATTACCGAAATATCTAATCTTCTGTTATTATAAATAATAATAATATCTCTGGTAAAATTGGTCTTTATTGAATGGTATATCTGTGGGATGTTTAGATGCTTGAATGTAATTATGTGTTGATACAATTTCCTCATTAAATTGAAGGCGATTAACGTCTTGGAAAATATATCACATAATTGGAGAGAGGAAATTATTTTGGGTGCGCGTCTCTTCGGCAGTTGGTGCTAAGGGTCTTAATTCTTCTTACGGGATTAAATTAGATCTACCAAAATACGCGAAACTTCCAGTTAATTGGACGATTTCAAGAACCAACATTTTAATTATAGCGGTTAATTGAAAACAGGCTTCTGAATGAATAGAGTTCTAATTATTCTAAATTAAACATAACATTTTTTGAATTGAGATCTCTGACGGAGCGGCAATGGTACAACATGGGAATGGGAGGAAAGATTGAAAATTAAAAGAAAAATCGACTTCTGCTTGAAAAGTGACTTTAACTATTTGCAAGATGCGATCGATTCCCACGTGACGTATTTTCCGTAATAAGGAAGTATAGTCAAAAATATTATCCCTTAATATAACATATTCTTACATTATTATTATTATATATATCTATGATTATATACATAGATACGTTTTATTGTACATAATTATTAAATTATTAAAGAATTAATAAATCGTTTTTGGAAAATGAAAAAAAAACACATTTCCACATCATTGAAAACACAATTGACTGAATCAGTGAATCGGCGGTTTCTGGCGTCACATCGTCTCTTCGCGGGTTCTTGTTTCTGGATATGCAAGTGTGAAGTAATGGGTCCGATCCGACTCGAAAAATGGAAAATATTAGCCTTTAATAATATTTTTTTACTGCAATACACCGATTTTCAATATTCGACCTTTCAATATTAGATCTTTCAATATTCGATCTTTCAATATTCGATCTCTCAATATTCGATCTTTTAATATTAGATCTTTCAATATTCGATCTTTCCATATCGATCATTCAGTATTCGATCTTTCAATATTCGATCTCTCAATATTCGATATTTTAATATTCGATCTTTCAATATTCGATCTTTCAATATCGATCATTCAATATTCGATCTTTCAATATTCGATCTTTCAATATTCGATCTTTCAATATTCGATCTTTCAATATTCGATCTTTCAATATTCGATCTTTCAATATTCGATCTTCAAATATTCGATCTTTCAATATTCGATCTTTCGATATTCGAGAAGCCAATTATTTTTTTTAGTTTGACGGACGTTCCTCCTCAGGGACTGGATTCAACCAAGCTAACAACTGCGCCGATTTTTGATTGGGTATGAGACTTAAAAAATTTTAACATTCAATTTGACTGATGATATAAAAACGGTCGGTGGTGTAATTGGTAAATAACTGTCACATCTATTAGTAGCCTTTATCCTTTGATACAGTCAAATCGTGAACAATTCACCGTTTCTATTCCTGTCAAAGCGGGAAGCTATTTTTGTCTGGTTATTTTTGGAAACGAACGGATTGAATTTTTCTTCAGCGAAATTTTGTATTTTACTTCATAAAAATATTCATATATTATTAAAAGCTCCTTGGGTATGACGGATTATTAACTTGTTAAGTGCGTTTATAAATAAGACATCCGTTTATTACATATTTATGCAGCGGTAAGGTGAGAGAAAGCACCCCACGCTAAAGCCTTGTAATGTTTATATTCTGATGATTGCAAATTGTAATTATTCACCCGCCAACTCATTTCGTAAATATGATTACAACGAAGTAACACTGCCTAAGGGAATGTTTTATTTATCGTTTGACCAACACAGATTTCACTGTAAACAAGAATTATTTTATCATGGGCTGTTTATAATTTTTGGGGTGCTTTTAAGTCTATATTATCGTACCAGTAGTTTTGTGAACAGTTTGTATGCCTCGCGTCAGAAAATTTCTTATATTATCTTTTTCACTAAACCAAAACAAAAATTTCCTCAGAAGTCTTAAGATTTGTAAGTAGGTACTTAAATAACTGCCTACTGAATTAAAAACCTTAAATTTTTTGTAACCATTTTTTATAATTTCATATGAAGTATTATACAATTTGTCCAAAGAAGCGTCACTCAATTACAATTCTTTTTTCAAACTTTCTTCAGGCAGGTAGGTATCATAATATTGATAAAAGCGAATAAGAAAGTCCATATAAACACCACGATTCAGCACCCGAAAAAAGATTCATGGTTAAATTTAAAAATTAACCATCTAGTCAAAATGAATTTAGTCAAAGTAAGCCTTGCTTGAATAATAAAGTGGTTCCAAGAGATTTTTGAAAACAAAACACACATACAAATTTAAGGACAGACGAAATACCATACGGTGGAGTTAAAACAGGACTTCGCTACGCTCAGTCAGTAATATTTATAATGACTAAGTATAGAGAAATCCCACCTCAGTCAAGATTTAAGGATTAAAGAAAGTTTTTCACATTTATTTTTTTGATGAATTAATCAATTTCTCTTGCACTGTGTCCCAATAATATGTGATGTACCGGAATTGGTTTGCGCTTCCCTTTGCACGTCCCGACGTAAATCATAATTTTTTTTAATATAATATTCTAAGTTTACTTTATATGAACCTTTTTTGACACCATTTTTTGCGTGCCGACTATTCAGAAATGGACTTGAGAGATTTTGAGAGATTGTGCTCCCTGTCTCTAACTACCTAACCATGACGCCGTTTTCTCGTGGAGATAGGCAGAGAGGGTGGACCGCCAAACAACTTAGTCTTGGCACACGCTCCTTGCTTGATTCACATTCATACATACCTTTCTATTATTCTCTGACTCTTGACATGGCCCGACTTAAGAACATGGTTCAGTTGATCTTCATAGTGCGTCCGCGACTTCTTCTACCATTCAAATTCGTGTCATATATTCTCCTAACGCTCCATTCTTTGTTCATTTGCTATACATTTCCAAACCATCTAAGCATCCCTCCTTAATCTTACTCATTGTACCTATATAAGCCTAGCATTCTTTGTGAATCTCCATATTTCTCACTCGATTATACAAGGTTTTACCATACATCCGCCCAAGGAATCTCATTTCTACAGCATTCAGTCCACTTTCATCCCTTTTCTGCCAGCTCCGTGTCTCGTTGCCATAGATAAGGGTAAGTACCAGCATTTTATTGTGGACCTCCATTAATAGTATAAAGCAAAAACAATTCAAGCAACGTTTCGATTCTGAATTGCGATCTTCATACAGACATATTCATATTCTTATAGTATCTTTCAATATACTGCGATACAAACATAATCATTATAATTTATACTATGTTAATATAAACTACACTATTTTTTGTATTCGACAGCCAACAGTAGTTTTTGAGAAAGGCTCAAACTCAAGTAACGCGTCGTCATTTTAACCGAGTTTCATAATGCTGAATGGTCAACTTGACCCCTGAACTACACTTAAGCGATTTGTGACAAGGGTACTTCGTCATGCTGCTGCGCGTACATAACTACTGCGAACGTACATACAACCTGGGGTAGTATGACGTCAATATACCCCCACAACACGGACGTGATATACACTCTGAAACCTGAAAGACATTTTGGTATTTAATAATATTTTGGGAAAACTAATACTTACTGGTAAGCAAATTTATTATTTTAAATAATAGTAACAAACATTTATAATTTTTGGCTACTTTACTAGGAAACCAATATTCATTTAGAATGCTTTATTTCCCAAAGAAAATTCAGAAAAGAATATATTTCCAACTCCCATTATCGAAAAACTTATTTGATGTTGGTGCATTCATATATATATTTTTTGTAGAAATATTTATTTAAAGGTAGAAATAAAAAGTATAAAATAACTAAAAAGAGATAAGTATAAATACAAAAAATATTAAATAATATGTAAGGGTAGGTATAAAAATCGATTAAAATTAAAAGTTAACCACTTTATGCCAAGATTTTTAAAAGTTCTCCCATAATAAGCAATTGCTTGTGTGTATGGGATGAGGTATTATTTGTTTAATTTTTTTAGATTATTATTTTTATAATTTTTTCGACATCAGTTTCTGTTATTTTGTTGTATATTGGTATTGGGAAGCGTGGGGATTATTTTTATTATTGTTCGACATGTTTTGATGGCGTTAGCCAGATTTTTTCCAACACTTGCAAAATAGTTGTTTAGAATATTACAGCATTTTTTGGTGTCGAGTTGGACATTATACGTTTTTTTCCCATATGAAATTTCGGATATACAACTGTTCTTTCTATTCTTATTTATTATTTCGTTTATTGTAGTCCATATTTTTTTATTATTGTTTGAGTAGTAGCTGTTTTTCGTTTTTCGAATTAAAGTTATTAAGATGTTTTTATATTTTTCATAATAAGAAATAATTGATTTTTTGGCAGTCGGTTGATTAGCTAATTTGTAAACTTTATTTTTTAACTGCTTTTACTAATCCGATAGTGATCCAGGGTTTAATTTTCTTTGTTTTCGAGTTTTGATGCAACTTTTTAATTTCAGAGGCATTTAAAATGTGTTCTGATTTTTTTTTCAAATAATGATGCACATTGATTAGCGCACTTTCTGTTTATTATTTCAGTCCATTTTTTTGTTAAGAGTGATTTTTCTAATAGTTGGTAGTTTAATGTGGTTTTGTGGTACTTGACTTAGGTAGGTTTTTAGTTTTATTTTTAGTTTCATAGTTAAAAAGGGTTGCGTGATGATCAGTTATGTTTATCTTCCAGATTGAGGATTTGATATTTTTTATATAAATCTATATAAAAAAATAATTTTTATATAATTCTATATATATCTTGCAACATTAAGAAAGTTTAAACAAGCTCATGTAATTTATACTCAATTGTAAAGACGTACCAAATAAATGTTTTTCTTATGATTTATTACATTTTCACGTACAATTTTGAACATTTTAACAAATTCGTATTGCAACAGTGAAAATGTATCGTGTAAAGGGATCTGATCCAATAAATAAAATTACGTGTTTGACAAGTAAACATAATTTCCTTTGATATTTCTTTATTTCATATCCGACGAATGTGAAAACGAAGAGAACCAAATTGTTTGAAACCTTACACGAATTTTGAACCAATTGAACTATCTCTCGTAAGAATAACTTCACAGAATAAATTTAAGAAAAATATTTTATCAAACGTCTTTCGCGTATTTCAAAATATAAAATGAGTTCTAAAGATTTACCTCGAATTTTGAGAAATTTCCAGGGACAGATTTTTTCCTCAATATTAATTTCAAAAGGAAATTTCCCAAAAGCAAAAACATAAACAAATTAAATGCGGTCTCTTAGTAAGTCCTCTTACTCAATACAAGTGCTTATTGTTGATTCATTAAACAATTTATTTATAAATATGATTGCTTCGTTAGTCAAACATTCAAATGAATGTATAGCGTGAACCAAATATCTTCGCAGAAATTGTTAATTTCTCCCCTGCGCGCAGAGTCCATATGGATATTAGATTTATACGTAAAAGCTCTACCTTATAAAGGAGCATCGCTAAAAAGCTCTGCCTATTTCTATGTAAAGTACGTGTTCAGAATGGTGATCCAATTTGCCTACAAGATTTCTATAAACTCGTTACGTATAGAACGGGTAGGGAAAATCTAAATATAGGGAAAGTTAAGTGAAGAAAACTAGCAGTGTTTCCAATTTAATCCTGAGTTTTCACGCCTAATCTTTTATTCAACTGAGCAATTGATTTTTTTACCAACATTCTGAATACGAAGAAACTCTTGATTAGATTTTGAGGATTGTGTAGGGATACGATTTAAAAAAAAAATTAATACCTTTATTTTTCCCAATTTTTACATTAAGTACATACAAAATTATAACTATCAATAATAATAATGAGAACCTACTAAGGCGCAGCGTGTGCGTGAGTAATATATAAATAAATACACTTGTAGAATCTACTTTACGATATGGAATAACCAAATGGGGACACTCTTGGAAAACTAATTTAAATTACCTACAATTAGTAAAAATTCCACGATTAAATTACTAGTTCCAAAACAGATATTTTCACAGAGGGGAAACATATCATTATTTTTTTTTTTTTTTTTTTTTTTTTTAATGTATATTTTATTTAGTTATAAGAGTTTACATCTTATACCTAATATATTATTTTCTGTGACTACTACAATATTATTTACTTTTTACATACTAAAATTTATATTTCACAACATTGAGACATAATCCACGAAAAACTGCAAGACTTTTAGCTTCCTTAACAATTACCGGGAGTTCATTGAACATTTTAAAACCTTTATAATAAATATTATTTTGTGTTTCTGATAAGTGTGTTTTAGGAAGCCTAAAATCGTTGCAGTTTCTCGTAGGATATAAATGAACTGCACTATTAATTCTAACATTCTTAGACATATAGTCAGGTAACATTTTATTTTTTAGCTTATAAATAAACACTAAGGTATTATAAACTAATCGTTGCCACACACTTAAAATATTTAGTTGACGTTGCATGGTTTTTATTCTGGTGTACCTGCTACAACACAGTATTGACCTCATGCCTCTGTTCTGGATTACTTCCATTCTCTTAATTTGGCTTTTGTTACTTAGAAATATTACACTTGTACAATAATTTAGATGGGATGCTACAGTGGTATTGTAGACCAATATCCTTGTTTTAATGTCCAATTTTCCTTTTATCCTACTTAAGAAATTAACCTTTTTCGCCATTTTTTTATTTAAAATTTCAAAGTTAGTGTTAAATTTTAACTTGTTATCTATTATGATTCCCAGGTATTTAATTTCTTTTACTTCTTCCATACTTTGATTGTCTATATTTAGGACAGTAGGTACGTTTAGTTTTTTCCCTAATACCATGAATTTACTTTTAGTTACATTTAATTTCAATTTATTTATGTTTAACCACTTAGATAATTCATTAAGTTCATTTTGTATTTTTGACAACGCATCTTCAATATTATTTGCTATAATATATAAAAGTGTGTCATCTGCAAAAAGTTTGATGGAACAGTACTTTAAGCACTTCACTATATCATTAATATATAAAATAAATAGGAGCGGTCCCAAAACAGATCCTTGAGGAACTCCAATGTTGATTTCTTGTTCTTCAGAGATAGTATCTCCAATTTTGGTTTTTTGTTTTCTATTTTTTAAGTAATCAATAAACCACTGCAATTCATTAGCACGGATTCCCATGTCCTTCAATTTCATTATTAGTCTTTCTCTGTCTATTGTTTCAAAAGCACGTCTAAAATCCAAGAACACTGCTATTGTGATTTTCTTCTGATCCATAGCTGTTTTCCATTCATTTATCACATAATTTATTGCTGTTTCACAGGAATATTTATTTCTAAACCCAGATTGTTCTTTTACTAAGATGTTATTTTTTTCTATAAATTTACTCATCTGTTCTTTTACAATGCACTCTAGTAATTGTTCATATTTAGGCAATCCATTTATTGGTCTGAAGTCTTCGAAATTTTTAGCATTTATTATTTTGGGCACTGGTGTTATTATGGAGGTTTTCCATGACTGTGGAAAAATTCCCTTAGTCAGAGATTCATTTATTAGTGCAACTAATCTGTCTCCTATAGCTGGCAGTGCATCTTTGATTATGCTTATAGTTATTCCATCCGGCGATGATTTTGGTTTCATTTTTTTAATGATTTTCATTAAATACTCATTGTCAATTTTATTAAACCTGAAAATATTTTTATTCTCTCTTTTTTCCGATGATTGAGAAGAGGTATCTGCGACTAATGGAATACTCTTATTTATGTTTTCGACACTAAGTACAAAATTTGTGTTAAATTTTTGGGCTATTTTAAGTGTATCATCTTCAACTCCATCTGGAAACCGAACTTCCTTAATGTTTTCCCTCTGTTTGCCGCTTATAATTTCTTTAAGTGTAGTCCACATTTTTCTTGAGTCACTTTGAGAGGTAATTATTTTTTGCCTGATATACGAATTTTTGGTATGTTTTATTTCTGTACTATACATGTTTCTAAGTTTCTTATAAGTTTCCCACCTTTCTTCAGTGAATTGTATTTTACAGGCTTTATAGGCTGTATCCCTTTGTTTTTGTAGAATATGTAGGGATTTCGTATACCATTTATTTGTATCTTTTAATATAATATTAGTTAAAGGCATTAGCTCATTTACTACTGTTTTCAGATGTCCTACTAGTTCATCGGCTTTTCCGTCTAAATTTCCTTGGGTATCGCAGATCCATTTTTTGTTTTGTAATACTGTACACAATGTATCCTTATTATAGTTATTTTTTTTTCTATACGTTATATTTCGTATTCCCTGTGGCTTCGGACTTGTGGTCGTTTCAAATATTGTTAATATGTTTTCGTGGTCAGATATTTTTGGAGTATCCATAACATTAACATTCAAGTAAAAATGATTTGTTATGACTAAATCAATAATGCTTGCTGATGTATTTGAGATTCTAGTTGGTTTGGTCACAAGTTGTTTCATTCCTAGATAATTCACTAAACTCTGAAGTCTATTACTGTAGGTATTCTTGACTTTCATGTCAATGTTAAAGTCACCGGTTACATAAAACATATCTTGATTTTTCATGTTTTTAGTACACCAACTTTCGAAAAAATCTAAGAATTTTGAATGGCTTTGGTTTGGTGAGTGATATAATACAGCGTATGTTCCTTTAATAAAGTTTTTTCTTATTTGTACTGCCAGTATCCATGTATTTTTTTCATCAAACACTTCATTTGATATTATTTTAAAAGATATACTATTTTTAATAATCATTAGAACTCCTCCCGTATGCCGACTAAATGAATTGCATCTTACAGTTGAATACCCAATAAATGATACTTCAGAATCGTAAATATCACTAGTTATACATGTTTCACTTAACATTAAAATTTCTGGTTTCAATTCTTGTAATAAAACTTCAATTTCATTTACGTGGGCCAAAAGACTTGAAATATTTAAATAGTATACGTTTGTCTTTTTTTTTATCCTAAAAAATCAATTTTTCTCTTCTCCGATTCTATGTTTCTTTTGTAAATAGGACACTCTTTGCTCCATGCATGGTGATTATCATTCAAATTTAATGAAAGTTTTTCATTTGTCAGTTTGCAATTTACACATTTGATTTTGTCACTATTTTCCTGACAGTCTGACGTATCATGTTCATTTGAGCATCTTCCGCATGATTTTTTATTTTTACAAACGCCTGCTTTATGTCTGTATCCGTTGCAATTGAAACATCTCAAAACTGAGAGATGATCGAAGACAGCACATCTATTCCATCCAATATTTATCTTCGCTTCCTCTAACATTTTTGAGTGTGTTTTTCCATCTACTTCTATGAATACAGTAAAGTTATTGTTTTCACTACTTTTTTTATTTTCTTTTATAAATTTTACCGATATTTTAGAGTTTTCTTTGTCTATATAATCATTTTGCATCCTTATTTTATTTTCTATTTCTTCGGCGGTATATTTATCCGTCATTCCTATCACTTTTACTGTTGGATTCTTGGGTTTAGGAATATCAACATCATACCTATCCCCAAGCTTAGTGATAACTTCTTTTCGGATCTTTTTTGTTGCCTCTGTATTTTTTAATTCCACTATAACTGATCCTTTTTTGAAATTCTTGATTCCGGCCACGCCCACATCAACTGGATCTATGTTGTTCTTTATGTCCTCTTGTGTTTTTGTGTTTTTTTGTTCATGATTTTTAGGTTTAATTATAACAATTGGTTCATGTTTCCTTAATTTTTCTTTGAAATGTTGTTTATCATCGAATTCAAGAGATTTGCTTGCTTCATCAATTTTTTCTGTCATGTTTATGAGATATTGACGGCTGAGGTCAACACTTTTTTTCATATCTGATATATCAAATTCAAAAATTTTTCTTATGTTCAGTGTCTCATCTTCAATTTTTTTGAATAGTTGTTGCTTTAAATCCTCCATCTTTTTATCGACATACTTTATAAATTTATCATATTGCTGGTCTGCACAGGCATCAGTTCGATGTGGTGATTCGTTTTGTTTTGATCGTGTTTGGACTTTATTGGTAGTTGCCATTATGCCTGGTTGTGATTTTGGCTAATAGTGATGTTGTCGATAATTAGTTCTTATTTCTTTAGATAGATGGTGTAGGATTATTTATTAATTAATTAATTTAATTAATTTTATTAAAGAAAAAAAAAGTAAAGTTTTTTTTTTGGTCGCTGCGAGGATCGAACTCGGTGCGCCGCAGCTGGATAGTGTGCGAACGATAGCTGTGCGTTAACCCACTCTGCCACGGCTCCCTTCCGTGTAGTGGCGTATTTCACTCCTATATACTGTGAATTGCCTTAGCACAGTAGGTAATAACAGATGGTTGATTTTTCGGCAACAACACTCTGACACTTCACAGTTAGTTTAAAACACTTGTAAACTGTAAGTAAGACTTTATAGATTTCACAAAATTCGACAATTCTCTAGAGTGTTCTTCGGGGACACATTTAACGATAAATTATATGTTTATTAGGAAATATAATCTACGAATTTTGGATATTTTTGTGGAGCGATTTTTTGACATGCACTCTTTATCACTTGTATTTTGTACATTGATTATTATTGTATCGGAACTTGACTGTCTTACCGGTACAGGCCTTATTATGGCACAACATATTGATTCAGCATATATCTGACTCTGCATATAAGAGGAAAGTGGAACATGAACATAATACTAGATTCACAAAAAATGAATGAATGCTTGTACCAAAACATAACAATAAATACGGACAGCGAACCCTGGAATACAACGTACTTAAAATATTTAACATGTTACCAAACAATAAATTTTTTTTCGAATTACCTCAAAGATTCAGATATATGCTGAAAACATGGCTACTAAGCAGATATACTCTGTATTTATTGTTTTTGTGTTTAATTCGTAGAACTACATTTAATTTTTTTTTTAATTTAATTAAAATCAAATTTAATAATATAATTATTAAGTTCTGCAAGTATTTTTTGATTTTTGTTATTGTTACAGCTGTTTCGGCTTTCGACAGTTTGAAAATGGCCTTGATAGCCGAAACAGCTGTAACAATAACAAAAACCAAAAAATACTTGCAGAACTTAATAATTATATTATTAAATTTGATTTTAATTAAATTAAAAAAATATATATATATACTCTGTATAAGTAATACTATTGATTATGACAGTGGTTAGTGATAAATATTATGTATAAGTTGAATTGTAAAAAATAATGATATTATGTATATATGTTATATTGTAATTGAACATGAACATCCTGTTGACAAACTGCTTAATTGCGGTTTAATGGGATTGAATAAAAAAATATATTATTGTACCTAGAAGGAGACAAACTGTGGGCCTATAAAACAAAACAAGATTACAATTTGTCTAAGCTTGTATAAAAAGTGTTTACAATAGTGTATAGTGAAGAATTATTACAGCAAATTAAATTTACGTAGAATTTGATTGCGTTTTAAAACCAATTTTCACGTTATTTACCAAAGTATCATATTATTTAAAGATTTAGAATTTTTTGAGATACCGAAAAACTAATGTAACTGTTTTATTAATTCATTACAAATAACACGTCTTCATAAAAATAAAATAAATCATAGACAACCCCCTTCTTCTCACTTTGCTTTATCAGTGACAACTAGTATTTAAAATCAGAATATGTCATATCAAATTTTTGTCAAAGAAAGCCGATATTTCGATTTATCTTATTTTTATATTTGGATGGCCATTATATTTACATAACGTTTCAATTTACTTTGCTGAATTCAACTGACTATTACAAAAATAATTATTAATGAATAAGTAACATTTGTTCGTTTGATAAAAAAATGTACAATGTACTTTTATTAATTTGTATTCAAAACATCATTGAATTAAAGTTGTAAGAACTTAATAACTTGAATTAAGGCGATGAACTAGGTCGTGTAATATTTTAAATTAAGCCGCTATCAATAATAACCCTTATGTAGATGGCGGTAAGGTTTAAATTCCCGCTTAACACCATCCGCCTGTTTTGATTTATGCAAGAAAAAAACATGGCTAAAAAATTCCTTTTGTTTTATTTTGTGGATGTTCAGGCATAAATATTAAATTTTTTCACGATCATTTTATAAATAACCTTATTTTCCACATATACAATAAAATCATAATCGAAAATGGGTTCGTAAGTAGGAGATGTTGAACTTTAAAGCAGTTTTCATAGGCCTTTACATTATTTTTTTCTGGGCTTATAAAAAGATTTATCTAAAAAATACTCGATTATTTCAAAGGTCAAGATGTATTCTACTCGCAGTATTTAATTAAAGCATCTGAAACATTTCTAGGCGACCAAATTTTAAAAACAAAAACACATGATTTTGCATACGTATGGCATCGCCTTAAGATAAGAAAATATGTACCAACCTGCTACCTACGTATATAAAACTATTTATTTGATTGGTTTTAAAAATTGCAAATGTGATTATGAAACCCTATAGAAAACCACATAGTAATATGATATTTCTCAATGATGAAAGCAAGAAAAATTATGAAACCTTTCCCATGGTCAAACGTGATAAAACGAGAGTAGTGTGATATATCAGAAAATAATTTAATGTTTATTAATTGCGTTCCATATGACATGCGTTAGGGAAGTTACTGTTACAGCGATAGGTTGATTCACGTAATAAAATATCTCTTGTGTAACAATGAAATTCTAGAATCATTATTCCTCTTTTGTCGGGAAATAAAATTCATCCAGAGCCGGTGCACAGGTAATAATATATGGACCCGTGAGAACTTGGATGGGCCAGAAAAAATAAAGATATTATACATTCAGAGATACTGAGATTTACTGTTATGCAAAAAGGAATTTCTCCAATGATATGAATTGATTGTTATATATTTGTGTTAAATTACCTAGTTCATATGAACTAAACCTATCAATTTGACTGTTCTGAAACGGGAAACCTTCCCAGTTGGACAGTCAAAGATTCATTTTTATGTAATTGTTGTTTTTTAGTATCTAATAAATAAAAAATAAATCTAACGCCTTCTTTAGTGCATTCGTTATTTTTAAGCACTGCTACCTTAGCTTTTTGTAGTAAATATACATCATTAGTGGCTATAAATCAAGGCTTTTGTTTTTCACATCCATCAGGTACTTCCAAACTTATATAATCCACGTCCCCCTTCTTCTATCCTCCTCTATTGCCTTAGCCTCAAACGTTCCGCACTACATTAGAGTTTTGTATTAATTTTATACTTTTTGTCTTCATTTTATGATTAAATGCCACAGTTAATTGTTATTTTTGGTTAAATTATTACTAGTGTTTAATTATGGTTGTATACTGTGACATGTAATTATTGGGTACGGGATATTTATACCGTTGATATTATATAAATAAACATGGAAATGCAATAGCTCCGCCGTCTAATGCCAGTTGACTGTTGTAAAGGGCCATGCAAAGAAGAAAAAAGTTTTTATTCCTATTTTACTATTTATACCCTACTTCCTAGCCGTATAAAATTTACGAAATAAGATTAATTTATTTAATAAATTACTACATGGGTGATGTACAAAGCTTGTCTCGCTAGGAAATCATGTGTTGAGAGCAGGCGCACCAGAATGGTTTAGTTCCACAGTTTCTGGATAGGTCTGGGAAGGACTCTTGTCCGGTATTACATAAAAAAGATATTACAAGCATCGTTCATAACTAATCTAAGATAGAAAAACGAGATACAGATGGCGTTATGACGTAAAATGAAAAATATTATGTGTGAAAAAGTATGTTAGAAGTTTTGTGAAAAGCACTTGCACCCGCCCTGGCTATCCGGACCACCCGGTGCTTGGTGACGGTGTCGGCACTGCCAGTACTTGCGCGGTAATCCCCCACCTAGGGGGTAGCGGGACATTTGGGGCAGGAGGCTCCGAGATGGTTCTATAAGAGGAGTGGGGTAGAACTGAAGGCTGTACCTACTGGAAGCGCGTGGAAGAGAGGCTATTCACTGTGAATGAAAGATGGAAATAGACTACAGGGGGAAGCGGTTCATGCTTATGTCGGTTTACTGTGAAAGAATTTCACCGTGTAGAAATGTGGAATATACTCAAAGCTGCGTGTTTCTTGTTGATATAAAGGTAAAACCAACATTAGGCAGTGGTTTTTGTTTCTGTTAGAAAATGTTTAAAGTTTACCAAGAGCAAAGCAATTACAGAAGCCCACAAATTTGGTTTGCTCCTTGCTCAATTTACGCTACGCCAATTGATGATACAAGATTTTGATATACTGATGTTGGTGAAAGCAGCTCTCTATAATATTAGATACACTAAACAATAATTTATGCTGTTGAATATGCACGGTATCATTTATACATTTGGACAAAAATGTGTTCTTCTAAAAAACGTCTAAATATGTCTGTCAATACGTTCACTAAAATCTATTTCAAGGTTCAGTTCAAAATTCATTTTCTTTTTCTACGAAATTTATGGTATAATATTTCTATAAACACACATGTTTCTGACATCGTTATAATGATACGAGTATGTAGGCGATACGTTATTTTTGGAAGAATATATTTTGGTATCCGATAAACTGCCAAAGCAGTTTGTCAGCAGGTCATGTTCACAATATCAATTTTAATACTAATGCACACATATAACGAGAAGCCATAATATAGATAATAGATACAGAATAATAAAATTTCAAGTGTCTGCAATACAAAGATATAAAATACAGATAGACATAACACAGTCAACATACACACACTTAAAGGCACACAAAACATTCGCATAGGTATATGTATACTACTACATGCATACAATCAATACATGCTAATTTATTTATAAACAATATCAATATGGAACATCTCGATCCGTTAACCATTTTTTTAGTTTTTTTAGAGAAACTCACAGTCACAGAAACTTAGACAATCTCAGAAGATTGACCGTAGAAGAGGAAAAAGTTTTTGTTTTTCAGAGATATCATTTTATGTACGGGTGTGAATATCTTGACGAATCCCCTGTAGGGGTGTTTAGGATGCGTGGGTGTCAGGTTTACCCCATCTCCTTAATAAATTCTGATACTACCCTCCTCTCTGGTCTCGCTCCCCACCTTCCTGGATTGACAGAAGACAGTCAGCGTGCTGTCAGATAGGAAACCAAAAGTAAAATCGATGCCATATTTAGATGTTTTGGCATTACAGGCACGGTTATTTTGAAATTGAGTTCCTCGTAAACATAAAGACTAGAGACTTAGAAATAGAAAAAAGTGTTTAACTATGTTACTTATTTATATTGTATATAGTCGCTAACGACTGCCATCGCATACGGGCACCGTGATCAGTGTAGTACCTACTTCAATAATCATTTAATAAAAGCCTATTTATCAGAACGTAGCATTCGATATGGAAATCATTATTGAAGCTATAAAAATGCGATATATTTAACGTTCTCATAAAACTACTCACTAACAGTTAAACCCAATTTCATTACTCGGATATCTGATAACTGCGACTGTTAAATATTTTGGGTGAGGAAAGGTACTAACTTTTGATGTCTTTTGGAAGTTAAAGAGATTAACCGCTCACGGAAGCCCGCCTCGGGTGATAAGTCGTGGCAATCTTAGCCAAAATCAGATGTAAGCGGTTAAAGTACAAGTATATTCAAATTAATTCATTATTAAAATTAACATACCATTTCGGTTGTAGGTGCATAGGTACATACGTGGAGTAATTTTATTTTTAATGTTCTATGTGACACCTCACAAGTTCTATGTGACACCACGTACGTCCTTCACTCCTGGAAACACTGACCCCCCGATTCCTACCCACCCCTCATACCTTTTTCCTTCCCGGATCTTCCTCACCTTCCTTCCCTTAGAAAAAAACCCACCGTACAGCGTCTCCAAAGATGACAAAGGACCTGAGAGAAATTATTTTCCTCGGGGCCTTCTGTGTGGAGTTAACGTAAACAAATATCAGACAAGCGATAACGTCGGTACTTCTATATTTGAAATGTAGATTTCTTTTTTTTTGAGAAGATTACTGACTACCTCCAAAATCAATATCCCGTGGTTTTTCACTGGTCTGTGCTAGTTGTACTAAAAAACAGTACCTTATTATTTTTGTTAAGGTGTTCCATCTTTATCATTGTGATTTACTGTCAATTAAATAAAATGCGGTTAAAAGCTTGGGTGTTCAATTATTTGGTTTCTCGAGGCCATGTCGATTGAAATGGAATTTTATTGTATATGTGTCCTTTTAGGTGAACTGAATCAACAAAAACCGAAGAATAGTGGTTTGGTATCATCAATTTTGAAATTCTAAGACATCGCAAGTATTTTTCGCTCCCGGAACTTATTTTACAATCAGAAATTTAGTTGAGCTTCCAAATATACATTAAACTTTCAAATTAGGCAAGATGCAATATAATTTGCTCCATATTCTTGAGTGATAAAAACATTCAGGGAGCAGTGAAACATTCTATTTATTGAGGTCGTTTCCTAATTTTGTATTTTGATGAAAATGCATTATATGGAGTTATTCATGACAGTAAACTTAGTTTTATCAGCTAAGTGAATATTGGAAAATGAATATGTATGCAATAGTGTCCCGTGAAGTCACTTGCAGTACAATTTTTAGTTTGAATGTCAGTGCTGCAGTACCGCCGTTGATGTAACACTTTTTTCTGCTTGCCGCAAAAAAAACTTTTGACGGCTTATATCTTCGGTCCTATTTTGTACTTTCCACAAAAAATTAAAAAAAGGTTCTGTCCTCACCAACTCTAATTATTATATTACTTTTATGTAAAAAACATTAAATTCCATGTAGACGACCTCATGAAAAGAAAAGAGAATTCCATAAAACAATTGGAAAGTTTGAAGAAACTATTGTATCAGTTTCTGGTTCAATGGAAGTGGTAATATTTTTATTTTCCATGAATTCTCAAGGTGCCCATCAATTTCTGTATTCTAATTTTTCTCTTCGTATCCCATTAGTAAGTAAATAGTCTCGCAAAAGTATGTGTACTCTGCTAAAAATCAACGTCATGAAAAAGGCGTGATTTTGATGGAGATTTAGATTAGAAGACGGAGCTTTTTCTTTACCAGGAGTCTAACTAAAACTTTATACTATCTTATAGAAGTACAGATAAGCCTGACTGTCTATATATTACGAAGTTTTGTTTTATAACACGCCGCGTCGGATTTAAAAAGGTACTCTCTTATACATAATGGACGGAGAAAAATCAAAATTTATTTTATTTGATTAATCTGCAAAAAGCGGAGATTGAAACTATGAAACCAATCAGAAGTAGGAAAATATTAATTTGAATACTATCTAAGTAATATTTTCAATTATTATTTTTTATTTGGTTACGATTTTATCCTCTTTTATAAGTAACAGTTTCAACTGATGAAAAGTCAACCAAAACGTGAAACAAAATTTAAAACACCCCTTTTTAAAAGTTATCTCGTTTTAAAATACATGACTGTGACAACTAAAGTTTGTTGTAAAGTTTTATGCGAGGAATTTCTCACAACATCAATACGGAAATGTAATACAGAAATATTTTAACCATTACGGTATTCGTTTTCGCTCGAAATTATTTGATATTAGGAACACTTGTCAAAAAAAACAACTGTGAATATGAGGTGGAAATTACTTTTCGAACGCCATTTTGTGAGCAAACCGGAACAATTAAAAACGTATTGCGCGTAGTAAAATATTTTTTCGGACAAGTAAAAAAAAAAGCTGAGTTTTATTATTACATTTACGAGTGTTGTCAATGGTGGATAAAGAATTTTATGAAGGGTAGGGGGTACGTATTACAAAAATGTTAAATTAATGCGAATGTAGGGAATAAAGGTTTCTTGTATTATTATATTTTATTAAAACCCTTTATATTCAGAGTGAGTGTGGGTAAAAGGGAAGTATTATAATAATCACTGGCTAGACGAGAATAATATATATTTTTTAATTTTCTGTAATTTTACAAATATTACACGTAATTTTAACAATGATGAAATGGTTCTGTTTAAGCAATGTATTCAGATTTTTCAATCAATTGCTGAAAGTCATGCCACTAATTATAAAGAACATAATTTTGGTGAACTGTATCTCTTAATCGATAGTGTTTTAAACATTGATGTATTAAAAATAGTTGTTTCTTATTAAATATTCCTGTTCTAAAATATTTCGGGAAACTAATATTTTATTAGAGATAGCAAAAAAGATAATTAAAAAGTTTTATTTATTTTAGGGAAATAGAGACAAAAATTAATTTATATAGATTTTTTTTATTAAATAGTATAAAATAAAGTCAGCGATGGTATATGTCTATCTCCTAAGGATAACCTCCAGCTAATCAGCTTGTTTAACAATAAAACAGAATAGGTATAAGATTTATCTATAGAATTATAAAAAGAGCTACTGTACTATATATCACCATATTTTATTTAGTTGGGATATGAATAACTTTTTCTCTTACTGAATATTTTCACGACACCAGAGCACACCGTTTGAGATTTTATGTGGTTTAAAAAACAGAATTTCTGCTCTACAAATGAGAATATAGCGGGCTTTATTTTTGTGAATTTGGAATCGGTTTTATTTTGCCGTCTTAGAAGACAAATGAAAAAAGGTTCCGAATAAAAGTCCTTCAGCAACACCTTGAAAACTACGTTTGCCTTAGACAAAGAGTTGTGAGGAGACATTCGAATATTAAACATGGGTAGTTTGTTTATCCCCTTTGTTTCGCGTATACTAACTATTTCTTGCGGAGGCGGAAGAGTGGAAACACAAAGAAAATTATTTCCGCATCGTTAGGTAAGTAGTTACCTACATTACCAACACACATTGTTTGTGGAAACATATTATATACTGTAGCTTTTAACTCCTCCCGATAATGTGGGAATATACTTTGTTGCATTTTCTTTTACAGAGATTGTTGACTTCGGGACTCGTTTTGTAAATGAATTTGCACTCCCGACGTTGCTGTCCCGGAGATATTTGTAGACGGAAAGATTGAAGGTCACCATTGATTTAAGAGCCACGTGGAATGCGTCAACTCGTTGTAAAAACATCGACACAAACACCTCCATAGTGTAATGATAAATGCATTTGACTTTGAGTCAGCTCTTAGGTTATTTGTGGCAAATTAATTTGTTTTTAACGACGGGATAACAGCTCACCATAAATTAATAACCTATAACTAACGAATTGATAAATTTCATAACGAAATATTTGTAAAGCACGAATATGTAATGAGGAAATAAGAACACGTGTTCTAAAAAATTATAATATTTTCGCATATCGTCCATTATATTTTTTCGGTCTAGGCCACCTGCGTGAACACGTGTTCAGATATCTTCTAAATGACGGATATTTTATTAGGAAATGGTAAGGCAGTCACATTTTTAATAGTATTTTGATAAAAAGCCGTACTCATTTTTCTCCGCGTATAATTTTCTTACACCTGTTAAAACATCGAAGAAAAATAAACGAAATTCTTCATTTTATTCCGAACTTTATGGAGGGGTAAGAAATGTGACCTACCACTCGAGCGATTAATGTCATATATTTACGTTTATCATACTATTTTAGTTATACCATTCCAAAAAATATTAATATGGAGACGTATAAAATTGCTTACTGCGGTTTAAAGCCAATGAATTCGACTAGATTTCACCGCTCATCCCTTATTTTTAGGTTCCATAAATTTGGCACATTATGGCAAGCGATCGCTCAAAACGTTTTTGCAAACTTGGCATAAAATGTAAAAAATCAAAAGAGTTGATATAGGCATCACAGCACACAATAATCAAAAAATGCTCAAAATATGTATTGTAGTTTTTCCTTATGGAGGTTTTAGACAATATCCAACTATTTATTGGAGCAAGTATCCAACCCAGGGCCATTATTATTGAAGTATACTCGTGATAATATTGCACCATAATA
Source organism: Hesperophylax magnus (assembly GCA_026573805.1). Taxonomy (NCBI): domain Eukaryota; kingdom Metazoa; phylum Arthropoda; class Insecta; order Trichoptera; family Limnephilidae; genus Hesperophylax; species Hesperophylax magnus. The sequence goes on from JAIUSX010000014.1 coordinate 18,005,237, forward strand.
TTGTGGAATCACTTTGCTGTTTTCAGACAATAATACTGGAGGTCAGTCTTGATTACATCGCCACGCGTAAGACATAATCAACTCTCTAACCCTTATTAAAAACTCCGAAAGCCTCCGCAACGTAATCACCCACATAACTCTGCCGTAAGATAAATGTGATTTATTATTTTACATCTCCGTAAAACTAGACTTTTTTATTTATCCGTGTTGTTATATCTGGTCAGTTTATTTCGCTTTTAAATATGATATTATTTGATTTATTGTCATTTAAATGTTACATTATTTCCATTCGATCAATTGGTTCAATGGAAGTCACTTTCGTTCAATTTGTTTTCGTCCAATATGCGGTAGGATAACTTTTCATAGAGAGAAAGGTACTTTGGGTCTTTTTGTGTTGGGCATATATAAAATCCGACATATGTCGGATTTTATGTATTCAAAAATTTCAGGGTTAACATTTTGGACGTAGATTTATCTATGTTGGCATATTTCTATCTACACACAGTACACTGTTTGTATTCAGACAAACTACCGTTTATACTGGAGTGGTGAAGACCCATGATTTGTTAATACATAACAAGGATACGTTGTCCCCTAGGAAAGGAGCCGGTTTGTAAATTATTTTGGCTTTCATCTTCCCAGAAAGTTTAATGCGCAACTCGTCAAGCGATTTGAATTTGTGGCTTTCGAGGAATTAACTTATTCCAAGGTATCTGCTGCCTGTCTGATTGGTCAAAAAGTTCATTTGAGCTTTTTGTTCTGAATGTTATCTAAAAATAAAAGACGACACAAGGAGAAAAATTAGTATTGCTAATTTATTAGGAATATATTCAAATTTTGGTGATTCAGTTAAAAATGGGATCGCAGGTCTTAATCGAATGAATTAACGTGTTCGAACAAGTGTTTTGACGTCGTGATAATGTATTCGAAATTTATTAAAAGTTGTGTCATGGTGAAACTTTGATATTTAAATTGTTCAAGTTGACACAAATTTTTAGAATTTGAATATTATATTATCTTCAGGTGTGAGCACTTTACTTCAATTTCATCACCCATTTCCCCCAAATTACGGGGCCAGCCGTCTTATCTAGAATTGCCTTCCCGCCATTGAACGTTCCATCACTTCCAAATTTGAATGCCACTCAAATTATTCAAATTATTTTGAAGTATGCCCATTAAAATATGATTAAGTGAAAATTCGCTTTCACTTTATCTATTTATTGAACCTAAGGTCTAGAACCCTCTTAAAATGAAAGATAAAAACATTGCAAGAAAGGGGCCAAGGAACCATCGCTTCGATAAGGTACTGGGGGTATGACTACAGCAGCTTTGGGGGTGGATTGAATATGCTTATTGGCGGTAAAATGTGTGTTTATAAATAAAAGTAATAAAACGTTGTAATTTTTTACAACGAAAAAGCACCCCAAGAGGGCCGTTTTAAAAAAAGCGTTAAATTACCGTATAAATTCTTGGTTCAAAGACACTTGAATTAAACGAGGTTTTGTGAAATAAAGAACATAAGTATTATAAAATAAGTATCATAAATTCATTGATGTCGAGTGAATTAAAAAAAGGTTCAATTTTGTGTGAAAAACTGTCAAGTTTGAAATATCAGAACACATCGTAGATTCAAAACAGCACACGGAGAAAACTTACTGATAAAAAATATTGTTAATTTATTAAAAATCTCTTAACATTATTCGTATTCTTGTTAAAAATGGGACTGCAGGTCTTTAACGAATGAATTGACTGATCGCCTAGTAAACTATCAGTAAAACACGAGTGTGTTTATAATATTTTTGCATTTCGTCATTGTATAATAACAGGATAAACGCAGCTGCATGAACACGTGTTCCGATATATTGTGAAAGTACTAATAGTTTATTAGGAAATGGTCTGCTTTCACATTTTTAACAGGATTTTAATAAATCAAACTAGGTAGCAAAAACAAACTAGGTACTGTATGTAGATATTATATCCTACTACCTAATAACATGTACTAAAAGCTACATAGCTCTGCCCTTCTGTTTTTAACCTAATTAATTATTTATGAATGAACGGTCTTCAAGCTGTAGTATAATCAAAATTCCTGATATAATAATCTAGAGGCCCTCTAGAGCCCAATACTCCAAACCTGATATAAGAGTGAACAATGTTTCAGCTAGCTTCGAAAGCGCCAAAATTAACGCTCCGACAATGTTATGCACCTCTAGGTTGTGCTTTCAAATTTGACAATACTGTTGTCAGTACACAGCTGGAAGCGTTTGCTGTTGACATATTTCTTCTATTATTAAATATTAACTTCGAATACTTCTCTCTTATAGTACCTATTATCAACGGCTCCCATGGAATCATAATAGGCTAAGTGCGCAGTTACGGAACTCAATAACAATCTTCATTGGCTATTAATGGAAGCCTCTCCAGTCTCTGTAAAGTTCATTTAAGGAACATGGAATGTACCCATTTAAAAACGTACCGCTGATAGATCCATTGTAATCTCTGCCTCTTCCTCATAAACGATGAATGAAACAGAATGAGACGTTACAACGTAATGAGTAGTGGAAGACCAAAGCTTATCTCTGTCATCTCGAATCCTGTGCTTAAATACTAATCACCCTTTTTTATTTTAGACCCTACTTTACGCTGGGAGTAATAAAAGAGTAGAAGCCATTTTTTGATACCCGAGAAGTATATGACATCGGAAGAAAATTTGAAATGAAATTAATTTGGTTAAAAAACTATGTATTTAGAAACTATGGTTAAGAAATTAGGTGGTCTAACATAAATGTAGTGAGACTATTCAAAAATTTACGCGGGTAAGAAATCCATCTAGTTTACGGTCTAGGACAATGTTTTTGAAAACATGAAAACATTCCGAATAGGATTCCGTTACTCGCTTATTTGACGTTTTCTACTATTTTGCTGTGATTCAAGCAAATATAGATGACTAAAAGCTAATCGTTTACGAAGATACTTTCAAAAACCCTTGTCTCAAAAATTTTATTAGATTTTCCATACGGCAACTCTTTTACTTAAGGTAAATCATAGATTCTTCTGTAAATTATTGCTCGCTCTTACAAACTTCCATTTGTATATCAATGAAGGTTTTTCTCAGAGTGCGTCAAAAATTATTTAAACTTGGCATTTCTCCCTTCCATTGCAGAATTTGTTGAGGCATTCACCTCTTTTTATAGCTTTTATTAGTGGGGTTGAATTTATACGATGAAAACCTGCGAAGAAAAGTTTAATTAGTTATTTTATTGACTTGGACGGGTGCCCTAGCCAGCTCCACTGACGTAGATCGATAGCAGTTTAACATTTCTTTAGTTCAATGTTTTCCTTTTTGTATGTTACTTTTTCACGCCATTTGGTACTTCTCATAATCTGGTGACTTTCTTCTGTCTCGTGCTTTTGTTTATTAACAGATTCACTTGAATCGTATCTTCTTACAGGAAGCTTTCTTTCAGATGTTATATTACTTTACTTTAATTTATTTTAAGTGCCTATCTATATATTGTTATTTTGTCTAGTGTTTTTTCTTGTTATTTGTCTGATTTGATTTTTTTATTTCAAAATATGGAATATATTGCATTGCACTACCCCTGCATACATTCTGGAATAAACTATTATTTACAAGCTTTACACAAGAATCACTACAAGATTCGATATGAAGGAGGAAACGGTAAAACGGATTTTATTTGTGCTTGAGCATGTAAAATTGTTGCTCTACCTACAAAAAAACTATTTAGATGTCGCTTAAGAGAAAATATTATTCATATATATTTCTAACCAGTTACTGTGTTAGTCTAGTTCAGTCCAGTTACTAGTCTAGTTTAGAAGCAAAATAAAAAAAAAAAACATGAAAGAATGTACAACTCTCGAAATCTATCTTTTTATTACACTCAAAGGTATTTTGTTCTAACACGCTTGAAATGGTGGTACAATTACCATGGTGAAGTGATTGATTTACTTGTATTTTAACCTTGCAACCCTTACGCGTGTAGAGCAGCGCTTCATTAGGCTCTTAATACAAGCAAGGACTTTGGGGGTGAGTAGATTAATACCACTCAATGAATCCTTGAGATGTGTTCAGATGATGTAGACTGGTTAGGTACCCTTAGACGCCGTTTCAATTAGGCCATTATCTACCGCATAACATACTTGTTGTAGAAGTCCCATGTAAACACTTTACCCATGGGGTGAGATTTTCTCCTATCCTAACTTCCCAAAGGGTAATTACAAATGACTAGAGGGAGAAAGCAATATCCCTGATCTATGCATATTAATGTGAGGAAGATGCTCCTTATAAGTTTATCTGGCGTTCGAACTGTGTAATTCTTAACCACATCGAAATAATAATCAAATATATATTGGAATTGAAAACAAGAATTTTATTAAAACTAACTAATGTGTGAATATTTCGGAATGCTCAAGTGTTCATTTAAAGCCACTAAAAAAGTTCACTATATTTTCGGGCGAACTGATCTTATTTATATTCTTACTAGCCGAACTTACTAGTCCCCATCGTTGCCCGGGCTTTACGCAAAGTTTTTCGAAATCAGATGTAGACAGTAAATTTCATCTTATTTAGAACGTCAAAATTTGTTTAAGAAGTATCAGAATTCTTCTATAAAGGGATAGAAAAAGGAGGATGAGGATAGTTTTTGGAAACCTCATATAGTTACTGACCTTCTTCTTGTTTTGAAGGTCAAGTGTGCAAAATTTTATCAATATCGGAAAAAAACTGTAGATTTGTATAAACATAAAATCGAAGCTAATATACTATATTCCTACGCTACAAGATGTTTACTCCATAAATATAAATAAACAATGTTAAAATAAGAATAACATGTATGCCATTATTTTTATAACATACTTAACTAAAGTCTCAGGCGTTGCCCGGGTTTTACCCAGAGTTTTTAAAATGTGCAATATTTCATCAGTCTCGGAATAAAACTAGAGATTTTACACAAATCAAATACACACAGATAGATTGATAGGTGATAATTCATCGTATTGGAAACTCCTTCATTTAGAGTTCGAAAAAACTATTATATGATTAGCACTTAAACTAATTCAATATTTAATGGGGTCATTTACAAAAAAATATTTTTTAAAACGTTTAGTCTCGGTAAACTAGTTTAATAGTAATTAACTTTAGAAATATATTGACGAAAGTGTGTGGTTTGTTGGAAAGAAGAATTTTGCTACACTTAATTTGTGATTAATTTATTCTGCAACTATTGAGAACAGTTTTTAGGCGCCTATAAAATATAGTAAACGCATTATATTATCTTCACAACTAATGTAAGTATAATAAAAACGATGTGTAAGCAAAAAACACTCTGTAAGAGTTAGCTTTAGCGAGTGAAATATTCATAGGTTTTCTCTCAAGAGTTTCTAGGTCAACCTTACTTTTTCAGTAGGTAACGCCACTTCCATAGTTTTGTTGTTTCATTTATGTGTTGGTTCGCTATTATTTGTGATTGTGTTTTATTTTTGGTTTATTATGACTAATTATACTAAAAAAAATCATGATAATACTTTTGGAGGTGAAAAACTAAAATTAAATCATTTTCAGTATTGTTTGCTGAGAAAAAAGGTTCATTTCGGCTCTAACTTTCTAAAAGTACATGTACGGGAAGTGTTTGCCTGTACAAGAAAAGACTGTAAATAATAAGCACCGGCACACATCAGCCCTCAACCTGGGTAATGATTTAAGTAAAACACCGTGAGGTGTTCTATCCAAACCATCATAAAAGAAAGACGATTCAAATCGTAATTCACATTTTAATTAGATGTATTGTACTGGTATACAGAACGTACAAGAAGGAACGCAGTTCAGTCGGTAGCCAGCAGGAATTCAGCGGCAGCATGGTCATTTGATTATAAGGGCCGGCACACGGAGACACACGATTATGGTAATGATGACAGATGCGTCTGGCTCAGTTGATATAAAAAGCTCGTTTCACATAGTTTGTAATATTTTAAAATGATTGTGCCGTGATGGAGAAAGGAAGCGAATACAGCTTTAAGTTGACACTCAGAAATTGTAAGAACAGATCGCGTTGTTACCGGAGTATTTTAAAACTTGAATCTCCAATATTTTGTTTTATTGGGCTATTTATAATATCTCCTGCAAGCGTTTGTGTGACGTCAGCTTGCAAAAACATGTTTACGTTTTCAAAATGCAGGTATTGTGGTGCGAATAATATTTCGCACAGCAAAATCTTTTGGCAAAATATTTTAATTTTGTTTTAGAAAATAGGGTTATCGAACTGTTTCATGTTCGATACAGTCGTTTTGCAGCCTGGTAACAAATTGATGCATTTTTCAACTGGTAAATATTATGATTTGGAAAAAGGGATCATCAAACTTGCAGGTGTGCAACTTTAGCCGCAATTGATGTAAAATGCAATAAAATGATTTTTCATGTTCGATACAATACATTTAGCCTCTGCGTTTTATGGAAGCAAAAGGAACATGAATATATTCTTTCCAGTAAAACATTTTAGATTATAAAACAAATTTATTTTATTTATAGGTCTGTTGCTATGACGTAAATGGGAAGCATTTTGCATAAGTTTGTTAAATAGAGAGAATTTCGTATTTGATACTTGACGATTACCCTAATATGTAAATACTAATTACACAGGATATTCTGTTTGAAGCCAACGGGAATTTCAGTCCCACCGGGAACAAATCGGAATTCCTCCTGGTCCGCCAGCCCAGCCCTCGTTTAACTTTTTTGGCTAATTTCTAGGCTTGGACTTTCTACGACAATAATGATACGTAGTTCCTCATTAAAAGTTTGGATTATTTACTAACTCGTCTAATCTTATTACCACACTAACATCCGTTCGAATAGGCACCTACCAACATATCAGCTTTAATGTACCACAACTCTTAATGTTCGAATAGGTACCTACCAACATATCAGCTTTAATGTACCACAACTCTTAATGTTCGAATAGGTACCTACCAACATATCATCTTTACTGTACCACAACTGTTAATGCTCTTCCTCAGAAAAATAAGAAAAATGTAATGTAGGTTTTAACTATATTGGCCCAAAATTGTTTAATTCCTTGCTGAGTTCCATCAAGATGTGCCAAAACCTAAACTCGTATAAAATAAATATCAAAATCTGGGTAAAAAAGTATCTGGAAGTGAGAGAATTTTTTCAATAATTTATACTACGAATATGCTATAAATTTATACTAGGAATATACTAAACCTATATATGATAGGTTACCATCTACATTTAAAAAAAAAGTTAACTTCTTTAAAACTATTTTTTATTAAATACGCAAAAACTCCAGTAAAATCATATTAAACTATGTGTACTGAGACCGGTCGGTGGCCGAGTTGACATCGCGTTTGGGTCCCAACCAGGGTAGGGTAGTGTGTTCAATTCCTCTGCTGGCTTAGTCCTTCATCACAACACAAGCAACATTTTCAGCTTATTGTGGTGGTAGTAGGAGATCTTCAAATATTGGCAGGTTATTCGTATACCGGGAATTTGTTTTTCTTTTAAAAAAAAATATTTTTTTTTTATTTATTCATATTTCTTTTTTCATTTACACCATAGATAATATAACCACCACCATTTTGAATACATACCTTATAATGCCTACGCACAGGCTTCGCCTTTGTGGGATTTTTTTGTTACTGCCTTATGTTTTCTATAATTATATATGTACTAGTATGTATCAAAAAAATTAGCAATAAAAAAAAAAAAATCAATTAAAATTAGATTGATTTTATAATTATTAAAACTAAAATTAACATATATTTAAATTTACCGCTTCTATTTCTATTATACTACCAGAAACTACCGTGATGATGAACCTTGTGTGGTTATCTGCAATATCACACTAATAAACCGAAATTCAACATAGGAGGAAAAAGAAAAAGTATTTAAAAAACATCTTTTAGGTTCTTTTGACATCATCGCATTCTATAATGTAGAAATATATAGGTATATCTCTTGTATAGTGGTCATGAAAATGAACTTCTTTAAAAGTATTATCTAGAGATACCCCTCGAAATTTACTCTAATCAGGTTGTTTTAAAATAAAATAAAATCGACATTTATTTTGTTTGACCAATTTATCATTAATTTTATTCGCCGAAATACAACCCCACAAATCCCCAGTGAATGATAAAAAATCATGGAATGTAATCTAAATAACATAACCAATATTAGATACACAATTTCGTATCATATTATTACGACTTTCAAATCCGAAACAGTATGTATTTAGGTAAAATTGGGTAGTGGGAGAAATGTGTCCAATCCATCATAAGATTATCAAGGTTCAACTAAATTCGCTACCCCTAAAAATTTATTTTCAAGGAATATGTCATCAGCGTGATAGAAACAAAAAACTGTGTTTCATTTTTCCAACAATTTGAATAGATAATTTACATTACTCGTGAAATCCCTGAAAGCTGAAAACTGAAAACAAAATAATGTTCATATATTTTTTACATCAAATTTACATATTTGAATAAATGAGAAAACAAACAAAACGATATAATTTCACATAAAAATTGTGCACAAGAGTTTCGAAAGTTAGTAGTACTATCTCATCTTCAAGTTGAAGGGTTTGTAGAGCTTTAGGATGTGAGGAAGGGAAGGAGATGTGAAGGGAAAAATGTACCTGGATCCGATTCCCTGATGTTTGATCTCCGACAGCAATTAATACGCCTACATTTCTTTCACCGGACAGTTGATCTCCCAGGTAGTTGATCCCGCGAAGAGTTGATTACACTTCAAGTTGATCCTCATTTTCATACATACCCTCATCCGTGAATGTTATAATTATGTTATATTTAACTAGTGTGGGAGAAAATTTATAAAAATATTGCACTCGTACGAATTTAAAAATAATTCCAGATAATTAAGAATTTAATCGTTAAGAAAATGGAAATTTGAAACTAATTACACATATTTGTTGTTTGTTTTTGGGGTGTTATGCCGTGTTGCGCTAACTCTTTCTTTAGCCGACGTTTCGGACAGCGTTGCAGTGTCCATCATCAGGGCAGATCCGGTAGATCCGAAGATAAAGAAGGAGTTAGCGCAACACGGCATAACACCCCAAAAAACAAACAACAAAAATGCTTTTGGCCGTGAGAATCTAAAAACTTACCTAATTACACATATTTTCAATCTAAAACTGAACTAAAATGTTAAAAGAATAAATAAAAAATAGTTTATCACATTTCGTGTAATTAATAATATTTAAAATAAAACTATTTATTTTAAATAATATAAAAAATGTATGCGTATATTATATATTAAAATTCAGAGTATGAAATAATAGAGATAAGTATAGTAAATTATAACAGAGATATTATATAGGGTGATAATTTTCGAAAAACACATCGTATAATAATAACAGTCCTTCGCATTTTCATTACTGAAAAATAATGTATTTTTCATTATCTTTTCTAAGACAGCACTTTGTATACAAAAATAAATATGGAAATATTACGTGTAATGAGTACGAATATTTTTTTGAGATTCAAAACCATTAAAATATGTAAAACAATCTTATTTTAAAATACAGGGTTTTCCAATAAGAGGTGTTGTTTTGATATTCAATCGTAAAAGATCAATGGTTTCAAGTAAACGTTGTCCAGATCAATACCATCTAATTCCAGCCATAACAAATCATTAATCATCTCTCAATAGCCAATCCATTCACCGTAACTGTTGCTCCAGCCTCATTTACTAAAAAGTAAGATCCAATGACTCCGACGGACCCATAAACCGCACCAAACAGTCACACGTTGAGGATAGAAAGGCTTTTCAACAATAACTCTTGTGTTTTCCGAGCCCCAGATGCGACAATTTTGCTTGTTGACGAAGCCACCGAGGTGGAAATGGGCCTCATCACTCAAGATGATTTGCATTTGATTCACTCAAGTGAATTTTAATAATTTCAATGCGTTGTTGAAGCGTGTATCGTTCCATTCCATTATCAATGGCGTAGTTTCTACTTGTCAAATGTCAAAAAATGACAGCTTCAAAAGTAACATCTACCGAAATAGCGGGCTATTCAAAATAACACCTTTTATTGGAAAACCCTGTATTATGAAAAATATATTTTAGATAACAGAAAAACTAAAATATGGGAAAAATTTGTTGCAAGATAATATTGATACTTGTGAATTTGAAATATGAGATTGAAAAATATGACGTTTAATAATTAGGTCACAATGGTCGAGTAGTTAAGACGCTGTCCCGGTAACAAAAGAGGTTCAATTCCTAGTTGTCTTCTTTCATCGTTCGTTTAGATTTGTTTTTGTAGTATTATCTTCTTATTCAATGATATAATATAACAAACTCATATAAAGCGCATAAAAAATCCATTTGAAACCATAATTTGAATACATTATTATTGTTTACAGTTTAACCAGTCGTCATGGCACGGTTCGTGGTGCTGATGATGCTAATTTTGGGAGCGATGAATTCCCACCGGAGCTTCGTGAAGACCGCTGCTATCCCGCAGCTGCCAACTGATCAAGGTCAGTCATCATCACCCATTACGCAAGCACTGAATTATCATTACACTGTACAAATTCATACCAAATTTTATTTTTTTGTTTCCCATTAACCCATTCGAGGTAATAATGAACATATTAGTTTGGTTACCTCTATGTATTTTTATATTTATTGTTTTTGTGTTTAATTCGTAGAACTCCATTTATTTTTTTTTTAAATTTAATTAAAATCAAATTTAATAATATAATTATTTAGTTCTGCAAGTATTTTTTTTTTGTTATTGTTACAGCTGTTTCTGCTTTCAAGGCCATTTTCAACTTGACAGTTAACAATAACAAAAACCATAAAATTAATAATTACATAATTATATTATTAAATTTGTTTTTAATTAAATTAAAAAAAAATACTTTTATATTAAAATATATTTATTAATTAATAGCGACCCGCCCGGCTTAGCACGGGTCCAATGCACTAATGATAATAAGAGTCCAAGCGATGTACTATCCGATCCAATTTTAGCGCTTTGAATAATTAAATTTACGTAATGTGTTTAATTATTCATTAATATTTTATTGCTAACGTACTCGTACATTTGCATAGCTTTTTTAGATTATATTAGCCGTAAATATCAATTTTTATCTTTAATCAGACTATACTGCCAGTAACTACAGAATGTCTTTATGTACAATGTTTACAGCTGTTTTCATAAGACAGCACAAACAGATTTTGCTTAGAAGTTACACGCGAAAGGGCTACATACAGTTGTCCATGTGAAAAATGCCAAACGGTCAAATCTAAACCTGCAACATTGAATGAATGAGCCCTGTGACTTGTTAATGGTCATTGAAAAATACAGTTTTACTGGAAATTACCGAATATTATTACGCCTTGTTTATGAGGTATAGGATTTTCTGTACATTTAAATGGAATACTCTATTCACTATATCGTATCTGTCTTATGGAGTTAAATTGATGTTGATATTTTCCTTGATTTCTGTCCAGATTGATTAAAATTATACGCTGTGAAGCGCAATTTTAATATTAATTAAATGCTCAACATAACTGACACATTTAATTGGATAAGTATTAATATTTTATTGGTCAAAATAGCGTAACAAATAACACGAATTAAAAAAATATTACTGTGGGTTATCCTTAGGAGATAGACATATACCACCGTGAACTTTTCTGTAGGCTTTATAAAGATTTTCAATTCTATAGAAAATGTAACCAGCAGTAATTGTTGAATGAAACACTAGTATATATTGAATTATTTCGCGGGTAAGAGATAAGCCGTCATAGCTCAGTGGTCAGAGCTGTCGACCGGAAATCGAAGGGACACGGGTTCGAGTCCCGTTGGCGTCATGTATCTTTTATCAGGAGATTTTTCAATGTGGATGAGTGTTTCAGGCGAATAATTATTGCTTGTAAAATAATTCTATAGTACATTATTTTGTTATATTTTCTCAGGTTTAGCCAGCGTCAGCAATGTAAGCGCCCGAAAATATATATTTTTGACTTGATTACAAAACAATGACTTTTCTATACTTTCTATAAATATAATATACGTGGATTACATACATAAACCATTCGGATGAAATTCTTTAAACCATAGATAAACCCGTTTTAAAATTTCTTGCGTAGTTTAGGAGAACTAAGAGCACAAACAAACAGACACGAAAAGCGACTTTACTTCATACTATTGGAGATTAGAGATGTGGTTTCGTCACCTTGTGTATTTGACATATTAGAAATTGTGAACTTATTCACAGAGACCATAAAACATAGAGTCGATTGCCAATCTTTTGTTGCAACTGTTCAAATTTACCGGGAGCTATTTTTTTGTTGTTTGTTTTTCACTTCTTTGATATTATATTCTTCTAGTTAATTGTTCAGAGCTACTTTTTGTTTCAATCATATTTTTCTAGATTTCCTGCAAAAACTCATCCACTTTGTCGTATCTGATTAATTAGGTTATCATTTTTTTACTAATTTGAATTTTTACAGATTTATCTCACACGCGTGAGAAAAAATAGGTTTTCGGGTAAATTATTTGTAACTCAATTTGAGAGTTTTTGATAATAAAATGAACACGTTATTGGATTTTCGTTAAAAATATCAACGTGAAAAATTACTTAAATATGAAACTGCTTACTGAGGTTTAAAGCCAATGAATCCAGTAGATTTCTCCGTTTTTACCATATTTTAGGTTCTATAAATTTGGCACATTATGGCAAGCGATTGCCTAAAACATCTTTGCAATTACCTTATGTATACCATCATCGCGGTTTATACCTTCGGGATATTATAGAATTACGATAAATAAAATAAAATTTATGATTTTGAAGACGTAGGCAATTCCAAAATCCTAAATTTTATACTTATATCGTTCCTTCCAAGATGCTCATTTTTCTTTCAGAAACACAAACATTATTACCGATAAACGTGTTTTAACACGTTTATTAAGGGGATTGATATATAAGCAGAAATATTTCAATTGAATACTTGGAAAAATAAATGTATTATTGACTTTAAATTTAAGATTACGCTTGGATGTGAGTTTCCTCAACTTATGACATCTGAGATCAACAAGAACTGTTTTATTCAATTAAAATTTTCTTGAAAGCAATTAATCAAAAGCTCTTAAATTGCGTGACGACGCCAAATTATTTGATACTTTGGAAGGTCGAATTTTCAGGCTGAAAGAAAAATAAATTGCCGAATGAAAATTCGGCGAAGAGTTTGAAAGGGTGATCAAGAGAAAAAAACGTGTTTTTTGTGAATATTACCCACTGAATTAATGTGACCTTTGTGTACATAAAAAAAACATTTGAAGAATTTACTGTCTCTTCATTAAATATATTTCAATGCGAAACCTTTTCAAAATATATTTATTAAACGCCATTTCGTATTATCAGATCTAAAAACTTGACTTTGCAGTCGGTGGCGTCGTTATTGTAGAATTTATGGACAGAAAAAGGTTTTAAACCAATAGTTTTAAACGTTAGTTCCACATTTCGCGTCCGCTGAATTATTTTGAATTTCCCAAGTCTACTGTATTTTGCATTACCACACTAAATGAATAATTATTATAAACTAACGAGAACCTACGTATTGTTTGTTTTAAATTATTCACATGAAAGTACGAAAAGCTTATAGAAAAAAGCCATTCGGATAATTAAGTAGGTAGGTTGGTACCTACTTACATAAAATTATAGTGACTTTTTGTAAAGTTTTGTTCTGAGAAAGATTTTAAAATGTTTGTTTCGGATAATTGTGATTTCGGGAATTGCTTACGCTGTCAAAGTTCATGATAAATTCTAATATGTACTAATCAAACAAACATTGCTCGATAGCTCAAAAATAATTTGTATTCTAAGAAATTTAATACCTGCATTGAACCCTTTATTCGAGTTTTGTATTGTTTAGATTAAAATCAAAACAAAAATACTTCAATACAGTAAATGATCAAATAAAAGTATTTTCTCTGTACGTAAGTAACAGAGAAAGACGTACCTAAGCAACATGTAAAAATCAAACAATATACTCTTAAAATTGCTAATATCTTGCACATTTACTGAGTTGGCTTAAATAAAACCGGTACAAACATGTACTCTAGTGGGGGTGGCTAACTTTTTGTAAAAGGGATGCTGAACAATTAATATCTATAGGTATATGTACCTTACTGCCTACTGTCAAATATGTAAATCTCTATGCTAACGAACAAGATGCAATAACTGACAAAAATAGTATATCAAATTAGTTTTACAAATGCTTTATGCTCCGCAATATTAGAAAGTAAAGATTCAAGATAAGTAATCGAAAGATATACAATAAAACATTGTTCAAATCATTTACTTCAGTCGTTCAAGCTAAACTGTCAGTAGGTAATCGTCAGAAACAATCCACTCGATTATGCTATTCTCTGCATTATACCTATATACACATTAAAGTTGTTTTTTGGGTGTTGGATGCTATTGTCGGATGCGTATTTTATATTAAAAATCAAGGTAGACGGGAATGAATGTTTATGGGCTTATTTCTAATGCTACGTATACATCCGCGAGCCGAACTGCCGAACTGAGCCTCAACTTATGTGAAAGAAACGAATCAACCGCAAATGGCGCGAAACGCCGCTTGCAGTTGCTTCGTTCCTTTCCCGTAATTGGTGGTATTTATACTTTCGTCCTTTGTGGAGGCGGCATAAACATAGAATCCACTCCACATGCTGCTGGAATCTGTGTATTCTAGCATTGATAATTTATTTTTATTTTATTTTATTTGTTTGGGAAAATCAACAGATTATTTACATATATAAGAATAAACTAAATAATAAAGATAAAATCCAATATCAGATTTTCACTTAAAATTATAATCATAATAAAAAACTAGCAGTTAAAAACCCGCTCCGCGGGTTTTTGCTGCTAGGCCCTGCGGGCGGCACTTGGTTGGGCTTCGCCCAGTTTAAGTGATACTAACCACAGTTACATTTAATAGATAGATATAAGGTCATTCACAGAGAGAGAACAGGAAGGAGTTAATGAATAATAACATGCTCAATTTAGGCATAATAAGAATGACAGTTGTTTAAATAAATGAAATTTTACGTATTTGTGATGGATTATTTCAAATAAAACACTAATATTGACTACATGTCTACAACTGATATTAATTGTTATCGTACCTAATATAATTTGCTCATAGGAGACTTGCAGTGCTTAAATATGTGTTACAACCGTCAATGTCTATAAGTTGAATCAATATCGTATAGTTTGTCACAAAAATTAAAGATGGTTATAACAAAGTTGACTGAAATAATAGATTATTACATATTGATTAATTGTACCCGTGTTTATGAATAAAAGGAGGGTAACTGTGCGATGAGATTAGCAGTCGGTTTAATTAAAAGGTGTTAATTTTACTCCAACTGGTGGTAATTTTTTACCTACAGCTGTTACTGTATCTTATAAAGTTTAAAGTTAGATTATATATACACGTTCATCAGGAGAGTAAAAATCTATATATAAGGGTAGATTATTACAATATAGCGCCCCTGAGGTGATCTCACAAAAGCGGCGCTATGCAAATTGTTCAATTAATAAATAAATATAATTTTTACATTTTATTGTGTACGTATGTATTGATATACAACGGAAATAGATAAAATAATGTTATCCGATTAAACTTTATTTTATTAAAAAACAAATAACTTTGTTAACATCACTTTATTATATCCAACCAATACATGTTTTATGATCGAAGTATACACCAAAGTCAAAACTTAAATATAGATTACAATTGGAAAGAAGAAGTGGAAGGAGGGGGGGGGGGGGTAAGAGTAGGCTGGGTTTATAAGAATTAGGAATTACAATATGAAAAACCAGTTAAGTGGGAAAATATTTAAATGAGAGTTTATAAAAAAAATCTTGTTAATTATATCTGCTTTTATATTAACATGTTTACTAATTTCTAAAATTTCTAAATTATTTATTTGCGATGCTTTATATCCTGTGTTAAGTATTTTAAGACCTGAAAAAAACGAATAGCATATAACCTTAAAACAATATATTCATAAGACAAATAGCATTTAATAAATTGATAGTTGAAAGACTAAATAAAAAAAATTAAACATATTCTCTTCAAACGGTATTTTTACCCTATTTCTAAAGATAGAAATAAACAATGGCGTAGAATTCTGTTTGTGGATATCGATACTTTTAAAATTATATATTAAAACATTCCTGGTACTATTCAACCGGCGTTTTACACTAATAACAAAATGAAGAAATATATTCTTAATAATAAAGATAGCGAAAATCAAACAAAAAAATTAGGAGTTTATAAACTATAAACTCAATTGGGATGATTGTAATTTCTTTTAAAAAGGTAGAACCAATATAGAAACTTTGATGTCAGAACTAAAAAAAAAAAACATCTCAGGGCTTTAAATGGAAATAGTGAATCTGAGTTTGCAAATCATCTTTTGAATAATGATCACACTTTCGATAAAAATTCAGGTCTTAAAATACTTCACTCAGGATTAAAGCATCGCAAATAAATAATTTTGATATTTTAGAAATTAGAAAACATGTCAATATAAAATCAGATATAATTAATAAGCAAAAAAAATTATAAATAATAATGAAAAATGCCATTGCAAAGTGATAAGCTTCCAGAAGAAATCTTCTTATTAAACGCTTGAATGGTCAAGTAATTTTGCATATTTAAATATTCGCGCCAGTCATTTGGTTCGTTCTTATACCGCCAGATGTGCGCTCTGTCGGCCATCTATCGCCGCCGTGCGTATCGGCCATATTGAAGGAACGCGTGATTTTTTATAAACGTCAAACATAATCTCGTAATTGTGGATAATTTTCATAGTAATGTAATTAATCCTGTATGAACTTTCTAAAACATATATTCTTCGATATTATCCAAAAATTATATGAGCAGAAACGATATTTTTGAAGAAATATCGTATAACATGTGGCGATTCTATATCAGTAAGAAATCGTGTCTTAATTTTTAATGTCTTATTTTTTGGATCCGGTCGCCTGCAAACCGAAATGAACCTTACGGTTGCTCAAAATTGAGGGGCAGAGTGGTATTTTTTTGCCTGCAGACCCCCTATGCAGAATTTATCTATACATCGTCCAGACGCTAGGAAAATAATAATATCAGATATTAAACAAAAACTAAGGGTTCTTTACCCGTGGCCTGAGAGATTTACAAAAAATACAATATTTTAAATAATAAATAAAAAATAATAGAAGATGTAAGAACACAAATAAATAAAAAATTAAAGTTAAGTGATATACTAATAACCAGCTAAATTTCAAAAATTTAAAGTTAACTGAAATACTAATAACTAATAATTTCTAAAATTTAAAGTTTACTGAAATACTAATAACTAATAATTCCAAAAATTTAAAGTTAACTGATATACTAATAACCAGCTAAAATTCAAAACATAATGTATTGTAAAATTTCAACACACAGCAATCAATAAATGCACTACACAATAGCAATAATAACAATATAATAAATGTATACCTACAACTAAATTGAACACATGAGTATAAATTGGAAGGTAAGTAACTGGAAAGGATTCTAGTATATTGATGTATAAAATTCTAGTATATCTATGTATAAATAATGCTAGTATATCTATGTATTTCGACTTGCTCGTTAAGTATAGACAGGAATTGCAATAGTGTTCAGCTGTGCTGAGGATAGAAAAAAATATTCCAAAGTTTTCAATCCGAATATAATTTTTTTTTTTTTTTTACTCTACAACTCAAGGGATGCGTCGCATCAAAAGCATGCATGGGTGGATCGCGCCTGATGCACTCCTGTGTATACTATGAAATTAATTCATTTTCAGGAAACTAGCCTGTCATTATATTAATTGTAATCACTAATATAATGATTACAATTAATATGATTTTTTTTTAGTTGGTGGATTAAATATTATGTGCATACATAATATTTTTACTTTCATTCATGAATCACATCGCAGCGAAAATAAGCAGTTTTACGTAACTCTTGCTCCGCTAATGAATAAAATTACTCCGCCTGTAGTTTAGAATGTCGAGTAACGAGAGTGGGGCCCCTGATGGGATAATTAGAATTCCAAAGAAATTTAATTTGATTTTCTATCAGACATTGCATTTTTTATTGAATAAAACGTGGCATATACATTTTTGCCAGTTTATTCACTGTGAATTCTGTTTGGATTTTGGTTGAAAGTACCGTTCTAAGCTGAAATTAAATCTTTTTATACCTACATAAACGGTAATCCAATTCAATATACGTAAGTTTGCAAAATAGATTTTTGATTACCATTCATTCCATAAATTGCGTTAAAATAATACAGATAGTAATATTGATTCTTCGTGTTATGAAAATTTAACATTTTCGTGATTATAATAGACCTCAAATAAATATAAAATTGTAAATCTTTATAGTTGTATATCTCTACTCTGATTATAATAGATATCAAATATATAAATAAATAAATATATATAGAAAGATTTTTTTAAATTAAATTCTATTTGCAAAAAAGCTGAATTATGTAAAAACGGAGGTGAACTATAAAAATTAAATTAAAAATAAAAGAATCTCGTATCTTGACATCTGGATCGAACAGACACGCGAAAGCGTTCAGTTTGAGACAAAATTCAGGACACAAGGCCTCTGAAGATGGACAGTGAGATCTATCCGAAACGTCAGGAATTAAAAAGTCCTTTTAAGGACTACGTTACGCGGGTAAACCGAGAACATCATTCTACATCTTACATCCGTGAAAACATTAACCGTAACATATATATGTTTACTCTGATTATAATAGATATCAAATATATATAAAGTAGTATATATCTACTCTGATTATAATAAATTTCAAATAGTTATAAAATTAAATATTTGTTAAAAAACCACACCAAATATTTGTTAAGTAATACCTGAACATAATTATTTAAATAAGTGAAAGAGATCGAGTGAAATGTGGTTACTTTGTTCATTTCAGTTAAAATCAGATACTTGCGTTTAATTTTACTTTACGGGTGTTACGCGGAACGGGCTGAGGTTGAATTATCTTAATTCGTTATTTATTATATACCTTCCCTCGAAAAACGGAGGGCGGAAAAATTTTGTAGAAAAAAGTTAAGGGCACTGCAATTGTTTAAAACATTTTCAAGTGAAACACCAAGATGGCTAATAGGAAAATAAATATGAGTTTTAAAAAGCACAATGTTCCAAATTAATATTTTTGACTTTAACCAAACGGTGTTCAGAAATTAGTACTTAGTATTTTCCGAAAGGAGATGAATCTACATTTATTCTCGGACAATTTTTTGTTTAAAATTTTTTATGATTTTGTGTTCAAGTACATTAATTTGACCTTATTATTTAACACTGCTAGGAAGATGAACACGAACATGGAAGAACATGGAACATAAAGAGGAACATGGAAGACGATTTTTTGTATTTCTGAACTGTATAGTATATATCAAATAGCAATTGATATTATGGTAAATCAAAAAATCAACTGAAATTAAATTATAAAAAAATATATTTTTTTTTCCTTTTGTCTTTGATGTTGGATTACAAATAAACTGTCAGACTCAAAAGTGAAGCATAACCTCAAATCTGAATATAGGTACATGGTTATAATTGTTTAAATAGGTACGTACTTAAATATATTTGTTTAAAGACCATAATTACGAAACGTTCGTTGAAAACTTTTTCTAAGTTCAACACATACTTCCTCGCTCGAACTTCTGCTCTACAACGCTGAAATACGCAGTAAATCACCCCCAGGGTTCTTTTATGTGTTGCATTGTCATATATCAATTGTCTATTGTCTATGTAAAGGATAGCTTCCGTTTCCTACCGCTCTCTAAAAACAAGCTCTGGCTACAATAGACGTTGCATTGATCCATCAGCAAGTAAAAAACTATCCATACGACCTTTTCCTAACACTATTTTACAAAAATTATAGAAACATCTGCTCCAATCTTACTAAATCGGCCAAACAAAATTACTACAGATCTAAAATACATCAATCCAATAATAATCCAAAACTTATCTCTGCAAATAATTAAAGAAATCACCTACACAAATCAAAACAAAACAAACCCATTGGAAGAAATCAACACAGAGAACGGTACACTCTCACTCAACAAAAACGTACATAAACTAATTTACTACACAAACAACTTTTTTGCAAACATAGGCTCGAACTTAGCGAATAAAATAACGAAACTCCAACACTGTAGCCCTAAAATAAACAAACACCCAAATCCACAAAGATTTAAATTTGCTCTAAAACAAATCACTAAACAAGAACTAACACTAATATTTTCTAAATTCAAACCAACATCTTCATCTGGTAGTGATGAAATCACAATGAAAACATTAAAATTCATATAAGATATAATTACCGAACCGATACTCTTTCTAATAAACAAATCTATTACGGAAAGCAGATTTCCATCCCAACTCAAAATAGGGACTATTACACCAATCTTTAAATCAGGAAATCGTACAGATAACTACAGACCAATCACAATTCTGAACACATTATCTAAAATCTTAGAAATAACAGTTAAAACTCAACTTGTCAATTACCTAGAGTCAGATAAACTATTATCACCAAAACAATTTGGTTTAAGAAAAAATCTAGGAACATCCATCGCCCATAGCCTTAGTAATTGAATATATTAAAATTTTTCCAGATTCACATAAAAAATGCATTGGAGTATTTCTCGACCTTTCTAAAGCCTTCGACACAATAAATCACTCACATCTTTTTGATAAACTAGAGAACATAGGGATCACTGATAATGAACTGATATTTTTAAAAAGCTATATGGGAAATAGAAATCAAACTGTGAAACTTATCAACATAACCAGTGAGTGCATTGATGTCAAATTCGGGGTGCCTCAAGGTCTCCTCTGGGTCCGATTCTGTTCCTAATTTACATTAATGACCTATGCCACATAGAATGTGACGGAGAAATCATCAGTTTTTCGGATGATACTGTTCTCCTTATAAATGGGAATAATTGGACAGAAACATTTAATAAAGCAGAAGACACACTAAACAGGATTAAAAAATGGCTAGACTACCATTCACTTACACTAAATGCTAATAAAACCAAATTCATCACTTTCAAAATAAAAAATACAAAAAACTCTGAAGAAAACATTAACTTGAAAATTCATAGCCCGCATCACTTAAATCAGCATTGTAATTGTCCCTCATTAGAAAACGTTGACCATATAACGTATCTGGGTCTAAAAATTGATCGAAATTTAAAATGGACCAAACAAATTAGCTATTTAGATAATAAAATTAAAAAAACTAAGTTATTTTTTCAAAACTATCGGGAATGTGCTCATTAAAAAAGACTTAATCAAAATTCACATGGCTCTCTGCCAATCACTGTTAGAATACGGTATTATCGGATGGGGCAGTGCAAATAAAAATATATTAAATCCACTAATTAAAACTCAAAAAGCCATAATGAAAATTATACTGAAAGTTCCTGTAAGAACTAGCACTGACGAAATCTTCACCAATCTTAACATCATGTCAATTAAACAACTATATTCTAAAACTATACTCATCTACATTTATAAGTACAAAACCCAAGAAATAACAACAAACACGTACAATAGAAACACTAGATCTCATGGTCAAAAACTTATCCAACAAATAACTACTAATACAACTTTTGGGCAAAGATATTAGATGGTCAAAAACTTATCCAACAAATCACTACTAATACAACTTTTGGGCAAAAAAGCTTCTTATATCATAGTATTAAACTTTACAATAAAATACCACTCTCACTCAAAAACCTCAACATTATAATATTTAAATCTCAAATAAAAAGCTGGATACTTAATATAGGGAGATCTGAAATAGAAAATATACTGATATCAAACACAGATTAAAACCTAATCTACTAAACTGAACTATGCAAAAAACACTATCTTACTTATTTTAAAATTATTTAAAAAAAATAAATTACTATACATGATATATGTTTATAATTAAATTCATATGTTACTTTGTTGTAATATTAATTTATTTTAATGAAATCCTCAGCACGGGAGATCCCTGTGAGGATATCATTATCTCTATATGTTACTAAGAAAAGAAGACAATAAATCATTATTATCATTATTATTATTATTATTATAACTTATAAATAAATCGGTCCATCTTAAAAGAATAAAGTGTTTCATTTCATTTAACAATGAATAACATATAAAAATGGTGTCAGAATTAACTCACGACAGTTATTTGTAAGTTTAATTAACTTAAAAGTGTAAATTATTATACATGATATATGTTAAAACTAAAAATAAGTGCACAAAAATGGCGGAACCTCATGGAAATACAACTTGTATGTTAAGACAGTTTGAACCTGAACAATGGACAACATGGATACAGTCTTTTGAAATATATCTAATGGCAACAGGTGCAGATGTTGAAGCAGATAACAAGAAAATAGCTCAATTATTGTACTACACGGGACAAAAAGGTCTACAAATATTTAATTCATTCAGCCTAAATATAAAAATCTACCGCATACATCGATGTAATAAACGCCTTTAATAAATATTGTGTGCCGAAAACGAATTTAACCATGCAGAGACACATGTTGTTTAATACAAGACAAAGTGAAAACTTGTGTATGGAAGAATTTGTCGCTGAATTAAACAATATAAGTCAGCAATGTGAATTTGGAAATCTACGTACGTCATTAGTAATGAATGTGTTTATTTCAAACATGAATCCAAGATATAACCACGTAAAGGAAAGGTTATTACAGGATGATCAATTGGATCTGGACAAAGCAGTCGATATCGCCAAAACAATGGTGATTTCGCAGAAGGATGCCGCATTATTAAGTGCTGAAGTACATGTAGTGGAGACAAGTCCGCCGAGACCATCTCTCCGTCATCATCCAAGCAGTCATCACTTCAAGGGGCAAGGGAGGACAAGTCCATCTCTTCATCGTCGCCAGCCAAGTTATCACAGACAGCCGAGTAGTCAATCGCAGGGAGGAAGAGAGCCGTACGAACCAGTCAGGTCAACCTCGCAGAGGAGGAGTACGTCCCCCAGCATAAGGAATAAATGTCAACGATGCGGACAGACACACCGTCAGTCATATCCAGCCAGGCAAGTTAAGTGCCACACTTGTAATAATATAGGTCACTACAGTAAATTTTGAAGGAAAATAAGCCAATAGCTTATGGTTCAAAATCTCTAACGCAATGTCAGCAGAATTATGCACAAATCGAAAAAGAATTGTATGCAATTCTTTTCGGATATCAAAAGTTTCATCAGTATTTATATGGACAACTTGTACAGGTAGAAACCGATCATAAACCGTTAGTCAGTCTTTTCAAGAAATCACTCTCAGATGTACCTATAAGGTTACAGCGAATAATGATGTCTCTACAAAAATATAATTTAAATGTCACCTACGTACCGGGTAAATATATGTACGTAGCAGATACGTTATCGCGTGCGCCTTTGGCTGACACGGAGATAACTGACGTAGAAAAAGAAATTCAGATTCATGTCAATTTACTAATTTCTAGTTTAGCAGTTTCAGATGAAAAACTAAAAGAAATAAAATTAGCTACAAATCAGGATAAAACATTAGGAATTTTGAAAAAATATTACTTTGATGGATGACCATCAACAAAAAATAAATGTCAACCGTCAACGAAACCTTATTATAACATGCAAGGTGAAATACATGTAGTCGATGACTTAGTATTTAAAGGTTCAAGTCTTGTGATTGCAATTTTATTACGTCCTGTTATGCTGAGCAAGATATATGAGAGCCATCAGGGTATCTCAAAGTGAAAATATCTAGCTAGAAATAACATTTACTGGCCAAAAATGAATATTGATATAAAAAACAAGTAGAACAATGCGAAATTTGTAATAAATTCAAACCAATGAATAGAAAAGAACCACTCATTCCTATTAAAATAACATTATTCCCATGGGAAAGGGTAGGTGTAGATTTAGTACATTTCAATAATACTTTTTACTTAGTCGTCATAGATTACTATTATAAATATATAGAAATTGTATCTTTACAGTCGGGTTTTACAGCTAACCTAGTCGTAACGCATTTAAAGTCAATTTTTGCTCGTCACGGAATACCATTAGAACTAGTCAGTGACAACGGTCCACCATTTACTTCAGTTATATTTAAAAAATGTATATATGATTGGGACATAGAACATGTTACAACCAGTCCTAACTTTAAACAAAGTAACGGACAAGCTGAAAGTGCAGTCAAAATAGTCAAAAACATTTTAAGAAAATGTCTAGAATCAAAAACGGATATATAGGTACTTAGCTTTGTTACATTATAGAAATACATCAAAAGATAATTTACCTTCACCTTCACAACTACTTATGTCGAGACAACTTAGAGTAAACATTCCAGTAAGGTCAAGTCAGTTAAAACCAAGAACAGTTAGTTTTCAACAGTATCAACAGGGTATGAGAAAAAATCATAACAAAATGAAAATTTCATATAACCCTCATACTAAAGAATTACCAGCTCTGAAAACTGGTGATCCAATTTTGTTTAAAGAATCCCCAAGGTCAGTGGATTCCGGCAACAGTCGTTGAAAAATTAGATTAAATTAACAAAAAAAAAATTAACTGCCCGCGTTCATATAAAATAATAACTTCAGAAGGAACAACATACCGTCGTAATAGGAAACATATAACGTGTGATAGATCAAAAATAAACAGTTCGAGGTGTAATTCACATTATCAATGTATAACACATCAAAATGACCTCGAACAGACATCAACGTCAACCAATGCTCCAATTAATGATTTAGTACCGATGTCTGCGACAAGTGAGACAGACATTAAACACAAAACCAGGTCTGGGAGATTGGTAAAACAACCAAAAGGTTGTTTATTATAACTTATAAATAATTCGGTCCATCTTAAAAGAATTAAAAGTGTTTCATTTCATTTAACAATGAATAACATATAAACAGTATGTAGGCATTGGTTTATTCATTTTTAATAAATTGAAAAATGGAATAAATTTACAAATTAAAAATAATGACCGGAAAAGAGCTTCTTGACGGATTTCTGACAACAAACCGCAAACCTCAAATACCTAAGTATTGGCATAATATTGAACATTTTCAGTTCCATTTGAATAAATTTTGAGAATGTTTTTCCATACTATACGGGTAGCTTTTTATTTTTTCAACTTTTATTTATGTAGATTTTTCTGATTACAGTTTTATTTTAAAATATAAATATTGAAATATCGAGAACGTGCTACTGACATTATTATTTGTACTGGTCCGTGCAGTACATAATACTTTATGTATTTAGCTTATCTAAATATACCACAACTGTCATGTTCAATCTAACAACATTTTCTAATTAATATAGTAATATTGTTGCCACCAAACAAGTATAACAACGAATAATTCAAAACTCACCAATTTCCCCTTCAAAACAAAAACATATAATACATAATTATTATTATCATAACACAGAAACTTGAATACTTCTGTGCTGGTTCTCTTTGTGAGGTTTTCACGTAACACAACACACAATTAAAAAACACACTCTCAGTAATTTCAACCAAACGCCAACTTTACACTCGACAACAAATTATGTTGATTATTAATGTTAATGCTACCTACCATGTAGAAGTAATTGTTTTAATTCTTCAATAATTGCAAATTGACTCTGTGGCGTCATTTTAATTGAAATAAAATTGCTAACTTTGTATAAACCACTATTTTATCAAAGAGGATCGACATGTTTGAAAACCAATGGTTTCTTCGTCAGCATAAACATATGCTTATATTATATTATTTTTATTTTCACATACGTTTATCCTGACGAAGAGACCAATACGATTGAAACATGTAAATTCATATTGATTAATATACTTTAGTTGTTTTAGAGTTACCCGGAAGAAGCCTTTAATTAACAAATATATAAAAAAATGCCTATTCTGTCTGTATCCGGTATAGAGTAATCATGATTTCGATAAACAATATAAACATATATATAAACAAGTGTATATATATGAATGTAGGTAGGTACGTAGGAAACATGGCATTTTTCTTATAATTTGTCAATTTAAACATTTAATAAAATCATTGTTGTCAATTTTTTTTGATTAGGTATACTTTCTATAGATTGGAGGTATTCTTATTTTTATATGTCGGCGTAGGTATACGATATTTTAATAATAACGATATAATTTATTGATTAAAATGACCGATGATAATTTTAAGGACAAAACATCATAGCACTGTTGACACATATTGCGAAATCGATTGCGAAAAGTAGCTCATTGTTCGCATCTGATTCAGACATTTTTTCCAGGCACTTTCTTTGCCATCATTTGCTTTGACTTCACTTCCTTAAAAGCCCGTTAGATTTTATACATAAAATATACGATACCCAAATGGAAACCATGTACACATGGTTTCCATTTGGCAACGACGCGACGAGTGCTTAGTACATTTCTTCACCAACTGCCAGTGCCAGCAAAACCTCCTAGATCACAAGGCCGGGACACTGAATCAAATCAGCCTCCTAACTTGTATGAGAATCTCAAAAAAAATGATATTATATATTTATTTTAATAATCCGTTTTCAGATGTTTTAATAAAAAAAATAACTTCAAATTAAAACGATTTTTTTTGTAAAATCTCATACAAGTTGAGACTGCTTTGAATGGTGCCAGCCCTGCCAGCGAATGCTTTCCGCGGGATGGAAAAATTCAAGCACGTGTATTAATTCCCCCTACACATCTCCCCGAAGGACGCATCCCGTGATCCATTTGTTTTCTCAGGAATACATTTTTGGACATTTTGGACATTTTTTTTTTAAAATTGATATATATTTTTATTATATTCTTACCAAAGTTTTTTTACCCTCTCAGTGGATGAAGTGATTCCATTTACATACTTCATTGTGAGAGGGACATGCCTGTTGCTGAGATTATTATTATTTGATTTCGTGGAATGCGAATCGTCAAAAAAATTATTTGTTCCCAATAACTGTTGAAAAAAGCAATGTTGATCGTCGGAAAAGGAAACACCTAGGGCGAATAATATAAACTAGCAGTTAAAAACCCGCTCCACGGGTTTATTGCTTCTAGGCCTATAGATTACAATTGGATAGAAGAAGTGGATGAAGGGGGGAGGGGTTAGAGTGGACGGGGTTTATCAGAATTAGGAATTACAATATCGTTAGACGGGAAAGACCAGTTGAGTGGGAAAATATTTAAAAGAGAGTTTATTAAAAAAAATTCTTGTTAATTATATCTGCTTTTATATTAACATGTTTTCTAATTTCTAAAAATATAAATTATTTATTTGCGATGCTTTATATCCTGTGTGAAATATTTTAAGACTTGAAAAAACATATAGCATATAACCATATAACAAATAGCATTTAATAACGGCTATTCTAATAAATTGATAGTTGAAATACTAAATAAAAAAATTAAACATAATTTCATACATAACTTAAAATGGTATATTTACCCTAATGGCTAGAATTCTATTTGTGGATAACGATACTTCCAAAATTAAAAATAAAAACATTCCTGGTACTATTCAACCGGCGTTTTACACTAATAACAAAATGAAGAAATATATTCTTAATAATAAAGATAGCGATAATCAAACAAAAAAATCGGGAGTTTATAAACTCAATTGTGATGATTGTAATTTCTTTCACAAAGGTAGAACCAATAGAAACATTGAAGTCAGAACTAAAGAACATCACGGAGCTCTAAATGGAAATAGTGAACCTGAGTTTGATCATCTTTTGAATAATGATCACACTTTTGATAAAAATTCAGGTCTTAAAATACTTCACACAGGATATAAAGCATCGCAAATAAATAATTTTGAAATTTTAGAAATAAGAAAACATGTCAATATAAAATAAGATATAATTAATAAGCAAAAAAAAATATTAACCCTCATTTAAATATTTTACCACTCAATTGGTCTTTCCCGTCTAACGATATTGTAATTCCTAATTCTGATAAACTCCGCCCACTATTACCCCTCCCCCCTCCTTCCATTTCTTCTTTCCAATTGTAATCTATATTTAATTTTTGACTTCAATGTATACTTACTCCTGATGAGGTGAACTGATGTAATTAAGTGATGTAAACAAAGTTATTTATGTTTTAATAAAATAAATAATGCCATCACAAAGTGATAAGAGAATATATAATATATATTATAATTATCATCATATACAATCAACGAAATTATTCTCCAACACCTAAACCAAATCAAAGATCTGGGAGTTATTTATGACAGCAAACTAACTTTTCACCAACACATCGATGATTTAATAAGCAGAGGATACAGGCTTCTCGGCTTCGTAATTAGAAACTCATATCCGTTTCGTAACACAAAAACACTGACGTTATTATATAACACACTAGTCCTAAGTGTACTTGAATCAAACTCGATCATCTGGGCTCCACATGAATTAACATACACTTTACGCATTGAAAGAGTCCATAAAAATTTTTTAAGGTTTTTATTCTCGCGGCTCTATGGATGTTACCCTTGGCTTTACCCATCGATTTATATATTAGGCATGACCAATTACCACTCCCTAGAGACACGTAGAGGTATTGCTTTGCTTAAACATTTTTTCCAACTAATAAACGGTCACTTTTCTAATAATGAGATACTGGCCCAATTAATTTTTTTTGTACCAGAGTCTCACTCTCGAGGACGTCATCACAATCTTCTATATAGTAGAGCAAGCCGCACTAATTTATTAATGAACTCACCTGTGGGGAGAGCTACGTGCTTTTTGAATGCGGTAGATAAAAAATTAGATTTATTTTTTGTGTCCTATAGCGCATTTGCAAGATTTTTGGCATTGCATATACACTGCATAAATGGTACAATTATAACGTCTTAGGCTTTATTACCTGTAATTGTTATAAATAAATGTACAAATTATATATATAAATAAATAAATAAATAAGTTTCCAAAAGAAATCTTCTTATTAAATGCTTGTCAATGGTCAAGTAATTTTGCGTAACTATGCGTATTGTTAGCTGCATATTTAAATATTCGCGTCAGTCATTTGGTTCGTTCTTATACCGCCAGAGGGGCAGAGTGGTCGAATTTTGCCTGCAGACCCCCTATTCGGGATTTACCCGAAACATTCGATTTGAATTCGACCAATAAGAGGGCCTAGATCGTCCAGACGCTAGCGTAATAATACTATCATATTATATAATTTCGAACGAGGTATAAAATAATGTTAATATTTTCCAATTAAATACCTAAAATTATATCTCACAGTAGTTTCTTACATTTTTAGTGTTAGCAACATTATTTTTTTAAATTTAAATATCTTGAAGCAGAATATTTTATCTGCCTTTGGGGATGCTGTATTCATAGATATCTTATTCAAGAATGAAAAATGAACACGGGTTTTGTAGATATTCATGTTGTAGGAAGAGTTCACATAAAAGCTAGTTGTATGATTTCATAGTACAGCTGTTGCAAATAGGTATTTACCCTGTACAAAGGCACACGTTTGGGGTGTTGTTCGGATTCAAATATCTATTTAAAAAATCTTAATACGGGAAAAGGGGATTTTAATAAAAAAATATCATTGCGAGTAGAATATGTTCCTATCGTTAAGGACGAATCTTATTATTACCTATTTATAACAGATGAGTTATATATTCAAGATTATATGTAACTAAGGCGAAGACATGATGGTACACATTACAGAGATTATATGTAACTAAGGCGAAGACATGCTGGTACACATTACAGAGATTATAAGTAACTAAGGCGAAGACGTGCTGGTGCACATTACAGAGATTATAAGTAACTAAGGCGAAGACATGCTGATACACATTACAGTAATTATAAGTAACTAAGCCGAAGACATTCTGGTTCACATTACAGAGATTATAAGTAACCAAGGCGAAGATACGCTGGTTAAAATTAAACAGGTTTCATTGGCACCGTCGAGTGTCATAATATTCCCATTTTAAAAGAAAAGTAATTTTTCTTGAAACACGATAATGTTAAAAAAGAAAACCCTTTATGAGTATGTACAGTATGTTCAGTGTCACCATCTACTATACCTTTCATAATCTTTAGTATATTAATGTTATATTAAATTATTTTTGTCTTTTTATTTACATAATTCTTACGAAGTATTTTTCTTGCTTCACAATAAATGATATTATTAACTAAATACTATAAAACATATTTATATATTACATATAGGTGCTAAAAAAAATGATATTATATTGAGATGTTATACATTATAAGAATAACGTACGGTGAGGCCTCAGGACGGGGAACCCCAGTCGAGCAACATTTTTCTTTTATTTATTTTTGTAATCTATAAACTAATAAATAAACTCCAGCTGTATGTGTTTTATCTGGAAAATTAACATTTGTATATAAAATTCTTACCCATTTGTAAATTACGTCTCTTTAAAACCGATTACACTTGTAAGTTTTCGAGATAAAGCTCTTTACAGGACGGTGATTTAATTTATTTCCCAGTAAATTATTAGAGTACCTTCAAATAGAATTGTATTAAATGGAACAAAGAAGTAAGACGGAAATAAAAAGAGATATTTTATTCTGTTAGCTAAACAATGAACCTAACATGCTCCGTAGCAGAGTATTTCTTCTAGTTGTTTCTCGCCTAAGTTGAAGAGAATTAGATTCTTTCAATGGGGTGGGTTTCTAAGGAAGTAGATATATACCTACTTGCATTCAATGTTTGTTCATATTTTTTCTTGATAGGATTGCCAATAGTTTTTATTATCTTAAAATATGACATAAATTATATATTTTTTCACTATTTTTGCTTGAAATAGTTTTTTGAATTGAAAAATTTAACTCATTGAACAATTGAAAAATATTGCGTACTGACACATTTTCTGAAAGCTTCTTAGATTAACAGGCCTGCTCATCTGGAATAAACTTCCCTCAGCTCTTACTAATCTCCAGAATTTGGCTATATTTAATTTTTTTTAAATCTTACCTTTTTTCGATATTTTATAATAAGCCATATTCTAAAACTTCCGGTAATTGTTTGGTTTCGGTTGCTCTAACAAATCTTCAGAATTTGGCTGAATTTAAACGGGCTTTAAAAACAAAATTATTTAAAAAATCTTACCATTCATAAATCTTAACTTCTTTTCGATATTTTATAATAATCCATATTCTAAAACTTACGGTAATTGTTTGGTTTCGGTTGCCTCCTTGTACATTTTAAAATGTCCGCTCAAAAGATTCTCATTTCTGAGCACAAACTGCCCCCTGTTTTAAATTATGTTTTTAAATAATTTACTGAAATATCAATACAAATTGAAAATACCTCCCGAGTAAAAATAAATACCGCCAACGGGAATTGAACCCGTGCCTTCAGGTTCTGACCGGACATATTGTTGCTTATAATATTTAATTATTGCTTATAATTATTTGTTATCCTTCATGCTATGCATAAAACATTGTTTTATAAACATTAGTTTATCATAAAAAATAAATATATTTTTAGATTTAATATTTTTGGTGTGTCCTGTCCTGCTGTTATTGTTATTCTTAGTTTTGTCATCACTTTGTCCAAAAAGTATATTTAGTGCTATAATATTATATCTGTATTGGGTTAGTCACACTGTAGGAATAATTTTAAGAACATGACCACTAATATTAAATTACCGTTTTTAAGTTTGTTATAGTTAAGCCCACTTGAAGTGAAATGACACTAATCTGCGCTATATAAATGTCATGTTGTGATTATTATTATTATTATAAATGAAATAACACTGCAAACCGAAAACCTAACATGCTAATGGAGTATTTTATGTTAGTTATCGAGCGCACATAGTTCATATTTTATCGCGACACTAGTTTTATATGCGCTTACATGCAGGAAACACAACAAGTAGGTTTTTCACTACGAAGCATAAATCTTTGCATAAAATTTCTCTATAAATAAGATAACATCGCTTAGCATTATCATAGCAACAGACAAATGTTGCAGAAATATGCTTCTGTTCTACAAGATTAACAAAAATAAATCGTAAAATGCAAACAGGGATAAAGCATATTTTCAGTTATTTTTAAAACTTCGCAACGTCTCTTACAATGCCAGACACATTTGTGGTTATTGACACTAGCATCGAGTTTCCAAGGCTCAAAAATAAATATTTTAGAAAGTTGAAATCCAAGGCCTTAGAGTGGTTTTATTTCCAATCATTATTTGTATTCCCAGGAGAGTGTTTTTCTTTCGAACCCCACTTCAACTTTTTACAAAGTCGGGATGTCTTTTTGATATGTTGAAAATCTTATTACCTACTGGGGTAAAGTCGATTCTAGGAAATGCCCTAGTTTCACCTGATTCGCGTACTTGGCTCTTATGCGACCTTGGGGGAGAAATACCAACATTTCCTTTGTACTGAAAATCCACAAGCGTTTTGTTTTACTACTAAAGTAACGTGGTATGTTTAATATTCCGTAAGCCTATGTATGTAAATGCACGTAAAACCAAAATCCCTTAAACGGGTTAGTAATTTTTCAGAAAACTTCAACGACAACACCCCCACAGTTTGACGTGAAGGGTGCCCATAGTGCCCTTTTGCCCGGAGTAGCTCCAAATACAGCAGTCCTCCCCGAACACAATTACATATTTTTAATACCTATGAAAAAAAGGATTTACTCATTTAGTAATTTTCTTTGCAAATACATACGTAGATCCTAAATTAACATCATTTCTTTGAAAATACATACGTAGTTCCTAGATTAACATCCTATCTTTGCAAATAATACGTAGTTCTTAGATTAACATCCTATCTTATTGTTGCCTCCAATCTCACTATCTTCAAGATAATCATTCAAAGCATGACAATTCAACAAAAACGTTTTAGGATTTTTGCTTTCAAAACGTTTATTGTCATAATTTTACCTATCTACCTATAAGTATGTAGATTTGTTTATCGTCATTTTGTCGTGGTTTAATAAATCGTTCCTGTACAGTTCCCATTTTACAGTATAAATGTAACCTTTAAAACCCCAGGCGAAATTTTGGCGGAAACTGCTTCGAGTGCTAAGCTTTTCGAGGTTTAACATATTCAATTACAAACTAAGTACATTTACTCAGTACGGTGGCTAAATTTGTTGGCAAAGGTTCCAAAATTACAAAAACAGGCACACTTTGGTCAGACGCTTTGACATTATAAAGATTACTTTTTGTACAAAAAATAGCACTGAAGAGTTTTATAATCAGAGGATTTGCGTCGAAACCGAAATAGCGGAGCCACCTGATGGATCTAGTTGTCAGTATTTAACACAAAATTTATATGGGAATAGAGCTAATTTTTTCGGATTTACAGTAAAATACGTTTACCATTACGTTTACGTTTACGTTGCAGAAGTAATAAGATACTGTACAATTGAAGCAAATTATAAATATATTTAAATCTACTGAGTGAATTATAATATTAATCAAAAACGTGATAATGTTGCGCAATGTGCAGTCAGTACGCACTTCTTGTATTTTTATTGGCTGGGCGTTTAGTGAAAATTCAACTAAAGCTGTGGCAGGCGTAAATGGATGGTTCACTAACTCGTGAATCCCACTATTTTAAGGAAAACGGTATTGAGTGACATAAAACATACCAGCTTGTACAATAATTATTATTTTGATTCGATATTTGATTACTTATTGTGCTTTATCACACGGAGCTTATCTGAAATCGTGATTGGTTTGGTAGTATAATAAGTTCTTGCTTACCCGGTGTTATCAGATGGAGTGCCTACTTGGAACAGATTATAGTACAGTCGGAATATTCAAAAGATTATCATGGTCGATATATACCACAAAAAACACATAATTTATTTTTCATGGAACGTATGTTATTAATTTTTGAGTTATTATGCCTTGTTGCGCTTCCTCCTTCTTTGACCAACGTTTCGGACATCGAAAGTGTCCGTCATCAGGCCAGACGTGTGGATTATGGTGAAGAATGTATTTATAAATGAAGAAGTGATACCGTATTGCAACATTGAAGAGGGAAGTGCAAAACGGCATCTTGTCAGTGGACGTCTTCAACTAAATGAATGCAAAAGATGTTGCTAGGACAGTTTGATAATATTAAAAGAAAGTATGAAATTACTGTTACCACGCAAAACCCCAAAATAGCCTTCAATAAACAATAAATTAATAATACAGCCCAAAAATTAATCAAGATAATACTTTTGGCCGTGAAAATCCCATATCATATCCGGTTTTAACTTCTGCTTTTAATCAAATGTTGATCGAATCGTGTTTTTTGTTGATTCTCATCATGTACCTTTTAGGTAATTATGTTTTGAGTAGGGTCTAGGCTTTTTAACTTCTGAAAAAACCTTTATTATTATTATTACCAAATTTCAGATTATGATATTTAGTCACCTTCCAAATAATTTTCTTCTATTATTTGTTCAGAAATTACATAGCACACCAAACGTATTTATTCTAGCGGTCTTGGGAGCTATTGTTAGAGTAACAAAGAGTAATTTAAGGGAAGGACTAGTAAAATAAGTTTTTTCAGGCAAATCTGTTTTTCTATCATTTTATCAGACAAGCAAAATATAAGCTTGTCCTAAACAAGTGATGAGTGTTATGGATCGCCCATAAAAACAAGCTAACTGCACAAGTTATGTATATCCTCACGGCCCGGAAATGGAGCACTCACTCAGCACGTGTAAACACACGAATATATACGCATCTCGGCATGTCTACAATCGGGTGAACACCAATACATACGCAGGAGCTCGCGACATCGCGCCTGATATCAGTCACGTAGGCCACAAGGACCTACAACCAATCCGATATCGTAGGATACCCCTTCCACTTGCGCCCGAAGCAGGCCAAGTACTTGCGGCTAGCTGCCCACGCGCCAGTTGACCGCCGACCCCGCTGATCTCAACACGATGTATTAGTTCGGAGTTATCATTTACCGCCAAATCAGTGTCGCCGTAATTGGACCGGCGTGCATACATTTTATAATGTGCCGCGTCCCTAGACTCAGTTATCACGTCCAGGCAATTCGGCCGACTACACTATCATGGATATGATTGCGGCATGTCCCTGGGCCGCGGCCGTACACCCGCCGCAGCCCACGAGGTTCCATCTGTGCCGCCCTTCGTCGTATTCCCGCCCTTCGCTCTGCCACTGCTCTGCCGCCCACGAGGTTAGCCGCCCTGGCCGCCTCAGGCTGCTTCTGTGCCGCCCTTCGTCGTATTCCCGCCCTCCGCTCTGCCACCGCTCTGCCGCCTACGAGGTTAGCCGCCCTGGCCGCCTCAGGCTGCTTCTGTGCCGCCCTTCGTCGTATTCCCGCCCTACCGCATCAGTTAGGCCGTGCTATGGCATCCGCCCATCGTAGCCGCCCTTCGTCCTGCACCCTGCCTAGGCACCCGCCTATGGCCCCTACTCATCATTCACCGCTTCAGCCTAGTTTACACGTGAGCGAATGTTATACCTTTGTCAATCAGAGCCCTTAGAGTCAATAGATTGCCTAGTAACTAGTTAGGCCTTAAAAAGCTATGTACCTTTTGTAGATCTGTTGATAACCTGTATTACCTGTACAATAAACCCTCATATCAAGAGACTTGTTTTAATTGGGAAATTGACTATAATCCACACCCTGAAAGATTGGAGTATCAAGCTTTGCCGCCGGCTTGTGCGGCGATGACTATTTGTGTAACACACCTATAGTATATTACATGGCGATAAACGCTAATGTAACACTGGCGCCGCCACTTGGGGCCTTTTCTCACTTATAACTATCTAAGTTACGTTATATACCCGTATCAATGTAACATGAGAAACATTTTTAACGGGAGTGCCAATTTATTCGTATTCATTTTGTTGTTGGTCGGCATGGGTAGTGTACGTACAGCTTGACATGGTTGACTTTGCAGTCGGTGGTGTCGCAAACCAATTTATATATTGTGAAAAAGTAATCTTTTAACGAAAAAATCACATAACGGAAGAACAAAATGCCGCAGGCGATTCAAAATGGCGTTCGTTGCGAAAAGCTTTCGTATTTTGTAGAATATATTTTAAACGTTAAATATTTTATCATAGCACCCGGAAATCTGAACGATTGCTCAAACCAGAAATATGAAAACTCCCTTCTGTTATTTATATTGAATACTGTTAAACAAAAATTTGGTTTTCTATAAAATGTTAACAAATAAAATGCATCGAACTTAGGTAAAATATAAGGTAAAAAATTTTCATCACGTTATTCCAAAGATATTAGAAGAACGAGATATGCTATGTTGGCCGCCGGACCGTAGCCGGAGTACTACCTAATTAGGGTACTTTGAACGGTATCGGGACGTGTACGCACAGAAATCTGTTCTATGTATTAGTGCGGATACCTTAGCGATGCTTTAGCGTAAGCGAAGGTGTGCAGTAGTATTGGTGAACAAAACCGGCGACACTCGGCAAAACAATTCCACTCAGTACGAACTACGCATAGCACATCTCGTTCTTCTAATATCTTTGCGTTATTCTGTCTTTTAAGAATATGTAAAGAAAAGCTTAGTATTTTGATTGACTAATTCAAAAATTTGAAGAAAGACTAAAACCAATTATAAAACAGGAACCATTTATTATTTTTGCGCCACTTTAAAAAAAAATAATTTAGACAGTTGGTAGTGCGAAAAGGCTCGCGGAACATACGAAAGTGATTAGCAGGCCGTACGAAATGGGCTCGAGGGCCGTACGAAATGGGCTCGCGGGCCGCGTGTTGCTCATTACTGTTCTAAACTTTGCGTTGTCTCGAGCAGAAGGATGAAGCTCAATACCCAGTATGCAACACACAGCCAAACATAATAAACCTATATGTTTTACTGCCCTCGTATACCATATTCCCCTATCTGACATTTTCTCCATTCCATCCTCAAAGATAGATTCCCAATGTTTCTGTATTTCTAGTCAATCTAAAGGAGCATGCTGTGCCTCAATACAAACGACTATCCCATCAAAAACGTATTTTCAACAATTCCCACATTTTTAAAAACAAAATATTGCCGTACTTATTCGAATGAGAAATGGACATTGTTCCGTTCCTTCTCACCTTTATAAAATTCACGTGCTTGACTCCCCAGGTTGTACATTCTGTGGTGTAGAAATGGGAACGTTATATCAAATATATTTCGTTGTCACTCGATAAACAAATATCCTCTCCTCTCTAGCCTTATCTAAAATTGCCTTCCCTCAATTCTCATTCTGTCTGAACTCGACTTCAATATTCCATATAATTTTGTAATTTGCCCATTTGAACAAAACCAATATATAAATTCACTTTCCATCTCTCAATAATTTAAACCTGTTGTGAAGGTTGAAAATGTGTTCGGTGTGGAAATTAAACTGTGTAATATTTTATAATAGGTTTATTTTGTTGCCGGGATAAGCCAGCCGTGAATAAATTTTAGCAATATTTTATATACCACACAAGTAATTAATCACAACAGAAACTTGCAAAAGAGCTTGGTACTATGTACTAGAGTAGTACCCGACAGTGGCGTACCACTACAGGACTCCCTCTCCAGCAGCACGGTTAAGGGTTGCGATGGAAAGAAAAGCTCGTTAACTCATCAAGGCGGTACGGAAAACGAACATGCCCTCGAGAACGTGTGGTCGTGTGAGTCCGATCTTGCTTGTTGATGGTCGTATAAAGGGTTGGTGCCGGTGCCGTTGCATCTAACTTGGGATCAGAGGAAATTTAGGCTGGTTTGAAGCGTTTAATGGTAACTGTGATTTCCTTTCCTTTTGCTAGGATGGTGTACGTTCTTTCATGTCGGCGGACGACTTGGTGAGGATCACTGTTTTAGTTGGCTCCTGATGGTGTCATCCCTCAGAAAAACGTGGGTAGCTGTGGAAAGGTCCTTGAAGACAAACTGTCGTCCTTCACAATGGCGGGTTCCGTGGCCTATAGCGGCGCGGTGGGATAATGGCAGGGCGTTACGCGAGGCCGGTGTGCGGGACGGGTACTCACTTGTAACTGACTGGTGACTGACTGACTAAGTAAGTACCTTGACGCTTGCCACTTACATAGGCGCGAATGCACGAAAATAATCCTGCGAGTAGGTAGATGGGCAGTAACTACGATGTTTCGGTAGTAGATTCTATTACGATGCGTTTAAATGGGCCAACATTCCCGAATATTCTAGTAGCTCACCGCTACAAACCTAAATCTGATCTCTACCGATGGCTACGTTCACCTTATAATAATGAGGCTTTAATAATATTTGCTTCGGAATTTGATGAATCGTTCAAGTTTTCTGAAACAACTGGCCCATAATGGAAAAATAACTGAACTTGAATAGAACTTTCACAGAACGTGGGTATTCCTGAATAACCAAAAACTTCAATGAAATTCATTTCCGTTGTTTGTTAATAACGATTTAAGCCTTAAATTAAATACATAGATGTGAGAACAGTCAACGGATGAAAACTGAAGCATAATTAACTATCGAGAACATGGGAATACACTAAACAGTACGAGTTCTCTGACAAACTCCGCTTGAAAATCACGAATATATTATCTGTATCAAAGGGGGTTGAGATGACTTCGTTTTAATGAGCGTTAAACGGTGG
Source organism: Hesperophylax magnus (assembly GCA_026573805.1). Classification (NCBI taxonomy): domain Eukaryota; kingdom Metazoa; phylum Arthropoda; class Insecta; order Trichoptera; family Limnephilidae; genus Hesperophylax; species Hesperophylax magnus. Next base: position 18,043,967 of record JAIUSX010000014.1, read on the forward strand.
ATGAACATAGAGGATAATAAATCCACCTAGAGATAGTGACTCCCATTCCATTGCAAAACAGGACCAGTATTACAATGTAGTTCAGCAAACATAACACCCAGTAAACACCAGTGGCGTGCGATAATCACTTTGTATTTTGTCATTTGTTACACCGGTGGAAAGCATCGGACATGAAAAATTAGTTAAAGCTCTTCAAAAATTACTGGATAAAACACGACTAAAATGTTGTCAAATCCAATATATTTTTTCGTAATTATGAAATTCCTAAATTATTGTTCTTTCATAATTCGTAGCACTATCCTATCGTTCCCGTCTAAAATTTTGATTGAAAATTGAAAAAAAAAATCTTTTAATCATCAATCCAAATATGAGTGGAAATAACTTAAGACTTGCTAAAAACACAGGTTTTCGGCTTTTCTATAGGTTTCATATATTGGAGTTGCATCCGTATGCTTCTCGGGAACATCTATGTTCAAGGTTCAATGAAAAAATATTATTCTGTATTTTGTTAGGCTTTACGCATATGTTGTAGAAATAAATTCAACATTTTTTCATTTCAGGTGACAGAAGAACATTTTTTGCTCTAATCGAAACAATCTTTTCAATCGAAATGTATCGAAACAGGGCAAAAGTATGAACGAAGGAAATTATATGTATTGTGGATATATAAATTATTACATATACTAAACATTAATCACATGACATCTCACAAAAGCGCTCCGGTCTGTACAGTTTAAAGACAGGGAGACTATGTAACCACCCGGTTGGGCAGCGTTGTGAAGCGGGATAATGTAGGGTCTGTAGGAAGGGATTTATTAATGCGGGTTGAAGGGGCCCAGATTAAATGAAGAAGGAAAACAGTTGCTGGTAGCCCATTCCACATACGAGCTGACTTACACAAAAACGAGTCCAAGGAACGACCCATGAAGCTAACATCAACTGTGAACGGGTGTTTCGTTCGCGTCCGACGAGTTTCACGGATCAATGCTGCCAGTTCATAAAAGCAGGCTCCTTTAAAATACCTGTAGAACAGATTTAACATGTCCACATTCTGTGCATGAGAGATGGCGACGGGTCTGTTATCAACGGATTGTTAATCAACGTAATCTAACCAGCGCTAAATCACTACGAAAAATATTTATTTATAAAGATTTTAGTACTTAAACGCCACGAATCACGGAGAGGTTAGAAAATAGACTGAATTTATTAATTGACTAGCTAAAGTCTTCAGCATTGCTCAGATAAAGACAGTAGTTTTCCTCATTGATAATTTTGAACGTCAAGTGTGCAAAGTTTCACCAAAAAGCATCAAATTCTGCTTTAAGGGGTGGGAAATATGGTATTTTTTCAAAATTTCGTGTAGACAGTGACCTTCCTCGTGTTTTGAATTTCAAGTGTACAAAATTTCAGCAATCTGTAGATTTATATACACAAATATAGCCGCGCCACCGCCATAGACACTCATAATAGTGTCAACAATAGAATGTGAAGAAGAAATGATACACGCAAAATTTGAATATAACCGAATTAGCACATAATGACTTGAACACCAGTATTCGTACGCCACTGTTAACATATCTATTTTATCTCTGCAGTAAAATCGCGTAACACAAACGTGGTTTGTAAATGGAAATCAGGTCTCTCGTTAGCAAATAGTCATCGGATTCTGCAGTTGCTAAAGTTAGTGTTGTATTGCGTTGTAAAACAATACTGGTTTAACTCACGGGCATTGTGGGAGAGGGTGGTTGAAAAGTTGGGGTTGTCATGTTCCAGTGGCTTTAGGGTAATTATAACCCACTGTTGACTTTGACCTAACTTTGGGCTATCGATAACAAAGCAGATAACTTAATAATTAGTGCACACAACTAAACAAGCAAGTAATACCAAAATTAAGTATTTGTTTATTTATAATACGTTTTTTTTATTAAAGCAACAATTTTGATTTGGATTAAAGTCATTAAAAAACGCACATTTCCGCGTAATGTGTTATTTATAATGGTAATTATAGTACCTACTTCAAAAAGTAGTGACGTAAACTGAATAAGTAGGTTATTTTGAGGGAAGCAAATACTTTGGGGCGTGTCATTATATATTAAATGAAAAAAAAACGCAAAAAGCACACATACATTTATAAAAAAAATAATAATAATACTTACTTTCTTGTATAATATCGTTCACTGAGCCAGTGGGATTACGGCCCCCATCTCCACTTGGAGTATGTTGTGAGGTTGATGAGGTTGGGAAGAGAGTTGTAGATTTAATATCGTTCTTTGAGCCAGTGGGATTGCGGCCCCCATTTCCATTTGGAGTATGTTGTGAGGTTGATGGGGTTGGGGAGAGAGATGGAGATATAATATAGTTCACTGAGCCACTGGGATTACGGCTCCCATCTCCACTTGGAGTATGTTGTGAGGTTGACAGGGTTGGGGAGGGAGATGTAGATATAATATAGTTCACTGAGCCACTGGGATTACGGCCCCCAATCTCCACTTGGAGTATGTTGTGAGGTTGATGGGGTTGGGAAGAGAGTTGTAGATATAATATCGTTCTTTGAGCCAGTGGGATTGCGGCCCCCATTTCCATTTGGAGTATGTTGTGAGGTTGATGGGGTTGGGGAGAGAGATGGAGACATAATATAGTTCACTGAGCCACTGGGATTACGGCTCCCATCTCCACTTGGAGTATGTTGTGAGGTTGACGGGGTTGGGGAGGGAGATGTAGATATAATATAGTTCACTGAGCCACTGGGATTACGGCCCCCAATCTCCACTTGGAGTATGTTGTGAGGTTGATGGGATTGGGAAGAGAGTTGTAGATATAATATCGTTCTTTGAGCCAGTGGGATTGCGGCCCCCATTTCCATTTGGAGTATGTTGTGAGGTTGATGGGGTTGGGGAGAGAGATGGAGATATAATATAGTTCACTGAGCCACTGGGATTACGGCTCCCATCTCCACTTGGAGTATGTTGTGAGGTTGATGGGATTGGGAAGAGAGTTGTAGATATAATATCGTTCTTTGAGCCAGTGGGATTGCGGCCCCCATTTCCATTTGGAGTATGTTGTGAGGTTGATGGGGTTGGGGAGAGAGATGTAGATATAATATAGTTCACTGAGCCACTAGAATTACGACCCCCATCTCCACTTGGAGTATGTTGTGAGGTTGATGGGGTTGGGGAGAGAGACGTAGATATAATATCGTTCACTGAGCCAGTGGTTGATGGAGTTGGGGAGAGAGATGGAGATAGGAAAGGAGATAGGTAAGAGGAAGGTTCGTTAGCTAATAATTAATAAAGAAGTGTTGATTTTATATGCAGTTTTTTTTTTTTTTTTTTTATTAATATCAATAGCAAAATTTGTACATTATGTAGGTTTAAAGTATAATATAAGTATATTTTTTGTATTTTTTTCACAGTCCTCCTCACTAGGGTTTCCTGTTCTGAGGCGGCCAGTACCATAAATCATTAAATGGCATATCGACACAGTAAAAGCTTCTTGATATTTTACCATTCCCCATTTTGCTACAACAAATCCAGAGAATGTCGATTCGTGTATTTAGGTAATGGTTTTATAATGAAAATAAACTGATGGTAAAAGTTGAAAACCAACTAACACAACACCTGACAGTAGAGCACAAATCAACAAGACTCACAGGACATCAACGTGAAGTTATGCGAAGGCTTGAAAAACATTAAATACCACACGCTTTACGTCTATTTATTTTTATCAGGAATGTCCTAATTTGATATTCGTACAATATTGACATTTTATGAGAAACTCGAAGACATTTTCAAAAAAGCAGTTCTTACATTTTATAGTAGGTATAATCTGATGGTTTTAGTATCTCAAAACATGAAGTTTTGATTGTTGTAGACGGAAGTGGTACCCTCTGTTATTATCAAAAAGAACCGTTGAAGTTTTCGTTTATTCAGAAAAATTAAAATTACCAAAATTTGTGTTTTTATAAAAAATTTACGATTAATTTTACGATCATAAATTACAAGCATTTTTACCAATTATCCCGAAAGAATTTTTTTTAGAAAAATTAAAACTTCCCGACATTGAAAATTTTCAAACTTCTCGTAATATCAAAATGATAAACGTTTTTCCCCATTCACCTATTTCCCGAGCTTAAGGTTTTTAGAAAAATTTAAAATTCGCCTCCATAGAAATTTCTATACTTCCCATAATATAAAAAAGATGTCTTGACTTATTTTCCAACCAATTTTAACAGAAGATTTAAAAAAAAAGTTTTCCAATATCATAAATTGCCCAACCCGAAAAATTTACAAACATCCCAACCCAACAAAATCAAAAAGATAAATCTCTAATCAAACAAATATTGAAAATGTCAAAAACGAGTATACAAAAATAAATATTGAAATGAAAAAATCTAACTTATGAACCCAACTTCATGAAGGACGATATTCCTGTCACGGTTTTTTCCTCCCGGTTACTCTGCTGCCACTTGATATTATTTTTCCAAGGAACCGGCTATCTTCGGAATCTGTTCCATCCGGATTTTATAAAATTCGAAAATTTGAACTGTGCATATGAGCAAAGAATGAATAAATAGTAATCTTGAAATTTTAGAGCTCTCAAACCGATTTGGTTGAAAATTTGCACTCAAAATGCACAACGTCGGTAAGCAATCGACATAAACTTGATGCTGTAAGAGAATCCGCAGAACATTTTAGCACTACAAACCTTATTTTCTGCGCAGGGTCTTGCAGCACTTGGTTTTTTTTTTTTTTTTTTTTTTTTTTTTTTTTTTTTTTTTTTTTTATTATTTTTTTTTATTCTTTAATATATTTGTTATACAATGGTATAGTATATTGTCCTCCACGCTAGGAGTTCACCTGTGTTGTGGAGAACTTTATCAATGTTGAAGTTATATAATTCTAAAACAATACAGTGGAGTTGGTTACACAGAGAAACATTAAAAATTAAAACATAAAATCGATTTTTCCATAGTTATAACAATAGTTTTTCCATAGTTATTCCAAAAAAAGTAAAATATAAAAAATTAAATATTAAAAGGATTGTAGCCAGTTCCATATGTGTTTTTTGTATTCTGTAAGATTAGATGTTTTATATTGTGTTGGAAGTGAATTGTAAAGTTTTATAGCCTGGAATCTGTAGTGTTTTTGTCCAAAGGATGTGTTGGTTTTTGGTATTAGTAGTTGGTGTGCATGTCTTGTTCTGGTATTGCGAGAAGTTTGTGAAGTTTTAAATGTGTTTAGGTTCTTGTAAAGGAAAGTAAGTATTTGTTTAGAATATAATTTTTGAATCTTCAACACTGGGAATTTTTTAAATATGGTTGAAGTGGGTGTTAGTATTGATACTTTAAGTATTACTTTTATTAAGGTTTTCTGAGCTTTATACAGTTTATGCGGTTTATGACAGTTGCTTACCGACTCGTGAGATAACTGGCTTAGTAGAAATAGTTTTCATTCGTCCAGTAAATTTAAAATGAACGAAGTTATACAACATACATATATAATGTATTCACAAATGTTTTTATTTGAATAGAAAAATAAATAGGTTCCTATATGACAAGTACATTTTTGCACACGCCGCCTGCAGTTTTTGTCAACTAGTATATATTATTATTCAAAAGCACCCTTGATAAGATGTTCCGTTTGAATTGAATCGTAGTTATTATAATATATTTTTTATGAATGATTAATTAAAAGTATGTAAAATAATTACATAAACATATTACACTACACAGGAATAGACATATTTTTTTAACAGTCAAAATATCAATAATTTACCATGGAAATTACGTTGGTATAAACATACTTTTATAACAGTCAAATTATTAATTAATTGCCAACCAACACCTCAATACATGTTAGGAATTATATCATAACAATATTGTCGAGCTGTACGAACAATTTAATAGGAAATATTAATAATTTATTGTTATAACAATATGAAGTCATTACTATAGTAATGACTTCTTACAAGTCACTTCATCAAAGAAAAATAGGTGCCTTTTGCACTACATAAATATTACGACGTCATGTTATATAAACAAAGCATCCGATTGATATTGAATTATTATGACATTAATGAATACCTTATTAACAATTTGTAAAAAAAAATTAATATCCATCAAATTTTGTACTAACATATATTAATATAGCCAAAACGTTTTTTGGGATCTTCATGGTATATTATCATAGTAGATAGATAACATATCCTCAGATTGCTGATTTATTAATAACACCTGTTAATTTATGGTTAGGGCAAAAATCGATTTCTCTCGATCCGTATGTGCTCGTTTTGTCCGCCCACTTTTCGTTTGTGCAAAATACCTAAATTAATGATTGAAAAATTTAATATTTGTTTCTCTGTATTATATATTTGTTTTTAGTTTATATTTTGATGAAAATAAAAATCTTAACTATAAACCAGATTTTTTTTTCTAAAGTATGAAAAACTATCTGACTTTGTAATTAATTCATGAAATTTATGGTGATTTTTGTTGTTGTTGCAATTCTAGGTAATACAACCATTTTCAGCTAGAAATGTCATTACCATCATGAGCTGCTGAGCTATGAAGTTTTAATGTAGCTAAAAAATAAGATAATCATATTGTTTTTTATTTATATTTGTCAAGTGTGTATGAACAACGATTTCGAACGTTTTAACCAATAAAAATTCTTGAAGTTAAGGTTTATAAAATCCACACAGGCCTTACCACTCACTTTTTATTAAAAGTCTTCACTCGTGAATGATTAATTCCTCTTTAAACACCACCTGTTGCAGTACGTGTATCTTTGTAAAGGGGATGTGGAACATGTGAATAAGTTATGTTTCGGAATACGATAAATTCATTATTGATTTGCGCAAGACGAGTACCAAGAAGCAAACGTTCATAGCAAAGGTGACTTTAGGGCGACGTTCCTAGAATCTTGGGCTATGAACCCTAATGAAGTTTAACTATTAATCTCCATACCCTTTGACAGCGGGAGGTCCAACTTCAAGAAGCTTTTAGCGAGTAAGTCAGTTCGTAGTTCTTAGGACGATATAACTACTTGGTAAAATTGTGATGTGTTGGTCTGAAATATCAATAAAAGCAATATTTTCACCATAAAGCAGAAACCATTTCGTCGTTAATGAAAACGAATCAGTTTATTTTTACGAATAAATGCTTTATTTTTCTACGTAGATATCAATTTGCCAGCAGAAGTCTGTGAACTGTAGACAAAAGAAAAGGGGACACTATTTACTATAGTATTTCATAAATTCAAATAAATTTCGAGTGTAAGACGCGCCTCCTTATTTAAAGGCATGAATAACTTCACTAAACAAAAAAAAAATTACCAAGATGACAGTCATTGAAAATAATAATAACAAAAGTGATATTACAGACAAAATTACACAATTTAGTACCCGTGGAACCTGAATGTTCTTCAGATTTTGTCGGTAATATCACCCGCGGAACCCGAATGTTCTTCAGATTATGTCTGTAATATTACCCGCTGAACCCGAATGTTCTTCAGAGTCTGTAATATCACCCGCTGAACCCGAATGTTCTTCAGAGTCTGTAATATCACCCGCTGAACCCGAATGTTCTTCAGAGTCTGTAATATCACCCGCTGAACCCGAATGTTTTTCAGAGTCTGTAATATCACCCGCTGAACCCGAATGTTCTTCAGAGTCTGTAATATCACCCGCTGAACCCGAATGTTCTTCAGAGTCTGTAATATCACCCGCTGAACCCGAATGTTCTTCAGAGTCTGTTATATCACCCGCTGAACCCGAATGTTCTTCAGAGTCTGTGATATCACCCGCGGAACCCGAATGTTTAGATTCAGTTTCTGCTTTTTTTAAATAAATACTTTTGTATTTTTATTTTTGAATCTTTTATTTAGATTTATGAAAATTAATGGATACTATGTAATGGTAAATTTTTGTAATTGTTTTACCTATTTGTATATTAACTGAGTATTTATAACTGGATTGTTATCACGTAAGTGAGATCGTCTTTAAAAACCCAGTATCAATAAATGAAGAGATTACAACTTATGTACAACTTATGATCGCCTATTCTCAAAAAAAATTTCTTCAAAGAAGCTGACATCCATTTATTTCTTTATAAATTTTAAGAAGACACGAAACACTAGAAGAATTTTATTTTTATTTTTTACAGTACGCGTTACATCCTGTTTTAATCAAAATATACAAAAATTAGGAAAACAAATATCTACTACCCTGAGTATCACCCTGGTAAAAGATCACCATTCAGAATCGAAACGTTGCTTGAAAAGTGACCAGGGGTCCTACTCTGTATCTTTTGGGTTAACAAGCCAGTAATTTCGTGGTTTAACCTTTCCTTGCCGGTGCTGTTAACTGGGTGAACATCGCCTCTTATTAATAGAATATCTCTCAGAGAACACAGAGTTCAAATTTTTGGTATTCCTCTTAATCTATTTAATTATTTGCCTCACAATATTTCTCTAAACGGCGATGCGAGTGTGAAATTCGCAGTTACAAAAAAAACTGCGAAGCTGAAGTAAGAACAAAAAAAGTTTAATCATTTGTGTAATACGGAAGTTAAATCGGTATGGCTACCCTTAGTATAATAAATAAACAAATAGAAAATACTAAATTCGCCCATATCATACCAAGAATTAGGTACAAAAATATTTGACTTGACTCATGACGTAACTCGGGGTTGGGGTTTTAGGAAAATAATCCTTCTAGGCGTCAGTGACGTCATTAGATTAATAATAACGACATAGGTCACAAGCGTGGTCAATTTACTTCCAATGTTTACTCAAGGAAAGTCAATCTAGCGGTGCCTTCATCAAAGTAAATACGTATTCAAAATATTTAATGTTATTTTCTTGCTCACGTTTGTTATAAACGTAGGTATATAAAATAGGGCTTACGAGCTCATTCGCTCGTAAAGTGAGTGCTTTGAGGTGGGAAATTACTTACTCTATCACTTCACAGGACGATACATATTTTATAATAAATTTTATAAATTTCAGTATTCTTGGTAAAATAAAAGTTCGTATGTTGTTCTCTTTGGGTAGAAACCATTACAAAGTAATTGAAGCAAGGTATTGGAGAATCATACAATATTTAAAATAGAGTATTTCGAGTTATAAAGAAAGAGAGAAAGAAATAACCAAGTAATTAACTAACCATCACGCCTTTTCCCCGCAAGGGTGGGCAGAGAAGACGGATCACCAAATAACTCGGTCTTAGCATACACTCCTTGTCCCATTCACATTCGTAAATCGTTTCATACATACTCTTCTGTTATTCTGCCATTCAGTCTACTTTCATCCTTCCTCCGTCTTTTCCAAGCCTTATTGCCATATATCGGAGTAGGTATCAGCACTCCACTGTGAACGGTTTCCTCCTCCAGTTCCAGGCCTTACTGCCATACATAAGGATAGGTATCAGCACTCCATTGTGAACAGTTTCCTCCTCCAGTTCCAGGACTTATTGCCATATATCGGGGTAGGTATCAGCACTCCATTGTGAACGTGTTCCTCCTCCAGTTCCAGGCCTTACCGTCATACATAAGGATAGGTATCAGCACTCTATTGTGAACAGTTTCCTCCTCCAGTTCCAGGACTTATTGGTATATATCGAGGTAGGTATCAGCACTCCATTGTAAACGGTTTCCTCCTCCAGTTCCAGGCCTCACTGGCATACATAAGGATAGGTATCAGCACTCCATTGTGAACAGTTTCCTCCTCCAGTTCCAGGACTTATTGCCATATATCGGGGTAGGTATCAGCACTCCATTGTGAACGGTTTCCTCCTCCAGTTCCAGGCGTCACTGGCATACATAAGGATAGGTATCAGCACTCCATTGTGAACAGTTTCCTCCTCCAGTTCCAGGACTTATTGCCATATATCGGGGTAGGTATCAGCACTCCATTGTGAACGGTTTCCTCCTCCAGTTCCAGGCGTCACTGGCATACATAAGGATAGGTATCAGCACTCCATTGTGAACAGTTTCCTCCTCCAATTCCAGGACTTATTGCCATACATATACTTATTATCAGGTATCAGCACTCCATTGTGAACGGTTTGCTCCTCCAGTTCCAGGCCTCACTGGCATACATAAGGATAGGTATCAGCACTCCATTGTGAACAGTTTCCTTTCCAGTTCCAGGCCTTACCGTCATACATAAGGATAGGTATCAGCCCTCCATTGTGAACGGGTTCCTCCTCCAGTTCCAGGCTTTACCGCCATACATAAGGATAGGTATGAGCAATTCATTGTGAACGGTTTCCTCCTCCAGTTCCAGGACTTAATGCCATACATAAGGATAAGTATCAGCACTCCATTGTGAACTGGTTCCTCCGCCAGTTCCAGGCCTTACTGCCATATATCAGGGTAGGTATCAGCACTCTATTGTGAACTGGTTCCTCCGCCAGTTCCAGGCCTTACTGCCTGGTATCTACCCTGTATCCTACCTACCCTGATATATTATCAACACTCTATTGTGAACTGGTTCCTCCGCCAGTTCCAGGCCTTACTGCCTGGTATCTACCCTGTATCCTACCTACCCTGATATATTATCAACACTCTATTGTGAACTGGTTCCTCCGCCAGTTCCAAGCTTCGCTTCTTTGTACAATTTTTCTATCTTGACTCTATTTTGGTTCACTTGATCGTTTCACGTCTACTTCGAACGTCATCGACTTCTTCTTTTTTTTTTTTTTTTTTTTTATTTTTTTTATGTGACACCTCACAAGAGTGTCCTTGCCTGTGCAGTGCACAGACAGGGGAACTATGTCACCACCCGGTTGGGCGGCGTTGTGAGGCGGAGTAAGGTAGGGGCTGTAGGAAGGGATTTTTTAATGCGGGCCTTGAAGAGGCTCGGATTATAGGAGGGAGGAAAAACAGATGCCGGTAGCTCGTTCCACATACGAGCCGACTTACACAAAAACGAGTCGTAAAAACGGCCCGTTCTCATGAAGCCAACGTCAACCGTGAACGGGTGTTCAGTTCGTGTCCGTCGAGTTTCGCGCACGTGCACCGGTGCATCAGGAATCAATGCTGCTAGCTCCTTAGAGCAGGCTCCATTGAAATACCTGTAGAACAGACACAGCATGCCTACATTGCGTCTATGCATCAGAGAAGGCAATCGGTCTGTTAACAACGGATTGTCAATCAGACGGATCGCTCTCCTTTGCACAGACTCAAGCAGGTTTATCAAGTATTTTGGGGCACCAGCCCAAAGGTGGCTCCCAAATTCAATAGTTGGGCGGACTTGAGACTTGTACAGGGTCAGCAGCTGGTCACTGCTGAAGAATCTTCTAGCCCTGTACAAGACGCCCAACTTTTTGGAGGCCTGATTTACTCGGGCTTCTATGGATCCCCGATACTTGAGCTGGTCTGATATAGTAACTCCAAGCATTTCAATGGAGTCTTTATTGGGGAGAGTGCTCCCATCAAATTGCACCAGACAGTCATTGATCTCCCTCTTTGCCGAAATCAGACACGCTTGGGTTTTTGAGACGTTGAAACTGACCAAGTTGGCCTTACCCCAGGCACGAACCATCTCTAGGTGGTGGTCAATTTTTCGCTTCAAAACTTCCCGAGCTGTTCGGACATCATAGGTGGAAGGGGGCCTGTCAAAAAGATAACCCTCGTGAACGGTGCTGTCATCAGCGTAGCAGTGAATTGGTGCACATTCAACGAGATCGTTGATGTGCAATAAAAACAGCGTCGGAGACAGCACAGATCCTTGTGGCACCCCCGCATTGATTTGGTGCGGTGAGGAAGAAGAGCCGTCAACCACGGTTTGAATTGTTCTTCCCCTCAGAAAGTCCGCAATCCAACTATGCAGGGTTGGGTGGATCCCATACGATGGTAATTTCCCGATAAGCGCCCGGTGCCAGACTCTGTCAAAGGCTTTGGAGATATCTAACCCAACGGTTTGGGTTTCACCAAAACGTTCCATGTACCGCCCCCAAATATGCGTTACATATCCGAGTAGATCGCCACACGATCGGTTTCGACGAAATCCATATTGCCGATCGCTTAGGATATTGTTATTCTCGAGATATGTGAGCAATTTGTTGTTAACCACCCTTTCTAATACCTTCGAGAGTATGGAAGTGATGGCTATGGGGCGGTAGTTAGAAGGGTCGGAACGGTCCCCCTTTTTTGGGATTGGGTGGACGATTGCCTTTTTCCAAAGATCTGGCACCTTTCCACCTTTGAGAGAGAGCCTAAATAATTTCGCGAGCACTGGAGTCATTTCTGCAGAACACCTCTTGAGGATCAAGGCAGGTATTCCGTCCGGCCCACTGGCTTTGTCGACTTTCAGCTCGTTCAAGACTTGGAGAACCTCTCTGTTCCGGATCTTCGGTTCCTCCATTTGAAAATTCAATTTCAATTTCCAATTCAATTTCCCCCCTCCATTGGAAGGGGGAGTCTCTCCGTTATCTTGAAGAGTTGAGTTTTCCGCGAAAATTTTGCCTAATAATTCAGCTTTCTCGCGGGCCGAGTTAGCCAGCCGACCATCAGGCTTGGTCAGAGGTGGGAAAGTGGTTCTGCAGAAATTTCTTCCGATCGAGCTAGCGAGTGACCAGAAAGCACGGCTACCAGTGGGGCAGTCAGCCAGCTTTTTCGCAATTCTCTGGTCGTGATCGCTCTTAGCTCTATTTAGAACTCTCTTACAATCCCTTGCCCGTTTTCGGTATTCCGAAAGGTTATTCATGGAGCTAATCTTCCGGAGTGCATTAAAAGCCGTATTTTTGAGTCTGACAGCTTCAGCACAGCGATGGTCAAACCACGGTTTTGTGCCCGCTCCAGAGGATTTGACGGAGAAGGGAATGTAGCAATCCATTGCTGATGTGATTACTTCTTCTACCTCGCGTGCACAAATTGATGGGTCCTCGGAGCTAAAGCATACAGTACTCCAAGGAAAGGCGCCAAAGAAAGACCGCATGCCGTCCCATTTTGCTGCCCTGTAGTGCCATACCTTCCTCTTTACATGTTTGTCGGGTTGACGGTTCATGGAGGATGGGACAGAGGTGGTAATCAGGCAGTGGTCAGAGGATCCTAAGGGCGCTGTCACCTCCACTCTGTACCCGAGTGGCTCACTAGTGAGAAACAAATCGAGTAGGTTGGCTCGATGTGATGGGATGTCTGGTATTCTGGTCAGAGATTCTACGAGTTGGCTTAGTCCATGGATAAGGGCAAAGGATTCCGCTGATCTACCGGCAGAGTTTGTTGGGCCCGAGAACTTCAGCCATTGTTCATTATGAACATTGAAGTCCCCCAGGATTACAAACTCGGCCGATGGGTAACGGGGCAAGAGAATATCTACAGTGTCACTCAAGTATTTAAACAACTCAACAGTGTCTGATTCGGCAAGGTTTGGTGAGCGATATAGGCACGCATAAATTCTCATCATACCGGTGAGATCCACACGTACCCATAACACTTCGTGTTTTGCGCTCTCGATATTTGCGAGACGAGCGCAGCTGATGTCAGCACGGCTGTAAAGGCAGACACCTCCTTTGGGCCTGAAAAGGCTTTCCAGATGATATCCTGGGCAGTTCAGATAGGAGGTATCTGGGGGCTCGGCAATCTGTGTTTCCGTAAGGAAGAGGAGATGGGGATTTTGTGAGAGAAGGTGGTGGTGGATGGGAGTTAGGTTGGTGTGCAGACCGCGAATGTTAGCGAAATTCACCTTCATCCTCGGTCCACACTGAGGACTCCTACTGTTCGCTGTCGCTGAGTTTATATTAATTTGTTGTGAGTTCATAGTTTTTAAGTTTGTTTTATTTGTTTGTGGGATTTAGGATGGGTTGGGAAGGATTAGGTTAAAAAGGTTGGGTGGGGAGTTGGAGAGTGGAGCAACTGGATACACCAAATGTAAGGTATGTTCTTCTGACTGCGGTTCTAGGCAATGGGCAGGAGCGTCCGGCTGTGGAGGTCGCCCAGTGCGCCCCAAACGCTAGATGCTGGGTCCTCACCGGTCACGAACCGGCACAACATCAGCGGCAGGGTTTTTTCGCTGGCTGATGGGGCAGCCCACCCTTGGTCGTGAGCCCAAGGGTCGGGCCCCTGTACTATCCAACGGCCCGGACAGCGATAACCGGTTTACTGGATCTCCCTCAACCGGCCTCTCCCAGTCCGGCCCGCCCCGCAGTGAGTAGGCCGACCCATTCATCAGTGTGATCCAGAACGCACAACCCTCCATGAGCCCGGGCACCCCTGCTAAGTCACCAAACGTAGCGAACCACTTCAGGTGACCTGTGGCAGAGGTGTTGGTAACCCAGAGTATGGTTCCCGGGGCGGCGGTACCCATTGACCACCTTCCAAATTCTTCTACCTTACACATCTGCGTAATACATTTTCTTTACACTTCGTTCATTCTCTCTACACGCCAAAACCATCTAAGCGTCCCTTTCTTAAACTTACTCATTACGCTTATATCAACCTTGCATTCTTTACGAATGAAATACATTTCTCACGCGATAATAAGTACTCACCGCTCAAAACAATATTGCACACTGTGTTCGTACTCTCTCTTTCAAACACTATGACTTAAACTAACTAAAAAACAAAAAAATTGTATGTCAGCATTCCAAAAATCCCTAAGGTGAGGTGGCTACGATCTGGACTGATAATCAAAGAATTAGTGGTAAAATATATTTTGAATTGTCGAGTGCCCAGATTAATGGACCGTTAAAAAATTTACAACACAGTTGTATAAACCTGAAATAATAAATAACTTAAGGAAATACACTATCACGAAAGGATATGTATTGTTTCATATTGTTTTTTTTTAAATGAATGTCGAAGTCTATATTTCTAACAAATTACTTGGGATTAATATTGATATTCGTCTTCATACTGAGTTTCGGCTCGTTTCTCTTCTGTCAAACGCTTGCAACATTGTTTGGTATTCGTTCGAATGAATTGTTTTGCTAATTTGAGGATGGTTAGAAGAATTACATGCAACATTATTAATACAAATTCCACGTTCTCGTATCTGCGTGAATTACTTGATATTTAACCCTCAGCAAGCCGATAACTTTCAGACAAACTAGTACAGAAATTCATCTGTAAAACAGCGCGAGTATGTATATGAACCAGCAAATTCTCTCTTTGGGTGAGCTATGACATCATGAATTTCTAGCTCACTACATAATTTCCACCATGAATTTAGAGAAATACGTTTGTCTGTAAAAATATAAGACAAAATGAGCGATAAGAAAAATAGTGTTGACTCTCGGGTAAATTCAGGTAGCATAATATTTTTTGTTGCACTTCACAAGAGCTTGCTGGCTTTACAGAGCAGGTACAGTTTATACAGTTGTATATGTTTATACAGGTACCTATATCGTAATCAGTGACGGTTTTCTATAAAGTGCGTTTGTGCAGTGAACCTGCATTATAAATATATCATTCCTAATAGAAAGTCCAGTTATATTCAATTTTTCAATAAATCCTAAATCCTGTATCTAAATTTCGCCAATAAACAATTAGATAATGTTAATTAAGTGTTAAAAGATTCGGTGCTGAAGAGCGGACGTGTTTTAACCGCTCCGGTTTGTTTAATCCTTCCAGAAGGTTTCCCTTGATAAGAGATCGCTGAAAAATGTTCAGCATCCGTGTTTTATATAGTGCTTACCTTCTTATTTCACGAAATGCGCGTAACTTCTACCGTTTAGCCGGAATTTGCAATTATTATAGCATTTTAAACCGATTAAATTTTGAAAGTGAAGCCAGAACAAAGATTCTCAATGCAGTCGAAGATTTTATACCTGACCCCTCAAGTGTCAAGTGGTGTCGGGATTTACGGGACCTCTTCAACCGAGGATATCTACCTAGAAAACAGATAAGCCATATTTTATTTAAAGTTTTTGTTTTTGTTTCTATTTTCTGTTTTTGTTTATGTATTTTGTTACAGATGACACACATATACTTCACTTTGACTTTGGTTCAAGATTTTGCTTATGATAGCCTGCGATAAGCGAGCCCTAAAGGTCTGAGACAGAGGTGTGAAATCGTCGGATCACGACAATAGAAAGAATTGTAATTTTTTCTGCTGGATTTTATTTAGGTATTGCAGCCAGGAAAGAGTCTAAAAGGGTCGAGAGGATACACTACGTGGCATGAATGGCTAGGAAGTGACTAGAGAGACTAAAATAGACTAGGATGAGGTGATTTTGCACAGCGGTGCTGCCAAGGTCTGTTATCTATGTGAGGATATTGTGTCAGCGCTCTTTATTAGCAGCAGACACATGTCAGCGCTATATTAGCAGCAGACACATACCTGAACGGATGACGAACCTCGTGCTGGCACTGTTGGTGGATGCGGTGGTCTCTCTCGCTGCAGCAGCTGGTACAGTTCCATCGCCACCTAGGATTCTTGCAGCAGAGTCTCCATCTTCTGTCTTCGTCGAACGTCACAGCGGTGCTGCCAAGGTTTGTTATCTATGTGAGGATGTTGTGTCAGCGCTCTTTATTGGCAGCAGACACATGTCAGCGCTATATTGGCGGCAAACACATACCTGAACGGATGACGAACCTCGTGTTGGCTCAGTTGGTCTAAATAACAAATGTAGATCCTAGGAAATAAATTGTACAGCGCCCTTGAGGTGATTTTTCACAAAAACGGCGCTCTACAAATTATCCAATTATTATTATTATTAATCTCAAGTGACCTACCAGGTAAGTATTGTACTGTATATTTTATCCGTAAATAGTTAAGTAATAACATAGATCACTGTAGAAATGTATTATAAGTTTGTACAGCGCCCTTGAGGTGATTATGCACAAAAACGGCGCTATACAAGTCATCCAGTTATTATTATTATTATTATTAAAATGTGAGATTATGAGACAAACTTGAAATATAATAATATTAGCACATTATCAACAGCGCTATTAAAATTTTGCCGAAGAGCAACCCGATATTCCCATGTTGTGCGTTATAGAATCATCACAAAATACTTTATATAAAAAAACAACCCAACCCCCTAACGGTGAAATCTTATAACCTAGGCCAAAACAAGATGATCTTTGTGCGCCGCGATAGAGAACGTTTGATGCCACGCGACCTCTGGAATTCGATGTAACGAGATTGGCCGAGCTAACACCGCCCGCGCCGGCAGGTGAACTTTGCACTACATAGGTGCAAGTTAAATGTTATTTCTCTTTAGAAGTTCATAATAAATGTTTATACATTTTTATTATCTTGTTAGTTCATTTCTTTAATGTCATTTGTAAATCCACTAGTAAAAGCGATTTTGTCTTAAATCGCTTTATTATGCAATATTGTGTTTCGCTTTCTCTAGTGTGGTTTCGGCTTTCGACTAGAAAGCTGCTGCATTTATCGATTTTTCACAGTTATTCTTGTTATTTATATCTAATATTGTACAACGGCAAAATATAATGTTGAATACATAAAAAAGAAGGCGCTTGAAACTAAAAATGAGGGTAATCCGTAAAATTAGACGAAATAGGTATATAAATATAATATCTTCTCTTGATATTCTGTACCCCTAGTAAAAAAGACTACGAATCACTGATCGTAATTATTAGGGTTAGGTTGTAGGAAACGATCAGTTAATGCGGGTCTCGAAGAAGTCCTTTAAAGCGATTTCCATTAGTCAACCATGTTAATAAAGCTGGGGTTTTGACCAGAGCTAAATTCATTTTGTAATTCGATGTAACTACTTGTTATCTGTAAAGGATCAGCATCTAGTCGCCTTGAAAATTCTGCTACCCCAATAGAAAACGTTCAGCTTTTAGGCATCCAGATTGAAACCTAGAAATTTAACTTTTGTTGAAATGAGAAATAATACGAGAAATAGTGAGGATTGAAATGGAACATTCCTACATATTTTTATTGTATTTAATTTTTATTATAACGACTATTTAAACATTGTGTATACAAAACATGATGTTAAATATAGGTATAGTAAGTTGTATTATGTTTGTCGACGACCAATCAAAAATACTAATTTCGGTTGTGAGTCTGTAACTCCGGTTAAATGAACTTTATAAAGAACTCGGATTTTCTTTGAATTTATGTGTCATTTTCATTATTGGAACTGATTGCTTGAAAAAATTGTACAACTGACAAACTAGGTAGGTAGATAATAATATAATTTTTTATAGAACATTATTTTATTTGTCTTTTTCAAAATTGGAATCATATTATACCGTGATTTCGCGTGTCTGCGCTATAATTCTTATGTTGTAATGAAATTTTCTTAAAATGCTTAAAATTTATTAAAAACGTCGGTTCCGTTATTAAAATATTTGGTTGTGAAATGTCATAGTCAGCATAGCTGCATTCCAAGCAGTTGATCGGTGCACAATTCGCAACGGAGAATTAAAAAAAAACTATTATTTAACAAATTATTGATTTATTTGTTATTAATATAATTATTTTAATTAAAATAAATTTTTAACTTATCTGCGCAAGAAGTGTAAATAATTGCAATTGAATATGGTTGTCGAAACCGCATAAATATTTCATGGGAAATGGTTACATTACTTAATTCATATAGAATAGGTTCTAGAATAAAATGGTCATCTAGAATAAACCAATATTAAAAGCTCTTTAAATCTTGATAGTAACTTTCAAACAGAATTTCCCTTAGCACGTTTTACATTTGTGTACTTGCCATCGTTATTCATAAACATCGTTATTCGTATATATCATTTATACATCAGTATCTTTACAAGTGACAGGCAAATTCAAAGTTGAAATACAAGTCCAAATTAGTAAAAAAAAAAAATTTCAATATACCGACCTATTAAACTCCTTGTTCAGGTCGGAGTCTTCGGAAATTTTTAAGTTGTTATGGATAGTAAATATGATTTTTGAATTAATAGGTACTAACATCTGACTTTCCGGACAACCTTGTTTGTCGAGTTTATCTCGGAACGGTTAAACAAGATATTTTCCCCAAGAAACTGTAGAAAATGGTAATAAAATCCAGATAACCGTTTTATCGCCGAACCCAAACAGAATAAGACGAAATAGAGCATATTATTATGCGTCGGTTCCTGAAATTGGGGGAATGGAGGAATAACTTGATGTCTTATTGCTAAAAGTCTACGGTTTTAACCAGAAAGGATGACATTAAAACTGAGGAGCGGATTGAAACTTTTCATTTTTTTTATCTGAATCTTGAAAATATATCTTTCTTTAGCATTAATGATAAGTTTTCAAGGAAAAAATAATATTAAAATCAAAAAACAGAAGGCTAAACCAAAAAACTTTAAGCAAATTCTAGAAAGAATTCCGGGGGTTTATCATGGTTCACAAAATTATAAATAACACACCTATCCTCCCCCAAAGACCTTTCTTCCTTTGATATCATTTCAATTATATACGCAATTATCTTTCAGGAACCTCTTTCGCAATGTAGCAGTTTTCCGTAGAGCTTGCTTATTTTTATTGCTGGCCCGTGTGATTATTTTAGTACGCACCTTCGAAAAAATAAATGAAAACTGGCCAAAGAAACCAAAATAATCCTCTATCAGGAAAGGATGCACAATTTACGAGTTTTATCAGGCTGAGTTTTAAAAATATAGGCGTTCTGGGAAGAACCACTGTCGGGATTCTGAGGAAAAAAGGTTAGTGGTAGCAGTGGGAAAACGGTCAAGTGGGGCAAAAGGATGGGGGTTATGTGAGAACCTTCACCTTTCTCATGTAATACATATCTTTTCGGTTTCAAAAGTTCATAATGATCAGGTATTTAAAAATCTTTTTGTCATTCAAAGGCATTTTCAAGCTCTTGCTCGGCCATATTCTGTCGGTTTATTTAAAAGTTTTTTTATTATAATTTTGTATACCAAGTAATGAATTTTCCTGAAATCTACGAAACGATCAGTAAAACTTATTTTAATGTAGGTATTAATAATAACTTCATCTTAACTTTTCGATTAAGTTCCTTAGCGAAGCGGTAGTGGTTGATTATAATGAGTTTTCTTTAGGCCCAGAAGTTTATTTTATTTTATTTTATTTGGTACAATATTTTTTACAATTCAAGTTTTCCAGTAATGTAGGCCTCACTGGGTGGCTTGCCCGTGCTGTGTATTAGAAATAGAACTTAAATATTTTTTGTCTTTGTTAGTTTGAAGTATTTTTATTCCGTAAAATGATATTGTTACCACATAATCTATTAGCAATTATTCATTTAAACCTCCTGTGGAAATTAAAAATATTAAGTGAGTACTATTATTCTATTTGTTTACTAAAATAATTATAATAGAAATACTTAAATCCGTTCACCACACAACTATACTAGTAGAAATGCTTGATATGCATCTTACAGAATGATTTGAATATTAGTAGGTAACACAATATATTAAAACACATTACGTAATAGATTATGTGGCAGGAATCCATATCCATTCCCAAGGCTAGTGAGGGTATTATTGTGTAATTCTCCATACAAAATAGCAAAACAAGCAACGATTGCCCATATCTAGAGACCGAGAAAATTTCAGTTTCCGGTTACGCGAATTTGACATTTTCACGATAATAACGCGAAATTTCAAATTTTTAGCTAAATAAATTTGTGTATTTTTCATGTGAACTTTTTGGTATTATAAAATGAGAAAACGAAATGATAAATTCTGATCATTTCGTATTCGTACACGGTTTTGACAAAAGTGGATAGTCATACAATAGAATACAGCTAATTTTACGTTGAAAACAGTCACCCATTTTTCAAAACTGAAAAAAAAACACGGTCTTATAATTTCAAAAAACGATGTTTGAACGCTGCCTCATTTCAAAAAACTTAACATAACATCAGTTTTGTTGTGAAATTCCAATGCTTAAATAAAAAATAATAAAATTAAACAAAATATAAAACAAAAAATTACAAAAAATAATAAAAATAAACGCTATATTTTCAGAAAAATAACGCTGTATTTTCAGTAAAATAATGCTGTATTTTCAGAAAAATAACGCTATATTTTCAGGTCTCTTCCCGTATTTGGATACAGATTCGAGTAATAATGTCAATATTCAATTCTCATATACGTATTCAGTAAAATGATCGGCACTGATCTATTAGAACATTGATTACTAAGGAGAATTTGTGATATTTTAACAAAGTGTTATTATTCGCGCCCTTGAGGTGATATTTTACAAAAATTTCGCTATGCAAAACACCAAAAAATTGTTATTATTAAAAACCTAATTATTTTTGAAGTTATTTTAACTTAGAATACGGTTGACGAAACACGATGCTAAGAACAATAATTAATAATTACTCATTCGGAATATCATTTGAAATACGAATGAAGAACAAAATTTTCGTTATCTAAAAATCATGCAAACAATAAAATTATATTTTCTTACACAGCCGTTTTTTGTATAAAATCGGTGAAATACTGGAGAGCAAAAATATGGAAAAAATAGCACGCACAACTACCACATTCAATGTGAATGCAGTTCTAGGTGTATCGATATCAGCGTGTAATTTAATTATAGTCGTGCACTCGGTCGATAGCACGTACAACTAACGCATTCAAAGTGAATGCAGCTCTAAGTGTATTGATACCAACGTGTAATTTAATTACAGTCGTGCACTCGGTCGATAGCACGTACGACTAACGCATTCAAAGAGAATGCAGCCCTAAGTGTATCGATACCAACGTGTAATTTAATTATAGTGGTGCACTCGGTCGATAGCACGTACAACTAACGCATTCAAAGAGAATGCAGCCCTAAGTGTATCGATACCAACGTGTAATTTAATTATAGTCGTGTACTCGGTCGATAGCAAGTACAACTAACGCATTCAATGTGAATGCAGCCCTTTTTTGTAGAAATTTAATTAGAGTCGTGCACTCAGTCGATAAAGCGGGCTTTGTGCATGCCAAAAAATAGCGGACACTTACCCCGAGAAGGCTTAGTTGGGTAAATGTCAAACAACAAAAAAAACTCGCACCTAACTATAAAATAACTATAAAGTAATTTTATCCGATTTCAACAAGCGATCCTGAATTGAAATATTGGTTCAAATAGTTAGCATCACGTAGTAATGATTTCCCGAAATTTCAGGAAATAACGAATTGCTTCCAAAAACTGGTATATTGATGGAGACCTATTCTCTATTGATAGAGAGAAATGAGTATACTGTTTTTTTAAAAATAGGCAAGATAAAATCAGCTTCCCACGTTCCGCCTTCCAAAGCAATTCTCAGTGTTGAGGGTGGTTTAGTTCCACAAATTTAGAAATTTTGTTTCTGAAAAAAAAAATTATATGTTTTCATCGGAGAACTTTTCAACTGAGCCTTTCTTTTGTTATTCATAAGTTTTTTTTACCAATGTGGGGATATAAGTAGATGAGACATTGTATCATCATTTGGATCTAAACATAGCCACTGTAAGACGTCACGTCCCATCTGGGAGGAAGGTAAGACAAATATTTATTTATCTCTTTCCAGGCAAGGCGGAAAATGTCTTTAACGCAACCTCGAAAACACTACAGAATGAGCCTGACGTCATACTTTAAGGCTTTATTCAATTTTGCAGTGGTGTTATCCAATGCTCGTAACTCATACCTAACAACAGGTTTCCAACAAAATATTCTAACATTATTATGATGACCATTTACTAAAACCATTTGCAAGCTTCGAAAGCTTCTAACATTATTATGATGAAGTAAGATATTACTTAAACTATTTAGTTTTATTTTTATTTATATATACGCCTAAAAAGGCTTTTACATAAAAGTGATACATGATGCAGTGTACATAGGAGAATATCTGTATTATACAGGAGATACTGGCAGTAAATAGATGTAATCCATTGTAAAGTAGGTACAAAATATACAATTGTAAAATTGTGATTACACGTATAATGAGAAAATATGAAGCAATATTAGTAAAACGTAAGAGTAACATAAAGTAAAAAAAGAAATTACAACACTACATATAAGATAAAACATTAAAACTAATTTACCAACGCTACTCTAATTTGTAGGATTCGACTAAGTGTTGGTATAGATTATGCTTGATTCTATAAATGGAGTCAATAAATAAATCAATAGCACCCCCATACTTGTTGCCCAGATAATGCATCCTATTGGTCAGTGAGTGTGTCTGATAGTTGGTCGTGTATGTATTGCAGAAGAATGTTATATTTTGTCTTGGATTCCTAGTCGGCCCATGGAATTTAATAGTGGCAACGATGGCAGGGCTATCAATTAAGTTGTTAATTCGCGAGCTTCGTAAGCTTCTAACATTATAACGATGAAGTAAGATGTTACCTAAACCATGTGCGAGATTTGTAAGCTTCTAACATTATTATGATGAAGTAAGATGTTAATTAAACCGTTTGCAAGCTTCGTATGCTTGTAATTCCATGTTTTATTTATCAGGAAATGCTTTAAATTTCCACAACACTTTTTACTGTCGTTGCAATGAATCGTTTCCCATTAATGCATCTTGAATAAAGGAACCTTGGGAATGGATTTAAAATTAACAGAAACAATTAACATCACTTGGGGTGACCTCTGCCATAGGTCACTCCACGTTTGGTGATTTAGCAGAGATGCCCGGGTTCATCGGGTGAGGTGTGTTCAGGTTGCGCCTGCCCACTAGCTGCGTGGTGTGCCAGATCGAGAGAGGCTGGTTTGGGGAGACCCTTTGACCTCATCAACTGGTCTCTCTACACATCGCCTTGCGTCGCAGTGGAAGGGGGGGTGGGGGGTTAATAATCATATGTCCGTCACTTCTGGACGCACTGATCCCTAGGTACCTACCCAACCCTCAGACCATTTTCCTTTCCAGAACTTCCTCTACTTCATTTCCTTAAAAAAAACCTCCACACAGCATCCCAAAAGATTACTTGGCTCTGAGGGAAAATATTGTTTTCAGAGCCTCCTGTGTGAGGTTAATGCAAAAATAAACATTGATAAAGTCGCATTAACGAGATTGTCAAGATATGTTCTTTGTGGGTTTCAATAAGCATTTTTTTTTTCACCCTTAAATTATTGCTATCGGGACTTTTCTCCTCTGCGGTTGCTTGATTAGTCACATGTGAATGGGGTGGAACATGTTAATAATTTTAAATATATTACTATTTAAAGCAGAAGAACACGCTACTGCATAAAATTCTTTTTTCAAACTTAATCCACTATCAATAATAAATTCAAATGCGCACTGCTGGCTAGCGAAAGCATATTAAATGTATTAAGGTGATGCACTACGTAGCAATGCAAAATTATGTGTTTTTGGTTTGAAAATTTGGTCGCCTAGAAATATTTCAGATGCTTTAATTAAATACTGCGATTAGAATACATTTTGGCCTTTGAAATAATCGAGTATTTTTTTGATAAGTCTTTTTGTAAGCCCAGAAAAAAATAATTTACAAGGCTTATGAAAACTGCTTTAAAGTTCAAAACCTCCTACTTACGAACCCATTTTCGGTTATGATTTTATTGTATAATGTGGCAAATTAAGTTATTTATAAAATGATCGAAAAAAATTTAAATATTTGTGCCTGAACATCCACAAAATAAAATAAAAGGCACTTTTTGGCCATGTTTTTTTCTTGCATAAATCAAAACAGGTGGATGGTGTTAAGCGGGAATTTAAGCCTTATCGCCATAGACGTAAGGTGTGTTATTGATAGCGGCTCGATTCAAAATATTGCACGACGTAGGGCATCGCCTTAAGAAAATAGTTTTAAAAAAATTCAGAAGTTTCAATGTTTTAAATTGGAAATCCGTCAAGTGTAGTGTCGTATAGTATGTAGGAACTAACTCGCGAAAATTGCTTCTGAATAAATGGATTAATCCGTCGTTAATCCATCTTTTAAGTTCTCCCTATCCCGATAAACCAAGAACTTTTTAAAGTAAGTAGATAAACAGTTCTTAGTAAAAGACTTTCCGCGAATTAGATGAAGACAGAGGTTTCTGTATTTATCACGAAATAAAATAAAATATTCGGGATAAATAATAATTTACCGCGCGCTGCCTTGAGCGAAGAGAAGCGCAGGGGCGATGAAGTTGCGAGGGAAGAAAGCTTGTTTCAAACTCTTTGTATATTTGAAATGTGTACAAACTTTTGTCTCGTGCAATTAGAGCTTTTAACTATCCCCTAACGAGATAATTAATACAGCATCATTCAGCAAAGCTCAAGAACAAGGAACAGCAGTTCTATGTACTTTAAATCCCCGACTAAAATGATAATGTTTGCTTTGAAACCCTTTCCGAAAGCTATTGCCTATCTCATTCTTTTTCCATTCTTCTATAATGTTCATTCTCATCGGCTTACGATATTATCTAATTATAATATGATTAGCAAGCACCTACGTAACCAAGTACTTAGTTTTTCATATAGACATTCAAATTAATAGACCAGCCAATCAGGGAAATCTTCCTTTCTGTGATTTTTAAATTAGGCAAAAATCTGCTTAGGAATTACTACTCCTTTTTACAATGGCCGGCAAATTGCTGACTGCGTAAAAACTTAACTACAAATCCCGAATCGGGTAGACAAAACCTGAAAAAAATTGCATACATTTTAGCTATTGTAATATATTATATCATGTATCTATACTATCATATATTTCAATCAATACTAATCTAACCTAGTCTACCTATAAGTTTTGCATGTACTCTAACTTTTGTATCTCTCATATATCTCATGTATCTCTAACTTTTTATATCCATCTAGAGTTTCTGTTAATTGTATATTTTCTGATGTCACTGTTTATAATTTATTGAATATGGTATATTTTATATCGTTGATATTAAAATAAATAAAAAGTTCGGACTCGTTTCCAAAATTTTATATTTTGTTACACTACTTGGATAGACACTTTTACAAATGTTTTATAGTTTAGCCACATCACTCATTTTTAGTGCCGCACGGTGTCTTCATCCCATAGAACTGATGGGACATCGTGAATTTTGTCGATATATTGAAATGAACACTTTTTTATGATTGAAAAAACTTTTTGAAGATTATCTTGATATGACTTGAATGTTAGTTTATTTTTTGTAACCAGCGTGTTCATAGTCGTGGGTCAAACTTGACTCAATTTGAAGTAATTTAAAAGTTGATAGTTTTTTGGATGATTCCGAAGGCTAGTATCGTTTATATTGTTTATTTTATATAAAATACATCTTTTGTATTTTGTGATAAATATTTTTCTTTACCTTTCTTTGCATTTTTATTTTTTTTATTTCATATTTTTTATCAGGAGAGTCGCTGTATCGCACTCTTTTCTTATTCTCAGCGTTGGGAGTTGCAGCTGCTGCGATGGAGACCATCTCCTGAGTTTCTACGGTGAATGCATTACGGCTGGTTCCTTCTGGGTCCGAAGTATCTCCGTTATCAGAGTCGCAAGGAGTGGCAGCACCTTGTTCTCTGGAGGTCGCCTTCCTCTTTGATCTCCCTTTACCCTTGGAGGGGCCTGCTGGAGTTCTGGAGCTGAGAATTTCTTCCTGCAGGGTGATCATTCGGGCTATAAGTGCGCTTTTCCGCTCTCCTGATGGTCCGACAGGTCTGCCAGTGGCACCACCGTATTCGCCTGAGGAAACTGCGTCGGAATCCATTTTAAACAAAAAATGGGGTAAATTAAAAATTTAACCCAAATTTCATGGGGAAAAAATGGGGAAATTTTTAGACCAAAGTGGTCTCAGGACCTCAAAAAAGTTGATATTAAGGAAGTTGTAAATATTACCCTGGATTTAACGGAATTTATTAAAAAAAATATTTTTTTTTAGTAGCCCTCCACTTTATTGTAAGTAAATTTTTTTTTTAAAATAATGTTTTCTGGGTCCACTTATTAGTCCTCCTCTTTAAATTGATTAACTAAAAAAAAATATTTTTTGAAAAGGATATGGCACTTGTCACTAGCTAAAATGAATTGTTCTTATCCATACTAATTTTCAAAAAAAGTCTAAAAATTACACGATGTTATCAAGAAAAGGTCCGTCCTCTGAAAAGTTCTTTCATCACTTCTCGAGATTTCGCGTAGAATGTTCTGGAATTTCTCACCTCGTGGAGGACATAAAAACACTTATAACATAAAAAGTATAGAACGCATACACAAAACAAAACGATCACTAGACGCAGAAAAAAATTCTGCGTCGAATATAGTATGTGACGTAATAGTTCACTGAAGGATGCACTCGATAATAGTTAAAGAATGAGGAACACCGCATGAAAAATTTTGAAATCACTGTAGATTGCACAAAAAAGTGTCAAATGCACAGGAATTTTCACCAACGATGCGGATTCCGACTTCGCACCCTGTATCGATAGTGGATACAGGGGGATGTGGTAAAAACCACCACTATGGCGGTTTATTAAAAAAAACACTAAAACACTCTTAATAGTACTAAAAAACACTTTCACAGACGATTTAAATAAACAGGCGGGAAGCCCGTAAAAAACTGCACCAGGTGGCGCTTAGGTGGTTGTTGAGATTTGTACCGTTACCGATATTTAGAGAGGTAAATGCGGAGCAAAATTTGTGCGAGCTCTTACCGCGGAGGCAAGAACTGAACTGAACTTTTCAAAAAAAGAGTAAATTTTTATAAATATATTTTTAAACTAAAATATAGTTTGTCCACCTGGGTCCTCCGGCAAACCAATATATAGAAAAGAAGTAATAACTATTGTAGTAAGAGCTGTGGATATTTGCGGGAAGTGTTTTTTTTGTGTATTCAAATCTTAATTTGAATTTTTTTTTCTTAGAGCTACAATAAACCCAAACATTTATATAAAATGTTAGAAAACCTATCAAATAAATAATACACCTGCGATCATTAAACTAGCACGACTTCCGTGTTTCAATTATTGTTTCAGAATCTTAATTCATAATATATCATAATTTCAGGAACTCCAATTTTGTTTTTCTTAATTCTACATATATCTTAAAAGACTGTAAAACTTTTCACGTAGAAATATCAAACAGTTTTCTCATAAACAGACTATGTCCGCAAAAAACACACTATCGCAACGCCATGCGTCGTTACGCCAGGTGGTTCGTTCAAAAATGAAATTCAGATCCTGCGTAGAAAAGTCCCTCAATGTACTCTGTACTGCAAACCTTTGCTTTACATTAGTGAACTTAACCTTTCTGTGCAGGGTCTGGTTATTTCAATGTGCGCTCTTCGGCGGTCAATGTACGACTGAGGTCGTAGTTTATTCAAAACATTCTAGAACCTCCTCGTGCCAAAAATATGGTTACGTGGTTTGCCTCCAACTCTATTAATTTGGATGACTATGATTACGCTTTCTTGGGTTTTTGATGTTTTACAGTCGTGCAATCAAATTACTCTATAATAATAATATAAATATTTATTTAAGGAACTTTGCACATTACAACTATAAATGCATATTATGGTGTATATTGTACATTGATTTGTATTTTTTTTAAGATTATAAAATTAACAGAAAAATACAAACATTATGATGAAGGTAAAAATAAAATAAAAGTACAGTTAGTTGAGGTTTTTCAAATATCGCCTCACTAGGCTAGCCTGTGTTGAGGCAGAATTTTTCATGTTAGTTCCTAATACCTTTAAACATACCTTTACTTGTATTAAGATGTATTCGCTCAATAATGTGGTGACTTCAATAACTGCGAATTTAGGTGAATGCACCGGTAAAGGCCCTATTTTTATTTTTGATCCAAGTTTTTACATTATCTTTGAAATTTTTTTGTGAATCACTTTGTTTTATGTTGTCTGGAAGAATGTTGTAGAGTCTTGTAGCTTCGTTGACCAAACGTAGTATGCGTTATCGGTATTTGTAGTAAGTTTTTGTTGTTGCTTCGAGTACATCGTGTATATGAACTTTTTTCGTAGTAATTACGTATAGATGAGTTAGGATAGTTTTTGCATGTAGCTGCCAAACATCAAACACATTCATAATATTAAAAATTAGATTCGAGTCTGTAATTATGGGTAGCCTAAGGATTATTTTTAAAATTGTTTTCTGAGCCTTTATGATTGGGTCTAGTGCAGATGAAGTGCCGCCTCCCCATGCTATGATACCATATTCAATAATAGATTGGCAGACTGCAAAATAAATCATTTTCAGGTGTTGTAAACCCAGAAAGTATGAATCTGCATCTACCTTACACATTATTGGGTGAACATATATAACATAACATAACTATCCATATATTATTATCTTTTGTACGTATAGTATAGTAAATAACTGTATATTTATCAAATATATACACATTTTAATACCTATAGTTAATAGATTTCTTCTCCACTACTTGTTACCACTCCACTTCTTTGCTACTGTGATCTTTTTTCATTTAATAAAAAATAAAATTAAAGTCAAGGTCACAAACTCAACAATTGAAAGACAAATAAGATTAGATAGCATAATATTTATTTATTTATTTAAACGCCATAAAATGGCTTTTACAATAGAGTGATACAATGGAGTGATTACAGAACAAGTAATGTGTACACAAAAATATTGTTGCAAGTGATACAGTTGTTAATAGAAGTGCAGTTAAACAATACATAATTAAAAGAAATATCCACTAGTGTAGAAATAGTTGAATGAATACTAGGTTTGTGTAAAACCTGACATAAATCGAGGTATGAGGTGTTTATAATAATGAATAGTAATTAATATAAAGTAAATTCCATTAATGCCTAAAATGTTATAATAACAGAGAATATTTTATTTGAACAGAATATTAATATGTATAAAAAAGTGACTTTTTCACATGTATAATCTAGCAAAATATTATAATAGTGTAATTAGTAGTGAGTTTATTGTTGCCTTCAAAATTAATTCTACTTGGAATAGCTGGGCAAGTATCGCAATTTGGCTTTAGTGAAACAGGGCTGTCAACGAATTTATGATACTTTTGGATTAGAAATAATATATTGTTTTGTTTTCCGACTATGATGCTAATTCCTTACCAGTAGAACAAGTATGGCATTTCTACATGACGCCTGTAATCTAAAATGTAGTCTTCCAAAGGGCCACCCATTTCTGCACAGCATTGAGTCAGGATTTTCAAATTATTTTGGTGCACCAGATCATAGGTGACTACTAATACAAGTGACTTGTGATTGGTTCAGGGTCAGCAGTTGTTCACTACATATTACAGTTGTGTATTATCATGTATTTCATATATATATAAGCGTGATTCGTTTTTTAGTTTTTTTTGATTGGCGTGTCATTGTCACCAAAAGTCACCCCTCTTCGAAAGGTGACTTTGACCACTATTTTTTTGATCCCCCAACAAATTGTGTACGATGGTTTCGAATCTCAATGGTTTGAACATGTGCAATAAAATCTTCATAAACAAATGAATTTAGAAAAAAAAGTTATTTAGTTGTTAAATTCGGATATATTACACGCATGTAACTTATAATAAGATTATGTAAAAGTAATAAATTAATATACATTGTTATTATTTGATGTTTAGTGATGCCGCACTTGAATTTTGTTTTATTATCTGGTTTTTCTTTTTTCCGCAGGTTCTGCTGGGGTTCAAGCTGTTGGAGGACATGCTCCTTTCCCGGTAAAGTATTTGGTTTTTTGCTAAACATTTAAAACAAAAATTGTAGATAGTAAAATATTACTTAGTAATAATGGAAACATTTAAGCGTTTGAATCATGTACTATTTTTTGCTCATACGCAATTGTTGCAAATAATATGATCCATGTGGTTTCTCTAACAGTGTGAATCATTTGATTAGCGTTAGTTAGATCTTCACATTTAATAATGCTAGTAAACTCCACAAGATTTTATTTATAAAACTTGGATTTCTTAATAAAATCAGATATTATGCTTACTTCTAACAAACAGAAACATTATTTTTTTTAAATAAAACATACATATATTAGCTGTACAGATAACGCGAATTACTATCATCGAAACGCGCTGCTTACTAATATTGTGTTATTGCTTATTGCTTATATCGCAAATTCTCGAGAAGGGAAAGGTCGAATACTAATTTAAGGGATAAGGATGCCTAACACAAATAATAGCCTGAACATTTTCCGAATCGCAGAACTATTGAGATAATAGAAAAGCAAACAAAGTGATAAACAAAATCGATGGCGAGATTTTTTTATCTTTAGTTTTTTTGGGTATCTGATGTAAGAGAAGGTATACGTAATAATATAGAATGTTGGTATGAGCTTTAATGGTATTTTTCGTAATAGAAGTAAATACATAATGGGACATCAAGCTAACCCTTGATGTATGGCGACTTAAATCAACAAAGTTTTTTTTATAGAATGATTGATAACCACTTATAAAAAAATGGTATCTGAAGCGCTCCGCGTACGTCATCACTGATGTTTGTACATAAATAAAGTGTGGCATCATGTAGATAATCTTTCATAAAACATATTCATTGGATGAGTTTTTTTTATTTTATTATTTATTTTTTTGTATTTAAAACAGTTTAAAATGCATTTGTAATAAATGATATTTTACCAAATCGCATGTCAATCTAATTTTGATAACGTATTAAATTATAAAATTTTCGCTTTATGCAGTAAAAAAATGGTTTTCGAAAGCTAATGCAATATTTTCAAAAGTATTTTGCACATATTTGTGGATTCGGGAACTAAATCAGCAGAATGCGAAAATTAAATTTGAGTAAGTGCAGGGTTTTTTAACAACTTTTTCTTTTTAACTTATTTTGAAGATTATACCCGTCAATGTAATATATCATTGAAGAAAAATATAATACTTTTTTAATATTAATTGAATTAGTTCTTATAAAATTTCACGTATATAAACTAATATTTACATGGTTTCATTTCGTTACTAATAAAATTATATTATTGTTGTAAACGTAACATTTTTTAATACAGTCATTCTTCAGACTTTCGGGCAATTCTTTACATACATCTTCCGTTATACATTAAGCAATTCTTTGATTCTGATTTTCTCGTATGCGGTAATCTAATTCTATGAACATTTCTGGAATCATAATTTATTTATTTTTAATTTTTTTTTATTTATTTTTTTTAAGTAATAAAGCTAAACGGAACATGAAAAAGTATAAGACACAGAAAAATAAAAAAAGGATAATGGCCACAACTAGGAATCGAATCCAGGATCTCTTGTCTTACCGGCACAGGCGTCTTAACCAACTTAACCATTGGGACCTATTTATTAAAGGTCCGATTTATCTAGCTCATATTTAAAATAATCTTGCAACTAATTTTTCCCTTCTTTTTGGAATCTATCTTTTTAAATGGAAACGAAGTTTCTAATGAATTTGGTTTGTAACCGAGATATTCACTACTTGTAACCATTATCTTTTTATTTTAATGAGTCTTGTACTGTTTCATGTTTCGTTTATATTTATTAGTATTTGGATATCTATAAAAAAAGAGACTGCTATATAATGTGTTAATTTTTATACATAAAATTATGAATAACCAAATGTCTTAATACTTTAAGAATGAAATTGTATATATCTTTATCTTTTTCTTCTTTCTTTTCTTTTAATTTAATTAAAATCAAATTTAATAATATAATATTGAAGTTATGGATTTTTTTTTGTGTTTGTTATCGAAACAGCTGTAACAATAACAAAAACCAAAAAATACTTGTAGAACCTAATAATACGTTATTAAATTTTGTGTAATTAAATTTAAAAAAAAGTTAAATGGAGTTCTACGAATTAAACACAAAAACAAAAAATATCTTTTAATTCAATGATTTATTTATTTAATTCAACTTTGACAATTTTTTTAATAGTCTAGGTCGTTATAATTTTACTGCTTATACAATGTATTTGCAGTAACAAAAACCTTGTAAGTGCGTTGTAGGACATAAAAAAACATAATGATCTTTTGATCAATTACATTTAGGAAGTACGTAGCTCTCTCCACGGGTGAGTTCACGAACAAATTGGTGCGGTTCGCTCTACAATAAATGAGGTTATGGCGACGTCCTTGAGGGTGAGATTCTGGTAAAAAGAAATTTATTGAGCCAGAATCTCATTGTTAGATATGTAACTGTTTAATAAAAGATAAAAAAATATTTAATCAGAGCAATACCTCTACATGTCTCTGAAGAGTGGCAATTGGTCATGCCCAGGATATAAATATATTTTTTTATTAAATGTATCCGATGCACTACGTCCGCTAACAATAACACTCCTTATGTAGATGGCAATAAGGTTTGAATTATCGTTTAACACAAGCCGCCTGTTTTGATTTATGCAAGAAAAAAACATAGCCAAAAATGTGTTTTATTTTGTTTTGTGCTTGGGCACAAATATTCAAATGTTTTACAATAATTTGCCACATTATTCAATAAAACCATAACCGAAAAGATGTTCATGAGTAGAAGATTTCGAACTTTAAAGCACTTTTTATGGGCCTGATATTTAATTTTTTCCATTACTTCTCAGTGCTTTGCCAACAAATCATATGAAAGCTTGTCCAACGGAGCTATTTAATTTTTTCTTACTTACCAAAGTTCAGCCCGTTATTGCAGTTGTATACATATACTCGTGTTTACAGCACATTTAGAAGGTGGGGGTGTTTGTTTTCATAATATATTTGGGTATTAGAGAAAATAAAAAAAGGTCATTTTATTTCCTTTGATCCTTGTTTTGATCACAAGCACAATCACGGTGTGGGCTTGAAACAAATACGTTGCACCAACCAACTTAATCATAGCAGCATATAATTAGGGCGTTGCACCAGTCAATACCCAATATTCAGGTCATCAAGCTTTCCCACTTGTTCTGGAAATTGCATTCACTGTCGCTTTGATGTATTAAATTGGATTCAGGGTGAAATTGGCGCCTTTACAATTAGGCGTTTTACTATGAACATTTACGTTTTCAGGGTAATTGAATCTTTTTTATTATAAAAGCCGGAGTAGCAACCTTATTATTTTCTTTATTTGCGCCAACCAACGCTTTTTAATTAGCTCAGTGCATTGCGAGTATTATACAGTTCTAGACATACAAGAGTTAATGAATAAAGTTATTGTTTCGCATTCCTAGCGCCAGTTATTAAAACTATCTACTCCGCATGTTTTATATAAATATTCTCGACTCTTTTAGTTTGGAATATAATATTGTTGTTTCAATAAACAATAAACTCAGTATGGTTTCGTCAGTAGACGAAAAAATACCCTAAAATGAAGCCAGATCTTAAGTATAAGACGTAAGTGAAGCAGCCGTGCACAAAAATATGCGATGCGCGGACCTGGTGTATTGGACAGACCTGCGGTTGAATTCGCCCTATCAAATTTCTAAAATAAAGTGGGAATCTTAATAACATATGTGATCGAAGTCGAGTAAAAACAATATTCGGCGCACGACTCGGTCGACTTTGCCCTTGCAGGCCTAGAAAATCGATCTTTCGGTGGGGCTTTTTTGATTATAATTAAGTAATAATTTAATTATTTTTTTATGAATGAATTACTAAAACCTCTAATTTTTCTAGAGGAACCCCTCGGGAAGTTACTAATTCATCATCTAGAAAAATAAAATCTTATGCTTACTGCTAATTTTATAGTTGTTAAAAGTTTTCAAACCGTTTTAAATAAAATATTTTAATGGTAAGGTCCTGTTTTTATTAATCCTTAATATAAATAACCGTATCCATAGGGATACTTTTAGAAATATTTGGGATATGAGTAAAAAGTTCACCAGAAATAATTAAAATGTGAGTCGTATGTCGCCTAAATATGACATTATATTAACCGCAAAGAGTAGTACGGAAGAACTTTCACAAATTTACATAACTTGATTAAATGCACAAACCGACAAGTAATACGTACGTATCTAAAGAGATATAAGATGAATTTTGGAGAAGAACTTTAGCCTGAAACGAAATTCAATTAATTCATAAAATTTAAATTCTTCATAGGTAAATACGATTACTCACAATCAAACGACCAATAAACTTAAATTTAATGTCGATTGAATACACGGGATTTGTAAAATGGTTACAGGCCTTCAAAATAATTCTACAGAATACATTCATTTGATCAGACAAACCTGCGTATTCATTCAGGTGTCAATTCAACTCAAAAAATATGTGCTCTGACGAATAAAAATTGGAAAAATCTCGTTGGTTAAAAGCTTTTACCGCGTAGATATAGAATACATCTTAGAGCAAATTTAACCTGTTTGATTTCATTAAATTTTCCACCATTCAAATAAAAAAATAGTTCTGACAAGTCGACACCGTGAAAAATGAGTATTTCTAATTTATAAAAAAAATCTTCAAATTATTGAAAATCCGGTTGAAAACGGGACTGCAAGCGTTTAACGAATCAATTAACATGTTTCCTGATTAACTTCAAGTACATTTCGTGTTCGAACACGTATTCCGACATCGTGATAACATATTCTAAATGTTCTAAAATTTTATCACGAAACTTGTTTATGGCCTGCGATCCCATTTTTAACCCGATTACCAATAATTTTAAGTGATTTAAAATAAAAAAAAATTAGCAATACTCATTTCTCTCCGTGTACTTTGCCAGTAAAATTTGGTTATAACTTATAACATTCATTCCTTTCATTTAGAGTTAATTTAAATAACCTAAGAAAAACCGGCTGTAACGAGTAAAACAATTAATTCTGGGCGTATTTCGTCACATCGATCACGGTCATAACTAGTTTTTTTAATAAATATGCCGAACTGGATTTATTGATCTGTGGAATACCACAATATTAGCTATTGCAAAGGTATACCCGGTAACTGGGTATACCTTATATGAGAAGGCGGCTAACTGTTTGTGATTAGATTGATTGGTAATTAAATTGTTACACAAGATTTAATGACTAGGAAATTGTGCTGAACCCAGATAATCTACATTCAGTAATTAATATAAATCGAATCTTATGCAATGCAACTAGCGAGTATAATTCCCGCTTTACGAATAAGCTAATTGTACTTATTAGTTAATTAATTCTCAACGACTATGATAGAGCGTGATTTGGAACAAATGAGGTGTATGATGTGCTTATATTTTGAACAGGCAGGTATATAAGGATGATGCGTAACCGATAATCGTAAATGCATGTGAATGTCGATTCGGAACTCCGTAGAATTCCTCACGGGGTCAGCCGCCAACAGCTTCATTAAAAACATATTCATATATTCAAATTCTAAATTCAAGGCTTACATTCCTACTTTTACTGTCACTCGCATGGGCCTGGTCAGAGGTATCTCGACCATTCTGTCCATCGCAGAAATCCTGTCTTCACCTTCAACCCCCCAACAACAATCCCATAAAAGCCAGGAGGCTAAATTACAAAGACTCCCCCGAGGTCAACGTTTCCTGGAAATCCTCCAAATCTGTCGTCATCACCTTTGAAGGAGAATCTCTTCCATTTCATATATACTTATTCTTCAACGCATTACTGGTTGAAATGTACACTTATCCCACCACTCAATGCTTCAATTGCTGTCGTTTTGGTCATACCAAAGCTGCATGCAGATCCCCGCTCAGGTGTTTTAAATGTGGAGAAAAATACCCAGCTGACCAATGTCCTTTTTTCTCCTCACCTAAATGTTTCAACTGCTCGGGGTCTTATTCTGTCATCAATTCTTCTTGCCCAGAACATTCTTCCCATAAAAAATATTGAATTATCTATGGTCTCTAAGAACTTGTCTTTTCTGCAGGCTTCTAAACTATTCTCGCCTGTTTAAAATCATTTTTTGATGCTTTATACAGCAACTATTCATCAAACCCCCTCCCTTCCTCAACAACATGTTTTTCTGGTTCAACTAAGTTCACGTACAAAAACCCTATCTCTAAACCGTCTCCTGGATATGATCAGCAACAACACAACTCACTACTCAAGAACCCCAATGGTTCATCTCTGTCAAATGCCACAAATGGGTGCGCAAACTATTATAATCCGTCCTCATTGAACACTCACAACCTTTCTGAAAAACTCTCCCAAGACAATTCTTCATCTATCGAAATCTTTAAAATGCTTCTAATTGACATAATTTCTTCTCAAACTAATATTCCATCCAACGCTGCTTCTATTATTTCCACACTATAATCATTTATTTAAAATGACTGAACAAGATGTCAGAATACTTCAGTAGAATAGCCGAAGTGCTATTTCTGATAATATTAACCTCCTTAACATCTGTGGTTGCTATCTCGGAGATATGGTTTACTCCATCCTCCCATTTAATGTGGGAGGGTATTCCTGTTTCCGCGATGATAGACTGGATGGTACGGGCGGCGGTGCTGCCCTTTTTTATTAAAATACCCCTACCATTTTTTCCAATAAATTACATAAAACCCCCCAATGCTGACTTTAAAATGGTTGCATCTAAAATAATGGACTACCTACTCCTTTATTTCAGTCTAGCTCCCCCTTACAGCTCATTTAAATAAACAAACTTGGTTGCAAATTGTTCGTCAACTAAGCCCTCCTTTATTTATATTAGGCGATTTTAATGCCCATTCCTCAGTTTGGGGTTCTGCTTTCTCTGACCGAGATGGTCGAAGTGTGATGGATTTCCTAGATGAAATCAACCTTTTCAATTCGAATGAAGGATCTGCTGCCAGAATCTCTAGTCCCAACACAAACCTCAGTGCAGAGGATCTCTCCATATGCCCTACTAGTTTGGCCACTCTCTCCTCGTGGGTGGTGTCCCCCGACCCTTGTGATAATTTGATCATTTCCATCAGTGATCATTTCCCTATCACAATCACTTATCAAA
Organism: Hesperophylax magnus; assembly: GCA_026573805.1. Taxonomy (NCBI): domain Eukaryota; kingdom Metazoa; phylum Arthropoda; class Insecta; order Trichoptera; family Limnephilidae; genus Hesperophylax; species Hesperophylax magnus. The sequence continues at coordinate 18,081,632 of JAIUSX010000014.1, forward strand.
CTTCTTTCCAATCAGACAAGTCCCATATTTCGACAAAGATTAAAACAAAACACACCAAATGGGACGAATTTAATTCGAATATGGACAAGTTTCTACTAAATTTACCCGCCACCGATATATTATCCGTCAAAGATGACTATAATGACTTCAAATCAATGCCCATAACTGCAATAAATAAGTCAAATCCTCCCCCTAAAACTAAACCTCTTAAAAAACTCCCTCCAACTCCCTGGTGGGATGAGGAATGTTCCAAGGTAGTAAGAATTCAGAAAGCCAGCCTCTTTCCTACCGTTACAACATGACTATGGAGAATTGTCTTAAATACAAAAATTGAAAGATGATTTCTTGGACAAAATTGCACCCTTTTTGTACGTATGTCTAATCATTGGCTAGCTTTCTCTCTACATGAGCTAAAAAAAATGTTTATCAACAGTCAAGGACTTATCTCCAGTTAAAGATGGTATACCTTACGGCTTAATCAAAAATAGTAATGATAGTTCTAAACCACTTCTTAAGCATCTTAAAAAAAATCTTTCAGACTGGCGAGAGAAGCTGTTTACTTGTTGGCAAAAAATTCTAACCGTTTTTTTTTTTTTAATTTTTCGTAAAGTTTACTGAGCCTGATTGGCCTGTAGTTGGATCCATAATTAAGTGATTTGTTCGATTTTAGGATTGCGATGATTATTTGAGAACTCCAATCATCAGGCATTATGATTGGAGTTCTGAAATAATCACCTTAGATAGATTCCTTGGTAAAACAAGGAGCATCTAACTGATTGCTATCCTCGTAAACCACATTCTCCCATCCGAAATTTTTTACATCCTCAAAGATAGATCCCGCAATATTTTGTCAAAGTATTGGCACATTGCTAGTCAATACAAGGGAGTCTGCTGTGCTTCAATACGAAGGACTATCCTATCAAAACCGCGGTTTCAACAATTCCCCCATTTCTACAAAAAAATAATTTCTTCACTAATTCGAATAAGGATTGAACATTGTTCCGTTCCATCTCATCTTTTCAAAATTCACATGCTTGACTTCTCAGATTGTACATTCTGTGTCCTAGAATTGGGAACTTTAAATCATTTATTTTTTTGGTTGTCCCTCTATAAAAAATATCCTCTCTTCTATCAAGCCTTATCTAAAATTGCCTCCCCTCCATTCAACATCTCATCTCTTCTATGTCTGAATTCGTCTCCAATCTTCCATATAATTAATAAGTACTGATAATATAAAAGAGTTGGATTATCTTTCTTTTTGCATCAGTTTGAGAATAATGAAATCCTCTCTATGATCTCCCGTGTTGAGGATTTCGGATGAAGTCTGTTTATTTACGAGTATTATACAGACGTTAGTTTTGCAGACAAAATAATCTTTCCATCAAAAATTCCAAACTAACAAACGATTAAAGTAGAAAATAAATTGATACACAAAACTTTTAATCCAGATTATGTAACTATCTGAAAGTTTTATTTGTTTACCTTGTTTTTGTAACGAGGTTTTGTTTAAATTCTTAATCAAACTCGAGACTTTGGCGTTGAATTCTGTCGTCAAAGTACAATATAATAAGTCACAGAATTGCTCATCACAATTTTCGCGGAAAACTGTCCTCAAAACTCATCACTACGGGTGCGAGAAAATCAAAGCATGGCGGAAGCTCAGTTTCCTTTTACATGTATTTTAAGTGAGAATATAATTGAAAATAAAACGCATTAGTCTTATCTGCCGGCGATTGTTTTCAGAGAATTGTATTATGCTTTGTTTGCGAATTTTTAATGGACGATTAAAGGAACTGCCTTGTACACATATTTTTGTATTTTTTATTATTAATTCGCTGGTTTCTTCCGGAGGTTTTCAAATACAACATACCATAACATATGTGAGTCAATAAAGATTATAAACAGTGTTGTTTAGCTACAAATAAAACCTCGAAGGTGATAAATGTAAGACCCGGTGACTTTTGAAAACACTTATGATGATAATAGAATAAAAAATTTTTTTTCAATTAACTTTAGAATTGGATTTAACTTTTTTCATGATGTTAAAATTGACGTGTAGTAGTCACAGAGAGAGGTCGTATGTGACGTCATCATTCTAGTTTCTTTGTCTTTTTTTCGTTTCATACAAGACGTGTGAGAAGGAAGATTTTAACTTAAGCACTTAACCAGTGGGACGCCGATGAGTCACTAGAGAGCATGATAGCAGTAGAATGCTCCTTATTAGAATAATTTGCGAAGCGATCTTGACCTTAATGCATCGAAAAATGCATCAAAAACCAAATCAGCATCGTTTGGGCTAGTAAAATGTTAGGTCCCACTAATATTTTTTTTCTATTTTATGCTCCGGCCTTCAACAGGTTAAGGACAATCGTCGATTATAGGTTCTTACGAATCTAATTCTATTTTTTGGCGAAGGTTTTCTGTTTACTTCCCAATTAATGTATTAAAATATGATATGAAAATAAAAACTGGTATCTAAAAACCTGTATTCCTAATACGTAGTCATAAAATACGAATATAGCACTGAATATAGATGTAATAATTGGGAGACGAAGTGAATTTATGATTTCGTTCACAAAATCAGATTGAGTTTATCAAATTACATCATATTTGCCATCGAGAAGCCTGAAAAAATACGCCTTGGGGTGAAAAATATTCACACCAGATCGGAAGGGATTGGTCGGTTGGGTAACTACACCCATAAAAGCTTCCATGTAACTATTGTGATACAATAATCTACTCTGCAATGCTACCACATATCAGTTCACTTTTCATTGTATCGATAGACGGATCTGTTCTCGAATATATAACAGGTTAAATAACCGGAATATTATTATTTTTACAGGATGCTGAAGTACTGGAATTGGAAAACCTGAAGCAGCCAACGAGCGAAGGTAAAAACTTACTTGTTTAAAATACTTTTTGAAACCTCACTTTTCCAAACCTTATCCTACATATTACAAATAATAATAATAGTTTATTCCAGAATGTATGCAGGGGTTATACATTGCAATACATTCTACATTTCCAAATAATACAAAAATAGCCAAAATAACTTTACTATACTTACGAGTACAATAGAATAAAAACAGAAACGAAGTGAAAACTGGTACAACAAAAATGTATGCAAATATTGGTAGGTATCTCGGTAGGAGGATTAGATGGCGATAAGCATTATTGTAAGCGACTTGTAGCCTATGCCACTGATATGAAATGTAATCTACTCACAGATCTGATGTACACAGCGATGTGCAGAATTCGTTGAATAGTATTCTTTTCCGTTTGTACTGCATAAGTGAAAACGCCTTGACGGCATACCCGCTCTAACGGATATCGCTCTTCTTTGTGTTTCTATATATATTTTTTTGTATTTGTTTGATTCGATGTCTTTGATACAATGTCCCAGGTATTTTACGCTACGACTAGCATCCATTTTCTTTCCTTCTATACATACTTAGGGTGCGTTAGCATATGTTAGTTTTTAAATCTAAAAACCATTGATTTGGACGTATTATATAAAAGGTTAAGATTTTTTGCAAAATGTTCATATTTATTATTCGGACTAGTTTCTTTAGAGTGCTAAGTAATGATACTAGAAGATCCATGTTCTCTGCGTTATTAATATTATTTACACATACCTATATCCACTCCTTTTGTAAACCTCTTTGAGAATTGTTTGTTGAAACTGCTACTTCCAGTCACCAAAATGTGTGCAAAGTACCGACATAATTTACACCTTTAAAACCCGCTTCCAAATTGTTTTTGACACAATAATGTTGTCAGTTGAAAGTTATATAACACACGTATTTGCTTGCCGGGTGTTGATGGGATTGGGGAAAGTTACAGTGACATTTGAAATAAATGGTCTGTCATTTATACAGTTTACTAACGACTGAATATAATTACTTACTAATAAATTTATTTCAATTTTACTCAACCATTAATGTATGGTAAATGGTTGTAGTTATTTAATCATTCTAAAATAATGTGTTTATGTGAACCTTTATAGTTCTTTCAATCGTAACATAAAATAACAAAGCTGCAATACCGAAATAATGATCTCATGTACAAAAAATAATTACCCGAAATATTGAGGAAATCTTTTTCGGAAACCTGTCTGACCCGAATATGGAAACAAGATTTTCCCATCGACATTCATTAGGGTGGAAACAAGCAAGTAAGGCTCCAGACACATTAGTACGGCACAGTCCTAAAGGGTTCCGCCGCATTATGTCGGAATATCCGTATAAGGTTATTCTTATTCCCAAAAGACTTTATGGAAAATAAAACACCGTATTCACGTAATGTGGTTTTGTCGAGAAATGAGCCGACATGTTATATTATGTGTGGAGTCAAATATTAGTATGGAGAGTAATGAAAACGATCTTCACACGTTTTAGTATTATATTATTGGACACTACTTAAGGCGATGCACTACGTCGTGTAATATTTTAAATTGAGCCGCTATCAATAGCAACCCTTACGTAGATGGCGATAAGGTTTAAATTCCCGCTCAACACCATATGCCTGTTTTGATTTATGCAAGAAAAAAACATGGCCAAAAAGTGCCTTTTATTTTATTTTGTGGATGTTCAGGCATAAATATTTAATTTTTTTTCGATCATTTTATAAATAACTTAATTGGCCACTTTATACAATAAAATCATAACCGAAAATGGGTTCTTAAGTAGGGGATTTTGAACTTTAAAGCAGTTTTCATAGGCCTTATACATTATTTTCTTCTGGGCTTATAAAAAGATTTACAATACTCGATTATTTTAAAGGCTATCCAAAGATGTATTCTACTCGCAGTATTTAATTAAAGCATCTGAAACATTTCATATTACCAAATTTTCAAACCAAAAACACATGATTTTGCGTTACTACGTTTGGCATCGCCTTAAACCAAGACATTACACTTGACTAAAAGTGGACATACAATAAGTGTACTTTTAACCATCGTTGTATTTGCGATTAATGTTGCCTTCTCTTGTGGTGTACCTACCTCTAAATTTTGGGAATGTTATCAGCTATGTACCGATAATGTTACATTATAAACTAGTCAATTTAACTGTCCTAAAACGGCAATATCCTAGTTGGACAAACAAAGTTTATATATTTTGTTAATTAATTTTTTCCTTAATAAAATATAGTATAATAAACAAATAAATCAAAACATTAAAAAACAAAACGAAAAATGTATACTGTTATTATTTTATCTTGTTTTTGGTTTAAGGTAGGTACTAACGAACAATCATAGTTCAACCACCACAATTCAACAGAATTCAATAACAATAATTTAGGAGTACCTACTTCAAACGAATTGTTGAATACCACAATTCAAACAGAAGTTACCATTGGTCCCCTTTCGAATGAATGGATTAATTATCATATAATGGCAATAGTCAGTGAACCTAATAACTTGATAACGGAAGCATTGACCTATCATAATTCGAACCCTTTCCGAGACTAATGGTTTTTTACGAAATCATGTTAACCTAAATAAACTAAACTCTCAGTTTGAAGTACGCCACATAGCAATATTATACCCACGTTCTACGTTTTTTAAACCATTTTCTATATACCTAGATATATAAGTGCATAGTTTGTTTTGTGCTAACCGCGTTGTTAAGACAAACCATACAAGAATTTTTTTTAACCATGGTGTAGGTACCTACTACAAGAAGAAGTACTTAACCTCCGGTGGGCAATGTGGCCTGGCCAGGCTTAATGCTAAATCACTATTTTGATTAATCTTTATACGAAAAATATGCTTTATATAAATTGAAGGTTTTCCTATCGTTTCGCCTGAGTGGAATACAAATAAATAAAAAAATACTCAATAAAAAATATAAATGTAAACTACTAAAAAATATATTTTTTCAATATAAATGTATGAACGCGTAAAGGAAACAACTTTTACAAGAATAAGTACTTAACCTCCGGTGGGTAATGTGGCCTGGCCAGGCCATTTTTATTTTTTTCCGTTGACTTTTTGGCAAGCGGTATCAATACACCATTCAACTTCGCGAGCTGCGTTGAATGGTGCTATTGTCAATGCGTTTGCGTTTAGTTGGTATAATAAAAAAAAGTTAAAAACTTCTGTACCACATGGTCTAGATAGGCCATCGCTTATGGTATCGAGGTCAAGGTGGGTCTACGATTCGGATACCATCTACCCGCTCAGTGGTAAATTTATATTAATGACAAGTTTCGCTATACCGGCCGAACAGTAAACTGCAATACCCTTTAAGTATATACCTACACATATACAACACACATACAATATATTAACACGTTCATATACACAATTTGCACACCTGACTTTATATAAAACTAGTTTGAGCGCACATCTCTTATATAGCCTGACCAGGCCACATTGCCCTTCCAAAGGCGTTAAAGTACATTGCCCATCGGAGGGTTAAACAAATAAACATGACTAAGAATAGTTTCCGTAAGCCTTCAAAGGTGATTGTTCCCTAAAACACAGTATACGATTAATATGGATTTACATGTCATTGTCATTTTTTTAAACTATTTCAGGTCAATCTGTGCAGATAAGCAAAAGCCAATCCACAAGCATCACAAATGAAAATGGAAACGTAAATGAACGTCATGATTTACGTGAGTACGGTAAGTTGCATTCAGTTCATTAAATGTCTGTACTTTTTTACTTCCAACCTGAAAATTACATTTTTGTACGTTGAGATTCTCATTTAGCGAACGAAATGAGACAAAAAAAATTTCCGCTTTCACCAGTTTCTAGACTTTTAAAAATAAAGGAGGAAGTTACCTTTGGCTTCTCGAAAGAAAATGCAAAATAATTGTATGTTTTGCTTAAACAAAGGATACCGCGCAGTAATATTTATTTTTCGGTAAATATAAGAATTATCATCCGCGTATACTTTAAATAACATATTTTGTATATGAACATGGTAACACGAATTATCAATATTATTGATGGAAAGTGTAAAGTTGGAGTAATTTATTTTAATAATTAGTTATTGTAATTAAAGACTGTAAATGTTTAATCCATGTTTCTTTTTTTAATTTAATTGGATTCAATAACTAGAGATGTTTTCAAATACGAATAACGAATATACACATTACTAACGTGTTTGAATCAGCTCCTGCTAAAAAATAAAAAAAAAATAACTAATTTAAATAGATCCTGATCATAAGTAATACGTTACTCTAGTGCTAATTTAGTAACAGTGCAGTGAAAGTAGTGCATTAATCCACATACGTGTTGTGTTAATTCAAAACCTAAGTTTATTAAAAATAATCCGCCATTACCGCTATTTGGTACCTAATTCCGCCGAGCACGACTTACTACTCTAGTGTGACTGTGTGTGTGTCCGTACTAGCCGTCAGCGCAAGTACTCACTCCTTCCCGCCGACACAAGTCAGGGCAGCTAAACCTATCTCACCAGCTACTTTATCATGGACTCCTGCGATACATATGCATTCATCACATTAGCAAACAATATTATACGTGATTTAAATACGACCATCATGGATCCCACTAATAAATTTACTAAAGAACAAATGGGTAAATTAACGCCTCAACTCTCAGTGCTATTAGGCAATATTAGTTTGGTTTCCACAAAAGTTGGTTTTATTGAAGGTGAATTGAATGCCTACAGGAACATTTCACCTAATCATTCCAAAAATTTGTCAACTACCAACATCGAAACGGAACAACTAACAGGAATTTGCGAAACTTTGAACGAAATGGACGAGAGGAAATCGCGATCTAAAAATGTAATAATGTTCAATGTTCCTGAAAGCTCGGGCAATTCTCAAACTGCAACAATGAGCGAAGATCTGAATAATGTCAAGAATATTCTTAACAATGTTGATAATGTAGATACCTCGCTAATTAAAGTGTATCGATTGGGTAAGAAGGACACTAATAAAACACGCCCCATCAAGGTCGAACTGTCCGATAAATATCAAGCCAGAACTGTTCTACAGAAAAAAGGAATACCGTATGGAAATGTAATTATCAAGACCAAGAACGACTTAACAATGCTTCAACGGCAAGAAGTACAAAACTTGTGGAAGGAGCTGGAGGATCGAAAAAGCAAGGGAGAAAATAATTTAACCATCAAATATATCAACAATAGACCCAAAATTATAACAAATATACCAAAAAACTTATAACCGCGCCACGTTACATCTTCTACCAGAACGTCAGGGGACTTCGGACTAAACTCAGTGACTTTAGAACTAATGCACCCACCATCACACAAGACATCATCATACTCTCTGAGACCTGGCTGGAACCATCGATATACTCAGCGGAGCTCGGTCTACCTAACCACAGTATCTACCGAGTTGACCGAAATCGGAACACCAGCTCCAAATCAAGAGGAGGAGGCGTCCTGATAGCAGTAAATAAAAAAATTTCATCGAAATTATTAAAAAACAAAAACAATGATGTTGAGCAAATTTTTGTAATGTTAAACGATAAATCCAAAAAAACTATCATCGGATGTGTATATATTCCACCAAATTCTAATGTAATAATGTATAAAAATCACTGTGAAGATGTCGAGCTACTCAAATCTAACCACCCTAATCACAATATTATAATTTGCGGTGATTATAACCTACCTAATTGTAAATTTAATGATTTGGATTACTTACCATTAACGGCGTGCGAGAGAGAAATCTTAGACATGTCGAACTATTTAGGTCTATTTCAATGTAACAATGTGCCTAATTGTAGTAATCGGACACTTGATTTAATTTTCTCTACTGATGAGGATATAAAAGTCTATGAGTCAGCCGAATCCTTTGACCCAATTGATAATCACCACCCTCCACTAACAATACTATTACCTATTACAATAGAGTGTGACCCCCTTATTAAAAATTGTAGTCGTAATTTCATTAATGCTAATTACCAGGACATTAATCATGCACTTAACATAGTAAATTGGTCTGTTCTCAAGGAAGGTGATCTCAACTATAGCGTAGAACTATTTTACTCTCAACTGAATAGTATCATCTCCGACACAATTCCTCTAATTCATCATAAAGTACGAAAGTATCCGATATGGTTCAGCAAAGAATTAATTCAGTTAATTGTTATTAAAAAAGAAACACATAAAAAATATAAAGAACACAGAACAATTCCCAACTATATGGCATTCAATAATATTAGAAGAGATTGCAAAAAAATGACAAAAAGATGTTATAAAAATTACATTAATTCTGTTGAGAACACGATACTTCATGATGTAAAATACTTTTGGAAATACACAAAATCATTGAAAAACAATAATGCTGGTATTTCTGGTAATATACGTTACAGACAAAATAGCTCCAGTAAAATTTATGAAATTGTTAACATGTTTGCTGATTACTTTAAGGACGTGTATGAACCTGATATTCCAGATGACTTAATTCCTTACTTCAATACGGATTTAAATTTACACTTATCGCAAATACACATTGATATTGAAGACATTATAGTCTGTATTAAATCACTTGAACCTAAAACAAGCTCGGGACCTGATAAGATTCCTTCCATCTTACTTAAGAATTGTGTCCAAAGTTTATCTGTTCCGCTTAATATACTGTTTAATAAGTCACTCTCCACAGGACACTTTCCAAAAATATGGAAACTTAGCTACTTAACTCCTGTATTTAAAAGTGGTGATAAATCCTTTGTTGAAAATTATCGGCCTATCTGTATTCAATCGTCTATACCTAAACTTTTTGAGAAATTGATTCTTAAGAAAATCAGCTTCTTTGTAAACTCTTGTATCGCAACTTGTCAACACGGCTTTATCTCCGGCAGATCAACTTTGACTAACCTAACATTATATGAAAATTTTATTTCCAATGCACTTGCCAACAAACAACAAGTTGATTCTATATATACCGACTTCAGTAAGGCGTTTGATAAGGTCTGTCATAAAATCCTCATTAATAAACTTTTGAAACTCGGAATTAATGGAAACCTTTTATCTTGGTTTAAGAGTTACTTACTTAGGCGTCAGTTAACTGTCTGTATTAATGATCACTTATCCTACATGTTCGAAGCTACCAGTGGCGTACCCCAGGGTTCGCATCTTGGTCCTATACTTTTTAATTTATTCATTAACGACGTAACAAACATATTCACCCGTGTTCTCATTCTAATGTTCGCTGATGATATGAAGATATATAGAATTATTGACAATATAGAGGACTGTCTAACACTTCAATCTAATATTAATAGCTTTAACGATTGGTGTCTTAAAAACAAATTAACACTTAATGTAAAAAAATGTCAACTTATGAGATTCCACAGAAAAAAAAACCCATTGTTGTTCACCTACTTTCTCAATAATCACACCTTATTATCTGTTGATGAAATAAGAGACCTTGGTATAACCTTTGACACTAAATTAACTTTCATTAAACATATTAATAATATAACCAGTAAAGCAATGCAAATGTTAGGTTTTGTCTTACGGATTTCAAAGGATTTTAAAAATTTAAAAACTGTCAAATTACTTTACACTTCACTTGTTAGAAGCCAACTAGAATTTAACACCACCATTTGGAGTCCTTACTACAGTGTACATGAGAATTCCCTTGAGCGCGTCCAACATAAATTTTTACGTTATATAAATTTTAAATTGGGAATACTCATCGAAAACATTAATTATCCCTCTCTGTTACATTTATTGGGACTCGATACATTAAAAGAAAGAAGAATTTGTTTTGACCTATTTTATTTATTTAAAATCATTACCAACCTGTTGAACTCCCCTGAACTTCTTTCGCTAATATGTTTCCGTGTACCTAGTCGATCAGTTCGTTTCAAATTACCTTATCACTGCAACAATACAGGATCTAACGCTGAACTCAATTCCATAATGAATCGCCTACATGTACTTGGTAATAAATATGTTTTGGATGAATCTATAAACATTGCTAGTTTATCCTCATACAAACACCACCTAATTAAAACTGTATGTCAGCGCTTCTCTGATTGAATATAACCAAATACAGTTTTAAAGTATTAGTTTATCCGGGATTTATTGTAAATTAATTGTTTATATATTTATATATACACATTGTTGCATTGTATTTATAATAACTTAATAACCATTTCTATTGTTCTCTTTTATGTATTTTGTATTTATATTTTTTTTATCTATGTATATTCTGTATTTATAATAAGTAAAAAAAAATGTTATTCTTTTGTAAAAGCCGCTATAATCGGCGTTAATAAATAAATAAATAAATAAATTATTTGATATTGTGAGCCTCACTGGGTGATTCACCCGTACTGAGGCCACCATTTTACAAGTTAATAATATTAATAAATAAAACTGAGATGAAATAAAATAAAATACGACATTAAGGCGGTGATTAAAAACATATGTTAAAAACCGGAAAATATTATGAGGTACGATTGTATATAATGATGTCTGTATTGTATCGGTAATGCGTATTACTTATATAATACACATTATTTGTTATATTATTTTACGTTATAAAAAAATTATAATTTTCCTTTTTTGTTCTTTAACCCATCTTTTAATTTTGTATCTGAAATGTTTTTTGTTTTCCTCACTTTTTGTGTCCAGTAAAAGATTATTGAATGCTTTTATTGAGGCACCCTTGAGGTGATTTTCTCACGAAAATGGCGCTATGCAAATGATCCAATCATTATTATTATTTTATTGCCTGGATTTCACAGTAAGATGTTCACGAAACATAACACGCATTCACATTTAGCAGAGACGCTCGCGCTTTACCGAAAATCGAGATGTACTGAAGTATCAATTTTATAATGATGTGCGCGTTATTGCATTTTTTATGGTGTCAATGTTTTGGATAGGAAGATTGTAATTTTTTAGTGTAATTTTAGCCCTGTTTAGTCATCCACTAGCTGGGTACTGTAGAAGTGAACTTTATTGACGCTTGTAATCTGCCGGAACTCAACAAGGGTTGAAAAAACGATTATTATGAACATGTACAACCGCGATTCTAATGCTACTTCCCCGCTGTTGAAGTTTTGCCGTTTAATCGAGTTTATAATGCTCGTAAAGAAGCAAGTTTTGTTCTTCAAGCCAGATTTCGCTTCCAGTCGATCTTGCATGGCGGTATTCGAGAAGCGTAAACCTTCGGTAGTTAAGGATTATTAAGGACTATTTTGACTAATCTTTATAACGAATTGGTGTACATTATGAATACCATAATACTGTATTTTTTAAAAGTTGTTTCCTTTATGCGTTCATACATTTCTATTGAAAAATATTTTTTTTAGTAGTTTACATTTATATTTTTTATTGAGTAATTTATTTTTTTATTTGTATTCTACTCAAGCGAAACGATAGCAAAACCTTCAATTTATCTAAAGCATATTTTATGGTATTCATAATGTACACAAATTCGTTATAAAGAGTAATCAAAATAGTGATTTGGCATTAATCTTCGCCTTATGCGAAATTTCCAAATATTTGGAATTTCTTTCATCGTTATTGCAAAGCACTCATATTTTATTAATTAGTCTGTTTATTTTATAGTGGACGAGAATGGAAAGCTCGTGGCCCGTATTCACCAGCAGTCTGAGTCCTCCAGCGCTCCCGGGGAGCAGCCAAGAGAGAGGGTCACCACGAAGCTCGACATTCCCAGTGAAGGCATCCACCAGACCATGGTTCAGAACTCGCCCTTTGAGGGACAGAAGGAAGCGGCTGTCAAGGTGAGAGCCTTTATTGTGATTTTTGCTCCGCAGATTAATGACTAGTCGAGAAGTAATAAGCACTCTGCGTTTTAGTATTGCATAAACAAATTGTTACACAAGCTGCAGACGGAACTTACAGAGTTTGAGAAGTTTAGAATATTCTGTTATTATATTAAATAAATATCGACAGTAATTCACGCTCTTATCGCGAAACTTCTGGAGTAATTATTCAAGAATTTCAACGAAGAAATGATCATTATACCTTCCGATTGACTAGGAGTATATTATAATATCGGCCAAATGTTAATGGGGTCTTCTTCCGGAAAAACAGCACAAAATAAATTGATAGTTTAATCACATGAAAACAACCTTTTTTTCGTTTTCTGAAAAATTTTGGTAAATATTAAGACTCCCGTATTCCAATTTTGTAATTGTAATAATTTTACCGATTTTGTGGAGTGGTTTTTTTCTACATATTATGGCCAATTAGTGTTTGATGTCTTCTTTAAACATAACTTTCAGAGTTTCCCCGGCGCCGCTAGATTGATGCAACCCACCGGAGAAGCCGGTCCCGTGCCAGTCATTGCTTCCGCACCCGTCACAGAAATTACTGAGAACGGAAACCGTCGCTCCTTTAACGCAGATATCACTCAAGAAGAGAATAATAATGTAAGTTATATCTATCTGTCTATGTATTGTAGTTCCTTAAAATGTTACGCTTCTGTGTCTATTTGATTGTGGCTTCTAGTTATATGTGTCTCGTCATGTAATTAATATTGTAAACATGACCTGCTGACAAACTACTTCGGCTATTTAGCGGGTGTTTATATTGAAGAGTAAAAAAAAATTAAAAAAGATTTAATAGATAAAAATAAATAAATATTGGGATGCAACACAAGAGGGGCAGATACTCTCAGTTTCACCCTAGTGAGATAATATCATTCAGAATGGAAACGTTGCTTGTAACGGCGCTGTATGTAGTGAGTACAGTAGCCAGGTTCCTCTACCCTAACTCTCCTTTTCGTCCACATTTATTTATTGCATCTCACTATACATAAATCACGTTTTTTCTCATAAAAATCAACCTCATTAGGACTAAGTCTGTATTGAGGTTAACAATTTACATTTGAGTGAAGCAAACATAGAGTAATCACAAACACAAAGTAATACTACATACAAACACAAAATATTTCAAAAAGAAAGAGAGAAAAATGTATTTGATTTACCAGATGGGTAATTTGACAGTATATTTGAACTATAACTACTTATTAATCATTATTCCCAAGAAGAAACAAGTAGATAATAAAGACAGCTAGGGTGACATTCAGTTTTTAGCAAATGGGACAAAGAAAGGACAAGGATGAAAAAAGATTAAGACAATCGTCTTGTCAATACAAACATCTTAATTAACTTTTCAAATTTAACTAAGGAATTGGTAGACTTAATATGATTTGGAAGAATATTAAATATAAGTGGTGCCTGATATAAATAGTTTCTTTGACCAAAATAAGTTTTAGTATGTACCGCCACAAAGCTCGATGTAGAGCCAATTCTAGTTGCACGCGTTTGTTGTGTTCTTTCAGCAAATTATATTGATAAAAAATCGACAAAGTATTAAAAAGGTTACATTCCTTATAAAGTAGGTTGGATGGATAACAGATTTTTTTGTACATAACTGGATCACTTAACTTCAGCCAGACAGAATGCTCTAAATTGTTGATTCCATAATCTCACTGTCTTTAGACAGGCAGTAGTTATTCATCATATTAATTTATATACTTAAAGTTCGTATTAAATTTTTGTATTTTGTTTTCTTAACGTCATATTACATTAACTCAAATAATAATAATAAATTGGTTCATTTTTCATTTAGATGGATCACTATTCGTCATACTCCGGTGTCCAGTACTCCCCCCTTGATATGGCCGAGTACATCTTTTGGACAGGGGACGAAAAGGGAGTCACCCTTGCCATCGAAGAATTTCTACAAGATGGATTGGTAAGTAAACCATTATGAGAAATTTCATTGCGAAAAAACAAATTCGTTAAAGGTAGATTAGGTACTCCTTCTCATACCTACTAGATAGTAAATATGGATATACATGACATATCAGATCATATCAGATAGTAAATATGGATATACATGACATATCAGATTCGCGGAACGTTATAAAAATCGAATCCGAAAACTACTGTATACTGTTACAGAATTTATTATATGTTTTGTAACTAGTAAATCAAAAGAATTTGCAAATTAATCAGCGAGACGTCTGAGACGATCATTATGTTCCCAAAAAAATTAAAGTGGTTATTTTAATATGCAGAAAACAAAGTCGTCATATTATTATGAAACAACGATATAGAATATAGGAGAGGGCAATCAGTCTTGTCCTCTTGGACAATATTTTTGTCACTTTGGACATTACATTTTATGAATTATTTTAATTTATTGAATTATTAACGGCGGTACACAAATCGTAATATTATTGATGATAGTGTTGGCCTATCTCGGCGTCTATTGGTTTTGACAAGGGGCGTCAATATGTTTCTCCCGCCAGGCGCCATTTGGCTCAGGCCCGGCCCTGTAATATAATATACAGAATCCTAAGTATGTGTTGTTAGCCTCAACTCTAATTGCGTGGCCGGTATATTATATCCTCAATTGTTATTACTTACTGATAACTAAGAAAAGAGATTTCCTTACGGAATAATTTTTTTTTGTTTTTTGGAATTAATGAAGTATAGTGTTAAAATTTATTCTTTATTGTAGATGAGTCGCGAAGAAGCCATTGCATTCCTCCAAGAGATCAAGTATAATATTGACTATCTCCAAACTCACTATGCTCAGCAAAAGCTCAAGAACGCTGCAGAACAACAGATGCGGCAGGAAACACAACTCCAGGACATTCAGCTTCAGCTCGAGAAGGTAATGGTGCGTTTCACAATCACTTAACTACTTATCCTTTATTAAAAAATGGTAAATAATATGCTGTATTTATATTATACTATCCAGAGGTTCTATTTTAAAGTTATTGACAAAAAGCTGCTCTGTGCAATGTCAATCTTAAACATTTTTAAGAATTTTCTACCGCAAGCGCAGATCTATTAATGACTGCAAGCGCTTTTCCCATTACACGCATTTCATCTTCTTCACATTGACCAGACATAAAAAGATTCTTACAGGTAAAGTGGTATGATATGATGGGGTAAAAAGCCGCGTTTAACAACCTTTAGTGAACATTTCAGAGAACCTTGCAATGTCCATCATATCTGTCTCATCATACCTGTCCTGATGATAGAACTGAAAGGCCTCCTGAAACGTCCGTGAAAGAGGAGGAAACACAACACAGTTTGAATTAGCAAGCATAGTGAATGATAAATTAATATATTTGTACTTTTAAATACAGAACCAGCAAAACAATTACCACCAGTATGAGTTGAACAACGAAAGACCCGCAGCCTCTATATCTCCAATTGGGAAGTTCAACCACGACAAGATTCTGAAGATCTTGTCCACAACTAACTATGAAAGGAACAACAACCTACAACCTACCCTCAATATTCCCCAAATGCCATTTTCTCTTCCGGACCTGCGGCAAGATATCTACAAGAAGAGCATTCAGGATAATATCATCCAAAATACCTACAAGTACACTGGAAATAATGGTGAGTTTAACAGATTTTCTTTTTGCACTTTTTTTACCTTTCCTACAGATGATTTTAATGTAGAGGTAGCATCTCTAAACAGGAAAGTTGTACCAAACCGTGATGTTTTTTTGTTTATCTACTGTTTGCCATGAATTTCGGCATGCATAGGTATTAATTTTGTATGAACAAAAAAAAATAGCATTTTTTTAAGGCTTGTAAAAAAATTGTAAAAACTGCTGGGATGGGACGTGAAAGGGTATAGAAGGTACATGAAGTGAGGCACTTTCCTGATGGCGAATTTGAAGACATTCGTGACATTTCACGAGCACGTACTTTTTCCAGGAGATATATGCATGGCAGATCGAACAGATACTGGCATTTTGGTCAGTTCATAACTTGCAAGTCTTTGGACCTTTTGGTCCTTTACACTTCAAAGGGTTTTTTGTGCAATCCACGATCCAGCACTTGCTTGGCTATAGACTGAAGTGTTTGCTGTCAAAACTTACCATCTAACAAAAATGAACCTGGGTTTCACTGGTGGTCCCGCCACTCCTTATAAGTTTTTCATAGATTCTACACCTACTAACATTATTTTTTGTACACTCATTCTGTTTCCATTCTTATTCCTAGCTCCTGAACAATACGAGCGCGAACCTGCGCCAGCTATTTCAGAAGAAGATTACGAAGAGTTGATGGAGAAAATGAAGGTTGCAGACTACTTGTATACTGAGAACTCTCTTGAAGAAGTTATTTACCAGCTTGCAAAGGTACTCTTTTAATACTAATCTACTTGGTCCGGGTCCTTATGACCGTGACTGGAAATTCTACTTAGTGCCGTACACTCAGTTAACATTACTCTTTTAAATAGGCTTGGATCACTGCTGTTTGCAGGGCCAGTGAGATTATTTCAATCAAATTAAAATCACATAGGTGTGTGTCAGTTGCACTTAAAAGATTAAACTTATTGTGAACGTTAATCATTTTGATTTCAGGTTATGTTCACTCAGTCTCTGGCACGAGGATCTTCGGAAGCACAAATGGCTCTGCAAAAGTTTACTACCTTCCTGGAAGCAGAAGCCGAACAAGGACGGATCTCAAGGGCGATGGAAAAGAAGGTTCTAGGTTAGTTCTTCTACTTCTTGTGGTGCTAATTGAATCCACAACTATTTTAGGAATTCAATGTCATTATTGTGTTAACTAACCTTCTGTTTTGTAGGTAGTTTTAAGGTTGTGTGTGTTTAGCAGACGTATAATAAAATTATATTTGGAGGCATTTTATGAGATTCTATGTTTAGCACACTTATAATCAATAAAACCAGGTGTGACGGATTCAGTTCCACAAAAACAACAACAATATATTACACAATCACACAATAAATGAATAATAATGTAGGGAGGTATCCATAGAGCTATACAATTAGTGGCGCCATTGCTTATCAATATCTCGTCAAAACGTGTTCTATACTATTATGCGAGAGTGAGGCGCGGGGACCGGATTCGGTAGTTTCCAGCCGTTCGCCATTAGAGCGTTGGAGGTCCAAAAGTGGAACCAATTTTTTTGGCTTAGTGTGTCATTTACACAAATACACTACATTTTTTTTTTTTTTTTTTTTTTTTTTTAATATTTTTTTTGTTACATACATGGTTTTAAAATACAAATTATGTTTTTTACATACATATTAAAAAAAGAAAGAAACAATGCGAATTACAGAAAAGTATATGTACACATGCACATATGTATACATATATAGTGTATTACACATCATACATAACATACACACACAATACACGTACACACATACGAGTTCATAAACAGCATATACATAAAAATAATAATATGCATAAATGTATGATAGCAAAAAAATCCCACATAGGCATCGCCAGTTCGTGGGTATACTTGTGTTTCTTTAAGGCAGTTCAGTTAAAATTACTCTAAATATACATATTTTATCTTTGTAGAAAATTGAAAAGAAAAGAATGAAAATATTTATAGTAAAATCATTATTTACTGTATTTACGGAATTAAATATGAAAAATAAAAGTTAATAAGGATTTGTTAAAAGTTAATAGAGATTAATATCAGATGTTACAGCAGGTAAATATTAATATCTATGGTATTTATCCAAGACTTTATTACATTTTTATGTTTCCTGTAGGATGATATATTTTCACATTTGATTTCTGTATTGGTATAGAGTGCATTATAAATTTTTGGTGTAATAAAATAAGCATGTCTTTGCGCAAGCCTTGTTTTGCACAGTGGAACTTTAAATACATTATTTACCCTATTACTAGACCGATTTTCATTTTTTATAAAAAGAAAATTTCGAGCAAATATATATTTTAAACATTGTGTACAGTAAATTTTTCTTATCTCTAACAATTTAGCCTCTTCGAATAATTGCAAGGAGGGGTAGGTCATATCTTTATGCAACATTATTTTTAGTATTAGTTTTTGTGTTATTTCTAGTGGCTTAATATGGGTGTTATAAATCCCCCCCCATGCAATTATTCCATAAGATACTGATGATTGCACCAATGCATGATACACCAATTTGATTCTTTTGATATCTACTATGTTATTTAAACGTTTAAAAATATAAGTTAAATATCTAAGTTTATTTACAAGCTTTTCTACTTGATTTGTCCATTTGAGTTGGCTGTCTATTATAATTCCTAAATATTTAACTGTATTCCCCGATTTCATTTCTGTACAGTTAGTGCATAAGACAGGATTGCAAGTATTTTTGTGAAACCTAATACTTAGATGAGTTAAGGGTGCCGCTTTTTTGGTATTATAAAAAGGAATATATATAGTTTTTTCACAGTTCAGAGTTAGAAGGTTTTGATTGAGCCATTCATTGACAATAATTGTGCACTTATTTGCATTTTTAGAGACCTCGTCCCAGGATTTACCATGAACTGTGATTGCAGTATCGTCAGCATACGAGAAAAGTTTTCCCGGAATACTAATATTACATAGGTCATTAATATAAATTAGAAACAAAAGCGGACCTATAACTGTTCCTTGTGGAACCCCATGTCTCATAGATGCTGGTTTACTAATATTTACGCCAATTTTTGTGGATTGTCTGCGATCAAGTAAATAATTTGTTAAAAGTGACAGACAATTATTTTTGATTCCCATATTATTATGTTTTCCAAGCAGTTTATTATGATTGACGGTATCAAAAGCCTTTTTTAGGTCTAAGAATATTGTTAAACTTTTCATATTCGAATCTAGATTGGTGTATAATTTTTTTGTTAGATTAAATAAAGCATCATCAGTACTAAGACCTGATCTGAAACCATATTGGTTTGGTGACAAGAGTGCATTAGATTCTAGAAACTCTAGTACTTGTATCTTTATGATTTTTTCTAATATCTTGTGGGTATCTACCTACATTTACATATGTTATACAATTTTACAAGGACAGCAATAATTAATATGTAACATTATTATCGCTCATTCAGGTGTGATTATTAATATTCCTAAACACTTTTCTGGTAAGCATCACAAAACTGAAACAAAACTCTGTTATAGTGATTACAAAAATAATTCTTATGTAATGATCATATTTGTACTTAATAAGGTTTTAAATTTCAGATGTATTGATTGAGTCGCTGACTGATACACTCACAGAACATCCTGAATTGGTTTCTGCCGCACGAACTGGACTTGGAGGTGGTGTTACCCTGCCCCCGGGCAATAAGTAAGACATTTCTGATTGCCATGTAAAATAATATAAATCTTCCACTTTTACGTCAGGCATGTTTTGATGATTTCCTTATACCTTAAGGCAGGTCTCCTGCGTACAAATGTTTTGATTTTTTAAAAACATTTACATAAAACAACTGTATTCCATCGGCCACGGAAAGCAAAAACATTGTGGTCACACCCTAATGTTTCAATTTTTTGTGTAAATGTTTCGAAAAAATAAAACATTTTGTGTCTTTTACTTTTCCTTGGACAAATCTTCAATGAAAAAAGATGATTTATTTGTATGGCAATCCCTTCCTACAGCCCCTACCGGATGGCGACCTCGTTCATCTGTCTTTACACTGTACAGACAGAGGGTGCTCTTGTAAGGTGTCACATTAAAAAAAATCAATTTTTTTTTCTTGTTTTAGGGCCCTGCAACAACTGCTGGATCATGGCCCAATGGAACATGGCATGGCTACAGCTGAAATGATGGGAGGAATGGGAGAAGCTGGACAAGGCAAACATTCAAACATCGTAAGAAGATAGTAAATTATTAAACTAAGGCTGCCTTTATTTTAGATGAGGCTTTATCGCAACCTGTAAAAAATTGCAATGCAATGGTTACAACAACGGAATCGAAATATGGGAAATTATTACTCTGTACAAAAAAATTGTTTTAACTTTTAAAAGATTTTCAATTTTAATTAGGACCGCGTTGAAAATGGACACAAAATTTTTTAAATTTATTCAAATTGAATCACAGTCAAATCTAGAATTTTAAAAAATCTTCGTAAATGCTGCGTGAGTTGAATAATATGTAGGTTTGTACTTACTTTGTTTAGTTTTATTCACTTGAGCGAAAGCGTATTTAAAAAAAAAACGCCTTGACCGATAGAGATTTCCAGCTTTATATTTGGCCATGCTCATTCCAAAAATCATACCTCCGAATATTTATATGGAAACACAAACTGCTTACTGGGGTTTTAAGCCGATGAATCCACCCACATTTCATCGCTTATCAAAGATTTTTAGGTTTTATAAAAAAATATATTTTTATTCATAAAAATCACCCCCCTGACATTAGTTGTCGCTCAAGGGCATTAGCGGTGCTACCCAAATTTGGGTAGCCATCGCTCAAGTACTTTGAAGAAGATAACATGAATAGTGTGCAATTTTGGAGAGGCCTTACATAAATGAATTTGTCATGGCTTTAGTAATAAAAATAAACTTGTACCTTTCATAATAAAATGCTAAAAAAACTTTATAATCTGTCTTTATTAATATTTGAATGTTTTTGTTTTTGAAGTTCAACCAAGCTGCTTGGGCGAAGACTAGGGAGCACACCGTTGGAGAGAACCAGTCCAAGATTCTTCCCATGATGCCCCTCAAGGGCTTCAAGATGTCTGTTTAATTCAAATCACCAACTTTCAAGCTTTCTAGTCAAGTAGCTTAGATTTATTTATCATTACATAAAAAAAGTAAATTATATATCCTAATATCTATGTAAAACTGTGTAATTTTATTTTGCGGAAATTCTCTAGGTTTGTGAACCAAGGTTGAGAATTTATACATTAACACAGTTACAGTCTTGTAGTGTTTTGATCAATGAATACAAATCAGCTAGTTTTGAGGTGTTTACATAACTAATATATAGTCTCTTTCTGTACTTTGGTTGGTCCTAATAGCAATTCCGTACATTAGATACTGATACATCTGGAGTGAGTTTAAGTGACAAGTAGATTTTGTATGAGAGAAGTAATAATTTTTTACAACGGAGAGGAATGAAATATATTAAATGAAAACCGAAAGAAATTGCTAAAACTAAAACATTGTAACGGAAAAAAGTATAAAATACAATCCTTTAAACTGACCTAGGCGGCTGTCGCATATGCGATCTATAGGCGGCTATCACATGTTTCGTGAAGTTTCCCTAAAACATATTTATACATTGTGTCAAAATGCTCTGCATGATGGGATAGATTGCGTTGAAAAAGCCAGCATTGTAAAGGTTAATAATAAAATATGTAACCAATAAAAACAAAACTTACTGTTTTTGAGGTGTTGTAAGGAGGCATTAAAAACCTTATATTGGAGGTTACATTTTAACTAACACAGACATATTAACTGGCAGCTTAAAACAAGTCAATCCAATTTTTTTCCCCTAAGCTCTGCAGGCGGCTTTTTTTAGGCTTCCCCCAACAATAAGTCACTAAGCTGATTTTCCTTCTAACTTTCTAACTAACAGCATTGCCAGTCTGTATAATACATATTCTTATTATATTGCCCCAAACCACCAAACTACTCTTTAGCTGGCTGGGTTTAGCTATGCAGTTGTACTGGTGGTATTGGTCAGTGGCGGTAGTGCCAATACATAAAACATATTATGTTTTTACCCACGATTTATAGCAAAGTGTTTTGAGGTGGAACTGAGATAGAGATATTGCCGAGGAGAAAAGATAACTATTGTAATGCATAACATATTAATATAATATTTATTTATTTTATACTTTCAACTATTTTATTTTATTATTATTCTATTTTCAAATATTAATCTTCTCTGTGAAAGAGAATGTAAAGATAAGAAGATATTTTGAAAGAAATATAATACATTATACAGTATTTTTTGTTTAGGTTAAGTACAAGGTTGTAGATAATTTTTTTGAACATGAAATGTTATGTTTTGTGATAAATGCACTACAAAAGAAACCCATGCTTTTAAAAGAAGTTATATTATTTATGCGCACATCCCTTATCGTCAGAGTAATATTATTATAAACATATCCATATCCGTGTCGTATAACAGTTAATTAATTAATATTTAAATTCTCCTTTTCGATGCTTCACTTTTCACTAAAAATGTCTGAATTTATGAAAGTCTGAAGATGTGTAAATAAAAAGATTTGATGAATATAAATATGTAATAAGACAGTTAAAGAATATCTATGTAGTGTTGAAATATCAAAAAAATAATATTATATTTATGTTATGGAATAATGTATTTGTATTAATTATATACACATATTTCTTATAAAAATGTTTATTATTCAGAATATAAAATATTCTCATAATGGAATTAAGAAGGTTCATGGGTAGAAGGAGAAGACAAAAGTATGCAAATATTTAAAACCTATGTCAAACTACTTAATGTCGGGAAAGGATTCTGCTTACTTACAACAAGTTTTCTATGTTGATACGATATGTACCCCTTTATTTTACCATCATAAATGAGATTGGCCAATATACACTGTGTTTCGTCTAACCCAACATCCTCCTGTCCGGTGAACTCCAGTGCGGCCTGCAGGGAGCTGATGGGAACCTGGTGAGTATTCTCCAAGATGTAAACCTTCCGGAACAGATTCCTGTATGCCAAAATCTTTATCTTTTCAACAATAAGATAAATACCAGCTTTGATGAAGAAGGATTCGTGTTTATCCATAACGGCGTCAATTTGTTTGAGATTGCCTTGCTTAACAGCTTCCACCAATTCCCAAAACTGTATCAAGTCGTATTTGTGTAAAACTTTTTTAGAAGGCATGAAACCTAAAAGCATTTTCACAGGCACTAAGTAAATGAGAATCAAGCGCTTATTTTTTAAACTTCTTCGGTGGCAATTTTCAAATGCGTATGTTAAGTAATTATCAGCGGATTTATAATCCGAGTCAAACATGGCTTTTCTGCCTACAAAATATCTGTAGGTGATTTGCTGCGATAATGAGAATTGTTCTTTAAAGGCTGAAGATTCGATAGCCCTGATAAGTGGCTTACACAAATGTAATTTGTTGATACGGAAATAGACCTTGAAGAGCTGGTTGACGAGGGTCAGCATGCCGAGTCGCTTAGTGTCGGCATCGGAGGAGCGGTTGTCAGCCGCACACACCCTAAAGCAGCCCATGAGACACTCGGCAGCTTTTTCTAGAATACTTCCTGGTGCTTGGGATGACCCTGCAAGAAAAAGTAAAAAATAATGAAGTTTTTCCCTTTTTAAATTGATTAAATGATTTTTTGTATAAAGAAACCCAAGTACAAAACAGAAACTTTTCAGGAGAGCAATTTCAAATTTATAAATTGTGATTACTTTTATTGGGTGATTAAGTAAAATACAAAAAAAAAAACTTTTGAACAAATTACTTTATTAGACAGTTAAATGGCATGCTGTTATACAAATAAGATAAAATAGGTGACTTGGACTTGAACATTGTGTTGAATGATTTATACTATTACATATATAACAAAACATATACTGTTATGTAGTACCATGTTAGGATATATACGAGTACATGACAAACCAGTCTAATGATTTATGCTAAAAGTCTATGATAATGATTTTATTTTCTATAACATCGTAGATCCATAGTTTACGATTTTGTATGTAGATTTAGATTTCAATAAATTCTGTTGCATCCGGAAACAAACTGTGAATGTCAACACTGTCAGCGGACGTCTTCAATGTTTTGTAGAAGACGTGAAATATTGGACTTATCAAATACTTGAAAACAGAAGTGAAGAACTATTGACATTTATACTATATCATCTTCTTCTTTTTCGTATGGTTGAGGATGGTTGGTGGAGGTCAAAGTGGGATGCTGAGATTATTCAGCCAGTCGACGGCATTGGGAGTCACTTGGTTCAGGACAGACGTGCCTCTGGGAAACTGATGAAGAGGACATTCTACTTCAATGTGTTCTGTTTGAATATGTCCACATTCACATAATTCAGAATCATTTAGGTCCCATTTATGCAACAGCTGTGACTGCACCGGATACGGTTTAGTGAGGTCCACTTCTTCCAAGGATGAGAGCACTGAGAGTTTAATATTTGAATCCATAATGAGGTGCTTGTTTTTAACATCCGAAATCTGCCACTGAGTTGCTTTGTCCTGGGTATAATGAAGCCATTTAATTGAAGTCTACTTGAAGGCATCTCCATGCGAATCTATCTATCTTAGAAAGAGATTAGTTCAGTACAAACTTGTGAAATAAAGAAAATCAGGATGGTTCAGTTCTGCAACCTCGAATTTACATTTTTTGGCCAACAAATCTTACAAGTAAGGACTAAGTTGCACTTGTAATTTTTCTTGAGTTCCCCTTTGCAGTTTTTTCAACAGCAAACTAATGGCTTAATTTTCCTGGCTTTTACTACATTGCCATTCAAAATAGTCCTGGGTCGATCATGAATGACCCGCTCAAGAGCTTCGAAAGAGTGAGCGGGTTATTTTTTTCATCAGTACCCGGGTCTCGTGATCCACTCTCGCGACCTACTCTCGCGTCCCGGGTGCCTGTGCCGGTGTGGCGAGGTGATCGCCCATAGATTGTCAACACCCGTTTGTCATGACCTACTCTTGCGACCTGGTAACCGGCTGCTGGGTTTGGCGTGGCGAGCTACTATAGAAGATAGAATATACAATGCATGAGTATGAATTTTGAAAAAACCGCACAAGTATTGTTTTTAAACCATAATTTATAATTAAAATAAGATCATTCTTACTTTAATATAACATTATACAAAAAATCTATGCACTTACGTGTATATAAATGTTTATATTATTATTACAGTTGAAATAATTTAACAATAAAATAGATTAATAACCCAAGATTTTATTTTTGAATAGTTGAAATGTTTGCAGCTTTCTGTCGTTGACGTTCTTTTCGTGAAGCTATTGTATTTTTTTGTTGATTTTGCAATGAGTTGTTAAAGGTTGGTGCATTTTGATATATTTATCTATTTAGAATTTCCCATATTAGTTACTATGTTATATTTCGCAATAGTTAATTTCTAATTATTTGCTAATTACTCGAGCATGTAGATAAATTTACAATGGTTTGCTAAACGATTTATTTACTTGGGAAATAACACACATAATATTATATTGATGTGTCCTGGGATTAGTTTAATTGCGTTTTATTTTTTTGTGTCTGCTGTCTACACTATGATTTTTCAGATATTGTGGAAATTAAAATAAGTCGCTAGGGGTCTAGGGCAGGTGTCGCAACATCCGAATTCCAATTATTTGGTCATTAGTGTAATTATTCTCTTAAAATAAATCTATTTATTTACTTGGGGAAAAATGTTAATAATAATATTGTTGTTTCCCATTAACCGTTCCATTGTATTCTTTTATATTTATAACTACATACTATATTCATGTCTTCTTTTTTTCCTTCTATTATCTTCTGCTACTTTCTTTCTTTTATAATCTTTGATTTATTAATTTCTTTTGAATCTTCTCTGTGTTATGTATGTACACTATTTTTTTTAATATGATTAAGATGTTCTAACTAATGTGCAAACATTGCGAACAAAATATAAATGTAACCTTCATAATATATGATGTAACAATAAAATAAAACCAAAATCATGCAAACATTATTTAATTTGAGCTATTATAACTCTTACTATCCCAGTATCCAAAAGAATTTTAGTAATCATAATAATCCATGTGCATGTAACTCCGGCAACTGAAAACGCAATTTATTTCAGTTTCAGATTAACCATCTCTATTTCTGCATTGCGAGAATGAGACTTGAGACGCCCGGTCTACACAATTTCATATATACGGCAAGGTTTTTAAATTTTTTTTTACCATAGCGAATATTTAAATATTGTACATATAAAATAGGTCTAACAGTTACAGCAGTTACTGTACCTACTACCTACCTACTTCAAAAGTGAAAGCAGGGTGAGGGGTTTCAGGTCGTGAATGACCCGGTATGGCGGCTGGCGGCATGCTCGTAAAACCCGCTTACGACGCAAACCGGTTGTGTAAAACGATCGATTGACACAGCTCCAGATTTTAAATCGTGCATTTATCACTTTTCGAGGAAATTCTTTCAAGAAAATGTCGGATAATTTACATCCTCCTTCGACACTAACACACAAATATCCTACTCTTTATATCTGGCATGATTTTATTTTATTTTTTTATAATATTCATTACATTTTAAGCTTTTGACTGTCCAACTAGGAAGGTTTACCGTTTTAGGACAGTCAAATTTAAAGGTTCAAGTTATCCTAGAGGAATACAGGATTTAAGAATAGAGAAAATAAGTATGTTAAAGCGAAGATACGTAAAAAGATGCATAAAGATACATAAAAGGCGTTCGTGATAAATAGATATATAATCGATAACAAATGGATAACTCTGTTATTCTCATCACTCGTCAGTAGTGATGTGCATGACGGGAATTACTCCGATCTAATATAAATTCTAGAAAGCAGGGAATTTATGTATTTTTATTAACCTTTCCCTTAATGGGATAAAAAAAATCCACGCGTTCCGGTGCTGTGTAGTCAATACACATCTCAAAATAAGCAATTTAATACCAGAAAAATATGAATATTCATAGCTAATCGCTTATGTTTATTATATTTTATATCAAAAGTGATAATAATTGTAATTTAATTGCTGAAAACATGAAAAAACCTTCGGCAGATGCTAAAAAAACGTGTGAGGGGTCCACATCTAAAGACGGTCCGCGACCGACTGGCTGGCAGCTAGCAAACACACAGCCATGCGGTCATAGGTATCAATGGTCTAAATCAAAATACAACTGCGGACGTGTGGATTTCTCATGTTCCCGCATAGCGAACTAAAGCGGGTCATTTCCTCGCACACTCTTCGCGTAGCAGTGTCACACGGTTGATTGTATTGGTGTATTTGTTTCCGATTTTTAATTGAATTTGAAAACTATATAAAATTTATTTTTTAATTCAGTGCATACATGTAGAGCGGAGGAATACCTAAAATCTGAACCCAGAATTTATTATATTTATAGAGTTATTAAAGTTATTAGAAGCAATGTGTAGTAAATACACACCACACATAATGAAAGGTTAAGAAAGTTATTCTGAATGAGGTTGTCGTTGTTAATGAAAGTTATGAGCTTTCAAAGTGAACTTGGGTAAAATGTATGCAATCATAATTATAATTCATAATTCGAGAGGCAGGGCTTACTGCTGGGGCAGTCATTGTATATACCTTGACATCACACGCTTATTGGCCGGCCGCAAATATCGTTTTGATGGCTTATATCTTCGGTACTACTCGGTATTTTTAAAAAATTCTAAAAGTTATATACTCAGCATGCTATAATCAATATTATGTACTTGTAAATAACATGAAATTTTGCTGTAGGAGACCTCATGGGGATTTCTCTATTTAGAAGAAAATTCTCTTATTATTCCACATTTTGAGAATATTCTCCAAAAATAAATTCCTAGGAATTTACCCATCACTACTCACTTGTCAGTGAAATATACTAGGATTTTTGTGGTAATACAAGACAAACCTAAATGATTTTCTGCTTGCTGAGCCACTAATCGTAGATCCAGGCAAACAGTATACATCAGAGGGAGTGTCCAGTTTTCTTCCTTTTGTGATTGAAGTAGCTTGGTAACAGCGGTTATGCAGGCACTCTGATGCTTGTACGCCTCCATGTAGTCTCGCTCGTGTAGAGACTGTAAAAAAAAGTTTTCAACTATAAAGCAGAAAATCTGTTTTCTGAAGCAGCTAAAACTCTTGAATTACGATTCTCTTAAATTACGCATCATTATTCATCTAATTGGCGTGAAGCCGGCTATGATGTAGCCCTTCATATGGTATCTGGAATGCCAGCATAACAAAATTTCATAGAATATGGAAAGAAATTATTATCTCATATGACGAAAGCAAAATTTCATTTTACGTAATTGTAATTTTGAATGCAGCATTTTTCATCGCCGCGAAAACAAATAGTTTTCTTTTATAGTAATTAAGGCGAATCATAAGATTATTTAAAAAAAATAAATTGTATTAACCGTTGCCAGCGATCCCGAAAGATTACCCTTTTAATATATTGCAAATAATCTGGCTGCTCAGGCTGGAAGAATATTACAGTATCACTCCCAGCTCTAGGCCAACACGACTTCGTATAAAATATTCGCTTACCTTTGCACATTTTAGATGAGCAATTAAAATTTCATCAAGGGGACTTGAAATGTTGTCTTCAACAACTCTTTCAATGTCGTTAATGAGCAAATTCTTGTTAATAACATGGTCGTCACGAAGAGACAATAATCTTGCAAATATACTGCCCTGACAAGTTCGAAAGGTTCTTTCAATAAATTGTAGATATTGATTTAGAGTGCCCATCTTCTAAGCGGAGATTTGTAGGTTATCTGGCAATAGAGATTGATATAGCTTCGATAACTTGTTGTATATGAAATTGTAATATTATTCGCATAAAAACGCTAAGAAACCACTGATATACAAATTAAACTTCCCACAGATCATAACGGTTTACACAAGTTTAGAGACACATTAACACGAAAGATAATAAATAATAACCTAACACCACCACGACCATAGATATACCTCCATTTTGGTATTTTTTTTCTTTTGACAGTTAGGTCAGTTCATAAATATACCACTCTCGGTCAGTTAGTAGGCTAGTGATGCCATGATGCCATAATCATAAACACCGAAAAATCTGATTCCAAAACACTGAAATAATAAGCGTAGAAAATAGAATTATTTATTATAGCTAGTTGGATGACGATTTTTTTTTAGTATTTTTTCATTGTTTGTTAGGAATGGTCTAGCGGCTAGAATACCTGGCCATCTGTTCGTTAGGAAATTACCGAAAAAAATATTGCGAAAAACATTTATTTATTAGATACAATAACATTTTATTTTAAAACATTTGATAATGTTTGCCTCACTGGGTGCTTTACCCTTGCCCATAAATAAACCACCCGTGCCCCCTATTTTCAATTTGAAAATATTTAATAAAAGATAATATGAAATAAAATACGAATAAACAATGTGTAGCGTCGAAAACAATACATTAAATAATTAATAATAAACCGCTCGACCCACTTAGGTACGTACTTGCTAATTGCTACTTAGGTACGTATTTGCAGCCGAAATCAAAACAAAGCAACCTACCTGTTTCAAGATCTACTTGCCTACTCGCGACAATACTAACGCGCACTCAGTCCGGGATACTACGAGAACTCGCCAGAAGGTTCGAGTCTACGGCCTATGCTTAATCGCCGCAATGTCGAAGGTTCCCGAAACACACAGTCTGTGCGAGTGCCTAGAATTTAGTTGCCATCCATCTACCTACTGCCGCCGTCGGCCGAGTAGTATAAATAAG
Organism: Hesperophylax magnus; assembly: GCA_026573805.1. NCBI lineage: Eukaryota > Metazoa > Arthropoda > Insecta > Trichoptera > Limnephilidae > Hesperophylax > Hesperophylax magnus. Next base: position 18,111,810 of record JAIUSX010000014.1, read on the forward strand.
CCCGACGCAGCGAGCCAGTTAGTTAGTCAGTCATAATTTCGCCGCCAGCCTACAAGGATCAACGAGTGTTAACCCGCGCTAATCTTACTAGCGCGAAGAACAACGTACCCGGCTTCGCCCGTACAATCATGGACTCAATCGGGACATCATCATAGCGCCTCGGCCACGTCCGCGGCCAGCGCTACTCGGATTACAAGCGCCCTGGTTCCAGCGTCTCTGACCAGCGCTTCTTCCACGCAACCATGACCACCACGAGGACACGCAGCATCCTCACTGGTCACGCCGTTCCCGTTCAACTGCCCACAAGGTCCGCCGCACCTTCGGCCGTCTCGTCAGCACTGGAGTGCCTGAAGACCTACGTTCTTCGCCAGTGCCTGACCTCCATCGAGTCCCGGTCATCAGCGCCCGGCGTCGACTCACTGACCCGCGCTTGACCAGCACATCATCAGCCAGCATCCGGTGTATTCTTCTGTCCTACCTCATCTCCTCGTCACGGCAACTGACTCACCAATAAACACATGTGACCTTCACAACCTTCTTTCATTTCGTGCCTCACCATTGATCCCCAAAAATGTAATGAAAAAAAAATACAAATAAGAGATACGGTTGTATATATTAATGTGTCTTGAAATGGTATTGTGTACAGCGCCAGCCCTGGGCCAAACGGCGCCTGGCGCGAATAAAATTATGGCGCATCTTGTCAAATCCGGTAGACGCCCCTAGGTGGGTGACCACTGACTGTAATCAATAATATTTGGATGAATTGTATTTAAATTTAGCACCGTTTTTGAAATTTGGTGTAAAATAATCTCAAGGGCGATGTGTTCGTACTGTTAGATATTATCATCGCCTTGGCAATTTGGCGCCCGGAGTGGACTGCTTCATTTGTGCCCGAATAGGGCCGGTCCTGATATATGTTTTATTCTCTCAAGTTATAATTTTATTTTATAGAGGCTGATGAATTCCTCCTGGCTACCGACTGAACCAGCCACAGATGCTGACAACCTAAAGGCTGACGAATACCTGCTGGCTACCGACTGAATTTCCCACTGCCGCTGATCACCTAGAGGCTAGCCAATCCCTGCTGCATTGATGCTGACAACCTAGAGGCCGATGAATTCCTCCTGGCTACCGACTGAACCAGCCACAGATGCTGACAACCTAAAGGCTGATGAATACCTGCTGGCTACCGACTGAATTAGCCATTGATGCTGAAGCCTAGAGGATAGCCGATTCCTGCTGGCTACCAATTGAACTGGCCCAGCAGTCACCTACGCCATTTGCTGTATCGTATGGCGTGATGATGCACAATGTGCTCCAATCTGAAATTATCGCTGAAAGAATTCCGATTATCTCAGTTTTCTATCTGTGTTTTAAAACCCAGTTGTATTGAAATACATATAACTATTTCTTGTGAATTGGGTTGGCTGTAAAAAATAGGAAGTACCTATAAGCTACACCCCTTTGTACGTTCTGTATACCAGTACAATACTTGTAATTAAAATGTGAATTTTGATTTGAATTGTCTTTCTTTAATGATGGTTTGGATAGAACACCTCACGGTGTTTTACTTAAATCATTACCCAGGTTGAGGACTGATGTGTGCCGGTGCTTATTATTTACAGTCTTTTCTTGAGCAGGCAAACACGTCCCGTACAATTCCCTTTATTTTTCTTTAATCCATCTTTTTATTTTGAATCTGAGTTTTTTTGTTTTCATCACTCTTTATCGAGTGTAAAATGTAGTTTATTAGCATATTTATGTATAAACGTCATATATCTAGTATGTCAAACATGTTGAATATTCGGTCTGTTTCATTCTATATTTTTACGTATTACCTTTAAGATAGTTTTTAGTAATTAAAGTAGTAAAACTAGGTTCTAGATTCTAGATGTTTTTATATTTTTATTATCCTTTCTGCATCTACTTTTACTGCCCAGCATACCAACATTGTACTTAATTCTGTCAGAATATTTAACTGTGTCAGGGCTGAGTTAAAACGTTAGTATGTAGTCATTATTTTGAAACAAACAGGAATATACTAGTCTGGATGTGATAAAAAATTTGCCTTTGTTAAGTCTGTATTTTTTGTCAGTGTGTCTACCATCTTGCAACATACAAAATAAAGACATCATAAACACACATCGGCATATTTCACACAGTGTAAAAGTGAACGGTAAGTGGCACAAAAGGGTAATAGGAACAATAAAAATATGCAATAATTTACTATTTATTTAGGTAATTTTACAATAACAGGTCTTTCGTCATCATCCTCCTCATTAACATCACTGAAGTCCCACATGAACTTCTCCGTCAGGTTGACTTTGAATCTTTCAATGGCTGTTTTAAGTCTGTCTTCTATTTCTGCATGGTGAACAGTTCTGAAGAAGTCCCTCAGTTTAACATAAATTAGGTTTTTGTTCATCACTATATCGGCCAGGAATTCCTCAGGAATTTCTGTAATTTGTACTTCTAAGGATGTAATAAATTGGAGATACACATTTCTATATTTGTGTATAGCCTCTTCACAAGAACAGAATAGTTTAACCAGCTTTTTCCACTGCTCAAGTGCATCCAAAGAGTGTCCGACCAAAAAGCAAACATAGGTAAACTCCAGTTCACCAATTATGTCAATAGGCCTGAAACAAATAATATTATATGTAATGGGTAAAATTGGGAGTACATAATTGTGACAATATCAAATATCAATAGTTCTATCGCATAAAAGGCCTGTTCTTACTGATCTATACCAATTTTAGTGTTTTTTGAAAAACTACAATACAGCACCACCTCAATTGGACAGGGTTCTCATTTCACTTGTTGTTCTGAGACATGAGATGTCAAAGTTTGCATAGACGATTTCTCATTATATATTTACCAATTTATGATTTCGAGGTTGAATCTTATGTAAAAAAATGTTAGTTTAACATATTTTAAAGAAAAATATTTAAATAGGACGTATACTTACCATTTTAGAACATACCTAAATGTGCAGATAGAACCATATGCAACCAGGGCATAATAATTCATTGCATAAGGTTCTAACAACATTTATCTAATGCCATTTGAAGATAGGGCCATGTCCTATTTAAATATTTTCCTTTGAAATAATAAACTAAAATACTTTCACAAGATTGAACCACAAAATCAGAAATTGTTAAATAGATCATAATTAGTCTTTGCAAAACTTTGAACCTCAGAACATGGTAAGGCGAAGTTAAAACCCTATCCAACCAAAGTGACAACCTACACTGCGCCTCGTAACAACGATCAGCTGTCAGATGACAAACAAAATGGCAATTGCAAAAGGTTCAAAGTAACGTTAGAAACTTGTAAAATAAATGGAATCTTTAAAAGCTGGATGTTAAAACGTCATTCAAGTATCTACGGAAATAAAACAAAGACAAATGTGAAAATTATTTTGATTATAGAAATGAGCAGAAAATGGTTTTGCATTCAAAGGTCATTTTTGAAAAAAAATGTCGGTTAGAATCTTGTCCAGCCGACTTACGACAGTAATTATTACTATCTGTTCACTTCCTTTTATGCTGTCTGAAAAATCTTAAAAGTATCCAGTAACAGCACTGATTTAAACTGAGAAAGTAAATCGGTAAAAAAAATATAAAGTAGTCCCAGAGAGTGGTTGGATGCACCTCTTCCTCTTCATCCACTTCCTTCTTATACATCTTGTATGAAAACGAAAAAGACGTAAGATACTAGAATGAAGATGTCACTTATCACTTCTCTTCAGGACTACTGTAAGACAGTTCGATAACCGAGAATAATCTTGAAGACCTTCCGTTTGAAAACTGGGATATATATGTAATTAAACAAATTAACAACCTGCTATGCCTTTTAATCATATGATCCAAAACATAGGTTTGATCAAGACAATGTTTGGTAATTTCTGCTGGAGTGGCATCTTCCGGGTAAGTTCTTTCCGGAAACTCTGTCAATCGTAAGGCCATACCTAGAAGCAAAAAAAACATTGATTTAAGAAAGATGAAAAATCGAAGATTCAATGATGTGCCTATTAACCCTCCGATGAGCGCACCTGAAACGCTAACCGTACCATGAATTACGGGAAAGGAACGAATCAACTGCAAGCGGCGTTTTACGCCATTTGCGGTTGCTTTGGTTATTTCCCATAAGTTGAGGTTCAGTTCGGCTCGAGGATGTATACATAGCATAAGAATAGTTTGAACACTGCGGCTATACTGAACTGCCAAACTAAACTAAATTCAATTTTATAAGCGACAAACACAACTACCTTGAAAACACATCCTAAAAAGCGTCCAATCACGAGAACACACACCAACTATCTGCAAAATATTTGTTAGGTCTGTACAGACCTTGTAATGTTTGTAGACGCAACAAGTTTAGAAAAAATAAATTCCGCTACGAAATATACAAGATCGAGCTATTTCTGCGAACGTTGCATTCTAACAAGCCAGAAAAAATGTTAAGCTACTTATAAAAAATCTAAAATATCTCATCGGAGAGTTAAAGAAGGTCATCATTTGATTTGGTAAGTCCTCGGTATACAAAGGAAACAAATGAATTCAGAAGAAAATGAAAACGTGAATTTACAGCAAACATTAAGGACGGGTTGTTTCGGAGAACTTGAACAATTCTTCAAATTTCAAAGTTAATTTTCAAGTTCTGTAAAAGATATTTATAAGTTCTGTTTTTATTTCAGTTCTGTCAAGCAACTAGCCAATAATGATATAATAACAGAATTTGAATAGGACTTTCACAGAACCCGTAAATGAATGTTGAAATTTGATGAAATGTTCAAATTCTCCGAAACAACCCGTCCTAATTATCATTGCTTTGTTATTGTGAATCGATGAAGAATGTTTATCATTCTAAATCCGTCCGTAATTATTAACACACGTCTTGCATTAAAACGAAAAGGACAGAAAATACCTTACAGTTGAATGTTTTTAATCAAACTTCAGTAGAAAATAGAACACAAATGTTTTTCAAAATCACACTCTTTTAGATTGTCAAATAAAAGGGTTTCATTGTTATAAAATTGTTAGGCACAATCGTCAAATTAATCAATCTGCTGCACATGATGGAAGCGGTAGCTTACGATGTATCTCTCATGGTTTAAATTGTTAGGCACAGTCGTTAAACTAATCAATCTGCTGCACATGATGCAAGCTTTAGCTTACAATGTATCTCTCATGGTTTAAAATAATTAATTCATGATTTAACTGAAAGAAGGATAAGTTCAAAATTTAAAAAATTGCATCTCACAAACCTGGAGCAGGTTTCAACTGTGGAAGCAGTGCATCTTCTCGCTCTTCTTGTGTTGAAGGCCGATTTCTTCTCTTTTTCAGAACTTGAGCTTCAGGAGATTCAGGTTCCGCCAACCCTATATTTTCAACGTTTTCTTTGGACTTAGATTCATCAACATCAGAAATGGCACTGGTAGAACATTGCGGTAAATCAATGTTGCTTTGCTCTTGACCCGATTCGTTCTTGTCAATATCTGTGGATACCTTGGGTCTGTTTTTACCCTTTGGCCGGTCATTGTTATCGCAAGAAATCAACTCCAGAGCAGAGCTTATACGCCCATTTTCGGGAGTCAGCATCACAGCCAGACTGTCTGAAAATAGAAAACAAATGGATTGTAAATTTGGACAGTTGAATTAATGCATAGTTCGGTGTTCTGTGCAATAACAGATATATATTTTTATATCTACCAAATGGTTTAAATGTAATGTTTTTGAGGTCTACACTAAATCCTTGAATAAAATAAACACACAATGGCACTTTGGCTATCCAAAGTTAATACACACACTTATTACAACAAAAATTGTAAAAGCCATTTTAACATTTTCTGTGTTGATAGCCATAGAAGAAAAGGTTTATAATATTATGCTGTCATTAGATTTTTTTCAATTTTTATTTCTTTCATGTGAATACCGCACAAGAGTCCCAACTGCTCCCAACTGTCTGAAGGTAGGGCGGAGGGGAAAGAGATGGGGAAGAGGAAGTTGGGGGAGTACCTATTCAGATGTGGTCACCAAAAAACATTTCAAGCAACATTTGAATTCTGAATAGTGGTCTTACACAAGGGCGATACTGAGAGTATCTTCCACTCCGGAACATGCCGCAAATACACCTTATATTATTTTAAGTTATTTAATCGTGAAATAACAGATATTAATCAAATAAAATTTACCTGCGCACGCCGGGATTTGAACCCGTGACCTCAGGGTTGCCAGTTGAGAGCCTTACACCTCAACCACGGAGGCCGTCAAACCTGGCCGTCTGATTTATTAATTGATTGAAAGGTACTCCGGTGGTGGGAGATACTTAGAGTATCTTCCACTCTGGAACGTGCCGCAAGTATACTATATATTATTTTTAAATGGATAACACAACACATAAACACAAATTCATCAAATAAAATTTACTTGCGCACGCAGGGATTTAAACCCGTGACCTTTGGTTTGCTAGTCAAGTGCCTTACCCCTCGACCACGGATGCAATCATATAACACATGCAAAACTGGAAAAAACCTTGTTTATTTATGACAGTACACGCTGTTGATTTTTATCATCCTGAGATATAGGACAGCGGGCTTGTCTAGTCAACTTTTCCAATTCATGCTGGTTTCAAATTTAAGCAGTTTACATATTTTTTGAGATAGATTATAAGTATAAATAACCTGTAATATTTGACGAGAGTGAAAGCCATTTTTCATAGATATCATAGGGATACGGAGCGAGAAACCTGTCCAAGTTTAGCAAGTTGTCCTTCAGCTTAATAATGCTTTCTTCGCAAATATTTTCCCTGCTAAGGTCTTCCGTTTCTTTATTCCACATTTTGACGATAAAATCTTTCGGGTGAAAGTGATGTAGGAAGCCAACCCTGGAAATACAAACTCATTTATTAATGGCCACAGTTATGGATGAGTATATGAATCTTGCAGATGAGGAAAGTTAATTTATTGAAGTAACACCTCTTTCCAACATAATTAGAACAAGAAACAGCTACACTCAGCGTCACAAAAATGGCACATCTTTGAAAATATGTTTCATCAATTGAAAGTACATTTAACAACCTCTTATTAGACAATAGTTTCATTTAATAAATGATACACATTTCTTGAGTACAGGACGTTAAAAAAATGTTGCGCATATACTTTTTACAGGTGCCACAACTTGTGTTATCTTCCTGGGCTATAAAGGGAGCAGTTTACTTCAAATATAGGTCATTCACTATCCGAATGTTGAAGAGGACACACGTGAATAATTAGCCCCAGAAAACAACCCCTTAAAATGGACACCACTGCTAACGAAGCCGCTCAAGTGGTGGCACTACCGCAATCAGGGATGCGACATTGTGATGTTGCTCGGCTGTAGATTATAGTGCATAGGTACTTACAAAATAAGCTAAAAATTAAAAATTAAAGTACCACATTTACGCTTGCAAGAACACTCCATCTTGTAAACTTATTCAAACACAAAACGTGGCAGAACGAAACAAACAGAAATACATGCAACAGTTGCTAAAATACACAGATGAAATGTCCTAAAACAAAAAACAAAAATAATTAACCCTGGTGACGGTTAAAATAGTAATGTAATGGTAATGGTAAGTTGGTATAGTAACTGAGTGTGTAAGACCCAAATCGTCAGTGAACAAAGCTTGGCGCTAGAGTCTAGGCACATGGCAAACATACTGAATTTGATATACAAATACAGGCGAATTACAGAGTTTGATTTGTGCTTTCAACTAGTAAAAACAACAGTTTCCGGAAATGGAAAATAATGCATTTTAGTAGATATTTCGTAAAAAAATCGATAATTTTATGTCTTTTCTTCACGCCATGTTTAGACATAATAATATTAAAACAAGTTTTTTAGGCTAGTTTTTAATTAAACTCAAACTAAGAAAGTTTTTTGGAATCAGATGTTTAAATTTTGGTTTAAATAAGAGAAAAAAAAAACTAACTAACTATGACATCAATAACAGTGGACGCCAAGTACAATCAATTTTAACAAAATAACTTTTAAAATGCATTATTATCTATTTCCGGAAACTGAAATACTTACTTCTTATTATTATCTAACCAATAAAGTGTTTTTAAAATAAAATTAAGTGTATTAAGCGTGTCCCTATTTTCTGTACATTTACCAATAGCTCATAAATAGTTCGACGTTCCTCTTAAAATAAAGATAAATATTTCACTAACCGCCGCACTTTTAATAGGCACATAATATGTAAATTACACTTCGTTTCAACTTAATTTCTACAAGAAACAACGATTTACATCAGGATAGATGATAAAAGATGCATTATAATTACATTTTTATTAAATCAAAGTTCAAAATTCACCTTATAAAACGATCCCTTTGCAGCCATTTAGGACTTTCTCTTGTATGGAATGACACTTGCGAAAGTTTCGGTTCGATCTAAATACATTAACCTAACCTAATACACATAAAATACGTTTACCCAATCTAATAACCTATTCTGTGCATGTAACTAGTTGTTTCTTGTAGTAATTGTTAAAAAAATTGTAATTTCCATCATCTGTGTATAAAAGTGCGGCGATTAGGAAAATAATTACCAAAATAAAAGAGGCTTCATTGGTATTTACATACTAATAGATATTGCGAAGATCGATAACGTCAAACACAAGACCCAACTTTGCACAAAGTGCAAAATAAAATATTACAGTAGTATAGTATAACTTAAAGTAGTGTGGGATAGTTCTGAAATGAGGCTGTCAACTTTATTATCTATTTATAGATGACTTTCTGAAAATATGAGATTTGAGTTTCGCAATGATTCCCGATGAATCTTTTTCAGTTTTAGTTCGTGCCGTGGGTATTTAATAAACAGTAGTTCATTACCTCGGTGCTACTTCTCCTGTGGTTTTGCTCACGGCAGCATAGTGAATAAAATGGATACCAGGAGGTATCATTTTAATTCCCCTAAAATCTCCAGCAGTATTCCATGATTTCATATCAATTCCGAACTCGGTTCCTTCAGGAACTCCCAGAAAGACTAAAGTGCCGTCTTCCAAAAGCAAACGCTTGGCCAAGTCTTGTTCCATCTCTATAGACGACATTTGGAAGAGCTTTAATACAGAAGGTTACAGTTTATAATTAAAATTTTACTGAACTATTAAACGACACGCGCTAAAACGTTGGTAAAAAGTAATCTTGCACAAATTTGACAGTTCTGTTTTTTCTTCTATGGAAATATAATCGATGAACATAACGATGATAGTAGTACAGCCAGTGTGGTCAATGTTTTTGAAGGGGGCATTTTAGAACTTTATTTCTATCACGGGAGGTATAAAGAGTCTGTCATTAAGGGGACGGTATCAAATCTCGACTTCAGTACAGTTAGGTATTATTGCTACTTGTAAATGAATCGGTCGGCCGCTAGAACAGCTGCGGTTTCAAAACCAACACCGCGTCTTTTGAGTAGATAGGGGGATGATTGACACGGTTTTGATAAAATACGATATAAAAATACACGTGCTTTATAAAATTTATATTTATTTACTAAATAATGGATACAACTTGACAGAATAAAAATCATACTAGCAAAATAATGGATATACAGTCACATCTTTTGCGCCCTGGACCTTTTTTGACGTCTCAGTTTTTTACTCAAAGTCACATAGAATCTAATCGTGTTTTGACTTGGAAAAGATTTTTGGTTCATAAATTTGATTGTATGGTTTGTGTAATGACAATAACTGTTTTTTTTAATATAATATTACCAGAAAGCAATGGGTGTGAAAAAAGGGAAAACGTAAAATTAAGTTACGTCAAATATTTTTTGATTATATATTTAGTGCGATAGAAATGGAAAAAAGTTTATTTGTAAATCATGAATGTAATTTGAAAATTTATTTCAATGTTTTTTTCGTACTCGGGAAAGAATATATTTTACAATATTAACTTAGATATACAAAAAAGTAGAATGAAGTATATAAACTAAGAAAAAAACACAGTCTAAGATAGATATAAAGAAGCTGATAAAAATTGATATAAAATTATCTAAATGTCTTGGTTAAAAATACTTATGTTTTTAGCATAATATCCTCGAAAAGTGCCAAAACTTTGGCTTTCTTTGTGGTTAAGGCTATTAAAAAAGTTTTTTGTACATTGTATAAAATACACTATAATTCTTACTATGCATGTTACCGGTAATATATTATTTTATATTTATTTTCTCTCTCTCTCATATATATATATTTTTTTTAATAATTTATTTATAATACTACTACCCGGAATTAGCCATCAACGAAATTCAGTGCATTTATCAATGGATCTGATAGACATTAGGTAAGTTTTTAGATTTCACGGCCAAAAGCATTTTTGTTGTTTGTTTTTGGGGTGTTATGCCGTGTTGCGCTAACTCCTTCTTTAGCCGACGTTTCGGAGAGCGTTGCAGTGTCCATCATCAGGGCAGATCCGGTAGATCACATCTTCGGATCTACCTGATCTGCCCTGATGATGGACACTGCAACGCTGTCCGAAACGTCGGCTAAAGAAGGAGTTAGCGCAACACGGCATAACACCCACACTAAACTGATAGACATTGTTCCCAATCTTAGCGACAGTTTGAAAGGAATCGGTAGAATCGTTGAAAGCACCTTCACACTAGTCTCGCAAAGTCCATCTCCAAACTCCGTAATCCAGATTTTGCACCAAATCGGCAGAAAACTCAAGAAATTCGAGCTGGATGCTGAAGTTATGACGTTAGATCCGAGTTCAATGCACATCCAAACTCCTTAATCCCGATTTTGAACCAAATCAGTAGAAAACTCGAAAAATTCAAAATGGATGCGAACATTATGCATTTTGACATTAGATCCGAGTTCAATGCACATCTAAACTCCCTAATCCCGATTTTGAACTAAATCGGTAGAGAACTGAAGAAATCCAAGATGGATGCTGAAATTATGCATTTTGACATTAGATCCGAGTACAGTGCACATCCAAACTCCCTAATCCCGATTTTGAACTAAATCGGTAGAGAACTGGAGAAATTTATGATTGATGCCGAAATAATGCATTTTGAAATTAGATCCGAGTTCAAGCCACCACCTACTCCGTTTTACCGACTTCGATAGAAGTCGGTAAAAAATTGTAGAAAACGTGTCCATCGGAATGATGTATTTTGACAAACCTTATTCTTCTTTTCCTCCAGTGGAGCGGTCTCTTTCGGCGCTGTACGCGCGAGTCCCTTTATTATTTCCCATTTATGTGCCCCTTTATTATTTCCCATTTATGTGCCCCTTTATTATTTACGTATTGGTACCTGAAAAAGGTAAAAAAAAGTTGAGACCGTAAAACAAGTTTCAAATTATATATTTCAAAATAAATAATATTTAATTTCCACTTACCCCTTGGCTATAGCACCAATCTCCTCTGGATTCCTATTAGAAATTTGAAAGTTGGCCGAGCACTGGAGAATAAACAAAATAAGCGTGCTCTCACTTCCGAATAGAAGTGAGTCGTTCGCGAACGAGTCGGCTCAGTGAACCGGATCTTTACGCGGATCCGTAAGATCCGGTTCCCAAATCAGCCGCTCACTCGTTCGCGGATCAGTAGTGACTCACCCGTTCGGGAACGGGGAGCCGGTGACCCGCTTCACTCGTTCGCGAACGGTGAGCCGGTGAGCCGGTTCACTCGTTCGCGAACGGTGAGCCGGTGACCCGCTTCACTCGTTCGCGAACGGTGAGCCGGTGAGCAGGTGACCCGCCAGACCCGAAGAGCCGACTCACCCGTTCGCGAACGAAGATCCGCATACATCGTTCAACGGATCTCACGGCTCGCGGGTCACTACTGACTTACTGACCGGATTAATCATCGATAAGACATAATAATATTGGTATTCCCGCTTGCATAACATTTTAGTTGTTGTGTCGGCACTTATTTAGTTTATTATAACAGGAACAATGACGAGTTGTATTATGTTCATGGTTTATTTTCAGTTGATCATTGATATCTAAATAATGTTGGTAATGAGCACTTAGAACGACGTTTAACTATTATTCTCACACCGAAGTATTTTGTTTCACAACACATTTTTTATATTATTATTAAATTAATTTTAAATAGATTTAAGTTTATTTTTATTGTTCTATATTTTAATACGATTCGCTAATTGATTTTTTAAAGTTAATTTAAGGAAACTTTTTCATAGTATTGATATAGATTATAGATTGTAATTTAAAAATAACACATCTGACAATTTGACGATGTCATTCTGGATCTTTTTTGAGTAAGAAACTAACATTTGACATTCGAAAATATCCTTTCACAGGGCACCGAGGTTGCTGTTATACATAGTCTTTTTTTAACGATTGCATAAAGCCGGGGGTAGATAGCTTTTCTAGTGGAAATTATGGTTATTTTAAAATAAGGCTATTTTAAAGTACGTAATTATGTTTTCCGGGTAAAAAAATTAACAAGCGATAAGAATCGTGATTCAGCGATTACCATACGATTGAAGTTTGACGTTTCATACCAAAAACCTAACAATACAAAATATTTCTCGATATCATTTTTTTCATTTTTACAAAAGGGTATTCCAATAATATTGGGAATCCCTTTTGAATGTGATCATAAATATACGATATTTAGATCGATGTTCCTAGGCAAAAATATTGTCTTCGAAATTTACCAGTCACCAAATACCATTTTTTGCGATTTCTCAAGGTTGTGAAAAATACATGCGACCATAAACAATATAATTGCACTCAGCCTACTTAATTCGTTCAATCGCCTAAAGAAGCAAAAATGTCGGAATGTTTCCTCACGATAACAAGGGATCTTTGTCAAACGCAACCTTTTACATTGAGATGAAAAATCGTAAAAACCTAAAAATATTTTAAATACAACTTCTATAAAAGAAAAATGAAAAATGGGGGGGGGGAACCGGCTCAATCGAGCCGGTTCACTGAAGCGGATCTTTCAAGTGAACGGGACCTAGTGAAGCGGCTCCCTCAACTGAGCCGCTTCGCCCATCTCTACTTCCGAATTCACCTCGAGACTGACAGTGACTAGCGGTGTTCGGTCAAGCTATGGACAATGATTTTATCCATAGGATTTTGTATGACGGAAAATAATTGAAATATTCGGGAAGTTTAATTGAATCACAACAAAAATCCATATATGTTAAAGTGTTTTTTATTTATTTAAAATGACCTGTATCATATTTACTTTGAGATGACCGATGGATTTTAAAAAAAAATCTCTCTGATAGGAGCTATTCTGCTTCCAGCGAAGGCATTTTTGAAGTTTTACGTAAAGTTGCAATGTGTATTTCATATAGAATAAAAAAGTTTACGATAAAAAAAGTTAATTCACTGGTAACATAAGACATTTTTCTAACTACCCCTATAGAATTTTTAGATAAATTATTAGTGGTATTCCTTTTACTAGGTAAATACAAAGTGATGTTTAGCGCTATTTATGATACTTCCCCCTTAATGAAATTTTTGATTTTTCATATTTTCAATCTCGGGGACAACATTTTCACTCGGTATCAAAATAAAAAATCTCTAAAATTCATTTTGACAAAAATAGTCATTTGTAAGTCAATCACCCAATAGAAGTAATCACAGATTATCAATTTGATATCGTTCTCCTGAAAAGATGTTGTTTTTGACTTTCACTGTTTATGCTTAGCGTAATAGATTTATTTCGATTTACGATGTTAAAATTCATTTTTATAACTTTAAATGGTGTATCATATAATGATATCACAGCAATTTTTGATTCGAAAAGTCATTAAAAAGTAAAAATTACTCACAAAGATTCATTTCTCGCGATTAAAACGTGTTATGACTTAAAAATCTTCTTATTTTATTTGCTAATACCACACATTAATCCCAGATCTTCAATAATATCGGAACTTGTGGAGTATAATTCAACTTATTTATCACAGCACCTCACATTTTCAAACCTAAAATCAAAAAATAACATTCATACAATACTTTTTAATCTCCACAGACAAGTTCCATCCTCTTCCGCTCCTCCCACCATCCCATCTCCATAGGCTAATGTAACTCCTTTCTCTTTCATGTTCACTAAATTAAGATATATCAGTGAAAACCTATTATTGATTGAATGAATATTCATATTTTACCATACAAAATAAAGTACACTTTTTTTTATTTATTTCTATACATACATTACAGTATCTACCAAATTATTTACATTTGTATAAAATATATATATTTAAAAATGTTGTTAATAAGGTGTTTGTTTTATGCTGGGTGTAAGGTAGGTTTGAGTAGGTGACACTGTGGTGGGTAATGTTATATGTTTCGTGAACACCTCACTAGGAGAACCTGTGCTGAGGTCTTTACGTGGTTATGATTAAGAGGTACAAGTATTTATATGTAATGGTTTAATTTTCTTATATAAATGTAATTTTGGTTTTTAAATCTTTGTAATGGTTATTGTACATTTATGTTTATAAATAAGGAATTAAATATATTAAATTTATGATAGGAATTAAATATATATAAGTAAACACATGTATATATACATACACAGATACACATTCATTAGACACTATCTGTCAGTTTTCCCAAAAAAATAAAATAAAAATGAACTTTAGCATCCCCGACTGGAGTAAGTGACGAGAGCGAAGGAATTGTAAAATTTGTTATAACTCTTACAGAGACTCGGAATTTCGAAATACAACTCATGAAAATTTTTATACATTCTATCTCCAATTGGGGTACCTATGTGATGAGAGTGTAACATGAATTGTTACATTCAGAAGACACGGATAAAGCGCCTCACGCGTATTTTTTTTAGGACTGAGAGCAAACCATATTATACAGGGTGTATCGGCAAGTACCCGACAAACTTTAACCAGCTATTCCTCAGCACATTTGGAGTAAAAAATGTTATGGGCGCTTTGCTGTCCGGTAACATTTTTTTTCCATTAAAAACAAAAAATAAATAAAAAATCCACACTCCGTCACTGTCATCTGCATTGAATCACGTGTTTAACAGCTGTTATTAGCAAGTGTGTCAAAAAGTGTCCTCGCTCTTTCGTACACACTAAATAATAATAGTTAAAAATGAGACGAATGGTGCCGTGCCATTTCGTTGTGATTGTAAAAGCGCGCCAACGTAGGTACGTAGTACATTATTCAACGAAACTCGAACAAAATATTGCCAGATGGGTTTTCAAACTTTGACAAAGGATACAAAATTGGTGACATGTGGTGAAAATATGAATAATAAATTTTTATTAAAAAAAAATGTTACCGGACAGCAAAGTGCCCATAACATTTTTTACTCCAAATGTGCTAAGGAATAGCTGGTTAAAGTTTGTCGGGTACGTGCCGATACACCCTGTATGCTTTAGATTTTTATTTTTCCCAAAATTTCAAAAATATTTGGATACAAATTTTGTTGTTGTACATATATAATTTTGGAAAAATGATTTTTTTAACATTCTTTCCGACTACCACACTAGGCCCACGCCCGTATTAGTATTAAATGGAAATCTTTTAAGACGAGACAATGCCCTAAAATAAAGAATCTTAACGACGCACGTTTTTTCCAAGTCCTGTGTCCTCAATGTGTATCATTTTCACAGCACCCCCAAACGCATTGATGCTTATCATCCTCCTCTTGATGTTATTATTTCTAATGTACATGTTACTACTTATAAATTGTCTTTCAGTTAACAATTTTTTTTTCAATGCTGATTATGAGAAAATTTTGTAATTATCTTCATCTGTGCAATATATTTATATCAATACAGTTACTAATAATTTCTATGCTGTTTTGGAAATGGCTATTAGCAGGTTAATTCCAACCACAATGTGTAAGCCTAACACTTACCCGAAGTGGAACTCCAAAGAACATAACTCTCATCTAATCACCAAAAAACTCAAACATAAAAAATAAAAATTATTTCAAAAAAATTCTGATTACAATGAATTTAAAATCTTTAAAAACTTTTTGTAAAAAAATGTCCATGACCGGCTTTCGTAACTATATAAATAAAATTCAGAGTTTCACAATAAATAATGTTAGTTATTTTTGGAAATGCTATAAATCACTTAAAGAGGGTAATTCTGATTTCTCTAGCATTATGCACCTAAATGGAAGCCATTGCAATAATACTGATGGAATTGTTAACTTGTTTGCAAACTTTTTCGGAAGTGTTTGTTCAGCTGACTTAATCGAAGAGCAATTACTTTGATGCATTCTTTGATAAATATTGCGGCAATATGATCCGGTCTCGCAGATTTGAAGCTATGCTGAGTTTTTATTACAGTTTTACATCACAGAGACTTATGGTACATTGTGAAATATCAAGAGTTTTATCCGGAGTTGTTGTTGGTATAGGGAGCATTATTTAACTAAACTTTGGAATCTCTCTTTACGTAGTGAAATTTTTCTTGACAAGTGGAAAATCAGTTACTTGACTCCGATTTTTAAAAAGTGTGACAAAAGTGATGTTTGTAATTACAGACGGATATGTATTCAATCGACCATACCTAAACTCTTCGAAAGCCTTATACCGGTAAGTAATTACACAAATAAAACTTATAATATCACCTCACAGGTGATAGACTGAAGTACTCTTTCCAATTTAATTATCTATGAACATTTTATAACTTTTAAAAAACAAAAACAAGTGGACTCGGTTTATAGTGATTTTAGAAAAGCCTTTGATGCAGCTTCCCATAAAATTTTATTTGGAAACTAAAAAGCTTGGTATACGGGGCAACATATTAGCCTGGTTTAAGAGCTATCTTACTGGTAGACAACAAATTTTTAAAATAAAATTCTCCGAGTCAGAAAAAAATAATGCAACAAGTGGAGTCCCACGGGGTTCACACTTTGGTCCAATATTGTTTATTATGTTGATAAATTATTTTACAAAAATATTTCATGATGTATTTATCTTACTTTTTGCTGATGACCACAACATTTTTAGAATTGTTCAGAACATTTGTCGTTAGAATATTCTTCAAGAATTTCGTGTAATGAAAACAGACTTTACTTAAATATCTTAAAATGTTAAATAGTCAGACTTTATCAAATGAAAAATCCAGTGATCTTTAATTACAACATTGACAACAATACTGTTGAAACATTAACACACATTAAAGACTTAGGCATCACGTTTCGATCAAATCTATCCTTTGCTAACCACATAACGGAAATCTGTGACAAGGGTTTTCAAATATTGTAATTTATAAGGTTAATACTAGGTTAACTATAAATTTCAACAATATTAAGTGTATTAAACTGTTATATTTTGCCTTTGTTAAAAGTGAACTTGAATACAATTCTCCTGTTTGGAACCCACATTACAATATTCATGTAGAAGCTATTGAAAGAATGCAAAATAAACTCTTACGTTTTCTAAGTTTTAAAAGAGATATTCCAGCAATTTGGTTGAATTACAATACTCTTTTAAATGTAATGAATATGTTTAAATTGTCTTACAGAAGGATTTTCACTGACTTGGTATTTCTATATAAAATTCTAAATGATGCATTTAATAGTCCAGAATTGCTTGAATTGATAAACTTTCGGAATCCACTACGTAATACTAGAAGTCGGCATTTATTTTAGTGCAGAAATTCTGGTACTAACTACCATATTATGTATTTGGTTCGTCGGATCCGATAGTCTAATCAGACAATCGGAAAGCAAAATCGGATGTATTCCCGGCCGAAGACCTGAAAATAATATTATGCATGGTCACTCCACTCCCGGATATTACATTTGATCTCTATATGAACAAAATTTTGAACACATAACACACAACACGTTCTTTTATTAGGTACAGCCGTATTCGTAAAGGCTTTTGAAAAAAAGAGAAATTCGACTTTTTTTGTCAAAAAGACATTTTTTAAGAAACTTTTTTCTAGTATTTTTCTTAAAACACCGAGTCTTAAAAATAAACATGAATGAACAATCCCGGGCAACACCGACCACAATTGAGGAATTAAATATGCAATTTTCCCACTGTAATTGTTCATCAAAGGGAAATAAATTGGATTTCCCATACACGAAAAATATCCAAACTAATGAGCTACATAAAGAAGAGGAAGAATTAGAGCGAGCACCGCAGAAGAGTTCATTTAAAGTCTCGGGATATTCATCTCTTCACCGGCAACGCCAAAAGGATAGAGCGGAACCCTAAACCAACTTCATACTGAACTCGTGATGAATTTTAAATTGAAAAATTCCAATTTGGATCTAAACCGTTTCCGTCACCTAGTGACAGTGGGTGACATTTTGGTTTTATCTCCCTATCCCCTTTGCGAATAGATCTCAAAGTACGGGTTATGGGAGGAGGGGTACTTACTAAACTCACTGCATACTAATTTTAAAAGTTTTTCCTACCACTTATCGATATAATGAGGTGGACACGGAACAAAATACATCTGGTAGGGTTGATTTTATTTTGTGAACCACTTTCGATTCCTCATTTCATAAAAAAATAAGATAATCAGGTACCGCTATCAGGTGCCTGCCAGAATATACTTTTTTCAGGTTTAATTTTTTAAACTTGTAATAATATTTTTACAACCATCAGTAGAAGATAATAATAAAAACGGTAGAAGTGTTCCAAGTCCAAATGCTTTGTAAAAGAGAACACATTTTTTCATTTCAGCATATCGCTCGCCATACATTCCCATTAATAGTAAATGGAGGCGATATACTGAAAAAGGCCAAGCCATGATGCGTATAGCGTAATATTTAATATAAAATTTCTCAGACAAGTGTACAATGCGTTATATGCATTAACTTTTATTTGACAACGTCCTCGTTATTATAGAATTTGCGCACTTGAAGTTGAACGGCACAAAACTGCGCTAAGCATGTTGTTATGATATTATTATTACAGATAAGCAATCTTTAAAGAATTTTCTTGTACCATTCTAGCAGGACGTCAGTATTGAATATTATTTTTCTTTCAATTGCCTGTAATATTTGACATACCTAGGTACTAAATATTTAAATTTTCTATCACAACCTTAGGAAAACCTAAAAATAGTCTGCTGAAATTCTACAAGAAGAAAAATGACTATTCCTAATTTACTAAGAATCTCTTTAAATTATTGGTAACTCCGGTTAAGAACGGAATTGCAGGCCTTACGAATGAATTAACAAGTTTCTTGAAAAACTTTTAGTAAATTACCAATATATTATCATGATGTCAGAACACGTTTCATGAAAATCCGAATATTTTTCCATTACAATGAAAAGTCTTTGTATCGTCGTGATATATTATACAGGCAAATCGATAATACGTTCATAAATTGATGCTTTGTTAATTTATCGTGAGGGCAAAAATCGATTTCTTTCCGTGTGGAACCTTGAAAAATGTCGAACTCGTTCTGTCTTCAAGTCAACCACCCTCAGCTCGCATCGCCATTCAATCATGAGCTATAGAGCTTTGAATTAATAATTTATTTGCCACAAAACAAGAAAAGACGCTATATTATGGTTTATGCATACTTTCAATGTTTTTCCCGATGAGATACAAAATTAATTTAAAATACATAGTGATCTTATAAAGTAATTTCTTGTAGATAAAAGTTTTTCGTTAACTGTTCAGTTTTTCAAAAAAACATGAAAGAAACCCTAATTTTGTAACAAAATAATAAAATAAATCTTAATCTGAGATATGTCTAACAGTGACCCCGGTACGTCGGGTGCGTCCACAGATCAGTATCATCCATGTTTGGGATGTGTGATTGAGTGACGTCACCATGCCATTGTCGCTATTGTAACCGCGCGGCGAATTAACCGCCCGACCGCCCTGTAATTACAGCCGCCTCACGTCGCGGCCGTCCCCCGGCCCCGTCAGCCGCACTATATTTACATAAGCTAGGGTTGGCTGATTGCTAAAAGGTATTTGATGATTTGTGCGGTAAGGGGTACTTGTCCGCTCTATTACTTGACGATGATATCGAAAAAAGAAAAATAAACAATAATACAAATTCTTCACACTGCATCTCCAAAGATAACATATAAGTTCCGAGAAAACGATTTCCATCAGGGCCAACTATGTGGGGTTTAAAAAAATATAGAACAGATATACATTATGCAGATAACGGGGTAGGTTCCTAGATACATAAGCTAAGCAATTTTTTACCGTAAACAGTATTAAAAAAATACAAGTCGATTAGTCTGCAACAAAGGGAGGAGAATTTTTCCGATCCGATGCCTATCGTTCTGCTACTGAGAACTCCATTTTAATGGAGTTATTTTTTCTGTTACATGCGTCATTCTATCATTGGTGCTGTATGTGTATATGATATTGTGAAAAAAGGTCCGTTTGTTAGTTACTCTTTTAACCGCCTTCACAGATGATTTTGTTTATCTGTACCTCAAATACCCACAGATTCTTTTGGGTTTGTAAATATTACTCATCGCTGTCCTAGTTCTTGTATGTTCAATAGACCTTTTTTTGCAAAACTGAGTTATGAATGCCAATATGTTCATTAGCCTATTGCGCATTAATGAAGTTCAAAAAAACCATATTTTTTGGTTTTTAAGTGACATTTTAAGCATTTTTCGAGTGCCAATATCCACTCACGGAATAATGTTTCAGTTCTTATTTGTTCAATCTCCTGGATATTGAACATTCAAACACTCAAAGTTATGAATATAATATTTTTTTAAAAGTTCATAGATATTTGTTCAACATCCCGCAGAAGGTTGAGGTCTTGAATGTTCAATCTCCACTGTCAACCAGCCGGCTAGTTAAAATGTGCGGCCATGTTGATTTTTAGTTGTTTTCTAACAACGAAATTGTTCTACTAAAAATACGTTTAATTGCGAATATATACTGTTATTGAACTAAAAATTGACTTCACCGACTCCAGAATCAATAAACCTTAGAACAGTAGCTCAAATAGAAAGGTAAGTCTTAAAATTATGTCATTTATAGGCTTTTTCACCATATTTTACGTACTTCTTGAATTTGCCTGGCAAATATACAGGATGCTTCATTTATTATTTATTTATTCAATTATTTATTTACAAACTTAGGATTTTTACCTAAAATGAGTATTAATAAATTATATTAGTGCATTAAAACTTATTTTTATTCAAGAAATACAACAAAAGAGCCAGGAAATGGAAATGTGCAAAAAGTCGACTGTCCTCATAGTCTGATTGAAAGACATCTACGACACATATTTAGTCCGTTATCGCTGCTGAGATCGCTGATGAAAACGAAGTCCAAATATTTCAGTTTTGAATTCATTCAATTAAAAGTTTCTGATTTTTTGTTTTTTTTAGTCACATAAAAAACAATAAACATATTCTTATGTAGGAACTACAATAAAACCAACTAGGCAAACGACTAACAACAATAAATGTAATGTTAAATAGCGCACACCCATAACCCGAATCGCGGGATATTATAATTTTAGGATTTTAAGAGCTGAAAGTTTTTAAAAAATAATATTTTACTCACGATAATCAACATAAATAATAAGCTCACGGCAAATAAGACCTTCCGAAAGAAAACAAAAATCTTTCTAAAGTTAGTAAACTTTAAAAAATAGATTTATCAAATGTAGGTAACGAAACAATACAAAAAACAAATTTTCAGCTGAAAATTGAACTTCAATAATTTTACGCATCACTCGGGATTTTTTTTTATGGAATACCGCACACAGTCTCAACTGCTCCCAACCATCTGGAGCCAGTGAGACTATGGAATCCGCAATTGGGGTATATTAGTATATTGTGAGGCTGAAGGTAGTGTGGAGGGGAAGGAGATGGAGAGGAGAAAGAGAGGAAGGAGGATGAAGGAGAAGAGAGATGGTATATGAGTATCTATTCAGATCTGATCACCAAACACGGCTAAAGCCATTTCAATTTCAAGGTCATTTCTTCAGGTCGCGAGTTGCGAGACACAGTCGCGAGTTGCGAGTCGCGGTTCAGGTCAAGATATGGTGGTCTTTACACCATATCTTCCTCTCTGGAACATGCCGCAAATAGACTATATGTTATTTTAAATGAATAATTTGTGAAATAACATAAATGAATCAAATAAAATTTACTTGCGCACGCCGGGATTTGAATCCGCGACCTCCGGATATCTAGTCAAGAGTACCCCTAGACCACGGAGGCCGTAATACGTACGATGTAAGAATATTTCTCATCACGCATGCACCGACAACCGATAGTAGTATATTAGCGGTAGGTACCTTTGTACTTGTGCATTGTTTTCAAACTTCCAAAATATCGGATGATTTATATAGAGCAGTTTTTGTGAAAAATCAACTCAAGGACTCTGTTTGTATATTTTAAAGTAATACTACTAGTCAACTACTAACTAAGATAAAAGTAAAGTATTTGAAATCTGAAAATCACCCTGTATATACAATTTACCACTAATTGGCTAATTGAACAAAAAATACTTCAAACTTATGGGAGCCGAATTGTTCAATCTCCAGACGATATGTTCAGTATCCAAAATAATCATTCATCATTTTCAAGCCATGTTCAACGTCCACCTTTAAAGTCATAATATGGGCTTAATATAGCTTCAATCTTCAAAAAATGATCTTTAATAATTTCCTGTTACACATGTGTATTAAACGAAATGACCAAAATCGAGAATTTTTTAGAATTTGCCTGTAAAAACAAAAAAAAACGTCTCCTGTAAAATTTGCTAAATGGTCTATTGAACATACAAGAACTAAGGCAGCGTCATGTCAAGAAATGCTTAGACCTTAAAGATAGCAATACGTATTTAATCATGAAAACGGCTCTGTTTCAAAATATGTAGACGTGATCAATTTGTATTACAGTTTTTTGCTAAAAAATCCCGGAATCCACTGGTCCATCAATCCTCCTCTTTTGAAGGCGATTAGGGTATGAGGTTGCTACTTCAGGGATTAATCATTTTCATAACGATAATCGAGTTTACTTTTAAAACGAATAATAGTAATTATTTATTTCGGTAACGGGATAACTCAACACACCTTCAAAAAGTCATGAAAAAGTATGAAACCAAAACTTGGTTAAATAGGTTAGGTTTATAGCTTAGTTTTTTAATCGCTTTTAATGACTTTATATCACTCTTTAAAGGTAGGTAGGTAGGTATGTCACTGTGTTGAGTTATCATGGAACCATTTTTTCCAGAAGGTAAGGGGAAGTGTAAAAAAAGTCATTCCATAAATATAAGTTAAATATTTGAATATGACATAAAATATTACAATACATCGTGACATCAGTCACTGATAAATGGTTAATTCCCATGTTTTCTTTTGTATTAAATCTTCAGGTCTACAACTAAGATTTACCAAGAAATGTGTAAATTCCTTATATTTAGATTATTCCTTATAAGGCTCAATTTATTAAAAAAATAGGTAACGTAACTTCAGTTAGAAAAACGTTGTAAGCAATTAATAAGCGGCGAGACGGTCTTCGCCCTCTGGTGATGATAGAGGGTTAAATTATTGCAAATGGCGAGTAATCCAATTGAAACTTTTGTCCCACCTGGTCTCGGGACTTAACTTCTTTTCCATTCTGCCTCGGCTCTTTAATGAAAGTATGAACTTACTACTTAACTTAAGAGGAGTCGGAAATTTTCTCTGAAAAATTGTATTACACGAACCCATCGGAGTAAATATTCAAGCTCGTTTATCCCTGGCATGAACGAGAACGTTTTTAAAAAGATTATGATTTTTTTTTACTATTTTATTATTTTTCATTTGAGCGAGCTTTTACATAATTTTGTTGTTTTTCATTTGATAATTTTTGTTTTTTTTGTTGTTTTTAAATATTTATTTAGATGTATGCAAAATAATATATACCTACTATGTCTGAGTAGATTTTTGTACTTGTATGTGTATGAACTGTGTTTTTATAACTGGATTGTTTTCACGTAAGTAAGAACATCTGTAAAAAAATAGTATACCAAAAGTGGTAAGTACCAATACAAAAGTAGTATATACAAACGCGTAAAATGTTTAACAAAGTTTAATTATTTTATCTTTTTATGCGATTTTTTTTTAGTTTTGAATAGTATTTTTGAATCCATCGACATAATCATAAATAACTAAAATACCACATGTCTTTCTGTAAATCAAAGAAATATACATGCATCTAAGTTTTATGTGTGTGTGTGTGTGTGTGTGTGTGTGTGTGTGTGTGTGTGTGTGTGTGTGTGTGTGTGTGTGTTCTGTAAAAAAAACCAATCACATTGATCTCTATAGATACTTTTTACAAGTTTAAAAAATATATTTTTTAAACACCACTGTTTTATCCTTACACTATAATACCCACCCTCAGGCTTCGCCTTTGTGGGATTTTTTTGTTACTCTTTCATTCTATATTACTATGTATGTACCTGAGTTGTATATGTATCAAAAATTTTGTTAATAAAAAAAATATATTAAAAAAATCTAGGTGAAGTAGGTAGGGAAGAGAAAGGCTTGGATCGTGGTTATTCAGATCTGATCATAGATCAAAGCTAAACAAAATGATTATTAAAAAAAAAAAAATATTTACGGTTTTCAAGCAAAGTTTCAATTCTGAATGTTGTCAGTCTTTCATATGATGCGGAATAAAATATGTTAATGCTTTATACAGGATTTTCCAATAAGAGGTGTTATTTTTATATTCAATCGTAAAAGATCAATGGTTTCGTTGCTTGTGTGGCAAGTAGCGCCGTCTTGTTGAAAACAAACGTTGTCCAGATCAATACCATCCAATTCCAGCCATAATTATTAATCATAAATCATTAATCATCTCTCGATAGCGCAATCCATTCACCGTAACTGTTGCTCCAGCCTCATTTTCGAAAAAGTAAGATCCAATGACTTCGCCGGATCATAAACCGCACCAAACAGTCACACGTTGAGGCTAAAGAGGCTTTTCAACAATAATTCTTGGGTTTTCCGAGCCTCAGATGCGACAATTTTGCTTGTTGACTAAGCCACCGAGGTGGAAATGGGCCTCATCACTCAAGATGATTTGCATTTGATTCACTCAAGTGAATTTTAATAATTTCAATCCATTGTTGAAGCGTGTATCGTTCCATTTTTATTAATGACGTAGTTTCTACTTGTCAAATGTCAAAAAATGACAGCTTCAAAAGTAAGATCCACCGAAATAGCAGGCTATTCAAAATAACACCTCTTATTGGAAAACCCTGAATTATCAAGGTGGGCTTTCGTATATTCACATGAAAGCACGAGATAAACCAAAATACATAAAAACTGTAAGTGCCAAGTGTAAATGTAAACTAAACAAAATGGCGGCATCTATATTCACGATTTTCTCCATGAAAACTGAAAATATCAAATACCCTGTAAGGATATCCCACTCAGCAAAATAATCCAAAACATTCTAAATAATAATGTAATCCAACGAGATACAGAGTCTAAAATATCAGCAAAAATACCGTCGTGGGACGCTTTCACCTGAAATTGTGGGAATTTAGTTTCGTCGGATCCGCAAATAATTTCATGAAAGGATTTTAGCGTCCAGCTTGCAAATTGCATTACAATCATCGATAAAAGATAAACGAGATTGGAATTTAGTTTACAAAAACCTCCGACATGTCTTATTATAATTATTACATATTGAAACAATATTCGATTCAATATCAGATAGCGAAAGAAACTTGACATATATTTTTTTGATTGTTAAGGATGAAAAAATTGCTTCACGATAAATTATTATCGAGACTGTTTATGAATTGTTTTTAAAAATGAATTTTCCTACCTCAAACAAAATGTATTAAAAATGGAGATAATTTTTACTCGTTTTTTCACTTTACATTCTTTCAACTTTTTGTTTTGGAATAGCGCACACATTGTAAAAACAAACATGATATGGCCCCTACATCTGGTAGTTATTTTGTTAGGCTACTAATTGCTTCTTTTTATTTGCATAAGTCAAGTCGCATAAATAAATTTTAAAAGCGAGTTTTTTCATGAAATTTGAAATTTGTTTTTCATTTTATGAGGAATTAAATTTGTTTGGATGTGCTTTCCTAGTACGCTGTGTTGCAATGATTTCAAGGAATGAAAGGAGTACCGTCGTCGATTCGGTAACCGTATTATTACTCCCGTTGATTCTAATGAAACATGTAAATTTCTGCAAGATATGCACGGCAAGACTTCCGCAGTTTTATCGGCCGATGCTGGAAGGTGCTTTGAATAATGAATAACCGCCTGTTAAATGGGTTCTAGAGATATTTAAATAGTTCGATGGTCTGAGAAAGAAATTGATAGCTGTTTGTGGATCAGAAAAGAAAATAAATGATTTGATTTTAAATAATTTAATCAAAAAGAAACGGTTTCATCAACCCGACACCAAAATACATAATACAATATCAATTATCCATCATCATGCATTAAAAGATACGCGATAATTTGGTACATTTTATTTATTGGTATTCGGGTTTAATTTCTCAGAAGTTTTAGAATGGTCTGAACTTATTATGAATATAACTAGAGCAGTCACGTGAAAACCCACCTGAAATTAATTAATTAATTAATTAATTATAGGATTTGTGAAGCTGACAGTATTTCTTAAAAAAAGTATTTCTCTCGGGATCATTGCCTTTCATAAGAAGGGATTTACCTTTCAAATGTTAGTAAACTTGAAAAATTCTGACATACATGTCCAATGACATTATAAACATACAAGACACGTTAAATTCATACTAATAGAAAAAAGTGTACCATCGTTTATGAAAAGGTTAGGCTTGAACGAATAAAATAGCTAGGTATACGAAAGGCCCGCTAAAGTATGTCCACATTGTCCACTGTACCCAATCTAGTGAAAACACACGCGTTGTATCTGTAACGTATTTCCACTATATTATTAATTCATCTAAGTATTTGTCAAACTTAAAAGAAAAAAAATGATATTTCAAATAAAGAATAATTAAATAATAAAAGTGCCTATTTTATCGCTTTTATGATATGCTTTACATAATTATTAACAGTTCCAAATTTGAAAATTAAATGTGAGATGAACTTAAATAATTTTACGCAATTACGCAGGAATATATTTACATCACCTATGCACTGAAAGCTGAAATTGGTATGAAAGAAATTAGTATTAAAGATGGAATAATAATCAAAAATATTATTTAATAAAGCATAAATAAACCGAACTGAAGTTAACATGCCTTTTTAACAGCAGCAAAATTGGGGTGCAATAATGATTCTAATATTTGATGAATTTCACATGAATTATGGCTTAAAACATGTTACAAAGAAAATTGATAAATTATTTTATTTTTGTGATTATCAATACCCAATAATTATAAACCCAGTGGACACATTTTTTTTATTCCGACTGTGTTTTGCTAACGACTGCGTACGGTACAAACTGCCCTCGACCGATTTTTCCAATTTCAATAATCCATAGTGCTTTTGGACTCTGATCATTAAAATAGTAACTGATTTAATTGACAATTTAATCTTCCCAGAAAATTCATCTCATGTAGCAGTAGAAAGTAATACATGTAATTTGAAGCTCCAGTTTCCCCGTAGAATCTGATACGAAAATACGTTAAGTAGTAATAAACAGATTAACGGAAGATGTGTTTACTTCCATCAAGATGAGACTT
Source organism: Hesperophylax magnus (assembly GCA_026573805.1). Classification (NCBI taxonomy): domain Eukaryota; kingdom Metazoa; phylum Arthropoda; class Insecta; order Trichoptera; family Limnephilidae; genus Hesperophylax; species Hesperophylax magnus. The sequence goes on from JAIUSX010000014.1 coordinate 18,139,416, forward strand.
ACTTAGTATATAATATAATATGTATAATTCATAAAAAGGTTCTAGGTATATAGATTGATTAGCAATATTTAGTAGAGAGGGTGAGAATTTAGGGCAGAAGATACACGAGCGAACTTGGCAAAGTTGTCAAATCGAATAGGTTACACAGAAGAATCTAAATTTTAAATAGGTATATAAAATTTATGTTTCGAATTCAAAATGAGAATCTCTTAAAATTAAAGAAAACATCTTTTATGAAGCAGTAAATGGTCAATGGTTAGCTCTGGCGTCACGAAATTTGCACAGCTTAAGAAAAGAGAGCGCATTGCTGTTCGGCAAAAATCAACCCGAAACATAAGGACTTATATTCACAGATTCGAAAACATCACGATTTTTTTCGTGATTGTAACAAATATATATTTTTTTCTTGATTCCCACCTCAAGGCCCAGCCCCTTCAAATCGCAATAAAGATTTGGGCTAGCTGCCCCTTCTAACAAATTGCAGACGGAACGGTAATCAAATGGAAGGTAGCTCTCTCCCCACGGAGCATCCCTCGGTAGCACTACCACCTCCCCTAACTTCCATCTTGTACGTGTTCCACGAAACTTAGTCACTGCCTTGCCTCTCTTCTGCCACCCGGGTACGTGGTGGGAAATATTCATCTGATTCTGCCACTTCTTGTCACATCACTACACTGTGTTGGAGAAAATCGTTTCATGTACCTACCTATATAAACATAACACTAATCGATCCATATATGTTTTGTAATTTACCTAATATATTCACTAAAACAATGTCCTATGAAACGGGTACAAGCAAAACTCTAAATACCTAAAATGTAAGATTAAAGTACATAAATCTCAAAAGTCTAACTAACATGCGTATAATATTAGACTTGCCGTATTTGTACAAAGTAATAAACAATATAATTGAATCAGAAGTAATTTCTAACACAACTCTCAAAGAAAATATGAAACATTTAGATTGGAAACATTCAATAGCATTGTAGCAACTTTAAAATGTAATATACTCGTAAGATTCTTTACATATCTTACGCCAGAAGCCACCTGGAGTACGCTTCAACAGTGTGTAACCCTCATTGTTCTACTTATACAGCACATCTAGAAAGAGTTCAGAAAAAGTTTATCAAATATGTCTCTTATCGCGTGCGAAATGATGAATACTATGTCCCTATAAACTTTAAATCTCTTGAACAACGCCGTGATATCAGAGACCTATTAATGCTCTATAAGATACTTCATAACCATATTGATAGCCCATAATTACTACAAAATATTCATTTCAAATGTCCAAAAAGAGTTAATCGATCTCTGGATACGTTTTATATTCCTAAAAGCAATACAAATTATATTGAAAATGTATTTATAAGAAGAAACTGTAGCAAATTTAATAGATTATGCTAAAAGTGATATACTGCATCTTATTTAACCAAAAAACTTAATATTTCATTGATTTTTTTTTAATATTTCAATTGATTAATACATTTTTGATAATTGATGTACTTTATCAGAATTGTTTGTATTAGGTATGTTGTTATGTATTTTTCTGTTATGGTTTGTTTTGTCGTTATTTTATTGGTCAATGACATAAATACTCTGATCACTGTCATATATGCATGTATAGAGACTGTTTATAACGCTAATAAATAAAATAGGTATAACGATGTATGTATGTCAATTTCATTGGCATGATCAATGAAATTGTCATACATATTTATTCTTCGACTGGCCTCTAAAATTCAAACAAATCTTAAATGGCTTGTTCAATTAATATTTGTTTACCATCTTCGAATTTGCACTCCTTGCTATTATTTTCTTCTCTTCTCTACTTTAGAGTCAGGGCCGGCCCTTTGGGCAATTGGAGTAGTCCGCTCCAGGCGAATTGCCAAGGCACTGCTAATACCTCACCTAAAATCGGCGCTACACGAAAACACAAATCGCCAAATATTATTGATTACAGTGATATCCTACCTAGGCGTCCCCTGGTTTTGACAAGGGGCGTCAACATTTTACTTGCTCCAGGCGCTGTTTGGCTCACGGCCGGCCCTGTTTACAGTGTAGGTAATATAATTATGTTCCTAATAAAAAATAAATATTATCAAACAACGATTCAATAGCATATTCAAATTATTATATGTAGGCAGGTGTCACATCGTACGAGTATCTACAAAAGTATGTTTACCATACAAGACAAGTAAACAAAGGAATCGATAACAATTGATCACCTCATTCTAACAATAAATTCATGTTATAATCTTTTCGCTTTTTGCTTGGTGTGGAAATTAGTTTTTAATTTAATTTTAAGAGATCGCACGGAGATAAATGAATACGGCTTTTCAAGGATCAGGGGATTAACAAGAATGATATACAATGTTGTCATTTTAATCCAAACTCCTTCCCCCAAATGTTGTTATATAATCCATAGTTTAAGGAATAATTGTTCCAGTCTGAAGATGTCTATAATAAGCTCAAGCCGGTCACCGTAAAAAATAAGATGTGTGGAAAAAAGTTTATAATATTTTTCGAAATATCATTATTATGGAATTCTAGCACAATAATTAGAATCACAATTACGCCTTACCAATTTCCGACGTAACAGCTAATGATTAAAAACAAACTACAAGACGGTAGTAAACTATTTATTAAGAAAATCACATTTAAAAATTGTCTCAAAACATCTCTTCACCACATACCTCCCTCACAAAATATCTCCTCACTACATACCTCACTCACAAAATATCCCCTCACCACATACCTCATTCACAAAACATCTCCTCACTAAATACCTCACTCACAAAACATCGCCTCACCACATACCTCACTCACAAAATAATCCCCTCACCACATACCTCACTCACAAAACACTATAGCAAAAATAAACACTTTCAAGTATATATCCTATATCAAATCAACTTTCGCAAAATAAACTTCAATCTTTCCTGGCACCACACATATTTAATATCTTCCAAATACAAACAAAAACTTACCACACCCCAAATAATCTGAATTTGCTGTTATAAATATTTTTAATGTAGTTGACTGAAAAAAAACGAACAGGCATTCGAAATATTCTAAGATATCAACATATTTTCTACACTATGAACTGTACTTCATTCAGTTTCCAACAAAATTATATGTCATAATACAATAAAATATACAGTGAATTGCTTTTTTGTAATGTTCATTATCCTTACTATTTTTATAACTTTTTTATGCTTATTTACATTTTCATATTTGGTACATATAGTATTTAAACTACGTATGCAATTGTACTCGTATCAATATTTAATATAACAATATATCGTGTTAATTAACTACCTCAGAACAGACTTTGTCTAGCGAGGCGGGTAAAACAATTTAATAATGAATAGCACAAGAATTACTTTTGCTGAATTGTTTTTCATATTTAAAGATAAAACAACAAAAGAAATCACTTTAAAAATTTATGTAAGCAATATTGACTTACTTCTCAACAGCTTATTTATGTTGGTATGAAAATTTTCGGAAGCACACACATCATCACATATTAATTAAATTTGTATGAAAATAGTGCGCATCTTGTAAAATCTCATTGGAAAAAAGAGCCATCTAGCGTCCCAGCTCTGAGCTAAATTGCAGACTTTCTCTTAACATCATTCAGTGAGAAAATAATTTTCCACTTTGTTTAGTAGGCACTGACACAAAAGCCAAAGCAAAGCAAGGCACATTCGCATTTTAAAAATTTACGTTATTTACCATATCATTATTTTTTAAATAATGTATGCAGGTAAAAAAAGTCACCATCATCTTTGATGCTGTGCCTAATAATAAAATATTTTACGAAGTGGGTTTATTGTCTTTATGATATTTATTTGTTGGAATCGGAAAGAGTAAAACTTTGAATTGTAATATTTAATTATTTAGCGAATTTTAAATGAAAATTTGAAACAGAAAAATCAGAAAAAGATGCAGTCGGATCTAGGACTTAAACCCAAGATCTTCGCTGATAGTAGCGAATAAAAATGCGCGATAAAAAAATTAAGCTAATGTTGGAAGTTCTTTTTTGAAGAATGATACAATTAAACATGACTGAAAGATAAATGGTCCCATTAGCTCAGTTGGTGGAGCAGCGTCCCGGCAAGGCGAAGGTTCTGGGTTCAAGCTCTAGATGTGTCTGTATCTTTTCATAATTTTTAGGTTTCAAATTCTTGTTTAAAAACCGCTAATATTATCTGAACTAATATAATTTTATCTTTATTATATTTTCAATACAAAACCTTGGATCCTTCTAAGACTGGCCGATTTGTCAAAAATTATAGCGAACTTTCTCATCAAATTTTACTTGTCTAAATGAAAGTCAAGATTTTCGGTAATTTAATTTCACAAGTAATGGGAAAATTTGTATCACGGAGGAAATTGGGTTCCACGGAGGTCCTATTTTGGGAACCTTTATTCGTAAATAAGGAAAAGCTGCAGGAATTTTGATATTTTTTTAGAGGAATTTTCCAACATCTCAAAAAATACTTTTTTAGGATTGTAAATAATGTTTAGGTGTGTCATTTATTGCTCCGAAAATGACCAAATTCAAAAGAACTCTTATATTTTTAGGCTCATAAAAAAGTGTTTGTGTGTTTGAGGCTTTATAAACATAAAAAAGACACTTGGAAAGAACAGAAGGTAGACTGATATTATAAAGGGTAGCTAAATAAATAAACTAGTAATGGTCTAAACATGGTTATGAGTTATGACGATATATTAAAACAATATATATATTTAGTTATAATACAATGTTTTATTTGTAGTGAATACAGTAATAATTGATGCTGTCGTTTAATTTATAAAAGACTAGTAGATCCGCTAAGAGTGCAAGGCTGATGTAAGTTTAATGAGTAAGATCAAGAAAGGGACGCTTAAATGGTTTGGGCATGTAAAGCGAATGAGCGAAGAAAGAAGTGTAAGGAGAATATACGATGCAAATGTGAATGGTAGCAGATGTCGGGGACGCCCGAGGAAGACATGGCACGACCAAGTGAATCAGATACTTGAGTCGGGCCATGTCAAGAGTCAGAATAATAGAAGAGTATTTATGAGACGATGTATTAATGTGAATGGGGCAAGGAGTGTGTGCCAAGACCGAGTTGTTTGGCTGTCCGTCCTCTCTGCCTACCCCTGCGGGGAAACGGAGTGATGGGTAGTTAGTTAGTTAGTGGACACCGCAAGTCTTCTCTATCGAATATTTTTCTCGGGTGTCTCCGACTCTTCCACCATTCACTACTGTATAACACAATATTACTGTTAAAAAACTACATTACATCGACTTTAATTCGACTCAGTATTTCATCGCGTTGAGTTGCGTTAAGTATTCTTCGGGCGTCCCCGACTCCTTTTACCATTCAATCCACCCTCTAAACAATCCTGGCACAAATAAAAACAAACTTTGAAATTTTCAGCGCGAGCGCAAACATACGCAGGCTAAAATTTTATGTATTGAGATATCTTATCTTATATTAATATATAAAAAAATCACTTGTCACTGTGTTCGTACACGCTACTCTCCGAAACCACCCAACCGATTTCAATGAAATTTTATGAATGTGTATGGTTGGTTCCATCTTGAAAAATATGATAGTGTTGAACCCAATAGGTGGCGGTATTGTCCAGAACTAAAACAATTATTTTTTTCGAAAGTTTTTTTTTGTAATTATCAGATTTCAAATCCAAAAATACATATAATCACAAATTTTAACTTCTCTGTTTCTCCCATGGCCAAATTATATGTTGCATGCCCACGTGTGGTAAACCATAGAATCTATTCATGTTAGAAAAAGAAGGATCGATAAAAAATATTGTTCACCAAATCACATTACATTAATTTAAAATTCATTACATTAATTTAAAGCAACAATATTATTTGGACTTAAGAATTAACCTTTCTTTACCTCATTTATAACATATAATTTTTATCAATTTTAATTAAGGACGGGTTGTTTCGGAGAATTTGAACAATTCATCAAATTTCAACGTTAATTTTCAAGTTCTGTGAAAGATTTTTTCAAATTATGTTTTTATTTCAGTTCTGTCAACTAACTAGCCTATAATGATATAATAACAGAACTTGAATAGAACTTTCACAGAACCTGAAAATGAACTTTGAAATTTGATGAATTGTTCAAATTCTTCGAAACAACCCGTCCTAAGAATTTTTATTTTATATTTTAGTAAATATGTGTCGGTCATTATATTTTTGTCTATTCTCATACAACTTAATTTGCAGTATACTACGTATCATGATGAAGAAACTTTAAAAAAAGTTGATTATTTTCATTTAACAATGAATGTTATTTTATTATATTTATTATATCAGCCTAACTCAAAACAGCAGACCAAAAATACACAGTTCATGAGAGTGGTGACATTAGTTATGCTCATTATACGGATTAGAGTTATATTAGACCATGTGTTATTTAATTATCGTTTAAGCAACTTTGAAATCAGACATTTTTTATGTGTTGTAAAGTGTCATCTATATGTCAGCCTGTAAAACAATCGCATTCCTGTTTTGGGTTATGCTGTGATACTGATAAAAGCGAGGGAGAGAAAAACGTTTCAATTGAGGATCACCAAGGCGATACTGAGAGAATCTTAGATCCTGAAATGAGTTAATTATGTTATTCTGCTTGTGAATAAATTTGATAATATTTATTTATTGAAAGCTTTGAACCCGCAACCTCGAAACCAAGAGATTAGAAGCACTCCATTATACCACGGAAGCCGTAATTATTATTATTTTATCGTGAGATTAGAAGCGCTCCACTAAATCACGAAGGCCGTCATTATCATATCGCATTATTTTATTATCAAGAGAAGATAGGCATTCCATTTAATCATGGGGCTGTCATAATCGTATTATTATCTTATCAAGAGATTAGAAGCACTAAATATATATGTTATTGTATGTAATTGAGTGCTTATAATTATAATTATATGTTAAAAACACACACACATATATATATATAATATAAGTATATATATATATATATATATATATATACTTATATTATACTTTAAACCTACATAATGTACAAATTTTGCTATTGATATTAATAAAAAAAAAATATATATATATATATATATAACAATTCAATATGTTGTGGAGGCCCTTCGTTTCATATAACAATATTTTATTATCAAGAGATGTGAAGCACTTCATAATTATATGGAGGCCGTTATTATCATATCGCATTATTATTTTATCACTAGATTAGAAGCACTCCATTATATTGCGGAGGCTGTCATTATCGTATCACATTATTATGTTATCAAATGATTTTCACTGAATTCAAGTAAGGTTTGTAGAGATATTAGGTGAGACCTGGCAAAGGTTCCAATAAATTTATCGACGGAAGTAATTTCGCAGCCAGAAAACATTAGCATGAAGTGGGAATCCGGGTTTAGTTCCACAGAGGCCATAATACCACACGTGAGGAATAGTGATGGGAGCTTGGCCCGGTGTTCCACAGGAACTAGTGGTGGTTAAGCATTAAGCGCAAATAATTACACACATAAACACATCTATGTCAACAATTTATGTCCATTATCAATAAACGAAAAATATAATTTTACTGTCCCATCTTAGACAAGTTTCCTTTTCATAGTTCCCTCCCCTCCCCCCACTCTTTACTAATCAAGATTCAGATCCAAGAGTTTACAGCTCTTGCGATCTAACCTAACCTAACTTGACCATATATTCCCTAACCTAACACCTCATTTGATAAGCGATTTAATAGCATTTTATGCTACGTATACATCCGCGAGCCGAACTGCCGAACTGAACCTCAACTTATAGGAAAGAAACGAAGTAACCGCAAATGGCACGAAACGCCGGCCGCTTGCAGCTGATTCGTTCCTTTCCCGTAATTCGTGGTACGGTTCGCGTTTCGGTTGACAAATGTAAACCCTTATACTAACCTTGGTAGCCCGAATTTTTTTAGTTTAGAAGACGTTTAATACAATAGATGTCGTTGAGGAGAAGGGAGGAATGACGGCTGGAAGTTCCCGGTTATTCAGAACTAATCATTAAACATAAATCTACAATCATTTTAAAAAACTTGTCGATTCCGAACGGCGGCGGGCCCGTGGCGGTCACCAAAAAATACTGTAAATGAATTTTAATCTGAAACGAAGTGCAAATATTCTGTAGGTTTATTTAAAATTCTAAACGAGGAATTTATTTTTTTTTATGTGAGAGGTGTAGGCTGCCATAAGAAGGAAAATCGAACCACTCAAAAAAATCAAATACCCTAATAATTTAGAAAAATGATTATCGTTCTTTTTTTCCCTTTGGTATCGCACATCACCGAGTTAACACGCGTACCCACAATATCTCCCCTACCATATTACATCGGTAGATTAAAGGAATAAATTATCCTTGCAATTCATGTGTGATCATTTCTTTGCTGCATTCTACCTCTTAAAATTGATCTTTGCCCCCGCAGCTTCATCCCCAGCCTCGTTTGATGGATTTAGAAAACCCCCCTCAACATATTAAACGCAATTCTCATCGGAAATTGTTCGATTGAAATTGCAGCATGTTGACTCACAATCTTGTCATGTCAGCGTTTAAATAAATGTTGGCAATTTCAGGGAACTTTATTCAATTCCAATAATAAAGTGTCATTTATTTTTTCGGTTTAGTAGATTGAGGGCTTAAGTAAGTCGTACTTATTGTACTATAACTGAACAAGAACAGTTGATTGAGACAATTCTGAACGGAAAAGTTAGTGTCTCAGATCTTTAGACTAGTGAACCACCTCTTAATTTATTAACTACGATTCTACGGACATATCTGTGCCGTTGGGGTTGGGGGCGGGCACAAGTGACTGTAGATTTTGTGAATTTAGTGTAAATTTTTTTTTCTTTCGACTGCTTACCAAGAAAAGTTTTAAACGTGAGCAAAATTGTTGAGATTTGATGTTTGGCTTCACAGCAGTATAGCTTTATTAATCAGACTCGATTTTAATTACGTATATTATTATTATATTTCAATTAGAATTTTCTCAGACATAATTAATTACTGGTTGTCTCATGGAATTTGAACAATTCATCAAATTTCAAAGCTGAATAACCGACCAGTTGTTTCAGAAAATTGAAATAGTAATAGACCTTGGATAGATAAAACAACCCGTCCTAAGTTCCTACTTGTAGTTTTATCAATTAGTAGTATTTCAATAAATACAAATGAGAAGTAGCAATTTAATACGAAAACAATAAGGTGTAAGCCTTTAGTCTGATATAGTCATGTCTTTCTAAAAATAGGGGTGAATCATTGGAATACTGTAGGGGAGAAAGGGTGGAAGTCTGCACCGGGAAGAGTTAGAGGATCTGAGGAGGTTTGGGAGAGCGGGTGGAGAATGAGAGGCTCGTCTGGGTTGAGGCAGGATGTTAGGGATGAATTACGAGTACAGGTACCCGGGAGGGTATAGGTGTAAGGGTAGGTGCCGGCTGAGAGATAGAGTGAATAAATTCACATAATACGTTGTGAATTGATGTGGAAAATTGTGAGCCAGTCTGATGTGGCGCTTAAGGTATGACGCTCGCTCATTTCTGCCGCAGGGACGATTTATATAAGTGGAAAAATATCGGAAATTTGATTTGGTATCGATAAAATATATCAAGGAGCCCTTTCAAATATAAGATTAATCTTATTTGATGAGAATGACACCGGCGCGCAGTGCTCCTTCTGTCGGATGTAAGAATATCATCCGACATTATAAATTTCTGAAATGTTCTTATTTAAACTGATCGGTGCTTTAAGCGATAAAGTTAATACTCTGTCTCAATTTGTGAAACCTGAATTCGTTGATCTTTTGAAATTGAGCTATCAAATTGATCATTTGTTGGCTTGGTTTGGCTTGTAATAGCGACCTACTTAGTTGGAAGCTTTTTCAATACGTTGAACAAAATTTTGTATCGATGTATTGATTTACTTGTGGATAATAATAATGTTGTCACACAAATTAATACCAAGTTCTACATACAACGAAAACGCTATTGGCGTTAGAAAATATTATACATGAAATAAAACAATCCTTCCGAAGAATAACACAACAAAATATGCAATGTCTGTAGTTTCCTAAAAAACACGTGATATATTATAGTTATTTAGCTGCTATTTTCGACATTGAGTACGCTCAGGTGTGTGTGAAATCAGTACGTAATATTTTTGTCAAAAAATTTTGTGTTCTAACATCGTTAACAATGTTATTTTTTAGGTATACAATATTTTAGTCATAAGAAAACCGTACCGTCGTCAGGGCAGATATAAACAAGTTTAATATTATATTATGTAACCGCAAAATTTTATTATCACCAGTGGCGTGCACTGCTCTTTTACCAAAAGAAGGCTGTGTGTAGGTTCTTAGGGTACTTTGGATATGAATTATGAATTATGAATTTTGCATTTAATATTATTTGAAAATGGCTATTTTAATATCATCTTGCATTTATTGTTATCGCCATCTGAATAAATGAGTGTGAATAATGTTTTTCCAAAATTTTCAAGATTACACCAGGTCTTTTGACAACCTTTGAGAAATAATTTATTTTACAAAATGTAAGGATTTGCAAATCAAAAACCGACTTCACGAATGTGGTCGGAAAACTGACTGATTGCGCCAGTTACTTCCATATTTATCGGGCTAAAAGTGTACAGTGTCTACACGTGTTAATGGGGTTAGTTATTCTTATCCCTGAAATATCTGATGTATGGGAAATGCTTCATAGTGCCGAAATTTAATTAGTAAATTCCCACGGTTTGGTCGTGTGAGTAATTCAGCCTTGCAAAGGCAATATGGCACGTGTACGCGGATTAGAATCTTATCAAGATAGGTAATCGAAGAAATGTGCGAGAACATATAAACTATTTCTTATTTATAACATTTTAGTTAATAAAAACATAAAATATATATTAAGTAATTTCTATGTGGACTTTTTCTTCCACCGAACTGGGTTCAGAACGAAAACAATTTTGGTATTATTTTCCCTTCTGATTTGCGAAGCTTCATTATTTAATCCGCGTAAAGAGATTATCTTCTTATCTCCCCCCTCACCGCAGAGCCGCTGTTGTATTGTTTTTGTGCTTTCAGAAATAAAGCTCGCACACATCTCCATAGTTTTACTTCACATTGTGCTTATTTTAATGCGAAGCATCGCCAAACCTTTCATGTTTATTACCTTTGAAGAATACTCAGTAAGAATGTATAATTTTATTACGAAGAAGATTAAATTATTTAGTAGATGTATCTGATTATTTGTATATATTTTTTTGTACTGTGCTTCTTAGTTATTTTTTCACTCCACACGGGAGGCCCCAGTGAAAATGGTTTGTCATCTTTTGGGAAACTGTGCGTAGGATCTTTTTGAGGAAAGGAAAGATAGAAATTGGTCTCGAAGAGACTAATGTTGTAAGAGGGAGTCAGCACTGAAGCCGGCATACTCAAGCAAATATAAAATGCAGGATATTCAGTAATTACGACAAAAATACCGAATAAAAAAAACTGAAGGAATAACCTTAGGAGTGTTAAAAGCAAATTTAGGCGTTCTTAAATGTCATGGTCCACGGAACTTTGAAATCTTCATCTGACTGTTAAAAATAAGACATTACAACGTTGAAACTAAATTCTAGCAAAATCGTGTAGTAAAGTTAGTAAAGGATGATTAAATACTGGATGACGACATTTGATGACAATTCACATTGGAGGTAGCAGCAGTAATTATTTGCCGAGCGGCTTCATAGATTTCAAAATGCTTAAACGAGAAACTAAAACACAAATCATTTTTTATTAGGTAAGATGGAACCGATAAAGGACTCATTCCGAGAGGATTTTTCTTTAATTGTTGGAATTTTATTTATTTAATTATAACACTGCGCAGAATAACCGAAGTTTAATAAATAAATTAGCAAGATCATGCTCATTTCTACTAAGTGCATAAAAATTCCCAAGTGACAAATTAAAAAAAAAAATCTGTGAGAGTTCTACTGGCCCTGAGCAAGGCTCTCGACTAGCAAACTGGAGTTCAAATACCGGCGTCCGCAAAAAAATAATATCTAGTATATTTGCGGCACGTTTTAGAATGGATGGTACTCTCAGGTGTAAGACCACCACTCGGCCGTGTTTGGTGACCAGGTCTGAGTAGCTAGGTACTTCCCTATTTTCCTCTTCTCTATCTCCTTCCCTTCCCCGCTACTTAACAAAACATACCCGCTAACATACCCCGATCGGGGATGCAATAGTCTCACTGGCTCCAAACGGTTGGGAGCAGTTGGGACTCTTGTACGGTTTAACCCTTCCAGCGTTTGGGGGTCATATATGACCGGGCTTCCATATTTTATGAAAATATTAAAATCTTATTTTATATCATGACGATATACATAAATTTTTTGATGTTTGAAAGTGAAATACTAATTCTATCCAGTTTGATTCATACTTCGCGCCGCTATCGCAACAATCAATTTAACTTTATAAATTATTTCTTACTTTTAATAATATGAACGAAATAAAACTGAAAAAAATAGTTTTCTTACAAATTCCCAAACAAAACGAATATGTTTCTAAAATATAGAGTTTTCTCAATTTTTTTATATGATTGGAGTAAAAAATTAAGTAAAACCGTGGTTAGCGTTTTTGACAAAATTTTTCATTTTGATATTAAAATTTTATTATAAAGAAATATTCATCTTTATTTAAATGCATGTACCGGAAAGATAATTTTATCTAGTTTCTAAAACAGTGTTTTTTTACGGAAAATTATAAAATAAGATGTATATTTGAAATACACAGAAACCATTGCAAACTGAACAAATGTGATGAAAGTACTAAAGGATTAAAATAAAAACAAATAAATTGGGCTTAGTATTTTAAGTGTTGATTTCGGCTCCAAACCAGCAGCAAGGTTTCGAGTACATTTTTTTTCAAAGCTGGTCTCATATTTTCCTTTTAAAAATGGAAGTGGAAATCCACAAGGTTTTTGGGTTTGTACCGGGCTAACCGTTATCCCTCCCGCGGGTCTATTTAACAGATTTAACTCATAAAACACAAAATTTGGGGTAATTAAATTTTGCTTTGACCTGTTAAGTAATGAGTCTATTACCAAAATTCGTTGCTTTTTTACATCGGCAGGAAGAGTTTAGGAAATTTTTCTGAAATTGTTTCTATTGAAACACAAGAATCGGGTTAATTTTGCAGCTATAAATATAACATTCAACCGAGTGAATTCTTGTTTTGCATCCCTCTGCTATCGGATTTTGGCTTTTCACTTTATACAACAGCTTGGAACACCTTTGTTTCAGCTTTCTTAGTGTCTTCTTGTACCGTGTCTTCCTGTAGCGTGTCTTTCTGTATCGTGTCTTCCTGTACCATATCTTCTTGTACCATGTCTTACTGTACCACGTCTTCCTGTTCTATGTTTTCCTGTACCATGACTTACTGTACCACACTTAACTCTAACACATCTACCCCTACCTCGCCTTTCTCTACCATATCTTTATCTAACACAATGAAAACCGATTGAATTCTCTATAATGAATAAATGCCTTGCAAATTTCCACCGATTAATCAACTTTATTTGGGTTATTCAAAAATTATCGGAACCCATTGCTTGGACAAAACACTTGTAATTGATATTTAATTCCCTCAAGTTGAGTTCTAGATACCAGTTTAAGGAAATACTAGGTAATTTGAGTTTCCCTTTGATTTATTAGTAATATCACTAAGTTTTGATTACGACAGCCCCCCATCTTATGAACTACGCATAACAAAAATGCTTTTAATTCTCTGATTTACTAAGAAATTTAATGTAGAATGATTCATATTTCTCACTTTGCTTTGTTGGCATTACTGGATTGGTAATTTGATGTCCGTAGCTCTAAGTTTAAGTCCGTTTCCAGATTTAAAGAAAGGGAGGCCAAGGCTTCGGAAAGTAAGGGTGGGGTATTTTATAACGGGGGTTAATTCTTTGGGGGGCTGCAAAAACTTGGATTGCTTTAATCGCTTGTGTAAATACTCTGGGCTCTGTATCCAAATGAAAAGATTTGAATAAAATTTGGATAGAGTTGTAAATTTTATAACTCGTCGCTTATTTATAATTCTGAATAATTGTATTGTTTTGTGAATTTATTAACCAAGTTCATTGTTATTCACGAGATGCGTCTGACGAACATTCTTAATTAAATACAGGGACAAGGAAGGACACTCTAGCACCAATAAACTGAAAATAGATTTTTCATCTGATTATTTCAAGTCACAAAAGGAATTCTACATCAAACGCCATCTATTTATTTCTTTGAATAGTAATTATTTAAGAAACGGAAGATCACAAGAACTTAATTGTTTTAATATTATATAATTCGATTATATTATTTTAGGAGAGTTAAAATAGTTTAGTTTTATTAACCATTCATGGGATTATTTGATTTTTTTTGAAAGGGCTTTATTGAAATAGGTTTAAGGCATTTTAACCGTACCTCAACCAATTGCTCCGTAGCGTAGTGGTCCGTGCATAATTTGAGTCGGGATGATGTGGATTTTATTCCCATACAATTCAAAAAATATTATTATTGATTTTGTTAGGTATAAAATATATCTAACTGCCAAGTCTGGTACCGGGATGTTAATTATGATGTTCTTGTTAAAATGGCCCAATAACCGTGTTGTTAGTGTGTATACAGGCCCGGGCTTTGTTGAAATATTTATTTCCAAGTCCAGGGTCTTCAATTTGTACCATTTTGGCACATAGCCGGTGTCCTTTCTGATGTGGGAGCCTTTGGATTAAAATATTTGTTAAAAAGGCCTCTGACCGGGGGGCCCCTCCAGACGTTGGGGTCTTAGGCGGAAGTTCGGGTATGTGTGTACATAAGAGTGTATATCACAGTATGTACTTTTTGATACAATTTCGCAGCACGTAAATTGAATGGCAAGGTGGTTTGCCCTTAATATTTTATTCATTGCACCGTATCGGATTCATTTAGATTTTTATATAGCGAAATAAAATTAAAAACTTATTTAGCACTGAGATTAAAAAGGAAATGGTTATCGTAGATACTTTTTGAGCCGACCATTTTTATATAAACGAATTATTGTTTAAATATCTGTTAAGTTTACTACATATGTTTATTTATTATAGTGTTAGTATGTTTATTTGTATATATGGATAGAAATATATTTAATTTATATAGTGAACGCGGTCCGTTTTGCTTAAAATATTAAAATTTTTGACAAAACTTGAGATATCCCAACGAAAAAAAGTCACAAATAATTATAAGCAATAATTAGTCATCCGAAATACTAATACTAGTACATATTGAATCATTTGGCGGGTTGGAAATAAGCCGACATAGCTCAGTGGATACAGAGCACCTGACCGGACATCAGAAGGCACGGGTTCAATTCCCGTTGGCGGCATTTATTTTTACTCGGGAGATATTTTCAATTTGTATTAGTATTTCGGATGACTAATTATTGCTTATAATTATTTGTTATCCTTTACGCTATGTATAAAACCTTGTCTTATGAACGTTAGTTAATCATTAAAAAAATAATAAAAAAAGTCATATTATCTTAGATCAGGGTAGCAAGGAGGCCACTAAATATTGCCATATCTGGAGATAAGAATTGATTCCGAATGATAGTTATTGAGTTACGAGCTGTGTGTGCAGTTGCGCCATCTTGTTAAAACCATACTCTCCTCATTACCCATCTGTTTAGTAGTGTTAGGTAGTGTTGTTTTCCTAAAAAAGGTACTAGCGTATACTGCCCTCATCCCCAATTGCACACCGTACTGGTATTTTCGGGCTGTGTAGAGGACTCATGAAACTGCTGCGGATTATTTCTCCGGTGAGCGAAGGTATGATGCTCTAGGCTCCACGACATCGCCACAGCTAAACTTCCCACTATAACAATCTCTGGGACCAACCACTCGGCCGTACTACCCAATCAAAAATACGTGGTTTTCGTGACGGACGTGTATAAATAGATAATTATAAAAAGTACCTTTTCAGATATAACTCGTTCTATTATAAATTAAAATAATAAAATCACTTATGTACCTTCAAAATTTGCGCCTTTTCGGAAACGTTGAAAATCTCGGTGGAAATTCAATACGCGATACTTTAACTGGTATTAAGCATAAATCTCAACAAACGCGCATATAGAATTAAGCCTCCCTTCTGTTATCTTCTTAGGGCTTCGCTTTACGGCAAGTTTAGGGAGGGGAAGAGAAAGACAGAAGGAGAATTGTGTTTTCCTCGGGAATAAGATGCGTACTTTCGCATCATTTGCAATGTAAATTGTTTTCCATTCACAAGATTTCCTTTGGATCTAAACTCGTGCCGTAAATACAGTGCGAGGTACTTAGGAAGCCGCCTGAAACGTTGTCATATTATTTGAATGATGAAATATTTTATGGGATTATGGATTTACCACCTTTGAAATTGTCCCTTTATTTTAGAACAATATTATCCTAAAAGGATGATGTCAATAAGATAAATTATATTAAGCTTTAATGTTTGATAGTGTATTTTCAAAAATATAATCGTTATTTATTTGATTGACGATCTCACATTTTTTTTTTTTTTAATATTAATAATGAATTTTTTAAACTGTTTTTTTTTTTGGTTATGTACATGTAGGTCAGGTTAGGTTGAGAAGCTTATGTAGGCTGTGTGAGTAATTTTACATAGGCATTGTGTTGTATTGTATTGTAGAAAAAATGCTTTTTGAAAAATTTATTCACCTGCTCATATTATAGTTGTGTTGTAATATGTTTGAATGATTAATTCTATTTTTTCGACTGGAGACACCAAAGTTTCGCTCTAAAACTGAACATCAGAAAATACCGTAAAAAAACTATGGCGTTATGAAACATGAATATGACGTTATTTCCATCAACAGGTAAGGAGAAAATTTAAAACACATTCCAAATTATTTGTTTCATATTTACAAAAAAAATAATCAGAGAATTACTACTAAGAATCACATTAGACTTTTAGCGCGCCTTTTGTTAAATTGCAACTATTTTTTTTCGGTAAATAATTAGAATAAGCAGTGGCGAGGCCGCGCCGGGTCAAAAACTTACTGACTTAGTTGTTCGAATCAAATCGATTTCCAGTTCCTAGCTACTTATTTATTTACCATTCGACTGACCACTGAATTTTACCCATTTGTTGTTTTAAAAGATTAAATACGGTGTAGTTTACTAAAAGTTTCCAGTAGCTCCGAGTTGTTTGTTTTCAACTCTCTTTTCCTAATACGGCAATATACACGGACCACACCTACAATTTAAG
Source organism: Hesperophylax magnus (assembly GCA_026573805.1). Lineage (NCBI taxonomy): Eukaryota > Metazoa > Arthropoda > Insecta > Trichoptera > Limnephilidae > Hesperophylax > Hesperophylax magnus. The sequence continues at coordinate 18,156,733 of JAIUSX010000014.1, forward strand.
AATCAAGTAACACAAGTAAATGAAATCAGCAAATGGCTCCTTCCGTATAGAGCGCTAGTTCCTGGAAACAAGACGTGACACTGCCTCAAACCACAACTTTTATATGTTACTTTGTCTATATGTTAAGAATAATGTTTTGTTATGCCGTTGTGATTTTTGATTAATCTAATATTGCAACCGTAATGCGCTGGATGGATCGTAATGGAGGTAAAGTGAACAAACTTCTGGAGGTGATTCTATATGATGGCAGGAGTGAAAAAGATATATTTTTTTAAATTCCATGTTTTTTCCCACACAAAAATATTTTTTCATAAAATAATAATTATTTTCCAAATTCAACTTTTTAAGGCGATGCACTACGTCGTGTAATATTTTTAATTGAGTCGCTATCAATAACAACCCTTACGTAGATGGCGATAAGGTTTAAATTCCCGCTTAACTCCATCCGCCTGTTTTGATTTATGCAAGAAAAAAACATGGCCAAAAAGTGCCTTTTATTTTATTTTGTGGATGTTCAGGCATAAATATTAAATTTTTTTCCGATCAATTTATAAATAACTTAATTTGCCACATTATACAATAAAATTATAACCGAAAATGGGTTCGTAAGTAGGAGATTTTGAACTTTAAAGCAGTTTTCATAGGCGTATACATTGTTTTTTTCTGGGCTTATAAAAAGACTTAAAAAAAAATACTCGATTGTTTCAATGGCCAAGATGTATTCTACTCGCAGTATTTAATTAAAGCATCTGAAATATTTCTAGGCGACCAAATTATCAAACCAAAAACACATGATTTTGCATTACCGGTTGATAATGCGTAATTCACTTGTAAATTACGCATTATCAACCGGTTCCATTAATTTATATTATTTTAATGCGATTTGCACTTGTAAAACTGGTTGTATTTATTTTCTTAATTTTCTTATATTATGTACATTTAAGTGGAAAATTATATGTGCCATTTTAATTTTTGGTTATTTATTTTGTTGTTGTTTTAAAAATAAAAAAAAACTTCTGTCGTCACTCTATTATGCAGTAAATCATGCAAAATATGTACCATGTAAAAGCCCATCAGGGCGTTTAAATTAATAAAAAGCTAAATAATAAGAATCATATTATAGAACTCAATCAAATTATACTGCATTTAAACGCAATTAATCAATTCTATCAATGGATAAAATCATAAATTTCGTTCAAATCACACATTCGACCAAATCATCATCACATTTCAATCAAGTCTACCTCATCTCCTTCCCCTCCTCACAGCATACTTCAATTGCTCCAGACTGTTGGGAGCAGTTGGGACTGTTGTGTGGTACTCACATAAAAAAACAGTTTAATTAAAAATAAACTTATGCTAGCATTTTTGTTAGTTTGTAAGAAAGTTACATGCCAGAAAAAATCCTTACATTCAACACCATCCTTCAAAGTTTAAAAAAGGTCCTTTCTAGCCATGCTAAGCGCAAAGGCGGTTCTAAAAATATGTTAACTTGAAGCTAACCACAGGAGCTTATTTAGCCATATTTTGGCCATTTGCAAAACCAGCGAGCATACGCTGGCCAAATAACTGTTCACAAAATTTCTAAAAGTAAGTACAATTTTAAACCATTTTTGGTAACAATCCAACGATTTTCACGCGTTTGTGTATGTGTTATATCTGTCTTACTTTGCAGATTTACGGGTCGGGAACTCTTTGTTAAAAAGTAAAAGGTTCTATTGAGAATTGTGTTTATTTACGTTACAAATAATAGGTCTGGATTTTGCTGCACTGTTTATTACCCGACGGTTGGTAATGCTCTGGTTAGAGAAGCTTGTTCCCTGTCACTATAACCTCACAAGCATCTGTTACACTCTAGAGACATCTGACGTACTCTGGAGTAAGCTTTATGACTAGCTCCATCTATCGCTTACATACTAAACTTATTACCATACATCACAGTATGTAATGATTGTATTTTTAATTTTTTATAAAATCTACAAACTTAAGATAAATAACGAAATATTGGTAAATTTATTGGCTCTAAGCGACAGTTAACAGTTTACCTGTTTTCGTGTCAATATTCGGAGGTATGATTTTTTGAATGAGCGCGAGAGAATACAAAATCAAACATACAAAAATCTCCAATGCTCGACGCATTGTATTGTCAATATCTTGTAGCTCCAGTAGAAACTGTAAGGCTAAAACCAATAAGAATTAAGCAACGAAATCTCTCCAACATTGTGAAATTAGCATTTCGTTTTTCATTTTAAATTTATAGATTAGCACAACTATGTTTAGCTCGTAGCTTTATTTGGATCTAGTTCGTAACATTATTCGAAAAACCTATGAAACTGTAAATAAAATGTAAGAAAAGATGCAATTTTCCATTGTTTAGAAAAAAATACAAATACCTTTTAAATATCGAAAGAAATCAGATACATTTTATTGTAAATGTTCGTGTTATATATTATTTCAAACCAATGAAATGAAGGTCAACTCGTTATCACGGTAAGACTTGAGGTGACTAAATGTAAATATTTTCAAACGATTATAATTTACCGATAATGTCATAGATGTGGAAGTAAATGGACTTGGAGAATTCGGATCTCTAGTTTCAGAATTTACTCGTTATGGGATAATGGACCGCGAAGAAAATGCTGAGGATAGTAGAGTATTGTAAGTTGTGACAACATTTCTCAAAAGTATCATAGGTTGAGAAAAGAATCAGTTATAATACCATATTAAATAATATCTCTAGTGCGCAAACAATATTCGCTTGTAGCGGAATATAAACAATATTTATTCGCGTGTTATTTGGATGAGCGCGCATTTCACCCCTAAATACATGCATATTTCAAAGTGAAATATTTGTCACAGTCTGCGGGCTAGAGCCGTTTTCTCGCGATGCGGGAAGTTACACGATGCCAGGAAAGTCATTGCATTTAATTATGAGAAAATTTCAATCTACAGCATTATTACTAAAATAGAAACAAAATGTTTTTTTACGTTTAAATTATTAGAAGTATTTTTATTTTCATTATTGCATCCACCAAAATTAGAGATATCCTTAAGGATGTTTTAGTGTCTGTAGGATAGGAGAGGAACGGCACAAGGGATGAATGGACATTGTTTTAATTATACCCACTAGTTTTTGGTAAGGGATACACTGAAAGCGTCTGACACAGTTGAGTTACTTACGGACCAACAAGCACTTGCAAATTTACAATATTTGTAATATTCTGATACGTCAATAACAACATTAAACTGGGTAGGCACCATTGGGCATGGTGCAAAGATAGAAGAAAACTGACCATCAAATGACTTATTTACATGCAGGTCGTTATAGTATTAGGATAATTCACTTATTTATTGAAAAAAGCAATATCTTTGCGGCATGACATTTTGTTAAAATTTTCGTGTATAACCTTAATAATAATGTTTTTGAGTATTATTCTCGTCATCATAAAACGTTATTTTATGGAAGCGCTATGTGAAAGATATGTTTTTGTATAGATGATGATGGACACTGTAATACTGTCTGAAAATTTGGCTAAAGAAGGTAGGGCAACATGGCATAATACCCCAAAAATAAATTACTAAATTGTTAAGATACAGAAGAAATATTATGCCAATCGGGTGTTTATAAACTTATTTGCAGTAATTGCCCAGCTATATATTTAGGTAAAACACCGAGATATGTAAACACTAGGTTAAAATAATCAAGTGTTTAACAAGTAGAGGTTTTCCAGAATTTGCCGAACATCTCATTAGTACAAACCATACTCTTCGTAATAATATAGAGGTGCAAGTCCTACATAAAAATCGAATAGGCTTGTGCCTTAATAACTTGGAGGCGTTAGTAATTATGAAGTCCGGTCGGTGGCTGAGTTGGCATCGCGTTTGCGTCCCACCCAGGCGTAGTATGTTCAATTCATCGACTGGCTCTTCCATAAAGTTCTCCATGTGGTAGTAGGAGTTTTTCAAATATTGTTTGCTTATTCGTAACCCGAGAATTTTTGTCCTTCTTTAAAAAAAGGCAAAAAATAATAATAATGGTTTTATTTTAAATAAACAAGGGGAATTGTACAAAAGTCCTATTTTAAAGCTGTTCCCTTCTCCCTATGTAACCCCCATCCTCCTCCCACCCCTATTTACCCCGCTCTGATGTTCTGTCCACCTCTATTTTTTTTCTCTCTCTTTCTTCTTATTGTTAAATCTTTATACATTTAAATGTAAATATCTGTACTTAAGTTAGTGTATATTATTACGCTTCCGAAGAAGATTAGTTATAATCGAAACAAGTTGACTATTTGTAAAGTTGTATAGTAAAGTGGTTAAAATTAAAGTTATCTTCCATTTAAATTACCGTACTTAGGTTAAGGTACGGTAGCGGCACAGGAATTACCACCGCAACATTTTTCAGGTGTAAGGAATTGGAGGGAGACAGCAGTAGACCGATAGGAATGAAGGCGTTTTTTCTAGATGATTTTAGAGTCGGTGATTATGACGATTATGACATGCTGTAAACATAATAAAAAACCAACTAAAAATTTAATAATCCAAAAATATGCTCCAAGTAAAAAATTCACTTAAAATGGTAATTAGTTACTATTATTTGGGTCGAAATTTCGTAAGTAAACTTAATATTTAGTGTTGCTTGTTTTTTTACAAGATTTTCTGAACATTTAAATACTTTGTGGGCACCGTGTACATTAAAAGATCCTCCGTTAGTTGTAAATTGTCTCAGATCCAATAAGAAGTCTTGCGGTTTTCTCTATCCTCAGTTTGAGGGTTGTTTTACGACTACAAGACACAATAGGCACGGCACTGCAGACTTCTTGCGAAGTGGCCAAACTTTGAATCTTTGGCAAAGCGGTAGTTTAATATCTCTGAAGCGGAAGCATACAGCAGATTCCGATTTGCTTTTACTTTCACTTTTGCAATGGATTCAACCATTTTTAGCTGGCGGATAAAAGGGAGTAATGTCACTGGTGCAGTTATTATTAACATTAATTAATAAAGGGTTTTTTTAAAAGATCACTAATCACCACCACTTGTGGCGGAACGAACATGCCATATAAACATACCTTTTTAAGCTGTCATACCCTTAAATTAAATATAGCATTCCTGAGAGAAAGTCAAATTATATCCAATTTTCCAATTATTTCCGATATCCTGTCTCTAAATTTCGCTAATAAACAATTAGTTAATGTTAATTAAGTGTTAATCTCAAGTGACCTACCAGGTGAGTATAGTACTGTATATTATCTCCACATTTAGTTAGTAATAACAAAGATTATTGTAGAAATGTATTATATATTTGTATAGCAACCTTGAGGTGATCTTGGACAAAATATATTGCACCTCGCTATAGAAATCATCAAAATATTATTATTATGTAACTTACATTTAAAAATGTCTAAAAATACACTAAATTTCAAATTTTATTTTTTTCTTTTCATTCGCTGATTCCAAATCTACCCTATATACCGAATAAAATATTCACTGATATTTAAAATCACCAGTATTTGTAAAACAAATGTAAAATAGATATTTATATATTCTAATCTTTCGATATCATAGAAATGTTAGAAATAATATATTTTTTTTAATCCATCATCTTTAATACACCCAGAAAAATAAATTTGAATGACATCAATCAATAACAACCCCCTGTTGGTGTATTAAATTTGCGTTGTATTCCGCGTTATTATTTGTATTCCCAGGAGACGAGAACTGTAGACTTTCTTATCTTCCCCGAATTGAACACAGACTTGTCTCAAACAGCAGTAGTAACGGAGACATACGCAGGAGTTGCCATAATGGGCACTCCGCTCTCTAATTTCTCGTTATCATCGGGACACCTTATAATGCTTAGTACCCCTCCGCAGACCGCTTACAAGGGCTTATTACGACGAGGGGAGAGAAAACTCTAAGTTTTCTCTTTTCTTTCAGCGAAATCTGTGTTCTTTTCATTATATTTGATATTTAGAGGAAATTGGTAGGCTTAACTATCATGCTTTAACTTTATAACCGAAGTACGAAGAGCTGTTTTAAAAATAATTACATTTTCTTTTTCCTTCTCGGAATGCGCGCGACTGTTTTTCTTATTTTTTTATTTAAAATTTCGAATACTATAAACATTAAATTCTTATCATTATTTCACACCCATCATTCTTCCGCGAAAACTTGGAAGTGGATTTAGAATAATCTCAAATTTTAAAAAGTCAACAATTTTTTTTGGCTTAATGCAAATCTTAGTAAATTCTTTTGTCGCGTTACATCAAGAGTCGCAGTAGGTATAACAGAAGAGTGATGAATGTAAATTTTACAATAAGTGTGGACCAAGGCGAAGCTGTTAGAAATATAAAATTTCTCAAATAAGCAGTGTAAATATTCGATATTTTTTGTTTGATTTTAAAAACGTAACTCTTAGATATACCAAGGGCCACTTACCATAAGACAACCTTTTGAATTTTAACCAAAATGAAGATTATATTATCACCAATTTTACAAATACGTCTGATTGATAATTGCAAACGAGGAATAGTTTATTACACATTTTTTGGTGACATCATATTTTTCATATTATAATACTTCTTCTGATGCCCTCTATTATCGGAGATTTACTAACATCAGGAATATCGTCAGTCAACAGACTGGAACAACTCATTTAAATAATGATTTCATTAAATATTTTTCCGCCACCGAGACCTGCAAAAACTTCACCTCGTGGACCCAGGAACCCTAGCTAAGTGATTAAATGTAGCGAATCACTTAGAGTAATCTATAGTATTGGATATCCAATTAATGGTACCCGGGCGTACCCACACCCGCCTCCCAAATCATAATTTATTTAATTCTCAACCTGTTAGTTCCTAATGGATATTTGTCATAAAAGACATATTTGAGTTCGGGCCAGCTGGCAAATTGCCAATAATTATAATACGCAGTTTTATAGATTACGTCTTGTAAATGAAAATAGTTTACTTTAATAATTAATAAAAAATTAAGGTTCTAATAAAATTTTTTCAGGCGTTTCAAACGTTTTCGAACCGCAATTTGTTTGATTTTCCGGATTTCATAAGGTTAAGACCCCGTAGTACGCATTTAAAGATGGTTGAAAGGTAGATATATACCTAAATATGAATATTAGAGGGAGTACGCTAATATTAAAAAAAAACGATAATAATTAAGCGAAAATAGTGGAAATATTTAATAAAACACGACTCGTTTGAAAAAGAGCAACAATCTCTCAACAAACGCTTTATTGGCATTTAAAGAAATAATGTGATTTTTTTCATGCTTATAATATATTAAATAACTGATAGTGTTTTTAATAATTTTCGGAGCTTACTTACAGACAAATTCTTAGTTGCGATTTTTTTATAGAGGAAATTTCATATAATTCCCGTTTCGGTATAACAAATGCATAGATATTATCTTAAAATATAGAATTTATATTATTTTGGAACTTAAAAAGAATTATAGAGAATTATGTTACAAATCGGTAGAAATGGGGAATGCGGGGCTTAAACAGGTGTATAGAAAATAAGGTTAAGCGGGTTAATTGAAAATACACTCGTGTAATAGCATTGTTCCTCGTGAGTAGGTGCGATTTAAAAAATGATATTTTCTATATCTCTGTATCAGAAAACGTGATCGTTGAGAATCAGTTTGTCGTTATTAACTTAAATTGGTATGTTGCAAGGTGTAGGATTTATTGTTGCTTTAAAAATATTTTTTGTTGAAACGAACTAAAATAGGAACACGGTGCTTAAATCATTTGAGACTATAAGCTCCACAACTGTAATCGCAAAGAAGTGAGGAGGCGGGAACATAAATTCGCATTAGAGAAGCAAAAGACAGGAAGGATGCTGAATAGGGGGTGAAGTGAGGGCGAAGTGAGGACGAAGTGAGGGCAAAGCGAGGGAGATGTGAGATCGAAGTCGAGGAAAGTGAAGGCGAGACAGGGCTGGTCCAGCCTAATTAAGTGGAACTTCATTTAGGGATAACAGAGGTAGGCTATTACAGCAACGCCATGTTTGTATTATATTAAATTAATAGTGCTTTGCAAAACATTATTTATTTCGATTATTGAAATGACCAGTTCGTATAATTTTTATATGAATGAAATACCAATAACTGTAGGTATCTTCAGAAAAATCAGAAGGAAATAGCTCTTCAATGTAATTCTTATCAAAGTTGAACTAAAACCACAAGGAAAAATTAATAATATTCTATTGATTAAATTGAATGCTTTTTATAAACGATTGAAAGTAGAATCTTGTTTTCATTCGCTTTTAAGAAGAAAAGATAAATACTTAAACACATTTATTATTTTACGAAATAGACATCTCAGCGGAACCCGAAACTTTTGTCACCTAAATACTACCCCCTAAGTGAAAAATACTTTGATCAAATTAGAACGAATGTTCGTTAGCCCTTAATTCCCTTAGTTTTTAACGAAGGCTGGAAGAGCATTAATCATGTCTTTAATTAACGTGATAACATTCCTTCGCCGGATATAAATTTAAGCACCCTCTTTCATAGTATCTAAGTAATATCGCTAATTATTCAAATAACTCGAAACACGTTTCAAATAGATCGGAATTCCCAATTATAACTAACTGCAAAAGAAAAATAACTTAAACAGTCGAGTACTTTTTTTGTTGTTTGTTTTTGGGGTTTTATGCCGTGTTGCGCTAACTCCTTCTTTAGCCGACGTTTCGGACAGCGTTGCAGTGTCCATCATCAGGGCAGATCCGGTAGATCCGAAGATGTATAGGATACATCTTCGGATCTACCGGATCTGCCCTGATGATGGACACTGCAACGCTGTCCGAAACGTCGGCTAAAGAAGGAGTTAGCGCAACACGGCATAACACCCCAAAAACAAACAACAAAAATGCTTTTGGCCGTGAGAATCTAAAAACTTACCAGTCGAGTACTTGAATAAACTCCTTTGAAAAAATCTTTAAGAAAAAAACTACCCAACTATACTTGCAGAGATCCACATTATAAACGTTTTTCCAATATTGGTTATTAATATGGAACTTATAAAAAACATACACAACCATTTTACATAGAACAAAAAAATAACATTAAAAACAATATACATATTCAACTATAAGAACTTATGTTTAAAAATTAATGGCAGAAAACTAATTGCATTATTCAACGACCTGAAAAATAATAATAAAAAATGAACAAAAAAAAAAATCGTGAACATATGGTAGTACATCTAATGTATAAAATTATGTAACATGATTACTGTACGGGACGTGTTTGCCTGCACAAGAAAATACTGTTAATAATAAGCAGCGGCACACATCAGTCCTCAACCCGGGTAATAAATAAATAAATATAATATATGTATTAAAATAGTTATATGTATTTCAATACAACTGGGATTTAAACACAGATAGAAAACTGAGACAATCGGAATTCTTTCAGCGATAATTTCAGATTGGAGCACATTGTGCATCATCGTGCCATACGATACATCAAATGGCGTAGGCGACTGCTGGAGCAGTGGCCAGTTCAATTGGTAGCCAGCAGGAATCGGCCAGCCTCTAGGCTTCAGCATCAATGGCTAATTCAGTCGGTAGCCAGGAAGAATTGGCCAGCCTCTAGGTTTTCAGCATCAATGGCTAATTCAGTCGGTAGCCAGGAAGAATTGGCCAGCCTCTAGGTTGTCAACATCAATGGCTAATTCAGTCGGTAGCCAGGAGGAATTCATCAGCCTCTAATTCTCTTATAAGAGCCGGCACACGGAGACGCCCCATTATTGTAATGATGACAGATGCGTCTGGCTCAGCTAATTGCCGGCCATAAACAGCTCTTGCAAATAGTTGTAATCTTTAAAATGATTGTGCCGTGATGGAGGAACAGAAGCGACTACAGATTTCAGTTGACACTGAGGAATTTATAATTATAATTAACAGATCGCGTTTTAACTGGAGGTGTTCCGTCCACTCGTGTTAATTTTTGAAATTTGATTGCCAATATTTTGTTTAAATGGCCTATTTATATCTATTACAAACGCTGGTAGGAGCAGCGTTTGTATGACGTCAACTTGCAAAAACATGTTTACGTTTTTCAAAAAGGCAGGTATCTTTAGTGCCAATAATAATTTCGCCCAGCGACTAGTTTTGTCAATATTTTGATTTCGTTTTAGAAAATAGGGTTATCGAACTGTTTCAGGTTAGATTCAGTCTTTTTGCGGCCTGATAACAAGATTTTTCAACTGGTAAATATTATGATTTGGAAAGGGGGTCATCAAACTTGCAGGTGTTCAACTTTAGTCGCAATTAAAATTAAATGCAATAAAATCATAATGAAAAATGTAATGAAATAAGTGTATGTATGTTTTATAATTATTATTAGGATAATCATGCTGTGTTACTGTCTGCTGATTAAGTGTGGAGGAATGTGGTGAACGTATGTCTGTCGGTATGAATGAGACAGGCATATCTGAGTGATACAGCATGACCGAGACGTATAAAAAGGCATATCTGTTGTAACTCGTCCTCTTTTCAATAACAAACTCTTATATTGTCCATTGTATTAAGGCGATGCCAAACGTAGTGATGCAAAATCATGTGTTTTTGGTTTGAAATTTTGGTCGCCTAGAAATGTTTTAGATGCTTTAATTAAATACTACAAGTAAAATACATTTTGACCTTTAAAATAATCGATTATTTTTTAGATAAGTCATTTTATAAGCCCAGAAAAAAATAATGTATAAGGCCTATGAAAACTGCTTTAAAGTTCAAAATCTCCTACTTACGAACCTCTTTTTGGTTATGATTTTATTGTATAATGTGGAAAATTAATTTATTTATAAAATGATCGAAAAAAAAAATATTTATGCCTGAACATCCACAAAACAAAATAAAAGGCAATTTTTGGCCATGTTTTTTTCTTGCATAAATCAAAACAGGCGGATGCTGTTAAGCGGGAATTTAAACCTTATCGCCATCTATGTAAGGCTTGTTATTGATAGCGGCTCAATTTAAAATATAACACGACGTAGTGCATCGCCTTAATACTTGTTCGATACAATTACTATATTATCTCTAACTCATATCACATAATTTGTTTGTAATAAACCTTAAAAAAATAAATCCCAAGTATTGTAAAATGATAAGTTAAATTACTTATAAATTATATATTAACCGGTTTCTCTCGGTTACATTACATTAATTGTTCATTGACTAATTGAACAATAAATAACAGTTAAGACGATATTGAAATGATCATGTACTCTCGTACTCTCGTACCTCGGACCAAAACTATACAATAAAATCCCTTCAAACTGAAACTGTGTGAATTGTCATCCTTCGGTAGAAAAATCGGAAAAAGTTTATTAAATTTAGGCAGAACAGGTTAGGACACATTATTAAAAAATACGGGACCTAGTTGTATCTTCACTTCTAATGCTTTTATATCAAAATTTAATTCTTTTCTCACAATTTTCTTATCTTTATTATTATTCCATCAATTTTATATTCTTTATTATTCCATCAAATTTATATTCTATATTATTTCATCTTTTTCCTTCTAATTGCCCTTGGTACATTACTTTAGTAGTTAAATTAAAATACTGAAATCTTTTTTTTAAATTTATAATTTGGTATTACTTATAAAACAACAGAAACGAATGCCATGATTAGTTTCTTAGAACAGGCACTGCCTTGTTAGAATCTAATGTTGACAAGGCCGTACGTCGTACTTTTCATTTTATTACATGTCTTGTGCACATACCAAATATCCTAATAAATAATCATTTTTCTGTATCAAATCAAAGAAAATAAATAAATTTAACATTACCGATAGAAAAAAGCGTCGAAACGCCATTACGCCACGACTAATCAATCGTCAAACCATACGAATTTTCTCAACCGAATTTAATTTTTAGTCGTCGTAAAATTACCAAATTTCTGTTTTGTGAAAGATTTTGGAAAATAATTCTATGCAACAACATTTTAGTAGACAAAATTATTTGAGAGCATAATTGGTATTTTCTCGGTACTAAAATAAACAAAAAATCACGTACAGTGGTTAATGCAATTTCAGATTGGAAGCATATTGTTTTATTTCAAATAATGCGTTAAATGTGTTGAATTATTTGTCATATTTATAGCACAGCTGTTCTTTCAGTCGTGTAAAGGGAAAAGTAATAAAATGAAAAAGCGAATAAAAGCTCAAAGCGTTTCACAGTGCATTTAATTGTTAAACGTGATTTTTTGCTTTGTTTTTGTCACACTCCGATGTTCAAATGCAATAAAACGTTTCGTCGTCACTGGCCGTCCATAGCCCGGGCGGACATATACGGGCAATACGTTATTTGCATGAAATGCAGTTATATCTAACATTTGCCATACGAATGGCCATTTTAAAGCACTGTAACATACCTCGGTCGCTTGATTTACTGTGTAGATGCGTTTTTTAATCAAGAATTTAATTTAATTTTCGAATGACACTTATACCTATTTATTTGCTGCCAAGCAGGAGTAATATTGTAAATAGTTTTTTTTGTAATATTGTTTGTCAAAAGTTTCCTTTAATTGTTGGTCAAAGAAAATGTGGGAAATACCAGAGTGGTAGAGATACTCTGAGTATAGCCCTAGTGAAAGAATACCATTCAGAATCGAAAAAGTGCTTGATATGGCTTTAGCCGTGACCAAATTTGAATATCTAGGTACTTTGTAGCCTTTCCCTACCCATCTTATTTCAATCCCCACTTCCCTCACCCTATTACATATCCCATTTGGGAATGCCAAAGTCCGAATGCCTCTTGGCTGTTGAAAGTAGTTGGGACTATTGTGCTCTATTGCTATCAAAATAGGCAATTTAGCCATTCGGCTGGAAGCTTAAGCCATATTCTCCTTATATTGCTTCTTTAGATTTACATATATTCCGCTCTCTTTCCAATATTTTAAATTACGATTTCTACACCTCCAAACTACTGAATTTCTGCAGCCATCTGGCAAGAAAGTAGTTATTACAGAAAAAAATAACAATTCCAGTTGTTTTTTTACTAAAAATTTTTAATAAAAAACACTACGAACTTATATACCAAAGTAAACATTTATTTTCCATATCACGATTGTGCGCCTGTTTTGAATTATTAGAGGAAAATGTGTATCTTTACACGTTTTTGAAGGTAATTAAATTTACATGATTGCTTAGTTACGTATGTTTACGGGTGAGTATCCAATACATTCGATGGTGCAAATTTCTTTGTAACTATTGAAATGTATTTATTATCATCAGTATTTGACTCACGCTTATGTGCGTATCATTCCCCCCTTCCCGTCGCCCGCAACATGGGCAGGGTAGGGTAGTACAATAACAAAATTAGCGAATTCCCTTTTTTTTGCTTTAGGATAAATTACATTTAGCAATGGATGCCATGTCGAAATTACAAATGAATTTTATTTGCTCTCCAAACATTTTTTCAGGTGGGTAATTTAATTTTATCACGGAGAATTTATTGTAAACCCGTTAAAAATGAATTCACGAATACAATTATATATTGAGTAAAATTTTTTCGACCATTTTTATAAAGCGGATATTTTATTTATTTATAATTCAACAATATTGATTCAAGATCGTAACTTTGTCTTATCAATTGCTTAATGATTATTTATGTTAGAATATCTTCATATTTTTCAGGGCTGATAAAATAGAAATAGATCACTAAATTTAATTTTTTTTTAAATACTTAAAACTAAAAACCTGTGCAATACTTAAAATCCTAATCAACAGTGAAAAAAATTGTCTTTGATTTTTCACGTATGCCAATTTAAAAAAAAAAGTTTGATTTATTATTTAGATTTATATAATATATACCTACATATTTTTGCGATAAAATTTGTATAACCAAAGAAATTCCACAAATTAATAATGTCGTAACGTATTTTAATGGTCAATTGATCAATTAGAATGGTATTGCGAACGGAGAAAACTTTCTGATATAAAACATTGCTAATTTATTAAAAATCATGTAAAATTATTTGACTAAAGAATGAATTGACAGATTTCCTAACAAATTATCAGTAAAACACGAATGTGTAACGAAAATGTCGGAACACGTGTTCCTAAAAATGATAATATTTTAGTATGTCGTCATTATTTTTATGAGGATAAGCGCAGCTGCATGAACACGCGTTTCGATATATTTTTAATGTATATTTTATTAGGAAGGAAGAAAAAAATCAATCTTAAAAGTAATAAACAAACTAAAAACTTTAAATAAATAAATACGAACTAAATACATAAATTAACTCTTTTTTGTAGTTTTTAGTTTAAATTGAATAGCGTCACAGGTTAATCTGTTAAAGATTTAGATGCTTGAAGGACTTAATAAATATCGAAAAAAACAAACACGTTGTGGCTTAAAGATCGACCGGTTTCGGTAGCACTAACCTTCTTCAGAACAATGGAAATTAAGACTGATATATTTAGTTTATATTTGTTTTCCATTTTCCTGAATAATACTGACTTATATAACTCAATAAAGTGGTTTAAAACAAAGTTTTTTTCTCACCTACTTAATAAACAAATAATTCAGTAACGAATAATTTTAGTCATATGCTCACAATGTATTATTTTTTCGTTTCCTTATAACTTGAAGGTCTATACCAAATAAATTAATGTTTTCCTCTAAAAAAAAACTCATACACACACAGGGTTCTCTGTATTGCACTGATATCAAAATACCCGGTTCGTCCCCCATACTTCACATCATGGTAGACCGAAATTCACATTGCTGCCGTAATCCCTTTGGGCTCGTAAAAGTACGACGGAGGTGACAGTTAAACTTTTAGTGCTGCGCGGGCCAGAGGTCGACCTCCCCGATCTCCAGTTCTCCTGGTCCCTGCTCCCTTTTCCTCCTTCTGCCTCCAGACCCGAGCTACCTGGCTTGGCCTGTACCCTCGCTACCTGCCAAATCCTCACAATTCGTGTTAAAGGATAATATAAGGCAGGTGACGGAGGTGACATTGGCGTTGAACTCAAATTAAATATTGCACTCGTGCTCCCTTCTGGGGTGAAAAAGTTAAAATTATTTTTGCAGCTCGGTTTTTAAATTCAAATCAGAGATTCATGAGGTATAACGATTTTTAGATTGTGAATTATGAATCATATAAAACAAAATTTCAGAGTCTGTTACTCGGCTGGTTATAATGGGTGCTTAGAAAGCTTATTTAACATTGTTTTGCTTGCCATGTTTTTGTATTGTTTTCATGTTTGACAAGCAAAATGCTTAATTTTTACATGAATGCTTCAAATAACGATTTAACCGCAAAGCAATTAGCTAAAAGAAATCAATCGAAATATCTCCTAGAAAAGTAAAAAGTGATTATTGTGACATTATTTTAGTCACTCAGGTCAATGAAGTATTCATAAATGACAGTAAAATGGAAGGCAAAACTACAAATTCTTCATTTCAAGCTAAAGAAACAATTTGATAGCATTTCATGAAACAAAGTAATGAGAGTTAATAATAATTGCTTTGTGTTTCTTTTGTGACTAAACGTCTAAAACAAAGAGTTATTGAAAACAGTGTTTTGTACTATTTAACGCAATAGTCTTTGCCCTGACTGGGAGTAAAAAGAGGGTTGGTACATAAAAAACAAATTACACCGGGAAAATACTTTGTCCTTAGGTTATTCGTGTCCCCACATGTCAGCTGACCCTCCTTGGAAGCCGTAAATCTTACACAACGCGACTTTGTACTTATAATAAATTCCAACATGTGGGCAGCTTATACAAGCTTTTTGGGATACCCCGAAAAATCCATTAAACTAAGGCGAAATCTCTTAAGTCCACCCCTCTTCGGGGTGATTTTAATAAGTTATTGAAAGAGGAGCGATTGTTTTCCAAATTCATTGTTTTCCAATTCCGAGTTTTTCCAAAGAATTTAGTAATAAGGTTCTCTACAAAATGCTTAATTTGAATATTCCGACCTCCTCGCTTTCGCATAAAATCTTTGTGAAACCCATCCCGAGACCGAGCACAATTTCTTATTAAGAATTAAGTATAAAAATCTTATCGCACTCGAGGAATTAACTTGGAGTTTTCTTTCAGACTGTTGTGGGTTTTAGTGGATTTCTCGGTAAATTTAATGCGCTAATGAGAAAATTTTCAACTATCAATACAGTTTATTTGTGAGTCACTTGCTAACAACCCCGCAACTTAAGTAAACTTAGAGTCATTGCTGGGAGCAGCTCAGCAGGTACTTACTCCTTAATGCGAAGCTTAATGCTAAATCACTATTTTGATTAATCTTTATAACGAATTGGTGTACATTATGAATACCAAAAAATATTCTTTAGATAAATTGGAGGTTATACTATCGCTTCGCTTGAGTAGAATACAAATAATAAAATAAATTACTCAATAAAAAAATATAAATGTAAGCTACTAAATAAAACATTTTTTCAATAGAAATGTATGAACGAGTAAAGAAAACAATTAAAAAAAAAAAGTATTAGAGATGTTTTTTTTTTACAGTTTCACTTGATTAAATTTTTTGCTTTCTTATAAAATTATTAACAAAATAAATAAAATAAAACAGTTTTTGGCTTGACATCGAAGGTTTCTAGACTCCGTTTGTCAAGCGATTTTAATGCCCATAACCTACGGTATAAGGTATACCACATTTTTGGCTAGTAGCTTCCTCTTAAGACCCCGCATTCCAAATTTCTACCGATTTATAACATGTTTTCCTTAAGTTTTAAAGCTATTTAAAACATATATTTTAGTTTTGAAGATATTTTCCACATATTGCCAAGTTGAAAAAGTAATTATATGAAATTACCTCGATGGAAAAAATTGTAAGTTATGCTCCGAAAAATATTAAAAACACACTTGGTTCTGTTTGATAAAAATTGGGGGTGATCCTTTTTGAATAAAAACTGGTTTTCTTGACACAACTTTACATTTATTTCAAACTATTGAAACAGGTATAATATTTATAAAGAACTGTGCGAATAACACTGCTACGATCGCTCTGACTTATGAGCTTGTTTATTATCGAGTTATTGTTGAGAAAGGAACGAAAAAACACATAATGCGAGCCTTTTTAAAGACTTCAAAAACCACCACATGTAAATAAACCACTTGTCATCGTGATGTCTAGCAGTAAAAATGAAACCTGCTATACCGACCAAATTGACAATATTTTCTAAGCAAGGACTCACACCATTTTGGTTAAACGTAGTAACTTCAAATTTCTAGACTACAGATGTCGGTAGCCTGCAAAATTGAACATATTGCCAGGGGGCGGGATTCAAAAATTGCACTAAATTTTTGAATGATAATCTATTTAAAAATAAACTATAAAACAAACAGAATAAACTAAAAATTCTTAATCTAAATATACCACAAAAATACTAACAAAATAATTCAAAATAGCAGAAATTAACAAAATAAAACCCCCTTTTTTTATGCCCTACTGGTAAACTTATAAATTTAACTGTATAAATGCTGTTGAATTACTCTATTAATTAACTAAAAATAACTAGAAAATTATTAATCCTATTAAATAACCAAAAAAAATTCAAAAATGACTAAATTACACACGTCTGCATACTAATTTTTACATATTTAAATAGTTCAATAACACAAATAATATAGTTCACACTGAACACAACACAATTATTGTTCTTTTTTTTTTTTTCTTTCTTCTCAGGTCTTCTGCTTGATCCATCCAAGGTGGAGTCGAGAAGATAAGCATCATAGTGTAATGTACATAATCAATCCTTGGTAAGGTCCGGGACGTCAATTACAGGTTTAGTGTCTGAATCCAGGGGCATCAGACATATCTTTGTGATGGGCCTCACAAAGACTCCTTGAGGTGTTTTTAGGGTAACAACTCGTATTACTCCATCCGCTCCAGGGTGTGTATGCAGAATTCGGGCCATTTTCCATAAAGGTGGAGGTAAATGATCTTCCTTTAAAATCACCAGATCGTCTTTTTGCAGTGCCCGTTGAGTGCTGGTCTGCCATTTAGTCCTCTTTTGTAGTTCCATCAGGTAATCTTGCTTCCATCTAGACCAAAAAGATTGAATTAGCGAACTGATCCTCTGATATTGAGTTAGTCTGTTGTCCGGTATCGCCCGGACGTCTCTCTCAGGAATGATACAGGATTCAGTGCCTATAAGGAAATGGTTTGGGGTAAGAGGTTGGTAATCATGGATGTCGTCGGATAAGGAAGTTAATGGACGGGAGTTCAAACAGGCCTCAATCTGACAAATTAAGGTATACAAGAGTTCAAATGTTAATGAAGAATTGTTAGTGATTCTATACAAATGGAACTTTGCTGATTTTACTGCTGCTTCCCACAAACCTCCCTGATTAGGGGCTCGAGGGGTTATGAACTTCCACTCAATACCTCTGTTCACTAAATAATTTTGAATATTGTCGTTGTTTTCCCTCAAGCTGGTGTACAGCTCTTTGAGCCTGCTGCTAGCTCCTTTAAAATTACTAGCATTGTCGGAAAAGATCTTTTCAGGTTGTCCCCTACGGGATATAAACCTTTTTAAACTGTTCAAAAAAGCATTGCTAGATAAATCCGAAACTAATTCCAAGTGAACAGCCTTGGTTGAGAAGCGAATAAAGATACATAAATACGATTTTACGAGGGAAGCCTTCCTCAGCGTCCCACTTTTAATTAGAATTGGTCCGGCGTAATCTATTCCGGTGATAGCGAAAGGACGACTCGGCGTAATTCTTTCGGGTGGCAAATTTCCCATGATTTGATGACCGGTTCGGGGACGACATCTAAAACATACAATACATTTATGTAATATCTTTTTAATAGTATTTTTACCAAAGATGGGCCAAAATTTTAATCGTATTTCAGCTAACAAAGCTTGAGGTCCTGCGTGTAGGTTTACATAATGGTAGTGACGTATTATCAATTCAGTTAGCTTATGTTTAGCCGGCAAGATAATTGGGTGTTTTTGTTGGTAAGATAAATGTGTAGCCAAATTCAACCTACCGCCTACATATATTAGACCATCATGTAAGAAGGGATTAAGAGATTTTAAATTACTTTTCTTGTTGACGATGCCATGGTTTTTTAATTCTTTCAATTCCTTTTGAAAGGCGTGTATTTGAGCTGATCTCAATAGACATTTCAAGCCTGATTCCAATTCAGCCACACTTAAATTGTCTGAAATTTTACCCTTAACACTTCTGCAGTTATTGACAAATCGCAATACATACGCAGTAACTCTTTTCAATTTAATAAATGATGAGAATTTTTCAAATATCTCCCATTCTTGAATATCTGTGGATAATAGAATATTTTTGCCTTTGAGTTCCGGAGGGTTTGAACACGAAATATTTGATATAGGCCAAGCGTTGACTCCCTCGGTCAACCAACTTGGTCCATTCCACCATATTGCAGAATTTATCAATTTATCTGTAGTGGTTCCTCTTGAAAGTATATCTGCTGCATTGTCGGCTGATGATACATGTCTCCATAGATCTGGATCACTAAGTTCTTGTATTTCAGCTACTCGGTTTGCAACGAAAGTAGCCCATCTCGTAGGTTGACCTTTCAGCCAGCACAACGTTATCATGGAGTCACACCAATAATGTGTGTCGATCTCCACTATATTTAGCGCTTGTTTTACATTTTTAATTAATTTCGCCAGTAGCACAGCACTACAAAGCTCCAACTTGGGCAGGGAAATACACTTCAATGGCGCCACTCTTGATTTGGACGTTATTAAATGTGAATGCCGCTTACCGACATGGTCCACTGACACCATGTAAACGCAGGCTCCGTAAGCTTTCTCAGATGAGTCGCAAAAACCGTGTAGTTGTAGATATGTAGATTGCCTGCAAATAATTTTTCTTGGTATTTTCAACACATTTAGTTGAATTAATTCTTGAAGGTAGGACCTCCAGGGTGCTAATATTTCATTAGGCAATGGATCATCCCACGCTGCTTTAGACTGCCATAACTTCTGCATTATCAATTTGGCTACAACTATAATCGGTCCTAGAAGACCTAATGGATCGAAGGTTGATGCGATGCAAGATAATATCTGTCTTTTACTCTCGGTTCGACTTGATGGTTTCATTATTACATAAGAAAAATAATCAGATTCATTATTCCATATTAATCCTAATATTTTCTCAGTCTTTGGATTGTCAGTAATAATTTTTTCAGAATTGCCTGATTCGGCAATCTTAGCTTGGCCCGACTCGGCTGACAACTCCAAAACATTGGACCTCCATTTCCTCAAGGTCATCCCCGCAGACAAAAAGATGTTGATTAATTGCTCTTTTAACTCTCTACAGGATTCCATGTCATCTCCTCCGGTTAACAAGTCATCCATATAGAAGTCATTTTCTATGACCTGACTAGCTCTAGGAAAATTTATATTGTTATCCATACCAATTTGCCGTAGACTTCTAGTGGCTAAGAAAGAGGAAGGCCCCAGACCATATGTGACTGTCTTCAGACGGTAATGCTTGAGCACCTCCTGCGGCGACTCGCGCCACACTATCTTCTGCAGGTCACGGTCCGCTTCACACACGTTAATCTGGCGGTACATCTTCTCGATGTCAGCCGTCAGTACTACTTGATGTTTTCTGAAATGCAATAGTTGGGTGTATAAGTCCTTTTGTATAACAGGTCCTGTCATCAAGGCGTCATTGAGAGAAATTCCATTTGAAGTTTTGGCGGAGCCGTCAAAAACGACCCTCACTTTAGTAGTAGTGCTTGATTCTTTTATTACAGCGTGATGAGGTAAAAAATAGGATTCACGATCCCCCTTTGACTGGTCACACACCTCCATATGACCTAATTCCTCATATTCACGCATGAATTGTATATATTGTGTCTTCAATTCGGGATTTGACACAAATTTTCTTTCTAAATTTTTAAATCTTTTTTCAGCAGTGAGCAATGAACTTCCCAGCTGATCAATGCATGCTCGACGCGGTAAACTTACTACGTATCTACCGTCGTCTTGTCTAGTATGAGTACTAGCAAAACTGGCTTCACAAGCCTTTTCTTCATGATTTAGAATCTTAGTGGGATTAATCTCCTCCAATTTCCAAAATTTTTCTATTTGATGACTTATTTTATTTATAGATAAATTACAACAATCTGATACAGGCCTTTGCTTTGGGTACATGTGGATTGGTCCTGATATGATCCATCCCAGTTGCGTACGTTGAAGTGTTGGTCCCGATTCGAGTTTCAATCTATCGTTGGTTAGGATTTCCCAAAAGCTCTCCGCGCCCAACAGGATGTCGATGGGTGCAGCTATATTGAAGTTCGGGTCAGCTAGCTCCAATCCTCGTGGTAACTTGAAGTCTTTTTTCGCCATTGTCACTTGTGGTAAATTTGTTGTAATCTCCTGTAAAATCAGACATGATATTTCACTTTTATAATCAGTATGAAGCGAATTCATCTCCACTGAAATTCTCTTTTTTATGTGAGTGATGTTATTATGGATCCCAGAAACGGGTTTGTTTATCAATTCACATGGTAAATTTAATTTATTAGCAAATTCTGCTCTCATAAAATTTGACTGGGCCCCTGAATCAATCAGAATGCGGGCTTTAAAAATTTTATTGTTACTACCCACAACTCCTATGTTGGCAGTTGACAATAATATTATTTTTTCTGCTTTATCCGATGCAGAAAAATTCGATACTGAAACCTCGTTATCAGCATCCATATTGGAGGCCTCCCGCAGAGGTACCTCATTATGTAGCAAGGTGTTGTGATTATCTTTGCCACAACGCCTGCAAGAAAAGGTTGCCTTGCAACTCTGCGCCTGGTGACCCACCTTTAAACATTTAAAACAAGCTTGGATTGATTTCGTAGCATCAATCCTCTCATGTAATTTTAATTTTAGAAATTTTTTACAATAATAAATATGGTGACCTTTCTCGTTACAATAAATGCAGTTGTTAGCCTTTACCGCTAAAAATACTGATGAATCTTTTTTGCAATTATTGTTGCCTAGTTGTGTTTTATGTAAGCTAGAAAATTTTTTCTCAGAAGCGTTCATCAGTTCCAATACTTGGGCTCTAGCAGATAAACATTTTAAGAATTCCTTTAACGTAGGTAATTCGTCTTGTAATGTATATTGTTCCCAATTTTTTCGGGTAGCTGCGTCTAATTTATTTGATATTATATAAATAACCAATGGATCCCATTGATCTACCTTGACCCCGATATTTTGTAATGCCTTTAAACTAACGTTTGTTTCATCAATTAGATACCTCAATGCTACAGGCTCTTCTTGTTTCATGTCTTTTAATGAAAATAGAGCTTGGATGTGTTTATGAACGGTAGTTCTTAAATTTGCATAACGTTCATTTAATAATTCCCAAGCGGAAATGTAATTTAATTCAGAAATTTCTAGATTAGCAATTATCTTTAATGCGTTTCCCTTTAAAGTTGATTGCAAATAAAAGAATTTTTGTACGTTGCTTAAAGTACTATTGTTATGGACTAAAGTCTTGAAGGTTTCGACGAAATCAACCCAATTTTTCTGATCGCCATGAAATTCCCGTAATTGGAGGTTGGGTAGTTTAATTTCCACCTTACTTTGATCGACGGATTCGATCGCACCTTTGGCCGTTGCCAAAACTGAGAAATATTGGTTTTCGAAAGCTTCTCGTTGACTATAATTTTCAATTTCGTCTGAATCCGGTAACATTTCAATTTTCTGTTGAACTGCTTCGAATTCATCTAACAATGATTTCACCCGCTCATATCTTAATTTAATTTCATTTACCGACAATGCATTTAAGGAATCCGCGAATCGGGTTAGTTTTCCTTTGATTACGCCGCGTTTGTTTATTAATGACTTCATATTTTCCATTTTTAATTATATTTTGTTAATATCGGTTGACAATTATTTTATTTTAGCAAACACCCGTTTGAAAGAATACCACGACAACCTTGACAATACTATTTGAGAACACTATTCAATAATATTATATTCTTATTTTCAAGTGGGTAGTGATTTTATTTATAATATTGACTCTATTTAAGATTAATCTCGTTTAAATTACATGAGACCTGAATAAACATAAAATGGATGATAGGAAGGAAAGCACTGAATACTTATCTCAGATTTGCGATGTGGTCCACTTTCCTTAATGATTTCCAGTTTCAATCAATTTTGTATCCTTTTGGCTGCTGGTTCTTTGTTTTTTTTTACATACAATCTCCTGATCGTAATCCGGCTCGAAGGACCAAATGATAAAAATTGGGGGTGATCCTTTTTGAATAAAAACTGGTTTTCTTGACACAACTTTACATTTATTTCAAACTATTGAAACAGGTATAATATTTATAAAGAACTGTGCGAATAACACTGCTACGATCGCTCTGACTTATGAGCTTGTTTATTATCGAGTTATTGTTGAGAAAGGAACGAAAAAACACATAATGCGAGCCTTTTTAAAGACTTCAAAAACCACCACATGTAAATAAACCACTTGTCATCGTGATGTCTAGCAGTAAAAATGAAACCTGCTATACCGACCAAATTGACAATATTTTCTAAGCAAGGACTCACACCATTTTGGTTAAACGTAGTAACTTCAAATTTCTAGACTACAGATGTCGGTAGCCTGCAAAATTGAACACTGTTATTTAACGTGGTTTATTAAAAGATTACTGTAGACATTTGCCGAGAGGTATTTGCTCTTTTTTAAATAAGTTGTGCTTTATGAAATATTTTTCCTTACGCTTATTAATTATAATCTTTTTTTATATATTAACGCGCTCCTTCTAACTTTCTTATTTATTTATCTCTTTCGAACCATCTTCTTCTTTTTATTGAACGCTTTTAAGTCTCACCAAAGCGTTATTGAATTTCGCAAGATTACCTTGTTGAAAACAACGATGAGATTAGTATAATTATTGTGGCTTTATCATTCCGTTAATTATTTTTTTTATGTTTTTTATAACAATTTTCTTTTTTTTGGAAATATTTCCCTGCTGTGCAGATGTGAAAATAAAGTCTTTTGCGGAGCTGCTGTTGAAGATATTTTTGACATATTGTCCAAATTATTCGCTAGCGATGTAAAATAGTTGCGTAATAGTACGGAAAACACAGTGAAATATGAGGGACCCTTGATTTTTGTATCTCTACGAGCTTATTGCTCGTAGAGATACAAAGTTCCGTATCAAGAATCCTGCCTTTACTTACTATACGGAATAAGATTGTAGGTTCAATACAATCCGTAGTCTAGTATTCTATGCTTTCCCTTTGAGTCACGATATAACGAGCTCGATTCGCATGCTGTGAAAAATAACAGGTTCTTTATTTAATTTAAAGGTGATACCATATAATATTGAAAACTAAGAATGATGGAATGTACACAAGCTCCTCTACGGCTTTCTCGAGGAATTTTGATAAATAAACAAAGCAACATTATGAAAATAGTGTACGTTCTTCTAGAAACATTTCGCATAATAATATTTTCTCTACATTTCAGGAAATAAATAATCTTCCTTATAGTATTAGTGTTTATTGTAGTCTACTTCTCGTAACAGCTGCTCGGGCAAGGAAAGCCTAAACTACCTTACAGTAAGCTGTAATTCTCTTTCCCTCTTAAACATACATTTCCCCCCGACACATAAATAATAACTCTCCTAATAATTATTAAGTGGGTATACAATGTTATCTTTTTAGAGAGCTAAGAATCTATCTTCAGTTAATATAAATTTAATAAAGAAAATCATTTAAGAAGAAGATATTACTAACAAATCAAAGCAAAAAATGAAACAGAACAAGACAAATAAAATAAAAAGATAACGGTCTCAACAATTTTATATAATTTATTTTCTGTGTCTTGTTCAGTTTAATGTGTCATTTAGATTTGTTAGTATTATATTCTTCTTTAAATATTAAATTCATGGGCATAATATTATAAAGTTGTTCAATTTAAAATTTTATAAAGAATTTCCATTTTAAAGAATTATGTTTCTACCTTATAGTCATGTGGGGTAACCGAACGCGGTGGGAAAGTGTACGCGACTAGGTTTGCGACAAGTTCGTGCGTGATTCACTTGCTCTTGTTCCTCAATTCTCTAGTATTTTAGGTCGCCTTGAATCCGGTCATGTGTACAGTGAGCCTTACGTAGAAAAAAAATTGAAAGGTGAATTACTTTTTATCATGGTTTTATTATTTCTTTTTGCCCCTGTTATCGATGGGTGCTGTTGCGTAACTAGTTGTGTCAGAACGGTGTGGTCTATAACAATTTTTAGATAGTTTCATGGGTGCCAGGAGGAATCATTCAGATAAAGATTCATCTGTAAGGTAAGTACAAGGGTAAGGATACGCAGTTTTGCGGGTGCGTACACTTACCCCATATACATAAACATGATTTCAAACACATAGTTACATTAACTCCACCTAGTGTCAAGTGTAGGTAATTGGAATTTATGAATTTCATATGTGAACTTTTCAATACAAGTTTTCGACTTCAAAATCGAATTGCATGAGGTTTTGTGTTAGTTTGAGATACCCTAATAAGCAAACACTTTATTAAAATAATTTAATAGAATATCCGAAGCTTTTTAATAGAACAATCCTGATGTAAACATTGCGTACGGTTACCCTACGTAATTTTATAGCTTTTCACTAAATACATATTGAAAAGTAAGTAAATGGGAACCCGCTATGAGTTTTAAACAAGATTCCACCGACTGCTATTTGAGCATACTGTATTGCCATTTTCTGTATTTTTTTGTGTGACATGGTTTAACATATGAGAAAGCAGCTTTTGAATTGTGATTTATATTCTAATATGAAACAACTAATCTTTCTCTATCTCTCTCTTATGCACCCTTCGACTCACAACGTATAAATAACTGGCCCAGACACGTGAAAAATCACAATTAGTGAAGCTGAAAGTATTCATAAAGAAATATTTGCCCCAGGCATTGACTTTCAAAAGAAGAAATTTACCTGTGGAATGTTAATAACCTTGAAAAATTATGACATGTATCTAATGACATTATAAATATACAAGATACATTATGTTTATACTAATTGAATAAAATCTATAGCACCACTCATGAAAAGGATAGTCAATCAAAGAGTATGTGTATGAACGGCCCGCTAAAGCATGTCCACTGGACTTAATTCAGTGAAACCACGCAGTAACATATCTTCACTCTGTTAATTCATCCAAGTATTTGAATAAAACAAATACGCATTTTGAAAAAAAAATATCCATTAATAAAATAATTTTGGTATTTATCGCTTGTCTAATATGATAAGCAGCTCAAATTTTAAAAATTAAAAAATCTCGTTTGAACTTGTATAATATTACGCATCACGGAGGAATGTTTTATAATTATTTACTAACACGTTAACCAACAACGAAAATCGGAATGTTTAATAATTTTTAAATGTGAAAAAGATTCAGCCAATACTGTCGAAGGCTTAGTAATTGTTTTCAGTTTCATACACTGGGTAGCGAAAATATGAAGTACCCGCCAGATTCCGCCTTGAAATATCAATGCAAATTGGTTTCTGAAAGTTCATCGACATTCGTCAGTGGTTTTAGCATCTCCAATTCCTTGCCTCCGTGCCAATCTCCCCCGGGAGAACCAAACCAACATTCGGCTATATCCATCCCGCAAGTTTCACTGAAATTTCAATCCACTGATGTAAAATTTTATTCAAATACATATAACGATCCCATGGGAATCTCTGCTGCATCAAACCGATCGCTGCTTTGTGATGATAATACCTACGAATGATATATTTTTTGGGAAATAGATATAATTCTCGATTTTCGAGCGATGAAAGAAAGTCAATTTTGGAAATTAAACATTCGGCGTTCCTTCCTATTTAAAAAAATATTCCCCGCAGGAATATTTCATCCAAAATCATTTTTAAATGTTTATAGTACAAATATAAAATAATGATAGTAAAAAAAGCATTGATTAACCTGGGAAAAATCTAGTCTAGACATTATACGACTCTAGGGATGGAAAACTGGTCTGATTCGTACCATTAATAATAATATCTGTCGAATGAAAAATGACTAAACTAAACTCCTTTCCGTTCGTAATGTAGAGTTGAAAGTTGTTCAATTTATCATGGAAAATAATAAGTATGCTGAAATGAAATTGAAAACCAATGAGCCATTTTATTCTATTTGTTCCCACTTGCCATATTTTTATATAATATTTTTTTTACCTGCTCAAAATGAAATATTTATGAACTATCTTATTCTGTTGTTATTTATTACGTAGGTATTATTTCTTGAAGAAATGTTTCATTAAAATTTCTATAATATTTTCACAAATAATTTAACAATTTCACAAATAATATTTCCTTTGTTTCATTACTTTAGCAGTTGATAAATTTTAATATATATCATTTGGCTTCTTGGATGCTTTGAAAAATATAATTAATTAAATACCAATATTTTATGAACCTTAATCTTCAGTGAAATATATAATATGTTTTATGTTGGTTTGGGCAAAATTCACAGTTTTATTATTTGAAAGAAACAAAATGAAATAACATTAGGGTTATCGTACATTTTTGGTGTATTTTCACCCACCATGCCATGCTAGGATTGCATCATAACTCAACACAATGATAATTCAACACACCTTTAAAAAGTGATATAAAGTCATTAAAAACGATGAAAATAAAACTAACTTTAATCAATTTTTATTATATCACTTTTCATGACTTTATATAACTTTTTAAAGGTTTGTTGAATTGTCATTTTGATGAGTTATCCGGTCACTTCATGCTAGGGATGTTCCTGGGTTTTATTTTATTATATTTTATATAATTATCCTCCACTTAAAGTTAGGTTTTCTTTTTGCGTTGCAGGAGTGAGTAATTCCATTCCGTTTGTGCTTCCAGAGGGTTTCTAAATAAAATTTACACTACTGTTACAGGCAGATAATCCCTTTGTGAGAAAAACGCACTTATGTTATTAGTAAAATTAATGTTTTTCAAATAAGTAAAGTGACCCGCTTTCTTTTTATCTTAAGACCAAGCATCATGTGGGAATCATATGTATTTCAATAGAAGTCTCCCAAGAAATATCACAATTGATCCATTTGGCGCCGTTGATCAGCCTTGAGGCATGTCAAACGTTTGGGCACGTTTAACATTTGTTACATGACATTAAATATACCACAAGCCATTCACGTTTTGCTCATGCGATATAGTGATATGAATAACTCGGGTTCACTCAACACGCATCCCCAAGGATGAGATGGTGTAAGAATTCTAAGGGCCGAACGAGGAATTAATACAAAAAATAATACATTATTTGTACTATATTCAAATATTTCAAGTAGTGGTAGTATTAAAGTTGCATTCGTTTGGAAATCAGTTTTCCTGTGAGCACCCCGCTGTAATATGAATAACCAAGCACCTAATCGAACTTGTCAGCGATTTGAATATATTGCGGACAGTGTACGATATTGTAACGGGCTTTGTACTTCACTGGAGCTTCTCGGCTCCGGGTTCTCTTCAATCTGAGGAAAGGCGGAACAACGTACGGAAAATGGAAATATTACTTTTCCGTCTATTCTTCAAGTCGCTACGGGTAAGTTCTTTTGATGCACATATATCTACGCTATTTAGTCTTATTGAATTGTGCAAATATATGTTATTTTAATATATAATAATAATATTTGGATGATTTGTATAGCGCCGTTTTTGTGGAAGTGTCCGAAACAAAAGAAAATATTGCCTTTAATTGATGTAATTGGGTTTACAAAATAATACTAAAAAAATCTAGAATGACAAAGGCTCAAAAATTGTCATACTAAAGGATAAATAATTTTTTATCAAAATATTAACCAATTTGAGTTTTTTCCTACCCCTTTTATTCATGAAATTGAACTGAACAGTTTTACATTGGTCTGTCTGTAAATTTTTTTGTGAGTTTAGGTTCCGTTACAAAATGGTGGCCCTTTTAATGATTCAGTACTACGGTACCTACCCTCTAGAAGAATGTTTGAAAATAATTATGATTGAGATAGTGGCATTTATTTAGACAAATTGTATTTGATATGAAAAAAAATGTAATTTCGATTTATTAAAGAATAGAAATATAGAAAGATTTTTGGACGCGAGGTCTACTATTCACATAACTTTTTAGTTTATCTATATATGCATAACATGCTACTATAATTTATGACAGTTTCATTAAATCACAATAATAATAAATGCATATAAAAAAAAGTTATTTAAGTAATTTATTTATTTTATTTTTTTAATTTTTAATTTTTTATTTTATTCATTATTTAAGCATAAAAAAAAAAAAAAAAAATAAGTGTAAGATGGCGTAATGAAAGTCGTACAGTTTTTCCTGTTTATAATTTAAATGTTTAAGCACAATAAGTCTAACATTTGAAGACATAAACACCACGAGTAAAAATTTTAGCGATAAATCATAAACCAACCGCCCCATTTCAGTACTACGAATTAATGCAAAATCATGTGTTTTATGTTTGAAAATTTGATCGCTTAGAAAAATTATATATACTTTATTTAAATATTGCAAGGAGAAAACATCTTGGTTTTTGATATATCGCTCATTTTTTCGACAAGTCTTATAATCTCAGAAAAAATCTTGTAAGTATCAGGTCTGTAAAAACTGCTTTAGATTGCATAATCTCATATTTTCGAACCCCTTTTCGGTTATGGGTTTCTTGTATATTGTGGCAAATTAAATTATTTAGAAAATGATCGGAATACACTATTTGGCGATGCATTTTTTCATCAATCAAAACAGGTGTCTGATGTTAAACGGTAATTTTAACCTTATCGCAATCTACATAAGGAGAGTTATTGTTAGTGGCCCGATTTCTCATGTTACAAGGCGAGGCGCCCTAAGCCCCCGCATACCCAATTTCTACCGATTTATAACAAGTTTTTAAGTTCCAAAAAAAGTTATTTTTTCAAGATAATATCAATAATATTTATATTAAATAATTGTTAATTATATTAAATTCACTCGATAGAAAAAAAATCGCCAAGTAAGCTACGAAAATTATTAAAAACACGTTTTGTTCTGTTATTAAATATGTTATAGGCATGAAAAAAATCACAGTGCATCTTTAAATTTATTAATTTATTTGTCGATTTAAACGAGTCGTATTTTATTAAATATTTTCAAGATTTTCGCTTATTATGATTTGCTCTAACATTCGCATTTACATATCACTGTTTCACACCATCTTTGGACGCTTACTATGGGGCCTTAAAACAATTTCCTAGAAATAAAAATCAAAATAATATTTCCGCTCTCGTCACATTTTCAAAGAGCTGCATCGGCAAATTTAGATGGTGATATATTCATTCCTCGAGACGGTACTGTAAGTGAAAATATATGGCTCGGAATATTGTTTCAGTGTGACAGGAAGCAACATATTCAGTCAAGGAGCAAATAACCGGACGTGGGAAATATTTCACATTTTCGGTCTCACGAAACCGCGCTTATTCCGGCTACTGAAAGATGCAACAGCGGAAGCTTTTATATTATAGTGTTTTGTTGACAAAGATGGGAAATTGAAAATTTTCAAAATAGATTTTCTGTTGAATTTTCACATTGTTTGAAGTTGAACGAGTAATAAAATATAATGAAATAAGAGTAGGTACTTTCGAATTCCTTAGACGATATAAGGAGATGTTAATAGGAAGACATGGTACTATCAAGAGAATCAAATATTAATCTAGTCATTTCAAGAGTTTATACAGCAGAAGAATATGTATAAGATGATCTAGGAATGTTAACGAAGCCAGGTATGTGTAGCAAAACAATTTGTGCGGCTGCATATTCTATCTGCTAACCCCTGAGGAGAAACGGTATGATGGTTTGATTATTGGAACACACGGAGGGTCACTTGGTTCACACAATAGCTCAGTTGTTGAAGTCGTCGCCCAGATAATGGGAAGTCTCGTCTTCAATTCCCGGTCACGTTAAACATATCTATGTTTTGATGATTGAGGCTATGGTTTTAATGTTATTAAATGACTCCGCTTTATACTATGCTCAAGCTGCCCAACCTATGGACGTGAAAATTTTTTTGTATCTATTGTTTGTTTTACTGTAGTTTTATTACTGATAAAAAACCTAATGCAAATTTTTTAAAATTTTTATATTAATGTTTAATTTAGTACACATATTCTTTATTTCATTTTGCGATAAAGTCTCTCTTATTATCTTATTGAAAGATCTCTCAAGTTGGTATCAGAAATTTAGATTAATCACAAACTCAAAAATGGCAAAAATAAAATATGAATGTCTCGTTTATCATTATTTATGAGGAGATCGTTAATGGCTGACCGATTCACCGTACGAAAATAGCGTCCGGTTCAAGCAGAATCCCATGGGACTTCCAGTCTTCAGTACAATCGATAACCTTTCACCACTTACTTTATTTATTGGTTTCAGATTTATTTATGAGGCCTTAACCTCGCTTTTTGCTGAGGGAACAATGAATAGTTCGATTTAAATTTTATCTTAGATCTTTCGGAAATTCACGTCCCACCAACGGTTTCAATATTTTTTACGGATAAAATATGGTAAAATATTGTACCTTTTTTTGTCTACAATTTATTTCGTTGAACAAATTCTTCCGATTGTTAAAACAAAGAACATTGAATAATAGATATTGACGGGGACATAAAATATTCCGTCAGTACGTTTTAATACAGAGTTGGGCACGAATGTGCTACAAAAATTGTCTTTATATTTTATATAAATATTTTTTTCTTTCTATTCTATCGGGAAATTACATAAAGTGAGTTCACGTTATCTACGATTAATTAAAGTTTAAAAAATATTGTCCTCTATCTTTATCATTTAATCCACATCGGACTAAAACGTCGTTATTTGTCACGTATCTAAAAGTTTTTTAAAATATTGCTTCAACAACTTATTAGGAGTTATTAAGTTCTATGTAGCCAATTTGAGGTATCTCGGAGTATGGTTTTAATAACTTATCTCATGTCGTAAGTTCTTATTCACAGATAAAAATTTTAGATAAATTATGTGTGGTTTTAATTTCTTCGTTATTTTGAACTTTTTTTAAGCGTTCTTGTAGTGGTTTTACACCAAAACGGCGCCGTGTGAATTTTCAACGTATTTTTTTACCGTCCTTATAATGGGGTTTAGTTTTATATCTCGTTTTAGATAGGTAAAAAAAGTCTTGAGTAGTGTAGCATGGGGGGGCAATGATGCAGTGTCTTAACGCAAGGAATATGACTAATATGGTCTTGTACAGTAAGTGTATTACTTTCAAGTGGCTAGACCTAAAAAGAATATTCATCACAGGTACTCCGTTCATTGCTTCAGTAGCAAAGTAGGCATATTTCTTTGTATTATTGTAGAAAGCAATCACTTTGTGGTTTGACATATTTAATAAAATAAAATGAATTAACTCCGCATTCCATTCAATGGTCCATCGTTTAGTCACAATTCCAATGTCCGATAGTAATTTTGATAGTGAACTAAAACTAATTAAAAACATAGCAGTAAATAATGGCTATGAATCAAATTTTATAGATTTAATCTTAAATAAAAAGCTAAAACAAATAACCATTAATCCCTTCCTCTTCGCTAGTCCTTGTCCTCAAATCAATGATAATAATATTAATTATCAATGGCGGCGAATTTTATTCATTAATCACTTTTCTACCTTAAGTGTAAAAAACCTTCCTTCTGAAGTCAAACCGGCCTTTTATACCAATAACAATAAAGGTAAATTTCTAATTAATTCTAAAGATAAGGATGATAAATTAAGTCATTCGGGGATTTATAAATTAAATTGCAATAATTGTTCGGCTTTCTATATCGGTAAGACATCACGTAATGTTAATATTAGGATAAAAGAGCATCTTCGTTGCCTCAATAATAACGGTTTTTCCGAATCCGCAAATCATTTGATCAATAAAGATCATACATTCTGTCATAGCACCGGTGCTAACATCTTACATAAAAACAGGCATGGTAACAGACTAAACAACTTAGAGGCACTAGAAATTAAAAAAGCTGTAAAAACCAAAAGTCAGATACTTAATAATCATTTAGACATATCAAGTAGTCCAATATTAAGTCTGTTTCCAATAAACCCATAAAAAATTCCCAGTTCTCCTTACCTCCTTACCACCATGCCAGTTGATGCTTTGTTTCTCCCGATTTATTGGTATAACCCATTAGTCTACATAATTATCTAGCGGTTTTCCATTACTTGTGCACTTATGTTAATGTATTTTATGACCGTCTTTGTGTTGCTTATATTTGTATCATGTTGTCTCCCTCTATATTTTGTTATATATATGCACACATTATGTACTTCTTGTTTAGTATGAATTTGTACCCTGATGATGCTTAAGTAAAGCGAAACCGGTCGGTTCTTAAATTAATAAATATCGTGGTTTTAAAACAAAAAAGTATTTTATTTTATTATATATTTCTTTGTTTTACAACGTTTTATAACTCCTCCTGTTTCCTGCGGAATTTTTTGTGTTTGACTTGTAGAACTCCGAATAGTTAAAACAAAATTACTATAAAGAATTTAATGGGCCATTTTCATGAAGTTTTAAATATATATATATATTAAGTCCAATGTCGAGGGTCGAAAAACTTACCCATAAAAATATTTAGTTAAACATTAAAAGCAGGAGAACTTAATAGGTTCCTACCTACCTAATTCAATATAATATTTATAGGCTAAGAACAGTTTGTATAGTCTATCTTATACATTTTTGATATAAATGTTTACAAATTTATATTTATTTTATAAGCAATAATTATTAGCATGAAACACTCATTCACATTGAAAAATCTCCTGATGAAAGATACATGACGCCAACGGAACCAGTGTTTCAGGCTAATAATTATTGCTTATAAAATAATTGTTACCCTTTGAGCTATGCATAAAAAATCTTGTCTTAAACATTAGTTTACCAAAAAAAATAATAATTAAATTTATATTTACTTATCTTTAAGAACTATCTTTTTAGTCTAGTTTAAACTTGTTTGATGTAAATGTTAACACTTTTTTCTTTTTTCATAATATAAGTTTTGTAAATAACTTTTCACGTGCTTTTTGGTTACCATACTAGGCATGTGCAAGTGTTATAATAGTCGGGATTTTTGTATATAATTATATGTAATATATAATATCTCTTGGTCGTTATATATAAACCGTTTTGTTAATCAAATCGATTAATATAATAAGAAAATGTATGATTGGATTCTAAGCTAAGTAAATTAAAAAAATTATATTGAACGTTCTAACCCTTTTGTCACTATGTGTGTGTGTGTGTGTGTGTGTGTGTGTGTGTGTGTGTGTGGAGTTTGATCGGGAGGATTCGGATTTGATTCCAGTGAAGTGCTTTCTTTTTTCTATTTTGCGATAGACATTTTTATTAGGTATATCAAATTCAAAGTAAGGTAGATTGAAGTTCCTTAGAAGTCTAGGTCGGGAACATCGATCCTTTTGCCTCTAAAATAAAAACAACTAAATATTCGTAATTTATTTCAAAATTAAAACATTTTTTTTCAAGACACTAACTTAAGACCAAACAATGCGACAAAAAGTGAATACAACGACCTACTCCTCTGAGAGATGATTTCAATTAAAATTCAGAACATTAGTTCCATTCTCAGAGGCACTTTTGTCAGAGGAAGGGACTTTAAAAACTAATAAAACGAAAAATGGTGGCAATTAAGAGATAAAAGCAAATTGTTTTCTTCTGGAGTCTACATTTAACTAAGATTATATATTTTTAGAGAATACTCCTATCCATGATTCTATTTTTTCTTATTAATAAGGTTTTAGGGTAAAAACAATATAATGACTTAATACAAATATATTCATACGAAACAACAATCGTTGATTCAGAATATTCATATATTGAATTGAAAAAATATATATAACAGAGACGCCAATGCGCATAGAATAACAACTAATTGACGTCAACTGATACAAATTCCCTTGGACCCGCTTTTACGAAATGCGAAAAAACATCTCTTCCAAATTAAACATTTAGATTTATACGTTTTTTTTTTTAAATCAGGCAATGGTGAAGACCGTGTCAGTAGAGAAGGTCTTTCAAGAACCAATAGGATTTCCCTTTTGAATCTCTCAGGCAGGAACAGTGTATCGGTTCTGCTCATAATTGATCTTGGTATCCGTTTAGAACACAATCTAAAAGAAAATGATATTATAAAAGAGAGTTTAATATAAATATTTTATTTTTCTATATATATATATACTACCACAACACGGGCATTAGCCTAGTGTGATAGTCAAAAGAAAATGTACTGCATCATCATGTAAATATTTATTAAATAATTTTAAAAAATATATAAAATATATGTTGGAAAATGTACTAAAAACAACTTATGATATATTTTGAAGATAATAACTGAATATCGAAATTTCAGTATGATTTTAAGGAAAACTTGAGTACTGCCGACGCCATAGACAATATCATAAAATTAGTTGGGGGAAATAAATCTTTTGAAATTTTTATAGACTTGCAAAAGCCTGAAACTTACAATAATTAGGATGTCAAACACAACTCTAAGCCTATTAATAAGTTAGATGTCAGAACGTTCAAATTAAAAAGCTAAAAAGTAAACCTCTCCCAATTAAATACGGTGTATCGCAAGGAACTACCTTAGGACCTTTATTATTTCTTATATATATATATCAATGATATCTACAATAAATGAAAGCGGTTGGATAAAAACTAACAAAGAGACTGAAAAAACTCACTCACACTTAATGTTGACAAGACTAAATATTTGACGTTTTCCATAAAATCCAAAGGAAAGCCAGCTGATGATATGCTCTTAAATTACACGAGTATTTGCTGTGCTCATTGCCAATCGCATATAGAATATAGGATTAATGGATGGGGATCTGCCACTCACAGAAAGCAGCTCATTAAAACACAAAGAGTAGTAATCACATGACCCCATTAAAATACATATTTTTTTTATGTTTTCAGTATTATAAAACTCTACTCCAAAAAGGTCTACTCAAATTAAACAGAAAAAATGAATACCCCACAGACCAACATACCTGCAATACAAGGAAAACAACCTCAAATCTACTGAACATCCCAAAAGTAAGTACATCGTTTGGCCAGAAAAACAATAATTGCCATGCCACAAAATTATAAATGCCCTTCCAAATGAAATTAAAAACACAATGGAGATAAAAATATGGCTAACTATACATGAAGATGAGGAAATCATTAAAATTATGAAGTAAAGTCAACACAACTTACAGTCAACAAACATGAAGATTTTTTGTTGTTGTGGAAATTAACATACATGAAGATGAAAAAATCATGATTTAATACCCATACAACCGAGTGAGGAGGACTATTAATAAAATACTTTACTTTTCTATTTAAATTGTTATTAATAAAAAGAAAGTGCACCAACCGTTACCCTTTACCATTAATTAGAATTTAAGATGCAAAAAGTTAAGGTTTTCAAAAGAAGATTTAACATGTTTTCGGGAATTCTTTTGTCATTACCATTTCGCGTCTTTTTTGTGCTGATTTCTTTTACTATTTTGAGTCCTTACAAGTATAATTTTATGTTAACCATTCACTTTTGTAACTTATCACTTTCAAAATGAACTCTAAACTGAATGTCGTAAATAATCGTAAAAGTAAAATGAAAATGAGCTTTAGAATAAAAAAGAAAAGATTTCTTAGAGTCTGTTTAAATTAAGATAAACTTTGCAACCTTTCTAGCAATATATCAACTTAGAGCATAAGTCAATGTCTTTGAAAAGGTAGGCAGAGGAACCACAAAGCAGCAAAAATATTTTTAGTTACTTGATATAATTCAAAATTTCAGCCCAAATTTACCACCTAAAAACATTAAACTGCCATATTTTAGGTTGAGGTATTTCAAAGTTTTCAAAATCACATTAAATTTGATGATGATCATCGAATCGATCATCACCGCCAATTTAATTTTTGACATTTGGATGGTGCCCGTTAGACGCCGATTGTTACCACAAACCAGATAATAATGTTTATTCTAGAGATTAGTAAATTTTGTTCATATTTTATTATAACTTTAGAGTTACAGTTTGTTACCGTGTCTTCTACATATGATAAAGTATTCGCAAGGATTATGGATCAATACGGGGTGTCTGTATCAAACATTGCTGTGTTAATTCCAAGTTATGTATAAAGCAAAATTGTTGGGAGATTTCGGAGAGTTAGTGTTGTTGTAATATTTGAACTAGGTGCAGTAAACCACACCCGAACCAATGCGGAAGTCGAATCTCTCGAGCACGTTATCCGCCCCAGAGGAAATCTCGGCCTGTTGCAGTACTAATAATAATTAATATCACACGCCTAACAAAATACCGACGCAATTATTATGTTGTACTGGTAGGTAGTTCATTATAATAGGCTGGAACAAAGCTTGGGTAATAATAGAGGTTGTCAATGATAATTGACGCTCCAAGACACGAATATGAATAATATTGTTATCTATTTTAGATTGTATTATCAACCTTCATAGTGCAATGGACAGATGCACGTGAATCTAAAGATTGAGCACACTACACATTTAGACTTTGAGAAAGCATTTGACGAAGTCAATCATGATGTTTTATTCAAAAATCAACCCGTAAAAAATAAAGTTTTTTTTGGATTCTCCATTGATTCTCAAGTCTTAGAAACGATGAAAAAAAAATTTAAACCTAACCTAACCTAATCTAACCTAACCTACTTAACCCAGTTAATAAAGTTTTTGTTTCATCACTTTCCATGACTTTATATAACTTTTAAAGATGTGATGAATTATCATTTTGATGATTTATCCGGTCACCGTCAAAATGATACTATTCAACCCAGTCTGAACTTCGCTGTACATGTCAGAACTGTGGGTAGATTACGCTGCAACCCAATGGCATAAGCTAAAAGTCGCTTACAATAATGCTTATCACCAACTATTCCGCCTACCGAGTTACTGCAGCGCTACTGAAATTTTCCTGGATGGACGAGTGCACTTTATTAGACCGCTTCTCCACCACCACAAGGGAAGCTCATGGCGCAGACTACGTCAATCAAACAACACTATCATCAATGCCATGGTTGCCTGGATGGATGATGGCCCTCTGGAGACGGGAGATGTTCAAATATCCTCCATAGACGGCTGCTTGTACACATTTTTCCGCATTGCTTGTATGTGTATTCTTATTATTATTATTTGTCTGTTATTTTAAAATATGGAATGTGTTGCATTGCACTATATATTCCGGAATAAACTATTTTATTATTATTATAAATGGAAAGACCATTAATTACTTAAAATATCTCCTCTTCGCTGATAATATCTTTGTAAAGCTATGAAAAGTAAAATTGGTTCCATTCTTCTGCAGAATGATCTCGATTCTCTTGTCAAATGGAACTGAACAACTAACCCTTCGGCATCCATAAATGCAGTATTGTTACATTTACAAGATCCAAAGATACATTCCTGTTCCCTTGTCAAATTAATAAAAATATATTAATACGCGAAAATGAGATTCAAGACATAGGCGTGATTTTCTGAGCAAATCTCTTTTTAAATCCCACATATCTAACTGTAAGATCATTTACAAAACGGAATCGCAATATTATTTATAGGTCCATTATTTTGGCCACTTCTGAACAAAACCATAGCCTAGAAATAGAAAAACATAATAGAGGTTTATCCGTTCTAGTTCAACTATCTTTAGTAATACTGCCCCTATGACTTTTTATACTTACAGGTTCCTCAACTTTGTAAAATTTTCTGTAATATATTAGTGGATAACCATTTTATGTAGAACATGACTAAATTTAAAAATAGGTAAAATTTATTCTCAGCGTATTTGATTTTTAGTCAGAAGATTGCGTGTTTGAACCTCGCGCAGCGTCAGAAGGTTTTGGAAAATGTATTTTTTTTCAATCGATTGGGACTACAAGGTTTTGTTTTAATATAAATATTTTTAAGTTCGACGAACTTTACATGAATTGCAAGCAATTGAAAGCAGGGCAAGGAGAATATAATATAACGAGTATGATCATAATAATAACCAACGCGTAATCTCGTTCTAAACTTGCGGAGAAATGATCAGATGATTATTAGAAGGTTTTCTGTCTTTTGAGCTTGAGTTGAATTGAGCTTCCAGCTTCACCTGTTGTAATGACGGATTTTATAAATATCTACACATTTGAATACGCAATTACCCAATGAGGAAAAAAGCGTTAGTTAACTTTGTTAAAAATCAAATCATGCCTTACATTTTTGGCAACGTATTTTTCGTTTTATTGAAAACCCTTGAACCCGAACATAATCAGGTCACATTTCCATCAAAGTAGACATCAACAGCTTTTTAATGGCTGAAAATCAATAATTTATCCACATCGTCAGCAATGTATGAAACGACAATATAATGTTATTTTAAGGCTATCTTTCTCGAACAAAGAAACGGGCTTAGGGCTTAAATTGATTGAGCAATTGCGTGCAGTGTTGCGCGATATCGGAAAATTTTATTAAATTGTTTCACATCTCGAGTGTTCCCATAAAGGACGGTTCACACACAAAAGGACAAAGACGGCGCGAGTCTCTACATGCGGCGTTCAGCCGTAATGCCCCGTCCGCACGACGCGGGGTGTCGGAATAGCGATAAGAAGAAAGAAATGGATATTTTTCCGAAAGGACGTTTTTCCAAGGCGAAAAATTGCCGAGATAAAATATCATTACCGCAGTCACTTGTCAATTCTTATATCCGACGCTGAGCTAGAGGAACAGTCTTGTAAGGTTTGTAGAAGCATCTTTTGATCTCGAAGGGAGTGTTCGGCGGTTTACTCGATGTATTTTTAGCGTTTATGTGAATGCGCGTTTTTATGACAGTATTAAATTAGGAAGGGTCGTTTCAACAAATAATATGTGGAAAACTTGAACACATAATGCAGAAAAATATTTGTATGTGCCAAAAAACTCCGTCTTGAAATTTGCACAGTTTTCTCTGTCTCCAATTTCTAGTCAATTTATTTCACAATAAATAATTTGTTTTATAAAGATCTATAAATAATGTTTAAACTCAAGCAACGCATGACTGTAGCTTCAGAGCACCTACAAACCATGTCACTAAGCATGCCTTGTGTTGAAAAGGTAGATACCAACGATTTAGATTAGGAAGTAGATACAAAGAAAAAAAATATAACCATAAGGTTGAACAATGGAAGTCGCTGAAAACACTCTCTATCCGAAACCTAGTTCCTCTCAGCATAGAATCTCCTACTGGAGAGGATTAACAAAACATTCTACATCTTTTTTAGACTTGTATAGCGAATATCTTCTTAAATTTTTTAAATATGTAGTATAGCAATTAAAATAAAATATCATATTTTATAAATTCATTTTTTTAAACAGATTTGAGATTTTGATCACCAAAAGTAATATAGTGTTTTATTTTCGGGGTATTATGCCGTGTTGCGCTACCGCCTTTTTTACAACTTTTACATATTTACTTTCTACACATCTGCCCTGATGATGTACACTGCGATGCTGTCCGAAATGTTACCTAAAGAAGGAGTACCCCAAAAATAAATTAATATAATTTTACGTAATATTTACTAAGCATGTTGGTTGCAATCGTGAATTATCTTTATAATTTCAGACAATTGTAGTTATGTTCAATTAAAGTCAATATAAACACATAACTCCGTAGTAAAACTACAAATGACACAATTCAAACAAATACGTGTATGTTATATTCAGAATTGGCACAATAAAAATAAAATTTGTGCGTAATAAATCGTTTGGAAGACGAAAATCCTCTAACGTATTGAATTTCCGGGTAGTAGTTTTTCAACTTTTTTTTAATAAATTCTCACACAAATACATTTGGAAACCTCATTCGTTCATCTGGTAAAGCCGCAGCGTTGCAATAATTTGTTTTCGAAATGTATTGCAGGTTAACGGATAATTTGTTATGCGTTGGAAAAAAACTGAATAGTAAAACAAATACAAGCTTCATTCAAAACATACATTGAAAATAATGATTGCTCTTGTTTGATTATTTGGTTGTAAAATGTAATTAAACCATAATATTTGATAATCTCTACTTATAATGGTTATTTAGCAGAACTATTTTTTTTAAATAATTATTTTATAAAAAGATAATTATTTTGCAATTAAAAGTGCTTATTTACAATAGCACTTATTTATATTGATCCATTAAAAAATTCCTATTCAAATTGTTTTACTTGGTGCTTGGCAAAGATATCGCTGGCTGAAACTGCTGCCTTCATTAATTTGAAGTAAAAAAATCGGTTTTGGTCTCAAGGTGAATAAGGGCCTAAAAATCTAAGGGATACAAATTATAATACGGCCTGAAAAATTCTCAATTTCATCGAAACCGTAGTCGTCGTTTTTGCGTCATTCAGTTTCCAAGCATCTGGGGCAAATTTCAAGATTTTTGTACCTCCAAACATAATGCAAACTCGTGTTTGAAGAATGCACCTTGTTTGACTTCTAAATTGCCAATAACCACGGTTTTAAGGTTTTGAATGGGTGGAACTCGAGAATGGGTCCCCAATATAATATAAGTAGCATTTTATAATATGATTTCAATGTTTTTAATTATTTTTATACATACTACACAACTTTAGGTTAAATCAGAGTAATAAAATGTTTGTCCTTATGATGTGATAACGCGTTTCTTTTCCTATATTATCTTTCCATTCAAGTTTATAGACACATTCTATTAACATAGATCTTTCACTGTCCGAGTGTATTGATGCTTCGTTCAAAGTAAAAGGGTATTTTGTCACGATAGCAGACTTACTGCTACTGTTTGTTTTTCTCGTTTTTAGATGACCAGTAGCGATTTTTTTAATTGCTCTACACCAATATTTATGTCGATGGCGAGTAGTGATTTTTCTATGAATTTCAAAGAATCAATAGTTTTTACCATTGAAGGCAATATTACCAACTCTTTAGATGTGACCGAAACTTTTTCTGAATTTCTGTTTCAAATTTCGGTTTGAGAGTTGCTAATATTGTATTCAATGATTTAATATTGCAATTCATCTATTCCAAAATTACAATTTTTTTTGTTTGTATATGGATTTAACATTTATACACGGGTCCCTAGATTCCTACCCAACCTTCAAACCTTTTACCTTAACAGAACTTCTTCTCCTTCAATTCCTTAAAAAAGACCCTCCACACAGCATCCCAAAATATGACATAGACCCTGTTGGAAATAATGTTCCCCAGTGA
The DNA here is from genome assembly GCA_026573805.1 of Hesperophylax magnus. Lineage (NCBI taxonomy): Eukaryota > Metazoa > Arthropoda > Insecta > Trichoptera > Limnephilidae > Hesperophylax > Hesperophylax magnus. Next base: position 18,199,019 of record JAIUSX010000014.1, read on the forward strand.
TTACTGTGTGGGCTTAATGTAAAAAAAACCCAATCGTGGTGGTTTTCTTTACAGAGTCCACGTCATTTTGACTACCCCACGTAGCAAATCTGGCGAACAAAACAAGAATTGTTGGTTTTTATTTTTTAAGAAAAATATGCATTAATTCCACATATTTAAGAGTTTATTTTTATTTTTATACAAAATATCTATTACAAACATATCAGTACACACTGATGTTTATTTTATCCGGTAGCAATCGTTGGTACATGGTACTGCTTTTTGGTAAAATATACTTTTCAAGAATTTTGGAGGTAATGGAGTGGAAATTTACCAAAGAGTAAGCTTTGTTAGTAGTTAGTAAGAGGTTTCGGAATAGAATATGTGTGATACATAGAAATACGTATTTATCGACGATTTATAAAAAATAAAATATTTCCAGCAATGTTTATTATGAATAGGTTGGGACGAAGTGTGTTTTCAATAACTATAAAAATCCAACATGGCAATTCTTTTTCCTTTCCAAGGATCGACAACGTTCCTTCATTTATTCTATCGGACTAATTATAAAAAAAATAAAATGTGAGTAATTTTGAAGATTTTTGTACGGATTTTATATTTGTACACTGCCAAAAGAGGAGCTAAGGAACTATTTTTTTTTTAAATTTATAGACATTATTGTATTAAAAAAAATCTACGCTTGCGACGCCACAAAATGAAAACTTTGGTGCATATTTAAAAGAATTTTTCATAAATTCAATGAATCGTGAAACGGCATTTATTTACTAACGCGAATGAACCGAATCAAACATTGAAATATTGGCATAATTTAGTGCTATTTTCCGCCACTACTGGCGGTCCTCCTGCCCCATAGATAGCCCGGTTTCCGGCTCACTAACCCGGGAATTAATGAGACTGATTACTGAACAGGCAGCGCCATCCGTTTCCGACGCCAGCCACCACGCATTCGGATTCTACAAGTGTCTGAGACGTCGCTTCTCATCACTGATACTGCACAGACGATTCTCAATCTTACTGAACAGCTAATACATCGAAATAGAGGGGGTAAATTGTCTGTATTGTACCAGTGGAAAAACGATTCTGACTCGCTCTTCTTTTTTATGTAATAATTATTTATTCACCCGTTGAAGGCTTAATATATTATTATATGCAGACGTACAAAAAATATTATTGCTTGATATCGTAAATCAAATGTAGTAATACAGATTATATAATATATCTAGTCTTAATTATATGATAACCTGTGATCCCAATTACAAATTAGAAAATATTTTGTGCTCGTTTATGGAGCTTCACGTAAACTGAACGCAGAAAAATTAGTATTGCTAATTTTACTAAGAATGTTTTCAAATTATTGGTAATCAAGTTGAATTATTGGTAAACACGGGATTGCAGGGGATTTCCTTTTATACTTTTAGTAAATTCCTAATATATCGGAATACGTGGTCATGCACCTGCCTTGATAATATATAGTGACGAAAAGCGAATATATTAAGATTTTTATGAGCACGTGTTCAGACATAATAATAATAATAATAATAAAAACGTTTATTTGACAATAATTTTTACATGTTTGCATATAGTTAGTATACATACATTTAGATGATTATATTGCCAAAAGGGCAACTGCTCAGCTGTACATTCCGGATTTCTCCGGGAATGTAGCTGGTTTTCAGCAGTGCCTTTAATATAATGTGCTATAAATCGTTTAATTAAATAAAACATTTTAATTAATAATAATAATAATTCAATTTTTCAATTAATATTAAATTAAATTAAATTTTTAATTAATAATTTAAATAAAACATCAAAATTCAAACTAATTCAATAAATCAAATATAAAAAAAATACAAATTTCTTTAAAATAAAATAAAATATAAATTCAGGATTAAATTTACATAAAATACACAGATAAAATAATCACAAGTAGGTGTCCCTTTCATTTTAAATTCGATCAATTATGAAGTTGTGCGGTTGACTGTGCTGTCAGCAACCATTCGCTGCAGAGCTTCTTAAAGCACTGCAACGATGTTGTTGTTCGAATGGGCAGTGGTATTTTATTCCAAAGTTTTGACGATGAGTAGCTAAAACTACCCTCAAAAACAGCAGTTTTATGTTTGGGGAGAACAAGTAAATGGTCTCTTTGGCGTGTACTATGTGCATGTGAGTCACGGGACCACTGCAGTCTGTCAAACAGATAGATATCACATCGTGATAATACATTCTGATTTCACTAAAAGTTCATCAGGAAACCTATCAATTCATTCGTTAAGGGTCTGCAATCCCGTTTTAACCGGATTACGAATAATAAGATTCTTAATACATTAGCAATACTCGTTTTTCATCGTGTGTAAGTCAAAATGCTGTGTTGTTCTTTCCCATTTTTTAATTTTTTTTAATATTAAGTTCACTTTTTAAGTTAATTATTGTTTTGAAATTTTGAAGTGAAGCTACCAGTATGTTATAAAAAATTTATAACTTTTCTTTTCTTTTTTCTTGTAGAGGGCTACCCTGATTTGAATTTCTTGTGCCAATAAATGCACGGAATTAGAATTTTATTGAACTGTAAAATTTAACGTGAATACCATAATATCACGTATGCAAACGTAAATACATTATTGACTCATTAAACCATTCCCGATGTGTTGAGAATAAACCGGTTATAAGCTCAAAATGCGAGCACTTAGCTTTTATGACCGCACCAGTATTAATATAATCAACAACGTATTAACCGTGAAAGCGGAAAGCACATCTCACCCCAAAGCCTTGCGCTCTGCATCAACCCTCGAGTCACTACTACCCCCGAACCATACCATACCGAATGCAAGTCTTCTTGTTTTAGCAGAACAACCCGTAAGTTCATACATCTCATAAAGTGTTTGGAGACGTTCTTCTGCCAGACGCGAAACAAGGATATTTGTTTTTCAAATTCAATAATCACTTCACATGGTTCGTTAATTTATTGGTACATATATTTTGCAAACTATTTCTGCGTAAAAAGAACTTTACTAGGGCAAAATTTAATCGTTAACAAGTTTAAAATGTGCCATAGAAAAAGCAAAAAAACCCTTTTTTTGTTATGTGGTAAATAAGAATAAAATGATAAATCCCATTATGTTACTAAAAACTTTTTAAAAATTCGGACGATATGAAGGGGTAGTTATGGTTCATGGATTTCATAGACAGGGATGGTAATTTATGTAAAAACATGAGATTATGTGAGATCGCGAACATAGATATATTTTGTAATGTAAATATATTTTTTATGTACTCATATAACATCCTGTATCCGCTTATATATATTAAATAAAAAAAATAATCATAACAAATATTTTGTGGGCCTCCGTGGTCAAGTAGCAAGATGGATGTCGCGGGTTCAAACAAATAAATTTTATTTGATTAATATGTATTATTTAAGAAATTAATCATTTAAAATAATATATATTATATTTATCCCATGTTTCAGAGTGGAAGATACTCTCAGTATCGCATTGGTGTAAGATCACCACTCAGAATTGACATGTAGTTTCAATTTGAATAGCCACGTTCTTCATCCCCAGCTTCGTCTCCTCCTCACTAATACCCCTCGTCAATTGTGGATGCCATAGTGTCACTGGCTCCAGACGTTTGGGGTAGATGGTTTGTGCGGTTTTACATTAAAAAAATATATTCAAAGCTTCCATTTTTGATAATGGAAATAATTAGTAGTGGAATTCCACTATTATGATACTGAAAAAATTAAAAATTTTATCCACTTTTTAGTGTGAGCAATTTTTTTTTTAAATCTAAGAAATATTGAATATTATGTTTTATGCTAAAAAAATGGATAACATTTTTAAATTGTTTCAATACATCAGATAAAACACATTCTTGGAGGATGTTAGATTGTATCAGACCAAGAGGGACTGTCATTGAGTTATGGTGTTGAGACTGTTGATAGTATTGGAGATTAATAAATTTGCATTGTCTGTGTCAAAGGCTTCCCGTGTGATGACAAAACAGTACACTAAAAGAGTGCAACCTTTTCGTAGCGCTGCAATAACAATAGTAATAATACTATTTGGAAAATTGGATTTATATAGCGCCGTTTTGGTGAAAAATCGGCTGAGCGTTGCGAATTCTCTCTTCACTAAGACTACTCTTTACTCTAATTTCTGTAATTTTTTTTGTTACGTTCCGATTCCAGCTAAAGATGGTGACCGTCGTGCGCCGCAGTAGCCGGTATTAGTCCATGGCAGATCACTTCAGATAAACGCCATTTTATTTGAAAGTTAAATTTTGGAGAAGATACGATTTTAAAAACATAGCACATTGTATCATTTTACAGTTGCTATTGCATCCTTCTTTTCCATCGATATTACATTCATTAGAAGACTGGTGGTAAAAGAAGATTTGATATTTAGACCGGTCAATGGCTGAGTTAGCATCGCGTTTGGGTTCCACCCAAGCGTAGTGTGTTCGATTGCGTAATGCCTAAAAGTTAATCACTATAATTGACAAGTTATTCGAAATCCGGGAATTTTTGTCTTTCATTTAAAAAAAAATACGCAGGGAGCAGAAAGACTTGGCCATAGTCGATGTTATCAGTGGCCAGTGAACATTGAATTACTGTATGTCTGAGACATATCTGCAAGAGATAAGTCACCTAAAATATGTGATGCTGAAAATTGAAAATTTAAACATGGAAAAAACTTTGAAATTAAAATATTTCCAATCATCATTCATTGGTATGTATCTATAATTGTAAAAAATCAAAAGACAACTGTCTCATGTTAAATTTGACACTGGCAACTCGCGTCCTTAATAGCCGTCTAAATGGTTCGCTTTATTACTTCGCTACCCATAATGGCATCCTATTGCCTTACTGCTAATACAAGACGCAGCTTCTTGGAACGTCTTTCCATTCTCCCCTCCGTAATGTCACACAACATGTATGTCACATCGCGTTATATACTTATTATGACATATCGCACTGTAGTGTGCGCTTAGGGTTCACTGAACATTTCAATATTCCAATAAAAATTGTGTCACGAATAAATATGAAAATTCCCTTAGCTAGGAGAATTCTAATAAACTCTTTTTTATTAAATTTATTTTTCAAGTCGATAATCTACATTTGTTTCGTTTGCTTGATAAATCACCCAAAGGCATTTAAACAGATTTCCTTGAGGTTTTCAACTTCTACAAATGAAAGCTGTAATGTATTGTAGTTTGGAGAAAATTATATTATAATAATTGAACACTTTTGACAACTCTGCCTGAAACAGGTACATTCTGTTGTAAATAAGTAATATACTAGTGGATCCGGATTGCTTCGCTATTGCTAATATCTTTCTCGGTTGTCTCCGACTTCTTCCACCATTCACTACTGTATACCATAATGTTACTGTTAAAAAACTACATTACATCGTCTTTAATTCGTCTCAGTATTTCATTCCGGTGCAGAAATATTACGGAAAGTATTCCTCGAGCGTTCCCGACTTTTTTTACCATTCAAATCACTTTCTAAAAACTCCTAGCACTAATAAGGTAACACTTTGAAGTTTTTAGCGATATCGGTGGACTATTTTTCGAGTTTTGCGAGCACAAACACACGAAGGCTTAATTTTTAAATATTACTAGCTGACGTGTACTGTGCGTTGCTCGGAGACTTATAAATGGTTTGGAGTAAAGTTTTGAGATTGAAAGGGTGAAGCCCTTTTAAGAAATACAATTTCATACTACATTATTTTGGTGTATCTTATAAGGTTTAACCAGCGTTAGCAATGTAAGCGCCCTAAAAAAAATTTCAACTTGATTCCAAAACATCGACTTTTCTCTACTTTCTATAAATATTAAAAACATGTATTGTATGGTGACCGGATAAATCATCACAATGATAATTCATCACATCTTTAAAAAGTCATGGAAAGTGATGAAACAAAAACTTTATTAACTGGGAAGTAGGTTAGGTTAAAAAAAATGCATATATTAACTATTCAGATAAAAAATTCTAAATGATATTGAAAATCCTATCAAAATCCGTTGCGTAGTTCACATAGAAGAACCAAGTGCACTCACAGACAGACGCGGATAGCGACTCTGTTTTGTACTATTTAGAGAAAATTTCATGAAATCAATAGAAAATCCATTTTCGATCAAATAGCTATATTTGGAATAATTTATTTTACTTAACTTAGCTCGAAGTAGTGGTATCAGTTTATATGTTGGTTTCTATGAAAAATTGTCGACAATCAACACCATGATTTCTTGCTGTAAAATTTATGTTTCTTGGAAAAAAAATAATACCTGATAACTGATAACTAGCGCGTTATTTTAGTTTATAGTATGGTTGCCAAAATCAATTAGATTCTATGTATTAAAAAAAAAATTACGACTGTATAACATCATTCATTTCAGTATTACCAATCAGCTTAAAAGAATCAATGATCTAGCTCAGGGTTTTTTAAGTAAATTGTTAATGAGTTCAAATGAGTCAATTTTTAAATATATCTATTTGAATTTCACTTTTGTTTATGGTAATGAATGAATGCAAATCTTGGAAGCGGAAATCAACCCACTTCCCGACATCAGATCGAGTTGAAACTCGGTAGTATTCTTTGTCGATGACAATGCAACTTATTACATTATTTGGTGGCATATACGAAATAAATGTCGTTCCTACTCGATTGGCATTTGGCTTGGTTCGTAGAGTTCAATACTTAGTCAAACACACCATATTTTGTTATGTTTTAAAAGACATTAGATTTATAAAATACAGTAAAAAAATCTTTGATTTGCTGATTATTTTTGTTGATCATTTTGTTGATTATTTACGGATTACTTTTTTCGATAAGTGGGCCAACGAAAACAACAACATTTGAACGGTGCGCGCGGCGATCCATTCGATTGAAACTTCCCCCTGAAAGTGACTCACGGAAAATGTTGTTTTAGTTTGTTCATTCCGGGGGGAATATTTTCAAAACTGGAACAATTTTATGAGGCATTTAGTCTTTTCTAAAAGTTGCGAGGAAAATAAAATTACGCATGACGCATTTCTTTCCTTAAAAAAAACTCATTTTCAAAGAAAATATCTTTCGGGATATGCACATTTTCACCAACAAAGAGACATTCCACATCGATAGGCGACCTTTTATTTAGTCGCCTAAAACAATGTGGGATTGAAAGAATCACACTACTTTTCTCCCGAAAATATAAAAAAACCAACAATTAACATAAAACGTATGTAAAATATTCATGGTATTGTATCATATTTTTATGTTGACGTATACATTTTCCATATAACTATTTGAAATATATTATATTCAATTTCCCAACAAAACGACACGTTCGTTTTTATTGGTGAATTCGGCGGTGTTGAAGTCACGCCAGGCGACGTTTGTAACAGCCGTCTTGTTAAAATGTCGTTGTAGCCAGTTGGAACCATTTTGGAATGTGCAGTTTTAGATAGTTTTTAAAATCAATAATTATGATTATAAATGTATAAATGACACATTTTTAGTACAATGATCAGAATCAGAAAAATAAACTTTAAATCATCCACACATCCATAAGTCTCTCACTACTCAATCGATTTCGAAAAATCTCATCATTTAATGGGGCACAGGAGGAAAGGAAAGTAAAAGAGACTAACCTAGATTGAAGTAAGCAGCTATTCATCGTCTGACCATGCTCTGTACATTTCTTTCTAGTTTCCAACCGTCAACATCATTTTCTTTAGACCCACAACATTTCCCAAATGGAGATTTCATAGCGCCTCTGGCGCTGGAAACTATTATGCTGAATTACACAGCAAGAGGAATTATCAAGAGAAAACATTTAGAAAAGATACGGCATCGTAAAGCTATATTCTGAGATAGGGAACAGTCAGGGGTGACCTTCTCATGGCAGTACATAGCAAGAGAGTAGCTCGTGGTTAAAAATAATCTTTTTTTAGATGACCAATTACTAATTTGTGTACTGCTCTTTATTATTACCTTCCTAATATCGTTATTCAACTAACGCTGGAATAACACAATTCAGTACAATTGGCACCATTCGTAAAAGCACCATTTGATTAACAGGCTGAGCATGGAACAATAACACGGCCCTGTCATCAGGAACAAATACATTGGGAAGAAGATAACCCAATAGTATTATTAGTGCTCCCTAGTTTCTTGCTACTAACTTCAATTTATTGGCTAAAATACTTTGCACGTAACTGAGCAAAACTTGAATAATTGTAGAACTGTGGAGGTCCCAATTGAATGATGATAAAGTTTTTTTAATTTTTTTTTTCTTAAATAGTGTTGCCGATATGTTATTACCCGGCATTGCTAAAGATTTAGATTTAAAATTTGAAGTAAAAGATGTGATTAGTAAATTATAGTTGAAAAAAACAAATATAACTGGTCAAATATGATTTAAGATTTTCACGGCCAAAATTATTTTTGCTATTTGTTTTTGGGGTGTTATGCCATGTTACGCTTACTCCTTCTTTAGCCAACGTTTCGGACAGCATTGCAGTGTCCATCATCAGGGCATAATAACACATCTGAAGCGTAGCACGGCATAACATCCCAAAAACAAATAGCAAAAAAATATGATTGGTGTTTAAGCATTGTTTGCACCTGTAAAATACTACAACAGAAATGGTGTCAGAATGAAATTACACGTAAAAAACGGGAATATTAAATAATGTTGTTCACTTTTCTGTTTTTTTTTTTTATACAGGAAACAAAGTTAAGTAAGGATATATAATATTAAAATAGCTATAAAAAACTTTTTTTTGTCAAATAGTTAACATTGTTTGGTCCAAATTAAAGGATAATATTAAAAGTTTTAGATTTTTATCTATATATTTCCTTCAGTATTATTTCATCATAATATAACCTATTCCATTTGGTACAGCTGTATCATTTAATTATAAAGGTTTACTTTATAAGACCACATACTCTAAATTTAAAAGTTTTCTTTGAAAGACGAAATTCTATAAATTTATTTTGTTCTTAACTCGTTCATGACGTTACACAGCACTTTAAATATGCCCTTTAGGTGACTTTCATTGTTAAAGGGAGAAATTAATAAGGGGAATTCGCCCATTAGCTAGGCTTCTACTTATAAATGACTGAAATTAGTACAATTAATTTAATAACACCTTAGGTTAAGTACCTAACGCAAAAGTCACTGTAGTTTGCTTTTAAATAACCTGCCCTGGTCTGACTACCTTATTATATGGATAATATATTTACATGTTTAACAGTAGTTCTAGATTAACGTAGGGGAATAAAAAAAGCCGTCTAGTGACCACTAGACACTAGATAATGATCTTTTTTAGTAATACAATAAAAATTTGATGATTAACAAAATAACGACATATTCTTAAATGTTAGCTCGAGTTAAGTTTTGTATGATAAATGAAGAATGTATTGGTCCAAAATTTTGGTGCAAAAGCAATGATTTTTTTCTTTGACAAACTGTTATTCTAAGAGGGAGTAATATTACAATACATATAAAAACAGCACTTCTGTCTAACTAAATATATATTCGGTATTTTAATTAAAATATTATTATCATAGTCACACAGTAACTAAATCAAGTTTACCTATGAGATAGTTTTTTTTAAACGAGTTCGTCAAGTGATTTTATTTTAGTTTTGATGAAAATGTAGTATATTTAAAGAGATTAACGACAGTAAAATTGCGCTATAACGGCGCTATACAAAACATCCAAATATTATTATTCGATATCTTCAAAGTTATAAGCTTTCCAAGTCTTTCCAACAGTGTCTCGTGACGTCACACGAGACATCATTCAGTATAATTCATAATTCGAATGGCATTTCTGCAGTGCATGTACCGTGATGTCACAAGCCTTTCGGCCGGCCGCCAATATCAACATTTTGACGGCTTATGTCTTCGGTAGACATTCATTTCTCTTCATAATATATAAAATTTTATTGTCTACTATTTTGGCTACAACAAAATGCTATCTATTAACGTTTGAACGTGCTAGCGTAAGCAAAAGGTATAGATCGGATTAATTAAACTGATATCTCTTGAAGGGTATTGGGCATTGGGGTATACACATAATAAGTGTTCAATGAATGAACATCCCTTCCGATACTCCATTTATAACGTGATCAATGAACCGGTACCCCACTCCTTGTTGTTTACTGTCTGAGGCTATTAAGGGTATTAATTCTGCAGTAACCCAATTCCATTACTACAATACTAACAAGAATCTTAACCCTCAGTAGCCAGGTCTAAATATTGGAATTGTTGGAACAGGCATTGTAAAAATATCAGGTGAAAAGAGAGAAATTTGCTCGCAGTTTATTTTTTCAAATTACAGGAAGATTACAAAGTGCAAAAGTATATAATTAATTATTATTTATTAATAATTTTAATTAAATAATAGGACAATTTCAATTCATGTTAGGGGTGCTTCATAACTTAACTAAAACTAACTAGTTAACCATCACGCCCATCCCTGACTTCTTCAACCGTTCACATTCGCGTCAAATATTCTCCTTTTCTTCTTCTCATGCTCTGCATGCCCAAACGGTCTAACCATCCCTTTATTAATGTTACTCATTAAGCTTCATAAGCATTCATCAGACTTGAATTCTTTTGCAAATTTCCACATTTCTCTCGTGATCATATATGGTTTTACCACGCACATGCCTCAGGGATATCATTTCTACAGCATTCAGTCTACTTCCGTCCGTCTTTTTTTCAGTTACATGCCTCATTGCCGTACAACGGGGTAAGTACCAGCACTTCATTGTGGACAGCTAGCTTAGCTTCTTTGGACAATTTTTTTCTAGCGCCAACTGCGTTCCATTCTCTAATAATGGAGTGTCTTGCATTAACCCTTATTTCTATATCTCTATCAGCCTTTCCGTGAAAATTCTTCACACACACATCCACCAGCTCCGAGTATTCATCATTCAAAACTATATTGCGCGGTGTTTTCATACTCATCTTTCAAACATCATAACTTTCGACTAACCCGACTTAACCGACTAAACCCGACTAAACCCGACTAAACCGACCACATATTACTGAGAATTTTCTTTTATAACCGTGCAAGTGCAAAAATGTATCCATGACCTCACCTTATGAACCGGTTTTTAAAAACCTGCATTTAAACATTTTCATCGGTTCCAATGTGGACCAGAGTTGCCAATGCATATGTTCTAAAATACCCACAAGAGATGAAGAGATTTTCAAATTCCCCACAAATTCCCTTACATCCAAATTTAAACAAAATTAGCATAATTTTTTTTTTATCTAGTCATTTTCGAATTTTCTCTTCGTTTAGACCTTAAAATACATATTTTTTTGAATTTGTTGTCAACGAAACCAAAATATAGTACGTTCTCACAATTGTTGCAAATATAATTTTTCAACTTGGTTATCTTGGTTTTCAACCCAATTCTTGAAAATATCAGAAATTCTCCTAAATTTGGGGAATTCTCCACGAATTGGCAACCCTGATGAGGTTATTGTAGACCATAGATATATTACACGCGTAGACTGATTGTTATGAATAAATAAATTTAGTCATACCAACCAAACAAAATGTTATAAGGAGATGGTGTTTTATTCGTTTTAAAATGACTATTTTTAAATTCTACATATAATAACATATAATAAATCTTATGTAATAAGATATTAATTTTGTGGATGTTCAGGCATAAATATTTTTTTTTCCGATCATTTTGTAAATAAATTAATTTGCCACAATACAATTATAACCGAAAATAGGTTCGTAAGTAGGAGATTTTGAACTTTAAAGCAGTTTTCATAGGCCTTATACATTATTTTTTTCTGGGCTTATAAAAAGACTTATCTAAAAAATACTCGATTATTTTAAAGGACAAGATGTATTCTACTTGCAGTATTTAATTAAAGCATTTGAAACAATTCTAGGCGATCAAATTTTTAAAACAAAAACACATAAATTCCAAGTTATCCTCAAAAAATGGTCAAGTAGTCTCTCAAATAGGTACACTCCATTTTAGACAGAAAAACTGTCTGGCGTTAACTTTCTTAGAAGAGACTTGATTTTTCACGCAAAAGGTTAAAACTTGAAAACAAAAAAACTACTGTCATTTTTAGTAGGCACATTAACTGGCGGTGGTTTTACTTCACAAGTAATTTACAATTTAATTAAAAAGAGCAGCTGGGATAATCGCGAGAAGCCTGGCAGATGTGAAAGGTCGAAATTGATTTTTATGGAATGAAGTGAAAATGAAGGTTAACAAATCGTAAAATTTTTATAGAAAAAAACTTACTTTATTACTATTATTTATTTATTTATACTGGGTTTTACATATGATCACACTTACGTGAGAACAATCCACTTATAAAAACTCAGTTATTGTACAATTACAAAAATCTACAATTAAATAAAGATACAAAAAATTAAATACAGATACATACAATTAAATACAGATACATACAATTAAATACAGATACAAACAATTAGAAAACAAAAACATCAAAAAAATAAAAATAAAATACACAATCATATACAAGCTCGCTCAAGTAACACATTACATTATACATTATTACAAGTGGTAAGAGGCATAAGAAATACGAGAGGTATGCATAGAGAGAAAATTGACACAATGAATTAGCTAATATTTTTTAATAGCGCCAGAACTTTTATTTAAATGTATTTTGTAAATGTACTTTTATTTAAATGTTCTATTAAAATGTATTTAATTGTATATGTACTTTCATCATGTAGAAAAGGTCTATTGCCAATTTTAGTGAGAATAAAAGTAATAACGCACAGAGTTTTGGTGGCCCGGCGGACGAAATAGCTGACGAGTCACGAGGTTGGCCGAATGATGTGTCGTCCTGTCTTGCCACTCTTGCTTCGCCAGAGTTCGTTATACCCTCCTACGCGGGTCAAAATACGTTTCACATCAAAAATCTCCAAACTCAACACCAAAACAAAAACAATGTAAACGTCTTGAGGTAAGGGCGAACTGTTAAATCAAAATTGTGAGAAGATGTTAAGCACGAGCGGTGTAGGGTTAAGTCCGTTATTACATCTCCCAAATAGGGTATTTTGCCCGTAACGTGCGTTCTTGAACAAATTGAAAATAAACGATAGAAATAAATTCATGCCAGCATTTTATTCGTTACCCGATTTTAAAGCGTTCGGTGGAGTATGAAGCATCGCCAAGGAAGGAAAATAAATGGCTGTAAATCACATTAAGTACATTTTGTAACGTTTTTTCACAACCTTAAACGGTATTTTGTAAATTTGTGGGGGTACTTTGAACCGGTACAATTAGTTTTACCTACAGAAATGAGCCACTTACGGAGAAACTGGAGAATATCTTAATGTTGAATGTAACAGGATTTATACCCGTAACGTCAAAAACTTATTAGCATTAAACCACTCGGTTTGAAATTTTAAAATAAAACAAAAAGAATGAAGAATAATTTCATTGTCATTATTATCGTTCCGGCAATGAATCAAGAAGTCTTCTAAAACGTTTCTCTGGGTAGCTGAAGATTTTGTTGAAGCCAAGCCAAGTATCTATTAGGTATATTTTTTTATAAAACTTAGCATTCAAAAAGTGGCTCAATATAGTGGCACATCATCTTCACAGATTTTTTTGGCTGTTTTATTATTCAAAACACCATTTTCTCCAAAAGTAAAGAACAAAGAACGAGCGAGCCAAGGAAAGCTTTGAGAGACTTCCTTTGTTTTCTTCCTGGAAAATGCATGCAGAAGCGCTTCAACCTACTCGTACTTCATTAATGTATGATAAGGCTCTTGTTAGAGTTCAGTGGAAATCAGCTATATGACTGGGGCTCTTTTGGTTTGGCCTGAAACTCAACACTCTCGAGCTTCCTACGGTTTCGACGGTAGTTTGAATCAAATTAATTGCCTTGCTTGCAGAAATGGCAAAATATAATAAGGTATACTCATTGCACCGGTTTTTTGGTAGAGAGGTACATAGATATATTTTTTGGTACAGATATAAGTGGGTAAAGTGGTGTAATATAAATTAAATATCGGTACAAAATATATTTATAATCGCAATCTCACCAAAGAAGAAACTGGTTCTTGTGCTTGGTAAGCGAGTTACACTAATTATAGGGAAAATAGAATAACATTATGCAATAGGTAAATATATATTTATATATATAATAGGAACAATTGAAACTTCTGGATCATCTATATGTGTAGGTGTACATATATAGGATTATGTTACATATTAAATATTGAGCAATCAAGAGAGTAATTTGACACATCTAAATAAAGTAGAGATGAATATAGACTGATAAATAATAAATATAAAGTAAGGGAAAAACAGGCAATTATTTAAATAATTATTCCTGACAAGTATAACTTCAGTTTGAGTTTCAGTTTATTGATATCTATTAATTTCTTTATTTCAATCGGAAGGTTGTTGAAATACTTTATTCCTATACGACAATAGTCTAATATTGCTGTTATGCAGGCCTTCGACCTATTTACGGATTTTGTCCCAAGCCGAGCATAAAACAACTGATATACTGGGCCAATATCTCAATGTCACTAGTTACCTATTTTATCTGTTTATACGTAAATATTATTATTTTACCGAAGTTCTTACAAGATACTCCCATTAAATACTTAAATTTTATGGTGAAAAGAAACGAGTATAAAAGAATAAAGTGCGATTAATTTACGATCCCGCGAATTAGATTCATCCGCCCTTGGCTGAAGTATTTCGGCATTACAGGGCAATGCGACCGCGGCAGGCGCCATCAAAAGTTAAGTTCCAAGAGACGCCAGCCTGTGCCTGCTGCATCTTACACCGCGCACAGTGGTAGTGAGGCCCTCTAGTACACCCAGTCACTTGAAAAATTGTTGAGACATTTTACTAACGAGGGTGGCGGTCACAGAATACTAACCCCTACCATCAGCGAAATTCATAATCTGGCGAACTATCCTGACCCATCCGGACACTGAGCAAAAATATACAACTCATTAACATGTATAAATAAAATCAATAGGCTAACAATAAGACATTTTGACATGGTGGCTGTTAAACTAGGGGTTGTTTTGTATAAGGGGATGGGATTTGAATGGAGAAGGGGGGCTTGAGCTTTGCTGCAGCATTTTGGGCGCTTTTTTTCAATGCGGTAGGTAGGCGATACAGCATCTCACAGAGATTTCCAGACATCTACCCTCATTAACATCGAGTAGGTATCTATACGTGCAGGTTTTGTTCTTAGTTTGGGTGGACAAATTATAAAATAAAAGTATCTGCATAATTAACATTGAGCTTTTCAACAAAATAATTATTAGATATCAATGTGATATAATGTACTTAAGTATTAATAATAATAATATTAATTTATTCATAAGAAGCAATCACTTTGTGGTTAGACATTATATTTTTTAAAATAAAACAAACACTTTGTATTTAACCACGAATGTTTATTATTTTACACATCGACCGGTTTCGCTTCAACCAAGCTTCATCAGGATATAATAATAACTAAATACTAAGACAGAGTTGTTGGTTATATATAGGTTGAAAGACAGAGGGAAAAAGAATATAATTAGACAGAGACAACATTATTTGAAAAAGATACAATGGATAAAATCAATAAGTGGAAGGGAGACAACAAGGGACATGTAATTACAAGTAAATTTGCAAACAATTAATGGTAATAGATTATAAAGATTTTTTACATCATCATAGAAATTAAACACAATAATAATAGTGGATACTAATTAAACATCTCAGAACAACAATACATAGTATCATGGGCTGAGATGAATAGCCAGAAACAAGTTAAAGATCGGGCTATAGGGTGTATCTTTTTGATTAGATAAATTAATTTGGTTATTAAGTAAAAATTCCGACATATTTGTATTTAATGATTTCCTAATTTCTAAAGCTTCTAAATTGTCTAATTTAATACCTGAACTGTTTTTATGCAACATGGAAGTGCCTGAGATTTTATTAAATGTGTGATCTGTTGAGATTAAGTGGTTTGCGAATTCAGAGAAACCCTTGCCATTTAAACATCGTAAGTTGTCTGTCAACCTATATATAACCAACAAATCAGTCTTAGTATTTAGTTATTATTATATCCCGATGAAGCTTGGTTGAAGCGAAACCGGTCGATGTGTAAAATAATAAATATTTGTGGTTAAATACAGAGTGTTTGTTTTATTTAAAAAAAAAAATTTAAAAAAATAATTCCAGAATGGGTGTTCTGGAATGTTCCAGCAGAGGTAGTGCAATGCAATACATTCCATATTTGAAATAATATACATAATTAGAGTAAGAACAATAATAACAATACATAAGTGATTTCGGTAGGCAGAAAAAAGCGGAATTTAAGTGAAAAAAGATAAAATATAAATACAAAAATTAGTGTAAGCAGCCGTTTATGGAGGATATTTGCACATCTCCCGTCTCCAGAGGGCCATCAGAGGGGACTCCATCCAGGCAACCATGGCCGTGATG
The DNA here is from genome assembly GCA_026573805.1 of Hesperophylax magnus. Taxonomy (NCBI): domain Eukaryota; kingdom Metazoa; phylum Arthropoda; class Insecta; order Trichoptera; family Limnephilidae; genus Hesperophylax; species Hesperophylax magnus. Next base: position 18,215,499 of record JAIUSX010000014.1, read on the forward strand.
ATTTTGTTACTTGATTGGTGTAGTCTGCGCCATAAGCTTGCCATATGATGGCGGAGAAGCGCTCTGAATGAAGCGATTATATACACGAATTGGATTATCATTGAAAAAGAAAATAGCAAAAAATACAACAAAAATGAGCTAAAAAAATTAGGTCACAATGGCCAAGTGGTTCGATTTCCAGTTGCGACTGTTACCTTTTTTATTTTCCGTGACTAGTTCTGTTTCGTTTAAATTATGATTATCATCTTCTTCAACGGTTAAATATTATAACCTCAAAAGTTATTCCAATAAAATTAAAATGAACTAGATGCTTTTTTTTATTTATTTTTTTTTTATAGTGAATACCTCACAAGAGTCCCAACTGCTCCCGTCTGGAGCCAGTGAGACTATGGCATCCCCAATTGGGGGATGTTGTGAGGCTGAAGGTAAGTGGGGAAGGGAAAGAGGAAGGTGGGGAAGTACCTGGCTATTCAGATCTAGTCACTAAACACGGCTAAAGCCATTTGGAGCAACGTTTCAATTCTGAATGGTGGTCTTACACAGCTTTGCAGACAAATATTATTAATTATATTATGTAACCCATTTGAATAAAAACACTTAATTTATTTTTACGTTAATAATGATTCAAAATCATTTAACTATTCTGTGTAGTGCTTGCCGGTAGTACGGGAAAGTGAATAAGACTAGCCAATGAACGGTAATTAAAATTCATTAATTTTGAACTAAACTATGATGAATCTACTAAGTTTCACTTATTATTTCTATTTCAAATTTGTCATTCATGTAGATGTAGAATTTATCGAAGCGAACAATCGGGTGACCACACGATAGGACCGGATGAGAAACAAGGGTAGTCGAGGACCTCAAGAACCTTCGTTTTGCGGTGACCACTTGTTACGTGGGCTGCAGTAAGTGTGGCATGCAAAACGGTTCAAGTACTCAAAACCGGAATACGGCCTAAAGTCCTCCATCTTTTGTTAGGGTGAAGAGCCTTCGACTTCTACTTGGTAATAAAGGCAACTTGGAGAATTGAAACGTTGCTTGATGTTAGATATTAGGTTTTTAGAAAATTGATATACAATTTTCAGGAATTTTTTTCGTTGATTTTAAAATGGTCGGGGGTTGGGAATTGTTGGGGTAACATTTTTACGATCGAGTTAAGTCTATTAGATAATCCGGTTTCAGGATGAAAAACATATTTTCTTCTAGAATACTGGCGCTATTATAGTTTATAAGGTATTTTGCCATATTTATATTATGATTTCTGCATAATGGTTCTTATTTAAAAAAATTTTAAAGGATATTTTACTTACGCTTTCGGGAAATAAAAATTGTTCGCAGTATATTTGTTCTTGGTTAAGATACATATTGTTACTCTAGGAAGATAGCTAGGTACAGGGTACAGTTTGACTTGATAAAAAATGTTAACATTTGAACAATCGAAATGATGTATTCTGTATGCAATATGCTTCCAAATACCTGCATTTTGAACACTAATATACTTAAATGATCATAATCTTAATTTGATTTCAAAAATTTTATCTTTCTAAACGTTATCTACAAATATTACATCAGAATTTGAACTTGTTAAGAAACCGGAACGGGTTTAATTTATAATCTTGATTGAAAACAGTAAAGCGATAATGCAATAACAACATAACCTAATAACGCCATAGAATCATAGACATTGCTAAAGTTATAAGGCTTGGTAATTGAGTTTAGAACTGTGTTGTTCCAAATAATTTCTCACAATATTATTATGATCATTACTGACTACCTAAATACACAGACCTACATCAGCTCTAATTTGAATTAAGTTTAAGTTTAATTCACCGGTAACAATTATTGTCAAGCAACTTAGGTTTGGTTCGATGGTTGTAGATTTTAAATTTTATTGATAATTCTTTATTATTTTAAATTAGGTTTTGTTCGATGGTTGCGGTGTTAAATTGTATTTTTAATTATTAGTATTGAAACTTCTTTATTATTTTTTATTAGGTTTAGTAGGATGGTTGAGGATGTCAAATTGTGTTGATACTTTTTATAATTTTTTTCTTCTACAATATTATAATATTTTTACATCAGGCATACCCATATCTACTGCACCGTTTATATAATTTTTAGCTATGTTAATGTCGATGTGAATGCCTTTTTTATGGGTTCAAATAAAGATAGTAAATATTTAAAAACTACAACTTTGACCTACACAAACACATGAATTTATTTTTGACTTTACTTTAACTACACTCAACCGGTTCTTTGACCAGGGAAATGTAAAAACTGAGTTTTGATATTCTCCTGATCCAGTTTATATTGTAAATTATGGTGAGCCACAAAGTTATTGCTTTTTCAAATTTGTACAACTTTTATATGACGCGTTCTTTACTTATTGAGGCGTACATACGCGTCCGAGTGAAGCTGGAAGTGATCCGACATATCACGTACGCATGTTTCGGCAGAACCTAAGTTTCGGAAAATTTTTGATCGAAACCGAAACCATGGCCGAAACTCGTTTATTGACCGAAACCGAAGTTTCCACCGGTCACTACTCTACATAAATATTATGTCATCTCTGGGGATGCTTGCATATTGCATCTACGTGCTCTATACCAGAAGTGTTCAACAATCTATGAGCTTGTCGCGAGCACTTAGTCCAATCTGCCTAGCGATGTAGGTACCTACTCGTATCTTTTATAATATGAGCAAGCTTATATTTTTTGTAGCTTGTAATTTTAATTCATAGCATAACAGTCTATTGTGGAGAAGTTCTGGAGTGGATTGTGTTTAGAGGTAATGACGTAAAATAAACAACTTTAAGGACTATTGTCCCTCCACCACTTGTGTTCTAGCTTTTAAGGTCTTGTCTTGCTGAATAGAGAAGGCACTTATTAAGCGAAAGAATTTTTATGATGTTCGGAGGATAAACCCCGAGTCATCCATATAGTTTCATATGATACATGTAAAAAAATTCTGGAAAAAATTTAGAAATCTTCCCCTACCATAAAGTTTTCTTGTGTTCTCTTTATCTCTTTCCGTTATTTAAAAAAATAAAAATTTTTCAAACTTTTTTATTTTTTGTTAGAGCAATCCCGATGAGTTACAAAACTCATTGTAGGACGAAAGGAACTTACAAAACATAGATGTAAGTTAATAGGTACAATTTTAAATAGGTATTTTGATATAAAAAATATAGGTTTCACATACGAAACAGTACAAAAATAGAAAAATGTCGTAATTATAAGTTTCACATACAAAACAGTACACAAATATAAAAAGGGAGGTGAATTAGAAGTAACAAAAAAGGAAACAGAGAGGGATATACACATAAGCACAGAGCCAAGGTATGAATTTAGAAGAAAGTACTTACCCACTAATACATTAGTAAAAATAGATTATGCTCGATGACAAATACAGGGGATAAAAAGGAGAAATAAAGAAACAAAACAAAGTAAAACTCGACAAGAATTACGTATTTTCGTTTTTATATGTTTTGAAAAAATATTCTTTTAAAGATTTACTTTGAATTTTCGGATTAAGCTGGCTGTTTATACATGTCTGGAAGAGTGTGTAGGCAATACAGTATTGAGAGTTTATTCCATATTAAGTAGTGTGTGTTAGAGAAATACGGATTTTATTATTATTCCGAGTATTGTGGCTGTGGATGTCTTGATTGTAAAGTAGCTTGATGTTAGTGTGGGTTGATTGTTAGGTAATTTTGTAAGGACTGTGATTCAGTTTTGGAAATATAACTCTCACAAATGTATTTAGTTTTGCTGATTCTGGGCGGCTCTCGACCATCCTTCAGACGTTCATATGTACATACCATTGAAATTATAACCGAACTATTAGCCGTGGAACGTATCCAACATACTTACTCTTAAATGGAGAGATAGTGTATTAAAACAAATATTACCTCAGTAAATAATAATTTTACTTTCATTAAACATTTTTTACGGAAGGTGAATGCATATTCGTTGAAGGTAGCAATGTAAATATGAATGGCATGTCAATTGATTTAGTTGTTCTTATTATGAAATAACATTTACTCACATGTTACGATATTTTCAACTCCCACTATAAATAAAGTAGGTTGGAATAAACTGCCACAAGGCAAATATGCCAACCTTCGTAAATAAAAATAATTATGATGTATCTTTATAATGTAAAATTATTAAAATGTAAGATACATTTTAAGATTACAAACCGATTGCAATCCTTAGAGCACGGGCGTCAGGTAGGTATGCTGTCTCTATTCTACCGGTATTACAATAGAAAATTCTCCAAGGAACTAGGGTCATTGATCCCCTCGGCACCGGTAAACACGCCAAATGCGCTCCCAACATATGTACACGGTTGAAAATTGTCACATGAGAAGGGGTCGCTTCTACGACTCGTTCTGGAGTTCAACAGCTCAGCTGTGAAACGATTTGCCGACCTCTGTTTTTCCTCCCCCCTACTACATGGGTCTCTTCAAGACCCATGTTCACTCCTTCCTCTCCTCAAAAGACCCTCTACACAACATCTCCAAAGATGATATAGGCCCCGAGGGAAATTATTTTTCCCTCGGCCTCCTGTGTGAAGTTAATGTAAAAAAATAAGAAAATTCCGGAAAACGGTTTTATTAGTTCGGTATATTAAATGAAATCATATCTTGGAGATGACGTAAGAAGTCAAAAAGTAATTTAAAAACGGGAATACTGCAGATGACAGAAAAAATCCACACGTGCTGCTGGTGGGCGTTGAACCCGTATTTTTGTTATGAAACTTCACCGTTTGATCCCGTTTAGCTCCCACGTTAATGGTGTTATTGTGTTTAATAGTTGAATGAAAAGCTAATTTAGAAGGCTCACAACTTAAACATGTGTGCTCCACATTATTGAATAAGTAACAATGGCTTTCAAGCCAACAAAGCTCCCAAGAAACGACCAACTTCCGACCACTTTCTCTTCAGAAGCCTTAACGCTTTGAGATCCAGTGCACGGTCAAAGGACCTGGAAGACAAAATATTTTGACAGTGAAAAAGATAAATAAAGATTTTTACTTTTGAAAAAAGCTGGGTATTATCTATATATTCTGGAAATTTTTCATTTTATTAGATATATAGTACACTGCAGTTGATTCTAAGATTCTGGGAAAGTTATAAAAAAATACATATTACTACTAGTATTGCTTACTCCTCTCATATTGTGGTAAGGTTTATTGTTTATTGCTTCTTTACATTGTATCTTTTTTAATTTAGAATTTTTAACCACACTAGAACAAGTCTGTGTTGAGGTTAATTATTTTACAAAATAATACAAATAACACAAAGATTATAATATATTAAGAGAACAATATTGTTATATTAACGTTTTTACGAATTGGGTAGCTATATGGTACCTATTAATCTAATTTCAGCCAATTCATATTTGGTTTAGCGTAGTAAACATGTAGGGTGACCATGGTATTTGATTGCAAAAAAAATTATAAACTACTATTATTAAAAGGAGAGAAGAAAAAAAATTACATTATAAAATGAAAAGCATGAAACAATATACGTTTACAACATTTCGAGGTTTTAAAATAAATAAAATATATTTAATAAATAAAAATGCTCTCCAGAAATCTTACCGTGATCTTATGTGGTGTCCTTTTTTCTGATATATTTCGAATATTAAATCAAAAATTTAACAGGAACATATTTCTTTTTACATTTCGTTGAACATTGATAAACGTAAGTAAAAATAAATCTCATGAGCTATGGTTACTTCAAAGAATCATAAAGGTTGTCACACATATCAAATATATTTTATAGGTGCAAATATTGAATCAACGACTAGAATTAATGGAACATTATTGGTCTAAAATTGTAAATAATTGCTGTTTATGCTAAATATATAAATGACTGTTTGTTTCCTAAAAAAAATTACTTAAAATAATGCATAAATAATATAATAATAAATCATATCTAATTACAAAATGCACACCATTAAATTTCTGAATTCAGCCAGATTTAGTGAAATAAATAATGTAGATGATTTTATTTTCTAAAGTTTAATAAAATCCATTTGAACACACATATTTCCTGTTCCGTCGGAATGTATTTAACAACCTGGGAGAGTAGAATCTGTTATTGTCAGCTAAATAACCTTATCCATTAAGCACAGCGAAAACAAAACAAATAATTTACCGTCCGATTATAAGATTAAAGCTCAGTAAATGAAAGTGTTTTAAGGTGGTAGCGCAGGATTCTCCCTAAAAGGCCTCATTAGGGGTAAGTTTGAGAGTTGAGAGTGGTCAGATCAAAGGGATACCTGGTAAGGCCCCCGGGGCGAGAGCCGGAAGTCTCTCTCATCCCCTCGCATCGCTCTCATCTCCCCAATCTCAATTCCCCCCTCCCAACTCCCCTAACTTTCAACTCTCACACTAACCCCCATAACTTGAGATCGCTTCAGGGGTATTTTGATTGACTTCTTTAAGTGGCTGCTAGTTCGTGAATTGCAAAATTACATACATATATGTGCACGGTGAAGATAGTTTAAACAGGGTATTAACTTACCTAAAAAAAAGTCCATCAAATAATAATTTTCCTTTTGGTGAGGCCTCCAAGGTGTCGGATAAGCTGTCAATATACACGACTTTTTGGATAATTGCCGTTCGTTATGCAAAATAACTGGCTAATTAATGAATGGAGGTGAACTAACTAAGCTTTTAGGATTGAAAAATATCGTATACACGATCCATGGATGGTTGAGACGCGATCAATTGATTCTTTTCTAACTTGGAGGAGAAAAGTCTAACTAAAGACAACATAAAATAATTAACCCCCTTTTTAGTGTCATAAAGTACATGCGGACTGCCAATGTATTTTAAAGGTATTAATTCAATTCGAAATTAGTATTTTTTACTTTTACGTAGCCGTAAATTCACAGACAGACGTGCCAGTATTGTCAGCGTATGTCGATTTCCATTACCAATACCGGCCTTCTTATCAATGCTACGACCGTGCAAGGACGATTGATACAAAATCTTCGGTAGTTCCGCCTATCGATCCGATATTGTAAAGTTATGGTCATACGCTGTAAAAAATAAAATAATGTATACTTTATTTCATATCTCCACCCCCTCCCAATACTTATGCATTCGACTTTCTAAAGAGATGATGTTTGATTTCGTTTTTCAGATTTCAATTTGTCACATCATTTATCAGTCTTAGTTTACAGTTGTAATCTATTCCAAGATTTGTGACCATTCTTCGAAAGCGCCGTCTTAAAATTTTGTGTCTGTAATACGTTTTTGTTCCTTCAACCTACCGATAGGTAATGATTTTGCTAATCTTAGAGTTGTTTGTCGTGAATCGGTATTTTCAGGAATGCACAGTTCCTATCCATGCAGTTAGACGGAGCTATTCCGTTAATTGCCTTTCATACCAACAGGCAACTTGAATCGGATACAGTTAAGGCATTTGAACCAGTGAAGATATATTAGACTCTTTTTATCAGAATACACATACATCATAGATGATTTATGTAGTGACGTAACACGCGTTTTTAAGACTTGAATATATTCCGTTGATAAGATTTTGTGTTCCCACAAACAGTTCTCCAACTCGTCGTGGAAGGAGATTATAAATAAATGGTTTTTTTGTGGTAAGTCAGGGATTTATTAATACTTCGCGTATTACAATGGTGACTCGATAGTCGACCTAACTAGAAGCTGGATAATTGAGATCTGGGTACAGTAAGTTTGACTGGGAACATTCCCACTAGCCCTGGCGAGTACTGGCTACTGGATGCCATCTTGCGGACTTCCACGCAAGTTCTATGCACTGCCCTCTATGAGTGCATCTGTGAAGCTCTTACTCTTACTTCCTAACATAAACTAACCGTGGAAGAATGTACAAGTTTATTAGTAATATAAACGGAATATGACCGGTTGATAGCTGAGTGGACAAATGCGGTGGGTTCACCCTGTTGGTTGTTGGGGACACCCAGGTGTCGCAATGTCCACGACTCGCTGTAGGTTCAATCGTCTGTTAGCCAAGTCTTCCATCATTGCACAATCATCATTTTTGGCTTATAATGAAAGAAGTAGGAGAAATTCAAATATTATCATGTTATTCGTAACCGGTGAAAAGGTTTGTCTGTGTTAAAAAAAACACTAGCGTTGGAAGATTTTGTCAAATTGCTTGAGTGATCTTAATTGAAAGAACCATTTCTTTGGTGTTTTACAACTGAGTTTTAAGCAGAAAATCGATATTTCGATTGAGGCACATTTAAAAACTATTTTTTATTTATCCTTGAGCTTCTTAACAAATCGATAATATATATTTTCACAATGGTATGAGCACCAATAATTGGAAGTAAGTATTTGCAATCTTTGATTGAACTTTTTTCAATATCATTATACCGCTAACCGCAATATAAACGTTTTTAAAATATAATGCGAACTCTGTTTTGGACACCAATCTCAGGTGATCACCTTTCATCGATCTTCCAGAGGCCTTTCAGAAGACCACCCATTCGGGTGCATATTAACTTTGAAAGTGTGCATGTTCCAACCCCTTAGAAGTTCATCACATCTGAAAGTGATGTTTCACGTGATGTTTACTTGCCCCCCGAGTGATGGCTAATTGTTTAATGGTTCCTCCCGGCGGAAGATGGGTTATGTGAAAAACTTCTATATCGAGCTTGATATTACGAAGCTTGATTAATAATTCAACGATTTTAGGAAGTTTTGTTTGAAGGGATTCCATGCTCTCAGAACACTGGATAGCAAGTTAATTATTCACGCACCCATGTTATACACTGCTGATAATTTTTTTTGTAAATTTTCTTAATTTCTAAACTATAGGGTTAAGCCGAGAGAAGTTCCAGAATATCACACCGTAAAACAACCATAAAACAGAACATTTGTAAATATGTGAGGCTGATAAAAACTCTCAAATCTAAACCCTTATAAAAATAATGATCATGAAAAGACGCCATTTTTTAACGTGTTTGTCAAAATATTTCGTAATTAAAAGTAGGTAAGTGTTAAAGTCTACGGCGAAGACGAGTATTTAAACCATCGTCACACAGCACATACAGGAATGAAAGTGATGTTTTGTAAATTGATTTAAATATATTCTCCTGTATAACGATAAGATAGATATTTCAACTAGTTTAGATCTGCGTGTAAAATCTGCAGAGGTAAATCATTTAAAAAAGCATGTTGAATGTATTTATGCATATCGATAGTACACCAGTTCACAGTTCCCTCCTACCATATAAATACACAAAGATACTAGGTACGTAGAAATTATTATGTTTATTAGAAATATAATAACATAAATTGAATTGAGTAATCAAAGCCCTACTTAAATTAACACCTTAAAATGTCCACATTAATTCCTATATAACATGTATTTTTGTTAGTTCCATGATAACTCAACACAGTGACAATTCAACACACTTTTAAAAAGTGATATAAAATCATAAGAAACGATGAAAAAAATTTTTTTTTAACCTAACCTTACCTAACCTAACCTACATAACCCAGTTAATAAAGTTTTGGTTTCATCACTTTCCGTGACTTTATATAACTTTTTAAATTCATTATATCTTCATGTCACCTGTTCATATACTTCATTTTACTTAACTTAACTTCACTCTATTTTTGTAATATTTATATTTTCTGTAATACCTGCATCAACTGTAAAGCGCCCCTGAGGTGATATCTCACAAAAGCGGCGCTATACAAATTATCCAATAAATAAATGAATTATCATTGTGATGATTTATCCGGTTACCATTTTTGTTTATTAGGTTAACTGAAAGAAATAAGATAGACCTGTAAGTTATAGACACCCTTCATTCTTTTTTATTATTTTATCTTTAAAATAAAAATTTAAAATTTTCTTTTTTGATTTTAAATCCAAAGGTCAAGATAAATAATCTTTATTTTTTATTTATCCAATACACCACTACATTGGGTCTGTTTAAAATTGACCTTTACGTACGCGTATGAAGCATCAAACATTAATTAACCTAGAATAATCTTCGCACCTTGAGTTGAACATCGATCAGTGATCCCTTAGGTCAGAAGCCATAAGCCATAAAACGCAGATAAGTTATAATGAATTAGCAAGTCTGCACATGAATATATCAGAAAGTGCATCCAAACAAGTTATTAACGTGGCTGTGTTTAGGATTATGGTGTACCCTCTCCCACAGGGGGTGAACTGGCAAATATAAAGTTACAAATTTTATAAATTAAAAAAAATACTGGGCAATAAACTAAGTAGTAGGCTTCAAAAATTTGGCCAAGATCTCAACAAAAAATTAGGCAGGTACCTACTTATAAACCTTGGGAAATTATTAGTACAGTACTCAGTATATAGATCTCGATCGCAATAAATTTCATGAAAAGTCCTTTCAATTGTTCTTTATGTACATGAATAAAATGACTAAAAAAGTGTCGTTTTCTTGTGTAAAATACTAATTTCACATACAAGCCAACTTTTGTTTATGGCAGTGTCTTAGAAATAAATAGTTTGTTTTTGATGGTTGGAAAGCGGCACAAGAGTTAATTTAAACTATTCATGGTCAAAATTGTCAAGATTTTGAAAATTTGTTTATTTTAGGTAGGTACTCGCCTTAAAAGACTCTTTCTAGGGCCAGAACAAATATAAAGATGATGTAAATGTTACATATTAGATTTGTAACAAGGTGTGTGCATCACTTTACTTACATCGCATCTATGGTCTTGGTGTGTGGGACCTTTAAGTACCTACACATTGTTATTTTGCTATTGGTCAAATTGACAGCCCTGGAATTTTGACTTGGAGAGTTGCCAAACCTGAGGGAGCCAGAATCTGTGATTTGCATTGGAAGCAGTGGCATTCTTTGATCACCAGCCCAGAGCAGCGGGCATTCCTCTTGGCTGAGGTTCGACGAACACATTCACCAATTTTGTGAGCATCAGCTTTTGCATATGGAGCATTGACCATTGGATTGATTGAATCGGATGACATCTGCCGATCTTGATTGGTTAAGAGGGACCCTTTTGGAGACCAGCAGCGCGAGGCTATTTTGCAATGGACTACAGCATTATTTTTTGGATAAAATATAAACTAGGACAGTTGCTGTGAAGAACCGGAAACTACTATTTCGCATCAAGAACGAACTGGTATAACACCTTCATTTTACCTATGCAAGCCCTTTGCCAGATAGATTTAATAGTAGGATGCTAATTAATTACTTTTTTATAATGTCTTTTTTTGTTAAATTCATAAATATTTTTTTATTTCTATATTATAAACCCAACCTTACATTCATTTGTTGCCACTTAATCCCACGGTAACATAATGTAAGATTCGTGTAGAGTCTCTTACATATACTTTATTGTATCAGGTACAGTGGCCTTGATTTGAAAGCTTTTTGGTAATAATAAAACAGATAACCAACAGACCAACCCCCTAGAAGTATAAAAGGACCATTTTAGGTAAATTTTCTCAGTTTTTATGGAAAATGCATGATAGTACAACTGGTCACGGACTTAGTGGAAAATTCGCTGCAGCCCACTGAGCTAGTTCGTCTCTGATCTTCTCCATTACCGTTGCGTGCCCAGTGTATCGTATAATTTATTCAGCCATTAAAAAGCTTCCGGCTCCACCGATTGAATTGTTCTGAGAGTAACTTACACTCAGCGAGCGATAAATTGGTGCTTCCGGTGCTGAAAAGAGGAAGCATGTAACTCACGAGATTCCGTTTGAAGGGATGCTTTCAGGCATGAACTTTGGTGTTTTTAATATATTCGTACTAATAATCTCCTTTCTTCTAAGAAAAATTAAGCATACTAGGAAAACTTCTTTTAAAAAGTTATTTTTTTTTTTAAATATCCTCCTACGTAGATTCTTCACTGCAAAGAAGAACTTTGATACATATCTTGTGGTCATGATTTCGAATCTCAAGTAAGTACTTTTTTTTTACCCATACAAATATTTCATAGACATTCCAGATTGTAATTTTTAGTATGTTAAAATAAATATTGATTTTCAACTAAGAACAGGTAAACTAATATTTTAATAATAAAACGAAGTACATGTCATGTTTGAATGTTCATTATTTGTTTTATTTTTGTTTTATGTTATGATAGAATAACTAATGATCTATTATTTCGAAGTTCTGTTTTTGGTCGTGATTTTATCTTATCTTTATTTTATCTTGTGGTCTCAACGCAAACTCCTAGATCAGAGGTCCCCAAACCATTAGTCCCGTAGATTTTATCTGTTTAGGGTAGACCCCCTGCTTTATTTTTATTGATTTTTTACAAATTCATCAGTTTCATGTGTTTTTGAAGCTGATATAGAGCTGAAAATTTTATTTAGAAAGGAAATTTTATGTTTTATAATTTTAAATTTACTAGGTAAACACACAAAACACAAATCGAGTAATATTATAAAACAAAAAAAACAATAATTTTAATGATATAGATGAACTTTATGCTTTGCTATCAAAATCTCAATGTTTAAATTTAATTTATTTTAATTAATATAATCTATTTTTTTGTAGGAGATTTGAATAGATTTTTTTTTTTAGATTCAGCCATCTTTAGTAGCATTTATCCGATGACAAAAGTTAGTCTATTTAATGTGATAACACATAGCAATCGAAACTGATTTCCAGTGTAAAACCTTATCTAATCATAAGATATCTTTTGTATAGATTTGACAGAGTTTTGAATAGAACCTTGTCTTTAAGATAGAAAAAAAAACCATTAATGAATAAGCACGCGTTTATTGTAGAATCACAAAATAAGTTACATTGCTAAAATAAATTGCGAATAAAAAACAAACTAAAACCGATCATTAACGATTGCAAACATTAATAAATTATAGGTCATAATTCATGTCATTAATTGCTTCGTTTTAAATTAAAAACCGGCGAGTTTTCTCATGCTTGAAATGCCAAAAATCTTACTACTGTGCAGGTACAGTTGTGTAACTTATTAAAGTAGTTAAACTATACCTAGTTGTAACAGACTTGAATTTGGAACGACATTTATCTCAAATCACGATTTATTTATGCAATCTTTATACACCTAATAAACTACAAAAATATTTTTTTATTAAAATTATATAACTTTATATTCTCTTGCACTTCCAAATAAGATGACATTTTTTCACTAAATCAAAGTGTTTATTAGTCGGATTTTGCATAGCCTTCCGGATTGGAACATTTAAATCAATAATTAAGTTATAGTGTCAAAAGTATCGTTATACTATAATGTTCTATAATGATTGACATCTTCATTTATATTTCATATGACGTAGCTTACGTATGGCTACGAAACCATAGTTAACATTTATATCTTTGCATTTCATATGTCGTAGCTTATGTATGGCTATGAACTAATAGTTAACTATTTACATCTTTGAAAATATTAGCTTAACACCTTTCTTCTCAAAATATTCTAACCCCGATCAAAGTGGTACAGAAGCTAATCATCAAAGTAATTTAAAAAAATCCCTCCACATATCCAACAAAACCCAACAGAATTTCGTGGTGCCTCAAGAAGATGATATCTTCAAGAAAAATGCAATTATCCAAATTTACAAAGATAATATCATAAAAAACTTTGAAACCCATATATCTGTAGCGTCGATATTAATCCATTGAATAATTAATAATAAACCGCTCGACCTACTTAGGTACGTACTTGCTACTTGCTACTTAGGTACGTATTTGCAGCCGAAATCAAAACAAAGCAACCTACCTGTTTCCAGACCTACTTGCCTATTCGCGACAATACTAACGCGCACTCAGTCCGGGATACTACGAGAACTCGCCAGAAGGTTCGAGTCTACGGCCTATGCATAATCGCCGCAATGTCGAAGGTTCCCGAAACACACAGTCTGTGCGAGTGCCTAGAATTTAGTTGCCATCCATCTACCTACTGCTACCGTCGGCCGTCTAGTATAAATAAGCCCGACGCAGCGAGCCAGTCAGTCAGTCATAATTTTGCCGCCAGTCTACAAGGCTCAACGAGTGATCACCCGCGCTAATCTTACTAGCGCGAAGGACAACGTACCCGGCTTCGCCCGTATCATCATGGACTCTATCGGGACATCATCATAGCGCCTCGGCCACGTCCGCGGCCAGCGCTACTCGGATTACAAGCGCCCTGGTTCCAGCGTCTCTGACCAGCGCTTCTTCCACGCTACCATTACCACCACGAGGACACGCAGCATCCTCACTGGTCTACATCGTTCCCGTTCAACCGCCTACAAGGTCCGTCGCACCTTCGGCCGTCTCGTCAGCACTGGAGTGCCTGAAGACCTACGTTCTTCGCCAGTGCCTGACCTCCATCGAGTCCCGGTCACCAGCGCCCGGCGTCGACTCACTGACCCGCGCTTGACCTGCCAACACATCACAGCAGCAACCGGAGTATTCAACTTTTGTCCTACATCATCTCCTTGTCACGGCTACTGACTCACCAATAAAACACATGTGACCTTCACAACCTTCTTTCATTTCGTGCCTCACCATTGATCCCCAAATATCAAAAAAGTATCAATACAACATCAAAATACCAAAATGTAATACCAAACTAATGCAAAACAACTATACCTATTTAGGAATAATATATTTCAAAAACTTCCGATTGAAATAAAGAATATCGACAAACTGAAACTAAAACTGAAGTTATATTTGTCAGGAATACTGAACTAAATAATTGCCTGTTTTTTCCCTTACTTTATATTTATTATCAGTCTATATTCATCTCTTCTTTATTTAGATGTTTCTAATTACTCTCTTGATTGCTCAATATTTTATACATATATATAATTACCTATTGCATAATGTTATTCTATTTTCATTATAATTAGTATAACCCGCTCACCAAGCACAAGAACCAGTTTCTTATTTGGTGAGATTGCGATTATAAATATATTTTGGTTCCATGATAACTCAACACAGTGACAATTCATCACACTTTTAAATAGTGATATAAAGTCATTAGAAATAATGGAAAAAAAAATTTTTTTAACCTAACCTACTTAATCCAGTTAATAAAGTTTTTGTTTCATAACTTTCCATGACATTATATAACTTTTTAAAGATGTGATGCATTATCATTGTGATGATTTATCCAGTCACCGTCTGTGTTATGTCGATTAATACACATATGGGAAAAACTTTGGTGACGGCCTGCCTAAATAGAATCCATTCTCGTGGACACCCTTTTACATATTTTTACATTTATGTACCCTCTGCAGGTCGAAGTTGACCCTTGTGGGGTCAATATAGATTACCTTGGGAACTGTCCTAGATGAATCAAATGATTTGTCACTAACCCAAGATGATAAGCCATAATTTTATAATAATATATACTTGCGTATATTTTCAGTTATAATTGACAAAAACATTGCATAGCAACACAATAATCACGTGAGGTTACATACGCCGCAATTCCACAAAGTTAATTCAGCTTACACAGCCTTAGCTGGCGGCTATTCTCTGGAGATAATGCTCGTATGTATGTAGTACAAAGCCGGTGGTTGTAAGGTGCATAATCTCATGCCAAAATTGCAAGCCGTAATGGAATGTTCCGTTAGATCAATTGCTAGGGTTGCAGGCGTAAATTAACCCGCGAAGGAATCTTAACCTTATTGCTATTAATTTTCTGGAAATTTCTATCGAATGATGGATAGATATAAAATATTTATTGAGTTTCACATGGAATGAGTTTAATGGTGAGTTTGCACATATATTTGTGTTTTTTTCGGAACAAAGTGTAAATGGGTGTACATTTTTGAGCATAAAACATGTTTTCCAAATCTGACTTTTGTGTGTTTTCGCTCATTTGTACTAACTTTTCTTTGCGAAACCAAAATATGAACTCAATATTGTGAACTGAAAGACAACAATATGAAAAAGTTGCTTAGTTTTTAGTGTCGCTGCACTTACAGGTGCTGTACAGAAATAACAGATTAACTGTTTATAAGACTATAAAATTTCCGATGTTAAATTTATGTTTTTATTATTATTTATTAAACAATAATATATAGTTACGTAGGTACAAATACATTTTTTTCATTAAAAATACTCACCAGGCTGAGCCTATTTCAAGGAGGAATTTAAAAAAACATGTTTTAAAATTAAATGCCGAGTAACTTCGAGGTTTAGTAACTTTATTCCACTTTATGATTCAATTTAAAAAAAATCTATTGATAAAATAGACAATATATCTCTATACATAAATGCATTGGTTTATAATTTGTTTTTTACAAACATATATGTATAAATGCCATAATTACCTATTTCATGATTATTTCAAATAATTGTTATTTTTTTAAATAAAACCGCTCATTGTAATTTTTTGTCTATTGTCTTTTATTTGTCCATTCTTAATTTTTGATTAAATAGTAGTGCATATAAATTTTGCTCTTTTTTATTGACAGTCCGACCTACTATCTCCTGTTAAACATATTTGGCAATATAGTTTAATTGTGTATTTAGTTAGGTTTATTATTTTTCAAGTCCAACGTTTGATCTCCTAGAGTGGTTGATATCCTTACCGTAAATTGTAAGAATTTATTTCCTAACCTGCGTAATTTTCCAATAATCCCTTTTAAATTCTGATTGAAACTATTATAAGAAATAGGGAGTGTTTTGTTGTGTATTATGTGGAAAGGATCACGATAAATCCACAGAAAATTTATTTAGTTTTCCATGACAATACTGATTCCGAACAAAATAAATATTTGTTACGGGCTTATTTTGATGTTGTGTGGAACTAAATATAATTGAGATGTATTTCGTGAAGGAAAAACACTATTAGTAAAGTAGTTTATTAAAATTTCACCCCTGAAACTGATCTAGGAAGCAAGTGAAGGCTGACCCAATTGTTGATTTCCGTCCCAACGGGTTTATCAGAACGGATTGATGATTTGGGGCATTGCCTATCTCTGATGAACGAATTCTAATTTCTAAATCAAATTATGTTTAGGTACATACTAATAAGTAGGATTGTAGGTAGGTACTTAGTATCATATTGTATTGTCTTATTATAAGTAATATGGGAGGCAGGTTTGGGTACCGCCGCCCCGGAAACCATTTATTGGATAACCAACATCTCTGCAATAGGTCACCCCAAGTGGTTCGCTAAGTTTGTTGATTAAGCAGGGGTGCCCGGGTTCAACGGGTGGGATGTGTACAGGATGCGCCTGAGTTTGAGTTTTCGTAAGATTTCAGCGACTTAAAAAAACACAACATTTTTGGTAATGTGCTTTTACAGCTAGTAACACAGAAGCCATGGCTTGACATGTGATGTCCCAATAAACAAGCATACGTCTAAGTTAGAGAGCTATCTTGTCGTTATTGGTCATTTAGAAATGAGAACTGAGTAACGATATTTTCAGTGAATAGATCGCTTTTGCCATCCATGGCTTGGTGTATGGCACCTGAAAGCCTTCTTTTGAATTTTCTTTCAATATTTTCCCAAAAATAAGATCAAAAGTTCTACAAACACTTGACAACCATCCCGCACAATGATTTTTTGTTAATTTTTCACGATGTAACTTTAACAGAGATTCAATATCTAAAGTGGTTGAGTGTTTTTTCACAATCTCTCTGCAGTTTTGCATTTAACTTTTTTAAACTAAATTATTATAAGAAAAAAATAGACGGTATGCTTTACAAAAATTATACTTTGAAAATTATGTGACACCCTAATATATGTATATAATAAATAATTTAATTCAAATTAAAATTAAATCCTATAACCAAAATTCAAATAAAAGTAAATAAAGTTCACTGTGACTGTTGACTGTGCAGTCAGCAACCATTCGTTGCACAGCTTCTTGAAGCACGGCAAGGACGTCAGTATTCGAATAGACTATGGTATTTAATTCCAAAGTTTTAATGTTGAATAGCTGTAACTAACCTCAAATAAAACAGTTTTATGTCTGGGGAGAACGAGTAAATGATTTCTTTTGCTTGTACTGTGAGCGATTTTTGGCATATTATGGCAAGTTTGCAAAAACATTTTGAGCGATCGCTTGTCATGATGTGGAAAATTTGTAGAACCTAAAAATATGGGATAAACGGAAAAATGTAGTTGGATTCATTGGTTTTAAACCGCAGTAAGCAGTTTATATGTTTCCTTATTAATATTTTTGAGGAATGATATTAATAAATTAATATGGTTGATGTATATACAGGGATTTCCAATAAGAGGTGTTATTTTGAATATTAATTAAGGAATTAATGATTTTTTATGGCCGAATTTGGATGGTATTGATCTGGAAAACATTTACTTTCAACAAGACGGTGCTATGTGTCACACAAGCAACGAAACCATTGATCTTTTACGGGAAAAGTTTCCGGACCGTGTTATCTCTCGAAGAGGTGATCACAATTGGCCACCGAGATCTAGTGATTTAACACCTTGCGACTTCTTCCTTTGGGGCCACGTGAAAGAGAAGGTCTACGCCAACAGCCCAGCGTCGAATCAAGACCTCAAAGATGGAATTCGTGAGGCTATCGAGGACATAAGGCAGCCAATTTGCGATTTGGTTATGGACATTTTCATGAAAAGGATATGGTCCTGTAGGCGTGGTCGTGGTGATCACTTGACTGACATTATTTTTCACTATTAACGGCATATCTTCCTCTTTATAATGAAATAAATATTCGATCATTTATATAAAAAATGGCATTTTTCTTTGAATATCAAATTGGAAAACCCTGTATATATATATATCGCTCGAGTGGATAAGAGAGTCACGGACCACTACAGTCTGTCAGACAGATATACATAAACCTTTGAATTCATCAAACAGTACATTGTCATGCGTTCATTATTTTACAAATTTTCAATTCTTATATTAAATTTGACAAAAAAACTGCATAAATTTAACCCGTGTGATTTATTAAAACTAGTTTATGGGTAAAAACATCAACTATAGAAATATAAACATCTATGTTCAAATATACACATGTGTATTTTGAATACCTTATTAGAATTTAGCAAATTGACCCCCTGTTCTTAATACCTTTGATAAAATATGAAAATTCAAATGCTTCATTGAAGTCATTTAAAAATGCTAATGTATGTGTAAACATTTTGCTAATGTTTTTGGATTAATTTCATTCACTTTCGTTTTGGGTGTGTTTTTTTCTTCTCTGACGTATTCTGATTTAATTGGCGTACAAAATCGTACTTTTAATGTAATTTATTCAGAACGCAACGCGCTGTGATTAATTAACGGCTAACTGAATTAACCTACTTCATAATCCGCGTTTAGGCTTTTTAGGATCCTTAAAATTCTGCTGTCGCCTTAATAAGCAATTTACCTTGTCCGTCGCTTTTCCAGTGTCTTTGATATTCCAGCCCCGCACTGCGATGGTTGAATAGCCCTGGCTAATTAACTTATTTGAAGGGCAGGCGCTTTATCCATTTTATATGGCCGCTATAGGTCTTATCCGCCTCTGGAAAAACTAGATTTCTATAATTATTCTAAGCCAGCTCCCTGATTTTAAGTTAAGGTAACGAGCTTGAAATAAATCAATATCTCTTGGATCTTTGGATAATGCCACGGAAATAGATATAAACGGTTAATTCAGGTTGAATTATTTAAGAAATAATTGGTGATGAGATTTGTCTACAAACAAAGCGTTAAGATATTGTACATTGATTATCCTTGAATATTCTTAGCTTATTGTCTAAATATTAATAAATGCTTGTTAAAAGATTCATTGACTGTTATTATTTATTTTTATTAGTTTGATGAGCTAACTTTAAAATAATCGAAGTGAGAACTTTAACTAGACTCTAAGTCCCATTGTACACTGAATGAGGTAGTTCATAAAATATGATTTGAGAATTTCACTGCCAAAAGTATAATAGTGATTTATTTTTGGGGTATTATGCCACGTTTTTATTTATTTATTTATTTATTAGATAATACACAGATACGGACGGTAATACACATGACTCTAAAGAGACATGAAGTGGAGAATTCAGCTGCATCTAAACTATTTCTCACAATTACTGTAATGACGCGGACACTGTAATGCTCTCCGAAACGTTTGCTAAATAATAAGGTAGCGCAACACATACTACCTCAATAATAAATCACTATAGTAAAATGTTTTTTTTTCGATGTTAGTTGTAGATTCAATTTCAAATTTTGAAATTGCCGGACGTATGGTTTGTTACGTAGTCGTGTAAAAAATGAAAGTGATCAAACGTATTTGAATTTAAATCACCCCATTGACCGTTACCATTTTCGTATAAAATATTAGTAGTAGTAATAAGTATTATTATTGATATTACAGTAGTTAGTTTATTAGATAATATTTTTTGGTTATACGAAGCATAACGTGATGGCAAACTCAAACTCAAACGCAAACCGTCTTACTAATTACAAGCCGTCTTACACGCCAGTTCAACGTTGTCGTGGTAAAGCCGGCCTTGAGCCTGGTTTCAAACCGTTTTAACCAAACGTAATACGTAATAATAAGTAATACGTCTAGTTTTTCACTGTTCTAACCGTGTAATATTTACACCGTGCTTATGAAAAAGACGGCTTAAGTATTGGAAAAATTCAACCAAAATTGGAGTCTGTTCAGATTTGTATAGTTGAAAAAAATAGAAACCTGTGAACGATATCGAATGCTAGATACAATTTTGTCAAGGCTCCAGGTAAAGATGTACTGATTGCCTGTTGAGATTTTCCCTTGGCGCTCCTTGCCCGTTATTTGGCAAACTTCCAAGAAGCCAAATCACTTTAAAAACTGCTTAATATTCTTTCTGTATCATTAAAATAATGGAAAATACGTACCTAAGATAAACTTGGGGTTAAAATTAGGGTTCAATTTGAAAATTAAATATATTGAGGTTTTTAATTCCTCTGCTAATTATGAGAAATACAATTTTGCAAAATTAAATAAATCAACATCACCGGGATGGCAAATTTCAGTCCTCCACTTTTCTAAATGAAAAATTAGCAGTAAAGTTGTTCTCTGATGTGCAAAAGCTTTTGTTCGGGACAATTTTTCACTGAAGCGACATTTTGTAGACAGAAGTCTTATTTTAGGCCTATGAATTGCTGGCACTTTTTTTCGTTTTGTGTCTGGCACCAAGGTACCCCTGTGTAATGCTGCAACCTCTAAAATGGAAGCTTTGAAATAATAATTTTATGTACATTAGGATACAGGAAGAAAGATAAAATATCTTGCTCCGGGTTGGAACTTACTTTAGTATTTAAATCAGTTCTTTAATTTTTACCGCTTCAGCACGAAGTTTTAAGGGATGAAATTCGGAAATTAGATAACAAAGGATTAGTTTCAATTGAAATTTATTTAAAAAACGAACTGATGGATAACTGCATTCTAAATGGAATTACGTAACATTGACTTAAAATCTATGACCTTTCAAACTTCTAAACTAAAATTTATTAACTTCTAACTATAATTTTTTTAAATAAATTTAAGATAAATCAAATTTAATAATGTTATAATAATTATTAAGTTCTGCAAGTATTTCTGTTATTTGTTATATGCCGTTTATATTGGACAGACTGGGAGAGCCTTTTCAACTAGATTTAAAGAACATATGCGTTGCTATAAAAATAATAAAATTGATTCAAAATTCGCAGCTCACCTCTTGGAGAAAAACCACGTCCCGCTTGACAACAACGAGCCTAAACCTTTACACATAGAAAGAAAGGGTTTTAGACTAAATTTACTAGAACAATTAGAGATAAATAAAAGAACTAATGATGCAAACATAACCCTAATTAATAATCAAACAAAAATGATCAATTCTCCCCTGCTTAATATTTTCAAAAAACCCAAAAAATATAATTCCTTAACATAATCACCCACGTACCAACAATTAAGAAAACCCTTAGGTCATTAATTCTAACAGATGTATAAACACTGCTGCATTTCCAAATATTTTGGTTATTCCAATTCTTAATGAATCATTTTTGAACATTATAGAAATTTAAATGGGTGGGGATAAATAAAATCATATAAATAAGCCGTCGCCGTGTGGACATATCCACAGTTTGATAATGGCCTCAAAAGCCGAAACAGCTGTCACATTAAAAACTGTAAAAATAACAGAAATACTCGCAGAACTTAATAATTATTATAACATTATTAAATTTGATTTATCTTAAATTTATTTAAAAAAATTAAATGGAGTTCTACAAATTAAACACCAAAACAATAAATAATTTATTTTGGTAAAATAAATGTAATTACGAAGTAAAATTTACATGATTTAAAAAATATCATAATATTTGTTGGGTATAATTTTTTTTTACACAGTTTATTTTAATAATTGGTAGTATATTATGTTGTTTGGTTTATGTGATGGTATATTCCAGACAATTATCGATCAATAAAGTCCACACAATATATTAAGAACCTGATTATATGTAGATACATGACATTTATTAACAATTAGTTATTCATGTATGTATGCACGCATTTGTAATTTAGACCGTTATATGATATGATTCCTATAGGAGCTGTCATGCACCTTAATATGAGTTTATATTTGATTACCTATACCATAATATTAACTAACAAAAATAGCTGATAATATTTTCCATGGATCTGATCATTACGAATTTGGATGGACAAATTAGTATCTAACAAATCAACCGACATATTTTTTAAAGTCTTAACTAATTCTAGGTATCAAATATTCAATAAGAGCATCAGACATGCCTTTGTGTTATTTTTTTTAAACTTTCATCTAGAATGGGGCCCATTTTTTTTTCTCCAGAAGCTACCTCATATTTTGCAGGAGGAAAGAAGTAGTCAACAATGTACCTCTGCAGCATAGTAAGGTACCTTAACTAGGAATAATAAGAGGGGAATAGTGGCGTTGCCGAGACCAGGTGGCCGGCGTAATTATCATCCGTTGTATGTTTCCGTCTGAGTAATTTACGTTAATTTGTTGCGGAGGAATTTCTGGGGAGACCGAAAAGTTTCGGTCCAGGAAGAGTGCAGCGCGTCGTAATGCCTGCAATTAAACCATTCTATTTATCCTTTCAAATTCTGAACTCCGGGGAAAATTTTAATCAATATCAGCTGACTTTTAAATTATTATAATTTTTTTAATTCATTTTTTATTATTCATCTAAACATGGTTTATTTACAGAAATTTCTCACCTATGATGGAAGACACTTTTAAAAAGTAATTTGATTCAGTAAATAATATGTTACATTACTAGCGAAGATCCGTGGAAATTAGGGGAAGGATTTGTAAAACTGAAAGAACTAATATAAAAAATATTTTCCTCAGGATTTACTTCTATTGAAAGACTTTCAATAGAAGAAATTTAACTTTCGAATGTTCAAAAATTTAAACAATAGAAATACGCATTTCAAAATACCAATATTATTTCATTAATCAATGAAATAATGTTGGTACCTACTTTATCGATTGTCCGACGTGATTTATACTTATCGATTTCAATTTGGAAAATTAAAAGTTCATTAAACTTGAATATTTTTACACACTTCACAGAAATACGCATTCACTTCACGCATGCAACCACGCACCGACTATTTAATTAAATAATTATATTCTACATTTTTATGGCTCTTCTAGCCGTTTGCAAAGTAATTCTTGTCAGTGTGGAATTATTGTATAAAACAGCATTCAATAACACACACAAGAATATTTGTTTTCATTAAAAGATTTTATTTTACATCAAAATATTTAATTTTAATGTCATCTCTGGGGATGATGTGTGGAGAGTCTTTTTAAGAAAAAAAAGGAGAGAAAGATCACGGAAGGAAAAAGGTATGAGCGTATGAGGAGTGGATTGCAATTCGGGAATCAGTGTGTCCTGGAGTGACAGTCGTAATCATCCCTCCCACTGAGGTGCAAGGCGTTGGGTCGAGAGAGCCCGACTGGAGAGCTCAAAGGATCTCCCTCAACCGGCCTCTCCCGATCCTGTCCAAACTCGTTCTGGACAGCCCTCACTCCATGAACCTGGAAACCCCTGCTAAGTCACCAAACGTAGCAAATTTGGGGGTGACCTATGGCAGAAGTGTTGGTTATTTAATGAACAGTTAACGGGGCTGCGGTACCCAAATCCACCCCCCAAATCAAATATATACTATATCATCTATCGTAGATCGTCATTTCCCCTTTTAGTAATCTCTTTTTTTTAAGAAAAAAAAATAACATTTTTTTTCAATTTTTATTTAACAGTAAGGGGACTAGTATTTTTTCACCGATGTATCGAAACGAAATATCAAAAATTCACAATCTCCGTCGTTACAAAAATAACAACAGCATACAGGTAACGTAAAACCTTATCAAGAAAGCACTACTTAATCCATAAAACAGCTCCACTATAAAGCTTGATCATCAAAGTTTGTAAAAATGTTTTATATCTGAAAGAGTAATCCACATAAAAGCTTACAGATTTTTTTATGTTTGTCAGATACTGCTCGGTTTAAAAGCCACGGGCGTAGTGGTATCGGCAGCAGACCCTGGAATTGAGATTGGATTTATTGTTATTTTGTAAAATTTGTATGAAAGAGATTTATTATCTATCAAAATCTCGAAAAAATTTTGAGAATGAAACAAAGATTAATTTTTGTCTCGTTTTGGGGACAAAGCAATAATATAAAAATAATTATTATGAAGCAATAAATAAATAATCATGCGATATTTAACATGGCTAGTCAATGTAAGCTTTATTCTAGCATCTGTGAATCCATATCAAAGTGAACGATAAATTATTTATACTAATTAGAATAAAATTGCTTTGTTTTTAATACCACTTTATTGTAAATATTTTTAATATATAAAATGAACCGGTTTCGGTTCACCCTGAATCTTCATCAGGGTTATATAAAAACATATTAAATCAATAAAAGTGTTTCAGTGTATTTATAGGTAAGATAGAAGATGGGGACAGAACATCAACTTTGGTGGTGGGCGAGGGGAGGAAGGGGTGAAAGTAGGTGGATAGGAAGGGAATATGTATAAAATGGGGCTATTTGATAAGTCTAATTGTTTATTTAATAAATTGGTTTTATTTATTTTTGGGGATTTTTTTTATTTCCAGAGCTTTTAGATTCTTTAAACGTAAATCTATCCCATTTCTGGTCAGCATATCTATACCGGAGGATTTATTAAAATACTGATCTTTATCTATTAGGTGTATTGCGAATTCTGAAATATCTAAACTATTTAGGCACCTCAAGTGTTCAACCACCCTCGTTTGAATATTTCTATCAGTTACCTATGTAAAATGTTAGGCAATCATTTAAGCTTGTGGATGCCATAATTTCTTAAATTAAAGCATTAATGTGTAATGGGTGCCATTTTCTTATTCTTCGTTAGAAAAAATGAAATATTATTCATTAATTCATTTTGAAAACAAAGTAATGTAGATGAGTACACGATGTGATAAT
The DNA here is from genome assembly GCA_026573805.1 of Hesperophylax magnus. NCBI lineage: Eukaryota > Metazoa > Arthropoda > Insecta > Trichoptera > Limnephilidae > Hesperophylax > Hesperophylax magnus. The sequence goes on from JAIUSX010000014.1 coordinate 18,240,923, forward strand.
CCACATACCCGAACCGTTCACCAACCCGTCGAGCTCCTCGCCGCTATGTGCGTCACTAGAGCTGTCCCCGGAATGCTGTCGGGCCTCTCGGGCGAAGAAATGCTCCTCGTGCGTCTCTCTGTCAAGAACCAGACGTTAGTCAAAAAGTCAGGTCTCGTTCTATTGTAAGTATTTCTCACGGGGTATATAGTTTCAATCCGTTACAATGTGTTAAGAGTTTTTCCAATTAATATAGCGCTTAACTAACAAGACTTATTTTGAGAAACTGGGAGAATATTTCCTAGTAGAATAAAATAAAATTACCTAAGTAATTGTACACAGAATTATAACTTCTGGTTAGTCTTTTATTGGAATGGTTTTTTTACATACCTTCACATAATAATTCTTGTGTAATGCAGCCAAGTAAACGAGCCACGTACTCGTAGGGCAGTTATAAGAGTTTAAAAGTTCACATTGACTCATTTTGAATTTATAGAAGATGGAATTTAAAAAATATAATTTGTAAATTGTTAATATCTTAACCAAAAAGTTACTTAATCGTCACTTATTCAATCATACCAAATGTTTTTTTTTTGTGGTAATAACTTTACTGTCAGTTATTAAATGAAAAATAATAATTAAGAATAGCGCTTATTTAAAACTTTGTTTCACGGTTAATTTCCACCTCCATTGTGAGAGTCAGTAAATGATAAAAAATTACAATTGAAACTCGAAAAAATATTTTTGATAAAAGTATATTAAATATTCTACTAAAGCGCTGACAGAACTGATTAATTTTTACAACCGTTAAAAGTAGGTTTATACCAAATATATTTCAACTTTTGAAGGAAGTAAAACTAAACTTCATTTTTCCGTCCCACAATTCAATGCTGCATTTTGAACTGACGCTAAGGAAGGCAAGAAAGCAGTTCTTTTAATTTTCTTAATGTTTCTTTGTTTCAAGTTTGTCAAAGTAAAAAGATTGTTTGATCTTTAACTATAGACATCCAGTTTCAGTCGGAAGACGTCTAGAAACTTTTTAGCAATTAAAATTGTGTTCGTTGATAAAAGTATCACTTGCAGAATCAATTTTAGAGATCTGAATTTTCACATTTCATGGAAAGGCATGAATAACCAACAGATGACTTATATTTAAAAAGCTGTTTTTAATTTATTAGAAACAAAAATTAAATATAAACAACAATTTTTAACATAAATTTGTAGATAAACAATCTAAATATATTCAATCGAAAATCTAGGAATTACTGAATAATAATGACATAATTAGTAAAATACAGTGAAATTTTGTAATTTTCTTCTTAATATCTTCGATATAAGTGTTTCCACATACATTATTTATAAAGTTTGTTTATCCCTGTGGGTATAACCTACTCTACTCCTACTCTATCCGCAATGGGTCACCAATTATTTCGGTATCTGTTGTCAATTTAAGTCATACCCCAACGAAGAAAAGCTTCTAGTAAAACTAGTTGACAGTTTTGTCGTGATTTATTTTTGGGGTATTACGCCGTGTTGCGCTACTCCGTCTTTAGCAAAAGTTTCGAACAGCGTTGCAGTGTCCATCACCAGGGCAGATGTGTAAAGGAAGGAAGTTATACGAATGAAAAAAAAATAATTTTTTGTATTACCAAAGATATTTGAAAATCTTCAAAATATTATCTTAATGACTTTCCGCTGCAAAACCGACGATTTTCCTTATGTAGAAGATGAAAAACTCGAAGGTCGAAATCAAAGTGTTTGCTTAGGATGCTGTATCATCTGACGAACAATGACAAGGACCCTCAAGATAAAATAGCTAATCATCTTGTTCGACAAACTGTCAGTTGATTATAGAATAATACAACGAACACTTTACATCGTGTAATTTCATAAGTAAAATGTCAGTGATATGAAGTTTTTCACCGACGATCATTTACCAAACCTCAGGAATAAAAAAGATCATTCAGTTTGATTGGGTATTTTGCAATTTCATCGAATATTATGTTTTGTTTCAAACATGCCGCGACTGCGTTCCTCTTATTAAAACTGTTAAAAAAATGTGTCCTTCTGGTTAGTTCTGTGTTATAATACTGGATGTTTAAATTCACATTTTAGACACTGTGGTTTAAAACGATTCAGCTTTTACCGTTTATTAGATTATTCTAATATTATTGCACCAAGTTCCGAATATAATACTGGTATTTGCATTTACTCTCATTAAACATGGGAATCCATTACCAACTGACATTTCTATAATGCAGGTTTCACACAAGGGGTTTCACACTCGGATAATAATTTGAATAGTTTATATTTCTCGGAACACTAAACAAATAATGTACAAATACAGTGGCGGTTCATGGTTTAAATCATTGGGAGTTCAATGTTAAAGCGATTAAAAAATCTTTAAGATCATATTTATTTTTATAAATAGGTAAGTACTTTCTTTAATGTATTACCTTCAATTAGTGATCATGTGTGAGTACTTGTAAATCTTTACTTTTCATTGCATTATTTTTTACTAAATTTCTAAAACATATAGGTTTAATTTATTTTTTGTTTCTCTCTATTATTAAACATGGTACGAACTAATGATGCAATGATAATAAAATTTTTAAAAAAAATTCACTTTTTTGTTGCTATCTTTTGTAAAAATTTATTTAATTTATTTTGTTATATTTAATTTGTTTCATTTTGAATTTACTTAACTCTTTGATAATTATCATTGTTTTTTTTTGCGTTCCTTATATTCAATTGTGAAATTATTTATAAAAATAAACTTAATAATAACAATAATATAAATACATTATTTTTTATCAAACGCTTTAAAATCCTTAAAATATATCAAAATTGAGCAGTTAACTTATATCTTCTTTGAATCCTTCCTGTCCTCAATTCCTTTAATAACAAAAAAATAAAATTTAGATATTCTACCGTGATAAGTAAAAACACAGTGTCTTCTTCGAAACTTTCAAGAAAGACACTGTGCTTTTACTTATGGAGCGGTGATCAAATAAAAATGAATAGCGAAGAAGGGCTGGCTGTGGTGAATTTCATGCATAATACAATATCCAAATCGAACACATCGTAAATATTATAAATTCTCTGTGAAATAAAGCTTTTCCATCAGAAATAATTGCTCATCCACTTGTCACTTTGCGAATTGTTCCGTTCAAAAACAAAAACCATAACAATGTCCATAAGTCGAAAGCTCCGCGCTGGAGCGTGCCAATGCCGAAATGCTTGCAACGTCATCGCTGTGCCAAAGAAAATCCAAACGAATCGAAATCCGTGCCAAAATTTGCCAACGCATCGCTGTCATATTTCCCAAGTCTAATGGAAGTTATGTTGCAGCTTCGTAACGAGCTGCGAAGGGCGTTAAATGAAACGATATCGAAGACTACCACTATCACTACAGTAGATAAGATTATAAACTTTCCACTAAACCCATTTGATGGTAGAAAAAATGATGACCCGGTTTCCCCGAGCTGTAATATATCAAATATAAATATAATATGGCTATTATGAATATAGCTAAAGTATAATATTATACTTTCTTTGTTGTAAACGAAAATGCATAACATAAACCTTTGTAGCACAATTTTAATGTACTAATTGAAATTACTTTGTTTTAACTACTATTTTTACTGAACATTTAACTAGTAAAATAATAATAATATTTGGATAAATTGTATAGCGCCGTTTTTGTGCAAATTCGTCTCAAGGGCGCTGTACAAATATGTAATACATTTCTGCAAATCTACTTGTACGTATGTTTTTATTCATATTTTTTTTATTATTTTGTACAGGCAGATAATTTACAGTACTATACTTACCTAGTAGGTCACTAGAGATTAACATTGTTTATTGTTTATAAGTACGCACAGGACGTAATTGGACTTTCAGGTATTTATTTTAATAATATCTATTCATTTTCTTTAAAGAGCGTGTTTAGGGAAGGAAAAGAAAATTTTATGTTATCAGAAAAGTACATTTTCAACGAAGTAAACGCTCTAATTGGACCCGAATTCAATTATGTAGTGTTAACATTGTATTGGATAATTTGTATTTAAATTTATTGTAATAACCAAGTGATAAATAATGCCAATAATAAAGATATTCACATAATAAAACAGGTGTACAAGGAGACACACTTTTATTGATATAGACAAATTGACTATTTTTTTTCTAATAAAATCTTTTAAACTCAAAACTAAAATTAGGGCGTGTCAAAAGATAAAATCACTTTTCTTTTCTTTCTAAATAGATGTAGGTAAATCTTTTTTTCGTGATTTTTCATACTAGACATAAGAAAACATTCTTTTAATATGAGCCCAAACAAAAAAAAAATCGATAATTTTTTGCATTTTGTAAGCATAGAGCAGTAAAGTTTACATAATACTTCACCAATAATGCTAGTTTTATTGTCTTTTGGGTATAGGATGTGTAAAATCTGATCCGAAAGAGGACGTAACTCTGAAAATTACATTTGACACTTGACGCGAAAATCAAATCATAATGATGAAAATCAGGAAGATAGCGAATCAAGAAATTGCTAAACATTAATGGCAATGTCCGAATACATTATTACAGTGGCAAATGATATCATACACTTTATTTTGCCCTTCTAATTATCAATTTGCAAGTTGAGAATGGTTTATATGCGTTGTGTGCACTGTGTGTACCAAGCTAATGTATCTGGATTGTAAGATATCGATATTTACAGCCCTGCGTGACGAATAAATGACCCATTTGAAATAATTTTTCTAAAGATTCAATAATTTTAAACTGAAAGACGCAATAATTATGTATCGTAATATAGTATAAGTTAACAGCCCTGTGAGTGTCTGTCACAGATATATGATCTATTCATAGAGCTACAATTTAGAGGCGCGACTACGTACTAATACTTAGTCAAAACTTGTTCCACTATTAGAACACGATAAGCGGTGCGCGTAGACCGGATTAGGTAGTTTTAGTTAGAGCGTTGGGAGAGTTGGAGGTCACTCGAAGGTAAAAAAGCGGAACCTATTTTTTCGCTTCGCGTCTCATCTAAATATAATACATCAATGGATCCATTAGGTTTCACGGCGATATTCTTAGGTAGGTTCTTCCAGTACGCCGGGCGGCAATATTTTCTGTCGAATATTTTCCACTTTCCCACTTTATTTCAGAGCATTTGCTAGGCTAAATTTGATCGTAGGTCCTTCCAATACGCTGGGCCATACGTCCCATGTTTTGTACACGCCGTCCACCTACGTCGTTAAGGTTCCGACCTTATTTTATAGTTAGTGGACAAGTCGAATTTCTTTAGTGAATATCAGTTATATATTGATTAAAACCTTCTTCATAATTATTACGGAGGTATTCGCAACTGTAATTGAATTGTTTTGAGAACATTGATCTTTAATATATAAAGGACCGGATATATACAGGGTGAAGAAACGTAGCTGACTTTCTTTAACTAATGATTCGTGAGGTTATTTGGAGTAAAAAATTAGGGAGACATTTTAGTCTCCGGTGACTTTATTTCAAACATAAACAAAACATCTGTAGGTATTGGACAGATAGGATCAGGGTGGGGGGGTTGGGTTAAGTTAGATTAGGAAAACAGAAAAAAAAATCAGTTGGACAGTTACGGTCGGGGTGTTGGGTTGGGCGGTTACCCGGTTGAGTGAAATGTGAAAGATGTTTTCATTTATTTTTATTTTTATTTTAGGAATAATTTAACGAGTAAAACCTTAAATGCGTTTATTTTATTATTAGCAATAAGATAATATTAGCAATTTTTGAATGAAAGTTTGAAACAAAAAAATCAGCATCTAGGACTTGAACCCAGGATCTGCGCCTTGTTGCTCTACCAACTGAGCTAATGGGACACTATATCCTTCGGTCATATTTAACTGCAGAATACTTCAAATAATGTATGGTATGGCGATGTGGGTAGTTTTAGTTCAGAAGTTTATTGGTAAAATGAAAATATGGGATAGAGGGCGATACACGCATTCACACTGTTTTTTATCAAATGGCAAGCATTCCATCTCGCTTCCATACATGATCTTTCATTCACAAAATTAAAAATAAGAACTACCAACATAATCTTCATTTTCTCAACATTTTTATTGACTTTAAAAAAAATCTACAAAAAATATCACCGGAGATCAAAATTACACTCAGATTTTATACGCCAAATACTTTTTTTTTAATTGCCGGCAACCCGGGCGTTTATTGCAATAACATGATGAATATAACTGTACTGGACGGGAGTCCGCACAAGACTGTAGATTTAGGCGCCGGGTCCAAACCGTGTCTTCAACCGATGAGATGCTCCTTTACGGCCGATGATGATGATTGTAGTTGATATTGGTGATGAAATCTGCCTCCCGCACCCAGGCTTGGTGAATGGTGGGCACTGGGTGTGCTTTCGTCTCTGCTCGCTTCTGGTGTTGGCGGTTTTCCAAAGGAGGGCCGGCTGGTCTCGAAGAGGTAACACCAGAAGATCTTGGAGCAGCAGACTTGGCGAGGTGAGGCAGATGTTGAGCAGGAGTCACTTGTTGATAAATAAAACGCTTGGTTTTGGTGGTAAAGATGAACTAATTTTATTTTATTATTTGGCTGCTTATATTCAATAAGCATGACTCGCACCCGACATTGGGCTTTGAGTCAAAAAGTGGTGGGGGATTGTACCCGCGCCAGATATGTGTTTATAGCCTCCGACAAGATGTTGCATATTCATTTTGCCGGTAGTACTGGTGATAGTAGTCGCTTAAATTTGAGAGTTAGAAAAGATTTTGAGCGCTTACATGAATGATAATTACATAGTTTAAATGCATAGTAGTTATAGGAATGTGTATCTTGACAACTAGATTTTTTGTTTGTCAAGATACGACAAAAAATAAGAAATGTTTGTAAAATAAATGTGTAAAAATGATCTCAAGCGATCAAATTTGTAAAACATGTTAAGTTAGTATTTTTCCGAGGTCCCCCGTAACATAGCGCTCAGAAAGAGATAAGATTCACTATGCTACGAGGTTCCTGGATTTTTGTACACGCAAAAAGGGTAAAAAATATTGTTCAAAAATGGGTTTACATATGGGTGAAAAACAGCTTTTTTAATATCTCCTCAGCGGTAGTATATCGAAAATAGTGTTTATTTGACTACCGCCGAGGGGATGAACAAGTAAAATATACATATTTGTAATGTTTAAAAATTGATTTTTCTATGTAAAATTTACATAGAAAAAATGCTGGACATTGATCCACGCGGCAGGTAAGCCGGCGATGTGGTATCGAAGCCATTCGGAGTCAAAGTTTTCAAGCCGCTTGGGCCGAAAATTGGACAAAATGACCAGTGGCGGGGAGTGGTGATTTTGCCAGTGGCGTGGAGTAGGGACATTTTATAAAAGTAAACAATTTTTATGAAATTAAATAATATGGTCAACTACGTCCGTTACAATAACAAACATGAAAGTAACCCGCCTCACTAGAAGATTTCTGTTCTGAGGCGGGTAATACTGTCCGGAATCACCGGTTAAAGTAAGTCAGGTACGTCTCTTACCCAATACCATGTATGAGAGTACCTACGGAGACATTGATATTTTCATAAATAAGCCTAGGTGAAAACAAATTAAAAGTTTATAAAATTAAAGTACCAAATTATTTAAATTTATTAGAAAACAAAACGTCACCTCTTAACTTTCGACTTTCCGATTTTCGTTGTCGCCTCAAACTTTTGACGTTAACGTCTTCAAAGTTTTGTTTATCAAAACATGCCTTAAATTGGCAGTAAAATGTCCCGCGGAGGGGAACTAGACGTAGTGTTGGAATGCTGATAAAATGGTTCAGCCTGTATTTAAGTCAGAATGAATCAGCTAGGAAAGTCGAAATAACAATGACGATGAAACTACGGAGAGTTTGTTCTAAACGTTTAATTGAAATAAACTGTAGTTATACATACAACGGAACAGGCCCTTTCTATGAATTTTGAATCAACTGCGAAGAGAATCCAGAAGAAATAATTGTTCTAACATTAGTACCTACCTACTGTTAGTGCTGATTTTTCTCCTAGGTCCACGGATTTGTATTCGTCGCTATTATCATTGCTGGGACTGAGAATGAAAAGCGCCAAAATTAATTATTTAAAAACAAAATGCTTTTCTCGTGAGTAGCATTTTAATAAACTTTTGAACTAATGAACGTTCACAATGGGTGCTGTAAATTTGTAATTAGATAGTCAAACAAATATTCCGTTGTCCAATAGACATAAACACTCTCTTTTCAACCTGTGTACTTGAAGAACAATGAACAATATGAATTCGATAGCTCACGATGGAAATTAAGTTTTAATGTCACGATGCCGACGCTTATTTTTCAAGATTTCATTCATCATTTTGAGGAATTGAATTATGGCCATTTTGAACTCGATTTTATTTGCTGTTCATCCTTGTTTTGATACTCTCTAGTAATATTATCTAAGCCGAGCACAACGCAAAGAGTTTTAAGTGGATTATTTAAACTTTGTCTTGTAATGAATGAATAAAATGGCTGCTCTTATTGTAACGGCCCATTTTCCAAAGGCTTCAACTTCTGAAGCAATTATCCCTAGTACATAGGTAATTAATAATCCCGATTTTGGAAATGAAACATTACGAAGTTTTGGAGAAAGGTCCACTTATTTTGATGTTCTTTCAAGGAATGGTTCTCAATTTACCTAGTTCTGTTTGTAAGGGTAACATCTTATATGGTTTTATTAAATAACTATTCGAAATAGTATTGAATTTTATGATTAATTAGTCAATTAACATTATCGAATGACTTTATGATTATATTGAAAAAAAATATTTTCGTGAAATTTGTGTGTTAAGAATGTCAACCATTTTAAAGTTGGACGTCTAGAAATTTGTAATTTTTCTTGTGATTCGGGAAAAGTATAAAAAACGGCTAAAAAGTCATGTTATGTGAATCAATTATGGGTCAGGCTTTGAATTTGAAAACTTAGTAGTTAAGTTTGTTCTGATTCCATACAAATATTAATTTAATAATATTAACTTATATACCTACATCCCGTGGGAAAATCATAATAAATTTTCAGTATGTCGCTTTAAATATTCTTTGTCAACTATATACTATACACTGCCCTCGGGACCAAATCAAGGAATTCTCCTTTCTTTTATTCTTTACAATTCTTTATTTGAAGAAAGGCATTCTTCTTTGAAGGAAGGAAATTCAATAATGAAACTGAAATAAAATAAAATGATGTGAAGCAAAAATATGGTGAAGAAAACCTACGTATTCTTAAACCATTAAGCTAGAAAATTAGAGAGGTTTTAGTCTAAATAATACCTAAATATATTCCGCACTCCGTAAAAACATAATTTTGTATGAAGACCAACAACATATTTTTGACATATAAAAGAACAAATATTTTGGTTTCATATTTAGGGATGGCACGAAACCAACCAGGTTCATAAGATGGGCTGAGCGCGCTTTATTGTAACAATTAATCTAAAAACTATGGATGGTCACGGTAACGCTATACACTTAACTATAGACTATTCTTCCAGGGATAAACAGTTAGTGTTTTGCCAAAAATCTACGAACAATAACAATATTATAGATATCCCGAGTACCTATCAAATGCCTTCTTAGAAGAACCTCAATTTGTTACGCATTCCACGTTGACATTTCATTCACACATATAACAAGTCTATACAAATTTGGACAGTAAATATAATCATATACCGTAAGTACGTCTAATACGGAATAAAAATATTTAAATACATACTTCCGAAAGTCCTATAATAGTTCTTGAAAGCCTCCTTGATGCCAAAGGTATACAGAAAATAATGCATGCTATCAAGATTTCTCCCGAGGTCGACAACTAGCGTGGGTTGGCGGCGGAAACAGGGAACTATGATTGTATCACATACGAAATCACTCGGGGGACAACTAGTTCTTTTTAACGTTCTGCCCGAAAGCAAACGTACTGGTAAAGCAAATAATCATACAAGAGAGTTTTGCATCCTAATTTCCCATGCGATTTTTTTATATATTCGGGAAAGTTAGCCCCCGCATTCGTAGCAAGGGCATGGTCTAGCGAATAGGGTTTAGGAGAAAATATTATGAGAAGAACACCTGCTCTTGGTGGGGTGAAAGATGCGACTATTCACATGCAATGGCAGGCGGCAGCGGGGAAAACGCTACGAATTCCGACAGTATAATATACTTGTACATATTTCATAACGTTCTGCGAGAGACTGAGCTCCCTTGAATGCATTTAAAATCGTGGAAATTAAAAGGCTCTTTCGCGAAATTCTGTTGCAAGCGCTGACATTTTTTACTTTTACTGTAGCGAGTTGAAAACGGGCAGAATCAGATTCAACAAAACTTATGAATTTGCTTTGACGTGTGGAAGGGTCCTTTATCATTAATAATAAAATTACCGCAAATGATGTTGTACTTTTTATATTTCGTGTCTTAATGGTTTCCTTTTTAGAATTTCTTGATTTCAAAGAGAAAAATACACAATAAAAACACGGCCCACACACATTCTGCTAAATATGACAGGCGAAGCGGAAACAAGTCAACAGTCTTGGGACCACACTGTGCAAATATTTTATCTTGTTTGGAGGACAAATGCTACATAGCTTTGGACAAAATGACGGATACTGCTATTTGCACACCTTGGGGCGTACCCACCCAGCTTACCATTGTTAGGGGCGGTTTTTCTTATCATATGCAGACTTGAAAAAAATTCTTTAGGGGATATAAAAACACTAAAGTATTTACGAAAGACATTGGGAACTTAATACGATAAAGTTCAAGGAAAAATGTTTGTTTTTAGATGAATTCATCTCAGACGATGGAAAAAGCTACCTAAAACTAAAAACATTTATTCTGACGAATTCAAATTATAATACAAAACTTTATGAAAGCGGTGTTATTTTAACTAACGCGTTTATCAACTAAGAATACGTTACACGTTAAAACAACGATCAATAAATAAATGTTGTTTTCTAACTGAAACTCATATGAAAAAATGGAATTACTTTAATCAACACCGAAAAGATTATTTCATTGAATATTGTGGTTGAATCATTAACAGCATAGAAATCACTAAAAAAATTTAAAAAAAAGAATGCTTTACAGTAATACGGTTAGATTTAACGGTTGAAACAATTTAATTTCTCATTGTATTAGTATCGTGTATGTACATCTAGGCGATTTCCCTGTCATCTGATGTTCACAGGAATAAATAACTTCTAAAACGTCGGTTTATCGACTTTCGTTGTATAAATATCGTGTAGGTACATCTAGGCGATTTCCCTGTCATCTGATGTTCACAGGAATTAATAACTTCTAAAACGTCGGTTTATCGACTTTCGTTGTATAAATATCGTGTAGGTACATCTAGGCGATTTCCCTGTCATCTGATGTTCACAGGAATTAATAACTTCTAAAACGTCGGTTTATCGACTTTCGTTGTATAAATATCGTGTAGGTACATCTAGGCGATTTCCCTGTCATCTGATGTTCACAGGAATAAATAACTTCTAAAACGTCGGTTTATCGACTTTCGTTGTATAAATATCGTGTAGGTACATCTAGGCGATTTCCCTGTCATCTGATGTTCACAGGAATTAATAACTTCTAAAACGTCGGTTTATCGACTTTCGTTGTATAAATATCGTGTAGGTACATCTAGGCGATTTCCCTGTCATCTGATGTTCACAGGAATTAATAACTTCTAAAACGTCGGTTTATCGACTTTCGTTGTATAAATATCGTGTAGGTACATCTAGGCGATTTCCCTGTCATCTGATGTTCACAGGAATTAATAACTTCTATAACGTCGGTTTATCGACTTTCGTTGAAGTTAGTTTCCGCGCTTTGGATTCTTGGAAATATAATTTAGGGCGCATGTTATCTTGCCGGAAGACGAAGTACCTCCCCACCACCTATTTGGTTTACCATCTGTAAATTTCTAAAAGCTTCAGTTTTAGCTGTTTCCGCCGCTAATTTCAAAGCTCTTCCGCTTAAGGGTGATATACCAAATTCGATTCCTCGTGCGGGGATCGTAGTATGAATTTTAGATACGAGTATTTTGCAGCATAAATGGTGGTATATAATATTATCATCACAACATCCTGGATCAGAGGTTTAAGAGTTCGTGTATTGTAGCTTCATTATGAAAGTTGAATATTGTAAGAGTGGTAAATTAAGTATTAAAACTGTATAAAGATAAATATTACGTTGATTTATTAGACTACTTCATACTATAACTCCAAACATATTTATGGTAATAGCTTGATTTTGTTAAGTTCATTATTTTAACAGTGGTAAACTAAGTATAAAACTTAATAACGATAAACAAGTTTTTAGCTATAGTAAAGTAGGTATTTAATAATATACTTATGGTAAGGTTGTAAGGATTATTAGTGAAAACCAATAACTATGACTTACATACCTATCTAGTCAGTTCGTTAGTACATTATTATATCCACTACCGCAATAATATTGTTAGATATTTAAAAAAAATATTTTTCTATTTGTGAAATATATGGTAATAAATTGAGTTTTAAAAGACATCGATACATTGAATTACCATACTAGGCAACTGCCTGTTTCATGGTGACCAATACAATAAAGTTATTTTGTATATATATATATTTCCCCTATATCATTACAATCTTCGAATGGTGTTCAAGCTGAGGACCTTTTAATAAACTAATCAATTATTCTTTGTTGCTATATTACTTTGGAAATGAGTTTTATACAGGTAGAAGGTACTTATAGAGGTGGAGGAACATTAACTTGTTGGGATGCTAATTTTACTATAGTTTTATAGCTAAACTTTATTTATTTCGATGCGTTTCTGATGATTTTTATTGCTATGCGATGCGTTATAGGTAATAATGTTGGTTTTAGACTGAATCCTGGACACAGAGGAGAGGTATGAAGGAGAGGAAAACTGGGTTCGGGAACAAAATTCATTGCCAGTAAAACAATTCTCTATGAATAAAAAATTAGCCATTATTGGCTTAAATAAATGGCGTGGTGCATAATAGGATATTTCAATGTTTTTTTATAGAAAAAATTTAATAAAATAATTACGATTAAGGAAGTTTATTTTATTTTTGGGTTAGCGAGGAAAGTTTCTATATCGATTTAAAATGTGTCATTTTCGATTTGTCGTCAAAACGACGTTTTTATTGAAAAATTCAACGGCGTTGACGTCTCACCGGGCAAAGTTGGCGGCAGCCGTCCAGGGCCGTCCCCACGCGGGTGCAATTGGAGCAGTCCGCCCCAGGAGCCGAATTGCAAAGGAGCGAAAGCGCTGATAAAACCTGAAAAAATGGCGTAACACAAATCATCCAAAAATTATTGATTACAGTGATCACCAATCTATGTATCTACTGGATTGGCAAGGGCGCCAAAATTTACTCGCACCAGGCGCCGTTTTGCTCAGGTCCCGCCCTGCAGCCGTCCTACCATACATTGGCATTTTCTATATCGTAATGACGTTGTAGTTTGTAGCCAGTTGGAACCGTTTCGGAACGTGCGATTGTAGATTCTGTTCACAAATCATGAATGAAAATATTAAAATTACACATTTTTAGTACAATGATCATAATCAGACAAATCAACTTAAGATCTTCACATTTTTAACGGTATTCATAGTTTTTGAAAATACCCCATTATATATTTTGTCAAGCTTTGATAATAAATTTACATTTAAGCGTGGTTACCGTTTACCCACTACCAAAAAAGTACTAACGCATAATCGTGTAAATAGCTGTTATTACGCGTCTTACTCCTAAATCTTTACAGAGGAGGTTGTAAGGGTCCTTTTAGTCTGATTTAGGAATCCGAGGCTGAGTAGGTGTAAAATTTTAGGGAGTTTTATATTTACAATATCATATTGCCTTAAATACGAAATAATAATTATATACAGCGATATAAAACGGAAGAGAGAATGATAAATGGATGGACTTTAATTAAAAACGTTTGACAGTTCAAGGAACAATTTTAAGGAAAAAGCTAAGCAGTAGGAATCATAGACAGTGATTTGAAATAAGTAATTGAGACATGGTTCAGAAAATATTACAACCAAAACACTTTAACAGTTAAAAAAAAGTTATACTTGTAATGAAAATTTCAATTTAATTTTTAAACGTTTATTTTGTTTAGGATAAGGGTCTAAACCGATTCATTACTTGAATACGTTTGATTTCCACAATACTTTATGTGAAAACTGCCCATAAAAACTCAAAAAATATAGTTTTGGTCTTAAAAACTCAAAAAGTAATATACCCAAACTAAAAAAATAGCGGCATTCATGAACTCCAGTGTAATGCAAAGTTGTATATGTTGGAAAAACGGGCCGATCCTTTCATACTAGACTCCTTACCGTTTCCATATTACCTACGTGGAAATTATAGCATTATATCGTCTGTAAGTGGCCTCATCACAGAATGCGAAACAGCTATTACGCGTAATAATAACTAAACAGCTGAACTTATTTAAAAAATATATATTTATAGAATGGAGACGGTTTACATGTAGTTTCACTATAATTCACTTAGGCCATAGACCCATTGTGCTATCTCCCATTTTACCTCATTGCTTTAACAGTCACCGAGGCCCTTTTATAAAGTTCACCAGGGTCGTCATTGGATATGTAGCTACGACTTCTTGTTCCACAATGTGTCTTCCCAGGTATCATCTCTTCTTTCCAATCCCACTTGGTTCCCTGAAAGCCCCACAAGGGAAGAGAGCCTCATCTATCCTCTCCACTCCCCTTTGGTTCCATGAAGATCCCACAAGCGAAGAGTTCACGGAGGTGGCCTCATTTCTCCTCTTCACTAATCCTTGGTTCCCTAAAGGTCCCGCCAGGAAAGAGGGTCTCATCTCTCCTCTCTACTCCTCTTTAGTTCCCCGAAGGCCCCGTGGGAGAAGAGTCCACTCCCTTTGATTCCCTGAAGGCCTAACGACGAAAGAGTCCACTCCTCTTTGGTTCCCCAGCAGAACTTTAAATGTACTGTTTTTTTTGTTGTTATTGTAAATTTAATAATAATGTTATTGAATATATAAAAGAAAAATTAAAAAATTAAAATTGAGATAATAATAATAATAATAAAAACATTTATTTGCCAATTGATAAATTTTAAATATTTTTTAACATAAATTCTATTGACAAAAGGGTCACTGCTCAGCTATGCATTCCGGATCTCTCCGGGAATGCCGCTGGTTTTCAGCAGTGCCTCCAATATAAATAATAAGATCTACAAATTAAATTTTACAACAATAAATAAAACGCTTTATAAAATTGAAATATACATGAGTTTCCATAAGGGGGAAGAATCGGGAAGTTTTCATAAGTCGACAGAATATCAAGAAAATATCAAAATTGCTGCACGTATTTCTGAATTTGAATTTTAAAATAAGCGGGGTCGATTCGTCTTCTTTCTTTGATTTCCCCGTGTTTTGATCCCCCCCATTCACATCACGTTTGATGTCATATATCACTCAATCTGAGGCGAGGAACTGACTTAGGGGAGGGGTTTAATAAAAAAATGGAAATATAACATTTTGACATTCAATTTTCCTCTTATTTCACCTTCAATTTGAATCCATTCCAGTTATAAAATAACCCAAATATTTTCACACAATCTTTTGTACATATTTTCCAGATACATTTTTTTGCTAAGATATAATATCATGATAACTAAAAAATTAAGCGGAGGAAATTAGGGAGGAAATGAGGAAGGGGGAGACTTGCAAATTAACTGGCTATTTCGATATAATAAACAGATAGATTAAAGTCATCTCCTGCAAAATTTTGTGTATGTTGCAGCTACCTAAATGTAGGAAGATAAAGTTTTTTAGGTGTGGAAATCCCTGCATATTAGGATTGAGTAAATATAGTAATTTATCGTAACCGTTTAAGTTGCGAAACGGTTGAAATAGTTACGCGGATTTTAGAATAACTTATGTGCGCAGTAATGAAATAAAAGAAAATTGATTTAAAAATCCAATATTCGTTTGATGTTTTTAAAAGATCTTTCCGCAACATTACTGAATGACCCGTCGTAAACGTTGCAAAAGAAAAGCTTTCAGCGCAACGTCTACGAAAATGGCTTTAAAAAAAATTTACCAGAAACTTCGACCCTGACCGTTGCGACAAAACCGCTTTCGTAAAACTAGAACTCCAGTAAGTGTAAGGCCGTAACCCATTGCAACGAACTGCTTTCGTATGAAACGCCAATCGGAAACTCTATCCCTGACTGTTGCTGTTGTGTCCGGGCGGCTACACTAAGACGTGCGCTTATATGAACGCCGCGTATGCCGCCGATTACACGGTCTACCAGTACTCATCCGCCGCGCACCGACCGTTTAAGGCGAGACTTATATCTGCAACCTAGCGCGCCACCAGCCTCCACCCGGATGGCATCGAGCCATCAACCCATCGCTTCAACCACCATTTATCTCCACCACCTACGGTGTTGAGCATCAGCCTGAGAATCTCGCCACCGTTCATCTCCATCGTCTACGGTATAAAGCATCGGCCTGGGGAATTCGACTACGAAAATCTCTACGGTGTAGAGCATTGGCATGGAGGAATTCACCATCATTCATCTCCACCATCTACGAAGTTGAGCATCAGCCTGGGGATCTCGCCACCGTTCGTCACGGTGTCAAACATCGGCCTAGGGAATTTGCCTCCGTCCATCTCTACGGTGTAGATCATCGGCATGGGAGAATTCGCCATCATTCATCTCCACCATCTACGAAATTGAACATCAGCCTGAAGATCCTGCCACCATTCATCTCCACCGTCCACGGTGTCAAGCATCGGCCTGTGGAATTCGCCTCCGTCCATCTCTACGGTGTAGAGCATCGGAATGGAGAAAATCGCCAACATTCATCTCCACCACCAACGATATCTATGAGCATCTCACCACCAGCTGACCACAACATCAAAGAGCACCGACCCATGTCCAAAAATGGCCTACCCGACATGCAATGCATACACCAATACTGTCTATGTAATAAACATAGTGATACCTTCATCTAAATCTTTCATTGTCTCTGCCCACCGTTCCCACTTTTCAAATGGAATGATTAATTTTTTTTTTTTTTAAATTCTAATATTTAATTTTTTTTCTCACTAGGGAATTCCTGTGTCGAGATGAGTAGCTTTAGAATTATATTAAATCAAATCAGTAAATCATATAACACATACACACATGGAACACATTGAATATGGGGCTCCTAAGGTGATACATGACAGAAGCTACGACATGGGCAATCCAAAATCACCACTCTCAGTCAGTATGGAATTTTTTACCATTTTCTTGAATAGATTCAACGAACCTATAGTTTTTATATTTTCACCGAGCATATTATAAAGCAACGGAGCTTTATAAGAAAAACTCCTTTGTCCAAAGGATGTTCTGGTATTTGCCGGCTGATACATTAAAGAATAACTCAACATAGTATTGCGCACTTTATTTATTTATTTTTTATTTTAAAAAGAAAGACAAACACTCCCGGATTACGAATAACCTGACAATATTTGAAAATCTTCTACTACCACCACAATAAGCTGAAAATGTTGTTTGTGTTAATATATTTTTGCTGTATCAATGTTGTTGAAAAATTTACAGAGAGCCTGTACCATGTACAACTGCCTTATTGACACAATTTTACTTTCGCTATATAATAACTGTGACGCGTACAAAAAACTTTTCTTATAGATTATTTTTTTAATAAATTTTTGTTGAAACGCTCTAGGTTAGTGTTGTGACAAGAACCCTAACAGAAAACATTATATGAAAGCATTGATGGAACAAGCGCATAGTATGCAGTTTTTAATGTAACTATGTCCAATATATTTCTCAGAATCTTGAAGATGTAGGCTAGCTTTCTTATCTTGTTTGTTAAAATGATTGTTCCATTATAGATTTCTATCAATTATTAAGCCAAGATATTTGATATTTTCTACTCTTTCCAAAGGTTGAAAATTACACTCCTGCACACAACAATGTATTTCTAAGGAACGGTTCAAAGATGGCTGGTATACAGAGAAAATGCTAAAAGCATCATATTTATTATTATTTTTTTGGTAAACTAATGTTTAAGACAAGATTTTTTATGTTATTTATATTGTTTTGGTCATGTTTAAGGTTAACAGGTTTTGATCAATCAAAATTTTGACTGCCCTTTATCCCAATGATTGTAATGACCTAAAAACGTAACTAGGTGTGCACTATGCAATTAAAATTATGGCATTTATTTTCTCAAATTTATTACGTTATTTGGAAATAGTTTCGAGTAACGTACATTATGAGAAGCCGAAATAGTTTCAGTTATTTTGCAAATAAACTGAAACGCCCACTTCTATTGCATTTGTGAAAAAAAAACACATTTTCATGAATTTTTTTAATGCTTCGATAAATACTTGTATTAAAATCGATTCCGCTCCACTGGATTCATAGCCAAAACATGTACCTAAAGATAAAAAATTAAATTTGGCTTATAGTTGGCAATTTTGGATACCTACAATCAATAGCAACTTTTATTACTGTTATGATTTCACTTCACGAAAGCAATGACAAATGCCTGTAAAGGCGATACGATCGATTTGAACTTTTCAATCTTTGAAAATAATTTAGGGTAAAACTGTTATTTTTGCGGCTTACAAAACATTTGGGATAATAAACACAAGTTCTTGTTAGGTTAACCATGCCAAATAAATAAGCGGACTCGTTAAAATTGTTAAAATACCGTGAAAACATGTCTCAAAGAGGCTTCCTCTAGCCAGCCCCAACTTCTAGCCCTCCTTCTACCTTCGTCTACCTTATACTACCTTCCCTTAATTTGCCCCATCCCTTCCCGTAACTTGCTTCAACCCCTAAACCTCACTTCCCACGAGACAGGATGGACTAGGGATCAGTTCCCTGCAAAACTAAAAGATGAAGCGCAACGAATTTCAGGATAATTTTTGATAAAGCTTACAGTTTTATACGGTTGTTTTCAACACTTTTCCGCACCTTTGTTGGAATTCGTGGTAGTTTTGGTTTGAAAAAAATATTCTTTTTTTCGTAAAAGCAGAATAAATTAAACAATTAGTAATATCACGTAAGCATAACGGCATGACTATTTTGATTCAGGGTTGGTCACAAGTTGAAACAGGCCGAGAGTCAGCATTTAACCGGGACCGTTCAAACATCGATAGATCACAGTTGCGCTATCATTGTTTTGATCGACAGTCGAATGTAACTGTAAAACAATAAAAAAACATAATTTTTACTCATATTCAATATTTCTTTTTGTGTTTGTAATAAGTTAACATTTTTTGACATTTCTAGAGATCTTTAAATATCTATAGGCAAAGTAATAAGTATAGGATTAAACCAAAAGCCGCACGACTTGTCCAAAATGATTCTATAAATGTTTAATAAGAAAACACAAGTAGACATCTCTGATTAAACCAGGGACTACAACTTGTTACACATGTAAATGCTTTCAATTTCGAAGTGAAAATGATAAATCTTTTAAATTGGGTAGATTGGTCCAATTAAAAATTAACTTTTCCAGATAACTGAGTCAGTATTTTAGACAAATGTAATGACGATTTATCCTTCGAGTCGAAAATTGCTGAGTCAGCTTTCGCAATTTCCCGCTCAAAAGATAGTCGCGGCAAAGCCCCAATAATGGTGGCTGCCTCCTACTAAGAACTGTAATAAATGACTCCTGCAATAGGTTATACATAACGGCATTAGAGGAGCTCTTGCGCAGAGGTTCTCAATTTGTGGGCCGTGACCCGCGACTGACGATCCACGGTGAGGTAGTGAATTGATTTTAGGTGTAACACGATGATAAATACTTTTTGAAAACCGGAAATTATTATTTGCAAAGATATTATTTTTAACATATTATTCACTTTGATGATAGGCAATGCATGAATGTTGGCGTAAAATGGTGGAGAAGTGCTTATTATACGTCAATAATCAAACATAAAATTTAGAATTCCCTACCTCTGATACATTTGGAATAAATTCACAAAATTCTTGTTAAATAATAACATATTAAATTTTATATTAAAGTTTAATTAGTAGTTTTTCTTTAATATGTTCAACAACAATATTCAAGTTAATAAATAAATTTTAAGTTTAGACTTACGGAACTCAATACTTCGTTAGTGTGAAAGCACTATGAAACAATATTGTTTTTAAATTTACAAAAAAAAAACATAATTATTATTAATAAACGAGTTCTGCTGTTACAACACGCAGCAGCTGTTTCGCCATCTGAAGGCATTATGCAATTTATTTTCATTTATATCTTACTAAAATTTAAATCAGAAAGTTTAAAAAAAATTGTTTCGTTAATATTATAATAATCTGTAACTTACTTTTTATGTTTATTTTTACCTTATACCTTACTTTTTCTCTTAATGTTGAATTTTGTTATTTACTGTAGGGAAACAGAAATTAATTATTTTTTCTCTTTTCTTTGTTCTTGTTGTTTCCAACGAACGTTGATTCATCTTATTTTATATATTCTACTGTTTGCTATAGTACCAATATGGATTAATGGAATTTCAGATCCCTTGCATATAACTGGGAATTAAAGAGTATTATATGTATTATTATTATGTTATTATTGAGGCACTAACGTGATTTTTTATTTATTTATTTTTTATTTTTAAAAAGAAAGACAAACATTCCCGGGTTACGAATAACCTGACAATATTTAAAAATCTCCTACTACCACCACAGTAAGCTGAAAATGTTGCTTGTGTTGTGATGGAGGACTTAGCCAGCCGAGGAATTGAACACACTACGCCTGAGTGGGACCCAAGCGCGATGTCAACTCGGCCACCGACCGGTCAATATTAAGGTAATTTATTAAGTCTTTGTTTGGTGTTTAAAGTATCTAAAAATATTATTAGTTTCCGATTCCGAGATATTTGATTATTACGAGTATATTCAGTCACAAAAATATATATTTAAATCGACTAGCTATTTATTAATGTTGTTAGTAAAAAAATGTAAATATGAATTAAATAGGCAATTTATGAATGCATTAATATTAATGTGGGTACAGTGTTACTATCATATGCATTCATATAACGGTATAATGATTAATAACACTTTATTCTGCAATAATAATTAAGTGTCTGCATAAAATTTTGCGTAACTGACCTGAAATTACAATTTGGCCACAAATACGATGACTGTATTTAGTATGTTGGACTATGGCCTCAAAATAAAGTTAATGCAGACTGGCTCGCGTTTACATCGCGTTCTACAAGCCTGAGAAAAAAAATCTCTCAGGGCCAATGTCATCTTTGGAGATGGTGTATAGAGGTTATTTTTTATTGAAAGGAATGAGACGGAGTTCGGGGAAGGAAAGGGGTATGAGGGGTGGGTAGAAATCTGGTGGTCAAAGTGTATAGGAGTGACGGAAGTATGAATCCATCCCTTCCACTGCGATGGGTCGAGAGGGTACGGCTGGATAAATCAAAAGGTCTTCTCAAAAAGTCTCTCCAGATTCGGCCCACCACGCAGTAGGTGGGTAGACGCATTCGCCGCCAGGACCTAGACAAACCTCACCCCACAAACCGGGGCACCACTGCTAAGTCACCAAACTGTAACTACCAAACTCTCATATATTTTACCTTCCTAGAACTTCCTCTCCCACCTTTACTTAAAAAGATCCAAGACACATCCCCAAAGATGACATGGGCCCTTAGGGAAATTATTTTCCCCAGTGTGGGGTTAATGTACAAGGAAATGATAATCGAAACGTGGTTTGAAATGATTTACTTCCACCCCCCTTCCTCTTCCCCATCTCCTTTCTATTTCCCAATTGTGGATGCCATTGTCTCACTGGCTCCATAGGGTTGGGAGCAGTTGGGACTCATGTGCGGTTCAAACAAACAAAAAAACAAAAATAAAATGATAGAAGAGTGTCTGTGGCGGGCAGCGTGGATTTTATTTTTAGACAAATCTACAGTCGTATTTCGTTAGGAAGAACTTTAAAGAATTCATAACACAAAAAAAAGAATACTGCAAACTCAAAAAAACAAAAAACTACATTATTAACACTCACGCATAAACACAAGCATGGCGTTTTATGGAGGTGGAGGAGCGTGAAAAATTTTCCGAATATAGAGAAGCCTTTATATGAATGCTGTTGTTTTCCCGTTTCCCCGAATTCCTACTGACATTCCTCAATGTTGACCTAAGGGTTAGTATCCGGCCTTAGGATTAGTATATATATGAGGACGTTCCGACAAACAACTCCTTGCTTCATTCACGTTGATACATCTTTTCATATATACCCTTCTGTAATTCTGACTCTTGACATGGCCAGACTCAAGTATTTAGTTCTCTTGATCGTGCTAAGTCTTCCTCGGGCGTCCCGACTTCTTTTACCATTCACGTCACTGTAATATATTCTTATTACACTCCTTTCTTTCTTCATTCACTCTACGTGATCTCCACGTTTCTAACACGATGATACGAGCTGTTAGTTGGACGTATCCAGTTGTCTCAGTTTTCAAAACAATTTTGTGAATAGGTATGTGTACCTACGTACTTTAATAACTAAGCTAAGGGTAAAAGTAAAATAAAACATGCAGGGTACATTAAGTTTATAACCCTTTGAAGAAATTTCTTCTGTCAAAAGGGAAGAGATTTAATGTTTAGGATGTTGTTATTGACCATTCGGCAGTACTAACCAGCTCAACATATCTTGTTGGGCGGAAGCGGATATTCACGGAAACGGCACTTCAACAATTTTACTTTTTGCGTTCGCCCCAGTTCGTGGTCTGCTTCGAGCAAAATTATTGCCTTTAAACCTTCGTAACAAAGTGCACGACGTTATTCCTACCTAAAGTTATACTCTGCTTACACAGACACGAATGCGAGTGGTGTAGAATATCGCAGGCGCGGACTAGTTTATTTGGCATGTTTGAACTTCATTTAAAAAATACTGAATTGATGGACCATATTTCTTTACCATGAGTAACTTCAAGTCACAAGAATGTTTGAAAACACTGTACACTTCTTTAGTAAGAAGTCAGGTAGAGTATAATTCGCATTTTTGATCCCTATTATATACAGTAAATTCCAACAATATAGAAATGGTACAGCAAAAATTTCTCAAATTCATCAACCTTAAGCTGAATATTTAAATTCAAATCATTACCTTTTTATATAATTTCGACTTTATGTCCGGGTTAAATCTTCCCCACAGGAAAAACTAAACCATTCTACACACTTTTCCAAATGATCATCTAGTCAATCCGCATTATGCAAGTGCATTATATAAGCATAATAAATACAAAACAATACAAGAACAACTCACCAGAGAAACTCAAATGGGAAAATAATTCACCGACTCCAGACATTTTCATATCAGAGTGTTCGGCTTGGTAGAACTCCTAACTGGACCTATAAATCCTACTGATCTCTCAATATAAATATTTATTTGTATTTATTTAAAATGACTGATTTTTACATTTTTATGTATAAATTCTGTGATATATCTAATACGCCTAAATTTTGAATGAGAGAGCTAGGTATAATGCCAGTAGCTGAAATAACAAATGGTAATATTTTTATAGTCTGAGAATGCAAAATTCTTAATCTCATTTCCCAAATCAGGGTATTTTCTTATTTTTTCAGAAATAGATTTTTGAATATTACAGGAATTTGGAATAGCGACATTATTAAAATTATTATTATAATATAGATTCCTTTCTATTATTATTATAATTACTATTATTTTTATTCATGATGGTAAAGACAGTCCTTAAATTCTCGCCAAAATAAAATTATGTTTACCGACCAGAAATACGAGACAAAATGTTTCCCTTTTCTGTGACAATTTTTCATCAAATTATCAGGCTATAATTCAACTGCTTAATTTTGGAAAAAGATTTGGGATTCAAAATAAATAAATTATATAAATACCGCATAGAGTCTCAACTGCTCTCAATCGTTTGAAACCAATGAGTCGATGGCATCCCCAATCGGGATATGTTGTGAGGCTAAAGGTGGGTATGGAAGGGGAAAGAGATGGGCAAGAGGAAGGTGAGGAAGTACCTTGTTCTTTAGATCTGGTCACCAAACAAGGCTAAACCCATTTCAGGCAACGTTTCAATTCTGAATGGTAGTCTTAACCTAGGCGATACTGAGAATTTCTTCTACTCTGGAACATTCCATAAGAACACTATATATTATTTTAAATTAATAAATTGTGAATTGATTCATTCATTCAAATTCATCAAATAAAATTCCACCAGTCGGTGGCTGAGTTGACATCGCGGTTTGGGTCCCACCCAGGCATAGTGTGTTCAATTCCTCGGCTGGCTAAGTCCTCCATCACAAAAACACAAGCAACATTTTTCACTTCCTGGGGTGGTAGTAGGAGATTTAAAATATTGTCAGGTTATTCGTAACCCGGGAATGTTTGTCTTTCTATAAAAAAATAAAATACAAAAATTGAACCCGCGACCTTCGAGGTGCTAGTCCAGAACCTTACCCCTTAACCACGGAGGCCGTAGATATTTTTGAAGATTGCGTATTAGTGATGAAACGATATCATGTTTACCACTCCTTAGTAAAAATTCCTTTTTATCAATGTTTCTTTTTAAAAAATATTTTACACTATTTCATTTAATTTGTTTATCTCATTAATTTCTCATTTGAAAGAAGTAAGTTTTCTATAATATTTCACGTATTGTGTTTAACTAATATTTATTTTGTGTAAAAGCCCAATAGGTTATAATTAAATAAATTACGAATTGTGAAGCATATGATATTGGATGTGCTCTCTTTTTATACACTTATATATATATTTTTTTTTAATTCGTATATTTAGATTTTGTTAGCGTAATTTTCTTAAGCATATATTATAATTTGCTAACAGTGATTATGTCGGTGACATTGGAAATTAAATATTGTATTGAATCAAAACCTCCTAGATCACAGGGCCGGGACACTAAATCAAATCAGCTAACTTGTATGAGAACCTCCTAAAAATATATTTTTACTAATTTTTTTAAACTAACTAAAACATTTTGAAATGTTGTAATAAATAAGAATAAATTGAAAAAAAATCTACATTTTTTGTTAAATCCTATACAAGTTAGGAGGCTGATTTGAATGAGTCTGTCTGTCGGCCTTGTGATCTATGAGGTTTTGGTTGAATGCTTAAAAAAGTTAATTAAATTTTATTTTATTAACTAACTAAACATCACACGATTTCCCAGCAGGGGTAGGCATATAGGATGGATCGCCAAACAACTCAATTTTGGCACACACTCCTTGCCTCATGCACATTTATTCATCGTCTCATACATACTCTTATATTATTCTGACTACTGACATGGCCCGACTCAAATATTTGTTTCACTTAATGGGGTCATGTCTTCCTGGGGCGTTCCTGCTTCTTTTTATCATTTAATTAAATTGTGTTATTTCACACTGTAGCTATGTAAAATAATACATAGTATTCTTGCTGCACGTTCCAGAGTAGTAGTATTCTCATCATCGTCTTGGTGGAGGACTACTGCTCAGAGTTAAAACGTTGCTTGAAATGGTTTTAGTCATGTTTAGTGACCAGTTCTGAATAGCCAAGCACTTCCAACCTTCTTATTCCCCATTTACTCCGCCTCATCTTACCCTTCAGCCACACAACGCCAGAATAACCCCATTGGGGATGCGTAGTCTCACTAGCTTTATTAATCCCGTTAGAAGTAATTTTGAAATATATAAAGGATCGTTTCAAGGGAATGTAGTGAGTGAAGCGATCGTACCCGGTCAAGCCAGGGATGAAATAGTGAGTGAAGCGATCGTCCCCGGTCAAACCGGGGCTGAAATAGTGATTAAAGCGATCGTCCCCGGTCAAACCGTGGCTGAAATAGTGAGTGAAGCGATCGTCCCCGGTCAAACCGTGGCTGAAATAGTGAGTGAAGCGATCGTCCCCGGTCAAACCGTGGCTGAAATAGTGAGTGAAGCGATCGTCCCCGGTCAAACCGTGGCTGAAATAGTGAGTGAAGCGATCGTCCCCGATCAAGCCAGGGATGAAATAGCCATGACGAAAGATTCCTTCTGTAACTCCCCAGTTAATTTATTCCCCAATTCCTCGTATATGTGCACAATATAATACAAAATTTTACAGCACTGACATTTTTGGTAATAACCTAAAGAAATATCGATATGAAGTAATGCGTACGATCAATTATTAATATGAGAGTATGGAATGTATCGGGAGCATCTCCTATCCTCTTCCTCTCCCCTTCCTTTAACACCAAATTAATTTTAAGATATTAAAACTTCATTTCCAATGAACTTTAGCATAAGAAACTTCTGTGGCTTGACTTCAGTTAACTTTTATATTTATATCTATCATTCTATATTATGTAAAAGCTGTTTGTTTCTTACAAAATAAATAAATAAACTCTTATTTTAATAGAATTTTGTCCTATTTCAGTTGATTACAGTAGATCCCTCTCCCATAAGTTTTGAACTTAGAGGAACATCTTCTGAGCATGAAATAAATTTTAGAATTTTATTTAATGTACGCCAACTAAGTTAATGAGCGTGATAACATAAAATGTTTTTAGAAAAACAGATCTTTTAACAGTGTGTTGTAAAAATCCCTTACTAGTCCATCCCTGGCTATCAGTAGAAGAAACCGTGAAGAATGTTCCGTCTTTTTTGTTGCAGTGAATAATTGCAGATGAAGAAAAGGGATGAATGCATTTGCCGGGTTCGTTTGCACCAGTATTTTGCTGAGAACATGTAGAGTTTATACTGGAAATCACATGTTTGTACGAACCAAGAATTCGGGACACGTTTTATTTGCAGAGCTCGTGTATAATGCGATTCCAACGAATGAAATTCCGTTTCGTCCAATTTATGGGAAAAGTTTCAGTTTCATTCCCCTCATTATTTTTGTTCGCGAAGGTACTCGATGCAATTTTCTGTTACGATCTCGACTCCTACACAAATTAAACGATTAAACATAATTAGCCGAAAGTGCAATGGAACCGACATAATTCTCAAGTCGAGCTGAACGTGCAGCGAAGTGCAAACTAGCTAACTGAAAGTGCTTACCGTATAAACCTGAATTTTTCACTTTAATTAACTATTACAATTTATTACGCTATAAAAATCAATAAAGGTATTTCAGAATATTTATAAAAACATTATTGTAAAAGCCTTCTTCTATTTACCTTCTATATATCTATCTTCTTCTTCTATCTTCTATCTTCTATCTTCTATCTTCTATCTTCTATCTTCTATCTTCTATCTTCTATCTTCTATCTTCTATCTTCTATCTTCTATCTTCTATCTTCTATCTTCTATCTTCTATCTTCTATCTTCTATCTTCTATCTTCTATCTTCTATCTTCTATCTTCTATCTTCTATCTTCTATCTTCTATCTTCTATCTTCTATCTTCTATCTTCTATCTTCTATCTTCTAGCTTCTATCTTCTATCTTCTATCTTCTATCTTCTATCTTCTATCTTCTATCTTCTATCTTCTATCTTCTATCTTCTATCTTCTATCTTCTATCTTCTATCTTCTATCTTCTATCTTCTATCTTCTATCTTCTATCTTCTATCTTCTATCTTCTATCTTCTATCTTCTATCTTCTATCTTCTATCTTCTATCTTCTATCTTCTATCTTCTATCTTCTATCTTCTATCTT
This sequence comes from Hesperophylax magnus, assembly GCA_026573805.1. Classification (NCBI taxonomy): domain Eukaryota; kingdom Metazoa; phylum Arthropoda; class Insecta; order Trichoptera; family Limnephilidae; genus Hesperophylax; species Hesperophylax magnus. Next base: position 18,268,637 of record JAIUSX010000014.1, read on the forward strand.
CTATCTTCTATCTTCTATCTTCTATCTTCTATCTTCTATCTTCTATCTTCTATATTCGTTTGTTCTAAATCTTAAATCTACGAAAGTTCTTCGACGATATCGCTGAAAATTTCAAAGTTTATTCTAATTAGTGACAAAAGTATTTATATAGTGGTTTGAATGAGAGAAGAAATCGGGGACGCCCGATGAATACGCAATATCTCTGCACTGGAATAAGATACAGTTTCGACTTAAAGTCGATGTAATGTAATTGTTTAACAGTAACATTGTGTTATACAGAAGTGAATGGCTGAAGAAGTTGGAGCCGTCTGACAAAGACATTTTAATGTCTAGACCGCTAGTTTAAAAATAATAATGAAATACCTTCAAAAGTTGTCAAACATCTCGATTCATCCACTTATTTTATGGAAGTTTTTCTAATGCAAATTATATTATTTTCTTTATGTTTCTCCAATTATTCCTATGTCAAAAGGTATGGAATAAATAGAATTTAGTATTTTTGGTATTATATTGTGATAAAACTAGTATATTAAAGACTCTAGGATCCACCACCAATTGATTTATACATTTATACGTTGTATAAATATATCTATACATTTGTAGAGCCCATAAGGGAATTATATGAAACTTCCTATTATGGAAATTTTATTGTTTATACGCAGTCCTATAGGTATGAAAAAAATCACAGCGTATCTTAAAACGCAATTTAAGCAGTTGTCAGGGATTTTTCCCCTATTTTAAACAAGTCGTGTTTTATTAAATATTTTCACAATTTTTATAGGTTTTTAATATTAGCGTGCTCGCTCTAACATTCTTATGTACATATCTCCCTTTTAAACCATCTACTTCTTATATTTGAACACATATTACGGAGCATTAATACAAACAATTAATTAATTTAAAATAATATATAGTATATTTGCGGCACGTTCCAGAGTGGAAGATACTCTCAGTATCGCCCTGGTGTAAGACCACCATTCAGAATTGAAACGTTGCTGGAAATGGCTTTAGCCGTGTTTGGTGACCAGATCTGAATAGCCAGGTACTTCCCCACCTTCCTCTTCCCCATCTCCCTCCCCTCCCCAATACCCTCAGCCTCACAACATACCCCAATTGGGGATGCCATAGTCTCACTGGCTCCAGACGGGAGCAGTTGGGACTCTTGTGCGGTATTACTGTAAAAAAAAAAAAAAAAAACAAGATGACATTTCTTAAATATTGGTGCTCAATGCATTTTTACTCAATCACAGCCTCAATATTCAACTTCAACTGTTAACAATGTTCAAATTGAAATGATTTTCCTAAGCGAAGAATAATTTTAACAGTTTCTTTTAAATCAAAATACTGTTTGAAATGAGACTGGATGACCATTTCCTTATAAAATATGAGTTATTCAGAATATATTTGAATACGTGTTCATGCAGGTGGCCTTATGCGAACAAATATAATCGACGAAATGTGATAATATTATTATTTTTAAGAACATGTCTTAATCAAATTATTCGTTATAGGCCTCCAGTCCTATTTTTTACAGGAAATGAATAATTTGACCAGATTTTTAATAAATTAACAATATTTCAAATCAGTAGGTTTTTTCCGTATACCCTATTGTAAATAGATTAAAAAAATTGTTTATAATAATATCAGGAGGTAGACTATGTATAGACCTGATGTCAATTGATTTAAATATATTGTCTAAAGTTTTGAAGTGTGATGTGTCTAAGATATAGGTAGGTATCAGGCAGTAGGTAGAATCTACAGCCTCCAGACTGTGGAGACGATAGATACCGAATTAAAGTGGGGGGAGGGAGACAGCCTCATCCCTGAATAAATTCAATTAGATTCTAATTTGATATTAATTGAATTATTAAGATGATAAATTCCTTTCAAATAATAATAAGTAACGCAAAACGACGCGCCTAGGAGCCGTTGGATGTAGCCATTAATCTTGGTTTACTTTTACAAACAAAATGGCAAACTTTCGACAATATTATTGAAAGCTCATTTCAAAGGATTTAAAAAAAAAGATTTATCATATTTTATTAAGTCAAACTTTATGTGATATCTGAAGATAATTATAGTTGACAAAAATATCTCTGCGACACCCAAGTGACAATAGGTAATTATTGTCCTTATTTATAGACTAGCAGCTGGATTTTTTTTTGTAATTAAAGGGAAATAGTGAAGACCTAACTATTTGATGAATTTTATACTATTTGCGAGTAAGTAAGTACCGAATGTAGATTTTTTTTTAATAGGTACCAGATAATGATTATTGATACCCGTGTCAGAACATAAATCTTCTACACGGAGAAAAATGAGTATTTCTAATTTATTAAGAATCTCTTTTAAAGAGTTTTAGAGTTCTTTTGTAAGCCATCTTTGAGAAAGCATTGTTCAGTTTACTCAACATAACTGACGGCCTCCATGGTTGAGGTGTAAGTCTATCGACTAGCAATCAGGAGGTCCCGGGTTTAAACAATTTATAAATTAAAAATAATATATAGTATATTTGAGGCAGGTTCCAGAATGGAAGATACTCTCAGTATCACCCTGGTGTAAGACTTCCATTCAGAATTGAAACGTTGCTTGAAATGACTTTAGCCGTCTGTGATGACCAGATCTGAATAGCCAGATATTCTCCCACCTCCCTCTTCCCATCTCCTTCACCTTCCCACTACCTTCAGTCTCACAACTTATCCCAATTGGGGATGCCATCGATTTACTGGCTCCAGATAGTTAAGAGAAGTTTGAACTCTTGTTTGGTATTCACAAGTCAATTTGAGTTTGGGTACCGTCGCCCCGGAAACCATTTATTGGATAACCGTTTAAAGGTCAACCCAAGTGGTTTGCTACATTTGGTGATGTAGCAGAGGGGCCCGGGTTCATCGGGTAAGGTGTGTTAAGGATTCGTCTACCCACCAGCTGTATTCATAAGTCCGTCACTACTGGACACACTCATTCCTAGATTCCTACCCAACCCCTATACCTTTTACCTTCCTAGAACTTCTTTTCCTACATTTTCTTACAAAACACCCTCCACACGACATTCCAAAAGATGACATGGGCCCTTTCGAAATTTATTTTCGTCTGGGCTCAGTGTGGAGTTAACTTAAAAAAAAACATGAATAAACATTTCTTGAAGAAATGAGAAAAAGGTTACAATCAACGGTTTGCCGATATAAAAGTAGGTACCTACTGAATAAACGTACTTTGGTAACTTATTCATTTACATCGAAAAACATTTTGAGGATACCGGTTGCCGGTAACAATATATTTGTAGTAATACTGAAAAATAAAACAAATATAATAAATACATCTGTCCTTTAATTGCAACATGTTCGTTGTGTATCATTATGGTATATTTATTACAGTAGGTATTATATTTTTTTCGAACTATTCTTTAAACATTACTTGGAGTAATTACTATACAAAAAGCATTCAGTTATTCATCATTTTGCGTTTGACGCGCATCATAAAAATTGATATGACTACCTGGGCTAGTCAGTGCCCTCGGCTAAAAAGTAAACGGCCTTCAACGCATAAATTCCATCCCCGTTCTGCGTATAAGCGTTAAACTAAAATTTTCTGTTAAATTGCACGTGAAACCATTTCGTTTTAGCATGGAAATCTTAAATGGTAAAAAATCTACCCCTTAAATCAGGCCAAAACAAAGCTTCGGTTAGCCCAGTCGAGGGAGCGAAGATCGTAAAAGTTGCAACAAACGGCGAATCTCATTACGTTTGCAAGAGAATTTACTATGTGGCCATTTCGCTAGTTTAGCGTTTTGTCAAAATGTACCTACTTGCTTACTTTGTAGGGGTTCGTTTAAAAACCAATAGCTATTTTTATACTTCACACAATGTTGTAAGAACGTTAATGTCAGTGTTAAAATATAACTGATTTCAGTTATTTTGCAGTAAAAAATTTTATTGCTTAAGAGGAACGGCTGCGTTTAAATTTGGATTTGAGGCTAAAATATTCAATAAAACTGAATACTTTTGTTTCATTGATATAACTGTTTCATTGAAGGTTAAACCTATCCTACCCAGTTAAAGTTAAACCTACCCATCAATTTAATACGTCATTGAAGAAGAATATAATACTCACAAATCAGAACCAAACATGAAACAGACCAATAAATAAATAAAAAGTTAACTGTCTCAACTTGGAATCGAACCCAGGATCTCTTTCTTACCTAAGTTACAAACCAACTCTTTAGAACTTTATCATTCAAAAAGAAAGCTGCGAAAAATGTGGATAAAATTGGTTGCAAGATAAAATTGTTATTTCTGAATATTAAATATTAGATCGTCAAATATGGCGTATAAAAATTAGGTTCGATGGTCGAGTGGATAAAGACGTTGTCCCGGTAAGGCTTATCTTTTTTGTGTCATTGTCTGTTTCATGTTTCGTTTTAGATTTGTTAGTATGATCTTCTTCTTCAATAATTATTTTTTTTACTCAAAAGGTTTATTTATTATCTAGTACGGATGTCTCCTATTTTGTTTATTTGTATTTTAAATTTTGGTATAAAGGCCAGTAGAAAATTCAATTTTACATGATTTTAGAGGGTAAACGTTTTTTTGGGTCGATTATTTTTATTTTTATTCTTTTTATTCAGGCGTAAATAAGTAATTTGAAATGTAAATTTAAGCTCATCAGGAAGCGTTTTATATTTATATTATTTTTCATTATGAACATCATTATAAATGTATAGTAAATATATTTTTTGATAATTATTAATTATTCTTAACTCATAAATAATTGCCAAAGTTGCCCCTAAAATCATGAAAAATTGAATTCATTAATGGTATATATTTTAAAATTCAAAACACAAATAAATAATGGAGCACATATTCGTAGAAACTAGAAATTTGCTTTACATTAAAATATTTTTTTTACCGATTGGTTGGATATTTCGTTTTCAAATACAAATTTAAGTTTTGTGTAAAAAAAGCTGCGTTGCGTTCCTCTTAACGTTTCAAAGACATTGAGCGATGCGTAAACACACTTAAAGGTATGCGTAAACACAACCTCGAAGATCGCAAATTGTACAATATTATCAGCTGTTTATAGGCATATTCATAGATTACTTACTTTAAAAGGAAAACGGATAGGACAATGAGTAGGACACCTTACTTCAAATAATACTATCTTCCCAGTGCGTTTTTGATGTTCCATTTAAAAAAATTAACCGCAATGGACGTGTATAAATTTAATAAAATAATATAAATTTTCCTTATCTAATTACTTTTTTGTGAATATCGCACAAGTGTCCCAACTTCTTGCAGCCGTCTTCAACCAGTGAGAGTTCGGCATCCCTAATTGGGGTATGTCGCGAGGCTGAATTGATAGACCCTGCGATATTGAGAATGTTTTCTACACTGGAAAATACTACTTTTATGAATTAAATTTATTGTGAAACAATACAAATTATTAAAATACAAGTAAATTCAAACCTTTTGGTTTTGAAACATGTCCATCTTTTTCGATGAAATAGTGGTGTAGGTAAAGTTATTAGTAATTATTATTAAAGTGAAATAAAATTTACTTGCTCACGCAAGAATTGAGAGTGGAGTAGAGAGCCTCACCCCGTGAACACGTAGGCAAACGTTAGTATTAAATCATTATTATTATTATCATAATAAGTACCTATTATATCTGTTATTAAGTATTCAGGATTCGTGGCGTGATTAAGTTTTATGGATTTAATTTGAAAGAACGAGAAAGTTCGTGCTTTGGGGATACTAACCGATAAATTACAATTTGGAAAGAAATTAATGCATTCATGCGCAGTTTTCAGCTCAACGTTGTGCGATAAATTATTTTGAAAGGTGCAAAGTTTCAGAAAACGGGTGTTTTTTATATCTTCGCACTCGAGATAGCTTTTTTGCATACACTTAACCAAAGAGGGCGGCGTTACCTGGTTTTGAAGAGCACATTTTGCTTTAGCGTATACATCGGCCTTAAGCTAGCAATTTAATTTAGTAGAAACACTTATCACATGCACTCGAAAAGCTTTTAAAAATTGCAACTTCTTTTTACTTGTACAAATAAATTTCTTAAGGTTTCGACATCTTTCCTGTAAGATATTGTAATGTTTATTTCCAATACAATATCAGGAGCTTAATATTTGACAGCACCTGAATGCACACTACGATTGAGTAGGGTCATATAAATAGTCTGAATCGCAGTTGAGTTTGTATCAGATATTAATTCGAATGAAGCAAGGAGTGCACCCAACGACACGGGTAAGTGGGTGGATTTCTCCTTTACCCCACAACTTTTTGAAAAGCTGCGACCCCAAAATAAAACAAAGTTCTTGCAATAGCTCCAGCTAAAAAAATAATACAGGGTTCACAAAGGATTGTCCAGGTAGATGTCAATGTAACATCTGGTTCTTGCTGTTTTTCATTATTTCATACATGTGCCCTGTAGACTCAAAAACTAGGGAATCAATTTTTCTGAAACATTCAAAGTTTGTTTTTATTAGTGCCAGGAGTGTTTAAATAATGGTTTAAATAGTAGAAGAAGTCGGGGTCACCCGAGAAAGAATTAGGAACGAGAATGAGAAATGGAGTGGAACACAAGTCGATTTAATGTAGTTTTTTGGAGTAACAATGTGGTACACAGTTGTATATAACATCATATTACAACTAGATTAAAGTTGTTGCCATCCACTGGTCACCAGAGAACCCCTGCGAGTTTGATGGCCCCTTTTTCCAAATCATAATATTTACCAGTTGAAAAATGCCAATTATACTCGACCTGTTTAAATGCATCAAAAATAATCTGTTACCAGGCGGAAAAATACGACTGTATCGAACATGAAACATGATTTTATTGCATTTAATATCGATTGCAGCATTATCGAACATCATTTCATACAACTAGATTAAGTTGTTGCCACCCACTCTGTCACTAACGTGAAGTGAACACTATTTTCAAAAACGAAATCATAATACCGACAAAGACTGTTACCAGGCTGATATTATTGATACATATTTGGACAACTGCATTAGAAACTGTAAACATACTGTTTTGCAAGCTGATGTTGACGTCACACAAACACCCGTGGAAGACACTATAAATATCTCAATAAAACAAAAAATATTATTATTCAAGTTTTAAAACTAGTAGGAGCGACATCGCCGGTAACAACGCGATCTGTTCTTACTTGAAATTGCAATTCCTGAGTCTCAACTGAAAGCTGTATTCGCTTCTGTTCCTCCATTATGGCACAATCATTTAAAAAGATTACAACTATGTGCAACGAGCTGTTTACTGCTAGCACTCTATCAGTTGAGCCAGACGCATCTGTCATCATTACAATAATGGGGCGTCTCCGTGTGCTGGCCCTTATAATCAAATGACCATGTCGCCGCTGAATTCCTGCTAGCTACCGACTGAACTGGCCACCGCTGTTGATCGCCTAAAGGCTGGCCAATTTCTGCTGCTGCCGACTGCTGGTCACTGATGCTGACAACCTAGAGGCTGGCCAATTCCTCCTGGCTACCGACTGAACTAGCCATTGATGCTGACAACCTAGAGGCTGGCCATTTCCTCCTGGCTACCGACTGAATTAGCCACTGATGTTGACAACCTAGAGGCTGGCCAATTCTTGCTGGCTACCGACTGAATTAGCCAATGATGCTGACAACCTAAAGGCTGGCCATTTCCTGCTGCTGGCCACCGCTGTTGATCACCAAGGCTGGCCAATTCCTGCTGGCCACCGATTGAACTGGTCACTGCTGTAGCAGTCGCCTGCGCCATTTGTTGTATCATATGGCGCGATGATGCACAATGTGCTCCAATGTGAAATTATCGTTGAAAGAATTCCGATTGTCTCAGTTTCTATCTGTGTATTAAAACCTAGTTGTATTGAAATACAAATAACTGTTTCTTGTGAATTGGGTTAGCTGTAAGAAATAGGAAGTACCTATAAGCTATAACCCTTTGTACGTTCTGTATACCAGTACAATACATCTAATTATATAATAATAGGAACTAGCGTCGTTGATCCCTTCGGCACCGGTGCGTAGTCGGGATACACACCAAACGCGCACCCAACATTTTTACACGGTTGACATTTGTCACATGAGAACGGTTCGCTTCTACGATTCGTTCTTAGGTTCAACAGCTCGGCTGTGGAACGAACTACCGGCCTCTGTGTTTCCTCCCTCCTACAACTTGGGACTCTTCAAGACCCATGTTCACTCCTTCCTCTGCAAAAAAAGACTCTCCACACAGCATCCCCAAAGATGAAATAGGCCCTGAGGGAAATTATTTTCTTCAGGGCCTCCTGTGTGGAGTTAATAAAAAAAAAAAAAAAAAAATGTGAATTTTGATTTGAATCGTCTTTCTTTTATGATGGTTTAGATAGAACACCTCACGGTGTTTTAATTAAATCATTACCCATATTGAGGGCTAATGTGTGCCGGTGCTTATTATTTACAGTCTTTTCTTGTACAGGAAAACACGTCCCGTACAACAATTGTAAATCTTAGAATTATTCGGGTAAAAAAAATGGTAAAAAAACGCCCGGGGAGACTTGAAAAACTCGCGACCTTCAGATTCGTAGTCGAGAGCATTACCCCTCGATCACGAGGGCCTCTTAAATACCTGCATTTGCAAAGACTTCCTTAATCCGCATCATAACATTGCCAAAGGGATGGTGAAATAGTTTCTCAGTTAATATACAAAAGACGCAAAGGGAGATGTCACACAAACAATAAAGGGGAGATGAAGTTTACAAAGCTGGTTTACCTGGCTATTCAGAGCAAGTTTCCAAACATAGCTAAAACAATACGAAGCAACGTGTTGTTCTGAAAGCTGTTCTCTTATGAGGCAATTTCAAACGTTTCTTCCACATTAGAACAAATAATCATCTTTAGATTATTTGTGTAGCGCCGTTTACGTGAGAAAGTTACCTCAAGGGTGCTTAACAACTTAATTTATGCATTTAATTTATTCCTATCACTTAGACTTATTACTTATTACTTTTGGTTTATAACTAAGATTCATTGCAAGATACTTTCTGTGATTTACAACTAAGACTTTTAACTAATGACTTAAAACTATACATATTTTTATGACCGAGTGGGATTTACACAATACCGCCATAATATGATTTATGACTACGGTTTAAACTAGAGATTTACGACTATCATACATATTTACGTTTACAAGTATAGAATTTGTTATGATTTCTGCCCGTGGTGTCAGTGGGAATGTATAAAATATTACAAAAATAGTTTACGCATAGTAAATGGTTATTACATTAAATTGGGTAGTCAAGGAGATAAATCCCCTGGCCTGAGCAATGAAATACTACTGAAAAAAATAAATAAAAAATAAACGGTCATTATTCTGGATACGACAAGTTGAAAAGGTGAGTCTTTAGTTTTGCTCTGAACTCAAATGAGTTGTCGATCTTTCGCAAATGTGAAGGGAGTTTGTTCCAAGCTGTTGGGCCTGCTATTGCAAAAGCTCAGTCTCCAAAATTGGTAATAGGATTACGCATAGGTACTGAGAGTCTACCTATGTCTGTTGAAGATGCTGATCGAAGGGTTGCATGCCTGACATTAACATCGTTTGGAATGCACAGTTCCGACAAGTAGGGTGGCGCCATGTCATCTAAGGCTTTGAAAACCATCGAACATCGTTTGAATTGGATTCTCTCAGGGCACTTAAGCCAGTGAAGGTTCCGCAAATGTTTTGAGATGTGGGAATATTTGGAAACACCAGTTACCAGCCTAGCTGAAGAATTGAAAACTGACTAAAGTCCTTTTTGGCATAGATATTTTTTTGTGAAATAATTCAGAAAAATAAACAAATTTCCCCACACTTCTGAGTCCAGATGGATTTAACCGCGCTGCTACGTAAGATTTTTTTTTGTTGTGACACGATATCGGCTTTATGCATTTCCTAGAGGAAAATTAAGTTTCTGCGAAGTGAAAACCGTTGCCTTTTAGCTTATTGAAGGTTTCTATAACACTAAACACTACTGTCTATGTCCGAGAAATAGAGCTACGATTTTATGGAGAACCCGAATAACATTCAGAGAAATATCCAGAAAAATTGTAGCTTTATGACAAAGGCAAACAGATTTTTTCGCTTTGAAATTAATATCTTTGTGCGTCGTGAAATGAATATTCTAGTGTATCTATTGTAATGAATATTTCGGACATCCAATTTTCTGCTGGCATTTTGGTCATACAATTATACGTGTATTCCCCGAATAAGCAAACATAAATAATCCTGTCACCGAATTCAATACTCAAATAAACCATTACATTATTTTATGGCTTCCGTCTAAAAAAACATAGAAGACAATAAAACTACCGTATTTGCCATTGCTCATGGCTGTGTATGTGTATGTAAAGCACGGTCAGCAGGGGATATGTTACTGCAGGTTTTTCTTCTTTTTTAATATAATAAATAACAATCCTTCAATTCCCCACAAAAAATAACTTTCACCAAATCTTTTGTACCTTGCAAAATAAGATAGAGAGCGTAGCGAAGTTCTATTTGGACTCAACCATTTGGCATTCCATCTGTCTGTAAATTTGTTTTTATGACCCGTTTCCAGTTTTTGAAATCTGCTTTATTAGTCAGCAAACCTTACATTGGCTAGATAGTTGACTGATTTGCGTTTTCACACTTTTGAATTCCAGCAAGCCTTTCTTTGACTAGATAGCTAACTTTGACTATGTGGTTAAATTTGACTAGGTGACTAACTTTTACTAGATAGCCAACGTTGACTAGGAGTCTTACTTTGACTTAGGTATAATGGTACTTACCTGCCTGATTTTTTTTTAAATAATTGTCATTGACGTTTCTTTGAACAATCGTAGAGGATTTAGCGATTGTAGATTTGGCGATTGATGAAATTTTGCTCTCTTTAGGTCGCTGTCTACTTGAGATTTATAAAAATCAAGTCCACCCACTTTTCCCACGACGTAAATCAGAGTTTTGATACTTCTTGATAAAATATTGCACATTTGACGTTTAAAATAAGAGGAAAACTAATGACTACTGCTGATTTCATAAAAACTTATATTTAAGGCGATGCCATATGTAGTAATGAAAAATCATGTGTTTTTGATTTGAAAATTTGGTCGCCTAGAAATGTTTCAGATGCTTTAATTAAATACTGCGAGTAGAATACATCTTGGCCTTTGAAATAATCGAGTATTTTTTAGATAAGTCTTTTTATAAGCCCAGAAAAAATTATGTAAAGGCCTTTGAAAACCATTTTAAATTTAAAAATCTCCTACTTACGAACCCATTTTTGGTAATGATTTTATTGTATAATGTGGCAAATTAAGTTATTTATAAAATGATCGAAAAAAAAATTTTATGCCTGAACATCCACAAAATAAAATAAAAGGCACTTTTTGGCCATGTTTTTTTCTTGCATAAATCTAAACAGGCGGATGGTGTTAAGCGGGACTTTAAACCTTATCGCTATTTACGTAAGGGTTGTTATTGATAGCGGCTCAATTTAAAATATTACACGACGTAGTGCATCGCCTTAAAAAAAAATTTATACCTTATGAATAGTAAAATTCCACTCTGAATTCGAAAATGCATTGAGTTTATGTCCCATCATCGGATCGGAGTTTACGAGTTGAAGGCTTTACGAATATTCAAAATTTATGATTGAAACAAAACAATATTTGAAGTAAGGAGCGGTACGTTGCGTCGAGAGACGCCCGCATGGGATGAATGCAACTGAAAATGTCTTGGAAAAAAGCAATTCTTCATTTCGCCTACACGTTCTAAGTAATTTATAGTAACTCCGTACAGAGTTTCGTTTCATATAAGCAGAACGGTGAAAATTCACCCCAATCAAGTATTTTTAACCTACCCGTGGGGAGTATTTAATCTTAAAATGAAGAAAATTTGTGGTAAAAAATATATTAAAAAATCACTGTTTTATTATAATACGCTTATATACCTTCACATTACCATTAATACATATATTTCACAAAAAAAATAATGTGGGAGTAAATTGGTCATTTACGGTATTTACAAGTTTTCGTATTTTTTTTAAATATTAAAGTAAGCCAGCTTCCGCTTTTCTACTGCTTTTCACGTCTTTTTCAAGTTAAAGTATGGATCGTATGTGATACCTGTGAACAAACAAAATAAGCTTGAATGCGGGAAAATATCAAAAATGATTTGAATAGGAAATTAGTTTTTCTATTTAAATAAATGAAAATTAAAACTATTTAAATAAATATAAATTATCACAACAATTAAAAACAATGGTTAATCTTAAAGTATTATAAAAAAATTATATTACATACCTTCCAATGTAAACTCCATTGTTTTCTGAGCCAAAATACAACACCTTAAGCTTAACAAACATCGCGCTCAAGAAACCAAATAATGCATCTGAAGATTTCATAATCTAATTATCACTCTTTCGGACTTGGTATTAGTCAACCCGTGTATTGATAACCCCAATTAAGAATGCATTTGTCACACTGTCTTGTGTCACCTGGTAATTTTTCCATGACGTCATGGTTCAAAAATTCCATAATGAATTATATAGTACCTTCTAGCTTGTATAGGACGAATCACTGTGCGCCGCTGGGAACTCATTTATAACCTCTAATAATGTTTCGTGTATCGTTTATGATATGATGCGAAACATCTGACATTAATTAGTTACACAAATTAATTAAATTAATTTCTTCCTGAATAAATTGACATTCGGTATTTTTGTGATGAATCGCAATGTCGTTCTGCATCCTTAGTTTAATCATCCAGGGAATCGAGCTTTTCCGTGAAATAGTAAGCGATATAGCTATGTCCACTTTCCTAAATTGGATTAGGGCATAAAGGCGGCAATACGAAGTATTATTATTATTATGATTGCGAGTACGTAAAACTTTTCAAATACCATTGAGGTCTAATGACGAAACTTTTTTAAAAATTAAATTGCCGGAGGCTTGCGTGAGACAAATAATAATTTTTCAGGAATTGTTTTATACACATGGAATGTACAAATTGATTACTACCTTTGTGAAAAAGTATTCAGGCGAGCAAGTGATTATTACATTTTTTGAAGCCAACGATTTTAAAGTGAGGTAAAATAGCAGTGTTTATTTAGGAATTATATGAGCCCATAAGAATAATCACAACATGGTTCTTTGAGCCATTAAGAATAATTACAAAATGGTTATATGAGCCAGAATTATCACAACATGGTTCCAAAAATAATAACATTTGGCAGTTCTAGGTAGGTTTCTAGGAAAATAGCTTACATTGATAAGGATACAATGTATATTTGCATTTACATGTGCACACGATTTTGGTCTACTTTCAGGATGATGGAAATTATAAACGGTGGTGTTATTTTTAAATATGACACCGTACAAGGGTGTCAACTTCCAGCAGCCTGTGGGATTATGGCATCCTCAATTTGGTGGTTTTTGAAGTTGGATATGGGTACCACCACCCGGAAACCAACGAATAGCCATCATCTCTGCCATAGGTCACTTCAAGTGGATAGCTACGTTTGGTAACTTAGTAGGAGTGCCCGGGTTCATGGTGTTATGTTTTTCCAGGTCTTGGAGGTGAATGCGTCTGCCCACCAACTCTACAGAGAAAAATGAGTTTTGCAAATTTATTAGGAATCTATTCAGATTATTGGAAATCCGGTTAAAATTATACTAAATTCTTAATATATCGGAACACGTGTTCATGCACCTGCGTTTGCCTTGATAATATATCCAACAACAAAATGCGAAAATGTAAGCCTTTTTATGAACACGTGTTCAGACATCGTGATAATATTTTCGTATTTTACTAAAAGTTTAACAGGAAACCTATTTATTAATTCATTATGGGCCTGCCATCCCATTTCAAACCAGAATACCAATAATTTGAAGAGATTCTTAATAAATTAGCAATTTACCCCGTTACCCATCGGCCGAGTTTGTAATCCTGGGGGACTTCAATGTTCATAATGAACAATGGCTGAAGTTCTCGGGCCCAACAAACTCTGCCGGTAGATCAGCGGAATCCTTTGCCCTTATCCATGGACTAAACCAACTCGTAGAATCTCCGACCAGAATACCAGACATCCCATCACATCGAGCCAACCTACTCGATTTGTTTCTCACTAGTGAGCCACTCGGGTACAGAGTGGAGGTGACAGCGCCCTTAGGATCCTCTGACCACTGCCTGATTACCACCTCTGTCCCATCCTCCATGAACCGTCAACCCGACAAACATGTAAAGAGGAAGGTATGGCACTATAGGGCAGCAAAATGGGACGGCATGCGGTCTTTCTTCGGCGCCTTTCCTTGGAGTACTGTATGCTTTAGCTCCGAGGACCCATCAATTTGTGCACGCGAGGTAGAAGAAGTAATCACATCAGCAATGGATTGCTACATTCCCTTCTCCGTCAAATCCTCTGGAGCGGGCACAAAACCGTGGTTTGACCATCGCTGTGCTGAAGCTGTCAGACTCAAAAATACGGCTTTTAATGCACTCCGGAAGATTAGCTCCATGAATAACCTTTTGGAATACCGAAAACGGGCAAGGGATTGTAAGAGAGTTCTAAATAGAGCTAAGAGCGATCACGACCAGAGAATTGCGAAAAAGCTGGCTGACTGCCCCACTGGTAGCCGTGCTTTCTGGTCACTCGCTAGCTCGATCGGAAGAAATTTCTGCAGAACCACTTTCCCACCTCTGACCAAGCCTGATGGTCGGCTGGCTAACTCGGCCCGCGAGAAAGCTGAATTATTAGGCAAAATTTTCGCGGAAAACTCAACTCTTCAAGATAACGGAGAGACTCCCCCTTCCATTCCGCACTGCGGTTTTCAAATGGAGGAACCGAAGATCCGGAACAGAGAGGTTCTCCAAGTCTTGAACGAGCTGAAAGTCGACAAAGCCAGTGGGCCGGACGGAATACCTGCCTTGGTCCTCAAGAGGTGTTCTGCAGAAATGACTCCAGTGCTCGCGAAATTATTTAGGCTCTCTCTCAAAGGTGGAAAGGTGCCAGATCTTTGGAAAAAGGCAATCGTCCACCCAATCCCAAAAAAGGGGGACCGTTCCGACCCTTCTAACTACCGCCCCATAGCCATCACTTCCATACTCTCGAAGGTATTAGAAAGGGTGGTTAACAACAAATTGCTCACATATCTCGAGAATAACAATATCCTAAGCGATCGGCAATATGGATTTCGTCGAAACCGATCGTGTGGCGATCTACTCGGATATGTAACGCATATTTGGGGGCGGTACATGGAACGTTTTGGTGAAACCCAAACCGTTGGGTTAGATATCTCCAAAGCCTTTGACAGAGTCTGGCACCGGGCGCTTATCGGGAAATTACCATCGTATGGGATCCACCCAACCCTGCATAGTTGGATTGCGGACTTTCTGAGGGGAAGAACAATTCAAACCGTGGTTGACGGCTCTTCTTCCTCACCGCACCAAATCAATGCGGGGGTGCCACAAGGATCTGTGCTGTCTCCGACGCTGTTTTTATTGCACATCAACGATCTCGTTGAATGTGCACCAATTCACTGCTACGCTGATGACAGCACCGTTCACGAGGGTTATCTTTTTGACAGGCCCCCTTCCACCTATGATGTCCGAACAGCTCGGGAAGTTTTGAAGCGAAAAATTGACCACCACCTAGAGATGGTTCGTGCCTGGGGTAAGGGCAACTTGGTCAGTTTCAACGTCTCAAAAACCCAAGCGTGTCTGATTTCGGCAAAGAGGGAGATCAATGACTGTCTGGTGCAATTTGATGGGAGCACTCTCCCCAATAAAGACTCCATTGAAATGCTTGGAGTTACTATATCAGACCAGCTCAAGTATCGGGGATCCATAGAAGCCCGAGTAAATCAGGCCTCCAAAAAGTTGGGCGTCTTGTACAGGGCTAGAAGATTCTTCAGCAGTGACCAGCTGCTGACCCTGTACAAGTCTCAAGTCCGCCCAACTATTGAATTTGGGAGCCACCTTTGGGCTGGTGCCCCAAAATACTTGATAAACCTGCTTGAGTCTGTGCAAAGGAGAGCGATCCGTCTGATTGACAATCCGTTGTTAACAGAACGATTGCCTTCTCTGATGCATAGACGCAATGTAGGCATGCTGTGTCTGTTCTACAGGTATTTCAATGGAGCCTGCTCTAAGGAGCTAGCAGCATTGATTCCTGATGCACCGGTGCACGTGCGCGAAACTCGACGGACACGAACTGAACACCCGTTCACGGTTGACGTTGGCTTCATGAGAACGGGCCGTTTTTACGACTCGTTTTTGTGTAAGTCGGGTCGTATGTGGAACGAGCTACCGGCATCTGTTTTTCCTCCCTCCTATAATCCGAGCCTCTTCAAGGCCCGCATTAACAAATCCCTTTCTACAGCCCCTACCTTACTCCGCCTCACAACGCCGCCCAACCGGGTGGTGACATAGTTCCCCTGTCTGTGCACTGCACAGGCAAGGACACTCTTGTGAGGTGTCACATAAAAAAAAAAAAAAAAAAAAAAAAAAAAAAAAAAAAAAAAAAATTAGCAATACTCTTTTTTCTCCGTGTGCGTGGCGAGTTGGACCGGGAGAGGCATAGTCCCTTTTACCTCTCCCGCCGGGCTCCCTCGATCCATCGCCTTGCATCGTTACTGTTAGAATCGTTAGAATAGTAATTGGAGTACTTAATAAATTTTAGTACTGTTTCAATATTTCTACCGTGACTCCATCAAATCCTGGTGCAGATCTATTTTTTAAATCATTTATAATATTTTCAATATCATTTACAGTTACCACTTGGAAAACAGACAGATTATTTTCAAGACATTCCTTTTCGAAATTATCTACATTATTATTAATTATTATTTTATAAATTTCATCGCACCGTGTGGCTAAGGTTTTTCCATTAGCGAAATATTTATTAAAGGCATTATCACATTTGGTCAGTTCCCTTGTGGTGTCAATAGATTTTGTTTTCAAAATAATTGTTTTTCTTTTGAATTTTCTATTATTTATTTCATTTATTGTTTTTCGAATATGTTTTACATTTTGTTTAGCCTGGTTAATTTAATTTTTGTAAACGTTTTATTTAGTTGTTTTAATAAAAGAGTTATTTGTTTCTATTTTTTTTTTACAATATATGATGTTTTTTTATCTAGGTGAATTTTTTTTTCATGCGATGTAACTCTTCTTTTTTCTAATAGACATGCTCAAGACATATGAGATCCATGGTTTTATTTTGGAATTTTGCTTTATTTTTCATAGTTTTAATATCAGTTGATGTTGAGATACAATTATATGGAATAATATAAAAAATAATCGCGCATGTTTCGGCACATAAAGATTCTAATACGGGACGCCAGTTTTTTGCACTTATTTTATATTATATATTATAAACATCCACATAACATATACATAAATCAATAAGAGATATGCCTAATCCTAATAACGTGTACATTGGAACATTCATTGTATCGATAATAGAATTGTCATTTGGCGACTAGCGCTCGCCGTCACTAGTGGGACGGTATAGTAGGCTAGGCGTCGCGACGGTAGCGTCGCTTTATTATGCTAAGATTATACGACTGTTGTGGATTCGCAAAGCAACAGAATGGTTGTCGAATTATGCTGATTAATTAACATAATTGTAAGATAAGAATAGCGAAAATTTCGATGTTGATACTTTAGACATGAATAATAAATATGTTATATAAGAAGTAACATTTTGTAATTTAAGGCGATGCCATACGTAGTAATTCAAAATCATGTGTTTTTGGTTTGAAAATTTGGTCGTCTAGAAATTTTTCAGATGCTTTAATTAAATACTGCGAGCTGCGAGTAGAACACATCTTGGCCTTTGAAATAATCGAGTATTTTTTAGATAAGTCTTTTTATAAGCCCAGAAAAAAATAATGTAAAGGCCTATGAAAACTGCTTTAAAGTTCAAAATCACCTACTTACGAACCCATTTTCGGTTATGATTTTATTGTATAATGTGGAAAATTAAGTTATTTATAAAATGATCGGAAAAAAATAAATATTTATGCCAGAAAATCCACAAAATAAAATAAAAGGCACTTTTTGGCCATGTTTTTTTCTTGCATAAATCAAAACAGGCGGATGGTGTAATGCGGGAATTTAAACCTTATCGCCATCTACGTAAGGGTTGTTATTGATAGCGGTTCAATTTAAAATATTACACGACGTAGTGCATCGCCTTAAGAAAAAATATTATATAGTAAGAAAGAGAAATGTGTGTCAATATTATGTAGTTTCAATGCCGCTAGACAGATGTAGTTAGCGTGTGTAGTTTCAAGTTAGGACATATATAGTGTATGTAGTTTTATAGTGTTTCTATAGGTGTCAGTAGTAGTACCACATGATAAAGATTGCTATTGGACGTTTGGGTTTAATACCCGAATGGTTTCGAAGATAGTCGATGTTAGCCGATCTACAGGCGAGCATTGCAGTAAACGTTTTCCCCGCTTCAGAATAACCTAGATCATCCGTGACTTGCTTATTTATGGAGCATCCCATAGAACCGACATTTGTTTAATAAGATATTCATTGTAAATACGTCACGATAGTAAACATACCCGTTATCTCAGAACGAACCGAAGTGTTATTGAAATCTCCCGATATCCAAGCGTATTCAATTAGAGGAAAAAACTTTAGGCCAACAACAATATTCCAGTGTGGGAAGGTCTCACTGTATAACGGGCTTGTTAATAATTTGTTTTTATTTATTAATTATCAAAAACATTATAGGACTATAAACATATGTACTATTCCTCCAGCTACCTTGAACGGTGTGAACTTGAAGGTGACCGAAGGAACTAAATACCTTGGACACATAATCACCAGTAATCTGATGGACGATGATGATATCGATAGACAAAGACGAGCTCTCAGCGTTAAAGCAAACATGCTCAGTAGAAGATTTCGCTTTTGCAGTGCCGCAGTAAAAAGGACGCTCTTCCTTTCCTTCTGCGCAACGTTGTACACGTGCGAACTGGGCAAACTACAAAAAAAGTAGTATAGAAAGACGGGTCCAATACAACAACGTCTTCCGCACAATGTTTTGTCTCCCCAGATACTGCAGAGCTTCCCATATGTTCACGGAGGGGCGAGTTCCCGGATATGCTGCCCTTATTAGATTCAGGGTGGCAGGAATGAGGGAAATGATAAGAAGCTCTGGAAATATCCTCACTATGGAAGCCCGCCTCAGTCCACCCTCCAGCATTGACGCACACTGGAGAAAAATACTAGCGCCTAATATAGTCACGGCTCCCTAAAGGCTTCAACTTTCTATTATTCTATTAATTTTATCTTTTTTTTTCTTTGTTTTTCTGTTCTATTTTTTTGTTTTTGATCATATATTTTTTGTATCTCTATATTTTTTAAATTTTTGTTATTTATTAACCAATAAATTAACATACTTTTTTTTTGGTATAATCCACCCCACTAGGCTGAGCCTGTTCTGAGGTGGCGGGAGTTTGATTTAATTATAGATAATGCGAATTTACATAGAATCAAAGATGTAAATAAAAAGAAATATATAAAATATAAATAAAAAAGATATATAATAATTAGAAAGATAAGAATTTTAAAAAGAAAAAGAAAAACATAAGAAATAATGAAAATACAAATAAATGAGTGAGAACAGAAGAGAAAAATTCAGGCGTGGAGCAAAGCAAATAATATCTCCACTTATGTCAAGCTGACATAAGGAATTAATATATAGTAAGAACAGGATGGGTCCTAATGTACTTCCTTGGGGAACTCCGTAAGTTATGTATCTATTTGGGCTTGTTATATTGTCTACTTTTAGTGAGTGGCTGCGGTCAGTTATACATGATTTGAACCAGTTATAAGCTGAATTTTTAATACCTATGTTTTATAGTTTTTTAAGAAGGATTTTGTGGGACACTGTATCAAAAGCTTTGCTCAGATCAAGAAATACCGCAATGCAACTATTTTTTTGGTCAACATTTTTTAGAATGGTCTCTGTTACTTTTAATATTGCATCTTGTGCTCCCATATTCTTTCGAAAACCATACATATGGAATGTGGAACCTCCCCACATACCGGAATAAACACTTTTTTATTATTATTCAAAGTAACAGTATATACAAAAGAACAGTAATTAAAAAATGTATAATGGCACAGTAATAGGAATAATAATTAATAATAACCAAACATTTTTATTGAACGCCGTTTAGAAAAAAAATAGATGATTTTGGTTGTTTTACCGAATTAGTTGTAAATGTTTTCAGTAGACTCTTGCTTCATTATTTCGATTTTTTTTATTTTTTTTATTTTATTTTTTATTTTTATTATTATTTTTTTTTATGTGACACCTCACAAGAGCGTCCCTGCCTGTGCAGTGCACAGACAGGAGAACTATGTCACCACCCGGTTGGGCGGCGTTGTGAGGCGGAGTAAGGTAGGGGCTGTAGGAAGGGATTTGTTAATGCGGGCCTTGAAGAGGCTCGGATTATAGGAGGGAGGAAAAACAGATGCCGATAGCTCGTTCCACATACGACCCGACTTACACAAAAACGAGTCGTAAAAACGGCCCGTTCTCATGAAGCCAACGTCAACCGTGAACGGGTGTTCAGTTCGTGTTCATCGAGTTTCGCGCACGTGCACCGGTGCATCAGGAATCAATGCTGCTAGCTCCTTGGAGCAGGCTCCATTGAAATATCTGTAGAACAGACACAGCATGCCCACATTGCGTCTATGCATTAGAGAAGGCAATCGGTCTGTTAACAACGGATTGTCAATCAGACGGATCGCTCTCCTTTGCACAGATTCAAGCAGGTTTATCAAGTATTTTGGGGCACCAGCCCAAAGGTGGCTCGCAAATTCAATAGTTGGGCGGACTTGAGACTTGTACAGGGTCAGCAGCTGGTCACTGTTGAAGAATCTCCTAGCCCTGTACAAGACGCCCAACTTTTTGGAGGCCTGATTTACTCGGGCTTCTATGGATCCCCGATACTTGAGCTGGTCTGATATAGTAACTCCAAGCATTTCAATGGAGTCTTTATTGGGGAGAGTGCTCCCATCAAATTGCACCAGACAGTCATTGATCTCCCTCTTTGCCGAAATCAGACACGCTTGGGTTTTTGAGACGTTGAAACTGACCAAGTTGGCCTTACCTCAGGCACGAACCATCTCTAGGTGGTGGTCAATTTTTTGCTTCAAAACTTCCCGAGCTGTTCGGACATCATAGGTGGAAGGGGGCCTCTCAAAAAGATAACCCTCGTGAACGGTGCTGTCATCAGCGTAGCAGTGAATTGGTGCACATTCAACGAGATCGTTGATGTGCAATAAAAACAGCGTCGGAGACAGCACAGATCCTTGTGGTGTGTGAAGAAGAGCCGTCAACCACGGTTTGAATTGTTCTTCCCCTCAGAAAGTCCGTAATCCAACTATGCAGGGTTGGGTGGATCCCATACGATGGTAACTTCCCGATAAGCGCCCGGTGCCAGACTCTGTCAAAGGTTTTGGAGATATCCAACCCAACGGTTTGGGTTTCACCAAAACGTTCCATGATCGATCGATCCTCGATTCAATGCACATTTACCTAAAAATGCTCTATGGAATTTATTCTATATTCTCATTGAAGATGGGGTCACTTAAAACTATGGATATGTACTTTGATAGTAATATATTAACTAGCTGACTTGTATCCGGCGTTGTTCTGGGTCATAAAGGGTCATTCTAGTGCACCTGAAAACTGGGGCATTTTTAATGTGAAAATAACATCATTGTATTGTAAATATCATAATTTTTACTTGAACGTGCCATATCTTCCTCGGACATCCTCGACTTTCTCTGTCCATCACAAACGCCAAATTTTACAACATATAAGTAAATGATTCATTTGATCCTACCATGTCTTCCTTGGGCGTTCCATATTTCTTCAACCATTACTTTCATGTAACATATTTTCTTTTTACAGTTTTTTACTGTAAACTATATTGTTACTGTTAAAAAATTACATTATATCGGCATTAAATCGACTACGTATCTCATTCAAGTGTAGAGATAATGCGTTAGGTCTTCCTCGGGTGTTCCCGACGTTTTCATTCGCCACTGTATACCGTATTGTTACTATTAAAAAACTACATCATATCGAATTTATTTCGATTCCGTATCTCATTCCCGTGTAGAGATAATGTGTTAAGTCTTCCACGGTCGTCCCCGACTACTTCTATCATTCAAACCACTCTCTAAACACTCCCGACACTAATAAGAAAAAAACTTTTAATTTTTCAGCGTAATCGGTTTCGTAGTTTTTGAGTCCATAGGGGACAAAAAAAACATTCATTAATATTCGTACATGTATAAGATGACTTATTTTTGGTTCCTAGTGCAACTAGATTTTGAAACATCTGAAATATGCAGGAAAGAAAAATCAATGGTTCCACCCACGTGACGATTGCACAACGCGCTGAACTGCTCCCAACTAGCAAGTATACTTTAACATTGTTGTAAAGGTCCGTAAATTTTATTTTGGCCTTTTTGCTAAGCTTGGCGATTATGAAACCAAAGAATATCGCGTCCAAATATTGTCCACGTACAATATTTATGAAATGCATGAAATTTCAAAGTATGAAGCTGTTCTAGATAGAAATTAAAATTGAAATGTATTTTAAGTAACTCATCCTTAATAGTTTGGTGGTCCTAGCTTTATGCCGACGCTACATAAAGGAGTTCCGGCGGCGCGGGAAATGGCCTAGCTAGAATTGTTGCAACATTGATTGGCTGCTTCCCCCACCACACATCGCCCATAGTCGTAGCCCGCTATGAGAGAAGTCAGGTCAATGGTATTTTTGCTTGTGACAATAATAATAACGACGGTTTGCTTGTCCCTCCTGTTTTGTTTGCTTTGAGGCTGGGCCCGTGATGTCTCGTACGTGTTGCTTAATTTCATAAATAAACGACGGAACGGTTTTCAGAGTGGAAAATTGTGCAATTTTTCGCCGAGGGAGAAGAATAATGGAATGTGGTAGCAAAATAAAGTCCAATTTAATGAGTAAATGACGAAAAAAAGTTTTTGCGTAATAAAAGAGAAACGATGAAGTCTGTCGTACATCTTATAATTTTACTAATTACACTCGGATTCAATTTAATTTTCTTTCCAGGTATACTAAAACAGCTTTGTGGTTTTGGTAAAACTGGAATCTTTATAGAATTATAATTATCTCCATAATATGTATCTTTAAAGAATATTTTTCATTCATATTTTCATCTTCAGCAATTTGTTCTTGAATTCTCAACACCGTTTTATAACACATCGTAAACAAATATTTTAAAATAGATTTCAGTTACATTAGTCTTCGTAAAATATTGATGATTTTTTTTCATTTTTAAAAAAAATATTTTGCAAATGTATGAAACACCTTAGTGGTTTTTTGTAATTATTGAACGAATCAAGTTGCTGTTTTAACTGACAACTTCAAATGAATGTTATACTTCTGGTTGTTAGACCTATAAGTTAGACCAGGAGTGAGAAATATAAAGCAAAAAATAGAAATAATTAGAAATTCGTTTGCTGCGCACTAACTTTTAGCGAGACAGACAAAATACGTCATAAAATTAAAGTGCAGATAAAAATTTTAACAAAGTTTTTACTAGCAAGGTAAAACTCCTATTCTACATAGAACTTCTTTCATACCCCATCCTGTGGTCGAATCACCTCAGGGTGTAATAAAAAATCATAACACAGTAGTAATATTGCTACCGCCGGGGCTACTCGTCTAGGGCTAGGGAAGTTAGTTGTTCCAGACTAATTACTTCTTGTTTATCGCTCCAATGACAGGGATGGAAATCCTTGACAGGATTATGCTAATCAGGTCGTCGTGTCCAGTGAAAATAAAACACCGGATGAAAGCATTGCCTCTTTTGACCATACGATGGACACTGAGAACTTGTCAGGAAATAAAGAAATATACTCAATAAAAAAATAGCAATTCAATCCTAGTTTTATATTATGTCAATAGCGATTATGGAAGATTAGGGAAAATATTCATTTTAATATCTTAGTTTCATAGCAGTGAGACTTCGTAACTAAAAATTATTATTTCTTTGTCCATTTAATAACCAAATTCTGAATTTTTTAAAGAAATTGTGAGTAAGAAGGATTTATTATAAAAAAGAAGCGATTATTTTTAAAGGATGGGTAAAGGAGAATATTGCTGTGATTAAATTTTACGATAATTTATAGCTGTCGTTGAGAGCTTGTTTTATGGTTTATAAAGGGGTAAATTATGACCGCTTACTTTTTATATCTCATTAAAATTGGAAGTTGCATTCCGCTTTAAAAATGGGGATTTTTGTTTTTTGGTACCGTGTTTCGTTGTGACTTTCATTTCAATGGGAACGTTTGGATCTTCAGGGATATAGACATGTTTGTAACACGTCAATTAACCTATTTTATATGATCAATCATAAGCAATAAAATAAAATGAAAAGTCTAACATTATTCGTTTAAACTTCTCTTTAGTGCAAAAAATTTATTTAAAAAAATATTTATATTTTATTTTTAACTTTTATTTTTACAACACCAGGACACTGTCTTATCAAAATTCCCCGATTCCAAGACTTCACAGTCTCGGAAATAAATACTCTGATCTGGGAGATATATTTCATCTTAAAAATAATCAATATAAATATTGTTTATTTCAATTCTTTTATATATCGAGACACAAATAGACATCTATAATTTCCGCAATATATATATTTTTATTTTTATTTTGAATATCTATTTATGTGAGACTTCTTATCATTTTTACTAATGTATCTTATTTTATTATATGCTTTTGTTGTAACATTTAATATTTTTTCTTTTTTCGTTGTATTATGTTTCCTTTATTGTTTTAATTTTGTAGAATTTATAATAACTGTGATACTCTACTATTAAACTTTGTAGTGTGTAAAAGCCCATTAGGGCGTGTAATAATAATAAATAAATAATAAATAATAATAAATAATTACTTGTGTTAGAGCGTATAAATAGCCCCAACAAAAATCGGGCCTTAAACACAAGAAAGTATAACTGATAAATTATTCTCACCTTAAAGATTATGGTAAAAATTGCCTAAACGTATATTAAAAAACGTGCACTAACCTATTGTAGATCCCTTCCTGCAATCGTAAGGTTTCGTCTGGCCCATGCAATATGCGTAGCAGATTTTATCAATTTGAACAGGCGGCACGTTGATCAATTTTTGAGGAGAAGAAAATTATTCAAACTCTACGCAGATGCCAAATTCCAAGTGACAATAAACACCGAAAAATCACAACTTTTGAGATTAAAATATTAGAAAATTATTAACTAACCGAAACAAAGATAAATTATATTATGGTGCTTAACCAACTTGTCTGTTTTCTTCTTCTTCGTTTTCCTTTATAATTTACTAAATTTTTTCCTCGATATACTATTTGTGTGATTTATTTTAATAATTATCTCATTTTATGACAATCCAATAGTTTAAGTTCATGATAATATTTTATCCACAATCACAATCCATAAAATATGCATTATCTCACTCAAATCTCCAAGATCTTCAAACTGTTCAGTTTATGATCTCAGCACAATTTCTCAAGCGCAAAATTCAAATTGTGCAGGTAGCATATGGCGATTTAACACTCGCAGATGTACGGCCACATAAACCCGCCCTAAGGGTGGAGTTTTTTTCCTCTTATCGCGAAAGCATTTCATAAAAATGCAAATGGACCCATCCCTGGAATGACTTGCTTTCTTACATTTTTTATTTTCCACAAATTTTAATACAACCGCTCGTACATCTCCACCCTAATCTTCTTATGGTCGTTAAAGTTGTGTTTTATACTAAGCTCCGGGTAATTTCGTTGCAACTAGACTTGGCACTTCATAATTTAAGTGATTTAGTGGATTTAAATCACTAAACATTAATAAGCTATGTAAAGAAAGTTGTCAGTAAATAAGAAATAAAACGATATCATCGAACGAAATAAAAATATTAATTTCTTCAAATTTTGCAAAACGCCTAAAAATATATTTTATTTAAAAATATTAAATTTACTTTTTCAATTAATGCAAAATTATAATAAAATAAAATAATTAGTGTACACCACTATTTAATCAAAAAGATCGACATGTTTCTAAACCAATGGTTTCTCCGTCGGGATAAATACAGCAAAAATTAATAAATTTGAAAATGGACAAGTAAAGAAAAATAAATACTCATAAACAAAAATTTTACAATGAAAAGTGATTAATTAGGTATTATTATTAAAAAATATATACAAAATAAAATAAATTATCATAAAATAGTTAATTCCTATCCTTATATATTACCTATATATATATATATATATATATATATATATATATATATATATATATATATATATATATATATATATATATATATATATATAGCAAAAACTTTTATAAACTAACAATAAATGATGCCTATTTAAAAGAAAATCGTTAATATTTATATTTAATTGAATATTAATACTTCTTATAATTTCTAATATTTCAAAGTTATCTAATTGAAAACCCGTTATATTCGTGTGTAAAATTTTTAACACTGTATTTATATCAAAAGAATGATTCCTTTCCAAAATATGGTCGGCATATTCAAAATAGTAATTATTATTCAAACACCTAAGATGCTCCTTAATCCCAGTATTAAAATTTGTAGAAGTCTCAAATGTACAAACAATGTTAAAATCGTTATAAAAATCGATCCTTAAGTAAGTAAGTATGTTATTTTCATTTAATTTAATTTTGCATTTATTTTCTTTGTCTATTTTGATAATGACGCCGAAATAGGTGTCACAATAATAATAATTTATTTTGCAGATATTAATTATAACACAATTAAATTATGAAAAGTATTTTTAATAAAAAAAATACATATTATCAATTCATTTATTTCTTAAGACATTACAGCGGTGTTTACCTAACAAAATGGTAGTATTGTATATGTGGTAGTTTGTGTGTAGGCTCTAACAAATTATTTTTTCTTAATTATTATTGAGAGACATGAAAACTTGTTTCTAAATTCAGTTATTTTTTTCTAGAATCCGTTTTCGTCCTTTAATTACCACATCTTTACCAATTTTGTAACAAAGTTATTTTCATTTTATAAAAAAAATGATGGTAGAGTAGTACGTACACACAGAATATTTTTTGGAAACTTACATTATATAATTATTAATAATTACTATAATACTGAAGATAGTTTTACAATCTAGATAAACCCAAGTTTGAAAAATAACTAGAGGTGATTTCCTTTACAAAAATAGAAGTATATAAATCTTACTTATCATTATTATTATTTGTTCGGAAAATGTGTTCATTTGTTTACGATCAAAATTTTTGATAACCATTTTCATATGATCGATATTTGAATATCGCGGAGTTTTGAAGTTTGAGAATCTAATTGATGATCTTCTCCGGAATATTGATAGCTGTTGTCATTTTGGGAAATTTCATTTTGCTAACTGATGATGTCCTAAACTTTCCTAATATCCATTCACAGCAGTTATATCAAAGCTGATGGAAGAAATATTCGTTTACAAATTATTTCAAGTTGGTGATCGATTAATATTAATTAGAATTTAAAAAAACATATTGTTTTAACGTATAACATTTTTTGTAGTATTTAATTTAGATTTTTTTAAAATTTGAATACCGCACCAGAGTTCAAACTACTCACAACCATCCTGAGCCATTGGGACTATGGCAAACCCAATTCGGTATGTTGTACGGCTGATACAAGATAGTGGGGAGGGAAAAGAGATGGAGAAGAGAATGGTGGGCTATTCAGATCTGGTCACTAGACATAGCTAAAGCCATTTCAAGCAACGTTTCAATTCTAAATGGTGGTCTTACACAAGGGCGATACTGAAAATATCTTCCATTTTTTAACGTGCTGCAAATATAACTGAATTTACTGAAATTGATGATCTTGTGATACATCACTGGAAATTAAAATATTTCTAAGGTGTGATGAACATAGCTAAAGCCATTTCAATCAACGACTAATTACTAAATGGTGCTCTCTCACTATTTCTGGATAGAGAGTTACTTTAAAAAATTACAATATATTATTTGATTTGTTTATGAGAATTAAAAAAGGTTTCATTATATCTAGAATGTACGAGCTAATAAAATTAATTTAGAAGATTATTTATTAGAAAAAGTCTTAATTTTATATCCAATCTATTATTTGAAAAATCTTTTAAGAATTTTTTTTTTTCATTAAACAATTCACACTGTTTATGTAAATTCAACATAAGTCCGAGTAGATTGCGTGGGAAATTCGCAATGCAAGGGTTGAATTTGGATTAAATCCTTCTGATTTAATTTAAAAAATGCATAGCAGTTCAACTCCCACTCGCTCCCGTAAATCCCCTTATCTTAACTTCGCACCATCTTCCCGGGACAATAAGTCCTCTCGTTATCCACTTAACTCCCTATGATGAGTAAAAAAAATTAGAGAAAGATTGATCGTTTCATTTTTTTCACGTCAAGAGAGACAATGAGAGAAATGAAACGGAATGAACTGAAATGAATTGTTCCACACTCACCGTCCCTAGCGGATCTTCGCTACAATTGCTTGATTAAAACTAGGGAAGTGATCACTTTAGGTATAAGTTAATGTGTTGTTTTTTTTACAAGAGTTTTGAGGAACTAAATAAACGGCTGTGATTCAGGATGAATTCGTAAAGTGTTGTCGTTTATTGTGACTGAATATTTTTGTTGATGGTTGGATGAAGCATGTAATAATTAAAAACGAACCAAACAGTTCCACTATATGATTCCACCAATCGCGGAAGAATGTTGAAACAATGTAAAATATTTTTACAAACAAAAATTTGTAGGGAGAAATAAATCAGGCTTATGATTGGTACGATTCTTCAACAGATTTGTTCTTTTATCCAGGTACTGGAAGGTAAGCAGTTGAATTCGAAACCGTTTAATATTTTTTTCCGTTGTCTAATGCCTAAATAAATGATTATCTATTTTTAAAATTGTTTCAAAATTTAAAATTAAATTGAAGATACTAAATTATTGTCTTTGTTTATTTTGCTTTTGACGTCTTGACACGTAAACGATCAAACCAGTGTTTTGTTTGGACACGTACAACAGATGGACAGCAAAAACGGTATCAGGATAATGTAGGACGTTCTAGTGCATAAGAGGGGAGTGCCGACGACGTGCCCGGGCAGCCAAGATCTAATAAATGAGATATTAAGTTTATAGCGAGAAGATGTAAGAATGTGAATGAAGCAAGAATTACGTAGTTTTGTGTGACATTTCACCCACTTCCACATGAATTATTATGATTATCAGTAAGTTAAAAAAAAATCTTCTTCAATAATGAGAAAATCGCTTTGTGGCGTAATATTAAAAAAAATAAAATAAATATCTCGAACTGTGTATGCTGAAGCAAAAACCATCGGTTTTGAAACATGTTATTATTTTTATTAAATGTTAGTATTTTTGTTAAATCGTGGTATAAACAAAGTTATTTTACTAAATAAAATTATATCGACGAATACAACATCCAGTAATGGGCACGTTACACATTTTTCGTAATATATATATATATTTTTATATGTTTTATTAGGCATTATTTTTAATGTTTAGTCCGTTTAAGATAGTTTATAGCAGAGTAGCTTACTGCACCAAGGAATTTTTCAAAAACATTTGATTCATTAAATAACATGATGCAGCCCTAAAAATTCTACCCAAATTTTTGTTATTTCTTTTGGCCACTGGAACAACACATACCTCCGTTTTTTAATGTTTTTTTCACAATTTATAATGCCATTCATTTTTTTGTCATATCTTTTGTAGCTAAAATCTGTAGCTTTGTGACATGTTTAATATTAAGTTTAACGAATGGGTGCGAGGGTAGACACAGACAGTAAGACAAATTCAATGTAGGAGTCAACACGTGTGAACATTCAAAACGGAAAATCTAAAGTATTTTACTTCAGTCTCTTTTTTTTGAAATAATTTAAATGCCTACAGAAAATTTAAGGAGATATAAATTTCTGAAAGTTCCATCTTTCGCCATAAATCCTTCAGACTTTATCCTTTTATCCGCATTATTTCGTTTCTTTTCGTCGTGTACCTTTCAGGGCGAGAAAAGGGAGATTTTATTGTCTGGTTCACAAATTTACATATTATTTATTATTACATACAGGACATAAAAAATGTGAACAGGTTAAAATGTGTTGTTTTTACAATAAGGGTATTCGGTTCACAAATTAATTAAACTTTATAAATATTGATATTATGAAAGTATTAAAGATGTGGTGAATTTGACTGGTAATAAACATTGCGTTAAAAAATCGCAGTACATTTTATCTCATTAATTATTTATTTATTTATTTATTAATCTTAAGTAAGCTCACATCTTCGTGTGTGCTAATAGTTTTATAAACATATAAATATGTACATTGTTTGGCAAACATAATCTTTCTTTAAATATTTCAATAAAGTCACAAAAAAAGAAACATTAATAATTGAGATAGACATATTTTCTTAATTCATTTTTGAACTTATTAATATTTTCTAAATTCATCATAAGTCCGAGTAGATTGCGTGGGAAATTCGCAATGCAAGGGTTGAATTTGGATTAAATCCTTCTGATTTAATTTAAAAAATGCATAGCAGTTCAACTCCCACTCGCTCCCGTAAATCCCCTTATCTTAACTTCGCACCATCTTCCCGGGACAATAAGTCCTCTCGTTATCCACTTAACTCCCTATGATGAGTAAAAAAAATCAGAGAAAGATTGATCATTTCATTTTTTTCACGTCAAGAGAGACAATGAGAGAAATGAAACGGAATGAACTGAAATGAATTGTTCCACACTCACCGTCCCTAGCGGGTCTTCGCTACAATTGCTTGATTAAAACTAGGGAAGTGATCACTTTAGGTATAAGTTAATGTGTTGTTTTTTTACAAGGGAACTAAATAAACGGCTGTGATTCAGGATGAATTCGTAAAGTGTTATCGTTTATTGTGACTGAATATTTTTGTTGATGGTTGGATAAAGCATTTAATAATTAAAAACGAAGCAAACAGTTCCACTATATGATTCCACCAATCGCGGAAGAATGTTGAAATAATGTAAAATATTTTTACAAACAAAAATTTGTAGGGAGAAATAAATCAGGCTTATGATTGGTACGATTCTTCAACAGATTTGTTCTTTTATCCAGGTACTGGAAGGTAAGCAGTTGAATTCGAAACCTTTTAATATTTTTTTCCGTTGTCTAATGCCTACATAAATGATTATCTATTTTTAAAATTGTTTCAAAATTTAAAATTAAATTGAAGATACTAAATTATTGTCTTTGTTTATTTTGCGTTTGACATCTTGACACGTAAACGATCAAACCAGTGTTTTGTTTGGACACGTACAACAGATGGACAGCAAAAACGGTATCAGGATAATGTAGGACGTTCAAGTGCATAAGAGGGGAGTGCCGACGACGTGCCCGGGCAGCCAAGATCTAATAAATGAGATATCAAGTTTATAGCGAGAAGATGTAAGAATGTGAATGAAGCAAGAATTACGTAGCTTTGTGTGACATTTCACCCACTTCCACATGAATTATTATGATTATCAGTAAGTTAAAAAAAAATCTTCTTCAATAATGAGAAAATCGCTTTGTGGCGTAATATTAAAAAAAAAAAAATAAATATCTCGAACTGTGTATGCTGAAGCAAAAACCATTGGTTTTGAAACATGTTATTATTTTTATTAAATGTTAGTATTTTTGTTAAATCGTGGTGTAAACAAAGTTATTTTATTAAATAAAATTATATCGACGAATACAACATCCAGTAATGGGCACGTTACACATTTTTCGGAATATATATATATTTTTGTATGTTTTATTAGGCATTATTTTTAATGTTTAGTCCGTTTAAGATAGTTTATAGCACTGTAGCTTACTGCACCAAGGAATTTTTCCAAAAACCTTTGATTCATTAAATAACATGATACAGCCCTAAAAATTCTACCCAAATTTTTGTTATTTCTTTTGGCCACTGGAACAACACATACCTCCGTTTTTTAATGTTTTTTTCACAATTTATAATGCCATTCATTTTTTTGTCATATCTTTTGTAGCTAAAATCTGTAGCTTTGTGACATGTTTAATATTAAGTTTAACGAATGGGTGCGAGGGTAGACACAGACAGTAAGACAAATTCAATGTAGGAGTCAACACGTGTGAACATTCAAAACGGAAAATCTAAAGTATTTTACTTCAGTCTCTTTTTTTTGAAATAATTTAAATGCCTACAGAAAATTTAAGGAGATATAAATTTCTGAAAGTTCCATCTTTCGCCATAAATCCTTCAGACTTTATCCTTTTATCCGCATTATTTCGTTTCTTTTCGTCGTGTACCTTTCAGGGCGAGAAAAGGGAGATTTTATTGTCTGGTTCACAAATTTACATATTATTTATTATTACATACAGGTCATAAAAAATGTGAACAGGTTAAAATGTGTTGTTTTTACAATAAGGGTATTCGGTTCACAAATTAATTAAACTTTATAAATATTGATATTATGAAAGTATTAAAGATGTGGTGAATTTGACTGGTAATAAACATTGCGTTAAAAAATCGCAGTACATTTTATCTCATTAATTATTTATGATCTAATTTACTTATGGCAGGACACAACTTAACATAAATATCTGGATAAATGTAAAAAAATATCTATACTAAAAGTCGATTTAAATTCGCAAATAAAAAAATAGTCACATTAGTTTCGGGACCGGCTGCAATAATTCAATCAAAAAATTCCCAACTTATAGTATGTTTTGTCATAAATAAAAATTCTCAACTTACGGTATGTTTTGTCATAAACAAAAAGTCTCAACTTATGATATGTTTAGTCATAAATAAATAATTCCCAACTTACAGTATGTTTTGTCATAAATAAAAATTCCCAACTTACAGTATGTTTTGTCATAAATAAAAATTCCCAATTTACAGTATGTTTTGTCGCAAATAAAAATTTCCAAATTACAGTATGTTTTTTCATAAATAAAAATCTCTTTTAAGCAAAACTGACAGAGTACATCTTATTTGAAAATGCGGTTCCCGTGACGGACCCTGTATTAAAATGAATGTTTCCCAATGGACTTAAAAACTACCAGACTGATTTCGCTGAAAATTTCAAAGTTTGTTCTTATTATTGCCAGGAATTTAAGGAGTGTGATTGGGGGGTGAAAGAAGTCGGAGACGCCCGAAAAAGACTTAACGCATTATTTATACACTAGAATGAGATACAGATTAGATATATAATACTAGAATTCACAACCTCAAACCTTACATCAAATTATTCATTCAACCACGAGCAACGCCGGGTACACGTCAGCTAGTTATTTAAAATTTCTTAATAAAATATCAGATTAATTAGTTTATTAATCAAATTAATAACTTAATCAGTCAATACAGTTACTAAGGTGGAGCTAAAAGGTTCAATCAACAAGTTTTCAATGAAATTCTCTGCCTTTTTGGAAAAATGGATTTTAACAAAACAGTAGTAAAGATAATAATTATCAGATGATCGCCATAGTACCAATGGCAATCAACTTTGATCAATGGAAAAGTTCCACAATGGAAGCATCGAAACGCCACTCTCCCTAAGCGAAGAGGGTGGAAAAGTTATAGCGAAAAAGTTTAAGAGTCATTTATGAAAATATCATTTTGAGACAAAATAATATAACGAAATTGTCCTTTAGTTAATTCTATACGGGAGCCTGGAGACCGTGTAACTTTAATTGAGTTGCGCCAGTGATATAGAAGGGTCAGATTGGCCGTTTATCATAATACATGCCAAACACATATTTTTAGAATGTTACCTAAGACGCTAACGATACTATCTTTAAATGATCAATAATTTGTTGTGATCGAGGCAATTGTTCAAGAAAAACCTTAGAAAAGCGTTCATAATTTTAATGAATTCTGTAGAAACTTTGAGAAATCCTTTTTCCCACACCTTTGATATATAGATTTTTTATATATAAGAAAAACATATTTTTTATTGTGGTTCCATTGCTAGAAAATCTATCATATTGCCCTCAGGGATTTGCGTGTCTTAAGAACATAATATATAAACATTTAGACAATAAATTAAGTAGGTAGTTAACGTTGAGCTAAATTTTCAAAATTATTTGTTTTACAGGGTTATCTAATAAATCTACATCAATGACAGATATAGGATGCACAAAAAGTTCATTTCCGATGTACAACTCTAATAATTTTTAAAATAAGTGTATTATTCGTATATTAATATACGAGTAAATAACTTAAGTTTCCACGCATCGGCCCTTTTCATTGTATTTGACATCACTTTTTCTTTTTTATCAGTTACTTGAAATAATTAAATAAAAATTATGACAATTAAAAAAAACTTAAAATTTCTACTACGGAATTCATTTTGTTTGCTCTGTAATGGTGTATTGCTCCATATTGGAATCTTCGAAGTTAAATGACTGAAAAAAAAATCGTGAAGTGACTTTCTGCCCAAACTGTTCATTAAATTTGTGGAGAATCATGTAAATTATTTTCATACATTTTGTCAGGGCGATATAAAGGAACCTTTCGTTGTTGATTGAAGGACGTTTCGCAGAATTGAGCTAACCAACTTAAATCGGTATGAAGGCACCCACATGAAAAGTAAAGATTTATTATTTAACCAAACTCGGAAAACCCTCTGAATTTCATTATCATCTCAATATATATAAAAATCACGTGTCACTTTTAGTTCACTGTAAAGCAGATTTTTTATCCAAAATTAAAAACACCAACATTTTTTAACGTTCCTGCTAAGAAGGCGGTCTGTGGCAGGACAACGTTGTCCCGGGCCCACTAGTATTATTTAGGTGTCACTTGTGGCAGGTATAAACATTAAAAAAACAGCGCCATTTCTTTAACAAATATGCTTTGTTTTAAACAGCGTCCATCTGTTGGATGTAAAAGCAACACGCGCTATTGTTTCTCTATCTGCAAAGACAGACCGAGCTACATCAACGCGTGGCAGGGAGCGAGTATGTAATAAAAGTAATACCCATAATGCAAATTAAATTAAAATATAATTTTTCTCAAAATGATCTGTTCTTGTAAACATAACATTCCCCGATTATGTATTAGACAGGGTGTCCGAGAAAGTAAGTGCACATACTTCGGGAGGTAATTCTTCGTTGTTCGAAATTCCAATGTTTTAAGGTAGTTTTCAGGTAAAAAAGTTTAATTGATTGTTATGAAAAATAAATATTATTCTATGAACAGTATATTTGTTTGATAAAAAAACAACGGATTTCGAAAAAAGTTTTTTTTTACTTCTACCTACTAAATACTCCGAGGAATCTATTCAAGAAACACACACACACATATACACTTATATGTACGTGTGTATGCTTTTTAACAATAATAATAATATTTCAATGATTTGTATAGCGCCGTTTTTGTGAAAAAAAACTTCTAAGGCGCTATGTGTAGGTATATCGTGGGCCACTAAGTTGGTAACTACATTTTTTGTTTTTTTCGAGTTGGCGTTGATTTTAATGTATTACAATCTTTGTCTGGGCCCCCTCTTATGTCGTTAGGTAGGTTTAAAAGGAGTAGCTTTTTTTTAAATTCTTTGTAACTTTGTTGTTGTTTCCTTTTTTACTATGCACTTGCAAAATTAAGCATTTTTGTTTAAGAAATAAAACTTTCGTATTTTTTTTCAAATTAACCTTAAAATTATTTCCCAAAACCCTGTCTTCAAAATGAAGATCAAACTTTAAAATTGATTTAACTCCAAAACATGTTTTTGTTTGTTACAACTTTTGTCAGCGACCCCACGATATAAACCCCTTCATACGTACATATACCTACATACATATTCTTACAAACACCATATATATACACACACACACATATATATTGTGATTTCAATATTTTATATGAAACGCTTTTTTTTATTTTACAATTTTATTTGTGAACAACTTTCTAAACGTTCAAACAAAAATTCTAAATGCAAGCAGCAGAAAAAATGGATAAACTGGCTGCATTTTCAGAATTGTAAATGCCACATTCTCTATATTCTGATAATTAAATTTTCCCTAGTTTATACACATTTTTTTAGTTTGGACAGCAAAAAGCAGTTTTTTTCTTTTTATGTTTTTCTATTCATTTCTGCAGTAAGAATTCAAAAGCGATATATATTTTTTTTATTTATTAAAAATATTTTTCTTTTATATAAAAACATAAATATGTTATAATAAAAATACTAATTAAAATAAAAATGTTTTCTTTTTAACGTAACTACACAATTCAATAGAGAATAACGTTTCTCGTGGTTGAGTTGAGGAGTAGTGCCATTACAATATATACGGTAAAGAAAAGAAAGAAGTTTTTATTTATAAAGTAAGAAATAAACAAAATGTGTATAGCATGATAATAAAAGTATAGATAATGAAAATAGACTAAAATATCAGTTACTAAATTAGATACACAGTAAATGTAAATAAATTTAAGAATATATTTATTTACATTTAACATAAATTTAAGAATAGTAGTAAAATAAAAATAATATTATTACATTTCGATTAATAAGTAGGTGGTATAAGTACATGGTGGTATAAGTACATGTAGCTGATAATATTGCAAGCGAAGGTACATAATAAATTGCGACAATATTGAAATTGGATTGGTAATGCTATAATATCTGTGGAGGTTAAAATATATTTTTTTTATATGTTATTAATTAGGAAGGTTCTAACAAGTTATAAATAATTAAACTTTGTGGACGCCTCTTGATATCACATATTAAATATTAATTTGTTGTTTGACTGAGGATTGAATCTTCCTCCCAACAATACTTGAAGTCAACAACGCTAACAACTAAGTCAAATTCCAGTTGGATAGTACCGACATTTATTTCGTACATTTACTGCTGTATTTTTTTAAAATAAAATATAAAATCATCCAATTTCAAAAAATTGCCACCAATGCATTTTCATCGACAACGAGCCTATCTGCAGAGATTCAGCTAAAACGATGGTCGGGTAGTGGGTTAATATCCACTTCCAAAATTTCACTTTATTCATTCAATCAAGAAAACATAATCTGAATTTAAACAGATGAATTTAAAAACAGAAATATTAGATTATAATAACAAAAATTTTAGTACCTCAAAAATGTAAGAAATTTCTTAATTGCACTGAATTATGATAATATTATAAAATTATTTATATATTTATTTTTAAGTAACTTTGCAACTCTTATCAAATTCATTCGTTACGTAATTCAGGCAGGTACGTAACGTGTTATGAAGTGTATGCTAGTCGCAAACGTCATCAGCCGAAATAGCTCAGTTGGGAGAGCGTTAGACTGAAGATCTAAAGGTCCCTGGTTCGATCCCTGGTTTCGGCATTTTCTTTTTATTTTTATTTGATGCAATTTTAATAGTTCTTTATATATCAGATGGATTTTAAAAATAATACGAAAATGGTTCCTTTTTTAGAAAATTGTATATTGAAAAATATTAGATTTTTCCATAAAGTGCCTTTCATTCATTGTAAAATTTTAAATCTTCAAAAGTATTCATCTTTAAAGGAAATGTATGGATAAATAAGATTTAAAGGGAGAAGGTTCAATCCCTTCTTTCAACATTAAAAAAAATCGTTTGGTTAAGTTTTTGTTTATTCGTTGTTTGGAATAAATACATAATATGTACACACTAGAAAAAATACGCCTTTTTCTATGGTTATTTAAGCAAAACAATATTTTCTTCAATCGAACAAGTTTCAAGGACAGAGTTGGACAGTCAAATAATGCATGAAAAATATTATCCCATTGTTTATTTCATATCTCAAAGTAACTAACTAATTACCATATTTAAAATATAGGTCTGTAAAATATATAATCAAAAACATTCGGCACGAGATTTTTTTAGGAAAAAAAATACAACCTGCACTGGGTGCAAAATTTAGAAGGTGATTATTTTAAGTAAAACGATTTCATAATAAAATTTAGAACAACTCCATTCAGCAGTGGAATTATTTAATCAAGTCATCTTAATGTATTCCACTCTCAGAGGAGTAAGTCATTATTCAACTGAGACGATAACAATTTTCCTTATAGACCATACTAAAAATGTGAAAGGGTAAGTAGGGGTAAGCCCGGACAGCAGGGGTGGATCGGGTAAATAGGGGAAGCCGGGGGAGGTCGGGACACGATGACAAATGGATGCAAAAGTTAAATTGCGTTACTCCGTTAGGGGAAATGGTGACGAGGCGCGTAACGTGCTTCCGCAGTGTCCCGCTTTGCCCCGAGGTATTTATTTACTCCAAGAAACGAAAGGATTCAAGCATGGTCGGTTCAGAATTAACGTTTGAACGTTTTTTGAAATGTAAAAAAAATATTATTTGCTTTGTATACAATAAAAATATAATTATAATTACAATCACGATACAATATAATCGCAATATTGCACTCTGGCTAACAGGAAAAAAAACATCAATAACTGCAAGAATTGGTTGGTTACCAAATTACGAGTATATGAAACTTTACAATTCAGGTGATACTATATAATTGTGTGACTTACTTCCATAACTACAACTGAATTTTAATAAAACTTTTTTTTACAATAGCTGCACACGGGAGGCCTTGAGGAAAATAATTCCCCTCAGGGCCTATGTCATCTTTTGGCCCATGTCAGCTGTGTGGAAGGTCTTTGTAGGAAATACATGGGAAAGGAAGTTCTGGCAAGGAAAAGGGGTCGAGGGGTAGGTAGGAATCTGAAGGTCAGTTTGTACAGGAGTGACGGACGTATAAATCCATCCCTCCCACTGCAGTGCAAGGTGATGTTCCGAAAGGTTCCGAAAACCAGTTTCTCCCGATCCGGCCCGCCACATTAAAATAAGTTAACTTAACCCCAAAATGATCGCTATCAAAAATAATGTTGTCATTAAATTAAAGAGTGAAAAGTTAAATGTATTTGATTTTATTCAAGTATAGATAGTTAATTAAGTTATATTACCAGACATTTTATTATTTTTCGATAACAACAGACAATATTTTTATCTTTTTCAAGAATTTATTTATTTGAAACAATGATTTTATAATGTAAGTAGGTACCTGACATAACTGTGAAAGAAGAATAATATTATATGTTATAAATATTTAAAACAATGATTTTATAGTATAAGTATCTGACATAACTGTGAGAGAAGAATAATGTTATATACGTTTTTGATAATAGCATTAAATTATGAAGTTAGTAATCGAAATGTGAAGATATATTTTTAACAATGATAAATGAAATAGTATAGCTTTGCGTAAATTATATTTTTTTTATTAAGCCGACTGGTTTT
This sequence comes from Hesperophylax magnus, assembly GCA_026573805.1. Lineage (NCBI taxonomy): Eukaryota > Metazoa > Arthropoda > Insecta > Trichoptera > Limnephilidae > Hesperophylax > Hesperophylax magnus. Next base: position 18,308,042 of record JAIUSX010000014.1, read on the forward strand.
TTCACAGGATAAAATACATAAATACTATCTTAACATGAAAAATATTATAAAAATATGGGTGAAAAAAATATATTATTGTTGAAGGCGTGAATAGGGATGGGTGAAGAGTGTTTTTTCTATTATATCATTTATTCATTTTCGGAAAATCGACAGTTTATATTTATTTCAGTTTATACATAAGTACTATATAGACAAAATACAACCAATTATGGATTTACTCCTGGAGACTTTACCTCTACTGAGACAGCATAATAAGGAATAAGTAAGTTAAATTTGTAAGAAAGGATTATGAATTCAAATATTTATACAAAAAAAAAGATTATGTAAAACGAAAAATTTGCAAAACAAAACATTTATAGACATGGATAGAGGTTGTAGATTATTGTCCAATCATAGTTCACGGTATACAATTTTTATTGCAATCTTCAAATCCTTCCTGCGATGATTCAAACACGTCCCTAAATTTACAAAACAAAACATTTATAGACATGGAGAGAGGTTGTAGATTATTGTACAGTCATAGTTCACGGTATACAATTTTTATTGCAATCTTCAATTTCTTCCTGCGATAATTCAAACACGTCCCTAAAGGACGTGTTTGAATCATCGCAGGAAAATATAAATGAATTATGGTTTGCATTTTATTGAATTAATTCTAATTAGACCGTTAATCATACAAGTCGTTAATTATTATTAAAGGTATAATATTGATGAACATTTGAACTAAGTTAGCAAATAAACATCGTTTTATTTTACTTGACAATATTCTCCCTAAAGCATTGCGCTCGCGACATGTCCCAAGCGAATTTTAACACGCTTATTCTGTGTTCACCCGTTCGGATAAACATTGAAATGTGTCGCCGATGGGACATAGCAGTCCCGCTACGATATGTATTTAGGATATCCTTTATGTGCACTTCATCTTACGAGACTCTCCTGCTCATAAATAATAAATAACGCTGCCCGGGGAAGTAATACTGAAAATAAAATCCTGTGTATCATATTTTGAATACACCGGCACTGAAAAGGGTTTTTTTATTACTAACCATATTATAGCAGCACGTTTATTTGAACTTAAAATTCAGGTTTGATTCTAAGCAAACAAAAATCAGTTTTAACATGTTTTAATATTAATGTAAACACTTCAAATATCAAACATGTTAAATATGTATCCTAAATAAATTTCATATGGGAAAAAAAGTTTGTTATAAAGTTCTTTGACTTGGATAATTCCTGTAGATGTAATTTATTTATATGTAATTCTTTCCATGTGTAATTTTGTCCCAGGTGTATTTCCGTCCACTTGTAATTTTGGTCGTGAAATATTGGTACTCAAAATTCAAGCCAGTGTTATTTCGACATGTAACCGTACAAAGTACATTAGGTCGGATGTATTTTATTAAATAAATAAATACACCATATTAAATTAATTTTGGTTTTAACATAATATATTTATTGTTTTTGTGTTTAGTTCGTAGAACTCCATTTAATTTTTTTATAAATTTAATTTAGATTAAATTTGATAATATTATTATTAAGTTCTGCAAGTGTTTTAGTTTTTTATTATTGTGACAGCTGTTTCGGCTTACAAGGCCATTTTCAAACTGTGGTTAGTCCACATTGAGACGACGTATTTATACTATTTCAAATGTAAATTTTGAAGGTGCATACATTGATTTATTACTGTTTAAACCGATGACATGATATATTGTTGGTTAAACCAATCTATGTTTTCCCCTCAGTAAATGGTAATGAGTTCTTAATTATTTACTAATGACTTTATTGCTATGAATTATTTGGGTGCATTATACTGCTTGGGTTTTGTGAAAATACTGAGAAGTGGTGAGTAAATTATTTTCCGTCCTTTATTAATTAGTGTTAAATTTGGGTCATTCGTTCGTTTATTGATTTCTAATTGTTCAAGTAAATTTAATCTAATGCCCTTTTTTTCTATATGCAATGGTTTAGGACCCTTGTTGTTAAGTGGGGTATGATTATTCACCAAGAGATGTTTTGCGAATTTTGAGGATTTTGATAATAAAAATAATAAATAATAAAAAAATAAATACTGAGGGGAAAACATAGATTGGTTTAACCAACAATATATCATGTCATCGGTTTAAACAGTAATAAATCAATGTATGCACCTTCAAAATTTACATTTGAAATAGTATAAATACGTCGTCTCAATGTGGACTAACCACAGTTTGAAAATGGCCTTGTAAGCCGAAACAGCTGTCACAATAATAAAAAACTAAAACACTTGCAGAACTTAATAATAATATTATCAAATTTAATCTAAATTAAATTTATAAAAAAATTAACATAATAACGTTTATCGACGTCACAGTCATTATCAGCAACATATTGTTGTCAGTGTTAAAAAATAAAACAAAATTTGGCTAGTTTCCAATCTTCTACCTCTAAGTAGATATGATATATATTTTATCAAATCATGTAACTCACCTAATTTTTTTAAATTTTGAATTTTTTCTAAAACAACCGTTTTACGCAAAGCCATACATATCTGAAACATTTTATAATAATTACACTGGTCTGTCAAATTAAATAAATTATATACCTTACTGACTATCGCCATTACGCTCAAAGTGACAACAAAAAAACTCTATTATTTATTTTACATGTTTTATTCTGTAAGATCAAACCTTGACCGAAGGAGAGTTTTTTTCACTGAATATTGAGACAAAGATATCGAAAGCTCAGTGTCACATAGCTACCGGTGCGGTGCACGCAGTGCTTGGAATTGGTTATTTGATAGGGACAAAACTTTTCTAAGCAACGTGCCTCTGTAAAAAGTGAACACCTGTCTAATCTTGTGTTTTCTTACGTTCTTTTGAGAGAGAGAATACTTACATTATTAGACTTACCTCTTCGTGTCGAAATTGTAAATGGACTGCCCCGAATTACTAAGTCTCATCACATTCCATATACCCGAGAGAACACAACAACAATATCAGAACTGAGAAATTTGGATATTTGCTTTAACCAAGTTTGTAACACGTAGCCAATGCCTCCATACAGGGAGATATTATCACTATTATGAAACTAGGTATAAAATAGTGTAAAGAATGTTTTATACATTATTATGATAGTAATATTTTATATTTAATAACTTGGCACTTTTCTTCTCCTTCAATGTGTTTTTGTATATTACTTTAAAACTTATTGCGTTTTGTGAAAATTCCCACTACAACAGAAACAACCTATCCAATCCATAATAATAATTGCATTTTCTTTTATTGTTTTTCACCCTCATTGAGAATATCGTAAATTGAAACACCAACAACACGGAGAAAAATAAGTATTGCAAATTTATTAAGGATCTTTTCAAATTGTTCGTAATTCATAGAAATTGGAACACGTGTTCATAAAAATCATAATATTTTCGCGTTTCGTCATTATATATTATTAATGCAAAAGCCCCGAGATGTTTTCAACTGAATTCTCGGAAACTCTGAAGGCGAGTGTTTTGCTAAGCCCAGGGTAATTTATTATCCCGTCGCTTTTTATTGCGGGCAGAATGCACCACTTCAACAATCACCAGGAACAGGATAACATGGAGATGAATGATGGACTCGCCGAACGTCACAGCAGTGTTGCCAGGGTCTCTTATCTATCTGAGGTGTCAGCGCTTTATTAGCAGCAGACACACACCTGGACGGATGACGAACCTCGTGCTGGCACTGTTGGCGGATGCGGTGGACTCTCTCGCTGCAGCAGCTGGTCCAGTTTCTTCACCACCAAAGATTCTTGCTGCAGAGTCTCCATTTTCTATCTTCGTCGAACGTCACAGCGGTGCTGCCGAGGTCTGGTATCTGTGAGAGGATATTGTGTCAGCGCTTTGTTAGAGGCAGACACATACCTGGACGGATGATGAACCTCGTGCTGGCGCTGTTGTTGGACGCAGTGGACTCTTTCGCTGCAGCAGCTGGACCAATTTCCTCACCACCTGGGATTCTTGCTGCAGAGTCTCCATCTTCTATCTTCGTGTCACCTGTTTTTGTACTTCATTTTACTTAACTTAAATTCAGTTTATTTTTGTAATACCTGCATCAACTGTAAAGCGCCCCTGAGGTGATATCTCACAAAAGCGGCGCTATATAAATTGTCCAATAAATAAATAAATAAATGCAAGTGCTTAAGCAAGTGTTTCGATATTTGAGGAATTTACTAAAAGTGTATCAGGAAGCGGCCTGGAATCCCGTTTTAACCCGATTTCGAATAATTTGAAGAGTTTTTTAATAAATCAGCCAAAGTTATTTTCCTCCGTGAGCGAAAATCGAATTCGCAACTATTAGATTATACCCATAGAATCCTCGATCACCAAAAGGACACAGTTATCCGAAATCCGCGTGCCACTGCAGTTAAGTGTCCCCAGAGAGAACAACCATAACATATTATATAGTGCAGCTGGACCAATTTTCAGCTTCTAGAAATTAAGTTTAGCACATAAAAGTTTGATTGCTTAAAAATGGTACGTGGGTACTTCAATTATATTTAACCCTTTCGTTAACGGCGATCCTTGTAATTCGTATTTCTAAGAATATAACCACTCACCACGACTTGGTCTTAATCAACTAATTAAGTTCCAAGGAAGAGATTGTTTGTGGTGGGTCTGATCATGGGCCGCAGCGATGTGTAATTTCGCCTTACGTTTGAAAAATTGTAACCAGACCATTCATTTTTTATAATTTTTATAATTGTATGCACTGTGTTGTAATTAACTCTTGCCATAATAAGGATGTCACTAAATTACGGCTGACAGAAATTAATAGTCTACAAATAAATATTTACACGTTTCTGGTATCATATGCAATGACGAATGAGATGGCCGTGACAAAATTCCAAGATCTGGAAATAATGTAAAATTGTCATGTATATCAATGCTTTCAAATGAAAAGAATTCCTACCGATATCAAGAAATGAATTCGCATTGTGAATTTGATTAAAATAATTTCTTTAAACCACCTTTGCATCTCTCTTCCATTTGTATTTCGCGCATTTGTACCTCCTTATTAGTTATTTGGTAATATACACGGTTTTATTCCATACATGATAATCCAGGAAAATTAACTATTTACAGTCGTAAAAACCGTAACATCGAGTTGTGATCAGTAGAGACTCTGGACTTTTGGGTGTACTAGAGTGCTAATATTACAAAAATGGCATTATTGATGTTGATATAGCCGAAAATGTTTTCTTTTTTTATTGAATGAAGATTTTCAGGAAATTAGTGCGGCGCGAGGCCAAACTGGAATTTCCTTAAAATCTTGATACAAAATATAGAATTTTATGAAAAAATAAAAAAAATGTTTTGGATAAAACATCATCAATAATGTCGAATTTTTTATACTTAGCACTCTATCACACTCAAAAGTCACGAGCCGCCACTGGTTGTGATGCTCGTGGTACAGCCGCCCGTGTGCGTCACACTCACTGCGCATAAGGATGCAGCGCCCCTGGTAGTCCCTCTGTATCTACTGATTTCCAGGGGCAGCTAGACTGGCAGGAGCGGTTGTCCGCAATCCGCTATCACTCCGACCGCAAGAAAGTTAACAAAGCCGCTCGAAACACGAGTGAAATATTGATTGACTACCGAAGAAAATTAACATTTGAACCTGACGTTTTAGGCTAATTGCGAATGGCGAAGCTGCGGTGGGTTTCGCGCGCTCCAATCGTGGCGAGAATACATTGATAAATTGGTGGTTAGCCCGCCACCGGGCGCAGATTTGTTAAAAGCCGCGCATGACGTCATTTAACGAGAGCGGCCGTCGGGATGTGAAGGTTGGAATTTCCATACAATTTTTTGGGAACGAAACAAAACAAAACAGCAGCTAGTTTTATTGCGTTGTGTTTACACCACATAGTGACTTAATTCTAAATTCAGATTTGATTTGGTTTGATTGATTATACACGTATTTTATAAATTTATCCAAAGAACAGAACACAATTTTTTCCTCTAATTCTTACATTAACAGTATTCAAGCGAACGCACGGTAGATATCTAAGAATTTTCATAAAATGCGGTGATTTAAATAAAAAAAGAAATTTGTGAAACATAAATTATAATAAATATATTTTCTTTATGGATTTTTACAGAAGGCTTGCTGGTGTTACTTTGCATTTCCTCCCATAAATGAGAAAGAGACAAAAACGACACAAAACATAAAACACGCGTACACCTCAGCACAGATTTTACCAGTGAGGTGGCTACACAGGTAGGTACCAACTATAGAAACAAGTAGGTACCAACTATAAAAAGATATGCATGAAGCATAGAACGGTTTTCAGTGAATCATTTGTTCTGTAAAAGTTGTAATTAGTATGCATGCCAAAAATAGTGTCGTGCAAGGGCCAGTATTTAAGATTAAATTTGTTCATAAAGTCACGCACAGCGTCATTTGAGGATACTGGGTTATAGAAAGGTAATGTTATTCTCAGAGAGTTTGAAAAATATGATACGTAGTATGAAGTCATAAGAGCTTTGACTATTTTACATCAAATGCAACAAAGGCTATTTTTGAGTTTCAATCATGCGCGATGTCACGTACAACAAGAGTACTACGAACAGCTGTCACATGACAACCCAGCTCGATGAAAAATATTATACAATTTGCTTTGTCAGATATCATTCGAGTAATAAAAAAGCTTCATTCGAATAATTGAAACGCGACAAACCATTCTTACTAACAATGAGAAACTGCCGTCCATTAAAAAATGGTGACCGGATAAATCATCAAAATGATAATTCATCACATCTTTAAAAAGTTATATAAAGTCATGGAAAGTGATGTAACAAAAACTTTATTAACTGGGTTAAGTAGGTTAGGTTAGGTTAAATTTTTTTTATCGTTTCTAATGACTTTATATCACTTTTTAAAGGTGCGTTGAATTGTCGATGTGTTGATTTATCATGGAACCGTTTTTTTTTCTATAAAAAGACAAAGCCAACACACAAAATAGTTTACTGTACAACGGAATATATTTTTATAATGTGTTGCCGGAAACCACAAAGTCTGCACCGATTGATTCAAGCAGGATTGTAGGAGCCATATTAATAAAAATAAGTGCACTAAATAATGAACATGTTATAAAACATGTACGTAAATAATGATAAATTAGACATTTGTAAACTTTTATTTTGGCTTAAACTAAACTTTTAACTTGGCTAAAATAAAAATAATTAATAAATTACACTTTAATGTAAATCATTATAGTTTCTTTTAAAATTAAACAATAACTTTGTAAACATCACTTATAGGTAAATACTTAATGTCGACCGGGTTTCACTACAACCGTAGCTTCATCAGGACTGTATAATACTGTTTATACAGTCCTGATGAAGCTACGGTTGTAGTGAAACCCGGTCGACATTAAATATTTACCTATTGTACCTAGGGTTTCACTACAACCGTAGCTTCATCAGGACTGTATAATACTGTTTATACAGTCCTGATGAAGCTACGGTTGTAGTGAAACCCGGTCGACATTAAGTATTTACCTATAAGTGATGTTTACAAAGTTATTGTTTAATTTTAAATTATAATGTCACATCACAAAGTAACCGCTTCATATGAAGAAACATTATAGTTTCTTTTTTTAATAATATTTAATGTGTTTTTATTTTGGTTTAAAAATTATTTAATTTCTTACTACACAAGAATTTATTTCGGAGAGTATTTCGAAATCCCACGATAATTATCTTTTTTTAAATAGTTTCAGATCATTTTAGATATCTTTACCCACGATCTTTTACCGAAGTAATTTTGTCATTTTAAAGGCACTACTTACAATACTTCAAGGCAGAAAGTTCGTGACGTGGAGGAGTTTGTCCAGTTTGCCGAAGATAGAAAGGCTTCAGGAAATTTATATTATTACTTTAAGTATATTTGAACTTGAAAAGCTCAGTGTAAGTGAAGAAAAACAGACGTTTTTTATTCTTAAATTTACCCGCTTTTAACATCACAGAACAGTAAATAAAATGTTGGTTTATCGTCAATATAAACAATCTACCGGTATTTAAAAACCTGCATTAAAATAATTTCATCGGTGTAAATGAGAATGTAGACCAGGTCGCCTCAGCATATAATGTTCTAAAATAATCACAAGAGATGAAGAGATTTTCAAATTCCTCACAAAATCCCCACAAGTCTTACCTCCAAAATGAAACAATTTTTTTTTGAAATTAGTATTTATTTTTTATTATGCAGTCATTTTTGGATTCTCTCTTTTTAGAAACCTAGTGCGTTCTCACAATTATTGTAAATGTTATTTTTCAATATGGTTGGATAATCAAGAAATGCACACATCCCTGCATTTTCCTCACAAAAATGTTTTCCCCGGAATAAAACATAATTCTTGAAATCATAGAAGTTCCCAGTAATTTGCCCGATTCTCCATTAATTGGTAAAACTAGTGTGGATGTTGCAGACCATAGATATGTTACTCATCTAGACTGGTTATGATGAATAAGCAAATCCAGAAGTACCAACCAAACGGAGTGTTTCTTCATAGAAATCTCATAATTGCGTTTTATTCTCTTTTAAATGACGATTTATAAATTCTACGTATAATAACACACAATAAAATTTTCAAGCCGTAATGTTTTTTACTGGAGTTTCTTATTGCGAAATTTCTCCGCAGAGGTAGGCTGATATAATGACCCACCACACATGTATTTCTTCGCATACACTTTTTGCAATTTTTCCTTTCTTCTTTCACAACCGTGTCATCCGTTTCCCAGAATTTTGCTATGATCTGACTCGAAGTATTTGATTTTATTGATGGTGCCTTGCCTTTACCAGGCATCTCCGAAATCTCCTATAATTCAATTGTGCATCGTCATAAGACGTCATTGTAAGCAGTTTGATCCTTATTTCGGACGCACAGTTTATGCACACGCCGCTTTGGCGCTTTAACTTTAAGTTTGAATCCTTCCAAGGCGAATTAATTATTACAACTCTATTTTAGTTTCGTGTTTTTCTCGTGCCTTTTACCTAATTGCCTGCAATGAAATCCAACTACGATGTTCAAATTGTAGCCTTAGACCATCTGATGAGAAATATGTTGAGGCTAAAGAATTGCTTGACCTTTTTATTGATGTTTTGTGCAAATTCTCGCGGGAGAGGCGCGAGGGCTTCGCCTGAATGAAAGCAAATGAATCTCGAGCTTGTACTAAACGCCCCTAGTAAATTAAATTAGAAGGTTCCGGGGCTTTTCGCATTTAAATAAATATAAGAACCCAGTCACATGGCTTTTTATTGCATGATTTGACCTACATACATCTTTAACTGGGTAACAATATGATCGTTATCTTAAAAAAAATTATAAATAAACTGATATACACTTACGGCGGGTTGTTTCACAGAATTTGAACAATTCATCGAATTTAATGTCATTTTCAATTTCTGTAAAAATTTTATTCAAGTTCTGTTTAATATCATTATGAGCCAGATTGATTCACAAAACTGTTATAAAAACGTGAATAGAACTAACACAGAAGTTTGTTACGTAATACAGTCTCCCTATTGTTGAATAGGGCATGGTTGCCCCAACTTCCCCTCACCGCGTGTGTCAAACACGCCACCAGATGGTCAAAATCACGTGCACAATAGAAGACCGTTCGGCAGCAAGCAGCGCGCCCCCCCCGTTCCCCGACCCGCGCTTGCTTCGCGGCGCCTCGCCAGTCCAGCACCGGCCTCCGCGGTGGCAACAGGTTCTCTTGTATACGGACCGCAAACACTCGCAATGACTTGCATAATTACGCGAACAGACGGAATCTCGTTCCAGTTTCTTAATTAATCACTATCGAATTTACAATCATGTTTATTATTACGGTTCGGGCTAACTCAATGGAGTCCCGTTCCCGTGTAAAATCCCGAGTGCACTTCACCGCCTCAACTGACCCGCCGCCTGTGAGCGCGGGTACCTCTGGCTCAACATGATGCCCCATACCACATCGAGACGATTCGTAAGCTTTCAACCTTCCCCCTTTTCTTGTGTTCAATTCTCGTAAATTTCATGTAGAATCCACGCTTTATCTGGTCGTCATAAATTAGTAGAGAGAGTTAGTAGGGAGATCCAATGTATACCTGTATTTCTCGAGACAATTAATATACCTTGTGCCCTTACTTATGTGTTATTATTGTGATGTCCTTTTCCAACCTCCTGACCGATGGACGAGCTGCTGATCAAAGAACTGCCCACCCCTGATTGTACACGAGTCGCCTGCTCTACCATTTTATCTGAGCTTAGCCAATATTTAACCAGGTTCGAGTCCCGGTTTACCCATAACTTAGCACTGGCCCCTTCAACGTGGATTTTTTCTTTGGTTATTAGTAGTCCATCGGGAGGTCAAATTGGAAATAATCTTGAACTCTTTCACTGTGTTTTATGTCTTGCTTTGTATTAACAATTGAATAACTATGTTTTCTTCCAATAAATCATAGCTGTTCTACAAACCATCGCGTCAAATCTAAAACAACCGTGTCACATTAAAACTATTCTGTGTTAAATTACAAGTTCTACGAATCGTCACTCGACAAAATTTAATTACCGGTATTCTATCACAAGGTGCGCAACCAACATTCACTTCTTTTCGGACATCTCAAACATCACATAGTGATCTTTAACCATGAAGGTTTACTTTCCGAGTACAACTATTAGAGGAAACGAGCTACATTAAACTACAATTCAACAATTTCAAATCTTGTACATGATACAAAATAAATTCCTTGTTAGTGGAGCCATAAGCCAGCATCGTTCTGCAAAATACATAGACAAGGAAAACTAACGCCCTTCTGTCATCTGATAATTTCGCTTTATATGTAATAAAGGTGGGTAGAGTATCCTTTTTGAAAGAAAAGTCTTGAAAGCCGACTTACCCTTTACATATAATTGAGATTCGCGATTGACGTAAATCCCCGACTCTCGGCCCTTCTCCGCCTCGAGCCTGTCGTGTCCAGGGAAAGGGATGCTTGCGTGTAAATAACCAAAAGCTGGTTCTGCCTAAATTCAGACAATTGGTCACGAATCACAAACAACCCTCCATTAATTGTTGAAAGAACAAACAATACTTCCTCGAAATCTGTATTCGGAAATTTTTCGGAATTTTGAAATTTTTTTCGAGAAATTTAATTTTTCGGAAATTTGGTTTTTTCGGAAATTTTTCAAAAACGCACAATCTCAGGGACTTTTCCATCAAAATCCCAGGACAACCCCTGGCCGTTTTTTTTCAAAAATCAAGGACTTTGAAATTTTTTCGGAAATTTTAATTTTTTCGGAAATCTGTTTTTTGGAAATTTTTTTTTCAAAACGCACACCTCAGGGACTTTTCCATCAAAATCCCAGGGTAATCCCTGGCCGTTTTTTTTTCAAATCAAAAACTTGGAAATTTTTCAAAAAATTTCCTTCACTCATCTAGGACTTTGAAATTTTTTCGAAAATTTTTTTCAAAACGCACAATCTCAGGGACTTTTCCACTAAAATTGCAAGGAGACCCCTGGCCGTTTTTTTTTTTTTCAAATCAAAGACTTAGAAATTTTTCAAAAATTTCCTTCACTCATCTAGGACTTTGAAATTTTTCGAAAATTTTTTTCAAAACGCACAATCTCAGGGACTTTTCCACTAAAATTGCAAGGAGACCCCTGGCCGTTTTTTTTTCTCAAATCAAAGACTTGGAAATTTTTCAAAAATTTCCTTCACTCATCTAGGACTTTGAAATTTTTCGAAAATTTTTTTCAAAACGCACAATCTCAGGGACTTTTCCACTAAAATTGCAAGGAGACCCCTGGCCGTTTTTTTTTCTCAAATCAAAGACTTGGAAATTTTTCAAAAAATTTCCTTCACTCATCTAGGACTTTGAAATTTTTCGAAATTTTTTTTCAAAACGCACAATCTCAGGGACCTTCCCATTAAAAACACAAGGAGACCGCTGGCCATTTTTTTTTCCATACTGGGACTTCAAAAAATTCACAAAATTCTTCACCTACCATCACAAGTAAACCCCTGGTTTTTTTTTTTTTTTTTGAAAAACAACCAGCCACAACACTCTGACAATTCTTTTTTCTTTTCACAATGTCTAACTCAACTAGCCACAAAATGAATCCTCGAAACAACACCTTAGGCATAATAGCCAACATCTGCTCTCGAAGTACGCAAAGTTTAGAAAAGGAATTGAAAGACAGGAATATTTCTCCTTTCAACAAAACCAAAAACGTCCTGATCAAGTACGCAACATATTATAACAGGAAATATATTAGGAGACTGGAATTTCAACCCGGCAGTATAACAATCTCTGACACAAGCAAACCTACTTGCACAGAAATTAAACCACCAATTACACCCGTCAAGGAAACCACAAAACCCTTCGATCTAACTGGATGGAAAATTAAGTACAACGGCAATACTAACGTAGAAGATTTCATCGACTGAATTGAAGAAACAGCCGCGATACGCAACATTCCTACTGAGATACTACACCGTAACTTCATAGATCTTATCTCGCACGAGCTACTCTCCTGGCATAGAATTCACAAGAAAAAAGTAAGCTCCTGGCCCGAACTCAAAGCTGCTCTCCTGAAAAGTTTCGCACCAAAAGAAACACAGCATAGGATTAAGTCTACTCTGTTTTCCATCAAACAATTCTCCAACGAAACTGTAGCACAATACGCCCAGAGAGCAGATCTTTTAAACATCAAACTGACAACTCCAGTCCCTGAAACAGAGCTAGTCCCTATCTTGACTGATGGCCTCCTAGCAAGATATGAGAACATAATAACCTCTCAAAAAATATCCTCAGTAGAACAACTCAAAGATGTCTGTCTTCTATTGGAAAACTATCAAGATAAAAGAAGAAACACCAAGACTTCTAACGAGCCCCTTCTACCAAGCCTCGCCTCTCGGTCATCCAATCAAATTAAACCAGAGTTTAACGAGAAGAAGTTTTGCACCTTTTGCAAAAGAACCGGACACTCACAATCATCTTGCTACAAAAAAGCTAAACTTTCGTATACCCAAGATAACAGGGGCCACCAAAAGCGCCCCCGTGACCATTCTCCTCAACATGACAACTTGAGGGAAATCTTCAAGAGATCAAGAAATAACCTTGAAAGATTACATCCTTCTAACAACTTAATTGCAAGACCACCTACAGACTTCTCTAAACCTCCGCCAAATTGGTCCAAGAGAACTCCAAAAAACTAAGATTCAACCCCTCGGAAGTTCATTCAATATCTAGGCCTACTGAATGGACCGAGTGGTTGAAACACATTGCATATTTCAAAGAGGCCTTACAACTTTCTACAGTGAGCTGCACTCAAGCTAAAGATGGTCGCCCATACGCGCAATTTTCTGTTAATGACGTCGTCTTCTCTGGACTACTGGATAGTGGAGCTTCAGTTAGCTGCCTCGGCGGTAACGCCCACATCCCCTTTGTCAACAATGGATTCACAATCAACAAACACCCCGCTTTCGTCACCACTGCAGACAACAACACTCAAAAAGTCACAGGAGCAATTGTCCTACCTGTCAAGTGTGGAAGTAAATCAATTCCAATAAATTTTCTAATTGTACCAACCATCACCCAGAAATTTATTCTTGGAGTCGATTTTTGGAAAGCATTCAACATTGCACCCCAGGTTTTCAACCCATGCAACAACACCACACCCACCACCTCAATCAACGAAATCCGTACAATAATTCCGTACGAGAACCTTCACCCACCACAGGCCGAACAACTGGAAGGCATGATCAAGAAATTTGAATCAATCTCGTTCGAAAAGTGTGGACTTGGTTTGACAAATTTAGTCAAACATCACATCAAGACAAATGGACCACCTATCAAACAAAGATACTACAATTTGGCTCCCCAGAAACTAAAACTGTTGGAGAAGGAACTCGATGATATGTTAAATATGGGCATCGTGGTTCCCAGCAGAAGCCCCTGGACCAACCCCACACTCTTGGTATCCAAAAAAGACGGTTCCGCCCGATTCTGCCTCGACAGTAGAAGACTTAATGCCTGCACTGAGGCTGACGCGTACCCACTTCCGCTTGTACACGCAATCCTGGATAAACTACGCAACGCAAAATTCATCTCTTCAATAGATCTGTCCAAAGCATTCTGGCAGATACCTTTGGTTGAAGTTTCATGTGAAAAAACAGCATTTGTAGTGCCCGGCAGAGGAATGTTCCACTTTAAGAGACTCCCTTTCGGTTTAAAAAACAGCCCTGCTGAGCTACAAAGACTGATGGACAGACTGTTCGGCCCCGAATCCGACAATAATTTGTTCTGCTACCTGGACGACCTAATAATCATCAGCGACACGTTTGAAAAACACATCGCCACCCTAGAAAGAGTATTCCAACAACTCAAGTTTGCCGGATTAACAATCAACCTAAAGAAATCCGAATTTTGCAAATCACGCCTACGCTACCTCGGCTTTGTAATAGACGAAAAAGGTCTAAGGACCGACCCTGCCAAAGTCGAAGCTATGACAAACTTTCCCAGGCCAAAGAATGCTAAAGAAGTTAAAGGTTTCCTTGGTCTCGCCGGATACTACAGAAGATTCATAAGGGATTTCTCCACAATAGCGGCCCCCCTTAATAAAATTACCGGTACCCGTAAAGGTGTCAGTAACTTCGCTTGGTCTGCCGAAACTGAAAAGGCTTTCACCTCTCTAAAAACAGCACTGCAATCTGCACCGGTACTAAACTGTCCAGATTTCAATCTGCCTTTCACCCTGCATACAGACGCCTCCAATGTTGGAATCGGCGGAGTTCTAACACAAGAATTCCCCGACGGCGAACACCCAGTGGCATACTTCTCTCGTAGTCTAAACAAACACGAAAAAAACTATGGGATAACTGAAAAGGAACTACTCGCAGTCATGGATTCTATCCACCATTTCCGCGGCTATATCGAAGGCAGTAAGTTCTCAGTCATCACCGATCACAGTAGCCTAAAATGGTTGGTATCATTAAGCAACCCATCTGGTAGATTGGCCCGCTGGTCGTCTCGCCTATCACAATACACCTTTGATGTCATCCATCGTAAAGGCGCAGACAATATCGTCCCAGACGCCCTCTCAAGAATAGAACTCGCCACTCTGACCTCCGAAGAAGCAACACCAACTCCTACCACCAAAGACACTTGGTATTTAAAAACCTACGAGGAATGCAGGAACAACCCGCAAAAATTTCCCAACTTTATTATAAAAGAAGGTCGGTTATATCGTAACTGCAAACCACCACTGTCTATACTCGAGGACTATGCTTGGAAGTTAGTCATTCCCTCAGAGGACACACAAAAAATTATCATTGACAATCACAGCGCCCCCGGATCCATACACCCAGGAACTTTCAAAACCTATAAGAAGATAGCCTTAAGGTATTACTGGCCAGGCCTGTTTAAACAAGTTCGCAACTACATCTCTAAGTGCGACATTTGCAAAGCATACAAACATAGTACTGCACCCCCATCTGGTCTCATGAATAACCCCAAACGAGCAGACAGGCCATTACAATCATTCTCTATGGATCTCATCGGCCCTTTTCCCAGAAGCTACGCCGGAAACATGCATATACTTAGCATAGTGGATGTATTCACAAAGTTCTGTTGGATCTTCCCATTAAAAAGAGCCACAGCCTCTGCAATCATAAACTTGTTAGAAAAAAACATTTTTATCCCCTATGGCACTCCTCGCACCGTCATTTGCGACAATGGAAAACAATTCATAGCTCTGGAATTCAAGGAATTTCTGGCCAAATATGGCATAAAAGATATTTTCTATAATACCCTTTACACGCCTCAAAATAATACAGTAGAGCGTTACAACCAGACCATCAACACAGCTCTGGCAATCCTGGTTGACAAAGATCAACGAACATGGTGCAAAAATCTAGAAAAAATTCAAGCTGCACTAAACAATACAGTGAACCTCACTACTGGGTACACCCCTTTCTTCCTCAAACATGGTATGGAACAAATTGTTCATGGCTCCTTGCATTGGGACGCTAGCCTCCCATCATCTTTTCCTCCTTCTACTGATAACCCATCAGAGAATTATGCTCACCGTCTTGAGGAACTTTCCGCTATCTACAGCGAAGTCACAGATCCGCTATCTACAGCGTTGATACTTGCTCACAAAAAGAGTGCAAACAGATATAATTTACGCAGGAAACATGTTACCTTTAAGGAAAACGACATAGTTTGGAGACGCAACAACACACTCTCACAAGGTGCTCTGTATTTCTCTGCAAAACTAGCTCCTCGCTTTGTTAAAGCAAAAGTCCTGAGAAAAATCTCCGATGTAGTGTACACCCTATCGGATGCCTCTGGGAAACACATCGGCAACTATCACGTAAAAGATATTGTCAAACTAGGAAGTGTGGACACAATAGACACCACCTTCACTAGCTCACACTCACATAACTAACAAACTTTTGGCACTACCTTTGTCCCATGAGATTTGGCCCTCGTGCAGACAAACAGCATGTCTTAACGCGTTAGTTTCATATAAAAACTCGCATTTTCGACCTCTGCAAGGTAACCTTTTTTTTCTAAAACACAGAAGTGTCAACTGTGGTTTTAAATCATTTCTCACCAATACTTGTACTATTATGCTCTTTTGTATAAACCCTTTGTTATTTTTGTTTCTTTGTCACACCTCACCGTGTAATGTTTATAAATTGTACTAATATTTTGTACGTATCTTCTCTGGAACTGATATCATTCCAGTCAAGAGACTTTTTCCACTTCCCGAACAATTTATGCTCCCGGAGTCGACCCTGGACATCATTTGTTAGTCGTTACCATTCTGACACTTACGACACTAAATACATAACTATTTTTTGTCATAAATACCACAAAAAGTCACGTACAACATTGTTTTGTAAATATTTTTTCTGTTCTTTGTTCTTCACATTGTTCTTTCACTTTGTTCTTCACATTGTTCTTTCACATTTGTTCTTCACATTTGTTCCAATGGGTTCCATCGTACATAAAACAATGGCCCCTTTGCAACATACACCCAATTGAGGTGAATATTCTACCCCTGTAACTTGTAATCATAATGCGTGTGTAAATTCCAGTTTGGTATCGTCATTTGATTCAAGTTTACATAGGTGTAACAAATAAAAAGTTACAATAACTTTGTTTTAAAGTTTTTTCAGTTTTTTCTAAAAAATTGAATGGCGCTCAACATTCCCATTTGCTCTAATTTGTTGTTTTTTCAGAATTTGATATTGACACGTCAATTCTGAAAAAGGTTGTTGTAAAGGAGAACAAACGCCGATTTGTCCTCCTCATCAATAACAATGTTACATACATAACACCTTTCGGTCACATTGAGTATGTAAAATCTTAAGATCTCAACTTCCTGACCCCAATTTGTTATATTATGTACTATATTTTGACTTAAATAAGCATTAATTTGCCTTGTCAAATACACCGAGCCAGGTCACTCATATTAAGTCATCCTGTGTCTCTAGGTGCCTTCTGTATCAAATTTGTAACATAAAGTTCACAACATTCGTGTTTGTGGCAATTTTGGTAACACCAAGTGTGTTTCCTTGTTTTTGTTTGGTCATTTTAAGTAAGTAAAACCCAATCAGGTCTTAAATAAACCACTACAAACCTTTTTTGTAAGCAAAGAGTAAGTAAAACCGATTAGGTCTCTTTTGCTATATGTGTGTCTTGTTTAAGACATCCTTGTAGGCATATGTTTTGTATTATTGCCAACTTAAAGCATAAACCCAACCAAAGGTTATGCCATCACAACATTTTGTAAGCAAAGAGTTAGTAAAACCAAATAGGTCTCTTTTGCTATATTTGTGTCTTGTTTAAGACATCCTTGTAGGCATATGTTTTGTATTATTGCCAACTTAACGCATAAACCCAACCAAAGGTTATGCCGTTGTCATTTTTTGATAATACCAATAGCCACTACTTGATTGTTTTTGACATTGTGTATGTATCTTTTTTCCGGTATTGAAATGGTACTTTTTTATTATTGAACGTTGATATGTTATTTTCATGATACATGAGAATGTTACAATATCCACCATGAGACGAGGGATCGTAATAAAATCTAACACTATACATGAGAATGTTATAATATCTACCATGATACGAGAAGTTCGTTATAATTACTTTTTACTGGCTTACATACACTGTGGCCAAAGAGATAATTTGTTCCATTAAATGGTTATAAATATCTATGTTGTACCTTTCCTTTCAATACTAGGGTTCTTTCGTAATTCGTTCAATTTCTACATGAGACGTGGAGACGTTATAATACTTACCATGATTCGTGCGAACGATACAATATCTTGTTGTTGTCTTCTTTAAATAAGTTGACACTATGTACTTGTTCTACCGGACGTAGATCATTTTACCCTGACTTGTCGCCCTTAATTGGGACCCTTTTGTATTACTCATGACACTGAGGGAAATGTCCTTCACTGTAGTGAGAATTTTTTTTGTTCTCTTCAAACAAACATGAAGCTGTGCATTCAGCAATTTTTTTACGCTAACTGATACCTGTGGACTTCTTGTCAAACGGACCCAAGAACCATCCACTATCCATTGACCATGGACTAGCCATCAGCTTCACTGTTGGTTATGAGGTATCGTGTCGTGGGAGTTAATTGAGACAGTGACACAAAACCACCTAACTCGTTGTCTGGGAGACGAATAAGAAAAACTCCCAGGTTTGTGAAACTTGAGCAAGGGTCTGTCATGTTCTCACAAACTGTAGAAGATTAAATACGACCCCTAATCTTTCACCAAATACACGTGAAAGATTAGATTGTTATTACTGTGTATTCTCCTTCACCTTTTCATCAAATTCATGTATATTTGTGTAAAGAGTTAGGAAATTTGCTGGTTGATATATTTCGTCCTCACATAGAGATCGAATTGAGAATTAGCTCAGTCACTATCAATTTTCGCTACTCAATCCTCTATCCTTCACCCCTCTATCAAACTCTTGTACATTTGTAAAAAGTTAGGAAATCTGCTGGTTGACCACATTTCGTTCTCTGAAAGAGATCGAACGGAGAATCAGCTCCATCACCAGCAGACCTTCTCGCTCATCGCCATTTTTTTCTCATCCCTCATTATCCTTGAGGTTAATTTCATGAATCTGGAAGGTGTACCCTACGCACATAGCGTATCGTCTGTCTATAAGACAATCTTTATCCATGAAATTTGCTTCAAATCTCTCCTTTTCACCCCATACCTAGGTAATCAACACATTTCTTGTAATTTTGAAAGTCGTAAGTTGTTATCGCTCAAGCGCTAACACCGGCCATGGAAGGCCAACTTCTTTCAGAAACTTGGTGTTACTACTGTACAACCACCTACCTATACCTTGTATATCAAATAGGTAACCTCACGCCAGTCGTGATAGTTTTTTGTCTCCCCAATCTCGGGATACTCATGGTATAGTCAGCATATTGGATCTCTCTCTACTCTCTCTCTACTCTCTCTAACCAACGACATTTTTTTGTCTTTTTGTCTTTTCTCTTGAACACAATTTGTTTCTCTCCAAACGTTTTGCATCATTGGTCTACTAGGCAGGTAAACTTCAAGAATTTTGGCTCTAATAATAACCTGTCCCTGGATTAAAAAGAAGACCAGCAGCCCTTCTCATCACCTGCAAGCTGAGCTTCTCTTCTTTGCCGCCTTCACTTCCATCACTCACATCCCTCCAATCTCTGCGTACCAAAAACACCCGACCGCACCCAAATTAGGTGTGAGTCGTGCGTGCAGTTGCAAATCAAGTTGTCTCATCATTCAAACCACATTCAAAAGAACCAACCTCAGAGCATGCCAGCTCAAGGTTAATTATGTTCCTGCAATCAACCACTTGCCGTTTGTGCAAATCAACCACTTGCCGTTAGTGCAAATCAACCACTTGCCGTTTGTGCAAATCAACCACTTGCCGTTTGTGCAAATCAACCACTTGCCGTTTGTGCAAATCAACCACTTGCCGTTGTGCAATCAACCACTTTCCGTTTGTGCAAATCAACTACTGGCAGTCATACAAATCAACCACTTGCCATTTGTACAAACCAACCACTTGCCGATGCGCAAACTCAACATAATAACCATTACACGCATCAACCATCAATCAACTTATTGGTATTACTCCATGTTATTACCAACTTCATTTCACCTTGACAACCACTGCTCCACCGCATCAGCATAATGGAATTCACGCTGGTACAACAACAAAAACCCGGATACTTCTGGCCCTCCGCATCACCATCCCTCAACCACAACCAAGAAGCACAGTTCAATTTCTATGGCCCTAGTGATACTTGAGTGCAATCTCAAATGGGTCAAGTTACAGTGAAAATGTAACTTTATAACTTCAGTGAAATTACGTCTACTTGGTACTCTACGAAAACACTACGCTCTTCAAACTTAGCTTACAGACCAATGAAATTTTAGAGTCCTTTTTGTTCTTTTCATCACTGCATAACCTTGTATGTTGTTCTTTTCATCACTGCATAACCTTGTATGTTGTTCTTTTCATCACTGCATAACCTTGTTTGTTGTCTTTTCATCATTGCATAAACTTGTATGTTTGTTCTTTTCATCACTGCATAAACTTGTATGTTGTTCTTTTCATCACTGCATAACCTTGTATGTTGTCTATTCATCATTGCATAACCATGTACTCTTTCTTCTTTGTTTTTTTTGTAAATCAACACTGTTTTTTTTCTCTCTCTACTCACCTCACGACAAGATGAAGAGGATTTTTAGCGCCTAAAGCTTCATTACCACGTCGCCTTTTACTGGCGGAGGGGGAATGTGTTACGTAATACAGTCTCCCTATTGTTGAATAGGGCATGGTTGCCCCAACTTCCCCTCACCGCGTGTGTCAAACACGCCACCAGATGGTCAAAATTACGTGCACAATAGAAGACCGTTCGGCAGCAAGCAGCGCGCCCCCCCCGTTCCCCGACCCGCGCTTGCTTCGCGGCGCCTCGCCAGTCCAGCACCGGCCTCCGCGGTGGCAACAGGTTCTCTTGTATACGGACCGCAAACACTCGCAATGACTTGCATAATTACGCGAACAGACGGAATCTCGTTCCAGTTTCTTAATTAATCACTATCGAATTTACAATCATGTTTATTATTACGGTTCAGGCTAACTCAATGGAGTCCCGTTCCCGTGTAAAATCCCGAGTGCACTTCACCGCCTCAACTGACCCGCCGCCTGTGAGCGCGGGTACCTCTGGCTCAACATGATGCCCCATACCACATCGAGACGATTCGTAAGCTTTCAACCTTCCCCCTTTTCTTGTGTTCAATTCTCGTAAATTTCATGTAGAATCCACGCTTTATCTGGTCGTCATAAATTAGTAGAGAGAGTTAGTAGGGAGATCCAATGTATACCTGTATTTCTCGAGACAATTAATATACCTTGTGCCCTTACTTATGTGTTATTATTGTGATGTCCTTTTCCAACCTCCTGACCGATGGACGAGCTGCTGATCAAAGAACTGCCCACCCCTGATTGTACACGAGTCGCCTGCTCTACCATTTTATCTGAGCTTAGCCAATATTTAACCAGGTTCGAGTCCCGGTTTACCCATAACTTAGCAAGTTGAAGACGATTGTTTAAATTCTGTGAAACAAACCATCCTTAAAATGTGTATTAAAATATTATCATCAATATAATCTACAAATCTATAGAAATAAAAAAAATATTTTTTTTATTCATTAATGTATTTATATTTAGATGATACATGAAGCGAAAAAATAGGTTCCAATTTATTACCTCCAATTGACCTCTAACCCTCCCAACGCTATACTGCCATTAAATTATCGAATACGCTCTATGCGCACCGCTTTTCGCGTTGGAATGGTGGAACAACGACGAGATATTAGTACGCAATAGCGCCTCTAATTGTATTGTTCAGTGGATAGTATTCATATTACCGTAAAACTATTGTTTAATAACAACGTATCTCATGCGCTGTATAAGTAATGTTTACATCGGTTCCATGATAACTCAACACAGTGACAATTCAACACACTTTTTAAAAGTGATATAAAGTCATTAGAAACGATGAAATTTTTTTTAACCTAACCTAACCTAACCTAACTTACCTAACCCGGTTAATAAAGTTTTTGTTTCATCACTTTCCATGACTTTATATAACTTTTTAAAAATGTGATGAATGATCATTTTGATGAGTTATCCGGTCACCGTTTACATCATCATCGATAAACTAATAAAAACGGAAAGTGTTGACACTTTATTAGAAGATAGTTCTGATTTGAGATGTTGTCATAATTATTACATTCTATATTAAAAAAATATTCTTCATTCCTTCTTTCTTTTATAATTTACTTTTATTTATAGGAATGACGTTATGAAGGTGTAAGTATGATTGAGATAACCCATGATTCATTAATTAATCATTTAATGTTTAGGTTTTACATGACGTCAATATAATATTATACTGTATATTATTATTTAAAAAAAAAGAATATTACAGAACGATTTTTTTTATAATGACCATGCATACAATACAACACGGAGAAAACTTGATGATAAAAAATATTGCTAATTTATTAAAAATCTCTTCAAATTATTCGTTATCCGGTTAAAAACGGGATTGTATGCCCTTTATGAATGAATTGATAGGTTTCCAGATAAACTAATTAACAATGAATTGTTACGATGTCGAAACACGTTTCATAAAAATGATAACATTTTCGCATTTCGTCATTATATATTATTAAGACAAACGCAGGTGCATTAACACGTTTTTCGATATTATTACGTATTTACTGCGGTCTGCAGTAGTCCCGCTTTTAACCGGATTACCAATAATTTAAAGAGATTTTTAGTAAATCAGTAATGCTTATTTTTCTCCGCGTTCCGGCTATCTTATTACAAGAGAACCGTAAAGCATCCACAAACAGATGAAAAAAACTTAAAAAATATTTCGTTTGTAAAATAAAATAAAAAAAATCAGTAATTACAAACCTATTCCTACATATTTATGAAATTACTGAGAGAAGATATACCTAGTAATTCGTAATAAATCACATCCAAGACAAATGCCAGTGTCAAATTTAAAAATGTTTATTTTTTTTTCCTAATACTAGATCTTCATTGTTGTTAATATTTAAATTTAAATTTGCGAATCTTTTGCGCGGTTTTATTTCGATTACTGTATAATAATGACTAGCCATTTAATAAATAAAGATTCGAAATTTTAAAATTGGAAATTCATATGTCATACGGCATATATTCTGGTCTAGTAATGTGTAATTTCTATCACCTAAGAAATTCTAAAAATATAGTACTATAGGATTCATATGTCTTATACTGATTTATAAATGTAGAAATTCTAACTATACAATTGTAAATGTTCTCCAAAATGCCCCGGAAAGAATCTCAGACTTTTGATGTCCCGAAAGAAACCATTCATCTGTTTTGAATGCAATTACTAATATTATCCAAATTGTCCCAGGTAATAAATTACGTATTTGCGATTCTTTCAAGGATGAAGAAACCATCCTGTCACTTCAAATGCAATCAACAATGTTCTCAAAATTTGATTTGACTGCATCGCCATTCCATTGTAAGAATATTAAATATTGTTACATTAATACGGGTATATAACGTAACTTAGATAGTTATAAGTGAGTAAAGGCCCCAAGTGGCGGCGCCAGTGTTACATTAGCGTTTATCGCCATGTAATATACTATAGGTGTGTTACACAAATAGTCATCGCCGCACAAGCCGGCGGCAAAGCTTGATACTCCAATCTTTCAGGGTGTGGATTATAGTCAATTTCCCAATTAAAACAAGTCTCTTGATATGAGGGTTTATTGTACAGGTAATACAGGTTATCAAACAGGTCTACAAAAGGTACATAGCTTTTTAAGGCCTAACTAGTTACTAGGCAATCTATTGACTCTAAGGGCTCTGATTGACAAAGGTATATTATTCGCTCACGTGTAAACTAGGCTGAAGCGGTGAATGATGAGCAGAGGCCATAGGCAGGTGCCTAGGCAGGGTGCAGGACGAAGGGCGGCTACGATGGGCGGATGCCATAGCACGGCCTAACTGATGCGGTAGGGCGGGAATACGACGAAGGGCGGCACAGAAGCGGCCTGAGGCGGCCAGGGCGGCTAACCTCGTGGGCGGCAGAGCGGTGGCAGAGCGAAGGGCGGGAATACGACGAAGGGCGGCACAGATGGAACCTCGTGGGCTGCGGCGGGTGTACGGCCGCGGCCCAGGGATATGACGCAATCATATCCATGATAGTGTAGTCGGCCGAAGATTGCCTGGACGTGATAACTGAGTCTAGGGACGCGGCACATTATAAAATGTATGCACGCCGGTCCAATTACGGCGACACCGATTTGGCGGTAAATATTAACTCGGAACTAAAGCATAGTGTTGTTTTCTACGAGTCTCGCTGTGAACTGACGCGTGGGTCTGCTGGCGGGTGGAAGCTTGCCCCTTCCACCTCTCTTTTAGGTGCCTGGCCGATGCCCATATAAGGATACGTTTTTGTCAACTATCCATTTGATTGGTTGTAGGTACTTGTAAGCCTACGTGACCAATATCAGGCGGTGATGTCGCGAGCTCCTGCGTATGTATTGGTGTTCACCCGATTGTAGACATGCCGAGATGCGTATATATTCGTGTGTTTACACGTGCTGAGTGAGTGCTCCAATTCCGGGCCGTGAGGATATACATAACTTGTGCAGTTAGCTCTTGCAAGCTATGTGCAAACATAACAATATTAAATACACAATTTGGCTGTCCTGAAACGGAAATCCTTCCCAGTTGGACAGACAAAGGTTCATTTTATTTTGTATTGTTTGTAATTTATATATATATAAAATAAATAAATATGATTTCCAACCCTCTCTCAACAAACTGCACGCTACTACACAATAATTTGTCATCAAAACTTTACAACAAAGTTCTAATGCAAGAAGACCGGCGGTAACTAATGAAATGTTTGCGATGCTATCACAACGACCTGCTTAATTGTTATGCAGATACCATATCATGCAATAATGTAATCACCATCTGCAGGTGGTGCACCTCCGTGAACATCCCAGCTGCATTGTCTGTGTACAAAGTGCATTGACAATGCAAAAGCGTGAATACAAACAATTCAATCGATAGTCGCTTCAAGAATACATATGAGACAATAAACAAACAATGTTATTTCGCAATATTATTTACTTTATCATAACGATAAAAACATTTTTTTATTGATTTGGATGTTTGTATTAAACTTTCCACGAGAAGTAAAACAAGTTCGTTAACTTTGAGAGATTGAGATTAAGAAGGATGCGGATAACAAGAGAATAAGAAGAGTAACAACCAGAACATCAGTGTCAACGTAGAAAATATTAAAAATAATTTACCGAAACCATTAATTTTAATTAAAAAAATCGCCAATGACATTTTAAATATTTGAAAAAAATTCTCAAAAAAATCATTTATTTAGCCATCAACATAATTTTTGTTATATTTTGACGAATGAGTATAATGGTAAATGATAAAGTGTGCCAGACATAATATTATTCCGATAAATATCATTATTTCTCCAATAAATTTAAAAATTAATGCTACCTTCAGTCAAAAGTTGTTTTGAAGCAACCATATCAAAATAAATGGTATTTGTTCAGTCAATTGTGTTGAAAATATCTAAAAATGCCGTCTAGACATAGTTTAGTGCTATTTACCAATTCTAATGTTGCCAATGCGCATTTCTCTGCCAAGACAGAACAGTATTTAGTGAAGTGTTCAATCGACCAAACCAAACACATAAGTCACTCTTCATTGTTAGGTGGCCCTTTTCCTATTGAGGATAAATCAAACATTCTATCTTAGATGTAAGTACGAACAAGACCCAGGAAGCAAAGGAAACATCTAGAATGGAATGTGCCAACATATTATAGATGATGTCATAGTGGTCGTAATAATAAAGCGCTTAATGGTTTCTGTTTATTATTTATCAACTATCTTTGTACAACTTCAAATAAATTTGTCATCCAATATTCAGCTTCACTAAATATTGCGTATATGCTGATGATGCGGCGCTAGTCAAATAGCAATGAAAAAATATCGAAAAAACCTTAAGCAGCACGATTTTTTTACGGAAATGGAATTTTTACGGAAAAAACGATGCGGGCATTATAATAAAAAACAAAAAAAATTATGCATAAACGATATCCACATGCCAAATATACTATCATGCTTTTAATAAAGGCACATACATTAGAGTGTATACACAATTTTATACAGCCCTGTAAATGTGGAACTATTTATTGAACTGGTACAGACGTATGTATATTTGGGGATAACTGTAGACACGCACTTGACATCGGATACTTACATAAAATATTTGAAAACGTCTACGAGCTATTGCGGGGAAAATTTACAAAATTAAATATTTCATCTCAATAAATATGTTTAAATAATGTCTTTGTCACTACCGGAATCTACATAATACTAGATGCGGAATAAAGTATTCGGTAAACTCTCGCAAGACAAATATAGGTAACATTCAAACAATCCAAAACTCTATGACAAAGCTTTTGGTAAGAAAAAGTATTAACTCAAAAAGAAGAGATATAAAATCATTATATGAGGTAATTAATGTATTACATGATCGAGGTATATTGTGGTTTAAAATTTTATGCCAAAATCTATTGCCGGTTTCCATATATAAAGAAAAATTAGATCACACACACAACACAAGATTTTACAAAATGAAGGTATGTTCATTTCAAAAAATACTAATTAATACGCCCAACGAACATTAACTTACCTTGTGTCTTGTATATTTGATAAGATGCCAATAGATATAAAAAGCGAATCAACCCGAACAACTGAACCACAAAAATGGTTCATTGGTCAAGATTTTCTATATTGCAATTGTTGATAAATACGTCAGTTTCCATAAAATGTATACATTTGTTTGTATAAACATGCCTATGAGAGGGTTTAAGTGTGTTGTGTGCCCTTGAGTATATTGTGTGTGTTGTATCTATCTACCTACACATGTTGTCTTTGCATTGTAGTCACTTGAAATGTTATTATTCTGTATCTATCTTCTATATTGTGGCTTATGTATGCTTTAGTATTATAATTAATATTCTGAACATTACCTGCTGACAAACTGCTTTGGTAGTTTAGCGGGTGCTTATAATGAATAATAAACTTAATAATTAGAAAAAAATATTCGAAGCCGTATAAAATTTTAATTATTGTGACTCTTGAATAGTTTGAAGACATAAAATTTTAACAAGAAAGATAGTTCGGAAGAGGAAGAAAATTAGTGAAATTGAAAACTCACTTTACGGAAAAGCAGGAAAAACTATAAATAGGTGAGCTCCGAAGTCAGAAATTTGGTAAAGATTTTTTCAGGTGTTTTAAGATCAACGCCAATTCAATTACGGAGTTTTAAAGTTTCAATATATCGGTTAGAGTGTTGGTTAATAACAAAATAATCTTTATACATCGTTTTATTTTATTATTGTTTGAATGCAACAAAACAGTGTTTACGTTTAACATTTTTTGAAAATTCAAGGCTTACATGTTTAAAAGTTATCTAACGAGAAGAGACATAATGTAAACATTTCCAAAAGATATTCCCCTCTTTAGCAAAACCTTTATTTTATCAACAGAACGTCAATGAAACAGTAAGAAAAACACTATAGCAGTCAAGCAGGTTCTGTTTTCCTTATATTTCCAACAAGGTTGTTACATCTGACTGGTCATTATTTTCATAGTTGAATAGTTTCCTATTGGAAGTGAGCAAGCGTGCACTTGAAAGATTGTATAAAGATAAACTTCATCACAGGACTCTTTATGTTAGTTTTACCTTGCTTTAGGTAATATATTTCCCCTCTAATGTGTTTTGAACTGTAGATTCACGTGCAGTATAAGAAATAGTGGTAAAAGTAAAAGACAGATAAAGGTTTTTATTCACTTTTCGAAAGTGAAGTTTATGACGGGTTATAGAATGAAAACTGTAATTAGAAACATATTACTGACTATAATATCTATACGACGGTTTAGAATCAGAATGACGTAACGACACGTAGAATTCTAATTTTACAGGAATACAAATTTAAATAGATATAAGATATAAATTATATCTAAATAAATTTTTTTACCAAGGACTTGATTATAATGCGGTTGTTCCGCAGAAATTAAACAATTTTTCCAATTTCAAAGTTAATTTTCAAGTTTTGTGAAACTACGTGGCAGTTAGTTCACAAAACTGAAATAAAAACAGAACTCGAAAATTATCGTTGAAATTTGACGAATTGTTCAAATTGTGTGCAGCAACCCGTCTTAAGAATAGTAATATTTATTTCAATCAAACCATTTTTTATGGTAGTTAAATCATTTCACAAAAAAAAAATTGAAAAAGAAATATTTTTTTAATGTTAGTTTACAATTGTATACTAAATTTTAACATTACCTAGCTATGTTACATTATTTTGGTTCTAACTTTAAATGATCAAAACGAACATCTTGAATAAGAATTAAAAAAATATATATTTATTTATTTATTATTTATTTTTTTTAAAAAGAAAGGCAAACATTCCCAGGTTACTAATAACCTGACAATATTTGAAAATCTCCTACTACCACCACAGTAAGCTGAAAATGTTGCTTGTGTTGTGATGGAGGACTTAGCCAGCCGAGGAATTGAACACACTACGCCTGGGTGGGACCCAAACGCGATGTCAACTCGGCCACCGACCGGTCATTACATTATAATATCGGTATCCATTGGTTTTTTAGCAAGTTACAGGGAGAACTTAACCTCTTTGTCTTTTTTTATAACCTTATGTGGTAAATACAGAATATAAATATATACACACATACACACACACATTTTTATTATCATGTAAGTACACAAAAGATATTTTTTTAAATTTAGCCCCCGCATTAAGGGGGGTGAAGGATGGATATGGGTGGGCGGTGGAGGGGGTTATCTTTGGGACTTGAATGGCTGAGGCATGAGATGCTTTGATTTGGATTTGAAGGATGTTTGGAGAAAAATGATTTGGCTAGTTCTACTAAGTATTTTTTTAGTGGAGGAATTTTCGTGCCGGAATTAATAATGCTGTTTCGGAATAACCAAGAACTTTTGGTGAATCTTCTAAGCAAAACATTTTGAAGGGTTTCCAGTCTCTTAGTGTTGCCTGTGGCCCAAATTGGTGCGGCGTAGGTATGATGGGTAATGATGGGAAATAAAAATATCATCTTGTAACAATTTTTTCCAATATTCTTACCGGCACCGGTAAGACAAGAGATACTGGGTTCGATTCCTAGTTGTGACCGTTATCTTTTTATTTTTCTGTTTCTTGTTCTATTTCGTTTTTCGTTTAGATTGTTTAGTATTATATTCTTCTTCAATTAAAAAAAATATAGTTTTGAAAAAAATCACTTTTTGGTTGATTAAGAAGATTACACGTAATTGAATCTTTATCTAGGCTTTTGTTAAAAGTAATCCGCAAAGTATAAAACTACGGTATAATATTACGTAGGCTTATAAGTTATATGCAATAAATCTGTCAGCTAAGTCTTTGAGGCACTTTTCTATATGATAATATCAGTTTAACGTTCTTTCATAAATTATAATTTCAATAATAAAATGTAACTCAGACATGTACCTCATACCCATACCGAGTCGTTGTGTGATAAACCGTAAAGGGAGTACATCAAACCGCCAGCTGATAGATGTTAACTGGATTTTATTCCCAAGATGAAGACAAACTTTGGCATTCTTCTCGTAAAAGGAAAGGCATAATAAACTTTTCCGCCTTTGGAAATTTACCAGATTTAATATCTGAAATAATTTTGTAGCATTTTGAGATAATTATTTAGCTGCGGTTTGCTTTGATTTAGTGAGTTTTTAATTGTGTTTAAATTTTAAACGGAATATCAAACATCACTCAACAAATGTATCGATTTCACCATCACTTAAATTTCCCGGCTGAGTTTGAAAGAATATAAATATTTCAAACATAATTTAATGATCTTTTGAAAACATTCTAAAAATTCTTAAAAATGTATCATTTTAACCTTTTCAAAAAACACACATGTTTTTGAAAGGACCTCAAAAGTCTTAATTTAATATTTTTATACTCACCGTAAAAAATTCACCATTCACCCTTTCTTTGCGAAAAAAATACCTTTATTTATTACGTATGAACCATTTCCTACGAATCCTCCAGACTGAAACGATATTTTTTTATTTGCACCCAGCTCAAAAGTCACCGCAGTATACGACGTAATACAATCCCAAAAAAAACTACAGCAATTAATTTTTGCAGATTTTTCGCTGGGCAAACACCGCTGCATGAAAATAATTAGGCAAAAAAATTAAATTAGAAAACAAAAACCAAAACCGCGCGAAACAAAAAATAATGCTAGCGCCGCGCCGCGGGCGAAATACACAGCGGCGCGTGGTGACTTTTGTTTTATATTAAATTCCATTTTTGTTTCGCATACACATAATCATTTGTTAAATCTATTCGCTAATGTCACTTTTGCTTAGCTTATTTGGAAAAGATTCATAATGTCAACCTTTAAAGATTATAACTTATTTGGCAACTATTTATTGAATACTGAGCTTCGTCTCGGAGTGGAAAGTTTTCAAAATAAGAAAGAGTACGTAAGTGGATGAAAACAAAGTCGAAAGCTTACAAATGACTATTTTATGTTTCAAATAATTTTCAAAGTTTGCATTTTTCAAACCCCACAAAAACTATCGTAATCTGGCGGAGTACGCGTGACGTCATACGTATCTCGGTTTTGTCGGTTAACATTAAATTAAATCCTATTCGGGTCTGTATGAAATTAACAAATCCCTATTTATTTAGCAAGATTTCGCAATGGACGACACCGTGTGAGCCTTAGAAGCGCAACTTGGCAAACAATTATTGGCATTCTTAATGCACCATTCTTATTGCTGACCAATTACAGGGCGTTTAATTCTCTTATGGTTTTAATTGTTTATAAATTATGATTTATACATATACATATACAGAATAAGCGTTTGTTGACCTGTATGATAATGTTTTTTTGTCATTATTGGATCATCAAGTGACCGAATAATACAAAAGCATAAATTTAAACGGAGAATGGAGTGTGTGGCATGACAGCTTCGCACGTCGATCCATCCTCTCTGCATACCTATGTGGTGAATTTAAGTAATGCTTTGTAGATTAAAATATTTTTACACATAGTTGTTGATTTAATATCTTAATTAAAAATATCACTAAAAAATAGCTATCGAGGTTTTCGTAAAAACGGAGTCTATCGTATTTAGTCCACGTTAGTAGATAGTTAGGACTTGCTTACTGAGTGGAAAATGGAAAACTACAAGCAAGAAAAATTTCAGTGTCCTTTTTTAAAGGTATATCTAATAATCTATATTAGTGGTGGTAATGTAGAAGTCAGGCTGTGCAGTGTGCACACTCAAAGAATCAATATGCA
Organism: Hesperophylax magnus; assembly: GCA_026573805.1. NCBI lineage: Eukaryota > Metazoa > Arthropoda > Insecta > Trichoptera > Limnephilidae > Hesperophylax > Hesperophylax magnus. The sequence goes on from JAIUSX010000014.1 coordinate 18,339,586, forward strand.
ATGTACTATATATATTGAATATAGTATTCGATGAACTCTTTTTTGTATAGGAAATAATCTTAAAAACCTTTGGAATATACATACTATACAACACAGTAAAAATACCATAACTTTGCTTAATTTTTTTTTCCTTTTCGAATTAAAAAAAAATTAACAACCTAAGTGACGTATAATCCCTTATTATTTCGTCAGTTTGACGGCATCTAAAGCTAAACTAAGAATCCCAAGCTTTAAAAGTTGTGCAAATTTCACAACGGCTTAACTTTTTTGTATTGCTGCTTCACATTTTAATAAATAGCAAATTTTTCTAAAAAAATATATTTTAAAACGATTCTAATAAAAAACAAAATATTTTCTACTTCTATTTCAGTGTTTTTCAACTTTTTATGGTTTGGTTGTTCCAATCCGAATGCATTGTCACCTAACACACTGCGCCCTTCTAGTGTGGGCCTGAGAAATAGTGGAGAATGACAAGGCTTATTCTAATTGAAATAATTTCCCGTCTGCCTCACTTATGAGGGCGGAAATAATTAAGCTGGAAAAAGAAAAATACGGAAAATAACATTCCCACCACAACTATCGATGCTTTAATTAAAATTTTAATTAAAATCTGAGGATTTTTCTTGCCAACTTGCGGTGTCAGTTCAAATGCAAAACTCAGAAATTTAAAGCGGGGCTAGATGTATTTTTTCGGTTCTCTCACATTCTATCTAATACTACCACAGATCCTTGAAAAATCAAATGATATTATAATTGTAGGATTTTTGAAGCCGAAAGCCTTATAAAATATATGCTTCAAAATTTTTTTTTTTTTAAAACAAATATTACTAACCTATGTATTATATTTTTTTGTTGACAAATTAGGGAAACGTCAAATAAATTCCTGTTAATAAACTAAACTTAAAACATCGTCCATCAAAAATTTAAACAAAAGAAATACCCATTTCAAATATATAATTATTGATTAAATAAAAATAAAATAATCATATGAATTCATATAAGATATCTAAGTATCATGGAGAAAAATGTATTGCTAGTCAATTCGGTATTCTAAGTAGGTATTCGTTATTATAGTAAAATACGGAATTCTAGGCGTTACCAATGACACCAAATTGACACAAAATCGTAACATTTTTGCATTACAAACACGAATATCCTAAGAGTCCTGGTAAGTCTACGGCAAATAAATCGATTCCTCTCCGTGTACCCAATTCAAACAATCTCCAGTTCCATATTTGAAAACAATTTAGAAAATTCAAAGAAAATTTGAGTTCATTACGCAAACATATCTCACATTACAGACAACCGAAATTAGTACGTTTAATAATTTACGAATGATATTAAAAACATTACATTCCGGACCTCGTTGTGATGAATTGCATAAATAGAAAAGATTGAAGCTGATGGGTATGATAACTCGATAGATGAAAACACTTCAATGTTACTAATTCATCGTTTAGAAAATTAAAATCTGGTGCTTACCGCTTACATTATAGTTGAATCGTTTTATTAATTTTCCAAACAATTTTAAATAAAATATTTTAATGTTAAGGTACTGTTTTTTTTATCGTAATTAAAAATTATTTACATCCGTAGGTTTCGGTCTTAAAAAAAATACTTATTATCATTTCGAATTCAGCAAAATTAATTAAATGTGAGGCATTTTAAAAATAGGAACTGATTTGTAAGACTATTTCATAGTTTTTCACATAAGTACATAAAAAAATAAAAAATGAAAAGAGGTTGCTACCAAAATAATTACATATTAATTGCGTAAAATCGTTTTTTTAATTAAGTTTTTTTTCTGTTTTATTAGCTCTATTTTATAGGTTCGTCAGATCTTTTAAGATAGTTGTGTTTTCATTGACACTTAACAATCAGCACGTAAAAGGAACATATGAATCTATGCAACCACTAAAAGTTTTCATATTTAAATAACAATTATATTTGCAGAAAGATTAATTATTTTTTGCATTAATTATTAAAAATAGTCTGAGACCACTGATACGTTTCATGTACTTTTGGGTCGCTTGAGAATTTCTTAAGAGGAAGCTACAAGCCAAAAATGTGTATATTTTTGGTATACCTTATATCGTAGGTAATAGGCATTATAATCGCTTGACAAACGGCGCCTAGAAACGCTCGATTTTAAGCAAAAAACTGTTTTTTATTTATTTTGTAAATAATTTTATAAGAAAGCAAAAAAGTTGATCAAGTGAAACTGTCACAGATAATCTTAGCTATAATACTGTATTTTTTTAAAAGTTGTTTCCTTTATGCGTTCATACATTTCTATTGAAAAAATGTTTTTTTTAGTAGTTTGCATTTATATTTTTTATTGAGTAATTTAATTTTTTATTTGTATTCTATTCGAACAAAACGATAGGAAAACCTTCAATTTATCTAAAGCATATTTTTTGGTATTCATAATGTACACGTTTTAAAGATTAATCAAAATAGTGATTTGGAATTAAGCTTCGCCTTAAGAACAATATTGTGACAGTTATTTTTTCACTCTAGTATTATAAACCGGAGTTTAAACAAGAATATATACAAAAAATGTTGAAAATGCTGAAGAATAATGTATCCACATAATGTCATTGTAACTCGCACATACTAATAAAAGTTTACCATATTTTTACATTTTCTTACCTAGTAATACATACTCACTTTGATGTTATATATATATGTATAATAACTTTTTATATATATTTTTTTAATTCTTTTCTCCTAACTATGTATTAAATTCTTTACATTTTTTGTTTTTTTTTTAAATTCCTTTATATTTTAATCTTTTGATATAAAACTCACACATATAAAACATCATCAGTTAATTTTTTTTTATTACTACATTGATTTCGTAATTGAATTTAAATATATACATATATACATTTAAAAAAAAATGTATATACTCCATATATTCTTTTAAGCTCTATACTCCTTATTTTATTTTAAATTATATACTTTTTATACTCATTTTAATTTCTTCTATATTTCATACTTGATTTATTATTTTAATGTACTGTACATATAATCAACCATCACAACACGGGCATGTGCCTAGTTTGGTGGTCTAAACATATCTAATAATTGTAATAACCATGTCACTCAATAACGAAAAAAATTAAAAAAAAAAAACAAAAAGGCTAAAAAACAAAAGATATTAGAAGAACGAGATGTGCTATCAGCAGTTCATACTGTGTGGAATTGCTTTGCCGAGTGTCGCCGGTTTTGTTCACCATTACTACTGCACACCTTCGCTTACGCTAAGGTATCCGCACTAATACATAGAACAGATTTCTCTGCGTACACGTCCCGATACCGTTCAAAGTACCCTAATTAGGTAGTACTCCGCCTACGGTCCGGAGGACAACATAGCATATCTCGTTCTTCTAATATCTTTGGGCTGCACCAAATGCAAAGATATTTTTTTACTAGTCCGCACCTGAACTGGGTTTAAATAAAATACCTCATTGCAATAAAATAAATTGTTCCTCTGACCCAAAGCCATAAGAAAAGTTATAATTATTTCTTAGTCCCAGAGATTTGTAGTTATGGATGACTGCAAAAGCTCCTATTATAAACTTCTTCTAAGTGTTTTCTTATAAAAATAAATAGGATTGTTATCTTCGGTCACGGGGGAAATCTGTTCCATAGTATTTGCAAACTTTAACACAGCTTTTTGTTGAGCACTTTAACCGAGCAATCCGAGTAGTTTTACGTAATCTCGGCAGTTCGGAGAACTTGTTCCCGTTCAGACAAAATATGAAAGTTTAACTTAGAGATTAAAATATAAAAGAAAACTAATAACGATAACTTTACTCGACTTTAACTGGTTCCGAAGTATATTCTGTGTGAAATTTCTCCCGCAAAAGAAGTGCAGCGATACATTGTTACGGTTCTTAAATGGTGGAATAAAGTTTTTGTTTTAATGAAATCTTTGCATTATATCAAGCAGTGCATAGGGTATTAAAGATAATTGAGTAAATTTTAATTAACAGGATTTATGAAGAAGCCTTTATACCAACATGTGACCACTGAGGAAAATATGAATTTAATTAATATGTTGTATGTTGCAACAGTCGCAACAATGCAGTAGTTGCTAGTAAAAAGGTCGAAAAAAGCGCAGCTAGCAGTCCGCAGTCGGTTTCTAATTCCGTCTCTGTCTGGTTTGGAACAAGCAGACGAGAAATGAAACTTTAGATACTGAATGAAGAGAGACGTTCGACAATATTATGAATGAGGAAAACAAAAAATATACAAGGACTATGAAAGCGTACCTAAGCCTATGGAAGAATTCGGGGACTCTTGTTTGGTTTGGAACCAGCAGAGGAGAGATGAGAAAGTAGGTAATGAATAAAGAGAGAGAAGTTTAATCGTATTATTAATGAGGAAAAAAAATACAACGACCATGAAAGCCTACCCAAGCATATGGAAGAATTCGAGGACTCTTGTTTGATTTGGAACAAGCAGAGGAGAGACAAGAACGTAGGTACTGAATAAAGAGAGAGACGTTCAACCGTATTATCAATGTGGAAAACCAAAAAAATACAAGGACCATGAAAGCGTATGGAAGAATTCGTGGATACCTCGGGAAGAAGAAGTTGGGATGGCTCAAATAAACAAACTAAACGCTTGGAGCCGAAGACTATGGCATCCCTTATTGAGGTATTTTGTGAGACTGAAGATAATGGGGATTCATGGCTATTCAGATCTGATCACCAACCACGGCTGAAGCTATTTCGAGAATCTAAATGGTGTTCTTTCACCAGGGCGATCTGGGAGTGTGTTCCACCCTGGAACGTGCTGAAAGTACACTGTATATTATTTTTAATTAATTGATTGTGAAATAAAACAAAACAGTAAAATAAAATTTAATTGCGCACGCCGGGATTTGATCCGCAACCACGAAGCCGTCATTATCGGTCATATTATGTTTTCGTATTGCCTTGCAAATAGATATATTAAGGTAATATTAATTATTATAAACCACATACATATATGAGTTCTAATCAATTAATAAAAAAAGTCTACTGTGCTGTTTAAATGTTTAATGTGCAAACAAACAAATACGTCAATTATTTTTTTTTAAATGTATTTCATAAATTTTATATTAATGTAAGGACCATGTAATAATAAATTATAATAATAAAATACCAATAATTAATTATTAAAAAAACATTTCACCCGACATGTGTTTTGGCGTAACCTATATATTGGAGAATATACGTACCATCCATTCCTGTATCCATCCTTGTTCGATTTCAAAACCTTAGAAGCACCCTAAAAATATTTTTAGGCAAACGTGGTTTTTAACTAATCTCTGGAACTATAATTAATACACATAATCTATAACTATATGTGCCTAACAAGTGTACTCACAGGAGATCTCGTTCACTTTTTTTATACCCCGAAATCGAGGACTTCTGCCTATCGGAACGCGCCAATCACCAGAGCCAAATGCTTAATGGTTCTGCATTGATCTATATCACAACATTGTAAAACTGCACCCATGACCTTTTATACATACATTATATCAAAGTTGTAAACTTTACCGTAATATATAGGTGCATACCCGTTTTTTTGGAGAAAATGAATAAATAAAAAACATATATCTCACACTTACCATAGTAAAAAGACAAGATCCGAAGAGTTATGATAATTTGACAATACGGTTAAGTCAATATTGTCACCTCCCACAGGGCAGAGCTGGGCTAGACCGGGACTTGTCCGCTCAGACTACAAGATTCTAAGGAAGTCTGTTTGCTTCACTCATGAATAATTTAATAGTACAAAACACTGTTCGGAAACAAACAAAGCGCTGAATTTGTCTTGGGTGTTAGGAAAGCGTAGGGATGTGACAGTGTATAGACGCTGTAACCCCCGATATCAAGGATATCGATACCGATGTTTGCGACAGGTTTTTTAAAGTTGATGTTTTTATACGTAGAAATTTTGCTTAGAATAAGGAATTCCAGTCAATTTTGTCAGCTTAAATACAAGTATTTTTATTACAAATATCGATTTCATAAATAATTATCAAAGTTTTAATTTTTCCGCCTTATGTCCGCCAAAATGATCGAAATCTGGTGTGGTTCGCGTGACGTCATACGTACCTCAGTTTTGTAAGTTAACAGTGAGGTCAATCCTACTCGGGTTGATGTGAAATCAACAATTCCCAATTTAAATATTTAAAAAGATTTCCAAAAAGTGAGTTTACCGGCTGGCCAATCAAAGGTCTTACGGTTTTAATCTTTTTTAAATGGCGATTTACGAATTCTAAGTATAATTAAAAAACTTTTTTATTCAGAATTGGCATTTGTTGATCTATATTCTATATGCATACATGTTTTTTTAGCTACAAAATTTTTCACTCAAGTTCATTATTATGTTTTAATATTAGAAAATGTAGTGCTCAAAAAACATCCACAACAAATCGGTAAAAAACGTAACGGTTAATATTGTGGTGTTTTTTAAATATCTTTTATTTGTGATTATATTATTTTCTAGGTAGATTAATAAATTTAATACATATTACCTACCTACGTTTTTTATTGAAGTTATAAAAAATATTTCAGATTTGATATCGATAATTCGTGGTGGAATCTCATTACTATGATTAATTAAAACCATTTTAAACTTCTTTTCCACCTATTTTATTTCTGACCTTTACCAGTTTCAGCCTATTTTGACTATCTTCAGACTGATACAATTATTCTTTAAACTATGCTTTATATACATACCTTTTTAAGGAGGAGTGGTTAATATGGGTATGCTAATTATATGGATTTTCCCATCTTCGTTATTGTGTCGTGTTTCACAGCTGAGTTTCCAATTATTTGGTTATTACCAGCAGGCATAATTGCGTTGGTTTGATAAATTAATTAACCATTTATTTAGGAAATACCTTATTTGAATCGTTTTCACACAATAGATGAAATTATTTGCATTTGAAATTGTTAGGCAGGTATCTATTGCTAGTATTATTATATTACTGATAATTTGGGATTTTTGAAAAATATCAATAAAAATGTTCATGGTGGAATTCCAGTTTAATATAACTGAAGTGTACAAAGTTCTATAGGTTTTAAATTTAAATCTTAGGGCATTTTAAATTTTCGGGGATTTTTTTACATTCTGCAGAAAGTTGGAGTTTGTTGAAGAGTATGGTTGGAAACTACCTCCACACCTTGTTCAGATTATTGTCTATCGGAATGATCATGGTTAAATTCAAAGCATCATCGATTCGATTCTAGGCGATCCTAACAACACTGGATATCTTATTACTATCTAGTAAATGATGCATTTCTACTTTACGATGTTTCTCACAACTAATATCGTCCCTGCGCGTGTCTCGGGAAAGTTGTTCCGAAGGGTGGCAGTGGAAGTTGGCTAGTTGAAGGATGGGGGTTGATTGGCATACTGCGGTTCGAAAGAGGGTGTCGGGGCGAGATAGTTGGGGTCTCGGGCTCCTATTGGGGATGGATCTAATTCGGTTTAGTGGTCCTACATGTGACAGTGTTATTAATTTTATATATCTTACGAACAAGATATACCGAATTATTAGTGACAATTAAAAATATATATATTGCTTACAACAAACAAACCAATTGCTATTGTACGCTCAAACTCTATTTTACTAAAATGACAAAATAATATTGATACAAAGGTCATTTAAAACACATAGGTACCAAAAAACAACAAAAATAGTTTTTCGTGTTTACCAATACATGAGCTAACGCGTCAAATTGTACGACTTTTGCGAGCCGTGGGGTCGGATATTACTACCGTTCTCTAAGCCCCCATGAAACCGAAATAACCGAATCTTTGGATTTGTGATAAAAATGATGAACTAAACACGAAATACTGAATAAAAATAGCGATATTTTATTTTTTTTTTTATATTGAATACCTCACAAGAGTCCCAACTGCTCCCGTCTGGAGCCAGTGAGACTATGGCATCCCCAATTGGGGGATGTTGTGAGGCTGAAGGTAAGTGGGGAAGGGAAAGAGGAAGGTGGGGAAGTACCTGGCTATTCAGATCTAGTCACTAAACACGGCTAAAGCCATTTGGAGCAACGTTTCAATTCTGAATGGTGGTCTTACACCAGGGCGATACTGGTAGTATCTTCCACTCTGGAACGTGCCGCAAATATACTATATATTATTTTAATTAATTAATTGTGAAATAACACAAATTAATCAAATAAAATTTATTTGCGCACGCCGGGTTCGAACCCGCGACCTTCGGAATGGCAGTCCAATGCGTTACCACTGGACTATGCCGGCCGTCGAATATCGATATGTAACAACATTAAAAAATGAATAAAATTCACTAGAAGGTGGGAAGTAATTTTCTAGTAGGGTTTTTTTGGCATATTATAAGCCGTTTTGAAATTTTCAATAGGCTCTATAAAAGGCAATAAACCTTTTTGAATTGAGTTACAAAAACGAAGAGGTTGTCTAACATTTCAATATTTAATAAAATTTTCTGAAGCCACAGATACAAATTAACTTTATTTCTGAAGAAGCAAATTAAAAAATATTTTAAGTTTCAATATTTTAATATCATAATAAGAATTATTGCAGGTTGTACTTTCAGTCAAAATGTTAGTTTCCTCGAGTCGGTAAGCACCAGGCTTTTGAGTGTAAGAGACATTTCATTGCATGTTTGGTTACGACAGGACTAAAATAATTGGATGCGTACAGATAATATAATAACTTGTTTGGGAAACTTTTGGGGGAACTGAACTGTAACGTGATGGAAGTTGGAGCTCTCCCCGAGAAGGATGATACCTATTGTAATGGTGATACTTAGTCATAAGTCTCAATATTTTTAGCCAGTTATAATTCTTAGCTGTATGTTACTAGTTAATTATAAATCCTACAGTTATCGTGGTGGAAATTAGATCTCTCCGTGGAAAGAATGATACTTATTGTAATGGCGATACTTAGTCAAGTCTCAGTATTTTGAAGCTAGCTTTAAGTCTTAGCTGTAAGTAACTAGTTAGTTATAAATCCTACAGTTATCCTGGTGGAAATAAGATCCCTCTCATGGAAGGATGGTACAAATTGTAATGATGATACCTAGTCATATGTCGTATTTAGTTGCTAGCTATAGGTCTTTGTTGAAAGACACTAGTTATAAATCGTACAGTTATCATGCTGGCAGTTGGAGCCCCCCGTGAAAAGGATAATGCCTATTGTATTGTAATCATACCCAGTCTTAAGTCTCAGTATTTATTTGCCCGATTTTAGCTATAAGTAGTAGTTGTAGATCACTAGTTATAAATCTTAGTTGTAAGTCACTAGTAATAAATCTTAGCTGTAAGTTACAAGTTATAAGTGATAATCTATATGTTAAATAAATTAAGTTTTAAAGCGACCTTTGGGTGATTTTCCCATGAAAACGACGCTATACAAATAATCAAATAATTACTATTGTGCATTTCTTAACTTAAGTGGTTAACCGCTAACCCTCTTACAGCAAAACAAATCGTGTCACAAATAAAGTTGAACCGGTTAACCATCTTATAGCAAAACTATTCGAATCTTGCAAATGACGTCACAATTGAGTAGTGGAGTTGCAAAACCCGCTTAGGAATTTTTTGGAATTTGGAATGGAAAAAGTCACGAGAATCTGTTTTGGAACACTTAATATAAAGAGAATAATACCTCTTATGCTAAACATTAAAAAATATATTATTCCTACATTTAGCGAAAAATATTAACATTAATGTTATTTTTTAATTTAATTTATCTCTTGGTGACTGCAAATATAAATTATATCTAAAATTTAAATTATTAAAATAACATATTTTCAATAGGTTCCATATTGGTAGAAGCTCTCAGTACTGGTGGTTGACCAGCACCATTCAGAATGAAATAGTTACTTTCAGGCTCTTTAGCCGACAGGTATTACACGGTATTTATCGAACAGACATGAATGGCAAAGTATTATCAAATCTTCCACTCCCCATCTCCTTGCCCTTCCCACTTCCGTCAGACTACCTGCTATCTATTAAAATAAATATTACAATTTCGACAAATCGCATTTACTTAAATATTACACTTTGAGGTTTTAGACTTGTAGAAAAAGTGTATAGGTGTCGCACATTAAAATAAAAATGGCTTTATTAGTTTTTAGTCGAATTATGATACAGTTAAATATGACCGAAGTTAAAAGAGTTGAATTAGCTCAGTGATAGAGCAAAGCCCCGGCAAGGTAGAGGTTTAATTCTTAGATGCGACCAAATATTTTCTGCTTCAAATTTGTCGTTGGATAGTCGTAAAATCTTCAATGTTTAAATTCATTTTTAGTTTGCCTCTAATGTGTACACTGGAAGCCATTAATAAAATCCTAAAAATATAATATCCGAAGTCAAGAATTCACAATTCGTACCATTAATATATGTAACTTAAGGTTTAAATTTAAAAGTTTTTTCTTCAAATTATTGAAAATTCACTTTGTGGCACCATTTTATTAATGAAATAATTAACATCGGAAAAGTTTCAAGTTGGGCAAAGATATCGATAAGCCCGAAGAGTTAATACATGAATATTAATATATTAGAATAACGTTATAAAAAACCGTGCAGTTTTATATTTTTCGTGTATTTGACATTTTTTTAATTTTAGATTTTGAAGAGTGTCTGCTTCCCGCTTTAATGAAGCATTTCAAGAAGGTCATAGCACATTACCTGTCGATCTTTGAAGAAATATTGTAGATGCCAAAAGTGGATGACCAGGACAGCCAAAAATAAAAATTAGCTTTTATTTTAAACGGAACAACTCGGAAAAACTGTTCGTGTTGTATTTTAAGTGTGTTTGTAGAAAACAGCTACACTAGAAATTCGCCGTGCACTGTGCCCGCTATAGTTTGGGCGAGATTTGTATTGGAAAAAGAGAATTTAGTTTTTGGCAGATCAGTCGATTTGCAAGTCAATTGACTATTTACCAATAAAACTCGTCCATCGCGGAAAATCGAACGAAATTCAAGTGGATGAATTGTTAATGATTTTTTGTTATATGATTTTTTTTAAAATCTAATTTTTCAATATGCCAATTCATCAACGTTGTTAGAATTTAAAACTACGAAACTACAACCATATTTTTTATTCTGACAAAGATAAACTTAATTTGATATAATATTTGTAACGAGTTGCATTTTTTATACGCATTCTTCATTAAGTATATAAAAATCTATTACAAAAGTTAGCAATTTTTTATGCATGTATGTAATTGATAGTTTATATTTATTAAATATGAAATGTTGTACATGTAAAACGTTAAAAATCTAAATCAAATCATTCCATAAAGTTTGTATCCATTGCTGAGTATTCATAGGCCTGCTTACTTTTCAATCTTGCTATTTTATATCTTTGAAATCAAATCCAGGGAAAAACGTTTGTCTAACACATATTTCAATTGATCACACATCACCAGTCCACCAGAACGTCTTCAGGTAGACAGATATAAAATAAATTGTACAAGATCATTGTAGGAAGGCACAATCAAAATAATATCCCAGTTTAGAATTAAGCTTAACCTCACCTACCCTTACAAAACTTAGTGTACCGCGTGATTTTGATATGAATATCCCTTTATATTATCACGGGTAGATGCGGGCATATATTTCACTAGACATTTGGGGACAGGGGATGCAAGTGAAGGCCGCGCTGTAGAGCCATTATGTCTCTCAGCGGGGAGGATCTGTTCACTGTACGGGGAAGATTTTATCCCTTTACTTCAGCGCGAAGTGCAAGGCTCCGTTTTATTGTGTCGGTGCCTTAGTAAAATAGTTTATGTAATACTAAGCACAGGCCTAATGCTGTGTATAGTTTTCAATTAATGTCGTTTTTAGCTGTTTCCACCTTTAACTATCTTATTATGGTCGTAAAAATTTGTTGGAAAAGCTGAAATGTATTGGAAACCAAATAAATAAGACCAAAAAAAAAATCGTGTTCATTAAAACATACCTTTTCCCAGCGCGAACTATTAGAAAGATGCTTAGATTATTTTTTGACACTTCACGAAGGTACATATTATTTTTAAAATGCAATTTTATTATATAGTATTATAACGTTGACCTGATTTGCCAAAGTTTCGCTTTTTTGGCCATATCTTCCAATCTAGATTCTTAATTTAGTAGTTTAATAATAATAGCATGTGCTCATTATTTTATGCTTATCCATTTTTACGAGGTATGCAGTCATTTTAAAAATAGAAAGACCGTAGTCCGATGTAATGTGACGATATTTTACTTAAAGTTTATTGTATTCATTTGATTTTTTTTACTATTTATGTTTCTTGATTTAACGACAATGGTGAAAAAAACAGGTAAGTATATCATTTATTTTTTGAAATAACACGATTCACACCTACAAAGACCTGAGTTAAGGCTGGCTAAGTCCTCCATCACAACACAAGCAACATTTTCCTATTATTGTGGTGGTAGTAGGATATTTGATATTATTGTAAAATATTGTCAGGTTATTCGTAACCCGGGGATGTTTGTCTTTCTTTAAAAAATCTATCAAAAAATACCTTCGCGGTATTTATAGGTAAAGAGCAGTACTCGGTCGTTCTAGTTTTAAAAAGAGATTAATCAAATATATTTCGAAAATGACTTAATATTGTTAGTTTTTTAGTTATTCTGTTTTAGTTGTATGGCGGTGATAGAAGACTGTCCCATAGCACATTTAACCAATCAGAACAAGAAACAATTCATAATAATGTTCAATAGTTATAATTGACCGAACTTCTCAATCAGTTATTTGACCAAAGGAAGCGGGCTAACTTAGTTGTTTGTCCACCGAGGGCTGTCCAGTCAGTCCACTCAAACATTATTTGCAGTGTGTTCGAGTTTCCTATCGAACTTGTTGGCTAATTACCAAGTCAACAATTTCTCGACTGTTCAAATAACTACCTTTCTTGTCATACAACAACAACTGTCTCTAACCAAACAAGTCTACAATACAGTGATAAACCGAGAAGAATTGGATTTAGCGGGTACACACAATATTCTCTAGTCTGGATAAATATAGAATTAGAGGGAAGATTTTCATTTGTTTCTGCCACGAGAAAAGTAAATGTTTTTAAAAGCATGTAACAATAGCAAACTGATTTCAGAGTACAATCCTTTTTCAGGTACAAATATTTATTTTAATAAATAAATTAATTCAGTAAATGATAATTTGCTAACAGCGTGATTGTTTTACCTTTTCAAAAAAGCTTTTTTGAAAGCTAAAACTTGTTAAGTACAGGCCAAATTTATTGTGCTTAGAGAGTGAAGTCGGTAATCGTTGTTAGTTTGGAACTCTATCCAATGGGTTATCTCTATACTTACTTATAAGAAAACACGTTAAAATCTAATAATGTAGGAACATGTTTCGTAAAACGGAAAAACTCTTGAACGATAATCTCTTACCATCAAGTTTGAACAGTTTTTTCTATCGGGTTTTTTGAGTTATAAGAACAATTTTAAGCACGCAACGACAAATCGATCAAGAGCTTTGAAATATTAATTTAATTGTCAAAAAATATGATATGATAATATATTGCTTTCTTCATTTACCTTGTACAAAGGTACAAAAATGAAATATTTGCCTTGTAACTCGGTTGCAATAGGATATCCATTATAGTTATAAATAATATCGCACTCCGTTCATATTATAATACGATTGTACAACTTACCACTTTATATAAAAATTACATATTTTCAACACTTGAAATAGATGTAGGTGTTCGATATTTGGCCGATCGAAAACTGACAAACCCAGTTCCATTAATCTCAGTGTATTACGGAATTCATCTCCGTTAGGAATTATTTGTTACCGCCGAGGGATTTATTGATAATCTAAGGGCGAGTTCCATTAGCGGTCGGTATGCAGGTAAATAGTCTTGAGATCAAACACGCCCAATGATGGTACCGGGCGATCCAACTCGGGGAGAATGGATTGTGGCTTAATGAAACCTCGATCTGTTAAATAGAGGGTAATTTAAAAACCCAAGATCTTTTAAAAGTCATGTAATTCGATAATACACGGTAAGAGATTACTAAGATTACTAATAATTGCATTTGTTACACACTTTCGAAGAGTTTTTGTACCGTAACATAAAGTAAGTATGTGAAATTTTTTTACTTGAATCGTCTGGTTATTCGAAAATACAGATCCGGAAAATAGGCGATACCGACCCATGAAGGGTAATAATAATAATTGGATTACACCTCAAGGGCGCTTAACAACTTAGTTTATACATTTAATGCATTCTTATGACTTATAACTTATTACTTGTGGCTTATAACTAAGTTTATTAGCTACTGACTTATAACATGGACCAATGGTCAAATTCATGATTTATTATATGGTGATCAACAATTTTACATCAGATGATCCAAAACTTAATACATAGACTCTCACTGAAAAGGATGCCAATAACCTATCCCAATGCTCCAGTTTTGCCCATTGATTTGACAAAGTTAATCAATATAAAGTGAAAATGTATCTAAGTTTCACCTTTGCATATGGAATATGTGGGATTATAATATTTTACTTCAATGTTAATACGGCACGCTCAATGGCATTAGTATCGCTGAACAATTCTAAGTATTATGATAAACACTTGGAGAGTTAGTTGGTCGGAGGTGACTCTGATAATTCCCACCGGAATAACGCTATTAGCCCCTTCCGGAGCGCACGTCACAATGAACATCCTGTTCATGAATAGTTTATAGATCTGGCTCTAAGGTATCCAACTACCTGGCTGGGTGTGTTAAAATACTTTTAAAGCTCTGAAAAATCATTAACTTGTATAATCACCAAATGACATGTTAGTATTAATAATACGAACAACAAAATATATTCAGAGCTGCTATGAAGCAAAAGAAAATATGATGATATACTTTGTACGATTTTCACCAGTACTAGGAAGTTATGGTTCGATGATTCTACCAAAAATATGTGTTAACTAAGGATATCAATATCATAAGATTGGTTGTTAGTAACGCTTCCAAATAAAACACATTGTAGTGCCTTATCAATCCGGTAAGGAGTTGGATACTGGAAACTGGACACTGGACATGTATGTATAAGGTTCAGAAGAGTGATAAAAGATATGCTGTTTATTGTTGAAAGGTTAAGATTTGCACAAGTCAAAAATATAAAATTTTGCGCAGAACAACACACGCGTACTCTGGACATGTTCATCCGCAAAGAAATGATTTTTTTTGTACGCAATACAAATTTTAAGAAGATTGGGAATTTCGACTTTTTCAAATTTGCCTTGAATTTGTCACGAGGTTGAAAAGACGAATAAGCATTTTTTTTAAATTACTAAGAAGTGATCAATGAACACAAAGTACATATCGTTTTGTATTAGTGATTGACGAACTGGCAGATGCAATCTATTATCCATAAGTTGATAAAAGTCTGTCTATCCCCATGGTTAGTGATAGGATAGATCATTGTAGAAATATAAAATATATATTTGTTCAGCGCCCTTTGGTGATTTTTCACAAAAAAACGCAATACAAACCATCCAAATATTATTATTATTTTTATTACACTTTTGTAATAATACCTTGTAATATTATTATAACTATCACAAGTTAAATATTCTAAACAAAATTTTTCACAATTACCATTAACATAGCTAGTCAAAATTTAAAAAAAATCGATAAAAATCTTCATTTATTGGTGATATATTTTTGACTTGTCAAATATTATTATTTTTGAAGATATCATATGTCTCGACGCCATCTAGTGAGAAATTAAGCACGAACAAAGCCTTTCCTACAAAAAATAAAGTTGGTTGTTTACAGGTGGAAAAAATATAATAAGCAGTAATTGTTGATTGAGGTACTAGTACATATTGAATCATTTGGCGGGTTGAAAATAAGCCGAGATAGCTCAGTGGTTACATAGCACCTGACCAGACATCAAAAGGCACGGGTTCAATTCCCTATGGTGGCATTCATTTTTACTCGAGAAATATTTTCAATTTGTATTAGTTATTTCATCCGACTAATTATTGCTTATAATTATAATGAATTAGAGAGATAACACAGATACACTTCAATAACACACTTATATCGTTTTAATTTTCAGCGTTTTAAACCCCATCTATGCTACGATAGGAGAAAACTAAATATAATTGATAAATAATATTCCTGTCAATTTCATAACGGATTGAGACAACAGTCGTGTTTGCGATCGTGGTATTTCCTCCCACGCATTCCACACATCCCGCTGGCTTATTAATATTCCCCGGTTCACACCTTCTGTCCGCTTCAAAAAATTGACGCATCGGGTCGGTTTGCTTTTCGCGCCGCCAAATTCTTTTCGTGGAGGCCGACCACGTTCCTAGGGGTAGATGGAAAAGTCATATAGCAAATATACCCTCGTCACACCCTTGAGTCGGCCTACATCCCGATCCCACCCACACCCATACCTCTCAAGCGGCTGTTCAAATAAACGACAAGAAGTTAAGGGCGCGATTTTATTACCACCTTTCAAGGTAAATAATGCATAGCGTCGGTCATGTCAGTACCTATATATACGGGGAGAAAGAAATCTGCATAAGGACGGTTTCGATTATATTTTCTGCCCACTCAAAATTATTTGTCACGCGCATAGCAAACTTAATTCGTAATGTGAGGGCGAGAAAATGAGAGTGGAAATTAAATCCGAAAGGGTTTTTATTAAGGATGCTGTTTTTAATGAATAATAGCAACGAAATATTCCCTCGATAAAATTGAACGAATCGTTTTCAATAATGAATTTCACCCACTTAATTTATATAAATTATGAAATGTAAAATACTTATCAATTCAGTATGAAGCAATCAGTTGAATGGGTCATTGAATTGGTTAAATTTATTCTAATAATGGTAACAAAATTTTTTATCTTTTTATAAATTGCGAAAATTAAATAATCTAGTTCACGTGTTTAAAAATGCTTGATGTATTCATCATCAAAACTGAATTTAAGATCATCATATTTTTTACCATTTCAAACCTGATACCACATTCAATCTAGGTTATGGAAGAAATCAGTCCCATTCAATCACTTCACAACAATGCCCTTAATTGACAAACATTTTGATAAATTTATCTCGCTGGGAAGGAAGATCTGAAACCTTCGTAAAGCGATAAAACCCTTCCATGTAGACGGGCCTTAGAGTAAAGATTGGTCCACAAATAACCCCATGGTCCAGACTGTTTGTCCGCAGAGTCTTCCATCTGGGAACAGATTTATGGTTTCTTCTTTCACTGCCTGCTTGTATTTGAAGATTCGAGAAATTTATGTCGCATTGTGTTCCGTTTTGTTGGATGTAGATTTGCATTTAAATGAAGGAAATTATGTGCGGATATGGAGCCCATAAATTTACCGACCAAACATGAAGTTAATTAGTATTTATGGATAAAGCGTTATGTGCAAATATCAATTTCCATACTAACCAACACGTGTTAAGGAAATTTAATTAATTTTCATGCCTTTAGCCGTTATTGTTATTTTATACGAAAACTCAACTAAGAACTGTTAAAATTTTAATTAAAAGTATCTTAGGAAAGAAAAGAAAAATATTTGTCTTGAAATTAAGTTCCTTAGCTTCTAAAATTTGTGTTGAAATTAAGTACCTTAGCCTCTAAAATTTGTGTTGAAATTAAGTACCTTGGCCTCTAAAATTTGTGTTGAAATTAAGTATCTTAGCCTCTAATATTTATGTTGAAATTAAGTACCTTATCCTCTAAAATTTGTGTTGAAATTAAGTATCTTAGCCTCTAATATTTATGTTGAAATTAAGTACCTTAGCCTCTAAAATTTGTGTTGAAATTTATTACATTAGCCTCTAAAATTAGAAAGTCGTTTATGAACGCAGTAGTTATACTTCATTTTACAGTGTTTCATTATAAAGATAGTAAATTTCAATAAAAATCCAAGTTTTTTTTCCATAAATATGGGTAAATCTAAAAACTTCCTAGATTCCCTCTTTTTTCAGAGTTTTTTTTTAGATGAAATATCTACACATATCATTCTACTCAATTTGTGAAAATAGTTAATAATATCAGCAAATAATGTTTTTTCAAATAGTTCCTGGAAAATTGAAAAAAATATAGATATTATACACGTAGGAGAAGATCTCGGTTATGATTGAAATCCATCCGGTATTTGTACTTCGGTATTTGTGATGTTTGCGCAGACCCGGTACGCTTACTGAGGATTCCCGACCAGATGATCAATCTCGGAAATGACTCTCAAACTGATAAAAAAATAAATAAGACTAAATTATTTAAGAGAAAATAATTAAGGTTTACGTAAATTTAATGTTTTTACAACTCGCTATATAAAAGAAATACTAAAATTCTATTCTTAAAACTTGAATGTCAGTTAATAGTAGTGTAGTTCTATTTTCTACGGCAGTTGTCTTCTCCACAACGTTGATTAACATGAGTATTTTCATAATTTTCTTATATATTCCGATTAATTCGAATCAAGTCGTTTTTATATAATTTGCAATAAAGCTTAAGTTTGAGAAGTGGATAATTATTAATTTAAAATAAATGAATTTAGGATTAGCGAAGTTCCATTACATCAGGAACAGATATTGAATCTTTTCTCCTAAAAGTTGTGTAGTTCCGAATCAGTTATCACAGTACTGTACACGAAGTTTCTCAAAAAGGGTCTTGTATAAATTTGGTTTTAAAAAACCCACTGCTGAAGTAGTGTGATAACTTACACTGGTTGAGAAACTCTGAGTTAGGGGTTGTTCGGTAACCCCACTATTCGAGGTTACTCCCTCCCCGCGCCCGAACTTGCATTGCGCGATCAAACATAGAACTTCCACCGGAAAGAAAACTCTATTTGCAAAGAAGCGTCCAAATTTGTGTCGGTAAACTCTCATAGGAGCGTGCCATATCGAATATCACTCAAAATTGTGCATTGTTGGAAGGCTTTTATCGACTTGATTTTGTAAATAATAGTACCTCATGGATTTTGTTTGCTACAAGATTAGAAAAATAAGGTAAAACAACCATTTCTTCAAATTTTTCAAATTCACTTTGTGGCACCATTTTATTAATAAAATAATTAAAACACTTTGTTTTGACCACGATAATCTTTATTTTTTATATAAAGTCAACATGTTTCGAGAACGATGTTCTCTTCATCAGGACAAGTAATGTACTAAAAACTAAATTGTCAAGTATATAGAGACAGGTGTGGGTAGAAAAGGAAATAGGGGGGGGGGGGTTCCCCCCCCTATTTCCTTTTCTACCCACACCTGTCTCTATATACTTGACAATTTAGTTTTTAGTACATTACTTGTCCTGATGAAGAGAACATCGTTCTCGAAACATGTTGACTTTATATAAAAAATAAAGATTATCGTGGTCAAAACAAAGTGTTTTAATTATTTTATTAAAACAACCATCTTTGACTTCGTGAAAAGTTTCGAAATCAATCCGAAATCTTCGTAAATTATGAATCCTTCGTTCATTACAAGCTCATTTAACAATTTATCGGTTATTTAAAAACCGAAAAAAAAAATTGTTCTCCTCACGCAAAAATATGTTATAGGAAAAACAAAGTTTTTAGCTATAATTCAGGACTGTAAAAATATTCAGACATAATTTTTATTCTGATTATTTTAATGGGAGTAAGAATAAAATACTTTAGTGTCTAAAGGATAATATATTTTAAACAACGATCAATTTGTAAAGATATTCTAAAAAAAATTAAGTAAATTTTCTTCTTATTCTTTTAAAATAATTTTACCTCTGATAAATGAGCAATTTAATTATTGTTAATTATACTATGGTTTTTAATAAATTAAAATCATGACATAAAAATGATAATGGTAAAACTGTTGATTCCTTTCATTTAAAAGCGCCAAGACAATAGTTTTAACCGTTTCCATCTGTAGGAAATGAAAAGGCAATCATTACTTGTGGAACAAACTCAGCAAGTCTCGGAAAGAACTTGTGACATCGTGTAAAGTGTATCCGGCACCGAGGCACATATATGACTTGGTTAACTCCATTGGGCAGGAGACTTCATCGAAAAGAGGACTTCCTCTGGTTTGACAAATTGTATGAGAGAAGAACTCGCAAAACTTTCACGGAAATCTTTATGTTTGCTTTGCAAAGTGCAAACGTTCGCTTCTGCGAGCTCTTCGCGGCATCTGCACGCTGAAATGTGATTCACTCAACTTTTATGAATATTACCTACTTTTCAAATGCATGAGATTTTCACGGATTTACTGAGTTTTCAAGACCATCCTTAGTAAGCAGTGTTTTGGATTTTATTCAAGTTCATTTTCATGAAAAGCGTTGTAACTTTACCCTTCAAACAATAATGAATTTACAAATATTTCTACTGTGATAAAACCCTTGGAAACTTGGATTGTGGATACAAACACGCCGGTTCATCGCATAACCACACTTTTTAAAATAAAATAAGTTAAACAAAGTTACAGTGCACCATCTAATAAATGTTTCGTGCAACAAAGTTCTAGAAAAATACACAAAGGGAAAATGGCCACAATGTCAATGTATAGCCGTTTTAAATATTTTTTAATATTAAGGGACTAAATTCATCCCATTAATAAATCTTATAAGTAAAGTGGAGCAGTTCATATTATTATTCTCTTCCCTTCTCTTTGTGCTTCATATTTTACATATAACTTAGCCATATTTATGACTGTCATATTTTACGAACGATAAAATAGCTCTTTGTTACACAGCACAGAAGGACCATACGTGACATTTTTGCAAGGGGCGAATATACACCGTCTTGTTTCCTGAGAATAGATATTAAGGCGACACAATACTCACATTCGTAACGATAGTATATAAATATATATATATATATATATATTGGAAAAATTAGAATTTTAAAAAGAAATTATTTTTTTTACTTTTAAAATTTTGTAGAATCGCCTCCCGAAGTTAGCGCACTTTACCCCCATTCAACCTGTATACATTTTATTACGATCCCCACAAATGTAAGTTATTTATATTTAATGTTAATAAAAACAGTACCGTACTATCAAAATATTTTATTCAAATATGAAAATTATATAAAACGTTTTTAACCATAAAATTAGCGGTAAGCATCAGATTTTATTTTTCTAAATGGTGAATTAGTAACTTTCCGAGAGATTCCTCTAGAAAAATCTGAGGTTTTATTAATACATTGATCAGAAATATATCAAATAAACCCCAATGTAAGATCCACATTCTAGACCTGCTAAGGAAAATTCGATCATAGGTCCATCCATTACGCTGGGCCGCGCTTCGAATATTGTTTTTACACGACTTCATAATTTATGTCGTTAATATTTGTTTTAGAGATTTGCTAGGGCAAATTCAACCGCAAGTCTGTCCAATACACCAGGGCAGCGCTTCACATATTTTCGTCCACGGCTTCTTCACTGACTTTTTTTTAGGATATTGTCTCGCTTTAAGATACATACACTCACGAAGTCTACTTGAAACTCAAACCAATACATTGAATATGATGAATAATTTACTCAGAATTTAAAAACATCAAATAATATTTCCATGCAACCATTTTGTATGAACAGATGGAGAGGTATATATCTCTCCAGTTAATTTTCCAAACACTCTTCGTTATGTTTTTTTATTATGTAATATTAACCATATCAAAATTCATGGAACGTGATTATTTTATTTTGTTATTGTGCATATTTATAGCATTGCTCCTAGCGTGGCAGATGTTTCGTCGTTCGAACCGATTATGTGTGTATATGTGGACTGCACCTTAACTGTGGTTACACAGTTAAAAATAGCTTCAAACGGCGAAACAGCTGTCACGCAAGAAGCAATACTGTGCGCAAAGTAGCAGACATTATAATCACAAGATTGATTAAAAATATTATGAAAAAACAATGCTGAGATGGATTACGAGATTTTGCATAACAAGTAGTTTTGTTAACAGTAAAAGGTCGAAATAAACATGACGATTTCAAATTGGAAAAAGAATCTTTAATAAACCATAGTCAAAGTTGAAACTCGAAAATGGAAACGGAACTCACCAAAAATACAAACGTGAAATGTCAAAGGGTCGAGTTAAAACAGGACTTTGCTTTCTCTGATAATAAGGGCGCACTGGCGGGCGAGCATGTCCACGGCGAGCAGTCCAAGCATGATGTCATGCGAGCTTATCCGCAGGTGTGGATTAAATAAATTGTCCGGCGAACCTGCTGGGCTCGTCTGTCCTTCGCCGAGGACGACAAGCAGTAAGCCGAGCAGGGGCATACCTGACTATGCTCGCCCGTCAGTGTAGAAGTTATCGTTAATATCGCGGCCCAATGTTGCGATGTCACAGCCTTAAAAAAAAAATTCTCTTCACAACCGTTAAACGGTGTTACACATTGTGTAAAGACTGAAAAAGTTTAGATACGAATTTTTACTACTTAATAAAAATATACCGATGTAAAAAGATAATGAGTAAGAATAAGAAAGGAACGCTTAGATGGTTTGGTCATGTAGAGCGAATGAGCGAAGAAAGGAGTGTTAGGAGAATATATGAAGCAAATGCGAATGGTAGGAAAAGTCGGGGACGTCCGAGGAAGACACGGCACGATCAAATGAATAATATACGCGAGTCCGGCCATGTCCAGAGTCAGAATAATAGAAGAGTGTGTATGAATGTGAATGAGGCAAGAAGTGTGCGCCAAGACTCTCTGCCTACCCCTACGGAGAAAAGGTGTGATGGTTAGTTAGTTAGTTAGTAAAAATATCTTTGACTGGGCTCTGAAAGAACTGGCAACGTTGCATTTCAGCAGACTGACACGTGAAATTCCGGTCTTGAAAAAGTGAGTTTATTTCAGCGCATTATTTTTTAATTGATTGTTACCGCGTGAATTTAATAAGAATTCTATGGAAGTGATGTTTTTAATAACAATTTTTTTTTTATGTGACGGCCTCCGTGGTCGAGGGGTAAGGCTTTCAATTAACAAGCAGAAGTAAATTTTATTTGATTAATTTGTGTAATTTCACAATTTATTCATTTAAAAATAATATTTACTATACTTGCGGTACGTTCCAGAGTGGAAGGTACTCTTAGTATCGCCCTGGTGTAAGACAAACATTCGAAATTGAAACGTTGCTTGAAATGGCTTTATCCGTGTTTGGTGACTAGATCTGAATAGCCAGGCACTCTCCCACCTTCATCTTCCCCATCTCCTTCCCCTCCCATATTTTACTACCTTCAGCCTCACAACGTACCCCAATTGGGGATTACATAGTCTCACTGCCTCCAGACGGTTGGGAGCAGTAGGGACTCTTGTTTGGTTTGAACATAAAAAAACGTAAAAATAAATCATAGAAATCAACGTGTATATTGCGCTATTCAATCTCATTTTTTAATTGTTATTCTCTGGGAAATATCATAATATTTTTTATTCTATGAACGAGAAAAAAAATTAGGAGACAGTTTCTCTCAGATTCACTGAATTGTGTGTTTTTAAATTTTCGCATTTATGAGTAGAAATATGTCTTTTTTACGTTTGAAATTAAAATACTTCAATTTATAAAAATCAATGTATATTTCAAATACGTAAACCTAAAGGGTAATTTTACCCGGTTTCTTAAAATGGTATTTGTTTTTACGTAATCTTCAAAAAGAAGAATTATCTAGCACATTTAAAATACCTTGGAAATATTCTGAAATTCGATGAGAAATTTCAAGTAAATACAGTTAAACCACCCTCTTCGGATGTGTAAATAATGTATACGTATATCTTTCCATCAACTATTTTATGTCTCTATATTAGTAATGATTTCACAAACATCGTTAATCAAAAGAAATATAAAGTCACCGTATTTCTTGTTAAGGCTGTTAGGAACTTTATTATCTCATGCATCGACCGGATTCGCTTAAACCAAGCTTCATCAGGACATAATAATAATCTCACTACGTTATTAGTACGTCCTGATGAAGCTTGGTTTTATCGAAATCGGTCGACGAATAAAATAATAACGTGGTTGAATATGTGTTTTTTATTTATTTAATTATATAATGCCTAACTATTGCTTCTTATCAAAAAATATAATTATAAAATCTTAAACACGAAAAATTCGGACATTAAGTAGTTTTGTTTTCAGCTTAAAATCTAGGGAATTTTTTCACGTTTTCTAGGGATTTTTGATGACTTTGCTAGTGATTTAATTATAGACGTGTATTTTTATATTTACATATACGAGTATATAAATATTTTCTACATGTAAAACGTTAATCATGCTCCCGTCGGAGCAAAAAACATAGCTTTCAACAAGCCAATCGTTTATACAGGGTTTTCCAATAAGAGGTGTTATTTTGAATAGCTCGCTATTTCGGTAGATGTTACTTTTGAAGTTGTCATTTTTTGACATTTGACAAGTAAAAACTTGAAATTATTAAAATTTACTTGAGTGAATCAAATGCAAATCATCTTGAGTAATGAGGCCCATTTCCACTTCGGTGGCTTCGTCAACAAGCAAAATTGTCGCATCTGGGGCTCGGAAAACCCAAGAGTTATTGTTGAAAAGCCTCTCTATTCTCAACGTGTTACTGTTTGGTGCGGTTTATGGTCCGGCGGAGTCATTGGACCTTACTTTTTCGAAAATGAGGCTGGAGCAACAGTTACGTTGAATGGATTGCGCTATCGAGAGATGATTAATGATTTTTTATGGCCGGAATTGGATGGTATTGATCTGGACAGCGTATACTTTCAACAAGACGGCGCTACGTGCCACACAAGTATCGAAACCATTGATTATTTAGGATTGAATATCAAAATAACACCTCTTATTGGAAAATCCTGTATATGTTTTTTTATTGATTATTTTTTTATTTTTTTTATTTGGTACAATTTTTTTTTACTTTTTGAGTTTTCCAGTAATGTAGGCCTCACTGGGTGGCTTGCCCGTGCTGAGGCCTTCATTTTATAACATAAAAATATTATCTACATAATACATTTAAAGAGATTATTACATTAGATAGAATAATATGTACATTTAAAATTATAAATACATAATACATAATAATATATTTAAAATTAAAAAATAATACATTGAAAATAATCTTGTGTGTTTGTGAGTGATGTGTGTTAATATTGGTTTTGTGTGTTACGTGTAGGTTTTATTTTTATTTTATGCTACGACATTTTGGTAATATTGTCTTTTTTGTTATTTAATCCATTTTGTAATTTTGTGTGTGAATTTATTTTTATTTTCCTCAATTTTAATTTCAAGTTTAACACTGTTGAAAGCTTTTATAGTATGGTATTGGTAGTGTCTTTGTCCAAAGCTTGAATTTACTGTCGGAGTTTTTATGTTTTCTTTGTACGCTTGTCTAACTGGTCTGTTAGTGTTATTTTGTGTATGTTGAAATTTTTTTTTTTTTTGTCAAAAATGTAGTTTAGTAGTGTTTTAACGTATAATTGGCGTATATCTAGTACGTCACAGCTGTTGAATATTTGGTCTGTATCAGTCAGTCTCTGTTTTTTTAGTATTACCTTTAATATCGTTTTCTGTGCGGTTTCTATGTAATTGATAGCCGAGTTTGTTGCTCCTCCCCAAACAATAATTCCATATTCTATTATTGACTGCCAGAGTGCAAAATATATTGTTTTCAATTGTTTTATTTTATATATGTTTAGGAAAATGTGTACTGTTTTGAGAAGTTTATTTGTGATTTGTTTGATGTGAGGTATCCATCTAAGGTTATGGTCAATTACGATTCCTAGATACTTTATTTGTTCTGTTTTTTTAAAGGAGGGCAATCGCAGATGTTGGTGTTTAAACATTCGTGTATTTTTATGGTGTTTGTGTTGTTTTTTGGCTGTCCCGTGCTATTTATACTGTATGTTGTGAATTTTGTCTTTGATATGTTAAGTGTAAGTATGTTTGAGTCTAGCCATGTTTTCACTTGCGAGATTCCCAAATTCGCTATGTTATATACATTATTCCAATCCTTAGATTTGAAGAGTAAAACTGTGTCGTCAGCATAGCTAACTATTTCACCGTCTATTTTCATGCTGCAAAGTTCATTTATGTAAATAGTAAAACGAACGGGCCCTAGTATGCTTCCTTGTTGAACTCCATATGTAATCGGCAGTGGTTTACTATTATGGTTGTTAATTTTGACTTGTTGTGTTCTGTTACTCATATAACTTTTTAATAGTTGGAGTTCCTTGCCTTTGATACCCATGTTTTCTAATTTTTCAAAAAGTGAATTGTGGCAGATTAAGTCAAAGGCTTTAGCTAAATATAGATATATCGCTATGCATTTGTACCCTTGATCTAAGTTGCTATATATATAATCTATTTTACATGCCAAAGCTTCTTTTGTGCCTATTTTTTCTCTAAATCCATATTAGTTATCCGAGATTAATTTATTTTCTTCTAGGTATTTTATAATTTGGTTTTTTAATATTCTTTCGAAAATCTTTGAAAGCGAGTTTAACAGAGTGATTGGTCTATAGTTGGTTATTTCCATTTTGTCTTCGGATTTATAAATGGGGATCACTAGTCCTTTTTTAAGAGTACTAGGAAAGCAGGAGTGTGTTATACTAAGGTTGATTAAGTGTGTTATAGGTTTTAAAATATCATTTTTTAATATCTTAATGCAATCCGTTGTTATTTCATCTAATCCAGGAGCAATTCGGTTTTTTAAAGTGTTTATTATTTTGTCAATTTCCTCTTCCGAAGTTGCTTTTATTGTAAATCTGTGTTGTGTCGGTTTTTTTATTGATATTTGATCTATTTGTTTGTGTTAGTGTGTTTGTGTTATGCAATTTACGGTTCGCTAAAACTTTTCCTATATTTGCGAAGAAGTTTTTCACATGATTTGCTATAGTTTCTGTATTTGTATTGACATCTAATTTTTTTGAGTTAATATTTAGATTTTCAATAGTATTTTTCTGTTTGTATTTTTGTGTGTATGTAACTGCTTTTAATATTTTCCAAATTTCCTTTGGGTTATATTTTTTTTTTTAAGCTTTTCTCTATAGTACAATTCCTTAGCCACTCTAATAATTTTCGTGCAGATGTTTCTATATCTTTTATAGTAGTTAAGTTGTTCAATGTCGTAGGGTGTATATTTAATTTGTTTGTGAATTTTGTCTCGTTTATCAATACAGTTTAATATTCCCTGTGTTTTCCATAGTTTAATTTTTTTTGCTTTGTGTGTGAGTTTTACTTGTTTTATGATAGTGTTATTATTTATTTCTCGAGTTTACATGTTATTAAATTTATATTATTTATTATATATTAATCTTCCCTAAATTGCATTCGGGAATTCATTCTCGATCTGTTTGCAGTGGACAGCGGCAAACACGTGGATACAACTCCTCTTCATGGTATTGAGAGTAGAGATGCTGGACGCTGGACGCCAAAGACTGCTCGCCGCGGACATGCTCGCTGTCTGTGGGCCCTTTATGAATCTCTCGGAGACCGTGGGATTACGGCATCACCACTTTTTGAGGTTTGAGGGAAAAGTTTTGAGGCTAAGAAGAGAGGAAAGAGACAAGAAAGAGGTAAACTGGGATGTACCTACCTAAACATAGCTAGCCACTGAACATAGTTAAAGCATTTTCAAGAATCTTTTCGATTTTGAACAGCGTTTCTGGTCTGGACGGTAGGAAGCGTATCTTCCATCCTGAATGCAGCGTTATATTTTTATGATTGATGGTAAGAACATATGTTGCACATATATTATATTATAATCACTAACTGAACACACCTAAATCTATCAATAAACATATAACAATTTTCTGTCACGTCATCATCATCTAGTTTGGTGTTTGAGTTATTTATACAGGGTATCCGGGGGGAAATTGTGCTAACTTTGGGGGTGATTCTATGTTACAGTACAACTAAATAAAAATTATATATTTTTTAGGTTAATAAGTTGAATTGTTTGTATGGGAAAATAAATATTCTTCTATGTAAAAATATTTTTGTATGGGAAAAAAAGGTTAAAATTTCTAAAAAAGTTAATCATCTTTTTTACTTCTAATATCATGTAGAATCCCCTCCCGAAGTTAGCGCACTTTTCCCCCGGACTCCCAGTATATGTAAATTTTATTTTTAGTTAAAATACCTTTCAATTGACTAGACTAAAGAAATTTCTTGTAATATTTATTTTACCAACATCTAAAAATCGATAAACCAAAAAACAAATAAAGAGATTCGTAGAATATAATTTTATTTATTCCTTCTGTTACAAAGCATGAATCTCAATGTCTTTCTATGATACGATATAAAATATTTATTTCCCATAAGAGAAATCGCATATTTCATTTATCAAAACAGTTCTTCGCAGAATACGTACAATATTGTGGGGTTAGAAAAACATTTACCAGACCAACGCAGGAAAAATGCTGTCTCAGTTTCATAAAAAGAAAAATATGTGAATCGTCTTGTATTTTTATGGATTGTGCATTTCATTCCTTGGAAGATTTCCGAAAATACATTTGTGTGATGCTGATTATACCAAAACTTGTACAATATTTATTAGTGGTACGATTTGAGATTTTCAAGACCAAAAGTATTATCATGGTTTATTTTTGAGGTATTATGCCGTGTCGCGCTTCCTGCTTATTTAGCCAACGTTTCGGACAGCGTTACAGTGTCCATCATCAGAGCAGATGTTCTGCCATCTGCTCTGATGATGGATACTCTAACGCTACCCGAAACATTGGCTAAAAGGAGAAGGAAGCGCAGCACAGCAGAATACTCTAAACAAAAATCACAATCAATAATAACAGTAGACCTTCTGTCCAAAAAGTAGGTAATTAAATACCTACCTACCTTATTATGCACCCAAAAAAAAAATATTATAGATTTGTGAAATAATATGCAATAATTATAATTATTATAGATTTGTGAAATAATATGCAAAAGAAAATATTTAAAAAAAAATATTTTAAAATATTTTTTTTTATAAAAAAAATTATAATTATTATAGATTTGTTAAATAATATGCAATAATAATAATTATTATTATTTTTATTTTTTTTACTACTTCCGATTTTATGTCCGGGTTAAATCTTCCCCATAGGAAAAACTAAACCCTTCCATTCACTTTTCCACAAATGATCATCTAGTCAATCAACACTATGCAAGTGCATTATATAAGCAAAATAAATACAAAACAATACAAGAACAACACGTCAACTCACCAGAGATCAAATGGGAAAATAATTCACCGACTCCAGATATTTTCATATCAGAGGGTTCGGCTCGGTAGAACTTCTAACAGGGCCTATAAATCCTACTGATCCCTCAACATAAATATTTAAAAAATCTTTCGTTATCCTACATGTATTCAAAATGACCGACTTTTGCATCTTTATATATAAATTTTTTGATAGATCTGATAGGCCAAAATTTTTAATGAGAGAGCTAGGTATAATGCCAGTAGCCGAAATAACGAATGGTAATATTTTTATAGTCTGAGAATGCCAAATTCTTTTTATTTCATTTCCTAAATCTGTGTATTTTCTTATTTTTTCATTAGCAGATTTTTGTATACTATAATTATTATAGATTTGTGAAATAATATGCAATAATTGTAATTATAATAGATTTGTTTTTTATTTGGTTTTACGCCCAGCTGGGTTTTTACGTGGATTGTCAGAACAGAATATACCTTGTGTTTAACAATATTAGTAAAACATGTAACAGTAACGTAAAATAAAATATAAACTAGAACAATACAAATTATTCACATTATATGTCCAAAGACACAACACTATTTGATTTATTTATTTATTTATTTATTTATACTGGGTTTTACAGATGATCACACTTACGTGAGAACAATCCACTTATAAAAACTCAGTTATTGTACAATTACAAAAATCTACAATTAAATAAAGATACAAAAAATTAAATACAGATACATACAATTAAATACAGATACATACAATTAGAAAACAAAAACATCAAAAAATAAAAATAAAATACACAATCATATATAAGCTCGCTCAAGTAACACATTACATTATACATTATTACAAGTGGTAAGACGCATAAGAAATACGAGAGGTATGCATAGAGAGAAAATTGACACAATGAATTAGCTAATATTTTTTAATAGCGCCAGAACTTTTTTTCTGAATCCGTACAAATTATCGACGAAAATATCTATTTCAGCACACTCTATCTTGTTATATAGTCGACACATCACACAACATTTTGACCGGTCGGTGGGTGGAGTTGACATCGCGTTTGGGTGCCACCAAGGCGTAGTGTGTTCAATTCCCCGGCTGGTCCTCCATCACAATACAAGTAACATTTTCCGCTTTCTGTGGTGGTAGTAGGAGATTTTCAAATTTTGTCAGGTTATTCGTAGCCCGGGAATGTTAAAAAAAATCACGTTCAATCAAGAATTTTGTCCGATAGAATATACAAAAAACAGTTGCGTACAAAGTGTAAAATACTAATAATCGAATTGTAATTCAAAATCGAATAAAATGCTATGTACCAGATCTGAAAAGGCTTACTTAACTGACTAGATTTGAATGGCCATACTTTCTCTTCCCTTTCTCCTTCCTTTAGCCTTCTCCAAATACGGATGCCTTTGTTTCACTGGCTCTAAACTCTTGTGCGTTTTCACCTACAAATCTAGGTAGGTATATTACGTATGGAATAAATGAAGTAAAAAACGATCCGTCGGTATTGATAACACAACGTGCTTAACTATAGTAAAACGGGTTCACCGGAATAGATAAACCAAGAAACAGAATATCTTCTTAAAAGGTTCTCAAAGTATTTCATATTTTAAAGAAACTCATTTCTTCTGTATCGCTTGATCTAGAACGACCTGTATCTTTTTAAGGGTTGGCCACTGGCAAAATAGGGGTGAGTATGCAAATACTATCGGCCGGTTTTTCTCCCTCGA
This sequence comes from Hesperophylax magnus, assembly GCA_026573805.1. NCBI lineage: Eukaryota > Metazoa > Arthropoda > Insecta > Trichoptera > Limnephilidae > Hesperophylax > Hesperophylax magnus. The sequence goes on from JAIUSX010000014.1 coordinate 18,370,503, forward strand.
GGGTGATAAAACCACGAAGAGGTGACACTTAGCTTTTATTGTAACGTTTGTTTTTATGTTCGTACTTTTGTCAGAAGTTTCCCTTTGCGGAGATCAGAAGGGGTGCCCCTTTCAATGCTGCATGTCCATGTAATGTGGAAAAATTGGTATTGTACTGTTATGAAGTGCTGACTAAATGTCGATTTGCTCTTAGGTTTCAGATTAAGTAAACTTTTCTCATCTAAGAAGTAGAACGTCACTTAAAATTTTGGTACAGTAAACAACTACATCAATCAATCGATAGTGTTTCATCAGGTATATATATACAAAATAAATATGTACAGTTCTGTTTGATGGATTGGTATTTGCAATCAGTTGGTACCATCTTTGACCATCGTTCTCTATCCACCCGATTGCTAGCCGAGCGTCCTAGCAACCGGGTAATCGAATTACAGGTTAAAATCAAACAACTTATCAAAATGTTAATACTCATCCTAATTTGACTGTCCTAAATCGGGAATCCTCCTATTTGGGCAGTCAAAACATTTCTTAAATAATGTATATAAATGTATAATCTTTTACTAAATAAAAAAATAATAAAAAAAATAACAGTTATTCGGAGGTAGATGATACTAATAGTACCAACCTATAATATAAATGTTAGAAAAACAGATTGATTTTGTTTAAAAAATGTATCACATATATTATTTGGTATTTTCAAAACGCTCTCTAGGTAATTTTTCACAATAGCCCCATGATATTTCCGAATATTTTCGAGAAATATCGACCACCAAGTATTAGTTTTTTTTAAGAGGCAATAGATTTAATCAATACGGGTTCAAATTTATTTTCTTAAGAATTGTATAAATTCTAAGATAAACGTAGAACTTATTACAATTAAAACTATTCACTTGGTTCATTTTAATTATTGTCTGAGTTATGCACTTAAAGCTGGAGATAATTCTATTTATTTATAACTAGAACATTTCTTGCATTTCGTATTCAAAAGGTGTTGCTAAATTACAATAATGCACTAAGCAACACCACACCGCCTTCTGCTTCCTGCCCGCTACGCTGCAGGAGAATGCGCTGCATAAGCGATGAGAATGCATTTAAGGCCACAGTGAATAGAAATGAAGAGGTTAGGTAAATTGTTTTTCAATATTTAATGATTGCGTTTTAAAGAGCTTCCAATGTTTAACGGTAGTAGATTGGGGCTAAGGGAATATTTCTCTTCTGTTTTTCATCATAGATTTATGAAAATGAATATGATAATTTCGGTTTACATGAAGAAGTGTCTAATTACATTTCATGTACTATGTAAAATTTTGTTTAGAATTTGCTGTAGGTGCTTAAATAAAAAATGTAGCTATTTCAGTTCCAAAAATATTTTTCACTTAAAAATAATTCAAATTGATTTGTTACCCACACACCGGTAAGATCGACATCCATTGACTTTTCTGCAAGTTTATGTTGAATATTTTTATTTTTGGAAAAACTTAATGAGCTAAACCTGAAATGGTAATATTTAATCATTGAAGACAATATTAACGATTCTTGAAAATTCCGATTTTTCTGTTTCAAAATTTCGTTTGTGAATTGCTAAAATTGTCTTCAATGATTAATTATTACAATTCAGTCATTAATTTTTTTCCAAAAAATTATAATATTTCTTTTTGATACGTAAAAAGTATTGTCAACATTTTATTCTTAGAAAGCATCCCTTCGGGGTTCGATAATACATTACATATAATTTCGTCGGCAAATTTAATGATTTTTTTATCGTCTATGGATTCTAAATCATTAAGGTAGTATTTCATCTATTTATAATTTTTGTTAAATTTTGTTAATTAATTATTATAATAAACCTATAATTTAAGCTAGTATCATTAAAAATATAATTTTGTTGGGCTAAATGAGAAACACTTTCACAGATTGAGAGATGTAAAAGCATAAATGCGAAATCTTGGTATTGTTCCCTTTACAAAGAAGAAAAGAAAATATCTCAGGTGATAAATATCTTTCACGAAAACACTTCGAAAAGAGGAAAAAAATAGGAAAAGAGATCCGTCACCGAAAACAAGACCCTGAATTGTTTGGGAATCAGGAACCATTCCAATAATATTCACTAGATGGGGTCCACTGCCGTAGTAAGAATCCACATTACATTCCAAATAACTTTTTGTCACAATTAAAAAAATACGAATTATACTAAACATATGTATACAGGCTTCGTGTTTCTCATTCATTTATTTAATTAAGTCTAAAAAATTACGTGATGTGACGTGATAAATGTGATTCGCAATGAGGAGAACAATACTTCAAAACATAACGTATTTTGGAATTACGTAGGTTATTAAAAATATATATTTCATTTAAGAAATCCTTTATAAATTAAAAAAAAAAAATTATCGAATAACATAATAATATTTTATTTCTTTATAACGTATTTGTTTATTGGAAGCTAAAGAGTAGCCTTTTTAAGAAGATTACCTGCTTATTATTTTTAAACCCTGCGCCATTCTTGTCCTGTGTGTCCTATATCACTGATAAAAGTATTTTAGTAAAATAATTTTTTTGTTAACGTCAATTACAATTGTACAAAGGGTGACTCGCCATTGTTGCCTTTTAAATGGTTGCATCGGATAGTCATAAGCAGTGGCTGCTCGTGACTTGACAGAGAATTTTTTTTGGAATAATTCGAGATTATTGATGTTGTTTAGTCTATAATTCTTTTTTTTGTATAAAGACTTTCAAGAACTTTCAGTTTGGCAGCGCGCTGCACCGATTTCCTGAAAATCTTCATGGATAAAACCAAATTGAAAAAAAAATTTTCGTCTACAACAGAGGTTCCCAAACTTTTTTGTGTCGTAGACCCCTTGCCATGTTTTTCTGTTTTTGGTAGACCCCCTACTTACCTGATATTGATTTTTTGTAAATTTCTAACTATAGTGAAGTTTAGTGTTAAAAACTTAAAGTAAAAACACATGTTCAGTTTTATACATTTATTAATTGAATTTAAATTAAAACTACTCAAAATAAAATTTTGTATCTGTTATATAAAATAAACTTAACATAAAATAAACTAAGCAATAATAAATGTTTTTAGTGTGAAGGATGAACCTGATGCTTTAATAATAAATTATCAACATTTGGCGTCAATTTTGTAAGGTTTAATCTTAAGTCTCCTCGGCTAATGATGTCCAGTCTGTTTCTTTTTTTCGTTAGGAGATTGGTAACAGCGCTGAACCCCCTTTCCACTAGGTATGACGATGGAAAGGAAATTAAAAATTTCCTCGCTATATTCCATAATACGGGATAAGTAACGGGTATGTTTTTTGCAGCAAGAAGTGCTGATATCCGTGCTTAAACTGAACCTTAAGTTCTTCGTTTGTACTTATTTCAGTCAGTTCCTCTTGTTTTATGACATTCGTTTCTTCTATGTCACCATATGGGTTAATTATCCACGGTGGTATTACCATAGTCAAAACATCCTCAAACCTAGTTTCAAAATCTGAAAAGAGGGCATTTAAATGTTGAACGTAGGTTGAAACGTCGTCTTCCTGGCAGTTTGTCAGCGTACTTCAGTGTGAAGGAGTAATTGATGAAAGTGTTCGTCATTTTCTTCACACAACTGCGCAAATAACCGTGTATTCAACGCGTTGCTTCGGATTCGGTTTACTGCATCAATGACTAATTGAAGAGATTCATGTAATCTAACACTCAAATTTTTAGCAACTAAATGTTGTCGATGGATGACACAATGTATTGCTAACACCCCTGGCACATTTTGTTTTAAATAGCTTATAAATCCGCGATAACGTCCAACCATGGCAGGTGCTCCATCTGTAGCTACTGACATTATATTTGATAAAAGGATTGCTTTTTCAATGCAGTAATCCTTCAAAACATGAAATATTGATTCACCTTTAGTGTCGGTTGTCAAAGTTCTTGCGAAGAACAGTTCTTCGTAGATTTCTTGATTCATAATAAAACGAACATATGCCAATAATAATGCTTCATTACCAGGTAAAGTTGACTCGTCCAGTTGTATAGAGAAATGGGTCGTTTGCAAATAATTACACAAGAACCTTTCAATATCAGAACTCATTTAATCAATACGTCTTTCAACAGTATTGTTGCTTAAGGGAATTCTTTTAATGATATCAGATGCAGGTTTGTGTAAAACAGTTTGTAAAACCTCTTCAACGGCTGGCAAAATTAACTTCTCTCCGATAGTATGCGGTTTTCCGGATTTTGCTTTAAGTAGCGAGATATTGTAAGACGCCCGCAAACCATCATCGTTTCTTTGTGACGTCGAAGCGAACATTCTGTCCAGCGTAAGTCTCTTCTGAAGTTTATCTTTGAGTGTTTGAAAGTATTTCAAATCTTTATCTGTTTTATCAGGGTGACATCTTCTCAAATGATCCTGCAGCTTAGATGGTTTCATAGCGTCATTGCCCAAAACTTTGTTGCATAAAAGGCACATAGGCAATTGTTTGTCCGACAATGATGGAATAAAGCCAAGCTTCAAATAATCAACACTGTACTGTCTACATTTTTTTTAGATTCGAACATGGCATCAATCATCTGTGGGCAAAATTAATCTATTTAAATAAGACATAAAGTCCAGCAGCTGTATATTAAAAAATCGAAGTCAAATTTAAATTGTATGGTCTTAGATTTTATGGCAGGCATAGGCGTACAACCATTATAAATTAATGTGAGAAGGGGAATGTTATGAATGTTACCTAAGGTTTTGGTATGATGGAACTTTAAGGAAATTTGAAAGTAACATGACAAAAAATGTTAAAATAAAATATTATACAACAAATATTAATACAAAAATTTTATGCGATTTATCTCTACGTACATTCGACTGTCATGTGTAAAAGTTCAATGGTTCCACTTTAGCAATAATACAAAAATTAAATATTAATATAGAGAAGTATGTACAGTGCAATATCCATAATCCGAACCTCCGTAATCCGAACGTTCCAGTAATCCGAACTGGCCCACAGTGTAACGACCAATGGACAAAAGTACTTTTTTTTTAAACTTTTTTGTGAAGTTATATATTATAAAAGAATAATAAATACCTAGCAAAGTCATAAATAAGTAAATATTGACACACATACATATTTATTTATGTGGCCGGCCAAAATATGTAGTTTAATTCCAAAATATATTTTTTTAATATGTTTCCTATATGGAAACATTTAAATTCTATGAAAAAAAAAACAAAGAAATAAGAGTGTGTATTGGAAATTCTTCAAAAAACACGCAGCTGTACAGTTTTGGATTTCTTATTTTCTTAATTTATCTCTCAAAGTGGTAACATATTGTGTGTTAATAATAAAATACATACGTAATATGTATGTACAGTTGTCTTTTTTTAGATTTTTCCGAAAACATTCCATAATCAGAACTTTTCGGTAATTAGTTCGGATTACGGAGATTGCACTGTAATTATAATACCGATTGCTAAAACTTTGAAAAGAAACTATTGAGGAGTACTCGTATAATTTTGCATTATTTGAATATTAAACTACTAATAACTGAAGTCATGATCGGTGTAATTTATCTATCTTTGCTAAGTACGAGTACAAAACTAAAATTTAATAAAAAATAATGTACTTACTTTTCTCCGGCACTCTCAAACAAAATAACACTGATTCACTATAATTTGTGTGATAAACTACCAGTTTATATTTTTTTTAAATATTTTCTTAGCACTTTCCTTTTCAAGATTCAGGAAACGAATAAACGTATTTGTCTCACATTCGTATTTATAAAGTGACGAATTGAACAAGTCAGTTTAAGTTCGCGAAGCTCTGAGACAAAAATTGACAAGAATTTTTACTGCGCGTATGCTTGTAACAAGATGATACTGGTATATCATTATGTGCAGGTTTTTACAAGTTCAAAATGTATTGCAACCACAAAGCGAATGCCTACATCCTACAACTTACACAATTCAAAAATTCAATGTCAAAAATTATCTGATTTGACTTAATGATGCAGTAGTATTGTTATGTGGCCTCTCTTTAGAATATGAATATTGCTAACATACGCTAACACACGCTAACATGTGCTAACATATGGGTAAACCGGGAATCGAACCTGGTTATTAAATTGGCTAAGCTCAGATAAAATGGTAGAGCAGGCGAATCGTGTACAATCAGGGGTGGGCAGTTCTTTGATCAGCAGCTCGTCCATCGGTCAGGAGGTTGGAAAAGGACATCACAATAATAACACATAAGTAAGGGCACAAGGTATATTAAATGTCTCGAGAAATACAGGTTAACAAAGATCTCCCTACTAACTCTCTCTACTAATTTATGACGACCAGATAAAGCGTGGATTCTACATGAAATTTACGAGAATTGAACACAAGAAAAGGGGGAAGGTTGAAAGCTTACGAATCGTCTCGATGTGGTATGGGGCATCATGTTGAGCCAGAGGTACCCGCGCTCACAGGCGGCGGGTCAGTTGAGGCGGTGAAGTGCACTCGGGATTTTACACGGGAACGGGACTCCATTGAGTTAGCCCGAACCGTAATAATAAACATGATTGTAAATTCGATAGTGATTAATTAAGAAACTGGCACGAGATTCCGTCTGTTCGCGTAATTATGCAAGTCATTGCGAGTGTTTGCGGTCCGTATACAAGAGAACCTGTTGCCACCGCGGAGGCCGGAGCTAGACTGGCGAGGCGCCGCGAAGCAAGCGCGGGTCGGGGAACGGGGGGGCGCGCTGCTTGCTGCCGACGGTCTGCTATTGTGCACGTGATTTTGACCATCTGGCGGCGTGTTTGACACACGCGGTGAGGGGAAGTTGGGGCAATCATGCCCTATTCAACAATAGGGAGACTGTATTACGTAACACATTCCCCCTCCGCCAGTAAAAGGCGACGTGGTAATGAAGCTTTAGGCGCTAAAAATCCTCTTCATCTTGTCGTGAGGTGAGTAGAGAGAGAAAAAAACAGTGTAGATTTACAAAAAAACAAAGAAAAAATACATGGTTATGCAATGGTGAAAAGACAACATACAAGGTTATGCAGTGACGACAAGAACAACATACAAGGTTATGCAGTGATGAAAAGAACAAACATACAAGGTTATGCAGTGATGAAAAGAACAACATACAAGGTTATGCAGTGATGAAAAGAACAAAAAGGACTCTAAAATTTCATTGGTCTGTAAGCTAAGTTTGAAGAGCGTAGTGTTTTCGTAGAGTACCAAGTAGACGTAATTTCACTGAAGTTATAAAGTTACATTTTCACTGTAACTTGACCCATTTGAGATTGCACTCAAGTATCACTAGGGCCATAGAAATTGAACTGTGCTTCTTGGTTGTGGTTGAGGGATGGTGATGCGGAGGGCCAGAAGTATCCGGGTTTTTGTTGTTGTACCAGCGTGAATTCCATTATGCTGATGCGGTGGAGCAGTGGTTGTCAAGGTGAAATGAAGTTGGTAATAACATGGAGTAATACCAATAAGTTGATTGATGGTTGATGCGTGTAATGGTTATTATGTTGAGTTTGCGCATCGGCAAGTGGTTGGTTTGTACAAATGGCAAGTGGTTGATTTGTATGACTGCCAGTAGTTGATTTGCACAAACGGCAAGTGGTTGATTTGCACAAACGGCAAGTGGTTGATTTGCACAAACGGCAAGTGGTTGATTTGCACAAACGGCAAGTGGTTGATTGCAGGAACATAATTAACCTTGAGCTGGCATGCTCTGAGGTTGGTTCTTTTGAATGTGGTTTGAATGATGAGACAACTTGATTTGCAACTGCACGCACGACTCACACCTAATTTGGGTGCGGTCGGGTGTTTTTGGTACGCAGAGATTGGAGGGATGTGAGTGATGGAAGTGAAGGCGGCAAAGAAGAGAAGCTCAGCTTGCAGGTGATGAGAAGGGCTGCTGGTCTTCTTTTTAATCCAGGGACAGGTTATTATTAGAGCCAAAATTCTTGAAGTTTACCTGCCTAGTAGACCAATGATGCAAAACGTTTGGAGAGAAACAAATTGTGTTCAAGAGAAAAGACAAAAAGACAAAAAAAATGTCGTTGGTTAGAGAGAGTAGAGAGAGAGTAGAGAGAGAGTAGAGAGAGAGTAGAGAGAGATCCAATATGCTGACTATACCATGAGTATCCCGAGATTGGGGAGACAAAAAAACTATCACGACTGGCGTGAGGTTACCTATTTGATATACAAGGTATAGGTAGGTGGTTGTACAGTAGTAACACCAAGTTTCTGAAAGAAGTTGGCCTTCCATGGCCGGTGTTAGCGCTTGAGCGATAACAACTTACGACTTTCAAAATTACAAGAAATGTGTTGATTACCTAGGTATGGGGTGAAAAGGAGAGATTTGAAGCAAATTTCATGGATAAAGATTGTCTTATAGACAGACGATACGCTATGTGCGTAGGGTACACCTTCCAGATTCATGAAATTAACCTCAAGGATAATGAGGGATGAGAAAAAAAAATGGCGTTGAGCGAGAAGGTCTGCTGGTGATGGAGCTGATTCTCCGTTCGATCTCTTTCAGAGAACGAAATGTGGTCAACCAGCAGATTTCCTAGCTTTTTACAAATATACATGAATTTGATGAATAGGTGAAGGAGAATACACAGTAATAACAATCTAATCTTTCACGTGTATTTGGTGAAAGATTAGGGGTCGTATTTAATCCTCTACAGTTTGTGAGAACAAGACAGACCCTTGCTCAAGTTTCACAAACCTGGGAGTTTTTCTTATTCGTCTCCCAGACAACGAGTTAGGTGGTTTTGTGTCACTGTCTCAATTAACTCCCACGACACGATACCTCATAACCAACAGTGAAGTTGATGGCTAGTCCATGGTCAATGGATAGTGGATGGTTCTTGGGTCCGCTGACAAGAAGTCCACAGGTATCAGTTAGCGTAAAAAATTGCTGAATGCACAGCTTCATGTTTGTTTGAAGAGAACAAAAAAATTCTCACTACAGTGAAAGACATTTCCCTCAGTGTCATGAGTTATACAAAAAAGGGCCCCAATTAAGGGTGACAAGTCAGGGTAAAATGATCTACGTCCGGTAGAACAAGTACAAAGTGTCAACTTATTTAAAGAAAACAACAACAAGATATTGTATCGTTCGCACGAATCATGGTTAGTATTATAACGTCTTCACGTCTCATGTAGAAATTGAACGAATTACGAAAGAACCCTAGTATTGAAAGGAAAGGTACAACATAGATATTTATAACCATTTAATGGAACAAATTATCTCTTTGGCCACAGTGTATGTAAGCCAGTAAAAAAAGTAATTATAACGAACTTCTCGTATCATGGTAGATATTATAACATTCTCATGTATAGTGTTAGATTTTATAACGATCCCTCGTCTCATGGTGGATATTGTAACATTCTCATGTATAGTGTTAGATTTTATAACGATCCCTCGTCTCATGGTGGATATTGTAACATTCTCATGTATCATGAAAATAATATATCAACGTTCAATAATAAAAAAGTACCATTTCAATACCGGAAAAAAGATACATACACAATGTCAAAAACAATCAAGTAGTGGCTATTGGTATTATCAAAAAATGACAACGGCATAACCTTTGGTTGGGTTTATGCGTTAAGTTGGCAATAATACAAAACATATGCCTACAAGGATGTCTTAAACAAGACACAAATATAGCAAAAGAGACCTATTTGGTTTTACTAACTCTTTGCTTACAAAATGTTGTGATGGCATAACCTTTGGTTGGGTTTATGCGTTAAGTTGGCAATAATACAAGACATATGCCAACAAGGATGTCTTAAACAAGACACACATATAGCAAAAGAGACCTAATCGGTTTTACTTACTCTTTGCTTACAAAAAAGGTTTGTAGTGGTTTATTTAAGACCTGATTGGGTTTTACTTACTTAAAATGACCAAACAAAAACAAGGAAACACACTTGGTGTTACCAAAATTGCCACAAACACGAATGTTGTGAACTTTATGTTACAAATTTGATACAGAAGGCACCTAGAGGCACAGGATGACTTAATATGAGTGACCTGGCTCGGTGTATTTGACAAGGCAAATTAATGCTTATTTAAGTCAAAATATAGTACATAATATAACAAATTGGGGTCAGGAAGTTGAGATCTTAAGATTTTACATACTCAATGTGACCGAAAGGTGTTATGTATGTAACATTGTTATTGATGAGGAGGACAAATCGGCGTTTGTTCTCCTTTACAACAACCTTTTTCAGAATTGACGTGTCAATATCAAATTCTGAAAAAACAACAAATTAGAGCAAATGGGAATGTTGAGCGCCATTCAATTTTTTAGAAAAAACTGAAAAAACTTTAAAACAAAGTAATTGTAACTTTTTATTTGTTACACCTATGTAAACTTGAATCAAATGACGATACCAAACTGGAATTTACACACGCATTATGATTACAAGTTACAGGGGGTAGAATATTCACCTCAATTGGGTGTATGTTGCAAAGGGGCCATTGTTTTATGTACGATGGAACCCATTGGAACAAATGTGAAGAACAAATGTGAAAGAACAATGTAAAGAACAATGTAAAGAACAATGTGAAGAACAAAGTGAAAGAACAATGTGAAGAACAAAAGAGAAAAAAAATATTTACAAAACAATGTTGTACGTGACTTTTGTGGTATTTATGACAAAAAATAGTTATGTATTTAGTGTCGTAAGTGTCAGAATGGTGACGACTAACAAATGATGTCCAGGGTCATGACTCCGGGAGCATAAATTGTTCGGGAAGTGGAAAAAGTCTCTTGACTGGAATGATATCAGTTCCAGAGAAGATACGTACAAAATATTAGTACAATTTATAAACATTACACGGTGAGGTGTGACAAAGAAACAAAAATAACAAAGGGTTTATACAAAAGAGCATAATAGTACAAGTATTGGTGAGAAATGATTTAAAACCACAGTTGACACTTCTGTGTTTTAGAAAAAAAAAGGTTACCTTGCAGAGGTCGAAAATGCGAGTTTTTATATGAAACTAACGCATTAAGACATGCTATTTGTCTGCACGAGGGCCAAGTCTCGTGGGACAAAGGTAGAGCCAAAAGTTTGTTAGTTATGTGAGTGTGACCTAGTGAAGGTGGTGTCTGTTGTGTCCACACTTCCTAGTTTGACAATATCTTTCACGTGATAGTTGCCGATGTGTTTCCCAGAGGCATCCGATAGGGTGTACACTACATCGGAGATTTTTCTCAGGACTTTTGCTTTAACAAAGCGAGGAGCTAGTTTTGCAGAGAAATACAGAGCACCTTGTGAGAGTGTGTTGTTGCGTCTCCAAACTATGTCGTTTTCCTTAAAGGTAACATGTTTCCCGCGTAAATTGTGTCTGTTTGTGACAGAGATTATACTGCCGGGTTGAAATTGCAGCCCTTTTATGTATTTCCTGTTGTAAAATGTTGCGTGTTTGATCAGGACGTTTTTGGTTTTGTTGAAAGGAGAAATATTCCTGTCTTTCAATTCCTTTTCTAAGCTTTGAGTGCTTCGAGAGCAGATGTTGGCTATTATGCCTAAGGTGTTGTTTCGAGGATTCATTTTGTGGCTAGTTGAGTTAGACATTGTGAAAAGAAAAAAGAATTGTCAGAGTGTTGTGGCTGAGTTTTTTCAAAAAAAAGATGAGCTTGTGATGATGGGTGTAGAATTTTGTGAAAAATTTTTTGAAGTCCCAATATGGAAAAAAAAAAATGGCCAGCGGTTTCCTTGTGTTTTTGATGGAAAAGTTTCTGAGATGTGCGTTTTGAAAAATTTCTCGAAAAATTTCAAAGTCCTAGATGAGTGAAGGAAATTTTTTGAAAAATTTCCAAGTCTTTGATTTGAGAAAAAAAACGGCCAGGGGTCTCCTTGCAATTTTAGTGGAAAAGTCCCTGAGATTGTGCGTTTTGAAAAAAATTTTCGAAAAATTTCAAAGTCCTAGATGAGTGAAGGAAATTTTTGAAAAATTTCCAAGTCTTTGATTTGAAAAAAAAAAACGGCCAGGGGTCTCCTTGCAATTTTAGTGGAAAAGTCCCTGAGATTGTGCGTTTTGAAAAAAAAATTTCCAAAAAACAGATTTCCGAAAAAATTAAAATTTCCGAAAAAATTTCAAAGTCCTTGATTTTTGAAAAAAAAAACGGCCAGGGGTTGTCCTGGGATTTTGATGGAAAAGTCCCTGAGATTGTGCGTTTTTAAAAAAAAAATTTCCAAAAAAAAACAGATTTCCGAAAAATTAAAATTTCCGAAAAAAAATTTCAAAATTCCGAAAAATTTCCGAATACAGATTTCGAGGAAGTATTGTTTTTTCTTTCAACAATTAATGGAGGGTTGTTTGTGATTCGTGACCAATTGTCTGAATTTAGGCAGAACCAGCTTTTGGTTATTTACACGCAAGCATCCCTTTCCCTGGACACGACAGGCTCGAGGCGGAGAAGGGCCGAGAGTCGGGGATTTACGTCAATCGCGAATCTCAATTATATGTAAAGGGTAAGTCGGCTTTCAAGACTTTTCTTTCAAAAAGGATACTCTACCCACCTTTATTACATATAAAGCGAAATTATCAGATGACAGAAGGGCGTTAGTTTTCCTTGTCTATGAATTTTGCAGAACGATGCTGGCTTATGGCTCCACTAACAAGGAATTTATTTTGTATCATGTACAAGATTTGAAATTGTTGAATTGTAGTTTAATGTAGCTCGTTTCCTCTAATAGTTGTACTCGGAAAGTAAACCTTCATGGTTAAAGATCACTATGTGATGTTTGAGATGTCCGAAAAGAAGTGAATGTTGGTTGCGCACCTTGTGATAGAATACCGGTAATTAAATTTTGTCGAGTGACGATTCGTAGAACTTGTAATTTAACACAGAATAGTTTTAATGTGACACGGTTGTTTTAGATTTGACGCGATGGTTTGTAGAACAGCTATGATTTATTGGAAGAAAACATAGTTATTCAATTGTTAATACAAAGCAAGACATAAAACACAGTGAAAGAGTTCAAGATTATTTCCAATTTGACCTCCCGATGGGCTACTAATAACCAAAGAAAAAATCCACGTTGAAGGGGCCAGTGCTAAGTTATAACAATACATAACACAATAAAGGCACAAGGTATATTAAATGTCTCGAGAAATACAGGTTAACAAAGATCTCCCTACTAACTCTCTCTACTAATTTATGACGACCAGATAAAGCGTGGATTCTACATGAAATTTACGAGAATTGAACACAAGAAAAGGGGGAAGGTTGAAAGCTTACGAATCGTCTCGATGTGGTATGGGGCATCATGTTGAGCCAAAGGTACCCGCGCTCACAGGCGGCGGGTCAGTTGAGGCGGTGAAGTGCACTCGGGATTTTACACGGGAACGGGACTCCATTGAGTTAGCCCGAACCGTAATAATAAACATGATTGTAAATTCGATAGTGATTAATTAAGAAACTGGCACGAGATTCCGTCTGTTCGCGTAATTATGCAAGTCATTGCGAGTGTTTGCGGTCCGTATACAAGAGAACCTGTTGCCACCGCGGAGGCCGGAGCTAGACTGGCGAGGCGCCGCGAAGCAAGCGCGGGTCGGGGAACGGGGGGGCGCGCTGCTTGCTGCCGACGGTCTGCTATTGTGCACGTGATTTTGACCATCTGGCGGCGTGTTTGACACACGCGGTGAGGGGAAGTTGGGGCAATCATGCCCTATTCAACAATAGGGAGACTGTATTACGTAACAATATGCACTATGTCTATGTCTTTAAGTTTAATCTCAAGTGACCTACCAGGTAAGTATTGTACTGTATATTATCTCCATATATAGTTAGTAATAACATAGTAGAAATGTATTATATACTTGTACAGCGCCCTTGAGGTGATTTTGCACAAAAACGGCGTTATAAAATATCATCCAAATATTATTTTTATGTCATATCTAAAATACTTTTCAAGATATTATCTGAAATAAGTCAATGATGCATAAATCTATAGCTAGTGAGCACCAAGGGACTTCATGCATATATTATTCCTTGGTTATATTATACCGTGTAATGTACCTTGTGAAATGGCATTAAGTCAGACTTGGTGTGATTTCATTGAATTATTTATTTTTTATTTATCTATGGATATAAGGGGTATTCTAAATCTAACAATAGTGTTTGAAGATGGTTTGAAGTTAGTTTCTTAATAATTACTTACAAAAATTATGTCAACAACGGCAAAAATATTTAAAAAGGCTAAAAACCAAAATATTAATGATTTTATAAAATAAAATATTTCGTGCCTATAAGTACCTTAAAATTAATCTACTCATCTCGCCGAATCCACTATACGATATGGAATTACGTCTTGGGGAGATTCATGTAAAACAAATATAAGCTATATAAAAACGTTACAAAACTATTAATATTAAATTATTAATCCATAAATACACAAATGCACACAGAAGTCAAACACTTAACATATTTGATTCTATGTCATCTTTGTGGATGGAGGTTCTTTTCAAGAAAAATAAAGAGAGTAAGTTCAGAGAAGTAAAAAGGTATTATAGTGAGGGTGGGAATATAGGGGTCACTGGGTCTCCCTCTACAAGTCTCTCCCGATCGCCCAGTAAGTATCACCAAATGCATCAAACCATTTGGGGGCGACCCATGGTAGAGGTGCAGGATATTCGATGAATGGTTCGCGGTGCGGCGGTACCCATACCCGCCTCCCAAATGTGAATACATATTTTGTAAAAACCATAATATTAAAATAAAAATGTTACACCCCGAAACTATTTTTTAATCTGCGCTTGCTATAATTTATCAGCGAAAAAACATTTAGTTATGCAATACTCTTCTGTTTATTTTTTAAAGTAGGAAAAATTCTGTTATTTTTGGATCAGTAGACAATAAAACAATCTATAATTCACTATTCATCACTACAGTGACTTCAATACATTTAAAAATGTTTATGTTACTCAAACATAAAAATTAGATTTTCATGAAACTAGTATTTTTGACTTAATGCCTTTTCGCAGAAAGCCCACGTAATATTGAATTTATTGAAATATAATTTGCCGTATGTATTTTCATATGATCTTCACACCTTGGTCGTAGACTGGTAGTATTTAACTGCTGTTATACTATATCTGAAGATGTAAATGTAAGAAGTCACTTCTGATTCGGAATCAATATAAATAAACCGATTTGCAACTTGTTCCCTTAGCCGTAGACCACATTGCCTTCTGGCCTTTTATCCCCAATGAATTCTGACCGCGAGAGTCCCTGGCACATACCTACATTCAAATAATTTATTATGAAGGCATGTGTATAGGCGTACTACGAGTGCGGTTTAAGGGCACGTATCCGGATTTACATTCTAAAGCACGGTCCATACCGGACGTATCTTGTTGGGCGATTTCCCACTTATGGCTTAAACTTAAACCACGCATTTCAAATGAATTCGAATAACGGAAGATTATTTTTTTCATAAATCCTCTTTTAAGGAAAAACGAGTCTGTTTAATTTGGCTTTTGAATTCTACATAGCGATAAGTGTTAATTTCCTGTTCGTTTCACTTTAAGTTATTTGGAAAAAAAAATAAAATTATTTATATATTTAATGAAATTCTCCTCTGATGCTTCTGCCCTCACCTTATATGCTTTCTATATTTTATTTTATTTTATGCGTATATAATGTAAATGTCTTTTGTCTTGAAAGTACCTACTTATTTAGTTTTGCTTTTCTCTTCCTTTTTAAACTTCGAATACTTCGAAACATACTAAATTTTATAAATATATATTTAAATATACATATTTGTGCTGTTTTAAGTAATTTACAATAATCATTATTTTAATTTATGTTTGAATTTTTGTTGATTATATCCCATGTTGTCAATATGTCTTACCCGTAAAAGCAAGTTTATTTTAACTATAATACATCTATTTTCAAATTTTGACCTAGTTGTCCCATCTTTTGGGTCGGCTAGAAGAGAGTCCTTTTTTCTTTAACTGGGGATTAAACCCTCCTCCCCAAGGATTGGAGTCAAGATAGTTAACAACTGAGTCAAATCCCAATTGGCTAGGACCGATATTTATTTCATTTTTAACAGCTGTAATGTCATCCAATTACAGAGAAATGCGTATATGTTCGCGTGTGTACGCACCAAAAGAAAATAACGAGTTGTCATCGACAACGAGTTTATCTGCCGAGATTCAGCTCGATCGGATGTCGAGAAGTGGATTAATATCCACTTCCAAGATATGCATTTATTTGTACTCATTCATGAATGTATTTGAAAATAAGTCTGTTACTTTGAATGTTGGCATATAAAATTGATACTGTACTAAGACATGTATTTTAAATTAAAAATGTGTAGTTTAAAAATTACTTTGTTTTTCATGTATTCTTAAAAAATGTAGGGAGGTTTATGTTAGAATGCGTAATAATTTAGATTGATTCCAACCCCTAATAGAGCAGTTTTGTGATATGACACTTGTGCAGGCTGGATTTATTTCGGATGCAATGATGGACGTGATATTGCAAGGGTGACTATCCCTTCACGGAATGTTAGTTTTTGAAACGAAGAAGGATCTTCACGTGAAAATGAAATCGTTCATGTTTTCAGATTAAAAAATAATAAATATTTCAAGATATTTATAATTTTCATTGTATTCCTCTCCTCCGTGGTCAAACATGCACCAAAGGCTCTCGACTAGCAATCTGGAGATAGCGGGTTCAAATCCCACTGTGAAAAAGTTAATTTTATTTGATTATTTTGTGTTATTTCAAAATTAGGTATTTAAAAATAATAAATAGCACATTTTTGGCCTGGTGTAAGACCACCATTCAGAATTGAATAGTTGCTTTTTTTACATTAACTGCAAACAGGAGGCCTTTTATTTTTGAGAAAATAATTCCTTTCATTACCTATATCTTTTATTGGGATGCTGTGTGGAGGTTCGTTTTAGACAAGGAAGGAGAGGAAGTTCTGGGAAGGAAAAATGTACGAGAGGTGGGTATGAATCTGGGCTTAAAATGGATTTATCTGTGTTTGGTGACCAGATTTGAATAGCCAGCTAATTTCCCGCATTTATCTTCCACATCTTTTTTTTTTTTTTTTTACAGTAATACCGCACAAGAGTCCCAACTGCTCCCGTCTGGAGCCAGTGAGACTATGGCATCCCCAATTGGGGTATGTTGTGAGGCTGAGGGTATTGGGGAGGGGAGGGAGATGGGGAAGAGGAAGGTGGGGAAGTACCTGGCTATTCAGATCTGGTCACCAAACACGGCTAAAGCCATTTCAAGCAACGTTTCAATTCTGAATGGTGGTCTTACACCAGGGCGATACTGACAGTATCTTCCACTCTGGAACGTGCCGCAAATATACTATATATTATTTTAAATTAATTAATTGTGAAATAACACAAATTAATCAAATAAAATTTATTTGCGCACGCCGGGTTCGAACCCGCGACCTTCGGATCTGTAGTCAAAAGCGTATACCACTAGACCACGCCGGCCGTCAGCTTCCCTCCCCACTACATTCAGCCATCAGGGGATACCATAGTCCTCCATAGTGGGGATGTCATTGGTTTCAAACGGTTGGGAGCAATTCGGACTCTTGTGTGATAATACCACACTCTCGCATGAAAAAAATAATAAAAGAACCTCATTATTTTCGGCGCTGATTTATTCATGATTTTAAGAAAGACAGTCTGGTACAAGAACTTTTAAAAGCAATATTTTATATGCTGTAGCCAGTAGATATACAAAAACACATAAAATTTCACGTATTGTTATTTTCATTACCATTCAATAGAATAATGTTGCAAGGTTGATGGAAATGGGATAGTGACAGGATAATTAAGGAAATGATGTAACATAGCATTTTTATTATATTTACTCTTCACAATATTTACTTACTACACATAGGAATTCGTGTTATATGCTTATTGCCTGGCGGCAATTTTTACCAACCAATCAATGCCTAAAGCTGCTAAATGTATGGAACAATGCCTTGACTGTATATATACTGAAAAGTATATCCTGGCTTCATCCGAGTGGCTCAACTCTCCTCTTACCCACTCAATAGAGAAAGATGCAGATGGACAACCTCCCTGATGGACAATAATTTAAATTTTATTTAATTTTACTTATTTGTTTGACGTTTTAATGTTATGTTATTATTAGGTATATACACCTTCTTATAATTTAAAAAAAATCTCTTTTAATGAAATAGTTGTCTATATTTTTATTATGATATTTTAGCAGATTGAGAGAGCCCAATCCTGCTGGATTAAAAAGTTAGATTAACAATTAAAAATAAAATAACAAACTATCCAGGTAATGTATGAAATATGGAGAATATTAAAGGAAGTTACATTCACACAAAAATACAAACAAAAAAATACTATCGAACATCTAAATATTAACTCGAAAAAAATAGATGCCAAAACAAATATAGAAATTATGGCAAACTACGTCAATAACTTTTTTGCAACTATAGGGAAAGTTTTAGCGAATCGTAAAAAACACAACACAAACACACTAACACAAACAAACAGATCAAACATCGATACTCAACCAACACAACACAGATTTATATTATAAAACAACTTCGGAAATGGAAATTAACAAAATAATAAATACATTAATAAACCGGATTGCTCCTGGATTAGATGAGATAACAACGGATTGCATTAAAATAATAAAAAATTAAATATTAAAACCTATAACACACCTAATCAACCTTAGCATAACACATGCCTGCTTTCCTAATACTCTTAAAAAAGGACTGGTAATCCCTATTTATAAATCCGGAGATTAAATGGAAATAACTAACTATAGACCAATCACTTTGTTAAACTCACTATCAAAGATTTTCGAAAGACTATTAAAAAACCAAATAATAAAATACCTGGAAGAAAACAAATTAATCTCGGACAAACAATATGGATTTAGAGAAAAAAGAAGCACAAAAGAAGCTTTGGCAAGTACAATAGATTATATACATAGCAACTTAGATCAAGGGTTTAAATGCATAGCGATATATCTAGATTTGGCTAAAGCCTTTGATTCAATCTGCCACAAAACCCTTTTTTTTTAAATTATCAAAGACAAAGAACTCCAACTATTGAAAAGTTACATGAGCGACAAAACACAGCAAGTCAAAATTAATAACTATACTAGCAAACCACTGCCGATTACACACGGAGTTCCACAAGGAAGCATACTAGGGCCCGTTCTTTTCACAATTTACATAAATGAACTTTGCAACATGGAAATAGATGGAGAAATAATTAGTTACGCAGACGACACAGTTTTACTATTTAAATCTAAGGATTGGAATAATGTATATAACATAGTGAATCTAGGAATCACGCAAGTGAAAAAATGGTTGGACTCAAATACACTTACACTAAACATATCGAAAACAAAATTCACAACGTACAGCATAACTAACACAGGACAGCCAAAAAACAATACAAACACCATAAAAATACACGAATGCATAAACACCAACATCTGCGATTGCCCCCCTCTAGAAAAAACAGAACAAATAAAGTATCTAGGAATCGTAATTGACCATAATCTTAGATGGACACATCACATCAAACAAATCACAAATAGGCTCCTCAGAACAATACACATTTTCCTAAATATAAGAAACATATATAAAATAAAACAATTGAAAACAATATATTTTGCACTATGCCAATCAATAATCGAATATGGAATAATTGCTTGGG
This sequence comes from Hesperophylax magnus, assembly GCA_026573805.1. Classification (NCBI taxonomy): domain Eukaryota; kingdom Metazoa; phylum Arthropoda; class Insecta; order Trichoptera; family Limnephilidae; genus Hesperophylax; species Hesperophylax magnus. Next base: position 18,390,224 of record JAIUSX010000014.1, read on the forward strand.
GAGGAGCAACAAACGCAGCTATCACTCAAATAGAAATCGCACAGAAAACGATATTAAAGGTAATACTCAAAAAACATAAACTATCCGACACAGACCAAATATTTAAAAGCTGTGACGTACTTGATATACGCCAATTATATGTTAAAACACTACTAAACTACATGTTCGACCAAAAAAACAAACCCCAACAAACACAAAATATCAGTAATAGACCGGTCAGACAAGCGTACAAAGAAAACATAAAAACTCCGACGGTAAACACTACCTTTGGACAAAGACACCATAAATACCACGCTATTAAAGCATTCAACAGTCTTCCACTTGAAACGAAAATTGAGGAAAATAAAAATAAATTCAAACACAAAATAAAAAAATGGATTAAAGAACAAAAAGACAATATTACCAAAATTCTATAACATAAAAGAATAAAACATATACACGCAACACAAAAAAAAAAAAAAAACACGCAACTCGCACAAACACATAAATTATTATAAATGCCGATTTACATTCTCTTTTAATATTTTTCTTTTAGTGTGATAATTATATTTTAATTTTTAATCTTTATTTTTAGTTTAAGTTTATCTTTATTTTAATGTTATTTTTCTATTTTTTTTAAATGTATAAATTCTTATATTATAAAATGGGGGCCTCAGCACGGGTAAACAACCCAGTGAGGCCAACATTACTGAATTAAAATATGAAATATTGTAAAATATTGTATCAACAATAAAAAAATAAAAAAAAATAAAAAAATGTTTCGACTATGAACTGTGTTAATTTTCAGCATCGTGAAAATAATTAAATATATTAAAATAAATTATTATAAAAACAATAAAATAACGTGAAAAATGTTTTATATAAGAAGCATATGGGTACTTGAAACCATCAACTTCGTTCTCAAAGAACCACTCCGCTGCACAAAGAAAAATGAGTATTACTAATTTATTTAGAATCTCTTCAAGTTAATAGTATTCATGTTAAAAACGGGATTGGAGGCCGTTACCTGATAAAATTTAAAATCGGAACATGTTTTCATGCTCCTGCATTTGACTTGATATATAATAACGAAATGCGAAAATATTAGGATTTTTATGAACACGTGTTCCGAAATTGTGATAATACATTAGTTTTTAAATTTTTTTGCTTTTTTCTGAAAACCCATCAATTCATTCGGTGAGGCCTGCAGTCCCGTTTTTTACAGGAATACGAATAATTTGAAGAGATTCTCAATAAATTAGCAAAACTCCATTTTTTTCCGTGTGAGCCCCTTTCGTAGATTACGCGATTATAATGAATTCTTACATATGTATATAATGTTACTGTATACTGTGTTGTATAAGCACCATAATTACATATTGAGGAAATACACAAGTATTCCTAAAACGAAAAAAACGGATAAAATTCATAACCTTTCCATGTGAATGTCAAATAGTGCAGAGTTGCAATCATTCAATGTATCCGTAATCGCCGTTAGAGACGATGCACTGCAGATGCCCAAATGAAAATTTGCAATCACCGCTGCAGGTTAATTATTCCCGGCATAATTGCGTATCAAAGGCAACCCTTGTCATAGGGAAATTATTGCAACCCTCGCCTGAGCGCGTCGGGTCGGTTTAAAACGCTTTTGCGAAGGGTTGATGACGAGTATGAGGAGATAAACGGATTAAAACAGTTCTTCAAAAATATTTATGAAGAGATTTTTTAAATAATCATGCTTCACTGTGGTAATTTCTGTTTCATATATTTAATCTCAGATAATAATCATCACATCAGATAATATCGAAGTGTCTCTCTCTAATTGGCTAATATTTGTGTCGTGCCATTAAAAGATAGAAAGACGTATAGAAAGACTACGGGTCCAATACAACAACGCCTTCCGCACAATGTTTTGTCTCCCCAGATACTGCAGCGCTTCCCGTATGTTCACGGAGGGGCGAGTTCCCGGATATGCAGCCCTTATTAGATCCAGGGTGGCAGGAATGAGGGAAAGGATAAGAAGCTCTGGAAATATCTTCACTATGGAAGCCCGCCTCACTCCATCCTCCTTCATTGACGCACACTGGAGAAAAATACTAGCGCCTAATATAGTCACGGCTCCCTAAAGACTTCAACTTTCTATTGTTCTATTAATTTTATCATTTTATTCTATTTTATTTTCAATTTATTCTGTTTTTTTTTTCTTTTCTATCTTTTTGTTTTTGATCATATATTTTTTGTATCTCTATATGGAATGTGTGGGACTGCACTAACCTCCCCACATACCGGAATAAACAGTTTATTATTATTATTATTTAAAAAAAAAAACTAAGAAACCTAAAATATGAATCCGATTAGCATATTTTAAATCTACCCCACACAAAGAAAACATAAAAAATATAAAATCCTTAAAATTATTCGTATTCCTGTTAAAATCGGGACTGCAGGCCTGTAACGAATGAATCGACAGTTTTCTCATAAACTACCAGTAAAACACGAATGTGTTGTGGCGGTGTCGGTGTTCATAAAAATTATAATATTTTGCATTTCGTCATTATATAATAATAGGATAAACGCAGCATCATGAACACTAACTAACTAACTAACCATGACGCCGTTTCCCCGAAGGGGTAGCAGAGAGTACTGATCGCCAAACTACTCGGTCTTGGCACACACTCTTTGCCTCACTCACATTCATACATCGTCTCATACATACTCTTTTATCATTATAGGTCGTGACATGGCCCGACTTAAGTATTTGATTCACTTGATCGTGCCATACCTTCCTCGGGCGTCCCCGACTTCTGCTACCATTCACATTTATTATGAATGTACTAATAGCCTATTAATAAATTGCCTGCTGTCACCTTTTTCATTTTATTTATTTGATATTATAGAAACAAACTACTTGAGTTACAGTGATGAAACAATTTACAGGAATTAGATATTTCATGTTGGGTACCTATGATATGTTCCCTTGTAATGTCTGGTAAGTGGTATGTTTATTCCTTAATTACCAGCTGATTGTGTAGTATATAGGTGTGTGTGTATGTGTGTGTGGGGGGGAGTATGTGTGTGTATGTATGTGTGTATATGTATATGTATGCGCATTGTACAATTTATATTATTGACATAATGCCACGTTTGAATTTGGGCAGTGAATCCGAAAAAATGACAATGTTTGAGTTTAAACGAATATTATTTAGAGTATGAAGAGCTCGGATAATTGGCGAATTGGATGCTGCATTTGTTTTGTAATTAAGCGTGTGGAATAGCACTGTATGTCGTGTTCATCTCAAAGTTATGATAAAATTAATAATGGACAGAAGTTCGGTACAGTCTTTTTTATTGTTTAAAATTCTACATATAAATGTTAAATCAGCTACTACTCGCCTTTGCTGCAAAGTTTGAAATGTACATTCAAAGTTATTGTTGAATTTGGAGGTAAAATATTTTATAAATTTGTTTTGGATACGTTTTATACCATCTATGTAAAGTTAATATTGTGGATTCGAAATTGGCGATTCATATTCCAGTGTACTTCTAATACGATATAACATTACGATTGTACGCGGATTACTGAATACTTTACTTGCATGTAGCACAAAACCAAGCATTTTATACGGCGTATTAACGATGTAGTTAATTTGCTGCACATTGCTTATTAAATATGAGTTTGCTATCAAGGTAAACGCTGAGGTCTTTACCTTCCGTTTTAGAGATGATATGTTCATTGTTAAGTGAATAGGAGTATTTAATTACGTGTTTATTTCTGGTGAATGTCATAGCGTGACATTTAGAAACGTTGATATCTAGTCAGTTAACTTTGCAATACTTGCAAAGCCTATCTAAGACACTTTTGTAATGCTTCACAGTCAGAAAGAGAACGAAAAACTTTGAATATTTTCAAGTCATCCGCATAAAGTTCATATTTGGAATTTTGGAAACATGATCCAATGTCATTTGTATAAATGTTCAACATTAGCGGACATAGGTGCGACGCTTGGGGGACACCAGATTTTACCTCGATAGATTTTGAGAAGACACCGTTGATTAAGATAACCTGATTACGGTTAATATTGTGAGATTTAATCAACTTGCTCTTTCTCGTCCATCTTGCTACGCAAAAAGTTAATGAAAAGGGCCAGGTTGAGTGTCGTAGACCAATCTCTCATGAATCGGTTGATTCGGCGTAATGTTTGTGGAAATAGCTGCGTGTAATCACCGATCAAAGACAATTATTTCAAGAACTTTGCTTAAAATAGGATGTTTGGAAATTGGACGATAGTTTTTAACGTGTTTATCACCGGTTTTACAGATGAGAGGAAACTTCCACTTGAGAGGAAACGTTCCCTTTGTTAGTGATTTTTTATAGGTAGTGCAAACCGGAAGACTGATATATTTACTACAATTATATATTACATACCTACCCCCCCGAAGTAAGCGCACTTTACCCTCGGACACCCTGTATAGTGCACTATAAGCCTGCAAATACGGATTCATAGTCAAGATCATAACCCTTTCAAGTGTATAAAAATAATGTGCGAATTCTCATACAAAAATTCATTTGAAAATGATCCAGAGAAAATATATGCGATATAATAAATGCATAACATCTCTACATCATTTGTACTTCCTTAGTTTCGTTGTTCCCTCAAATATTTCTGGGGATATTTCAAAGCTGTGAGAAATTTTTTTAAAATTTGGTTGAATTTCAAAAGGTGTTTAACTGTTAAATTCATGTAGGGCTCTATTCTTGTACCTTATTGTACAGTGGTTTAAAACTGACTTTGAAATTAATTCAAATGTAGTCGAGTCTAGTGCAACGCTGTTTTAAAATGAGGAAAAAATGCTAGAAGCCTGGGGGTGGTATTTTTTATTGTTTCACCTGTGAAGGGTTGGATTGGTGAGTGGGTTGTTTGGGTAAGGCTGGTGTGGGGTGGGGATGGGGTGGTTCTCATGAGCTAGACTCACTTGAGACAGTCACTGTCTGTGGAAGGTATGTGTCGTGAAAGTAACCCCGTCACGTGAAAGCCGACCGGATTTTATTTCCGATATGCATCGAGTACAATAATGAGGTGTTACAAAGTGAATTCTATTTGTAGGCTTGAAGCATGCAAAAAGATTAATATTTTGCTTTGCTATACTGCTTTTTCAGTGGACGTGAAAAAGTGACCTTTTTTTAATAAATGACACGACGATTATAATTATGTTTTTTTAAACTAGCTTTAACTCTCGGCTTCTCTTGAAGGTTTAACAATCTCCATTAAATTTGTTTCTCAGTATTACACAAAATTTTGAAAAATATGGAATTAAGAATACTGAATTGTATGTTGAAGTCAAAGCTTCATAGCCTATGATACCAATAATGTAGCGAGCTGAATAAAGTTTGCGTTGACGAATAAATTCCAGAGAGAAAAGTTAAGCAAATTTCATGACCCAACAGTTAAACTTTCGATGGCTTTTACTATTCATACATTTAGATATTTCAATTATATGCATCTAAAAAAAAATTAAATCGATAGAAGGAATAAAATGTCAGGCTTAAAATAACACAGCGAATTTAAACATAAAAAGTGGATGTTTGTGTTTTCTGTTTTCATCCTGTTATCTAATGGCGTTTCCCTTTTGACTCAGCAAAATCTTTGTACACACATCATTTTCCGTTTTGTTCATCCTCAAGTTTTTTGTCCTAGATATAGAGCGAGTAAGTAGGTATGGTATGCTTAGCACAATTTTTAGTTAGTGTACCATTGATGTACAAATAACTAGATGATACTTGTACTAAATACGAGTTAAATTATACAAATAATTTATTTATTCAAAAAATATCATATAAAAATTAAAGCATAAGCCGCTCATCTTTCTAGGGAATTTAGAGTCGAGATGTGCAGCTTAAAAATTGTAGTAAATAAAATTTAAAAAACATGTATAAAAAATACACACCTAAAAATTAATACTACAGGCAAACTTAAATTTTAGCTGAACAGCATGTTAATTTTTGGAAATAATAACATTCTACTGACTAAACAAGTATTAAAAAGTACCTGTGTTGGCTAATCAGTCACAGTCATTGGATGATCATTATAAATGTTGTTATGGATCGCCCATAAAAACAAGCTAACTGCACAGTTAGGTACATTCTCACGCGTTACCGGAAATCGATCACGCACTGAGTTCATGTTAAAACACCAATACATACACGTACATTCGCGACATCACCGCCTGATACCAGTCACGTAGGCCACAAGGACCTACAACCAATCCGATATCGTAGAATATCCCTCCCACTTGCGCCCGACAAGGTCAAGTACTTGCAGCTAGCTAGCCACGCGCTCGGCCGCAGTTCACCGCCGGCCCCCGTTGAGTTCAACACTATGCTTTAGTTCCGAGTTAATATTTACCGCCAAATCAGTGTCGCCGTAATTGGACCGGCGTGCATCCATTTTATAATGTGCCGCGTCCCTATACTCAGTTATCACATCCAGGCAATCTCCGGCCGGCTACACCATCATGGATATGATGGCGCCATATCTCTGCGCCGCCCTTTTGCCGTAAGCCGCCCATCACCGCTCCAGGCCGCTTCTGCGCCGCCCTGGCCGCCTCAGGCCGCTTCTGTGCCGCCCTTCGTCGTATTCCCGCCCTACCGCATCAGTTAGGCCGTGCTATGGCATCCGCCTATCGTAGCCGCCCTTCGTCCTGCACCCTGCCTAGGCACCCGCCTATGGCCCCTGCTCATCATTCACCGCTTCAGCCTAGTTTACACGTGAGCGAATGTTATACCTTTGTCAATCAGAGCCCTTAGAGTCAATAGATTGCCTAGTAACTAGTTAGGACTTAAAAAGCTATGTACCCTTTGTAGATCTGTTGATAACCTGTATTACCTGTATAATAAACCCTCATATCAAGAGACTTGTTTTAATTGGGAAATTGACTATAATCCACACCCTGAATGATTGGAGTATCAAGCTTTGCCGCCGGCTTGTGCGGCGATGACTATTTGTGTAAAACACCTATAGTATATTATATGGCTTTAACAGTTATATAACACTGGACGCCCAACCTGGATAGTCAATTAGCCCGATAAAATATGTCTTTTGTTACTATGTTTTGCTGTAATATTAATGTTTTTTTTCCCCACAGCTGTGTGTTATAATTCAATTTCTAATTAATAATTCAAGATTCGGGAGTGTTTGTAATACGAATGTGCCGTCGGAAGTGTGAAGCTTTTACTAAATACGTAATAAACCAAATACGAGAAATTACGACGTAATAAATATTAAATGTGGATGTTTCCGAGAGATAGATGTGTTATTTCAATTTTGGAATGCAATTTAATTGTTTCGTTATAGAAATAATTTTTTTTGTCAGGTTAAGCTTTGCTTATCTGTTTCATTGTAATAAGTTGAAATAATTCAAATACTCAAAAGAACTTCCAAAGTATCAATTTTCCGTCGGATTAAATTCAGTTATCGTTTTTTAATTTACATTCTCTAATAAATAACGTATCGGTTGTTTTTAATTAAGAACCGTAGACCTTACCGGTTATTACCATTATTAAATCATGGATCCTCCCAACATTGGTAGAATTTTAAATTTTGAATTGCCGCAAAAGTAATATAACAGAAAATAATAGTTGGTTAGAATAAAAACTCGCAGCAAAAAACTCGCAGCAGAAATAACATTTACACAGTAAAGAGATTGTTGGTTGGAATACGCAGTTGTTTCAACATTTTTCGCAGTAAATGGTAAAACAGTAAAACAACTTTTAGAACAGGAAATAATATTACACAGGAAATAAATTGTTTGGTCAAAAACAAAAAACTCCGCTCAGTAACATGATATGTTTTATATTTACGTGGAGAATTTGCGGACAAGGAATTATTATTCTCGCGTCGCAGTAAACATTCTTTACACACAAAATTAATAATAATAATAATGAATTCGTCAAGCTCGCCGCGAAGCAGTAGTATGATATATTTTTTTGCAGTTAAAATACGTAATAATTATTGAATACTATTTCGTTCGCGTTCTTTTTTTAATAAAATCAGCTGAATAGTAGATGGAATGGTGTCATTCGTTTTGTATTAGCTCAAGGGCGTCATGAACCTTTGTGTGGATATTGTTCCGGATGACAAAATAACCTCGCTGTTTCTTTCGTCTTGTTCTCTATAAAGTTGGCTAACTAGGACGCTAGCAGACCTTCTAATAGGAATAATAATTTTTTTTTTCTCGTAACTGTAACTTGATTTGCAATAGAATATAATAACAATAAAAAATCAAATTCATTCATAACGTTTGTAATTATTGTGAAATAGAAGTTATTATAACTCAAATATCTTGTGTTATAAAAATCGTATAGATTAAATAATAAAAACCCTGTTATGTGGTTTTTGTTCGGACATTCTCTTGTATAGAAATTATGTCAAATGTTTTTTTGTATTTAATTGGTTACCTACCAATTATTTGTTTTTTCTGGAATTTTTTTTTCTTCTCTCTTTCTTCTTGCGTAGTGAATACGTGTCGTTTATTTTTAAGGAAGTCAAACTCTAGGAATCGGATTATGTAGTTCTCGGTTATTAAATTGAAAAGACTCAAATAAGTCTTATATAACAGAAATTGAATAATCACACACAGTAGTTGTTGAGTGGTATGTAATATGTTGTAAATTATAATTGTGTAAATTGTTCCTTAACTAATTATTAATTAGTTATGGGTTGTGTATTGTAATTTTTTGTAAACACGTAATTGATTGCTTCGGTATCAATATGGTAAAAAAAAAGCCAGCGTGTAAAGTCCTTCATAAAGTTGAGACAAAATAAAATTGTGTTATTGTATTATATGCTACGCCATGTCAATTATGGTGTGAATTTTTTTTTGTTGTAAACACGTATTTGATTGCTTCGGTATCAATAAAAAGAAATAACGTGTAAAGTCCTTCATAAAGTTGAGACAAAAAAAAAAATTGTGTTATTTGTAATATGTGGTACGCCATGTCAAGTGTGGTGTGTATATTTCTCATAGGAAGATGAATTATAGTATATACCCGGTGAGAAGAAATAGTTTTTGTAAAGATAACGTAATTATGTCTTAGACTCGTTGAGAATCTAAATTGTGGTCATTAAGGACAAATGGAGGTTGCATATTTATGTCATTTTGGGACATTATTGAATCTTAACCAAAAGAATTGGGTTGATAATTGCACTTAAGGTCATTGTAGGTTTTGTCTGGTTATTTGGTGGGAAGGACACTTTATGAGTGGTCCGAATGTTTTGTCGAACGTTATCGTTACGACGTGCTGGTGTTTCTTGTTAAACACCTGGTACAGCGCTGTACGGTTTACAGGAAGTAAATCGTTAAATGTTATAGGATGATATTAGCCTTAGAATTAATTACATGGGAGGTCTTGGTAGCGTTGACCTTAATAATTGATATGCGATACGAGAGGTTGGACTATATGCCTAAGAATTATTAGCAAACCAGACAAACCATGACGAAAATGAGAATATATTGTTAAAATCTTGAGGAGAATCTTTTTGTTTTTTTCCGTTTTTCAAAATTATCAATGGATAATAAGAAATAACATAACATGTGTATTGATACTTGTTTTGTATAGTGTCAAGAATTTCATTGTAAGTGACGCAAAAATGGGTTGATTTCGGTCAATTGCATGATATAATCAGCGTACATATTCCCTAACAGGAATTTTGTGTATAAAAAACCATGTCTAGTTTAAGAATTTCATTGTGAAAAACGCGAATATGGATTGATTTTGGTCAATCGCATAAGCGTATAATATTCTCTAACCAGAATATCATTATGTATAACATTGTACAATTGTGAACATGGCTTAATTTTTCTTCTTTTGTGGTTTGATGGAAAGTGTAGGCCTGGTGGTAATTGTGTACATCCATTCGGATATACCACATTGTAGGCTACATTTGTTGTTTTGGTGTTGTCTTAAAAAAGGCCATGTGTAGTCTTTTCTGTTTGGAAAGAGTCATATGTATTCTTTTCTGTTTGAAAGGAAAGCCATGTGTATTCTTTTTTGTTTGGAGAAAGTATTATGTATTCTTTTCTGTTTGAAAGGAAAGCCATGTGTATTCTTTTTTGTTGGAGAAAGTATTATGTATTCTTTTCTGTTTGAAAGGAAAGCCATGTGTATTCTTTTTTGTTGGAGAAAGTATTATGTATTCTTTTCTGTTTGAAAGGAAGGCCATGTGTATTCTTTTTTGTTGGAGAAAGTATTATGTATTCTTTCTGTTGGAAGGAAGGCCATGTGAATTCTTTTTTGTTTGGAAAAAAAATCGAGTATGTAAATCATAGCGTGTTTTGTATCGCGCCTTGGAGTTCATTTCTGCAATTATTTTTGAAAGAGGTTTGGCAACCCTTGTTCAGTGTACTTGTTAGGATTGTTCAACTTGGCTCTCAGGTAGTTAAAATTTTTGTTTTGGCTCTTAAGTTAGGGAGTGTTTAAATCTTTGTGAAATGAGGTAGCTCTGTACCTCTCGTACGGCAAACAGGAGGACGTTGCCCTGCTTCAGCTACGTTGCCTGGGATTTTCTTTCGTCGACAAGGAGGGTAGTGTTATGGATCGCCCATAAAAACAAGCTAACTGCACAGTTAGGTACATTCTCACGCGTTACCGGAAATCGATCACGCACTGAGTTCATGTTAAAACACCAATACATACACGTACATTCGCGACATCACCGCCTGATACCAGTCACGTAGGCCACAAGGACCTACAACCAATCCGATATCGTAGAATATCCCTCCCACTTGCGCCCGACAAGGTCAAGTACTTGCAGCTAGCTAGCCACGCGCTCGGCCGCAGTTCACCGCCGGCCCCCGTTGAGTTCAACACTATGCTTTAGTTCCGAGTTAATATTTACCGCCAAATCAGTGTCGCCGTAATTGGACCGGCGTGCATCCATTTTATAATGTGCCGCGTCCCTATACTCAGTTATCACATCCAGGCAATCTCCGGCCGGCTACACCATCATGGATATGATGGCGCCATATCTCTGCGCCGCCCTTTTGCCGTAAGCCGCCCATCACCGCTCCAGGCCGCTTCTGCGCCGCCCTGGCCGCCTCAGGCCGCTTCTGTGCCGCCCTTCGTCGTATTCCCGCCCTACCGCATCAGTTAGGCCGTGCTATGGCATCCGCCTATCGTAGCCGCCCTTCGTCCTGCACCCTGCCTAGGCACCCGCCTATGGCCCCTGCTCATCATTCACCGCTTCAGCCTAGTTTACACGTGAGCGAATGTTATACCTTTGTCAATCAGAGCCCTTAGAGTCAATAGATTGCCTAGTAACTAGTTAGGACTTAAAAAGCTATGTACCCTTTGTAGATCTGTTGATAACCTGTATTACCTGTATAATAAACCCTCATATCAAGAGACTTGTTTTAATTGGGAAATTGACTATAATCCACACCCTGAATGATTGGAGTATCAAGCTTTGCCGCCGGCTTGTGCGGCGATGACTATTTGTGTAACACACCTATAGTATATTACATGGCCTAAACGCTAATGTAACACTGGCGCCGTCACTTGGGGCCTTACTCACTTATAACTATCTAAGTTACAGTATATACCCGTTCAATGTAACAATGTTTTAAATTTTTGGATTATACAAAAACTTAAAAGCACATTTCTTGAAAGTTGATTTATATGTGCATTATAAAAACTTTTTTAGTCTTCCTATTTTTATCCTAAGTGTGCTACCTCGGAAAATTTGTTCTCCCTGTGATTAATGAGGCCGTAAATAAGTTAGGGGTACTTTTATACCCGTGTTTATAATCCGCATGTTGAGTGTGTGGAAAATACGACGCGACTAATTCAGGAAAGGTAGTAATCTTCGAACTCCTGTTAATACTTCAGTGAATAAATTAATAAGTAGTATAGATGGGCAATTCCCATACAATATCTACAACTTCCATTAAACAATATTCTAGTAACTACATATAATTGTGTACAACTAGCGCAGACCCGTAAAAAATCACGGTATATTACAATTGTAGGATTTGTGAAACTGAGAGAATGAACACACATAATTGATAAATACAATATCGGATTGAATCACCGATACATTTGTATTTGTATAAATTTCTTGAAAATAATGAGTTTTAAACGGACCAAACTGTTTATTCGTATTCACATTACGTATGTACGGACGCAAACAAATAATTTGTCTTAATAGTTTAAAGCATAATTTGCATAAAGGGTTTTTTTACGAAATAGTTAAATCACCGTCATCTCTGAACGCGTAGATTATATATAACGTACTTAACGATTAATAATAATAAATAAATAAATAGCACATATTTATAAAATTGGAAGTTATAAATTGATAATCGGAAGCTATGACGGCTGTATGGTGCAATGTGCTTGTATAATCAATAGAGATACATCCTAGTAAATTGCTGCCACGCAAACCCACCTCTCAGTGCAAGTTGTTACTAAATTACATCCGATTGCTGTCATACTCAATAAAAAGTATATCAGTTAACCGTTGCTCCCTCCTTTCACACTACCAGGTGACTGGATTGTGAAAACGAAGAATGATGCTTGTACGGTCGTTTATAACATTTTTTAAAAATATTTCGGACAAGAATATATATTTCAAAGAACGTATTTTAAAAAAAAAAATGGAATTTAGAGTGGTTTTTACTTTTTATATGTGAATACCGCACAAGGGTCCCAACTACTCACAACCGTCTGGAAGGTGCAGGAGAACCTAGATATTCAGATCTGGTCGCTAATGCCATTTCAAGCAACGTTTCAATTCTGAATGGTTGTCTTACGCCGCACAGTGGGCTGAAAATCGCCTTTCATAGACATAGAGACTTGAATTTTCAAGGGTAATTTTTTTGGCTATAAATGGATTCTGCTGATCATTACTATGCTATAAAATTTCGTACGAAGCAATTGCGTGTACAAATGAAGGAGTTATCAATTTTTTAAGAAAAAATTGTATGGCACTGACATTAAAAATGAGGCTATCTGTGGAATCATAAGGTTGGCCATTCTATCCTTACACACAGATATACTACTATTTATTTGTATTTTTTGACATACTTCGTATTGTGGAGCAACCTGAGATTTTTTTTTTTAAATCCTCAAAGTTGAAAAAAAAACTTGAAGATTCATTTTAATGCTTAAATGCATCTTGTATGCTTTGTCTAGTTAACAATATTTCAACACTGCAAGCCTACTCATATGTAAAGCATTAAAATGAATCATCAACATTAAAAAGTGTTTTTTTCAACTTTGAGGATTTAAAAAAAAAATCGCAAGTTGCGCCACAATACGAAGTATGTCAAAAAATTACAAATAAATAGTAGTATATCTGTGTGTAAGGATAGAATGGCCAACCTTATGATTCCAGAGAAAGCCTCATTTTTAATGTCAGTGCCATACAAATTTTTCTTAAAAAAATGATAACTCCTTCATTTGTACACGCAATTGCTTCATTTAGCTAGAAATGGATTCAGCAGAATCCATTTCTAGCCAAAAAAAAATACCCTTGAAAATTCAAGTCTCTACGTTTATGAAAGGCGATTTTCAGCCCACTGTGCGCCGGGGCAATATCGAGAGTATCTTCCACTTTAGATCGTGCAGCAAGTATACTATATATTATTTTTAATTAATATATAGTGAAATGACACATTTTTTTAAAAAATAAAATTTACTTGCGCACTACGGGAATTGACCGTGCTAATTCATGGGATATGAAGTGTTTCTAGATAATATAGTATGTAATTCAATCGGAAAAGAGTTTTCTTTTAGATGGGAGAGGGTTTAATTTAACTATTTTTTCAAGGTAATTGGGAAAATATAATAATGATTGCTTGCTGACAAATACTCGCGTGGAACGTAAACGTAACTCGAGCGAATGAATCGAGTCACATAATAAATGAAGACGTGCGTCTAAGCGTGACCTCCGAGTACTTTATAAATACATCTCTTCGAATTTAGATTTTGTTCTTTAATGAATGTAGGCAAATCTTGGAATTGGATATTAACTCACTTCCCAACATCCGATCGAGCTAAAACTCGTTATACTCGTTCACAAAGAAAATGCGCTCTTTGAACTTTTGATGGCTATCACGCAAATACCGTAGACTTTTCTGAAATTTGATGACATTTCAGCAGTTAACATACGAAATAAATAATATTTTTGATAACTTTATGCATAACAGCTCAAATTGTAATATTTAATCATCAAAGCGACTCTCAAACAACAATTTGAAACAGAAAAAGTTTCAGTCGCATCTTGGAATTTAACCCAGAATCTTATCCTTGCCGGGGCTTTGCTCTACCACTGAGCTAATCCGACCCTTAGGTCTGATTGTTAAATTTTCATTTGAGAGTCTCTAATGTTGTCTTCAATGATTAAATACGAAATAAATTTCAGTTCTACCCAATCGGAATTAGGCTCAGTTGTTAGCGCGGTTAACTCTGGTCTCTGGAGAAGAAGATTCAATCCTCAGTCAAACCAATTTAATTTAATTGATTGATTTTAAGTTTTAAAAGTTCACAGAAGTTAAGAGCCAGTCCAAGGGGAGAAAGGTTCAATCCTCAATCCAACCAAAAAAAAATAATAACCCAATTATGTTTTTTAAATGCGTCTGTTAATAAACATAGATGTATTGTAGTAAAAAAAACTTTTTTTTTAAGGTTTGAGTTATTCAATAGTATGCGTGACAGCTGTTTCGGCATTCAATGAAAATTGATTAACATTGATAATTTCTTCAATAATAGCAAAATAACTGTACATCGTAAACACATTAATTATTTTATTAAAAGTGCTGATAAATAAAATGGTGTTCAACAAATAAATAAATAAATTATAGATTATTTAGTTTGAGACCATTTACATGATGCAATAGTTAGAATCGATTCATAATGTTGCAACAAATTCAGTTCCCATGAACCGAGCAAAGGTTTGGCATAGTTTGGGCTTTCAAGGAGCGTACAAGTTTTAACGAACACCTAAACATTCTGATTGGCAATAAAATTCATTAGTGGCTCGCCAACCGTGTACATGGGAAAACTCTGTATATCCCGTAAACAGTGGGATGGGAGGTATTGCCACCCTTGAGAAGTTCGGGCTTAAGTTTGAGTTGTGATTAGGGAACCCGAGTTTGGGCCGTCTGAAAGATAATTTGCTATGAACTTTGTGAGAACTAAACTTGGCGATGGAAAATATTCCGAAATGGACGGATATCTTTATCTTCTTCGAACTAAATCATAAAATTTCCACACCTTCAATTTAAAACTTTTTATAACATAATCGAAATAAATATTTTCCACGATATCATCCTCATAAACAACACTGCCTTTTCCTCGCCATTAGTTTCTGACTTTCACGTCAAAGAATATAAAACATCATTGTGACGAAAACATGTAATATAAAATTTTTGACAGGATTTTAAACAAAGCAGTTTAAAAACAATAAATACGTCACGTAATTGTCAATGCACATAAATATTATAAAATAATATAGAGTATATTCATAGTTCTATTTTTTTGAAGAATTGTACTGTGCCATTTGCAATATTTTGGTCAAAAAACTTTCATGAAGAGCAAATAAAAAAATTAACCTTAATTTAAAAAAAAAGTAATGCCGTTGCATAAAATATAATGTTTACTCTTACAAAAAAATTGATTAGTATACATTCGGTATGGCTAGTCTTACTAGTCTTTTCAAGGTATCCAGGCGTAATTGATACATCTCTGACAAACGTCTCATCAATAATATATCAGCATTAATATTTTCCAGCCAGCCACTTCAGATAGACGATTGGCTATAACAGCCACTGTAAAATTTGCAAAAATTGAATAAAATTCTCTTACACATTTAAAAACGTTTTAAGCTCCGATGGCAGTTATTTCCGTAAATCGGGCTTCTGAATCTTACCGGAGTTTATTTGTTATTTACATCGTGCTTATGAAAGTGAACAATTATTATTGACTGCGCTTTCCGTAATAAGAAGTATTTTCACGTATTTTTCGACGTGTGTTTGACCCACGTTCCTGACATCATATTTTTCCAGGTCGTTTTTTCTTATATTTCTGGTTTATATGCATAGATATTTGAACACATACAAATCTAATTATTAGCAGTAGAGTATTGCAAGCTCAACCTGAACAAACGAACATTGGAAGCGTGTCGTCGTAATCTTATCAGTTTCAGCACCCATAAGAAGTTAAAAAAATTACAGCCTCGCAAAAGCTACAAAAACCCTAAAACGGTTACGGGATTAATACATAAGATAATAAACATCCTTTTAACAAAATACTTTTCATGAAAAATTATATACGAGTATAACAAGAACATTCATAGACATAACACAAGAACGTGAAATGAAATTAGGCTACCAAAATAGGACAACGCAAATACTAAAATAGTTTACTATACAAAGCAATTCAATATTATAATTCGGTGTCGGAAACCATAAAGTCTGCAACAATTGATTGCTGGATTGTAGCAGCCATATTAAACAAAAGAAAATGTAATAATATATGTGTGCAAATATAACTTTATGTAACCGATTGCATGGATTCATCCTACAAATGTGTGTTGGAAATAACAGCCTTATATACCTTCTCTGTTGTCGTTTACTTCGGATCAAAAAAAAAACTAAAACATTTTGCGGTCTCAATATATCTTATTAGAAAAAAAGAGTTAATACACCACTGGTTCGTTACAACTGCATAGTATAAATTATTGCTATTGTAGTGTCTAGTAAAATATTTTTTTAAGTAATGGAACACAGAATTTAACTCTAATAAAAAAATATCTGATATAGGTTGAGGTTGCGATGATTGGACTACATAACATTCGTCACATGTAGCTTCATAGTCTTGTATGTAGAATAGTGGTAATTGATTCATTGGAACAACCTTTTATTGATATAATAAAAGGATAAATCACCTAATTTAAGAACACGATAAACAAAAAGTGGTTGTCTTATTTAAACTGTTATCGCCGTATTAGGATCACTTTAAAAATAATATTTTGAATACGTTTTTAGGTTTTTAATAATAATATAAAACATAAGACTGTTGCGAACTTCTGCAACTCATAAACTTACGAATACCTACAATAACAACACGACAAAATACACTATTCC
Source organism: Hesperophylax magnus (assembly GCA_026573805.1). Taxonomy (NCBI): domain Eukaryota; kingdom Metazoa; phylum Arthropoda; class Insecta; order Trichoptera; family Limnephilidae; genus Hesperophylax; species Hesperophylax magnus. The sequence continues at coordinate 18,407,345 of JAIUSX010000014.1, forward strand.
ACTGCAACACACATAAGCGCAATTACATTGCGAACTCCCCAATACAACGGTTTCACACTATGGGAAACCAATACTTAGGTGATGTCGATATATTTAATATTAACTTTGCGAATTTTGTGGATTACGTAAAAGACCTATTTCAATACTATTCCTAAATGGAAGTTATATTTTTGTAAACCAGTCAAATCGCTGTATTTTTTAATTTATCTTCTTGTTATTTTTAATTTTGTTTCTCGCATATACTTATGTAATTTTATTTTTATTATTTCTTTCTTTTCTTTCTTATGTTTCAAAACTGTCATTAAATTTGTACCACCCACGTGTAAAAGCCCTCTGGGCGTTAAATAAATAAATAAATAAATAAGACAGTAATAAAAACTTGAGAACAAACGTAGTGATAACAATTAGAATAAAATACTTAGTTTTGAAATGATTTGAGATTTTCACGGCCCAAAATTATTACAGTGATTAATTTTTGGGGTATTGTGCCGTGTTGCACTATGATTTTAAATGGTTTCTTGCGTTTAGTTTTGGTGTAGCCGTCATTTACCGAATAGCAAGAACTATTGAGCTTACCCCGTCGTCTTTATTGATATTAATGGGATATCTGTGAATTTCAATTGCATAAGTAATTATACGTGCTCTATGCGTTTTGGGTCTTCCTAGGACTTCAGGAAAAAATGGTAATGGACGGTTTCAATTAAATGATCGACAATTGCCGATTTGTCAGGATAGCCGTGCTTACATACTCGAAATTTTTCTGATATCGTTTTGGAGATCGTCCGTTCTGTCTAACCTACATAAATCTTGGCACATCCGAACAGCTGAGCTTATAAAAATGATCGCTATAGATGGAGGTAGCGTAAGATGGCATAGTACCCCAAAAATGAATCACTCTAATACTTCTTAGATTGGTCATCGATTGTCGGTCTAAGCATCAGGTAGTGAAAATATACCTTCATGTGTAGGCATTTTGTCTCCTTTGGCGCAGTCAAAAGAAACATTAAAAAAAGAAACACCTTGAACATTAACTTGTAAGCATCGTGAAAATTAATTATAATTTTGTTGAACTATTTATTTTTAAAAAATCGGTGTATATTGCCGACGCATTATAGGTAATGCAAACGTATTCATTTCGTTTTTTCTTGATGTGCATCATAAAAAAATTATGCATAAAAAATGGAGGCAAAATCTTAAAACTTGAATATTAGATGATAAAAGGAAACATTTCTCTATGAATTTCAGGTCTTGCGGGCAGGGCAAAGATATTTTTGAAGCTCAATTTAACGCAAGCGAACTCTGCATGAACTACGGTATTGCACATTTATTAGTACCGTATGCTAATATTTTCAAAGAAAAAATTCAGCGCCATTGAGCTTCTGCTCTTCTTTTGCTTTTATTTAAGTCTTCGTTTAAATGCCTTCGGTATTGTACATATCCTACTTTCTGAATTTAGATCAAATTGGCTATGAGGCAATACCAGGCGCATGTTGGTTCCATTGCATGAAAGACTTGCTAGACAACACAACACCAATACCATGTACATAAACTAATTATTCCAATGTATTGCGCCAATATTTATAAGGTATTCTCTATGAACATCAGGAGTGTAAATAAAAATTTTAATGAACTCTTAATTCTTCTCACTGACCTTGCCTCAGATTTTGATGTAATTGTTTTGAGCAAATGCTGGATTCGAGAAAATTTTATCCCTAAAACGATAAATAACTCACTATAACACACTACATAACCAAACTCAAAACGATGGCGTTATTGAATATATTAAAAATCACATTACATATTCAGTCAAGGAGGTAATAATTAAAAATGCAAACTGTCTTCAACTCGAACTTGATAATCATCTAACAATCCTGACTATATACAGATCTCCGAACATACACAATATCACCACGTTTATATACTAACTAAATGAAATTCTGACAGTCATAGACGATTAACTTTATAATTTATTTAGTTTTATCTTTATTTTAATTTCTAATATGGTTTCTATAATAACATGCAGCTTAAATTTTTTTGTTTTAGCACAATAATTTTCTTCCCCGTTATATTATATGGTTGTGCGGAAATCTTTCGTACGCAATTGTGCGGGGGGTTGCGGTGCGGTGCGGATGCGATATAGACTAAGACAAACAAAAACGAATTGAATTGCCTTAGTGTTTACAAGAGGAAAATAAGTAGGAAAGGCCAAAGACTTACCCTGGTCTCGTTCTCCTTAAGCCGCTGGTTTTTCTCTTATCAGTTTTCACACAATTAACATTCGATCATTAACACAAACAAACACAGTGACATCCACTGCTGCGGGTAAAAATGTTTCACTGGACGATGTGTGCTCCAAAACAGTCACAGCCGAGTTCAAAACATATGCGGGTTTTCAAGATGACACGAAATGTTCGCGGGTAAGATGCAACGATAACACTGATTAACAATACTCCTTGTCTTTGACCCGGATCACGGAAAGGGGACAAGGGGCAAAGGGGGGTGAAGGGTACCCATTTAAGGCTATTCAATTTTAAAACCTCACGCGCAACTATCCCCCCCGCCTTGAAAGGGTGCGAAATCACCCCTTTTAAAACCGCATTGTCATGGCATTTATCATATAAACAAATTAACATAACCTACAGTTATCCTAAATTTCCTAAACTACATTGACTAAACCTAATGCTACTAAACTACTATTATTGAGTTGGCAAAGGGTATAGCCGTATTACTGGGCGAATATAAGATCCCAGCACTGTTCTGACACGAGCAACACGAATTACTCCATCTTTTGCGGGGAAAACTTCATCAATTACAGCTAACGGCCAATGTAATGGTGGGGCGTTTTCAGTTCCCACTATTACTACTAAGCCAACCTTTACTGGATTAGTAGGAGTATTCCATTTTGGACGTACTTGCAAAGTATGCAAGTAATCTAATCTCCATCGCTTCCAGAATGATTGAATTAATTTATCGAGTAAATCATGACGCGATAGAAGGTTCAAATTATCCTTCTCGATTTCCATGGCGGGCAGGTGTTTTAAGGGAGTTGTCGTCAAGAAGTGAGCTGGAGTTAACGCAAGGGGCTCGGAGGGGTCTGAATAGAGCGTTCTACACAATGGCCTCGTATTCAGAATGGTTTCTACTTGTGCAAGTACTGTAGTTGCCTCTTCAAACGATAGAGTCTGATCTCCTATTACCCGGAAAAGATGAGTCTTCATACTTTTAATATTGGATTCCCAATTTCCTCCAAAGTGGGGTGCTATTGGCGCATTCAAATGCCAGCTTATTCTATTATTGGCCAAAATACTTGCGAATTCTTCACCAAAATGTGAAGATGACGAAAATGCGTGCAATTCATTCAATTTTCTCTTGGCTCCTACAAAGTTAGTTCCGTTGTCTGAGTATAAATTTGACACAGGACCACGCCTAGAAAGAAATCGTTTGAATGCGTTCAGAAAACATTCGGTGCTCAAACTTGACGCCAATTCAAGGTGTATAGCTCTTGTTGTCAAACACACAAATAAGCAAATATACGCCTTTTGAGAACGAATTCCACGTCCACGTGATACGGTTACCCTTAAAGGCCCGGCAAAGTCTATACCCACATGCGTAAATGGTTTAATAGACTGAATGACACGACAATCTCTATGATCCGCCATTAAAGGTGCAATTGTTTTAGGGCGTAGCCGAAAACACGAATTGCATTTATGTACTCGATTTCGAATTAAACTACGGGCTGACAGTATCCAATATTTTTGCCTCAAAATAGACATTAATAATGGGGACCCGAGTGACAATGAATTTTATGATAATGATCAACCAACAAATTTAAAACGTGATCCTTTCGCGGGAGAACTATGGGGTGATCATAATTTAAATCCGAATTAACTAAACGACCTCCCAACCTTATGATTCCGTCATTCAAGAACGGTCTCAAACGTTGAAATACGGGTTTACACGTTTTTCCTTGTTGTAGATTTATCAATTCCCCGGTAAAGTACGCTCGTTGTATTTCGCGCAATATTTTAAGCTCAACGAACTCTAAATCTGACCCACTTATATATTTTCGATATGGCAACACCTTAAGAAAACGAAATACGTAAACCAAACATCGTAATAATTTATTCCACGAGGAAAAGCGCTTTGACAGGGTTAGAATATCATATTCTTCTAAACCAGAAGTCATTACTAACGAAATAGACTTCTGTTCGGGTGGTTCTATCACCATCGTAACATCAAATGTGGTAATGGGCCACCGATCAGGCCTAAATTTCATCCACGGTGGGCCATGAAACCATATCGGGTGATCTAAAATTTGATTGGGGGTAAGCCCTCGTGACAGACAATCAGCGGGATTATCTGTGCCTGCGATATGATAAAAACAGGTAGCCGATAATTCAGATTGAATTTAGCAACTCTATTAGCCACGAATGTCCCCCAACGATGCGGAGAAGACTGAATCCAACAAAGTGCTACAGTGGAATCAGTAAATGCGTATATATTTTCAATTTTCAAGCGTTTTTCTAAGGTTTCTACTACGTTATGCATTAATTTTGCAAGTATTAATGCAGCGCAAAGCTCTAATCGTGCGAGAGAAACAATTTTCACAGGAGAAACCTTTGATTTTGCACAAGCAACATGAACTGAAATTGCTTCATGATTTTGGACATGGAAATACACTATACCTCCATATGCCTTTTCGCTGGCATCTGCGAAACCAACAATGGTTACGATGCTACTGGACGTGATGCCAGTATGGCGCGGAATTTGTATTCTATTTAGTGAGGAAAGTTCCTCACAGAATTGCGTCCATATCCTTACAATATCGTCGGAAGGCTCATCATCCCAATCGCATTTGTGTAGCCACAATTGTTTAATTAAAAGTTTGGCATATAAAACGACAGGCGCGATGAAGCCCATAATATCCCATATTTTTGCGACACAAGACAATATATTTCGTTTTGTACAACCTGTTTTAGGTGTAGAAGTGACGAACGAGAATAAATCGGAATTTGGTGACCAGTATAAGCCCAATATTTTATGCATGCTTACTTCATCAAATTCCTTTATCGCTGATAAGCGATGCGAATCTGGAATAGATTCCAGAACATCTTGCGAATTGCTGGTCCACTTGACAAGGTCGAATTGGCCAGTCTTCAATAATGCGATTAACTGAGAGGACGTTTCCTTTGCACCCTCTTCAGTTTCCATACTATATACAAAATCATCCATATATAAAAATTCTTCAATAATTTTCTTAGCCTCAGGAAAAGCTTCTCCTTCATCGGAGGCCAATTGCCTGATAGTGCGTAAAGCTTGAAATGGGCTGGATGTAAGACCAAAACAAACGCGGTTAAACTCATAAGTTTTAATATCTTTGCTGGGCGAGAAGCGATACAAGATTCGTTGATATCTCCGATCACTATCTTTCACTCCTATACACAAAAACATTTTGCGTATATCAGCTGAAAGAGCTATTGGGAATACACGAAAATTCATAATTATATTAAATAAATTTCCCTGTAAATTTTCCCCACTATATAAAATATTATTCAATGACACGGAAGTGCTTGTTTTTGCGCTAGCGTCCAGGACTATTCTCAAACTGGTCGTGATTTTATCCTCTCGTACAACTCCATGGTGCGGAATTATGTATGAAGGCATCTCATTTCCTTCATTTGAAGTGCTGAGAGTCAAATAATCCTTCTCTAAATATTCATTGATAATATTATTATAAGCTTCTCTTAATTTTGGAGAGGCTTCCAATTTACGTTCAAGGCATAAAAAACGTTTCTTTGCCATTGCAAATGAATCCCCAAGGGTTGAAACATCCTCTTTAAATGGCAAAGTTACTATATATCTTCCATTTTCAGGATCTCTTGTGGTTGTTCTTTGATATATTTCCTCACATTCACGATCTTCAGGACTTTTAATAGACGGTACGTTTACCTCTTCTAATTCCCAAAATCTTTTGAGACAAATATCATCTGGTTCTTCTAGCATGGCACAACAAGATACGCTAACATTATCCTCAACCCGAGTTGGTGCTGATCCCAAAATAACGTATCCTAGAACTGTTTCTAAAGCATGCAGATTATGCCTCTGAAAAGGGTCTTGAACCCTTTTTGACAACAGGAGATGCGGGAAGAGCTGGGCTCCTAGCAACACGTCAATTTCTCCTGGTTCTCTATATGACTCATCCGCCAACGGTAAGTCATTCAAATATGACAATGAAGGTACATCAACCTTGGCGGTAGGTAAGCGCTCTGTAACTTTATTCACAATCAATGAAGTAATGTTATAATTTATTGCTCGATTGAAACGAGAGTAAATTTCGGTCTGTATGGAGCCTGTAATGGGCTTAGACGATCCTCCAATACCCTTAACGGTGGAACAAGACGGGCGTTGATATTCAAAAAATCCTAATTTTCTACAACATTCCCGAGTAATAAAATTGCTCTGAGATGCGCTGTCCAATAAACACCGAACGAGATGTTCATTTCCCTGTGCGTCTATTATTCCCACTCGTGCGGTAGCCAGCAATACAGTACAATGAGTCTTTAGATTATGAGATCGAACAGTTGAAAAAGTACACAAAGCTACATCAGAATCGGAGCAGCCCGGTTTTGGATCATTCAATTGATCAGCTTTCTGGTTTTCAAATCTTTGGGCATTTTGAGAGTCTGACTGCTCCTTGTGTGATGCACCCTGTTCTTCAAAATGTAACATTGTATGATAAAACTTGTCATTACACTTATGACAATTTTGATTTGAATTGCAAGTCCTAGCCTTATGTCTATCACTAAGGCATCTAAAACAAAATCCCTTGCTTTTGATAAAATTGAACCGTTCCCTCACATTCAATTTTTTAAATTCTGAACATTTAAACAAATTTCCGTGCGATTGATTTTTGCAAAGTAAACATTTAATAGGCTGACGATTTTCATCACTACCAGCGCTCATATAGGCTTGCGTCGATCTTTGTGACCGTTTTGACGTTTCACCTTTATTTTCCATCGATTTCCTTGAAGAACCGGTTCTTTGCAAGATCTTAACTTGTTCCCGCACAAATTTCACCAAGTCTTCAAACGAGGGAAATTCATTTTCCCGATTGTATGTTTCGAATCCTTTCACCGAGTCCATATCCAGTTTTTTCAATGCAATGTGTAAGAAAATAAAGTCACACAAATTATTTAAATTTACATTTTTAACGGCTGCCACAGCCGACGCAAAATGATCAATGAAGGATTCCAGATTATTGATATTGGCAACAGCAAAGGATTTAAAATCCAAAATTTGATCGATGTATGCAGAAGATATTACTCTTTTGTCGTTATATTTATCGATCAACGAGTTAAAAATAATTTCGTAATTTTCCGGCGATAAAATGATCCCGGCGAACGTTGATTTAACACGGTTACTGATTTTTCCCAATAAATAATATAACTTTTCTGAATTAGAAAGTGTATCATTATTGTGTACGGTGTTAATAAAACTTGAATAAAATATGGGCCAATTTTTTATTTCCCCATCGAAATACGCTAATTCAATCGGTGGGTGTTTAACACTACATTTTTTCGATTCTGTAACCACCCGTGAAGTGTTTTCCCGATTTAATGATATTTTTCTTTTGATATGTCCGTACATATCGTCGAACTTGAACCATCTTTCAAAATCAGGTTCAAAGTTTGAATCGATTTCCAAATTTAATATATTTATTTGTTGAGATATGTCCTCATACTTACTTCTAGTCAAGTCTAGAGTTTCAACTAACGAAAGAAACTCCTCTAGAATACTCAAGTCGGAAATTTTATTTGATAGTTCAAATAACTTAGTAAGACGTGCATCTAACGCATCTCTCTGAGCCGTCAGTAATTTCAACTTTTTTTCTTTAGTAGCCATTATGTATTTAGCAATAAATAATTAACCCAAATAATTAATTATAATTTAAATAACGCTATAATTTAATTAACGCTAGCGTAATTGATCAAAGTAAACAATTCTTCTGATATGTGTTTCCAAATTAAACTCAATAACAACTGAATTATTATTCTGTTCACTATCTATTATTAGCGGTCGTTAATACATACCTACATACTTAACGCTAGCGAAGTATGTACTCGTATTATTAGAATTCAGTATTGAATACAAGTACCTACATACGATTCCTTGCGTTAAACCAGGTACCTACATACACGATTAAATTATTGTCAACCTATAATTTGCAACGAGGAATGAAATGTAATTCGTTTTTAATATATCTATTTGACGGACTAAATTTTAACCCATTTATAATGCAAATGCCATGATTTTGGTACAAATAATGATTATAGATTGCAATTGCGAACGAAAGTAATACAATATAATCCGGCTCGAAGGACCAATTTGATGGTTGTGCGGAAATCTTTCGTACGCAATTGTGCGGGGGGTTGCGGTGCGGTGCGGATGCGATATAGACTAAGACAAACAAAAACGAATTGAATTGCCTTAGTGTTTACAAGAGGAAAATAAGTAGGAAAGGCCAAAGACTTACCCTGGTCTCGTTCTCCTTAAGCCGCTGGTTTTTCTCTTATCAGTTTTCACACAATTAACATTCGATCATTAACACAAACAAACACAGTGACATCCACTGCTGCGGGTAAAAATGTTTCACTGGACGATGTGTGCTCCAAAACAGTCACAGCCGAGTTCAAAACATATGCGGGTTTTCAAGATGACACGAAATGTTCGCGGGTAAGATGCAACGATAACACTGATTAACAATACTCCTTGTCTTTGGCCCGGATCACGGAAAGGGGACAAGGGGCAAAGGGGGGTGAAGGGTACCCATTTAAGGCTATTCAATTTTGAAACCTCACGCGCAACTATTATATTATTATTATTCTTACATAAATCATGTAGACTACCATAATACGGGAATGAGGCTAGTAAGGTAGTTGAGAAAATCTTAAAATGGAAATTTTTAAAAATTTTTTAAATAAAAAAAATCCACTCGTAATAGTGTTTTTGATATCCTAATAAATCAAAATACTGAAAACTGTCGATTTCATGATAATAATTATGGATGGCAACCTTCCCCTCAGGCAAATTAATAAGATTGTTTAAACTTCTTATAGTTTGAACAGCTTTAAATATTTTAAATGAACGCGATGACTTTTATAGATACTGAAAAAGTGATTAAAAAAATAAAGTACATATGTATTTTATTGCTTGAAAATTAAATACTTTGTTTACTTCTTCGATGGCTTCTTCGTCAGTATAATGAAAATTAAAAAAAAATTAAACATGATATTATTCTTCTTAAGTTGATATAACAGCGTTTTTCGCTAATGTTTGCTTTTGCAACGAAAATAATGTAAGATGCGTCGGTACATATAATTTAAAAAATAAACAGGTGTCCGGGGATAAAGTGAGTTTTCTTTAGAAGGTTCTGCATGATGGTAGAAGTAAGTAAAAAATGATTATCTTTGAAAAATTTACATAATTACTGCCTGTTGCAGGACAAAAATTTCGTAGGCCCTAAGTGACATTTCGCAATTTTTAAGGAGGTCGAAAATGTTGAATAATAATTATTGTATGATATTATTTCGGAATAAAGTTATGTAGATATAATTAATGTGGAACATCGGTTTTATGCATCTCACTGGGTGTGTAGTTTTCATCAGCTTTTTTAAAGAGCGCATGTTCTTCCGTCTTACCCCAGTATCTAATAATATCACTTCTATCTGAAAAATATCTATTGGTCTAAATGGTTACTCTTTTCAAAATAAAAAAAATGTAACGAACTGGTACATCGAGTAAATCGATTAGTGTGGTAATTAACATTAGCAATTGGCACTGGTAGCCTTGGGGTTCCTTTAAGAAAACACATAACGATCTCATGATATGAATATCCGAGTACCTATACGTTATCGAAACGATGGGTAAGTACTTACGTGATTTAAGATATTTTATAGTTTTTACAAAACCTAATATAATAATATTTTTTATCACCCGTTTGTGTTTTGAGGCACGTATTTGTTTATTATCTTGACGAAGCGTGTCGATTTGGATGTGTGTAAAGGCATTTTTCATGTACATAAGTAAATGTTGTCTAACATTCTTTATCTATAGATGATTGTAATATAAAGATTTTCAATTTTTATTTCAATAACTTTATTTTATCTTTTCAAGGATATATATATCAATATAATATATCATTGAAGAAGAAGATAATACTAATTAATCTGAACGAAACATGAAACAGAACAAGACACAGAAAATAAAAAGATAACAGACTCAACTGGGAATCGAACCCATGATATCTGTCTTGACGGGACAAGGTCTATATAAAATTGGATAAGTTTATCCGAGATACTATTTAGGTTACAAACCGATTCTTTAGATCTTTGTGATCATTGAAAGATAGCTGCCAAAAATATGTGGAACAAATAAACGCAAGAAAAGATTTTTAATTCTGAATTTGAAATATATCTGATTGTCCCATTGGTCGAGTGGATAAAGATGTTTTCCAGGTAAGATATAATCCAGGGTTCGATTCCCAGTTGAGATCACTTTTTATTCTTTTATGTGTCTTCTTCTGTTTCACCCGCTTGATCCGCTTGGATCGAGTGGGAGTATTTTAAGCTTTTGAAAAAAATCTGACTATCTAAACTTAATAACAGGAATCAGAAAATCCCAGAGTACCGACAAAAGAACTTGGCAACCACGTAGATAGAAGATCTCTGTTCAGTGGGGCACCTAGCAACTTAGAAAACTCAATGTTTTATAATAGATAACGTGTGTGATATTTTTGGTTTGATAGCTTGGCTGTGCATTAATTATTCATGGTATTTAAGATATTAATTCAATTTAATTTAATAATGGGGAGTCGGATCCTCGATATATAACAACCTAATTTCCAACCGGATAAAAGTTCTTAGAATAAAAAATGGATAAATGAGTAACCAAATATCATGTTAACAAATGTGTCTGCAAATTGAAATTTTCGAGTCCCCTCGAGAATGGTTTCCTTCGAAATGCATCAGCAGATAAATCCTTACCTGGAGTGTTACAACTTTCCACAACGTGCTAAATAATAACTGTTTACAGTTATCTAATTTATTTTTACATTGAGTAAAACAGTAGTGTCATACTGTCCCATTAACAAACCTACAACATCGTTGTGAAGGAAAATAATAAATAATAATATAAGTTTTTTTAACAGAATTTTGAACAAGGCCGTTTAAAAACAATACTTTTAAAATATTATGAATGTCGAACATTCTGTGACAAAATTGTACAAACGCCATTATTTGACAGTTAATTGTATGCTGCTACCAACGAAACCTCAACTTTGTAAATTTGTTCATATAGCACAGCAATCTTTATAAATACCGTCAGAGCTGGAGAAAATACACTGACAGTTAAAGAGACCTGTTTTCGGACTTCTTGCGCTGGATTTGGCAGGTTTTTGGTAGGCTTAGTATTAAACCCTGCTAAACCCAGCGAACCCAACTATATTTTTAGATAAATTTTTGTATTTTGGTCAACAAACTTTCATTAAGTGCAAGTATTACTTTATTTATGCCAATATGCACATTGCATATAACATGGTGTTTACACTTGAAATTTGTCAAAATGAAAGTCATATACAGAACTATAATTTGAAAAGAGGAGTTGCATCCTTTTTTTGAATCCTGAAGATTTGCTCTTAGACGCACTAAGACAAATTCCAGTAAAGGTCCATATTTTATAGTTTTAGATGACCGTTAAGAGTTCTCGATCTAATTATCTTGAAAATTTATGTTTTAGAAGAACCTCTAGCATATTTTATTGATTATGTTCAGACATTGATTTGTTCACGAACCTCACTAAATAATAACATTCTTAAAAATAACATTCGATCGAGCATGTCAGTATTATAATTTTTTTTTACATTTCCTTTTTATTCTGTTCTGTTTAAGTTTGTTTGAAAAAAAAGATTTAAATAACAGACTAATTTCAGCAGTTTTTATTGAATAACACCATATTCTCTCATTGTCATTATTGATACCTACTCCATGTTCAAATGTAAGCTAGAAAATATTTAAAAAACACTTGTTGTATATTTTAGTAGTTTTATTTTACTAGAACTGCTTATTTTTATGCATTGTTCATTTTTTCGCTAGTGTTTGAACTAATGGCTCATGCAGTCGGCTCACGCTTTCTGGCACGTTAACACGTTGCTCTAAGTCGCGTCTCGCGATTCGGAGCAAAGCCGAATCAGAATTCAAAAGAATATCCACACTGACGTCTGGATAATCACCCTAAAATCATTACCTTTCGACGAGGAAATAATATAAACTCCTGGCCGGATTTCTCAGCGAACCTAACCTTGTTCACTCATGTTCGATGCGCTCCCTGCACGTGGGCAAAGTACACCACACCATAGAAGAAAATTTGTAAACTTGATCTTTATACCCCTTATTCATGCGCTTTCTTAAACTCAGTGCTGATTTCGTAAATTAAATTCAGAGAGAGAGAGAAATCACAATTAGATAGGATTATACTTTGTACTTGTAATGTTTGCCATATCGATCGACATTCTAAATCCAACGTACATCACACTGTATTTTTGCACTGCCACCCATCGTGTATTGCACGGATACGGGGGCCTGTATTATTGCACTGGCGCCTCACATGGGGGCCCAACGCTGGATTACTACCTTTATTGCACTGTTTAAAACGCAAATAAATAAAATAAAATAACCTATACATCATTTAATTTCTTCAAAATAAACCTAGCAATTTTCGGGAGACATAAATATTGATTCTTAACTTATTTTTTTTATCATAGTTAATTTTATTTAGCTACATAATTTTACATTTTATATCTAGTATATACCAGACCTTACAACATTGAGACGTAACGTACAAAAAGCTGCGAGACTTTTGGCTTCCTTAAAATTTTTGTACCATTGATGTATTTAGTAAATAAACGCAGTCTATTATTCACCATATTAAATATGTGTATTTGAGCAAAAACCTCAAATAGTATATTGAAATCCATATTGCGGAATTGTTTGGAGTTAAGAAAAATATTTTAAGGACAGCTTACAAGTTATCTATAATATAGTGTTTAAACACAAACAAAATTTTGGATTAATAAAATCACTAAACAAACGACTGTCCCGTGACAAATAAATGCAAACCCACAATTGAAAAAAAAGTACATAGAAATCAATAATGTGAAGGTTGTGGAAACTTACTGCCAAGCCAGTTTAATCATATCGCTTGCTTTTTCAGCGATCATGATCACCGGGGCGTTTATGTTCCCACTTGCTATGTTGGGCATGATACTAGCATCCGCAACTCTCAGTTTTTGAATTCCGTGTACCTTCAATGTTGGATCTACCACAGCAGTAGGATCTGTAGAGGGGCCCATCTTACATGTTCCCGCCGGATGATATAATGTCATGGTATAGTGCCGAATCATACAGTCTATGTAGTCATCTGAAAACAGTGGGCGGCTTGGACAGTTCGGATACACGGTCGCTAAGATTTGAGAATTATACTTTTGGAAAGCCGTCGTATTTGCTAGGGAAATTGCAATCTTGACACCTTCTCGCAATGTTTCCAAATCTCTTACATCTTGGAAGTAGTTCGCGTAAATCTTTGGTTTGTCGAATGGATTATTACTACGCAATTTAATTGAACCTTTGCTCTTCGGCCTCAAAAGGATTGGGATTATACTCCAAACATCTTTATTATTATACGGCGCATATACAGCATTGTAGAAGTCATCAGTTAATCCATGAATTTTCTTTATTTGTCCGCCACCGTCTGAATTTACTGCTGCAGGTTGAAAGTGCATTTCAATATCTGGAAAATCTCCCGAAGGGTCTGCATATTTAGTATTTACAAAAGCAACGCTTTCGGCTCCACCCTTAATTGTTAATTGACCAGTTCCATTTGTGTATTGGTAAAAGTTAGATAAAGATAGCAACCGGCTCTCGAGGATAGATACCGTATCGTTTATAAAGAAAGCCAACCCTCCAAGGCATACATGATCTTGAAGATTTTCTCCAACAGGCAAGTTCTTAATCACTGGAATACTATTTTTAACAAGTTCCGCCTGGGGTCCTACTCCTGACAACATCAAAATCTGAGGAGAATTGACGGCACCTCCCGAAAGAATGATTTCCTTCCTAGCCTTTATTCTGCGCGGTATTAAGTCTTTAATGAAATCTACTGCAGTTGCAGTTTTAGTTATTGGATTTATCACAATTTTGGTAACAAATGCACCCATTGCGATGTCGAGGTTGGTCCTTTCACGAACTGGTCTGAGGAATGCTTTGGCTGTGGAGCATCGCTTACCATCCCTCATAGTACCTTGTGCTACCATGAAACCAGTTTGGTTAGCTCCATTCACGTCGACGGCAGGATAACCCTTTTCTACTCCTGCATCAACAAACGCTTGAGCAAGAACAGTCTGATAAGGTGGATCAGATATAGTCAGGTAACCACCGGAACTGTGGTACTGAGTATTTGCAAGGGAAGGGTTCCTGTTGTCCTCAGATTTTTTGAAATAACTAAGCGCGCTGGTTGCGCCCCATCCCGGATTGCCTGCAGACTGCCAAAGATCGTAGTCTTTCCAATTTCCTCGAATGTAAAACATGTAATTGAGAACAGACGAACCTCCCAACGTTTTCCCCCTTGGCCACTGACACTGTCCATCTACCATTGCTGAAATGAAAAAAAGAATATTCGTAATCAATAAACATCATCAACGAGGTTAATTTTAAAGGACATACTCATCATGTTGTTTGTAATATTTTTACCTAAGCAAGTATCTCCTTGCGGTTCAGCTTTGTATTGCCAGTCTATACTAGTCTTCTGAAGGAAACCAGAAAATACTGGTACATCGCTGACAAAGGTCTCGTCAAGTCCAGCTTCCAGCAGTAATATTTTCCATTCAGGCACTTCAGACAGACGGTTGGCTATAACAGCTCCTGTAAAATTAAACATTTTTTACAAAAAATCACTATATTATCCCGATATTTAAAAAGGTTTTAAAAATCATCATTATTGTTAACAATGTCCTTGCAAGAACACGGAAATAAATGTAACATTAACATAACTTTCATAAAATATCTAGTTCATAATTGACTCTATTCTCAGAAGATAACATCACATTAAACGTATAAGAAATGAACTCCTCAAACCCATACACATTTTCGTAAACAAAAGAATTATAATATGTATGAAAATCATTTATAAATATTTTTTGTTTTTGCACTTTGTCAATCTATAATAGAAAACAAAGTCATTGTTTGGGAAGGACAACAAACTCTTTTATCGGTCATATTGAAATCGCACAGAAAAGTTTTTTTTTATATACTACTTAGAAAAAAGTTGAATTACTGAGAGAGACCAAATAATAACATATTACATTTAACTTTACATAATAACACCACTAAATTACATTTTCAACCAAAAAATCTTAATTTTAACGAACTCAAACTAACAAAAAAAGACCAGTTAGACAAGCTTAGGGACAAAAATTAAAAAAAAAAACATAAAGTCGTAATCTTTGGACAAAGACATAATAAACACCAGACAATAAAAGCATTTAAATATCTTACACTCTATGCAAAAACGAGGGAACACAGTTTACATACAAAGTTAAGATTTGGTTGAATGAAAATTGTCAAAGAAAATTTAAAAAAAAACTATCCTACAAAAACTAACATACACAAGAAACTTTCGTATCTTATGAAGTACTGCCCAATTTTTCTTACCACACCTTTATAATATAATTTACTGTATGTTATAAAAACCATAAAACCGCCCTGCATGGGTAAAGCATCAAGTGAGGCCCACATTTTAAAACCTTATATTAATATTGAATACATTATAATTATAATTATTTTGAGTTTTCGCGTAGTTTAATTCTCTTCAAACCCATACAAGTTACGAGTAGGTACCTACCCGCAGAACCACCTCCTATAACAATGAAATCATATTCGGGAAGAAGCTCGAAGTTTGATGTGTCTGAAACTCTGCTCTCTGGTTCCAGAAGACTGTACTGTATAATTCCCGTGGTGGTGATTATGACCCCCAATATCCAAGATATTGCAACACTCGTTGTTGATGTCAACCCGAGGGTGCTGATCACCCCTGTGATGGTACTCATTTTTTACCCAAAGTTGAACAGCAGAAACAGTTACTTGCTCACAAGCTGCAATATAAACGAATAAAAGGTTTTTTGGTATTAACAATTATTACATTACCTCATTAAATTGAAAATATTTACTATATAAACAATGCAAGAGATAACAAAAATGACAATTCCTTCTTATCTTAGAAAATAATATGAAAAAAAAACATATAGATCTACATTACCTTAGTTGTTGGTCCGTGTTTATGGTCGATGAACTATTAAGAAAAAGTGCGAACACTTACCTTTTTACGTGAATGTGCTAACCAATTTATAGAGAGTGATCGTTGGATCGTCAACCTAATAAAATGCAATATTTCCAAAACAATATTTTTAGACACAAAAAAATTGAATGTCATTTTCACGTCTTACATAAGAAAAAAAACAATTTTGAAATATCAACATTGTATTCATTTTCGTATCGAAAATTCTAAGGAAGCGTTTTTTTTTAGAATTTGAACAATTCATCAAATTTCAAAGTTGAAAATCAAGTTCTGCGAATGTTTTATAAGATTGTTTCATTTTTACGCCTTTATTCTGTAACTTTTACGTTTAATTTTAAAGTTTCCACCAATACCAGATATATTAAAAATATTAAAATACTTCAGAAAATCGGTATTTTTGTTCAGTGCACACATTCTGGACTAACTACCACAATATGTATTCCTCATTGCCCATAATACTAAAGGAGGGTAATAACGTCGGTTCTTCTTAATAAATCCAAAATATATTTAAATTTAACACTAACTTACTAAATACCAATAAAATGGTTTTAAATAAGTTTTGTTTTATTTTAAATTATAATTTCACATCACAAAGTACCTGCTTCGTATGAACATTCTTTATAATTTTATCAACTATTTCTCCGTAACTGATTCTTAACCAGAAATTTTAAACTTTATTTTTTCGCAGTATGTTCAAATTGAGTCCACTGCGTCTACCAACAGTGCCAGCACGAGGTTCGTCATCCGTCCAGGTATGTATGTGTCTGCTGCTAATAAAGCGCTGCGCAATATCCTCACATATATACCAGACCTTTGCAGTACCGCTGTGACGTTCGACGAAGATAGAAAATGGAGACTCTGCAGCAAGAATCCTAGGTGGTGAAGAAACTGGAACAGCCGTTGCAGCGAGAGAGTCCATTGCGTCCATCAACAGTGCCAGCACGAGGTTCGTCATCCGTCCAAGTATGTGTCTGCTTCTAATGAAGCGCTGACACAATATCCTCACATAGATAACACACTTTGTCAGCACCGGTGTAACGTGCGGCGAGTCCATCATAATATCTAGTCTCTAATAATAATATTAACAATTGGATGATCCCCGTTATCTTGGATAACGCCGCTCTTAAGCAAAATCATCTCATCTCTCCTAGTCTCTTTTAGTCTCTTCTACTCACTTCTTAGTTATTCATGTCACTTACTGCATCTTATAGAACCTTTTAGGTTCGTCTTCTAGTCTATTCCTATCTCTTCTAGCTGACTTCTTATCCTAGCCTATTTTAATCCAACAAAAATATAAAAATTAAATTTTCTTCTATTGTGTCGTTGTCCAACGATTTCATACCTCTGTTTCAGACTTAAAGAGCTATCTTATCGCAGGTTATCTTAAACAAAAAATCTTGAACCAAAAACAAAGTGAAGATAGTATACCTCTGTCAACTGAAACAAAAAACAAAAACCAAAAACAAAAACGTTAAATAAAATATGGCTTATCTGTTTTCTAGATAGATAGATAGATAGATAGATATCCTCGGTTGAAGAGGTCCCGTAAATCCCGAACTAATGACACCACTTGATACTTGAGGGGTCAGGTATAAAATCTCCGACTGCATTGAAATTCTTCGTTCTGGCTTCACTTTCCAAATTTAATCGATTTAAAATGTTATAACAATTGCAAATTCCAGCTAAACGGTAAAAGTTACGCGCATTTCGTGAAATAAGATGACAAGCACTATATAAAACTCGGATGGTGAACACTTTTCAGCCATCTCTTAGCGAGGGAAACCTTCTGAATGGATTAAATCTTAAACTTCCTTTATACATACCTCAACCTAACCGATCCCTCCTCATCCTACCCCCTCCCTATTCCCCCCTAAATAACTTGTTTCTTGAAATGTAATTTTCATTAGTAAATATCTCGGAATCACACTCAGATACACTTGTATATAATACCTATGTGGAAACCTGTAAATGGTTTATTTACTGAAACTAAATTATTATTATGCTGTTATTGATGTAAACTGTTGGTATCCCAAATAAAATAAAATAATAAACAAACCGAAGCGGTTAAATCACGTCCGCTCTTCTCAACCTATGTAGATATACTTTTAAGTTTGTTTAAACGCTAGTTAATTATACGGATGTGTATTGTAAAAAATATATACGAGGGTGGTCTGAAAAGTTTCCGACCTCAACGCAAAGATGGCGGTACTCGTCAATAAAAGCTAGTGAATATAGTTGAGCATCTTTTGAAAGTTACTTACCAAAGTTTCGGCCATTTTGGACAAGCAGTTTTTAGATAACAGTCGTTTGAGTGAGTCGATTTGTGTGTTTTTGTGAAAATGGAAAAATTGAGTATCGAGCTGTTATTAAATATTTGTTTTTTTAAAGACAATACGCCTACGCAAATCAAAGATGAGTTGAACTCTGTGTATGGGGACTCTGCACAGTCATTTGCCACAGTGAAATTTTGAATTTTGAAATAGCTGAATTTAAACTTGGCCGTAGGAGCTTGGGAGACAAGTATATAAAGTGTGTAAATAATGAAAATAAAACTCTTCAAAAACAAAACTTTCAGGTATCGTTACATACGTAATGCCGAAGAAATACACATGATTTCAGGTAAGCTTAAAAAAAGGAGTTAATTTATGTTTATTCTCTTTTACATGCAGTTTATGTTTTGTCAACACCTCACTAGCTGAACCTGTATTGAGAAAGAGTTATTTTGCCGTCATAGTTAAAAACACATTATCGTCCTTGTGGTACTCAAAGAGGGTAATTTTCATTCATGGCGGAAGTAATGTATACATAATAGGTAAATAGTTGTTACATCATAATGGTACACATTACAAAGACATAGTTTCGCACAAAGTAAAGGATACTGCATGAAGTATACTTATACGGTAAAGACGAAAGAGAATAAAAGAAATCAAAAGTAGATGAAAATCAATGCAAGTATTTAAAATCCAGGAAATTTAAATCATTAACAAATAATAATAAAACAATCAACTATTTAGTAAAAAAAACATAATATAGATGCTAATTAAAATGTTTGGTTTGGAGTGAGTATGTTTTGTAAAAGTGTTTTACCTTTATTTTTTATTCTGTAATCTGTTTTTTCTGTTTGTGAATTGCAGGTTATCAGCAGGTTCAGATTAGGTGGCAAGTAGTTATATAATTTGATGGAATAGTAATAATACATCACTGGTTCGTTACAACTGCACACTTGATATAATTTTTTTCGAAGTTTCTAATTTTTTTTATAAAATGTTACACAAAACGTTCATCCATTTTAACTATAGGCTTATAAAGTATGTTTAAACATAGATAATATTTGAACAGCTTTAAATAAATCACCGTACTGAAAAGTGATCATCATAATGAAGTGAACATTTATTTATTTAAAGTGAATTATTCTTCACAGGTGTATTCCATTGTATTTTTCGCTAATATGTATTTTCGCATCAAAAATTGGCCTAAAATTTAAAACGCATGGGTAGATAAAATAACTTAAAAAAAACAAAAAAAATATTTGCTTTTGATAATAAAATGATTTTATGATATATTATCGCATCTATAGGCATGTGCTCATCGCCTGTTCCAAGACAAAAATTAATGATTTTTTTATTATTTTATTTATTTAATTTTTATTTTAATTTTGAAAAACAGTTTACATATATAACCTATTACATTCCAAAATGTTTAGTTGATAGCTTAATTATAATAACATTAATTATATAATATAATAGGTACATTAATAATGACAGGTGCTAAAGAATACCATTATTTCGCTCTTGAAATGATTGAGATTCGATTGAAAAATGTCAATTTCGGAAGAAAGCACAGACATATGAATATCAATAGACTAGAACTTAAAGGTGAGGGGTAAAATCAACAGTTGGGGAACGCAGAGGGGAAAGCTGACTGTGATTCGTCAATAAATCAATCTGACAGTATATAGGCATCTCGCATTGTAATATCACCATTTAGTTCTTAAAAGTAAAATCTGCTTTTGAATGAATAGATATTTTTACATGGGAGCGCAAATTACTCGCCACGTTATGAACAAATTTGCGAAGTCCAAATTCGGCAAATTAAATTTCTTCTATTTTCAGAGTCGAATATTTTGTTTACGTATTTAGTTAAGACACTTTTATAAATGTTTCATAATTTACTTCCCAGTAAACAACGATGAACACACTTGAGAATCGCTACATTCGACCGATGTTGGAGAGTTGTCACAACCGCTCTGTTCCTATTAATAATAAAATAATGAAATCTTTAAGAAAATATATAACATTCACTTTTAAGAAGATAATAGAAAAGTAAAACAACTAAAAAAACAAATGAAATTATATACACACAGCTTTTACCAGCGATTCCTAAGAGTATTTTTACAGTAAAAATTTGGACATAATTTTGCCGTCCTATGACACTTTTTCAATTAAAAACAAAAAACATGATTTTCTATCACACATCGCCACTCGGTATCACCTAGCGCATTACGTGATATGCACTCCTTCTCGTTCCAGCAGTACCGTACATACGAAACAAGCGGGTACCTAACACGTGGTCCGTTGCGACGTGTGATAGTATGTTCCAAAGATAATATATGATCGGTGGCAACGTGCGATAGAAAAATATAGTATTTTTAATTTTAATAGATAAAAAATATCATCGGACAGCAAAATGACACGTACATTTTTCATTCCAAACATGCTCACTGTATCTAAATTTTACTTCTAAACATACCAATTTTTCACAATTGATAACCAACCATTTATCCTATATTAAGTGTTGTTTATGAGTTGTGTAAAATTCAAAACTCGTTTAGTAATAACGCCATTAAAGTGGAATAAATCTAAAAATGATTTGTTTATTATCCTTTATTAATACGACGGAGTTCCAGCAAGATATAACAGATGAAGAAATAGAAGTTCCAAATGATACGATTATTTATTTTATCAAAGCGCAAAAGGCGAAGGCACATCCCTGATTATTATGCAAACGGCTTTGTGTTTTGCGTTCAGATGTATCTCGATGTGATAGTATATGTTTCTACAACTGATCCATATTATACGATGTGAATAAGCTTAAAATAAAGTAAAATAATGCTTACATATGGAATGTAATAAGACAATTGGGTTTATTCTCTTTTTCACATCTATTTTTACAAGTTTTCATAGCCCAAGCCACCGTTTTGCCGTGTTATTTCGTAAAATGAACCGATGATGCCTCGACCATAGCTCGACGCTAGTTCACACAAGAATGATGACGTCACATTTTCTAGATTCACGGAGGCCATACGCGAGCCCAGCCGGCTCCAACCAGTATGGGGAGTGGGGAATAATACGCTTTTAATCACTTAGGGCAGGTCTACTAATATTCATATGTCTATGGAAGAAAGGTTTAATAGTGAGGTCATTCTCCCCGTGGACTCTCTCGCTGCAGCAGCTGGTCCAGTTTCTTCACCACCTAGGATTGTTGCTGTAGAGTCTCCATCTTCTATCTTTGTTGAACGTCACAGCGGTGCTTCCAAGGTCTGGTATCTATGTGAGGATATGGTGTCAGCACTTCATTAGCAGCAAACACATACCTGGATGGATGATGAACCTCGTGTTGGCACTGTTGGTGGACTCTCTCGCTGCAGCAGCTGGTCCAGTTTCTTCACAACCTAGGATTCTTGCTGCAGAGTCTCCATCTTCTATCTTCATGTCACCTGTTCCTGTTCTTCATTTTACTTTACTTAACTTCACTTTATTTTTGTAATATTTATATTTTTTGTAATACATGCATCAACTGTAAGGCGCCCCTGAGGTGATAACTCACAAAAGCGGCGCTATAAAAATTCTCCAATATTATTATTATTATTATAGAGGCATGATCATTGGTAGGTTGGTTCTGCCTCTAGGAAAAATAAACATAAAAAAATTAATGATATGCCTAAATTATTTATAAAACCTTTTCAACTATAAAATTAGCGGTGAGCACAGGATTTTATTTTTCTAAACAGTGAATTAGTAACTTCCCGAGGGATTCAATTAGAAACATCTGAAATTTTGGAAAGACGTTTATCAGAATTCATTAAAATAAACCCCCGCGGAAATATATTTTTTCTAGGCCTGCTAGGGCAAATTCGACCGTAGGTCCCGTTCAATACGCCGGGCCGCGCGCCGAATATTTGTGTACACGTTTTCTGCACTTACATCGATAAGATTCCCACTTTATTTGAGAGAATTTGCTAGTGCAAATTCGACCGTACGTCTTATACGCCGAGGCTGTAGGTCGCATGTTTTTGTAAACGCCTTCTTCACTTACATCGTTAAGATTCCTACTTTATTTTGAAATATTAGATTAAAGGAAAAGTGGCTTCAACGTATCTTTGGCGTTATAATTATTTTTGCATGGACTCAGTCTCTCCTGACCCACCACTGGAGTCGACGTGTTAATATTTTAACTGTTTGTTTGAACATCTGTTTAGGCATCCCTTTTTAAAATAAATGATAAATTTTCCATTTACGCACTGTGGATATTTTATCGAATAAATTTACCGTTTTGTTCAGAACGCATGACGTAGCATTGTATTATGAACCTTGACAAGTTTGCTTTTACCAGCTTTTTCAGCAAAAACACATTTTCTTCCGCCTTTCATCGATTTAAAAATAATCTTACAACACCAAAATTATATTTATTTCCGCGTATACAAGGCGATGGGTAAGTACCTACATGATTGAATGTATATATATTTTTTTTTTACAAAATACATAAAAAAATTTATGGTGTTTTATCATTAGCTGTTTGTATTTTAAGGCATATGTTTTTTTTATTGTCTTGCCAAACAGCATTGATTAGGATACATATTTTTACAAATTACAAACGAAGAGAGGAATTTTGTGAGACAACCAAAAAATATGTAATCTAAAGTTCCCATTTCTAGACCACAGAATGTACTATCTGAGGAGTCAAGAGTGTGAATTTTAAAAATATGAGAAGGAGCGGAACAATGTCCTATTCATTGTAAATTTTTTTTTTGAGAAATGAGGGATTGTTGAAACCATGGTATTGATGGGATGGTCCTTTGTATTGCGGCATAGCAGGATCCCTTGGATTGACTAGCAAATGTGCCAATACCCTGACCAAGCATTAGGGATCTATCTTTGAGGAGGGAAAAAATGTCAAGGAAGGGAATGTGGTTTAAGAGGGTAAGAACAGGGTTGGATGATTCTTGTTTTGCCAAGGAATTCACAATATCATTACCTACGATGACAACATGTCCAGGAATCCAAATCAGAGTTGCGGTTTTACCAAAGTTTTCAATTGAGGCTATCTGCAATCGAATAAGGCATACAAAGTGATTATCAGGATGACTAGATTAATGTTTTTGGAGGGAACGAGAGAATCAGAGAGAACAAGATTTGGTCTAAAGCCGGTCAAATATTCATTAAGAAGGATGACAATTCACGACCGTTCCTAATAGATTCCGAATTGGCTCTATCAAAAATATGACTATCTGTCATTTTTATTACTCTTTCGTACGATATTACCACTTTCAACCGAACTAAACAGCTGTCACATCCTGAACATCAACTAAACGAAATACGAACAGATAAAATATCTCATAAACAACAATTTTATTTCTTAGGTTCTTCTTATATTATAATTATTTATATTGTTATACTTTTACTATGTGTAATAACTATAATTTAACAACAAATTAACATCGGATATTTGAGAATATGTATTGAATATTGGAAATGTAAATCCCTGGACCGTACGTTCCCCCCTGAATGTACAAACCACTCGAATTCTAACCAAAAAAAAAAACTAAAAAATCTTCAAACCATTTATCTACCAAATACTACATCGAACAAATCTAACGATTTATTGATACTACACCAAAATATTCGAAGTATTTTCCGGAACTTTGATGAATTTATTATTATTATTATTTAAATCAATAACTTAATATTTCAACCAGACTGCATAATATCAACAGAGACATTTACAAATGATGAGTTATCAGATTATCAGCTTCCTAACTATACATACATTCCGACAAAAATAAATATAAATAAAAATAGTGGAATTTCAGTATTCGTCCACAGGAAATTCAGTATTGTTACGATTTTAGAACACTCAATATTACACACTAACTGTATTCAAACCGAAATAAAACTCGATAAATATATTTATCACATTATTGTCATTTACAGAACACACGAATCAATTATTGCACTATTCTTATTATTAACATTGGGCAATATGAACCAAACACAAGCATTATCTCCATCTACTTCCATCAAACAACATAAATTACCATATTATTATTGTTTAATCTTCCTCTTTGCAATTGTAACTATATGCCTACTCAATGATCTTAAGATACATAATAAATATCAAATAAAATGGTTTTAAACGCATATACTAAAACGCATATACTAAACGCATAACGCATATACTAAATGGTTGATTGGCTTAGGTAGGGAGGAGTCTGAAAAACTATTATATAATGTCACTTAAAACTATACATGTTCAACTATGTCATATTTAGTAAAAACCTAATATAAGACTGAAAAACTATTATATAATTTCACTTAAAACTATACATGTTTACCTATTAATGTCACATTTAGTAAAAACTTAATATAAGACTGAAAAACTATTATATAATGTCACTTAAAACTATACATGTTTAACTATTAAGGCGATGCACTACGTCGTGTAATATTTTAAATTGAGCCGATATCAATAACAAC
This sequence comes from Hesperophylax magnus, assembly GCA_026573805.1. Lineage (NCBI taxonomy): Eukaryota > Metazoa > Arthropoda > Insecta > Trichoptera > Limnephilidae > Hesperophylax > Hesperophylax magnus. Next base: position 18,432,502 of record JAIUSX010000014.1, read on the forward strand.
CTTTATGTAGATGGCAATAAGGTGTAAATTCCCGCTTAACACCATCCGCCTGTTTTGATTTATGCAAGAATAAAACATGGCCAAAAAGTGCCTTTTATTTTATTTTGTGGATGTTCAGGCATAAATATTCAATTTTTTTCCAATCATTTTATAAATAACTTAATTTGCCACATTATACAATAAAATCATAACCGAAAATGGGTTCGTAAGTAGGAGATTTTGAACTTTAGAGCAGTTTTCATAGGCCTTATACATTATTTTTTTCTGGGCTTATAAAAAGACTTATCTATAAAATACTCGATTATTTAAAAGGCCAAGATGTATTCTACTCGCAGTATTTGATTAAAGCATCTAAAACATTTCTAGGCAACCAAATTTTCAAACCAAAAACACATGATTTTTCATTACTACGTATGGCATCGCCTTAATGCCACTTTTAGTAAAAACTTAATATAAGACTGAAAAACTATTATATAATGTCACTTAAAACTATACATGTTTACCAATTAATGTTTTTATTTTATTTTATTTTTTTTTATTCAATGAATTTTATAAATTACAATTTTTGTGTACTTAATAACTCCCACACTAGGCTTATGCCCGTGTTGTGGTAGTCATAATGCTATAAATTACAATAAAACCATATGTTGTAGTAAGAAAAAATAAAACATAGTATGGAAGGAAAAAAAAAAAAAACATTTTTAAGGAAAATATAAAACAAAATATATGTTTTTCATACATGCAAACATACATACATACACATATATAGAAGCTCAGATATATACATATACATACATATATAGACATACATACATGCATACATAAATACATCCATATATAAAAAAATATATATAAAAAAAAAAAAAAATATATATATATGTATATATATATATATATATATACATATATACATATATACACATATACATACATACATACACAGACATTCATACATGCATATATAAATACATTCATACAAATCTATATATGAACACACACAAATGTAATGTGTATTCACATATATACATAAATATACAGATACATGGTTAATTTTATTATAATTGTATTATTGTTAAATTTAGTAAAAACTTAATATAAGTATAAGATTTAAAAATTAAATTACATTTGGCATTTCACAAACATTTGGTTCCTTAGAACAGGCAATCTGCCTAGCTAGGAACTAAATTCGACCTAACAAAACGTAATAACACTTGTACCTACTCATTTTAAATATATGCTCTCATGATGCTATGTTATTACTGTTATGTCTGCTTTAAATGTATCTAATGTGAAAATAAATAAAATAATAAATAAAGAGAATGTTTCAAATTATTTTATTTTTGATTATATATTTGAGAGATTAAATTAGCGTGATGCACTCTGCTGAAAATATTGAAAATTGATTTCAAAATGAATGAAAAAGAAAATTAGAATTATTGTGGTAAATTTTAGTACCTCTACCACAGTGAGGAGAGTCTGGAGATTCGGAGCCATCAGTAAATAAAATTGAGGAGTTGGGCCATTTAGTGGAGAGATAGTTAAATATCAATACATTGTAGGCTTCAGATCGTATGTTAAGTAAAGTTATGTGGTCTTACGTTCTTGATACTTCAGGTAATTATAATGACACTTACATATTATGGAAAACAGTTTACACTCTATTCAAATCATCTCACTACTAAAAATAAATTTAACAAAATAAACTTTTACGTCTAGTGCATAGTTTACACAAACCAGTAAATTTGTATATTTACAGTAGCTACTAGCTTAACCTCATACAAACACTTCTTAATTAAAACTGTATGTCAGCGCTTTTTAGATTGACTATAATCAAATACAGTTTTAAAGTATTAATTTATCCGGGTTTTATTGTATATGAATTGTTTATATATTTATTGTTGTATTGTATTTATAATAACTATTTCTATTGTTCTCATTTATGTATTTTATATTTATATTTTTTTATCTATGTATATTCTTTATTCACATGTAAAACAATTTTTATTCTTTTGTAAAAGCCGCTATAATCGGCGTTAATAAATAAATAAATAAATAAATAAGTATTTGGGTACTGTCAAAAGATTTAGGATTAGTGGGAAAAAATACCTTTTAATAAGGACACGGATTCTAAAAATACGCACAGAAGCTATGATAAATATAATGATGTGGTATTGAAGTAAAATAAGAGTGGTATATACAGTCCTGGATTTGTCAATAGGCCTTATAGGCCACGGCATAGGGGCGGCAGAGTTCAGGGGCGGCACTCGCTCGCTTTGGTAAGCCGTGTATGCGATTATAAGCAAAAAAAGTCCCTGTGGATAGACAGATTAAATTAAATACATTTTGCTTCCGATTTTGTTGTCCGGGTTAAATCTTCCCCATAGGAAAAACTAAACCCTTCCACTCACAAATGATCAGCTAGTCAATCAACACTATGCAAGTGCATTATATAAGTAAAATAAATACAAAACAATACAAGAACAACAACACGTCAACTCACCAGAGATCAAATGGGAAAAAAAAATTCACCGACTCCAGATATTTTCATATCAGAGGGTTCGGCTCGGTAGAACTTCTAACAGGGCCTATAAATCCAACTGATCCCTCAACATAAATATTTAAAAAATCTTTCGTTATCCTACATGTATTCAAAATGACCGACTTTTGCATCTTTATATATAAATTTTTTGATAGATCTAATACGCCTAAATTTTTAATGAGAGAGCTAGGTATAATGCCAGTAGCCGAAATAACGAATGGTAATATTTTTATAGTCTGAGAATGCCAAATTCTTTTTATTTCGTTTCCTAAATCTGTGTATTTTCTTATTTTTTCATTAACAGATTTTTGAATGTTACAGGAATTTGGAATAGCGACATCAATGATATAAGTTATTTTTTTTAATTTTGTCATGTAAAACTATATCGGGTCTATTATGACTAATCGTTCGATCTGTTAGTATAGTTTTATCATAATATATTTTATAAAATTCGTTTTCTAAAAATGAATTTGGTTCGTATTCATAATATGGTACTATATTACGGCAGTCAATCAAGTTATGTTTAATTACCAAATTTTGGTGAATTATTTTTAAAACTTGATTGTGCCTAAATGTATACTCGGACGGTGCTAATATAGAACATCCCGATATAATATGTTCTATAGTTTCCGGAAAAACCAAAAATTTTCTACATAAATCATCAATTTGATTTGTATCTTTGATTATATGCTTTCTATAATTTTTAGTATTAATGACTCTATCCTGAATGGCAAGCATAAATCCTTTTATTTCTGCGCTCAACTCTCCAATACTCAACCATTTGTTTGACGAAAATTTGTCAACATACGTTTGGTTGAGATAATTGAAGTGTTTTGCGTGTAAAATTTTATTTGACCAGGAATCTAATAATTCCTGGTTGGGATTTATAAAAATGTTGGCATTCTCATCGTATAAATTTAAAGGTGTAATATTTCTATCTGCCTTGCATATTATTTTGTGCATTTCTGAGCTATGAGCTTTCCTATGGAAAAAAGTTCTTAGCATTTCTACCTGATTATGTTTCAAATAAGTTATTTTGACTATACCTCTACCTCCTAAATTTCTAGGTAAATTAACTCGTTCTATAGCTGAATTTGGATGATGGCAATTAAACTTTGTTAGCGTAGTTCTAATTAATCTTTCTAAGTTATCTAAATCTGTATTAGACCATTTAATTATGCCAAATGAGTACGTTAATAGAGGTATTGCCCAAGTATTTATTGCTTTTACTAAATTTTTAGCAGATAGATTGCATTTTAAAATTTTCCTGATCCTAGTTTGAAATTTAATCCTAATATCATTTTTAATACTAGTATGGTCTAATCTATTTGATTGTGGGTATCCTAAATACTTATAAACCTCATCCCTTTTCATACTAGTAATTTGGAAATTTTTAAATATACTCTCGTCCCCATCTACAATTTTGCCTTTCTCTATATGGATCGTTCTACATTTATCTAAACCAAAAGTCATTTTGATATCATCTGAAAAGTTTTTAACTACCTCGATCATTTTCTCTAAATTTTGTTCAGAATTCGAAAATAATTTTATATCATCCATAAATAATAAATGCGAAATTGTACTACTCTCCCTTGTATTACCCTTAACTTTTATTCCAAACTTGCTTTTAATTAACATTTTAGATAGAGGATTCAATGCTAAGCAAAACCAAAGAGGACTCAATGAGTCTCCTTGAAAAATCCCTCTTTTAATTGAAATGCCCGGTATTACTATTTTCTTACCCTTTAAATTGGTATTCCAAAAGGACATAATATTTTAATTATAATAACTATTAGACGATAAATATCATTTTTGAAAGGCGCTAATTCCTAGTACTTTAGTTAGATAGTTAGTTATATTTATGCTGGTTGCCCGGTCGGCAAGGTGGCGGCGGATCGGGGGCGGGTGATGTGATGAACAGTCCGTACGAACACATAATATACCGTATCACGCGCGCGCCGGGCCGGCCGGCATGCCGCAGCAATGCAAAGCGGCAGTTTTGTGTGTATACTGTTATGATTTGCACAAACTGCACAGTTATGTATATCCACTCGTGGCCCCCGAAAAACGGAGCACGCATTGAGGGCATGTTAGCTCACCAATACATACACGTACATCGGAGATATCTCCGCCGGACACGGATCACACGAGGGCTATCAACCAATCCGATATCGTAAAATATCCCTTCCACTTGCGCCCGACGCAGGTCAAGTACTTGCAGCTAGCTAGCCACGCGGCCAGTTGACCGCCGGCCCCGTTGAGTTCAACATGCTGTATTAGTTCCGAGTTAACATTTGCCGCCAAATTGGTGTCGCCGTAAATATGGCCCAACAATGGCCCAGGCCGCCCCAGGCCGCTTCTGCGCCCCCCTGTAGGCGTCGTATTCACGGCCTCCGTCAACAACTGCCTAGGCACCCTGTCTATGGCACCTGCTGACCGATTCACCGCCTCCGCCGTAATTTGCACGTGAGCTAATATTGTACCTATGTCCCTCAGAGCCATTAGATTCAGTAGATTGCCTAGTAACAGTCAGGCCTTAAAAAGCTATGTACCTTTTGTAGATCTGTCTGATAACCTGTTTTATATGTACAATAAACCCTCATATCAAGAGACTTGTTTTATTGGGAGACTGACTTTATCCACCCCCTGATTGGAGTTTCAATGCTCTGCCGCCTGCCTTGTGCGGCGATGGTTAACTGTGTAACTCACCTGTATTATATTACATGGCTATGAACAGCAAGGTAACACTGGCGCCGCCACTTGGGGCCTTTACTCACTTATAACTATCTAAGTTACGTTATATACCCGTAGCAATGTAACACTGGACGCCCAACCTGGATAGTCAGTTAGCCCGATGAAATATGTCTTTTGTTGCTTTGTATTACTGTAATATTCATGTCTACTAATATGCATTATCCACAGCTGTATGTGAAGTTCATTTCTGTGTTGTGTTCGTCGCCGTTACGCATACGTAGTATATTAAATCTGCCGTTGGTGGTGTGAACACGCGAAATTACTTCGTAATAAACATTAAATGTTGGCCGTTCTCGAGTGATAAATGGGTTATTTCAATTTTGGAATGCAATTATTTGTTTCTTTAAAGAAATAATTTTTTTTGTCAGGTTAAGCTTTGCTTATCTGTTTCATTGTTATAAGTTGGAATAATTCAAATACTCAAAAGAACTTCCAAAGTATCAATTTTCGGTCGGATTAAATTCAGTTATCGTTTTTTTTAATTCACATTCATAAACAATTAACTGTTGATTGTTCTTTAAACTTCTCGGTCGTTATTTCAATAAAATCATGGAGTCGAAATTCGTGCGGTCATTACACATACAATCACGTTGCGACAATTAAATATTAAATATTAACTTGCCGCGTAATATAACAGAAAATAAATAGTTGTTCAGAATAAAACTTGCAGCAGAAAATAATATTACACAAAAAATAGATTATCGGTCAAAAACAAAAACGCTACGATCGGTAAACTAATATGTTTTAAAAATTCACAATTATTAAGATGCCGACAAAGAATTCATTCTCGCGCAATAGTCAACAACATTTACAGACAGGAAGTAATAATAATAACAGGGATTTGTCAAAGCTCGCCGCGAAGCAATTGTATGATATATTTTTTTGCAGTTAAAATACGTAATAATTATTGAATACTATTTCGTTCGCGTTCTGTTTTTAATAGAATCAGCTGAATAGTAGAGGGAATGTTGTCATTCGTTTTGTATTAACTCAAGGGCGTCATGAACCTTTGAGTAGATCTTGTTCCGGATGACAAAATAACCACGCTGTTTCTTTCGTCTTTGTTCTCTATAAAGTTGGCTGTCTAGGACGCTAGCAGACCTTCTAATAGGAATAATAATTTTTTTTTCTCGTAACTATAACTTGATTTGCAATAGCGTATAACAAAAAAAAATCAAATTCATTCATAACGTTAGTAATTATTGTGAAATAGAAGTTATTATAACTTAAATATCTTGTGTTATAAAAATTGTATAGTTTAAATGAGTAAAAACCCTGTTATGAGGATTTTGTTCGGACATTCTCTTGTATAGAAAATTATGTCAAATGTTTTTTTTGTATTTAATTGGTTACCTACCAATTATTTGTTTTTTCTGGATTTTTTTTCTCTTTCTTCCTGCGTAGTGAATACGTGTCGTTTATTTTTAAGGAAGTCAAACTCTAGGAATCGGATTATGTAGTTCTCGGTTATTAAATTGAAAAGACTCAAACAAGTCTTATGTAACAAGAATTGAATTATCACACACAGTAGATGTTGAATGGTATGTAATATGTTTGTAAATTATAATTGTGTAAATTGTTCCTTAACTAATTGTTAATTAGTTGTGGGTTGTGTATTGTATTTTTTGTAAACACGTAATTGATTGCTTCGGTATCAATATGGTAAAAAAAAAAACCAGCGTGTAAAGTCCTTCATAAAGTTGGGACGAAATAAAAACTGTGTTATTTGTATTATATGCTACGCCATGTCAAGTATGGTGTGAATCGTATTTTTTGTAAACACATATTTGATTGCTTCGGTATCAATATGGTAAAAAAAAAACCAGCGTGTAAAGTCCTTCATAAAGTTGGGACGAAATAAAAACTGTGTTATTTGTATTATATGCTACGCCATGTCAAGTATGGTGTGAATCGTATTTTTTGTAAACACGTATTTGATTGCTTCGGTATCAATAAAAAGAAATAGCGTGTAAAGTCCTTCATAAAGTTGAGACAAAATAAAACTGTGTTATTTGTAATATGTGCTACGCCATGTCAAGTGTGGTGTGTATATTTCTCATAGGAAGATGAATTATAGTATATACCCGGTAAGAAGAAATAGTTTTTGTAAAGATAACGTAATTATGTCTTAGATTCGTTGGAAATCTAAATTGTTGGTCATTAAGGACAAATGGAGGTTGCATATTTATGTCATTTTGGGACATTATTGAATCTTAACCAAAGAATTGGGTTGATAATTGCACTTAAGGTCATTGTGGGTTTTGTCTGGTTATTTGGTGAGAAGAACACTTTATGAGTGGTCTGAATGTTTTGTCGAACGTTATCGTTACGACGTGCGGGTGTTTCTTGTTAACATCTGGTACAGCGCTGTACGGTTTACAGGAAGTAAATCGTTAAATGTTATAGGATGATATTAGCCTTAGAATTAATTACATGGGAGGTTTTGGTAGCGTTGACCTTAATAATTAATATGCGAAACCAGAGGTTGGTCTATATGCCTAAGAATTATTAGCAAACCAGACAAACCATGACAAAAATGAGAATATATCGTTAAAATCTTGAGTAGAATCTTTTTTTTTCCCGTTTTTAAAAATTATCAATGGATAATAAGTAATAACATAACATGTGTATTGATACTTGTTTTGTATAGTGTCAAGAATTTCATTGTAAGTGTAAGCGACAAAAATGGGTTGATTTCGGTCAATCGCATGATACAATCAGCGTACATATTCCCTAACAGGAATTTTGTGTATAAAAAACCATGTCTAGTTTAAGAATTTCATTGTGAAAAACGCGAATATGGATTGATTTTGGTCAATCGCATAAGCGTATAATATTCTCTAACCAGAATATCATTATGTATAACATTGTTCAATTGTGAACATGGCTTAATTGTTCTTCTTTTGTGGTTTGATGGAAAGTGTAGGACTTGTGGTAAATTGGGTACACCCATTTGGATATACCACATTGTATGCTACATTTGTTGTTTTGGTGTTGTCTTAAAAAAAGCCATGTGTATTCTTTTTTGTTGGAAAAAGTCATATGTATTCTTTTCTGTTTGAAAGGAAAGCCATGTGTATTATTTTGTGGGAGAAAGTCATATGTATTCTTTTCTGTTTGGAAAGAAGGCCATGTGTAGTCTTTTCTGTTTGGAAAAAGTCTTATGTATTCTTTTCTGTTTGGAAAGAAGGCCATGTGTATTCTTTTTTGTCTGAAAAAAAAAGTCGAGTATGTAAATCATAGCGTGTTTTGTATCGCGCCTTGGAGTTCATTTCTTCAATTATTTTTGAAAGAGGTTTGGCAATCCTTGTTCAGTGTACTTGTTAGGGTTGTTCAACTTGGCTCTCAGGTAGTTAATTTTTTGTTTTGGCTCTTAAGTTAGGAAGTGTTTAAATCTTTGTGAAAAGAGGTAGCTCTGTACCTCTAGTACGGCAAACAGGAAGACGTTGCCCTGCTTCAGCTACGTTGCCTGGGATCTTCTTTTAGTGTTATGATTTGCACAAACTGCACAGTTATGTTTATCCACTCGTGGCCCCCGAAAAACGGAGCACGCATTGAGGGCATGTTAGCTCACCAATACATACACGTACATCGGAGATATCTCCGCCGGACACGGATCACACGAGGGCTATCAACCAATCCGATATCGTAAAATATCCCTTCTACTTGCGCCCGACGCAGGTCAAGTACTTGCAGCTAGCTAGCCACGCGGCCAGTTGACCGCCGGCCCCGTTGAGTTCAACATGCTGTATTAGTTCCGAGTTAACATTTGCCGCCAAATTGGTGTCGCCGTAAATATGGCCCAACAATGGCCCAGGCCGCCCCAGGCCGCTTCTGCGCCCCCCTGTAGGCGTCGTATTCACGGCCTCCGTCAACAACTGCCTAGGCACCCTGTCTATGGCACCTGCTGACCGATTCACCGCCTCCGCCGTAATTTGCACGTGAGCTAATATTGTACCTATGTCCCTCAGAGCCATTAGATTCAGTAGATTGCCTAGTAACAGTCAGGCCTTAAAAAGCTATGTACCTTTTGTAGATCTGTCTGATAACCTGTTTTATATGTACAATAAACCCTCATATCAAGAGACTTGTTTTATTGGGAGACTGACTATATCCACTCCCTGATTGGAGTTTCAATGCTCTGCCGCCTGCCTTGTGCGGCGATGGTTAACTGTGTAACTCACCTGTATTATATTACATGGCTATGAACAGCAAGGTAACACTGGCGCCGCCACTTGGGGCCTTTACTCACTTATAACTATCTAAGTTACGTTATATACCCGTAGCAATGTAACAATACTTGTGTCAATTTCGGAAACATCGCACTTGTCGCAACTCGCAAAGTTTTTTTCGATTTGATACCCTACCATATTGTAACGAGTCCGAATACATTTCACTTTTTGTACATTGTTTGTCGGCGAATTTTAAGTTAAGTGGAAGTGCGTTCTTGATTACGCTCCAGTTTCTGTTCACAGGGGTGTGAAAGGTGAGTATGTTAACACAATAATAAATAATACTATTACATTTTCTGGTTCTGCTGGGCTAGATAGATAACGCTAACTTAGTGATTTCGGCTCGCTAACAAAAACAAAGATTACTAAAGTTTCAAAAACATTAAAATTCAGAGTGTCTATGACCTTTATTACAGCGTCATCTAGTCCAGAACCTTTAAAAGTCGGCGTTTTACATACATTTTTTTTCTTTTGACAGATTTTTCAAAATACTTCATATTCATATACTGACGAAACATGAGTGATGGAAGGAAGCGACTGAGTGGTGCTGAGTACAGAAAGATATCAAAATTAAAAAAAGATGAACAACAACATGCTTTTCAGAATCTCAGGAAAATAGAAACTTTTTTTAAAGTGAAAACAGCAACGATTCATTAAGTATTTCACAAGAGAACTCGAGGAGTGGGAGTAGTAGTAATAAGGAAGATCGTATTCCAATTGAGCTGACGAGTATGCATCATCTCAATCAGTCAGATCAGCCATGTTTAGTCAAACCTGTTCGTACTTCTGATTCCGACATTTCTGACAATGAAATTCCTTCAACAAGTGGCAGGAATTTGAGGTCACGCTGTGAAGAAGTGTCTCTTGTCGCGAAAACTACTGAAATACAATCAACCACAAAACTGAACAAATATCCAGCCTTATGGGAAATAAAAGATTCAACGAGAGACATTATTGCAAGAAATGGTTTCAAATAAAACAAGTCCTGTGATTTCACAAAAAGTGGGAGAATGTATTCCGATCATCGCCGTTATTTACAAAAAAATCTATTTTTCAAAAAAATGAAAAATAATGAAGTAAAAGAAAGGAATTGGCTAGTCTATTCGGAAAACAAAGGCTCCGTATTCTGCGGACCCTGTTTGGTATTTGGATCTATTGAGAGCAGGACCCAATTTGACCAGCAAGGTTTCAATGATTGGAAAAATGCATAAATTCGAGTAGCTCAACACGAAAAATTTCGAAATCATAACGGCAGCCCTCGTAACGGCAGCCCGTCCCACGGCACTGTCTTCGCGCTCTCGTTACACCGCAACGTAACACTTTCATGACGGTAGAAGAGTTGTTGAGTACGCTAAAAAATGAAGTTCAAAAAATACAAACCGTTAAAGACTCAAAAACCAAAACAAACATCGAAAAAATTATTATCGATCTTGACAATGAAGTGAAATCTGAAATATTAAAAATGCAACAACAAATAATTCAACTACAAGACAAACTTATCGAAAAAAACGACCAGCTGGTGGGAAACTTTGAAAAAATAATGAAAAGCGCAACAACACCATCCTATGCCCAGATAGTATCAACAACCAAAGTTACTCCTCGAGAAGAAGAGAGATTCTCAATCATCATTTCGTCGACCAAAAATAATGCTAAAGCAGAAGAAATTGAAAAAATAATAAAAAAAGAAATAAATTTAAGTAACATAAAGATAGGAATAAATGGTTTGAGAAAAACAAAAGAAGAAAAAATAATAATATCATGCCCAAAAAAGGAATATGCAAATACCTTAACCGCCGAAATAAAAAAACTGAATACCGATTTGGTGGTAAATGAAATTCAAAAGAAAAGACCAAAAATAATAATAAAAGGATTAAAATCCAATCTTACTGAAGACGAAATAGTTTGCGGAATAATAACCCAGAACGAAGGAATTGAAGATGTTTACAAGGAAAGTGAAGACAACAAAATCACACTTATAACGGAGATAAAAAACACAAACATAAACGAAAAGCAGCGCCATTTCACTAGCTACATCATGGAAACCAGTGGCAAAATGCGAAAAAGTCTCCTTGCACTCGGTAAACTAAATATACAGTTTCAACGAGTAAAAATTGAAGATTGCGATCCATTGACTCAATGTTTTCATTGCTGTATGTTCATGCATACGGCTAAAAGATGCCTACACCGAACCAGCCCTCCAATTTGCCCACACTGCATGGGCGACCACATCCTTTCAAAATGTCCGGGAAGAGGAAAAACAGTACCAGCATGTGTAAACTGCACCAGACAAAATTCTAAATATGGAGAAAAAAACACCACGGACCACGCAGCCAACAGTTTTAGGTGCAACTATAGAAACAAAATGCTGAAAATTGCGAGGGATCGCATCGATTACGACTAATGATGCATATTATTAATTACAAGTCTAACGAAAACCTAAATAAATTGCACAATATTTCAAAAAAATATTTCGAAAAGCCCTCCCGCAAAGTGTTAACACGCAGTGATGATATACAAGTCAACACAAGTAATATTATAATTGCAAATGTGAAGTGTATTCCCAGCGCCAACATTATTGTTAATTTTTATTACTACCTCAAAATGAACGACTTTATAATAAATACAATAGATAATTCATATAAAATAGACGTAAGGATTTTTGACACGGTAAATAATACAAACGATTTTATAGATATAAAACCTACAGCCAGCCTAATAATAATACACATAAACGTTAGATCTTTGGAAAAAAATTTCGAAGAATTTCTAATAACTATTAAACAATTAAATAGACTTGACTGTATAATATTATCAGAAACGCATTCATCGAGTGAAATTAATTATAATATACCGGGTTACTCGCACTATACAACAAAATATAAAATTAACAGAAATAGCGGCGTCGCCATATTTGTATCAAATATTTACGTTGTCACAAGTGTAAATGAAATAATGGTGAAAAATGTCAATATATTAAACTTGGAGATAAATTTTATAAATTATTCATTTAATATCATTGCTATTTATCGGACACACTCTTCTGCTATAACCACATACATATTTTTATTTATTTTCTTGCTGAAACTAATGTTTCACTCGGCGAACACTGTTTTTCCTCAAATACATGTTTTTCCTACAATTATATTTCAACAATACAATAATGTCAAAATCAAAAATTTATTTTTCTATACTCTTAAAACACTACCATGTCTGAGTCATTATTTGAAGAGATAGACTCATCCTTTAATATTATGGAAAATATTTGTCTAACTAGTGTCGAATGTAATAACACATTATTAGAAATAGATCCTCTAAAAGCATTAACAATCCTTCACCTAAATATTCGAAGTGTCTCGAAAAATTTTGATCATTTTACGCTTGCATTAAACGAACTCACTCATAAACCGGATTGTATTGTGTTGTCTGAAGCCAGAATTAGCGGCTACTCAGGTACCTATAATTTACCTGGTTACAAATACTTTGTCACAACTTACAAAATAAATCAAAACAGCGGAATCATTGTTTTTGTAAAATCTATTCATGAGAATATTTCCGTTAATGAAATTCATATCGATCTTGTAAATTGTCTTCATATTCGAATTATTATAAAACACACGTTTTATGATATAATAGCATTATATAGAACACATAACTCGAGCATTAGTAATTTCACCGAGAATCTGAAATCTATTATAAATACTAATTGTTCTCAAAATGCTTTTGTTGTAGGCGATGTTAATATTGATATATCTAATGAATTTGAAAACAATAGAAATAAAGAAAAAACTGAATATATCAACACATTAACGGAACTAAATTTTAAACCATGTATAAAAAAATATACGAGAGAATTTCATGGACAAAGGCCATCATGCATAGATCATATCTGGTGTAATTCTAATGAAACTGAAAAAATAAAAACAATTATTTGGAAAAATAACATTACTGATCATCACACATGTATTGTAGCTTTTAAAACTGACAAAATAGATGTGAATAATTACTCCCGCAATAATTTTCCAAAAACTATTATTAATTACGAAAAATTACAACAAAACCTTAATATTGAAAATTGGGAAACTGTTCTATCCTCTAATAACACCGACTTATGTTCACTAAATTTTGAAGCAATTTTGAATAAGCACATCAAATCTTCCTCTTCCATTATAAAATACTCTCCAAAAACTAAATTAAAAAAATTAAAACCATGGATCACTCAAGGAATCATAATTTCAATTAGACATAAAGAAAAAATTTATAAAGAACATAAAAAGTTTCCAGAAAACTATAAACTATATGAATATTTTAAAAAATTCAGAAATAAACTATGCCACATTATTCGGAAAACCAAAGAAGATTTCTATAAAGAAAAAATCAATATTGCTGGCAACAATAATAAAAAGATATGGCAAACTATAAATGAAATTATCAATAAAAAACCAAAAAAATCTAACATAAACAAAATCACAGATATTGATAACAAACTTTACGATGTAAACACGGATCCAACGAAATGTGCAAATATTTTTAACAGTTATTTTGGGTCAGTTGGTGAAAAATTAGCACTCAAAATAAAAAACACTGATAATAATGAAAAATTAGCACTTAAAATAAATAACACTGATAATAAAGATCTACCGTCACCATCCAATATTTGTAACAACTTGAGTCAATTTCAACGAACTAATGTTGATGAAATTAAACAAATTGTTAATGAATTAAAAGGTAATTCTTCCCCTGGTTTTGACAATATTTCTGTAGAAATACTTAAAAAAAATTCTGACTCACTCTGTAAACCATTGGCTCACATCATAAATACAAGTTTTGAAAATGGCAACTTTCCCTTAACCTACAAAAAAACTATTATTTCCCCAATTTTTAAATCTGGGGACCCCAATCTAAGTAGTAACTACAGGCCAATTTCCCTCACCTCAAACATTGCCAAAATATTTGAAAAAATTGTAAAAAAACAAATATTTAAATTTGTAAAAGAAAATAATATCTTAAATGCACATCAATATGGTTTTAGAGAAAATATGAGCACTCAAGATGCTATCGTTGACTTAACATCTGAAATATATAAATCTTTAGATAATAAAAAAAAATGCATTGGAACATTTGTCGACTTAAAAAAAGCATTTGATAGTATATCACACTCTAATCTTATCTCGAAACTAGCGAAAATTGGTATAACTAACAATGCTTTAACGTGGATCGAAAATTACCTATTTAATAGAGAGCAATTTGTAAAGTTGAATGGCTCTCTGAGTGATTCGCAGACCACAAATTTTGGCATCCCGCAGGGAACTGTTCTAGGTCCAATTCTTTTCATCATTTATGTCAACGATATTTTTAAACTCTCAATTATGTCTAAACTTATTTCATACGCTGACGACACAGCAATTTTAACTGAGGGATTAACTTGGAATGAAACCCAAAGAACAGCAGAGTTAGATATAAACATACTAAAAAAATGGTTCGATAAAAATTTGTTAACACTTAATACTGAAAAAACTTTTATAATACCTTTCACCATTAATAAAAATTCATTCCCTGATAATTTAAAGATAAGTATACACTCATGTAATTGTAATAGAATTTCAAATTTATGTAAACCTGACTGCTCTGTACTTACTGTTAAAACTAATGTAAAATATCTAGGTGTAATTATAGATAGTAACATAAAATGGAAATTACAAATCAATGCAATAGTAGAAAGGTTAAGAAAATTATTGTACATTTTTCTTAGAATACGAAACATACTAAATTTTAAATTATTAAGAACCATCTATTTTTCACTAATTCAATCAATATTACAATACGGAATTGTTGGTTGGGGTGGAGCATTCAAAACTTCTCTCTTACCTTTAGAAATAATCCAAAGAATATTAGTAAAAATAATTTTGAAAAAACCGTATGATTACCCCACAATTAGACTATTTCAAGAATTTAAAGTCCCTTCACTTCATATTATTTATAAAAAAATAACTCTTTTTCAAATACATAAAGATTGTTTCAACATTGACAACTTAATAACTTTTTCGAACAGCAATAGACAAAGTATTCTTGGCTCTATAACTACCCCGCGCTGTAACACCACCACAGCCCAACAATTTTATAAATATTTTGGTGTCAAATGGTTTAACCAATTACCTCTTAACTTAAGATTGGAAACGAATTATAAAAAATTCAAAAGCTCAATAAAAACACTATATCAATAGCATATTAAAATCGTTTATACTTAAAAATACAATTTAATCTCTCAATTATTATTATATTGAAATCCTTTTCACTTATTTCTTATTCTTATCTCTTTCCTTCTTCTACATCCTTTTCTCTTTTCTATTTGATAAAATACTGTTACATATAAAAATTTTATTCTCTTATATTAAAAAATAAAAATTCTTTTCATTATCTTTACACTCTCTGAAAAAATATGTTAAATTACTATTTACACGCAATTCTCCGCCTTTTTAACACGAACATTTGCTCTAAAAAAAGGTGTATCACGATGTACTGTAATAAAAAAGAAAATAAACTTAATGTAATGTAATAACATGTAATTGTAAATTTAATATTAAATAAAAAAAAAAAAAAAATAAGTCCTGTATTCTCGCTTTAAGATCTAGAGGTTTGATTCACGGTTGTATTCAATCTTCACTAACTGCCCAACTTAACGAGGAAATTGCTTATTGGAAGAACATTTTAAAGAGGGTCGTTGAACTAATGAAAGGATTGGCATCAAAAGGTCTCGCTTTCAGAGGAAGTAATGAAAAATTTGGTGACCCGCACAGTGGGAATTACATAATGCTACTTGAATTAATAGCAGAGATTGATCCATTTTTAGCCAAGCATATTGAAAGACATGCAAACCAAGGATCTGGAACTACTAGCTACCTATCAAAAACTGTCTGCGACGAGTTCATTTGCTTAAAGGCTGAGAATGTACTGAAATGCATTAGTGATGAGATAAAAGAAGCGAAATACTTTTCTTTAATTGTAGACTCTACACCGGATGCAGCACACGTAGATCAACTGACACTTATCATTAGATATGTTTTAAATAATGGAGAGCCATGTGATAGATTTCTTAAATTCTTACCTTCTGTAGGACACAAGGCTTAAGATATGTTTGATGCCATTACTTTAGAGCTAGAAAAGTTGAACATAAAACTAGAAGACTGCCGGGGTCAGTCATATGATAATGCCTCGAACATGTCAGGAATTTATAATGGTTTACAAGCCAAAATTCAAGAACAAGCACCACTTGCCATGTTGTTCCCTTGTGCAGCTCATTCATCAAATTTGGTGGGAACCTCGGCCGCTGAGTCTTGTACAAAAGCCTGTCACATCTTCATGTTGCTGGAAGAGGTATATACTTTCTTTGTGAAGTCAACCGATCGTTGGAAAAAATTGGCTAATGAAATAGGAAAACGAAAGACGCTGAAGAGAGTAAACCACACACGTTGGTCAGCAAGAGCAGATGCCTGTCAAAGTGTAAGAGATTCCTGGGATGAAGTACTTACGGTTTTAAAAATGATTGAAAATGACGCTACACAGAAACCCATCCCACGAATTGAAGCAAAGGTAATTCGCCTTAAATTGGAAAAAACTGGAAACGGCATTTATGATTGTATTTTGGAATGCTATTTTGGACAGATTAAATAAAGTGAGTGCTCAGATTCAGAACTCATCTGTTGAACTGACAGTATCTGATCTTTATGGATCTCTTCTTGAATTTGCAATAGCAGAGCGAGAAAACTTTGATTTTTCGAAAAAAGTGCAATTGAAATGAGAGCACTTAAGCAATATCAGGGCGACATTAAGAGTAAGAGGAACCCTAAGAGAAAAAACTTGATAGACGAAGCATCAAATGAGGAAATTGAAACAACCTCCAGAGACTGTTTCAGAGTCAACACCTTTTTGGTAATTCTGGACAGGCTGAGAGCTGAATTAGAGAAAAGACATGGTGCATATATAATCTTTAAAGAAAAATTTTCATTTTTAACAAGAATGAATGAACTTTCAAGACAAAGAGTCTCAGTAAAAGCTCAGTCTCTTGGGCAATATTACTGTAATGATTTAGAAGACGATTTAGTTCAGGAATGTGTACACTTTTGTAGTCACATTTCCTCTAATAAGACGGCAGAGAAACCTGAATCGACATCATAACTGAATCTTTTTAAGATCTCTAACAATCTCTGTATAATGTTTATCCAAACTTGGATATAGCTCTCCGCATTGCACTTTGCACCCTGGCCACAAATTGTTCTGGAGAAAGGAGTTTTTCCTGTTTAAAGCGTGTGAAAAATTACCAAAGGTCTTCACTGTCGCAAGAAAAACTTAACTTTTTGGCTCTTCTGAGCATTGAAGCAGACTTGATGAATACTATAAGCTATGAAGATATTATAGATGATTTTGTCAATAAAAAAACCCGAAAAAAAATTGTAATTTGTTATGGTGGCCCATACTTGTAGATCTACCTACGCATCTAATTATAGACACAGCTATGCACGTGGCCGGATATGAAGCATGCGCCCATGGCATGTCAATCATGTGGCCGCCGCGTGAGCAGCAAGTATTTACACGTACCTACGTCCAATCAGAAGTCTGAATTTGAAACATGACCTTATATGGAACATCCCCTCCACGATTCGCCTCGAGAAGCAAGCGAGACAAGAGCCTGCGAGCCGACCCACGCTAGCCCAGTTGCGTGCGGACCCCGTTGAGAATAACACAATGGAATTTGTCTCCAGTCCTCGGTTTGCCGCCGATTCCCGGCCTCATTACGTTTTATAACTGTGTCGTGTCTCCAAGTCCACGACTTCCGGGTCATCATCAGCCACCACGAAGACATTACATTATATAGTTTTGTCATGTCTCAAACTTGCACCTGTCCACGCCAGACTGAGGTGGTGAACTCGTAGACCCCCGCCTCAGTGCTGTGCCCCCGCCTATGCTGTCCGGATCCGCCAACCACAGAAACATTACATTATACAGCTGAGTCATATCCCCGCCTGAGGCCCCTGCTGCCCTGCCTCCACACCGACCATGGTTATGGTGTGGCTGGTCTCCACTGTCCATGCCAGACTGAGGTGGTGAAATCGTAGACCCCCGCCTCAGTGCTGTGCCCCAGCCGCCCTGCAGCCCAGGCCGTTCCTCGTAGGCGTCATGCCGCCTTCCACCGTCCACGCCAGACTGAGGTGGTGAACTCGTAGACCCCCGCCTCAGTGCTGTGCATCCGCCTGCCGCCCTGCAGTCCTTCCGTCATGCCGCCTACCCCGCCCTAGGCCCCCCGCCTATGGCCTTCTTCGTTGATTCACACGTGAGCTATTAATGTACTTAATTCTATCAGAGCCTTTAGATTCCATAGATTGCCCTAGTAATCTATAGGTCTTAAACTGTTATGGTAACTGTTATTGTAACTGTCTACATTCCCCTTTTATGTGTTAATAAACCTGTCATCCCAGATTTACATGTTTCATTGGACATTGTGCTACACTACCCACCCTTAGAGATGGAGTTCTATCCTCTGCCGGCACTCTTGTGCGGCGAGCGTATATTACACTTTTACACACTAATCTTGTAACTTATAACTATTTATAGTCACTACTTAATAGAGATTCAATAGTTAACAAATTCTTCTTATTAAATTGTACCAATTCGTTTGTTTATTTTATTTTTGAATACCTACTTCCTACATTTGAATATTTATTTTGAAAATTGTTTATCACCTAATGGCAGCCTAAAAGTGAGTGATTATTTTTTTTTTATTATTTTTTTGTTTGTTTAATTTTTTTATTTTTTATGATAGATATTATCGGTGGCAATTATCAAGAAGGGGGTAGGGGGCGGCGCAAACGAAGTGGCCTATACTTGTGAAAAGTACAAATACGGCCCTGGGTATATTGTTATATTAGCGTTTATAGCCATATAATATATTACAGGTGAGTTACACAATTAACCATCGCCGCACAAGGCAGCCGGGCAAAGCATTGAAACTCTCAGGGGTGGATAGGTAGACAGTCTCCCAAATGAAACAGGTGGCGGTGATACAATATGTTTATTATTTCCTATAGGACAGGTTATCAAACAGATCTACCAAAGGTACATAGCTTTTTAAGGCCTGACTGTTACTAGGCAATCTACTGAATTTAAAGGCTCTGATTGACATAGGTACATTATTAGCTCACGTGTAAATTACGGCGGATGCAGTAAATCGAAGGGCGGATGCCATAGGCACGGCCTAGGCTGATGCGGTGGGCGGATGCAGAAGGGCTGCAACGATGGGCGGTGGCCATAGGCACGGCCTAGGCTGATGCAGGGCGGAGGGCGGCAACGAGGGCTCACCGCGCTGGACGACAAAGGGGCGCCAGGGCGGCGGCTAGGAGACGCAGAGACGATGCAGAAGGGCGGGGGCACTGGTTGGATGGCCAAGGGGCTCCACACGAACAGGCTAGGGCGGCAGACGCCCAGGGCTGAGGCCGGGGTCTACAAGTTCACGGTCTCAGCCTGGGGTGGACGGTAGGTGGAGCAGCCAGCATCAACAGGGGTACGAGGCTGGCGGCGTGGGCAGAGATATGACCCAGCTATATAATGTAAGGTGCTGGTGGGCGACATCGGCAGAAGGAGACAGGACACAGCTCTATAACATAATGGGGCTGTGGTTGGCGGGCCTCAGCAGAAACTCAGGACTGGGCGGGAAACGGTTCGCCGCCCCCAGGCTGGTGTGGATGGTAGGGCCATGACACAGCTCTACAATATCAGGGGGCTGTGGTTCTGGGGATCCTTTTGAAGTGGAGAGCTGGAACTAGAGAGGCGGCACACAAGGTGAAACAAATCAGGCCGGTCCATATTATGGCGCAATTTGGCGGTAAATGCTAACCCGGAACTAATACAGCATGTTGCTTTCTACGCGTCTCGCTCGGAACTGGCGCGTGGGTAAGCTGGCCGCAAGTCTTGACCTGCGTCTCGCGCAAGGTGGAAGGGATATCCTTATTTGGTCGTCTTCTTCTATTAGCCATCTGATTGGTTGATAGCCCGCGTGATCCGTGTCCGGCGGAGATATCTACATGTACGTGTATGTATTGGTGAGCTAACACGCCCTCAATGCGTGCTCCGTTTCCGGGGCCACGTGTGGATATACATAACTGTGCAGTTTGTGCAAATCATAACAATATACTCTTTGTATCGCCGTGGTATAAGACCACCATGCAGAATCGAAATATTGCGTAAAACGGTTTTAGGCTTGTTTGGTGATCAGATCTGAATAGTCAGATACATTCCCACATCCCCTTATCCATCTCTTTCCCTTCCCAATACCCTTCAGCCACACAACATACTGCAGTTAGAACTCTTGCAGTATGAACATTAAAAAAATGAACTTTGTTTATTATTTATTCCTGAATGTGGATAGGTTAGTATATACCACACTTCGTTTAAATAATATATTGTTTATTATAGATAATCATTTTACATTATTGATATATCAAATCAACTTTATGGATAAGTTTTTTCTTTAAAGTTTTTTATGCGCTTGGATCGAGTGGATTATCTAAGTAAGTCTTCAGGAAAAAAGCCGATTCTCTGAACTTAATAATATCTGGAATACGCCCACGCTTTGATTCGTTCCATCTTCCACTTCCGACGTTATCCAAGCCGACTTAATCAACCTGAGTAATATTCAGAGATATCTGCACCAAAAGACAATAGAAAATATTTTACTACATTTTTATGTATTTATTGTTTTTGTGTTTAATTATTAGAACACCATTCAACTGTTTCAGAAGTGATAATTTCTCAAACAATTGATAATCTAAGTAAATCGGTTTTTATCAAAAATAAATATCAAATTACCTTAAACATCGTACAAATAAGCTGTCTAAATATGGCGAAACCATAGCTTGAAAATGGCCTTGAATACTGAAACAACTAACACAATTATAAAAAAAAACTAAAACGCTGCAGAATTATAATAAAATTTTTAAATTTGACTATTTAAACTAAAAAAAATGTTTATATGTATTTTAAGATCATTATTTGATAATATTGGAAGCGAAACAACACAGGGCGCCATCTGGGTTCTTCCCATCTCCGAGTCGTGGGTAAGCGTGCTCCGAAATTTGAATATGGAGCGTAACTAACCGAATTATTCAATGTCCAATTTCGGTCGTTCCCTCAAGACCGGACTAATCGATCAAAGATCTCAAATTGTCCGGAAGATTATGTAGCTTCCTAGTTTCTATCATAGATTTTCTTCAGTTGAAAGACGATGGCGTAGATATTTGGTTTAGATAAATTGGATGTTACCAAGCTATACAACAACACCCTTCCAACTGAGATTGAAAAAGAAAATGATTCAAAAGTTGGAGTTGAATAAAAACAAAAAAATTCAATTCAATATCGTGGTTTGGTTAATGAAAATCGAATTAATGAATATTATGACCATGTCAACGTGCGTAAATTACGTTTTCGTGAGAAAATCACCTCAAGGGCGCTTTACAACACACCTAACACATTTAAATTATACCCTGTAACTTGTGGTATATATAGTGGTGTTATACTCCTTGAAGAGATCTGTCGTCGTCTTAATTTCCCAGTTGCTTTCTATGCATAGAGAAGAATTTTTGAGATCTTCAAGGAAATTTTCGAAATTAAATTTACGCCATTCCCTCGATTCTATTGTTTTATATGACACTTTTGGCGGGTTGAAATGAATTTCGGTGCGGACAAGTCGATGATCTGATAATCCTATATCATAGACTTTAGCGATCAGTGGTGGGCTATTACACATGGATACAAAAATGTCTATAATTCCACCAGCATCATGAGTTGGTTCGTTGACCCATTGCCGGAGTCCAAAACTATCCAGTAAGTCAATGAATTTGATAGTGTTGGGTGATGTCTCGCGCTCGAGGAGAATATTTATATCACCCGTGATGATGAGAGTTTCGGAAAGACCCACTGCCCATTCCAAAAAATACAAAAACTCCTTAAAAAATTCTACACATATCGTTTTCGAACCGGGTCGGTACAGTGTCAATAGTATAAATGACGATCCCGCAGAAGAAACACGGCAGCCAATGTACTCAAATGTACTGAATGTGCCATTTTCGACCCTGGTAAGCCGCAGTCCTTGTCGGGCTATTATCACGACACCCCCATGATTTACGTGTGATATACTATTAGAGTGTTCCGTAGCTCTGGGTCGAGCCTGCTCCAGAACGACATACCCAAGAGCTTGAAGTCTTTTGATTGAATAAGATTCACTGTTTTCATGCCAGCTTTCTGTGATGGTGAGTATGTGGAGTTTTTGATCTTTAAAAACATCATCCACCTCCTCTAACTTGTTGTTCAGAGAACGTGCATTCCAGGAACCCACCGCAAGCCGTCTGCTTCTAAAATTCGCATGCCGTTCTGATCGAATTTTATTCAAGTTCAGATTGTCACATTTATCAGAATCGCATAGGGCTTCAGAAGCTATGATGCTCCGTTTTTCAGTTGGTATGACCACTTGAATACCTTGTTCTGATAGAGAGTTAATATTATTAGAGTTATTGTTAGTTTTAAAGTCTTGTTCCTTCCTGCATAGATATTTTTTCCTGTTTTGTCCTCCACGACAACCCCGGTACCTAGCTTTCACATTCGGGTCACGCACAAGGTTGTACAAGGTTAATTTTGCGGCAACCAGAGGGTCCAACAATACACGTTTATTTTTAAAACTTAATAGTGTTGCCCGATTATACACAATAGTAGTGTTTATATTAAGCATTGCATAACAAAGTAAACATCGTAAATCACTGCACCACAAACTGAACACTTGGGATTAGCTGCTGGGTCCAGCCACGTGCGGTATGCACATGTGTCCAGTTGACCATCGGATGGAAGCGGACTGTGTTTTAAGAAACGAGAGTTTTAAAATAATATATGAGTTATTTTATTAAAAGTTCAATTAAGCTAGAAACTGCGATATTAAAATTATTTTGATTATGTACACTTAACCTAAAAATGATTACGGTTATTTTACTTATTACTGGAGACTGTCATCTTTTGAACCTACAACGCTGGAAGAAGTAGGAAAGTTGATCCTTAGTTCGCCAAACAAACAATGTACTCTTGACCCTATCCCAACGTGGCTTCTCAAGAAATGTTGCAACGTGTTATCCCCTTTCCTAGTTCACGTGTTTAATAAGTCCCTAAGCACAGGTGACTTCCCGGAGCCACTTAAGTCTGCTGTAGTTACTCCAATTATTAAAAAACCACAGCTTGATGCCGACAACCTGAGTAATTATCGACCTGTATCAAATCTGCCTTTCATAGCTAAACTCCTAGAAAAAAATGTGGCTTCTCAAATAATCTCCCACTTAAATCTGAATAAATTAATAACCAATCATCAATCTGCATATAGGAGGTTCCACTCAACAGAAACCGGATTACTTCGTGTCCTGTCAGATATAACCCTTGCCATAGAGTCAGGTAAGTTAGCACTTATTTCACTTTTGGATATGAGCGCTGCATTTGATACCATTGACCACGACTTTCTCATTAAGAGATTAGAAGTAACGTTTGGTTTACATTCTAACATCAAATATTGGCTAGAATCATATCTATCCAATCGCTCGCAAGCAGTAAAGGTTGGAAATAAACAGTCCAACTTCACAAAACTCTCTTCAGGGGTACCCCAGGGATCCGTTTTGGGTCCACTTCTCTTCATTCTTTTTACAAATTACGTCGCAAAAATTATCGAGTCATTTGGTCTTATATCTCACTGTTATACTGACGATCAGCAAATATACTTTTACTGCTCACCAAATGAGATCGACGGCCTAAAAATTCGCACAGCTGAGTGTCTAGAAGCAATCAATCTCTGGATGTCCTCAAATAAACTTAAGCTAAATCTTTCAAAAACGGAGTTTCTCTGGGCAGCCACACATAGACGCCAACATTTAATAGAAAACTCACCAATCGCTATTTCCGGAAACGACGTAACTGCTAAAACAACCGTCAAACTTCTGGGAGTTTATCTGGATTCAGACCTTTCTTTAAAAAGTCAGGTAAATAAGACCGTTAGCACGGGGTTCTTCTACCTCAGACAACTTAAGTGAGTTCGTAGAAACCTTTCAACAGAGGCAACTAAATTACTTGTGAACTCATATATAGTATCACGTCTTGACTATTGCAACGGCATTTATGCAAATCTTCCTAAATGCGAAACTGATAAACTACAATCAATGTTCAACGCCGCAGCAAGGCTTATCACCCGGGTAATAATAATAATAATAATAATTGGATAATTTGTATAGCGCCGTTTTTGTGAAAAATCACCTCAAGGGCGCTGTACAATTTATTTCCTAGGATCTACATTTGTTATTTAGACCAACTGTGCCAGCACGAGGTTCGTCATCCGTTTAGGCATGTGTCTGCCGCCAATATAGCGCTGACATGTGTCTGCTGCCAATAAAGAGCGCTGACACAACATCCTCACATAGACAACAAACCTTGGCAGCACCGCTGTGACGCTCGACGAAGACAGAAGATGGAGACTCTGCTGCAAGAGTCCTAGGTAGCGAAGGAACTGTACCAGCTGCTGCAGGGAGAGAGACTACTCCGTCCACCAACTGTGCCAGCACGAGGCTCGTCATCCGTTCAGGCATGTGTCCGCCGCTAATATAGCGCTGACATGTGTCTGCTGCCAATAAAGAGCGCCGACACAACATCCTCACATAGATAACAGACCTTGGCAGCACCGCTGTGCAAAATCACCTCATCCTAGTTTACCTTAGTCTCTCCAGTCACCTCCCAGCCTTTCATGCCACCTAGTGCATCCTCTCGACCCTTTCAGACTCCTTCCTGGCTCCAATACATTCTTTCTATTGTCGTGATCCGACGATTTCACACCTCTGTCTCAGACCCTTAGGGCTCGCTTATCGCAGGCTATCATAAGCAAAATCTTGAACCAAAGTCAAAGTGAAGTTTATGTGTGTCATCTGTAACAAAATACATAAACAAAAACAGAAAATAAAAACAAAACAAAAAAAAAACCCCTAAGTTTTCGCACATTTCGGAGCACCTCCGAAATCTTCACTGGCTGAAGTGTCCTGAAAGGATCCAGTATAAGCTATGCTGGATGGTGTTTAAAGCTATCAACAAAATGGCGCCACCGTATATTACTGAGCTATGCATTCCGGAAAATACTGGTCTAAGGCAGTCAAGTCTTAGATCAGCGAAATCATCTGCAATTGGAAGGTTGAAAGAGCCTAAGCGAAATCCGAACACTAAGTTTGGTGATCGTGCATTTGGAGTATCCGGCCCTAAGGCTTGGAATAAACTTCCTATGGAATTGAGATGTATAACCAGCCCAACAGAATTTAGATCCAAACTAAAAACTCACTTTTTCAGACACTCATTTCCATAAATCCGTCATTCTATCCAAATATTTCTTTTTTTTTTCTTTTTTTTTATACTGTAATTGTTACATTATTTAGCGATAATAACTGTACTGTAATAACTTATACTGTAATTGTTACATTATCTAGCGATTCCGTTCATTCAATTTTTCTATTGACTTGCCTACCAATGGACAATGGACAATATCAGCGGGAACATAACAAGTGAATCGGTTTAATTGTTGGCAGATGAATCATCTAAATGCGTTTAAGATTGACCATTGATTTTATTCATTAATTTCATTCATTTAACATATATATCCAGCTAACAATAAAAACACCCTAATATGATGGAACTTCCTTCTTCTTCTGGCGTTAGTAAGATTAGATTGTTAATATTAATATCAGTTATAAGTTGCTAAATATGTAAATACTCGTATATATGTCATTAAGATAGTAGTTATAGGCCTTAGTCGTAAGTCACTAGATATAAGTCAGTAGTTCTAGTATTAACTATTTAAGAAATATATTTGTACAGCGCCCTTGAGGTGATTTCTCACGAAAACGGCGCTATATAAATTAGCCAAATATTATTATTATTATTATTATAACTCAGATTAATAACTAGTGACTATAACTGAGACTTATAATAAGTGACTTAGTTAGGACTATGCAATAAACTACTTTTCAGTAGTTTGTCGATGGCAACTTTTCACATAAAAAATATTAAAAAAAGATAAAACTTATTTTACAATGAGAACAATAAAAAAAATATAAATTTGTTTTAAAAATATAAAAACATATACATAACAGTGATAGTATCTACCAATAGTTTGTATTAGACTCTAATACAAAATATTTCTTTCAGCGAGCCAATTTTTCAACATAATATTTGTTTTTACATTTGTACATTTTTTTTATTTCAGCAGGTAACATATTTAAGCAACTAGGTATCATGTAGTCCAGTGTTCTTTGTCCATATTTGTTAAAATGCTTAGGTACAATTAGTCCTTCATTTAACGTAAAACGAGTATTGTAAGTGTGGTCCAGTCTATTTATGTATATATGGCTATTTATATGCTGAAATATAATTTTATACCACAGAATTGATCTTACTGAGAAAATTTTAAGATTCTGATAAAGGTATAGGAAAGTCCCCAAGCTGTGATTCCATACCTTATAATAGATTCAGCTAGTGATAAATAAATTATTCTAAGTGTACGTATTGGAACATAGAATTTTAATTGATATAATCTATTAACAATAGATCTCAGACGTTCACAGACTTTATTTATTTGTAAGTCCCATTTGAAAAAACAATCAATAATAATACCTAAATATACATACTCTGTGACCAGTTCAATATTTTCACATGTACATATGAATACCAACATGTAAGCAATTTGAAGTGTGTGTCTTTATTTCAGGTGTAATAATATTTGCCTTGGCATTGGGTGATCTAATATGTATCAATTTAGTTTTTTTGGCATTTATAATTAAACCAGAGTCGTGAGACCATGTTAAAAGTTTAATGTAATCTTTTTGTAATAGTTCAATAAATAATTGCAAATCACTGCGAGAAATCACCAATGCAGTATCGTCCGCATATACAAAGTGTTTTACATGTTTAATAATGTACTTAATAAAAGATACATAAATAATATATAAAATTGGGCCTAATATGGAACCTTGAGGAACGCCTGCTAATATTTTCCTTTGTTTACTTAAGGTGTTCAAAAGTTTTATTTTCATGCATCGGTTATATAAGTAATTTTCAAAGAGTTTTAGAAGTTTCCCTCTTATTCCTATTATTTCTAATATTTTCAATATTTTTTATGATTAATAGTGTCAAATGCCTTGGAATAATCTATAAATAAGACTAATACATGATTTTTACTATTTAATTCATTATTTATTAGGCTGGCAAACTTCTGAATTAGCAATTCAGTGCCCTTTTTTTTCTGGAAGCCGTATTGATTTGTATCAATAATAGAAAAATCTTCTAAATATTTAATCAATTTCAGCTGAATGTATTTTTCAAGATTTTTTTCTGGTGATGGCAAAATACTAATCGGTCTTTATTTACCCAATACAGTGTGATCACCGTCTTTATAAATGGGTCGGATGATACTTCATTTTAAGTCATCTGGAATTTTTGCCTCAAATAAGATTCTATTAACAAAATGGGTTATAATTGGACCTAACGTAGATATTTGTTTTTTTTAATATCACTCATTCTGATATTATTTTTGAATTTATCATTATAGTATGTGGTTTTTAATTTAAGTAACAATTTATTTAAAACATTTCGTTTTTGCGAAAGAATTTTCACGTAATTAGAATCAGAAGATTTGAAATGATCTATCGAGTTATAGTGTATACTAACAGCCGTTGTATTGTGGTCTGCGATGTTATAGTCACACACGCACGCAGATATATTGTACTGGATAATCCAGCTGGTAGCTTTCCACTTAAACGCACATAAAAATGATCGATACATGAGCGGTTTATTTTCTGAAGAACTATTACTTCCCTAGTAGCGACATCTATACATTTTTTTAAATAGTTATTAGTAAGGATATTTTCATAATTTATTATGATAGCATCATTTTTATTAAATAAATTTGAATTTATATCGCCGAAAAATATTATGGTTTCTTTAATAATATGCAGTTTAAAATTTTTGTTTTACCATAATAATTTTCTTTCCCGTTATATTATATTATTGTTATTCTTACATAAATCATGTACGACTACCATAATACGGGAATGAGGCTAGTATAGTAGTTGAGAAAATCATCAAAATTGTATTTTTTTTAAATTTTTAAAATAAAAAAAAAAATCCACTCGTGATAGTGGTTTTGACATCCTAAAAAATCAAAATACTGAAAACTGCCGATTTCATGATAATAATTATGGATGGCAACCTTCCCCTCAGGTAAATTATTAAGATTGTTTAAACTTCTTATAGTTTGAACAGCTTTAAATAGTTAAAATGAACGCGATGACCTTTATAGATACTGAAAAAGTGATTAAACAAATAAAGTAAGTAAGTATGTATTTTATTGCTTTAAAATTAAATACTTTGTTTACTTCTTCGATGGCTTCTTCGTCAGTATAATGAAAATTAAAAAAAAATTAAACATGAAATTATTCTTCTGTAGTTGATATAACAGCGTTTTTCGCTAATGTTTGCTTTTGCAACGAAAATAATGTAAGATGCGTCGGTACATATAATTTAAAAAATAAACAGGTGTCCGGGGATAAAGTACGTTTTCTTTAGGAGGTGATTCTGCATGATGGTAAAAGTAAATAAAAAAATGATTATCTTTGAAAAATTTACATAATTATTGCCTGTTGCAGGACAAAAAATTCGTAGGCCCTAAGTGACATTTCGCAATTTTTAAGGAGGTCGAAAATGTTGAATAATAATTATTTTATGATATTATTTCGGAATAAAGTTATGTGGGTATAATTAATGTGGAACATCGGTTTTATGCATCTCACTGGGTGTGAAGTTTTCATCAGCTTTTTCACAGAGGGCATGTTCTTCCGTCCTACCCCAGTATCTAATAATATCACTTCTATCTGAAAAATATCTATTGGTCTAAATGGATACTCTTTTCAAAATAAAAATAAAATGTAACGAACTGGTACATCGAGTAAATCGATTAGTGTGGTAATTAGCAATTGGCACTGGTAGCCTTGGGGTTCCTTTAAGAAAACACATAACGATCTCATGATATGAATATCCGAGTACCTATACGTTATCGAAACGATGGGTAAGTACTTAGGTGATTTAAGATATTTTATAGTTTTTACAAAACCTTATATAATAATATTTTGTACCACTCGTTTGTGTTTTGAGGCACGTGTTTTTTTATTATCTTGACGAAGCGTGTCGATTTGGATGTGTGTAAAGGCGTTTTTCATGTACATAAGTAAATGTTGTCTAACATTCTTTATCTATAGATGATTGTAATATAAAGCTTTTCAATTTTTATTTCAATAACTTTATTTTATCTTTTCAAGGATATATTTATCAATATAATATATCATTGAAGAAGAAGATAATACTCATTAATCTGAACGAAACGTGAAACAGAACAAGACACAGAAAATAAAAAGATAACAAACTCAACTGGCAATCGAACCCATGATATCTGTTGGACAAGGTCTATATAAAATTGGATACGTTTATCCGATATACTATTTAGGTTACAAACCGATTCTTTAGATCTTTGTGATCATTCAAAGATAACTGCTAAAAATATGTGGAACAAATAAACGCAAGAAGAGATTTTTAATTCTGAATTTAAAATATATCTGATTGCCCCATTGGTCGAGTGGATAAAGATGTTTTCCAGGTAAGATATAATCCAGGGTTCGATTCCCAGTTGAGATCACTTTTTTATTCTTTTCTTTGTCTTCTTCTGTTTCACCCGCTTGATCCGCTTAAATCGAGTGGGAGTATTTTAAGCTTTTGGAAAAAATCTGACTCTCCAAACTTAATAACAGGAATCAGAAAATCCCAGAGTACCGACAAAAGAACTTGGCAACCACGTAGATAGAAGATCTCTGTTCAGGGGGGCACCTAGCAACTTAGAAAACTCAATGTTTTATAATAGATAACATGTGTGATATTTTTGGTTTGATAGCTATTCATGGTATTTAAGATATTAATTCAATTTAATTTAATAATGGGGAGTCGGATCCTCGATATATAACAACCTAATTTCCCACCGGATAAAAGTTCTTAGAATAAAAAATGGATAAATGAGTAACCAAATATCATGTTAACAAATGTGTCTGCAAATTGAAATTTTCGAGTCCCCTCGAGAATGGTTTCCTTCGAAATGCATCAGCAGATAAATCCTTACCTGGAGTGTTACAACTTTCCACAACGTGCTAAATAATAACTGTTTACAGTTTTCTAATTTATTTTTACATTGTGAAAAAAAGTAGTGTCATACTGTCCCATTAACAAACCTAAAACATCGTTGTGAAGGAAAATAATAAATAACAATTTGTCTCGACGCCATCTAGTGAGAGAGTTAGCACTTACAATGCCATTCTCATATAAAATAAAGTTGGTTGTTTTCAGGTTTTAATTATTGCTTATAAATAATTGTTACTCTTTGTGCTATGCATAAAAAATCTTGTCTTAAACATTAGTTTACCAAAAAAAAAAATAATTAATATTTCACAAGTTCTAGTATTCTCACCAAAAAATGTAGACAATTTGTCTCGACGCCATCTAGTGAGAGAGTTAGCATTACAATGCCTTTCTCATATAAAATAAAGTTGGTTGTTTTCAGATGGAAAAAAATGTAACAAGCAGTAATTGTTGAATGAAACACTAGTATATATTGAATTATTTCGCGGATAAGAGATAAGCCGCCATAGCTCAGTGGTCAGAACTGTCGACCGGAAATCGAAAGGACACGGGTTCAAGTCCCGTAGGCGTCATGTGTCTTTTATCAGGAGATTTTTCAATGTGGATGAGTGTTTCAGGCTAATAATTATTGCTTATAAATAATTGTTACCCTTTGTGCTATGCATAAAAAATCTTGTCTTAAACATTAGTTTCCCAAAAAAATAATAATTAATAATACAAGTTTTTTTAACAGAATTTTGAACAAGGCCGATTAAAAACAATACATTTAAAATATTATGAATGTCGAACATTCTGTGACAAAATTGTACAAAGGCCATTATTTGACAGTTAATTGAATGCTGCTACAGACGTAACCTCAACTTTGTAAATTTGTTCATATAGCACCGCAATCTTTATAAATACCGTCAGAGCTGGAGAAAATACACTGACAGTTAAAGAGACCTGTTTTCGGACTTCTTGCGCTGGATTTGGCAGGTTTTTGGTAGGCTTAGTATTAAACTCTGCTAAACCCAGTGAACACAACTATATTTGTATGAATTTATTTATGCCAATATTCACATTGTATATAACATGGTGCTTACCCTTGAAATTTGACAAAATGAAAGTCATATACAGAACTTCAATTTGAAAAGAGGAGTTGCATCCTTTTTTTGCATCCTGAAGATTTGGCCTTAGACGCACTAAGAAAAATTCCAGTAAAGTTCCATATTTTATTGTTTTGTTTGTTGTTAATGCTAGGGGCGGCAACACAATCTTATATTTATACCACGTGACAGAACAGACTTGGCCGACTAAAGTTTATTCAGGTTTTCAAAAATCCACAAAAATTTAAGATCCTCTACATATTCCACGTCAGAAGCCATCTAGAGTACGCTTCAACAGTGTGGAACCCTTACTATTCTACATATAAATCAATCGTAGAAAGAGTTCAGGAAAATTTTTTGAAATACGTTTCTTATCGCATGCGAAATTCTGAAAACTGTGATCCTTAAAACTCTTGATCAACTCCGAGATATTAGAAACCAAGTAACGCTTTATAAGATAATTCATAATTTTATTAATAGTCCGTACCTATTTCAAAATATTAATTTCAGATGTCCGTTAAGAGTTCTCGATCTAATTACCTTGAAAATGTATGTTTAAGAAGAACTTCTAGCATGTTTTGTTGATTATGTTCAGACATTGATTTGCTCATGAACCTCACTAAATAATAACATTCTAAAAAAATAAAAATCGATTGAGCAAGTCAGTATTATTATTTTTTTTTAATTTTCCTTTTTATTCTGTTCTGTTTAAGTTTGTTTGAAAAAAAAAGTTTAAATAACAGACAGTTTTAGACAGTAATTTTAATTCAACACCAGCAACCAACCGCCTGCGAACGAGTAATTCTAGATTTACTTTTTACTTTTTAATTTAACCCAATATAACCATGTACGTAATATTAATAATCGTGTTCTTGATCTAGTTTTGTCAAATGAGAGCAACGTAATTATAAATAAATCATTAGTGTCTATTCTTCCGATAGACAACCACCATCCCCCACTAGCAATACTTATCCCTTGTACTAAAGGAGGTAATCAAAATAATTCAACTCCTACGTAAAACTTTAAAAATGCGAACTATCAGGACATAAATGATCGTCTCCACAAGGAAAATTGGTCATTTCTTAAAGAAATCGATATTTATTTGTTTATTTATTTCACGCCTATTAAGGCTTTTACATACATATATATAATAAATATTTACGATTTTATACATGAAAATATTGCAAGCTATTTAAAACAATTGCAGAAAAATAACTATAAAGTCAAAATATCACTGAACTTGATCTACACAGCATGCAGGCACAAAACATAAAAAAAACAGGTCTTTATCAAATTATATTGAATTTATAAACGTTAGAAAATATTGTAAAATCTTATCAAAAACGTGCTACAATTCTTTTATTAATAATGTTGAAACTTCAATAAATCATAATGTAAAGTATTTTTGGAACTATGCAAAATAAATGAAAAATAACAACTTCGGTATACCCGCCAATTTGAAATATGCAGGTAAAAAGGCCAAAGACACTCAAAGTATCGCTGACCTTTTTGTTGATTTTTTTAAAAGCGTTTATGAATGTGAGACACCAGTTTCTGCTAGTACAGTATCAAATTTTACTACTGATCATAGTCTTAATTTATCTTTTATCCACATAGAATATAATGATATATTGACTGAACTAAAATTACTAGATCAAAGCAAAAGTGGTGGACCAAATAAAATACCTCCTGTATTTTTGAATAATTGTGCTATCAATCTGGCGTATCCCTTATATTTGCTGTTTAATCAGTCTTCACGAACAGGATGTTTTCCTACTAAATAGAAATTCAGGTTCCTAACGCCTATTTTTAAAAAAGGCGGTGTGCCTTTTATCAACGATTCCTAAAGTTTTTGAAAAAAATCTTCTTAAAAAAGTTAGTTTCCGATTAAACCACGTCATTTCTCCTAAACAACATGGTTTATCAACTGGAAAATCTACCCTTACTAACTTGTTAATCTATCAAAACTCTATATCTGATTCCATGTCTAGTAAATGTTAAGTTGACTCTATTTATACCGATTTTAGCAAGGCATTCGATAAAGTCAATCATGAGTTATTGCTGAATAAACTCCATAATTTCGGTATAGGAGGTTCACTATATAAGTGGTTTAATTGCATTTCACTGCAACAATATTCACAGTGACAACTGTTCGTGTTTACTTTGCTCTCGCAAAAAATTATAAAAAAGCTGAATAATTCAGGTGAAAGTTGTGTTTGTATGGATGATACAAGTGCCAGAGGTTTTGCGTTTTTGGGTCTGTGAAAAAAAATATCTGTTTCACTGGATTTTAAACATTTTTAACAACATTTTGCAACTTAACCTAGGATCGTGTTCTTGTGTTCTTTGAAATGTCCAACCCAGTGCAACCCTTGCCTGATGAGTGCAGCTATCGGCGGAAAAAAAAATTATGATGTCCTCAACGTCCTCATCACACGAAATAGCCTCGGAACTGATTTCTCCAGTGTCTGAAAACGAGGAATCTGACGGCGAATCTGATTATTCAGACGTATCTGAAAAGGAGACTCATAGTATCCCAGTGTCTTCAGTGCAGATACTAAACGACACACAAACCAGTCTTAGAGCACTCCAAGATGTCCTTGCGGTAAAGCAGTCTAGAGTGTCAAAGGACCAACAGCTACGGATAAGCGGATACATATCTGAAGTTTTCCGATCAGTATCACAGCTGCTGTTAGAAAGAGAGGCTTTCAAAGCTGATCTGGCAACAGCCAATGCCAACTTAATGGTGGCAAAGGGAGAAACTACCATTGAAAAAGCCTAAAACCAACATAGGCTTCAAAAAATCTCGCAGCTGGAGTCGGATCTGGGACCGGTGATGCGCAGAGTAGCTGATGCCATGGAGGCAAGCCTTTCATTTGCGGACATGGTCAAAAATGATCCTCAGAAGACGGCACCACCAATCAACCGCTCAGGACCTAAAATTGGGACCCCCAAACCAGCTGTACGCATCTTCCCAAAGTTGGACTCTGTAAAAGACAGTGAAGGTACAAAGCAGCTTCTAAAGGACGTGTTGCGACCATCAAATCTTGGGATACGCGTTACGGGTATGAGGAATATCCGAAACAAAGGAGTTGTGATCCATACTGCCACTAAAGAAGATCAAGAAAAAAATTTGAAAACCCCTTGCCTAACTAACTCGGACACTCTGAGCGCCAGATTACCTACAAAACGGCATCCACGAGTGATTTTTTTCAACGTTCCTCGTGATTTAACAGACGAGTGCTTCCTGAAAAGTGCCTTAGCAGGAGTATAGGACAAAGCAGACCTAGAGTCCACAATCAAAAATTGTAAGCTTAGTCACCTAGCTGGCGCTCGAACAGGAACAACTTGCCACAGAGTTTACGAGGTTCCTGCTCGCACACGACATGTGTTGGTGGAGCAAGAGAAGGTTTTTGTGGACTGGAATGTGTGCCGTGTCCGTGATTTTATTAGCCTTACAATATGCTCCAAGTGCCAATTGATCGGACATTCTTTCAAGTTTTGCAAGGACAAGCAAAGATGTGGACACTGTGCAGGCGAAGGTCACGGCAGGATAAACTGCCCAAAAGCTGCCCCCGAGCTAGTTTGTGCTACCTGTACCAGGTTTGGGAAGCCCGCAGCACATCCGACTGGAGACAAGGACTCATGCCCGGCCTACAAAGCTGCCCTTTCCAAGGACTTTGCCACTATTGATTATGGCCGATAATGATATTAAAGAAGATGACGAGGTAGAATTCGATAATACTAATGATTTCCAGGATTGGCTAAATGTTCATAGTAACTATAGTATGGAAAATATTAATATTGTTCAGTTGAATATTAGATCGATTTATAAATACTGGAATACTCTGAATGTCTACTTAAATTCTTGTTGGAAACATATTCATGCGTTAATGTTATGTGAAACGGCTATAACATCAGAGCTAGTCTGTCTGTATAATATTCCTGGATTTAAATGTTACAATTATTGCCGAATTAAAAAAATCGGGTGGAGATATATTGTTGTACGTTCGAGATGAACTCACATTTCAACAGAAGTTAATGGAAACAAATCATTTTGAATGTGTGCTTGGCTCTATGACACTTCCAAACAAGAATATTATAAACATAATAGCAATATACCGCTCCCCCAACTCCAACAAAGTTCAATTTCTCAATGAAATATCTTCCATTCTGTCTAATATAAAACCCAGAGAAAATATTGTACTTATAGGAGATGTTAACCTAGACCTTTTAAATTATCAAAACCCACTTATTATGTCCTATGAAAATATAATGTCTGACAATTATTTAACCAAATGCATTTGTAACGTAACTAGGGAAGCGGTTCTAGCAGGAAAAATTACTCATTCCTGTTTAGACCACATATTTGTACGTTTTAATAGCGGATGTCAACAAAGCAATACTCTTTCTTCATGTGTATGTAATAATATTAACATAGCGGATCATTTTTTAATTGCAGTCAATATTAAATATATTGAAAGGAAAAAAGTCGTAGAACACGGGGAAAAAATATCGATCTTATCCCAAAACAAAATTGACAAAAATATTTATAATTTTAAGTGGCATACCTTGCTTGAGGAACAAGATTGCAATATGTTATACACTAAAATTAAAAATAATTTTCAGGATTTGTATGAACAAAGTAAAATCGTTATGTATTATAAACCCAAAAAAGACCCCTCGCAATATAATCTTGGATAACTTCTGATATATTAGAAAACATAAAAAAAAAGATTTACTGTAAAGAAGGTGGAAAAATACTCCTACCAATAAATTCTTTGAATTAGAATATAAAACTTACAGAAACAAGGTTACAAAAGAAATCATTAAATGTACGTTTTTTAACAATAAATTTAAAAATTATTTCGGAAATACCAAAAAAACTTGGGATGAAGTAAATAAAATACTAGGACGCAAGTCTAAAAGTAGTTGTGACGAAATAATCTCAAAATATATGTAAAACACGCATAATGAAGAAACCGTAGCAAATAATTTTGTTGAATATTTTACAAGCAGTGTTAGCTCTATGATACATACATGTGATTATATAGCTTTGACCGTCAGACCGACAGAAGTTCAACATAGTATGTACCTACCAAGAGCTACCTGCGAAGAAATTAATATCATTGTTAGCAAACTAAACAATTCAAAGTCACCAGGGATTGACAACATTCGAATGTTTGACATTAAGAAATATATTAATATTTTAGGGCCTGTCGTAACTCATTTTATCAATATAATTTTAAAACAAGCAGTGATTCCAGATGAACTTAAAAGTGGTATCATTAGACCGATTTACAAAGGCGGCAAATATACAGATGTACAAAATTATAGGCCAATTAGCATTTTGCCAGCCCTAGAAAAAATACATTTCTACAAAACTTAACAAATATTTAGAATCATTCTCCTTGCTAGATCCCAACCAGTATGGTTTTCAAATGAAAAAAAGTACGGAAATGTTGCTTCAGGAATTTTCAAATCACGTAAATCGTGAATTAAATTTAAAAAAACATGTGTTGGTTTTATTCATAGATAACTCGAAGGCGTTTGATACCATTGATAAAAATAAACTTTTAGAAACAATGGATGCAATAGGAATACGAGGAAAGCTACTAGTTTTGTTAAAAAAATTATTATCGGATCGACAAATAACAGTAAAATTTCTAAAAAAATTTAGCAAAAGAAAATATATTTCAACAGGTGTTGCACAAGGGTCAATTTTAGGGCCAACCCTGTATATTATATACGTCTCAATTATGAGTAAATTGTTTTCTTTCGTTAAACATTTTGTGTACGCAGACGATACGGCACTCGTTATATCACACGAGGATTTGATTACTGCAATGAACCTTATGCAGCTTGATTTTATTGCTCTCCTAAAATGGTCTCATGACGCGGGTCTCATAATAAATGCCAAAAAACTAAAATTATGCACATAAGATCACCACACGCCAGATACAATTTAATCCCTTCGTTATATACACATCCTTTTGACTGCTTACCCACAAATATTGCACAGCCCTGTTCATGTGAAACCATTGATTTTGTCAAAAATTATGTATATTTGGGTGTTACTATTGACTGCCACATGAAATGGGATGTACACATTACTAATGTTTGTAAACGTCTACGGTCTATTGTGGGTAGAATTTATAAAATAAAATATTTTGTGCCTGTAAGTACTTTAAAATTAATCTATCTATCTCTGGCTGAATCCACAATCCATTATGGAATCACTTCTTGGGGACATTCTTGTAAAACTAATATAAGTTATATCCAAACATTACAAAACTCCCTTACAAAATTGTTAATCCATAAATATACCAATGCACACAGAAACGACACTAAATTAATATACAAGTCTCTGAATGTTTCACCTGTCAGAGGATTATTGTTTTATAATATTGTAATTCAACATCTTATATTATCTGATTCCTTGTATAGGGAAAGAGTTTTCCATAAACATAATACAAGATTCACCCAAAATGAAGGATTGGTGGTCCCGAAATGTACCAATAAATACGGTGAAAGAACCCTAAACTTTATTGTACCCAGAATATTTAATAAACTACCAAAGACAATTAAAAATATAAACGTTTTTACAGCCAAAGTCAAATATAATCTAAGGAAATGGCTATTAGATACTGAGGATTTATATTGATGCACTACTGAAGACCTTGTTTTCCTAATTGGAATTCACATTGTAGGGAAATGGAAAATCGTTATAAATTTGTATTACCTTATGTATATAAAAACCATAGAAGTACTTGTTGATTATATTCATTTGTTCATATTAAATTTATTTGCTTGTTTTTGTTATATGAGGCTTATACTGCTTCTTACATATTTATATTTATACAATTCTCTAATTTAACGAACTTGTCATTTATTGTTAATTTATCATCAACATTATACATACCTACATATTGTTTACCATTGTACCATGTTATTGCAAAAATGTTGTCATTATGTACCTGCTGACAAACTACATAAGTAGTTTAGCAGGTTTGAATGTTAATAAATAAAAAATAAAAAATAGTTACTTGACCAACAGATTACTGGCTGTTAAAATTGATGGTACATTTTCATATAAATTCACTGCTACGAGTGGTGTTCCCCAGGGGTCACACTTAGGTCCAATTCTGTTTTTATTATTTGTCAATAATGTATTGTATATTTTCAATGATGTTCAAGTGATAATGTTCGCAGACGACCTGAAATTATTCAAAGCAATCAGAAACATCAACGATTGCTATATATTGTCAAATAACTTGTCAAGATTAATTATATGGTGTCGTGATAACCGCTTGCAACTTAACATAAGCAAATGCCATATTATGAGGTTTCATCGAATAAAGAATCCAATATTTCGTTATTGTCGTTAGTATCTGTCTCGGAAATTAATGACTTAGGTATTTGGTTTGACACGAAACTTAACTTTATCAAGCATATTGAAATAATAACCAATAAAGCTTTGAAAATGTTGGGATTTATTTTAAAAGTATCTAGTGATTTCAAAAATGTAAATACTGTAAAAACATTATATATGTCACTAGTAAGGAGTCATGTAGAATACAATTCCACGGTTTGGTCCCCAAATTATGAGGTTCATTCACATGCGATTGAAAGAATCCAAAATAAATTTTTAAGATATGTAAATTTTAAAATAGGCATTCCTAGAGAAAACCTAAATTACGATAACGTACTTTGTTCATTAAATTTAATAAAATTATCTGATCGAAGAATTATTTCAGATTTAACCTGTTTGTATAAAATTTAAGTAAGAAGTAAGAGTTGGAGTGAAAGAACGAAAGAAACGCGAGGAAGAAGGAATGAAAATGACAAACCATTTCCAAGAAAACATTAAGTTGTTTTGGAAGGAAGTCAAAAGGTCCCGGTGTGGCCCTGAAACCGGAAGCATGAAAGTGATAAAATCGAAAGATGGAAAAATGTTGACGAATGAGGAAAAAATAAAAGAGAGATGGATGAAGTATTTCGAGTAAGTCTTTGAACGCGAAGTGAGTGACAGTGATTCTAGCGGCGAATCAGATATGAATGATGATGGACTGAATGTTACCGAAATTAGCATGGATGAGATAGAAAGATCAATTAAGTGTATGAAGAATGGTAAAGCTATCGGTTTCGACAATATTGCTGCTGAATATTTTAAAGGAGGTAGCCGTATAATTCTCACATGGTTGTGCAATCTTTTTAACCAATGTTCAAAGAAAGGTTACACGCCTTTAGATTGGAGAAGGGCAGTGATCATGCCATTATACAAAGGTAAAGGGTCACGTATGTAATGTGGGAATCATAGGGCTATTAGCCTGCTAAGTTCAGTTGGCAAGCTGTATGGCAGAATTTTGATTGAAAGGGTAAGAAAGGAAACAAAGGATAAAATATGGGATGTGCAAGGTGCTTTTATGAGTGGAAGGGGGTGCATGGACCAGATCTTCTCATTGCGTATGCTCACCGAGAAGTTTCTAGAAAAATATCGTGAATGTGAAATGTGCTTGTCATCGTGATAGTTTAAGCAAAACAAAGAAACTTAAATCGTGCTGCAAAAAGGTTTTATACGACACAACTCTCTGCACCATTCAACGAACAGTTAATAAATAACAGTGCAAAATATAGTGAACTTTAAAAAAATATAATAATAAAACAAAAACTTGTAAAATAAAATAAATCCTGTGTCACCAATATATAACATATTAGTAATATTCACCAACCGTCAAAAGGTGTTGATAGCTCCGTGGGTTAAAACGCATCTTTCCCAAGGCGCCGCCCTCGGTTCGATCCTCATACCGGCGAAGATAATGAAACTAACTTTTTATTTTTTTTTTTTTGATTTTTGATAATAATAAGCTAAATTTTAACAATAAATTTTATTTTTTTTGTTAATAATAATAATACAAAAAAAAAAAAAAAATTAACTAAGCTATCTTCAAAACAATAAATTTTATTGTTAATAATAATAATATCAATAAATCAATTTAACACCTATCGACACAAAAAATAAATATGGAGAACTTCACCTGCAGCAAGTGTCCAGAACCAATAATCACAAAGGAGTCAATGTTTTGGTGCTCTTCCTGCGAAGAGAGTCTTCACTTCGCCTGCGGCGGCATTACTGAGGGTCAATACCGGAAGCTCTCCCAAGAAAAACGCGCCAACACCAAATGCAGTGGATGTAAGACGGAACCTCGTCGAACGGCGCGTTCAACTTCCACATCGAGCAAAGAGCACGCAGCTCCTCCTGCCAACGTCAGCAAACCAGGACTAACCCCAGGGGAAACTCTTCTAATGGAGGAACTCCGCCAAATCAAGGTGGAACTCCAAGAGTTCAAGAGCATTCAATCAAAAGTGACAGTTTTATATGATGAATTCAAAGAATTCAAGAATTCAATGACCTTTTTCAACTCAAAAATGGAGGGTTTTGAGGACGAATTGAAAAAAGTAATGCATAAAATGAAAACCATAGATTCCGTCGAAAAGAAAAATATGGAACTCGAAGCAAAAGTAACAATGCTCGAGTTCAAACTCGACGATCAAGAACGTCAACAAAAAAATTTCGTTGCCGAAATAAGAGGAATATCGGAGGCTGAAGGAGAAAATTTACATAACATTCTTTTCAACATAAGTCAAGAAATACGCACAACCACCACTAAAAATGATATCGAGAGAACCTTTAGAGCTCCTGGTAGGCCAACCCCAACAAAAATCCGGCCTATAATTGTACGTTTCAAAGAAATTCACTTAAGAGATGAATTCTTAAGTTGTGTAAAAAGATACAATTTGAACGCCACAACAAAGGAAGACAAACTTAACACGAGCTCCATAGGCCTCTCCGGACCACGTACGCCAGTCTATATATCAGAACACTTAACAACAACAAATAAACGCTTACTTTACCTGGCGAAGAAGACGGCTACGGAAAAAAAGCTAGCTTACGTATGGGTGAAAGCGGGACGGGTCTACGTACGCCAAACAACAGAATCACGAGCTATCCACATTACCTCGGAAAATATTCTTCTCACACTATGACTCACTAATACAAGCATACACACATTATTTTACTCAAACACCACACACACATCTGTACGTTCCCAAATCTTATCATTGTGGGTATACTTAAATAACTTTAAAAATGAAAATATAAATGATTAAAGTATCTTTTGATATCCCCGAAGAAACCATACTCACATGTAACAAAAATGTGATTGATAATCCCGAAGACATGAATAAATATTGTTGGGAATCGTACGGTCTGAAAATTATTCACCAAAACATTAGAAGTATTACCAACATTGATGACTTTCTCGTATTTCTTGACCAACTCAATTTCAAATTCGATTTGCTAGTTCTAACTGAGTGCTGGATTAATAAATACTTCACTGCCAAAAACATACAAAATTATACTGAGTACCACACAACCAGTATAATAAATAAAGCTAGTGGTATAGTAATCTATGTCAGGAACGGTATACAGACGCAAGTTGATGAACTCATCTTAACACAAGCAAATTGTCTAAAAATCGTGCTTAACAAAAACCTATGCATTTTTACAATCTATAGATCACCATCATTTCACAACATCGATTCATTTTTAAATTCACTCCACTCTATCATTAACAACACAGAAAACCCAAAACACCAAATAATCATTGGAGACTTGAATATTAATACTTTTCTTGACAATCATCGCCAATCCGATGATTATTTATGTTTTCTCACTGAAAACGCTTTTACTCCGATAATTGACACCCCCACTCGAGTACAAGGTGCAAGTAAATCATGCTTGGATCACATCAACATTAAAAACATTGATTTCGCAGACTCATTTGTTATACACACAACAATTTCAGATCATTATACCACAGCGCTCGGCCTAAGAAATAAACCTTCCTCTCCTCCTAAAAACAAATATATTTCTAAAATAAATTATCACGCACTAATTGAGGAGCTGACAACAGAAAAGTGGCAAAACGTAATAAACCAGACTGACACTGAGCAAGCAATGCAGCAATTTATCACTAAATTACAATACTACATATCTAATCACACTACTAATAAAGTTATACCGAACAAAAAATTTAAACTCATGCCATGGATCACCCCTGGCCTAGTCAAATCCATCCACAGACGTAATCAAATGCATAAAAATGCTAAAAGACAACCAGATAATATTCTAGTTCAAGAACAATATAAGAAATATAGAAACATATGTAAAAAACTAATTATTTCCACTAAAGAAAATTTCTACAAAAAACATATATACGAAAACACCATAACTCCAAAACGTTTCTGGGAAATATTTCGTCAAATTACCAAAACAAAAAACAGCAAATCGTCTTTCATACAATCATTTGATATGAAAAACACAAGTACTACTAACCCCAAATTGATGGCTAATTTTGCTAATCAATATTTCACTTCAGTAGGAGCCTCTCTCGCAAATAAAATCCTTGAAAAATGTAAGAAAACTGAATCTGAACTAGCCAACATACCTTCAACTGATCTTAATCTTAAAACAGACGAGATTCAAACAACGATTAATGAAGTCATGAAAATGATAGATGAGCTGAAGCCATCGAATGCTTGTGGGCCAGACAAAATTTCCTCAAATCTGC
Source organism: Hesperophylax magnus (assembly GCA_026573805.1). NCBI lineage: Eukaryota > Metazoa > Arthropoda > Insecta > Trichoptera > Limnephilidae > Hesperophylax > Hesperophylax magnus. The sequence goes on from JAIUSX010000014.1 coordinate 18,476,027, forward strand.
TGAAAGTATTGAAACTACTTATAGCGAGTCCCATTGCATACATTTGTAATCTTAGTTTCAAGACAGGCACATTCCCAAACCACTTAAAACAATCAGTTGTTATATTGATTCATAAAAATGGAAACAAATCGGATATACATAATTATCGGCCAATATCTCTACTCAACTCATTCTCAAAAATTATCGAGAAAATCGCAAAAAATCGTCTCACCCTCTATCTTGAAAGACATAAAATCTTATCTAATAACCAGTTCGGCTTTCGTCCAGGTCTAGGAACAGAAAATGCTATTGCTAAGCTGGCGGATATTATTTCCAATAATATTGACCGGGGTAATAAATCCATCGCTCTCTTTTTAGATCTTGCCAAAGCTTTTGATACCATCTCGCATAAAATACTTCTAAAAAAACTAAAGGCTATAGGTGTTCAGGGACTGCTATACAAATGGATGGATAGTTACTTAACTAACAGATACCAACAAGTTAAAATTAATGATAATGTTAGCGATCCAGCCCTTGTAGAATTTGGTGTACCCCAAGGGAGTACCTTAGGACCTATTTTGTTCAGTATTTATATCAATGATCTGTGTAACAGCAATTTTTCCAATCATATTATAACATTTGCAGATGACACTGTCCTAATATTTGAAGGAAAAACATGGAATGATGTACACTGCAAAGCAGAAAGTGGATTAAAACAGCTAAAACTTTGGTTAGACTATAATCTGCTGACACTCAATTCGGAAAAAACTAAATTTATACTTTTTCGAAGAAAACTTCTTCTAACTGCTTTTCACTTTGTGATGGCATTATTTATTTTTTAGAGAAAACATAATTCATTTTGAGAAAACATAATTCATCAAATCATCCATTTTCTCAAAAAGTCGCAGCTTTCCATTCTATGCTTAATAGATTAATTTCGATTCCTTTGTCGGATCCTAATTATACCTCAGAATTAAATATCATAAAACAAATAGCATCTAATAACGGCTATCCTTATAAATTGATAGTTGAAATACTAAATAAAAAAATTAAACATAAACTCTTTAAACTTTATATTTATCCTATTTATAAAGATACAAACAAACAATGGCGTAGAATTCTATTTGTAGATAATGATACTTCCAAAATTATAAATAAAAACATCCCCTTCACTATTCAACCGGCGTTTTATACGGATAACAAATTAAAAAAATATATTCTTAATAATAAAGATATTGATAGTCAAACTAAAAAATCAGGTGTTTATAAACTGAACTGTAATGATTGTAATTCCTTTTATATAGGAAAAACTAATAGAAACTTTGAGATCAGAATTAAAGAACATCTTAGGGCTTTAAAGGGAAACTGTGAATCAGAATTTGCGGATCATTTATTAAATAACGACCATACTTTCGATATTAATTCAGGTTTTAAAATACTACATTCTGGTTACAAGGTATCTCAAATCAATAATTTTGAAATCTTAGAAATAAGAAAACACGTGAATATGAAAGCAGATATTATTAATAAACAAAAAATTTTTATAAACCCCATTTTAAATATTTTCCCAATTACCCGGTCTTTCCCGTCTAATGACATTTTAATTCCTACTTTGAATAACCCTCCCCCACTCTTCCCCCTCCCCGCTCCTTCTACCTCTTCTTTCTAGACCTAATTTTAATTATAACTTTAGTATACTTGTGCTCCTGATGATGTGAACTTGGTTCACGAAACATGTTGAGATTTTGTATCGAAATAAAGTGATGTAAACTAAGTTATTTGTGTTTTAATAAAAAATAAATTTATACGATTTAGTGCGACAGAAGCGGGCCAACCCGAGGAAGCACATAATATTTTTATACATAAATGCATTGACTCCACTAACTGTAATTGCTATAAATTGGAATGCGTAGACAGTATAAAATACCTTGGGGTTATATTAGACAAATATCTTAGATGGGACGGACAAATAGATCTAGTTGCCACAAAGGTTAGAAAGCTTACGTACATGTTTATGACAATCAGAAATATCTTACGTAAAAAAGAATTGAAACTCATCTATGATGCTATGTGTGGGTCACTTCTAGACTATGCATCCTTAGGTTGGGGTGGGTGTGCAAAAACTGTTTTGGACAAATTAGCAAAAGCTCAAAAATCACTACTAAGGGTAATCCTCAAAAAACCATTTAGATATCATAGCGATGCACTATTTGAAGAATTCCGAGTTCTGGATGTTAGACAACTATACATGAGAAAATTAATTTTAAACACCCATCAAAAACGCCACCTCTACCCATCTATTAACCACTCTCACGACACCCGCCACTCACGGAGAAATCCAATTGTACCACTCACAACTAAAACATCTCTCGCTCAAAGACACTTCTCATTCTTAGGTCCAAAACTATACAACTTCATGCCCGATGCTTGGAAAAAGGAAAACACAGCTATTCTTCATAAATTGACCACTAATTGGTTTCATCAATTAGGTAGAAAGGAGAGTGAACTTTTACTACACAAAAAATGAAATCAAACACAAACCAAAAACAACAACAAAAACTCCAACAAAACAGTAAAAGATACGTTTATGTTATAATCTTTATCATTATATGTATATATGTACTTACCTAATACTTTTAAATTAGAATGCTACCCAAGCAGCAGTTAATCTTATGTTTAATGTAATATTTTATTTTATGGTATTTCTTCTCTTTGTTATTCATATTTATACAAACATGTTAGTAGGCTTAGGCACCAGTTAAAAGTACAAATACCTATTATTTCATTATTATTGTAATACTATACTTATCAAACAACTTATCAAAATGTTAATACTCATACTATCAAACAACTTATCAAAATGTTAATACTCATACTAATTTGACTGTCCTAAAACGGGAATCCTCCTAGTTGGGCAGTCAAAACATTTCTTAAATAATGTATTTAAATGTATAATCTTTTACTAAATAAAAAAAAAAAAAAAAAAAAAAAAAAAAAAAAAAGAAACTTTTCTGTGCCTTTGTAGATCTACAAAAAGCATACGACCGAGTCGACAGGAAAAAGCTATGGAAGGTGTTGTCCAAGTATGGAGTGAATGCGAATCTGACTCAGGCAATTGCGTCTCTATACGAGGGAAGCGTTGCATGTGTTAGGGTGAACGGTGGTTTTACGGGGTGGTTTGATATCACGAAAGGTGTTAAACAAGGCTGCGTAATGTCACCGTGGTTATTCAATCTGTACATGGATAATTGTATGCAAGAATTGAAAGAGGTGGGATTGGGAGCGAATTTGAGTAATCTTAAAGTATGTTGCCTGTTGTATGCTGATGATGCGGTGCTGATTGCTAATAGTGTGGATGATCTGCAGTCTCTCGTGTCTAGGATGAACGAAGTATGCGTGAAGAATGAGTTAATGATGAATGTAAGTAAGTCTAAAGTAATGGTGTTTGAAAGAGAAAGTACGAAAACAGTGTGCAATATAGCTGTGAATGAGGAATACTTGGAGCAAGTGGATGAATTTGTGTATTTAGGAAGCATGTTTACGAGAGATGGGAAGGCTGACAGAGATATTGAAAGAAGAGTAAATGCAGGTAACTCCATTAATGGAGGACTGAACGCAGTTGGCGCTAACAAAAAAATGTCCAAAGAAGCGAAGTTAGCAGTCCACAATGGAGTGCTGGTACCTACCCTGATGTATGGAAGTGAGGCATGGAATTGGCAAAGAAAGGATGAAAGTAGATTGAATGCTGTTGAAATGAGATCCCTGAGGCGTATGTGTGGTAAAACCATGTATGATCGTGTGAGGAATGTGGATATCCCCAAAGAGTGCAAGGCTGATGTAAGCGTAATGAGTAAGATCAAGAAAGGGACGCTTAGATGGTTTGGGTTGTAGAGCGAATGAGCGAAGATAGGAGTGTAAGGAGGATATATGATGCAAATGTGAATGGTAGCAGAAGTCGGGGACGCCCGAGGAAGACATGGCACGATCAAGTGAATCAGATACTCGAGTCGGGCCATGTCAAGAGTCAGAATAATAGAAGAGTATGTATGAGACGATGTATGAATGTGAATGAGGCAAGGAGTGTGTGCCAAGACCGAGTTGTTTGGCGGTCCGTCCTCTCTGCCTACCCCTGCGGGGAAACGGCGTGACGGTTAGTTAGTTAGTTATAAAATTATTAATTCAATGTTTGATACCCCTGATTTATTATATGTAATCTCTTTTCATACTCCAAGCAGGTCGGTTACAAGACAGTACCTACAATATTATTGTAGCAATTCTATATCAACGTCCCAATATCATACTCCTATGCGACAGATTCAACAGCTAGGAAACATATACTACGATGTTGTTGATTATATCAATTTCATTATTTAAGCATACCCTATTGAAGTTTTTTTCATCAAGTAGTGGAATATTTTAATAAAGGTATTTAATTTGATTTGACTAACACATTATAATTTTGTCAACTGAAACAGAAAAAAATATTTTGGATTTTTTATGTTTTGTGTCTGCATGCTGTGTAGATCAAGTTCAGTGATATTTTGACTTTATATTTATTTTTCTGCAATTTTTTTAAATAGTCGTTTCCTGCAATATTTTCGTGTATAATTTAGTAAATATTTTATATATATATATGTTTATAAAATCCTTAATAGGCGCGAAAATAAATAAATTACGTTTCGACAAGGAAATAATATAAACTCCTGGCCGGATTTCTCCGCGAACCTAACCTTGTTCACTCATGTTCCGATGCGTTTCCTGCACGTGAGCAAAGTACGCCTCACCATAGAAGAAAATATGTAAGCTTGACCTTTATATCCCTTATTCATGCGCTTTCTTAAACTCAGTGCCGATTTCGTAACTTAAATTCAGAGAGAAAGATCACACTTAGATAGGATTATACTTTGTACCTGTAATGTTTACCATATCAATCGACATTCTAAATCCAACGTAAATCACACTGTATTTTTGCACTGCCACCCATCGTGTATTGCACAGATACGGGGGCCTGTATTATAGCACTGGCACCCTTACACGGGGGCCAACTCAAATTGCACTGGCGCCTCACACGGGGCCCAACGCTGAATTACTAGCTTTATTGCACTGTTTATAACGCAAATAAATAAAATAAAATAACCAATACATCACTTGATATCTTCAAAATAAACCTAGCAATTTTCGGGAGACATAAATATTGATTCATAATTTTTTTATCATAGTTTATTTTATTTAGCTATATAATTTTACATTTTATATCTAGTATATACCAGACCTAACAACATTGAGACATAACGTTCGAAAAGCTGCGAGACTTTTGGCTTCCTTTACAGTTTTGTACCGTTGATTAATTTAGTAAATGAACGCAGTCTGTTATTCACCATATTAAATATGTGTATTTGAGCAAAAACCTCAAATAGTATATTGAAATCCGTAGTGCGGAATATTTTGGAGTTATGAATAATATTTTAAGGACAGCTTACAAGTTATCTATAATATAGTGTTTAAACTAACAAAATATTGGATTAATAAAATCATTAAGCATGTCACTTACGACAGACTACTGTACCATGACTATGAATGCAAACCCACAATTTAAAAAAAATAGCACATAGAAATCATTAATGTGAAGGTTGTGAAAACTTACTGCCAAGCTAGTTTAATCATATCGCTTGCTTTTTCAGCAATCATGATCACCGGGGCGTTTATGTTCCCACTTGCTACGTTGGGCATGATACTAGCATCCGCAACTCTCAGTTTTTGAATTCCATGTACCTTCAATGTTGGATCTACCACAGCAGTAGGATCTGTAGAGGGGCCCATCTTACATGTTCCCGACGGATGATATAATGTGAAGGTATAGTGCCGAATCATACAGTCTATGTAGTCATCTGAAAACAATGGGCGGCTTGGACAGTTCGGATACACGGTCGCTAAGATTTGAGAATTATATTTTTGGAAAGCCGTCGTATTTGCGAGGGAAATCGCAATCTTGACACCTTCTCGCAATGTTTCCAAATCTCTTACATCTTGGAAGTAGTTCGCGTAAATCTTTGGTTTGTCGAATGGATTATTACTACGCAATTTGATTGAACCTTTGCTCTTTGGCCTCAAAAGGATTGGGGTTATACTCCAAACATCTTTATTATTATATGGCGCATATACAGCATTGTAGAAGTCATCAGTTAATCCATGAATTTTCTTTATTTGTCCGCCACCGTCTGAATTTACTGCTGCAGATTGAAATTGCAATTGAATATCTGGAAAATCTCCCGAAGGGTGTGCATATTTAGTATTTACAAAACCAACGCTTTCGGATGTACCCTTAATTGTTAGTGGACCAGTTCCATTTGTGTATTGGTAAAAGTTAGATAAAGATAGCATCCGGTTCTCGACGATAGATACCGTATCGTTTATAAAGAAAGCCAACCCTCCAAGGCATACATGATCTTGAAGATTTTCTCCAACAGGCAAGTTCTTAATCATTGGAATACTATTTTTAACAAGTTCCGCCTGGGGTCCTACTCCTGACAACATCAAAATCTGAGGAGAATTGACGGCACCTCCCGAAAGAATGATTTCCTTCCTAGCCTTTATTCTGCGCGGTATTAAGTCTTTAATGAAATCTACTGCAGTTGCAGTCTTAGTTATTGGATTTATCACAATTTTGGTAACAAATGCACCCATTGCGATGTCGAGGTTGGTCCTTTCACGAACTGGTCTGAGGAATGCTTTTGCTGTGGAGCATCGCCTACCATCCCTCATAGTACCTTGTGCTACCATGAAACCAGTTTGGTTAGCTCCATTCACGTCAACGGCAGGATAACCCTTTTCTACTCCTGCATCAACAAAGGCTTGAGCAAGAACAGTCTGATAAGGTGGATCAGATATAGTCAGGTAACCACCGGAACTGTGGTACTGAGTATTTGCAAGGGAAGGGTTCCTGTTGTCCTCAGATTTTTTGAAATAACTAAGCGCGCTTGTTGCGCCCCATCCCGGATTGCCTGCAGACTGCCAAAGATCGTAGTCTTTCCAATTCCCTCGAATGTAAATCATGTAATTGAGAACAGATGAACCTCCCAATGTTTTCCCCCTTGGCCACTGACACTGTCCATCTACCATTGCTGAAATGAAAAAAGAATATTCGTAATCAATAAACGTCATCAACGAGGTTAATTTTTAAGGACATACTCATCATGTTGTATGTAATATTTCTACCTAAGCAAGTATCTCCTTGCGGTTCAGCTTTGTATTGCCAGTCTATATTAGTCTTCTGAAGGTAACCAGACAATACTGGTACATCGCTGACAAAGGTCTCGTCAAGTCCAGCTTCCAGCAGTAATATTTTCCATTCAGACACTTCAGACAGACGGTTGGCTATAACAGCTCCTGTAAAATTAACCATTTTTTACAAAAATTCACTAACTTATATAAAGATAAAAAATTATCTTTATTGTCTGATAATGTCCTTGCAAGAACACAGAATTAAATGTAACATTAACATAACTTTCATAAAATATCTAGTTCATAATTGACCCTATTCTCAGAAGATAACATCACATCAAACGTATAAGAAATAAACTCCTCAAAACCATACAATTTTTTGTAAACAAAAGATTAAGTTATAATATGTATGAAAATTATTTATAAATATTTTTTTTTTGCACTTGGTCAATCTATAATAGAATACAAAATCATTGTTTGGGGAGGATCAAGAAACTCTTTTATAGGTCATGTTGAAATCGCACAGAAAGTTTTGTTAAGATACTACTTAGAAAAACGTTGAATTACTGAGACAGACCAAATAATCAACATTTTACATTTAACTTTACATAATTACATCATTATATTACATTTTCGACCAAAAAACCTTAATTTCAACGAACTCAAACTAACAAAAATAGACCAGTTAGAAAAGTTAAGCAACAAAATTTAAAAAAAAATAAACTAAAGGCAAAGACAAAGACAAAGGCACAAGCTTTGGCCAAAGACACCATAAATACAAGACAATAAAGGCATTTAAATATCTTACACTCTATACAAAAACGAGGAAACACAGATTACATACAAAGTAAAGCATCTAGTGAGGCCCACATTTTAAAACCTTATTTTAATTCTGAATATATTATGATTATGATTATTTTGAGCTTCTGCTTAGTTTAAATCTCTTCAAACCCATAAATGTTCAGATTAGGTGTCTACCTGCAGAACCACCTCCTATAACAATGAAATCATATTCAGGAAGAAGCTCGAAGTTTGATGTGTCTGAAACTCTGCTGTCTGGTTCCAGAAGACTGTACTGTATAATCCCCGTGGTGGTGATTATGATTCCCAATATCCAAGATATTGCAACACCCGTTGTTGATGTCAACCCAAGGGTGCTGATCACCCCTGTGATGGTACTCATTTTTTACACAAAGTTGAACAGCAGAAGCAGTCACTTGCTCATAAGCTGCAATATAAAAGAACAAAAGATTTTTTAGTGTTAAAAATTATTACATTACCTCATTAAAATGAAAATATTTACAATATAAACGATTCAAGAGATAACAAAAATGACAATTCCTTCTAATCTTAGAAAAAAACCATGAAAAAACACAGTTAGATCTACATTACCTTAGTTGTTGGTCCGTATTTATTGTCGATGAACTATTAAGAAAAAGTGCGAACACTTACCTTTTCACGTAAATGTGCTAACCAATTTATAAAGAGCGATCGTTGGATCGTCAACCTAATAAAATGCAATATTTCCAAAACAATATTTTTAGCCACAAAAAAATTAAATGTCATTTTCACGTCTTACATAAGAAAAAAAACAATTTTCAAATATCAACATTGTATTCATTTTCGTATCGAAAATTGTAAGGAAGGGTTTTTTAATTTCAAAGTTGAAAGTCAAGTTCTGCGAATGTTTTATTCAAGTTTTGTTATTATTTCATATTGGGCCGGTAACTTCACAATTATAGTTAGGCAATAACAGAATAAGAATAAGGCTTTCAAAGAGCGTGAAAATAAATTTTGAAGTCAAAATGAAATGAATTGTTCAAATTCTGCTGAACAACCCATCCTCATTATTTTACCAAAAAAGTGTAGTTATTAAACTAATATTCAAATTTATCAATTATTGACTTTAAATGGAGATTTACTCTATCTCAGCTTCGGACCTCAGAATAAATTGTGCTAAATAGTTATTTTCGCCAAATTTTGTAGACTTTTTATCATTTTTATAATAATAATAATAATATTTGGCTAATTTATATAGCGCCGTTTTCGTGAGAAATCACCTCAAGGGCGCTATATTATACTTTTATTCCGTAATTTTTACGTTTAATTCAAAGTTTCCACCAATACCAGATATATTCAAAATTTTAAGACTTCGGATAATCGGTATTTTTTGTTCAGTGCACACATTCTGAGACTAACTACCAAAATATGTATTCCTCATTGCCCATAATACTAACGGAGGGTAATAACGTCGGTTCTTCAGTGGAAATCTTCAATTTATCACTTAATAAATCCAAAATATATTTAAATTTAACACTAACTTACTAAATACCAATAAAATGGTTTTTAATAAGTTTTGTTTGTATTTTAAATTTTAATGTAACATCACAAAGTACCTGCTTCGTATGAACATTGTATATAATTTTATCAACTATTTTTTTGTAACTGATTCTTATCCGGAAATTTTAAACTTTATTTTTTCCCAGTATGTTCAAATTTACGTAAAAGTGTAATTTAAAAAACAATTATTATGCTAAGATACTAAGGACACTAAAAAATAATCTTACGTACATAAAATTAAATACGAAATCAGACATTGTTTAATCAAATGTAGAAATGTAACATGACAAAAACACTTTCTTTGATCTAAATAAATAATTTTATATACATACAAACAGGCACAATAAAGTAAATAAATAAATTTGAATGTTAAAAAATATATAACTTTCAAATATTCTGTGAAGCATAATTATGCCATATTCAATGAAAATCTTAAGACACGACAAATAAACGGTGTAAGGTGAAAATGTCCAAATCGTTAATTAAATTGATCAGGGAATATGAACTCTGTTTATGAAATAATAAACATTTACCGTCTTAGTTATTAGATTATTTTACGTCCGTTCAACGTGGTGTGGTAAAGCCGGCCTCGAGCCTGGTTTAACACCGCTTTAAGCGAACAAACTCCATGGTAATAAGTCAAGTTTTTTTCACTGTTCTGACCTTACGCGCCTCGTAATATTAAAACCATATTTTTTGGTTAGTTTTTTTGTTCATATTTGATGGTAACGGGTCAAAGCTTCAATAAAGGAAGAAAAAAGGTACGCGGGCTACCTGTAATAGACCATTGCTAACCATGTTTCCCTATTTTGACTTCTCTTACTGTTCCCCTCCAAATCTCCACCCACAAACCCCACTTTACAATTTATAAGTAGTTCTGTAATAATAATAATAATATTGGACAATTTGTATAGCGCCGCTTTTGTGAGATATCACCTCAGGGGCGCTTTACAGTTGATGCAGGTATTACTAAAAATATAAATATTACAAAAATAAAGTGACGTTAATTTAAGTAAAATGAAGGAAAGGAATAGGTGAAACTCTGCAGCAAGAATCCTAGGTGGTGAAAAAACTGAAACAGCTGCTGCAGCGAGAGAGTCCACTGCGTCCATCAACAGTGCCAGCACGAGGTTCGCCATCCGTCCAAGTGTGTGTCTGCTGCTAATGAAGCGCTGACACAATATCCTCACATAGACAATACACCTTGGCAGCACCGGTGTGACGTTCGGCGAGTCCATCATATCTAGTCTCTATTGATAAAAATAATAATAACACTTGGATGATCCATATAAAGCCGCTCTTGAGCAAAATGACCTCATCTCTCCTAGTCTCTTTTAGTCTCTTCTAGTCACTACTTAGTTATTCATGCCACTTACTGCATCTTCTCGAACCTTTTAGGTTTGTCTTTTTGTCTTTTCCTATGTCTTCTAGCTGACTTCTTATCCTAGCCTATTTTAATCCAACAAAACAAAAAATTACAATTTTTTTGATTGTGTCGTTGTTCAACGATTTCAAACTTCTGTCTCAAACTTAGAGAACTATCTTATCGCAGGCTATCATAAACAGAAATCTTGAACCAGAGCAAAGTGAAGATAATGTATGTTTGTCATCTGAAACAAAAAAACTAAAACCAAAAACAAAAATGTTAAACAAAATATGGCTTATCTGTTTTCTAGGTAGATAGATAGATAGATATCCTCGGTTTTGAGGTCCCGTAAATCCCGAACTAATGACACCACTTGACACTTGAGGGGTCAGGTATAAAATCTCCGACTGCATTGAAAGTCTTCGTTCTGGCTTCACTTTACCAATTTAATCGGTTTAAAATTTTATAACAATTGCAAATTCCGGTTAAACGGTAAAAGTTACGCCCATTTCGTGAAATAAGATGACAAGCACTATATAAAACTCGGATGGTGAACACTTTTCAGCAATCTCTTAGCGAGGGAAACCTTCTGAAAGGATTAAACCAACCGGAGCGGTTAAATCACGTCCGCTAGTTAATTATACGGATGTGTATTGTAAAAAATATAAACGAGGGCGGTCTGAAAAGTTTCCGACCTCAACGCAAAGATGACGGTACTCGTCAATAAAAGCTAATGAATATAGTTGTGCATCTTTTGAAAGTTACTCACCAAAGTTTCGGCCATTTTCGTCGAGTCGATGTGTGTGTTTTTGTGAAAATGGTAAAATTGAGTATCGAGCTGTTATTAAATATTTGTTTTTGAAATACAATACGCCTACGCAAATCAAAGATGAGTTGGACTTGTGTATGGGGACTCTGCACAATCATTTACCACAGTGAAATTTTGGGCAGCTGAATTTATACGTGGCCGTAGGAGCTTGGGAGACGAGTATATGAAGTGTGTATATTATAAAAATAAAACTCTTCAAAAACAAAACTTTCAGGTATCGTTATATACGTAATGCCGAAGAAATAAACAAATTTTCAGCTAAGCTTAAAAAAAGGAGTTAATTTATTTCTATTCGTTTTTATATGCAGTTTAAGTTTTGTCAACACCTCACCAGCAGAACCTGTATTGAGAAAGAGTTATTTTTCCGTCATAAGTAAAAACAAATTATCGTCCCTGTGGTACTCAAAGAGGATAATTTTCATTCATGGCGGAAGTAATGTATACATAATAGGTAAATAGTTGTAACATCATAATGTTACACATTACAAAGACATAGTTTCGCACAAAGTAAAGGATACTGCATGAAGTATACTTATACGTTAAAGACAAAAAAGAATAAGATAAATCAGAAGTACCTAGATGAAAATCAATGCAAGTATTTAAAATCCAGGAAATTTAAATCATTACCAAGTAACAATAAAACAATAATCTATTTACTTAGTAAAAAAACATAATATAGATGCTAATTAAAATGTGTTATGTTTGGTTTGGAGTGAGTATGTTTTGGAAAGGTGTTGTACCTTTATTTTTTATTCTGTTTTTTTTTCTGTTTGCATATTACAGGTTATCAGCAGGTTCAGATTAGGTGGCAAGTAGTTATATAGTTTGATGGATTAGTAATAATACATCACTGGTTCGTTACAACTGCACACAAATGTGACACAAGACGTTCATCAATTTTAATATGTCATATCAAGTATGTTTAAACATATTAATGTTTGAACAGCTTTAAATTCATCACTGTACTGAAAAGTGATCATCACAATGAAGTGAACATTTATTTATAAAAAATGAATTATTCTTCAGAGGTGTATTCCATTGTATTTTTCGCTAATATGTATTTTCACAATAAAAATTAGCCTTAAATGTAAAAGGCATGGGTACATAAAATAACTTTAAAAAATAAAAAAAATTATTAGCTTTTGAAAATAAAATGATTTTATGATATATTGTCGCACCTACAGGCATGTGCTCATCGCCTGTTCCAAGACAAAAGTGAATGATGCCTAAATGATTTATTTTTTTAAATTTGGTGGTCGATGATTTTAACTATCTTGAAAAGTGGTAAAAGCCCGCCTCTACTGCTCACTATTATCTGATAGTATTATTACGCGATCGTCTGGACGATGTAGGCCCTCTGATTGGTCAAATTCAAATTGACTGTTTCGTGTAAATTCCGCTAGCTTGAAAATTAAGACCCGATTTCATACTAAAATAGGATCACCAGATTTCTTCAAAAGCATCGTTTCTGCTCATATAATTTTTGGATAATATCGAAGAAAATATGTTTTAGAAAGTTCATAATCCATTGGATTAATTACATTACAATGAAAATTATCCACAGTTACGTGATTATGTTTGACGTTTATAAAAAATCACGCGTTCCTTCAATATGGCCGATACGCACGGCTATAGATGACTATATTTAATAACCAAATTACTACTTGACCATTAACGAGCGTTTAATAAGAAGATTTCTTCTGGAAGCTTATCACTTTGTAATGGCATTTTTCATTATTATTTATAATTTTTTTTTGCTTATTAATTATATCTGATTTTATATTGACATGTTTTCTAATTTCTAAAATTTGTGAAGTATTTTAAGACCTGAATTTTTATTGAAAGTGTGATCATTATTCAAAAGATGATTTGCAAACTTAGATTCACTATTTCCATTTAGAGCCCTGAGATATTCTTTAGAATTAATTTAGACTTAAAAGTTTCTATTGGTTCTACCTTTGTAAAAGAAATTACAATCATCCCAATTGAGTTTTTAAACTCCTAATTTTTTTGTTTGATCTTTATTATTAAGAATATATTTCTTCATTGTTATTAGTGTAAAACGCCAGTTGAATAGTACCAGGATTGTTTTTATATATAATTTTAGAAGTTTCGTTATCCACAAACAGAATTCTACGCCATTGTTTATTTCTGTCTTTAGAAATACCGTTTGAAAAGAATATATTTTTTATTTAGTATTTCAACTATCAATTTATTAGAATAACCGTTATTAAATGCTATTTGTCTTATGAATATATTGTTTTATGGTTATATGCTATTTGTTTTTTCCAGGTCTTAAAATACTTCACAGACGATATAAAGCATCGCAAATAAATAATTTTGAAATTTTAGAAATTAGGAAACATGTTAATAAAAAAGTAGATATAATTAACAAGATTTTTTTTATAAACTCTCTTTTAAATATTTTCCAACTTAACTGGTCTTTCCCGTCTAACGATATTGTAATTCCTAATTCTTATAAACCCAGCCTACTCTTACCCCTCCCCCCTCCTTCCACTTCTTCTTTCCAATTGCAATCTATATTTAATTTTTGACTTCGGTGTATACTTCGTTCATGAAACATGTATTGGTTGGATATAATAAAGTGATTTTAACAAAGTTATTTGTTTTTTAATAAAATAAAGTTTAATCGGATAACATTATTTTATCTATTTCCGTTGTATATCAATGCATACGTACACAATAAAATGTAAACATTATATTTATTAATTGATTGGACAATTTGCATAGCGCCGCTTTTGTGAGATATCACCTCAGGGGCGCTATATTGAAATAATCTACCTTTATATATAGATTTTTACTCTCCTGATGAAGGTGTATATATAATCTAACTTTAAACTTTATAAGATACAGTAACAGTTGTAGGTAAAGAATTACCACCAGTTGAAGTAAAATTAACACCTTTTTATTAAACCGACTGCTAATCTCATCGCACAATTACCTTCCTTTTATTCATAAACACGGGTACAATTAATCAATATGTAATAATCTATTATTTCAGTCAACTTTGTTATAACTATCTTTAATTGTGACAAACTATACGATATTGATTCAACTTATAGACATTGACGGTTGTAACACATATTTAAGCACTTTAAAGTCTCCTATGAGCTAATTATATTACGTAAGATAACAGTTAATATCAGTTGTAGACATGTAGTCAATAATAGTGTTTCATTTGAAATAATCCATCACAAATACGTAAAATTTCATTTATTCAAACAACTGTCATTCTTATTATGCGTAAATTTAGCATGTTATTATTCATTAACTCCTTCCTGTTTCGTGTTTTAACAATATATACTCACCCTCTCACTGTGAATGACCTAATATCTATCTATTAAATGTAACTGTTGTTAGTATCACTTAAAATGGGCGAAGCCCAACGAAGTGCCGCCCGCAGGGCCTAGCAAAAAAAAACCCGCGGAGCGGGTTTTTAACTGCTAGTTAGTGATTATTTGCATAACAGAAAGGTTATTGTGAGTTTTCATTATACGTAACGATGAAATGGGCTGTCAACGAGGGTCGGTTCTCAGACCTGACCTGGAAGTTGAAAAGTCGTAAATGCTCACCTCTACTTTTCAAAATTACTAGTGATCATTTGTATAACAGAAAGGTTACTGAGATTTATGGTGATGTTTTCATCAAACGTGACGTTGACATAGGCTGTTCACTGTGAAACAGCAAATTGTCAATCGGTACAACCATGTATATATCGAGACGCGTATTTCGATACACATCTCGGGTACTCTACGCTTCCATTAATTAAAAAAATAAACAAAAATAGTTCAATATCCAAGCAGGTACCAATAATAATGATCAAGTTGAATTTATTAATTTTTTAGTTCTTTGCATAGTGATTTTTTTTTAAATTAAACGGTTTTGAAATCTGAACTTTTCCGAAATTTTTATTTGAAATCTGTATTTTTTAGTAATCCGAAATTTATGTGGGTCATCCAAAAAATAAGCAGCGGCTATGGGTACAGATAGACCCACATAAAAATATAATTTAAAATTGCTTTTCGTGAAATTTGTATCCACATTTTTCATTTTACATGATTATTTGCAATTTCTCAATTATCTCTGTATTCTGTAAGGCGCCACAATACTTGGGGACGAATAACAATACCTTACCATTAAAATATATAAAATAGATGTGAAAAATTATTAATTAAACCTTTTCAACTATAAAATTAGCGGTGAGCACAGAATTTTATTTTTGTAGACAGTGAATTAGTAACTTCCCGAGGGATTAAATTAGAAATATCTGAAATTTTCGAAAGACGTTTATCAGAATTCATTAAAATAAACCCCCGCGGAAAGATATTATTTCTAGGCCTGCTAGGGCAAATTTGACCGTAGGTTCCGTTCAAAACGCCCGCGCCGGGCCGCGCGCCGAATATTTGTGTACACGTTTTCTGCACTTACATCGACAAGATTCCCACTTTATTTGAGAGTATTTGCTAGTGAAAATTCGACCGTAGGTCCGTCTTATTGTACGTCTCCGATTGTAGGTCGCATATTTTTGTAAACACCTTCTTCACTTTCATCGTTAAGATTCCGCCTTTATTTTGAAATATTGGACTAAAGGAAAGTGGCCTCAACGAAATATTTTTGGGCTTATAATTATTTTCGCATAGACTGAGTCTCTCCTGACCCAGCACTGGAGTCAACGTGTTAATATTTTAACTGTTTGTTTGAACATCTGTGTAGGCATGTTATTCGTTTTTAAAAGAAATGATAAATTTTCCAATTACGTAGTGGGGATATTTTATTGAATATATTTATCGTATTGATCAGAACGCCTGACGTGGCGTTGTATTATGCGCCTTGACAAGGTTGCTTTTAGCAGCTTTTTCAACTAAAATACGTTTTCTTCCGCCTTTCATCCGTATCTAATAATAATCTTATAACACCAAAATTATATTGATTTCCGCTTATACGTTAACAAGGCAATGGATAGGTACCTAGATGATTAAATATATGTTTCTACAAAACACATTATAATTTAATAGTATTTTGTAATTAGCTGTTTGTATTTTAAGTCATTTGTTTGTTTATTGTCTTGCTAATTAGCGTCGATTTGGATAGATAGTTTAACAAATATTTCTGGCATTCACCCTTCAATGGAAGGAAGGCAATTTAAATAAGACTTGATAAAAGAGAGGATATTTGTGAGAAAACCAAAAAAAATTTCATCTAAAGTTCCCATTTCTAGACCACAGAATGAACAATCTGAGGAGTCAAGCAATGTCAAATCCTCATTCGAATAAGTGAAAAAATTCTTTTTTTGAGAAATGGGGGATTGTTGAAACCATGGTTTTGATGGGATAGTCCTTTGTATTGCGGCATAGTAGGATCCATTGGATTGACTAGTAATGTGCTAATATCCTGACCAAGCATTGCGGGATCTATCTTTGAGGATGGAAAAATGTGAAGGAAGGGAATGTAGTTTACGAGGGTAACAATAGGGTTGGATGCTCTTTGTTCTGCAATATCATTACCTACGATGGCAACATGTCCAAGAATCCAAATCAGAGTTACGTTTTTACCAGAGCTTTCAATTGAGGCTATCAGCACTCAAATAAGGCATACAAAGTGATCAGGATGAGAACTGGATTAAAGTTTTTGAAGGGAACTGAGGGAATCAGAGAGAACAAGAGAATGTTTCAAATTATTTTATTTTTGATTGCATATTTGAGAGATTGAATTATCGTAATGCACTCTGCTGAAAATATTAAAATTTGGTTTCAAAATAAATGAAAAAGAAAATTAGAATTATTGTGGTAAATTTTAGTACCTACACCACAGTGAGAAGATTCTGAAGAAGAGTCTGGAGATTTGGAGCTATCAGTAAATAAAAGAGAGGAGTTGGGCCATTTAGTGGAGAGATACATTGTAGGCTTCAGAACGTTTGTAAATTTATTTCTTAAATTTGTTAGTAAATTAATGTTGTCTTACGTTCTTGATACTTAAGAAAATTATAATGACACTTACATATTATGGAAAACAGTTTACACTCTATTCAAATCATCTCACTACTAAAAATAAATTTAAAAAAAACTTTAATGTCTATTTGCACAAACCAGAAAAGGTGTATTTAATTTTCTTTATTTTTTTTAAAATAAAATTTACTTATTAAATAAAAAAAAAAAATATAATACATAATATATCATTAGTAATTAAAATACCCATATGTAAGTTAGTAACAATGACATTGTTGAAAAGCTAGTGTTATAATAATAGAGCAGTTACTAATAAACGAAGAGTAAAAAATAATAAAAAAATCTAAAAAATTATACCATCCCATACACACAAGCAATTTTTTATTATGGGAGAACATTAAAAAAATAATTATAATTAATAACAATAAAAATAAAATAAAAATTAGTAAATTGACTAACTACAAAAAAATGTATTTAAGAGTGTTATATAGATATGGCGTAATATACTATATTTTTAGTTGTGCATAACCTGACTTACGAGGCGAACCTGTGTTGAGGCAGATTTTTTTAGTTAATTGTTTCTCGCATTTTATTTATTTATTTATTTATTTATATATATATACGCCTAAAAAGGCTTTTACATAGAAGTGATACATGATGCAGTACAATAAGAGAATATGTATTATACAGGAGATATTGACAGTAAATAGATGTAATCCATTTTAAAGAAGGAAAAAAAATAACATAAAGTAAAAAAGAAATTACAACAACATTACATATAAAACAAATCATTAAAACTAATTTACCAAAGCTACTCTAATTTGTAGGATTCAACAAAGTGTTGATGTAGATTATGCTTAATTCTATATATGGAGTCAATAAGTAAATCAATAACACCCCCATACTTGTTGCCCAGATCATGCATCCTATTGGTCAGTGAGTGTGTCTGATAGTTGGTCGAGTATGTATTACAGAAGAATGTTATATTTTGCCTTGTATTCCTAGTCGGCACATGTAGTAATTAGTAATTTTGTCTATGGTTTACTTATAAATGTTTAATATAGGTTCCTACACAGCAATTCATTATTTTAGTTTATATTTTTATTAGCATATACACAATATATATACATCAGGTTTTAGCACAATACATACTATAATAACTATCAATGACAAGGCGTTGGTTAGATTACATTATTGTTTGCATATACACAATACAAATACAGCAAGTTTCAGCACCATACATACTACAATAACTGTCAGTGACAAGGCGTTTGGTTAGGTTATATTATTTTTTGCATATACACAATACAAATACAGCAAGTTTTACCATCATATATACTACAATAACTGTCAGTAACAAGGCGATTGGGTGAGGGCACCAGAATATGCTCGATCATTAGAATAAATCCATATTTTAAAATTTTTTTGAAACTCTTTCTGTGTTTGACTCGGCTAAATATTTTCTGGGAGCATGTTGAATATTTTTGTGGCAAAGTATCTAAAACTACATTGACCAAAGGTGGAAGAAAGTGCTGGAGCTTGCAATATGTCGTTGTTCAAATTGCGCGTAAATCTTAGTTAATTTTTTTTTCGTAAAGCACGTGTTTGTTTTTAAAGAGATGCATGAGGATATTTTTAAGACCACCATACAGAATCGAAATATTGCGTGAAACGGTTTTAGGCTTGTTTGCGGATCAAATCTGAATAGTCAGATACTTTCCCACTTCCCCTTCTCCATCTCTTTCCCCTCCCAATACCCTTCAGCCACACAACATACTGCAGTTGGGGATACATTGGAGGGACCCACCACTTTCCCGTCCCGGTATAGGTGACTTATTGTCACCCCTTCGGGGCTTTCGCAAGGAAGCTAATTTTTTGGTTTAAATGACTCTACAATTTCATAAAAAAGGACTCTAGACCTCCAATGTCCCCGCATATTTGGTTAGGTGGCGGTATGCAAGCGCCAAACATATACAAGAGGGGAAGAATAGTTGTTAAATGACATAATTTAACATAGTTGGGGATACAGTTGGAAAACTTGCGGTATGAAAACAAATAAAAATAAATAAACTTTTATTTGTTATTTATTCCCGAATGTGGATAGTTGAGTATACGCCACACTCCTTTTACAAAATATATTGTATACTATAGATAATCATTTAACATTATTGATATCTCAATTCAACTTTATGAATAAGTTTTTTATGCGCTTGGATCGAGTGGAGTATCTAAGTAAGTCTTTAGGAAAAAAGCCGATTTTCTGAACTTAATAATATCTGAAATACGCCCACGCTTTGATTCGTTCCATCTTCCGAGATTTCTGCACCAAAGACACTAGAAAATATTTTACTACATTTTCATGTATTTATTATTTTTGTGTTTAATTATTAGAACTCCATTCAACTGTTCCAGAAATGATAATTTCTCAAACAATTGATAATCTAAGTAAATCGGTTTTTATCGAAAATAAATATTAAATTACTTTAAACATCGTACAAATAAGCTGTCTAAATATGGCGAAACCATAGTTTGAAAATGGCCTTGAATGCTGAAACAGCTGACACAAATATAAAAAAAAACTAAAACGATGCAGAATAATAATAACGTTTTTAAATTTGATTATCTCTAAACAATTTTTTTTTTTATGTATTTTAAGACAATTATTTGATAATATTGCAAGCGAAGCAATACAAGGTGCCATCTGGGTTTTTCCCATTCCCCAGTCGTGGGTAAGCGTGCTCCGAAATCTGAATATGGAGCGTAACTAACCGAATTGATATTCAATGTCCAATTTCGGTCGTTCCCTCAAGACCGGACGAATCGATCAAAGATCTCAAATTGTCCGGAAGATTATGTAGCTTCCTAGTTTCTACCATAGATGTTCTTCAGACGAGAGACGATGGCATACGTATTTGTTATTATTATGCTTATCGGCGAGCAGCTGGTTTAGATAAGTTGGATGTTACCAAGCAATACAACAACACCCTTCCAACTAAGATTGAAAAAGAAAGTGATTTAAAAGTTGGAATTAAATGAAAACAAAAAATTTCAAATCAATATCGTGGTTTAGTTAATGAAAATTGAACTAATGAATATTATGACAATGTCAACGTGCGTAAATTACGTTTTCGCGAGAAAATCACCTCAAGTGCGCTTTACAACACACCTAATTCATTTTTTTAAACTATTTATTTATTTTATTTTATTGATACACGATTTAGAGAGTACACGTGGTTTTTTTGTGATATTTCACCCTCCATGCTAGGGATGAACCTGTGTTATGGCGGGTGAATTTTACAGTTTGCAGACATAGAATCTATACATTACTAAAATATAAAAAAAAGAAAAATGATGTATAGCTAGTTTGGGATGCAAGAAGAGGATGGAGAAGTTGGAGAATTATAAGAAGATGAAAAATTATTAGTAAATAGATCACACTAATTAATTATGTACATACTTTACCGCTAAGTTAGGGAATAAGGATATATTATGTTTGGTCTGAAAGGTGATTAAATTGATAGAGTGTAGAATGAATGGATATTGTAGTTGTAATGTATTCCGTGTGTAAGGATCCATTTCGTAATTTGTTTTTTAAGGGAATGGAGTTGACAAGGTTAAAGATTATAGGAGCTAGGAAGAAAAATTGTCTTTGAGCTGACGTGGTATTTAGTGAAGGTACTTTCTAGTGACCGTTGGTTATTGTTCTGGTGGTTTAATTGTGTTGTAAGAAAGTTTTGTTTTTATATTTGAACAGGAAATGTATTAACGAAAATTTTAGTTGGAGTTGTTGTATTTTTAAGACTTTATACTCTATGAGAAGTCGAGTGGTAGTATCATCTCGGTCGCTTGTTAATGAGACGTATTACAATCTTTTGGGCTTTTAGTAGAGGTTTGATGGTAAATTGTGCACAGTCACCCCAGATTATAATGCCGTAAGCTAGTAGGAATTGGGAGAGAGCGTAGTATACAGTTTGAGAATAGAGGTAGTAAGGATATTTCTTAGATTTCGAAAAGCATAAGAGAGTTAGCGGATGTGTGGACTTAGACTGGACAAGTGCTGATCCCAGCAAAGATGTTGATCAATGATGACCCCCAGGTATTTTATGTGTGTGCCTTGTTCCAGAATTGGGCGATAACAGGAAGAGCAAGTTCTCAGACAGTAGTGAATTAATATCTTCTGGTTGTTGGTAAGTTGGGTTGCAGCTGACAGACTGAAGGTTAAGAATTTTGTTTTTCCAGCATTAAGGGTAAAGAGATTATCATCTAACCATTTTTTATAAGTCCTATGTCGTTTTGAGCTATGTCGAATGCTCCTTTCCAGTTTTTGGGTCGAGATATAAGCACAGTGTCATCTGCAAAAGATATTAGTTTTCCGGTTATGGGAAGGTTACAGAGTTTTTATTTATATAAATGAGGAACAGAATAGGGCCTAGGACACTTCCTTGTGGGACTCCGAATTTGATAGGTAAAGGGTTACTTACAGCTATGTTGTTAATTTTCACCGTTTGCGTTCTGTCATTTAGGTATGATGAGAACCAGATAAGAGTTCTACCTCGAATGAGCTTAGCCTTCAATTGAGAGTTGAGCATAGGGTTCAATTCCCGTCAGTGGCATTTATTCTTTCTAAAGAGATTTTTTCAATTTGTGTGGTTTTTCAGGCGAATAATAAGTTAACTATTGTTATTTTTCTTGTTTCCTTTTGGCTCTTCATGTTTCTTCCTGGTCATTTTGTCTTTTCTTGGCTATTCTTGACACTTCTAGGATCACCTTCACCCTTTTTTCTTGAATCTTTTCAGGAATTTTCTTGCTCTTCTTGGCTCTTCTTGGCTCTTCATAGTTCATACTAGTATTTACAATGCTTACGCCGTTGGGAAAGCGGTGGGGTCCCTGCAATGATCTTTCTTGTCAAATTTTTGTTTCTCCTGGGATTATCTTGAATCTTCTTTCTTTTCATGGCTCGTCTTTATTCTTCTTGGCTCGCCTAGACTATATATATATCTTCTCTAGACTATATTTATCTTCTAGCTCCATCTTGGCTTTTATTGACTCATCTTGGTTCCTCTCGCCTCTTCTTGGCGTTCCTTGGCTTGCCTTGGCTTTTCTGGCTCGTTTCGCATCTTCTCGTCCCTTCTCATCCCGTCTTGGCTCTTCGAGATCCAATCATATTTATTCTTATTTATCTTCGTTTTCCTATTTTCCTCCGGTGATTATGTTTTTTTAATAAGTTTCCATTCTCATATGAGGTGTGAAAAACCTCCCTTTACTGTATTTTATTGTATATCTCTTAAATCAATTTCACAGTACTGTTATTCTTGTGTATACTTGTAATTAAATGCCTTTCCGCCTGACTGGAGATGGTGAACATTTAAACTATGACGTAAATAAATCTAAATTCGAACTGACTTTCAGTCAGAATAACCCCCTGGTCACGTGGTCGAAATGTGACCCATGTCGTGTCGACCCATCTTCTACCTAACTGAGCCTACCCGTAGCTGTTAATGGAAAATAACCCTTCGTGGGTTTAAAGCTCCTAACTTTTGTTTTTTTGAAATGTAAGGAGTTTCTAACTTCTATTGCCTAAACTTCCACGAGTCCCTATGATTTTTCACATAGTAAACAAGACCTTCGTGGCTTTATCGTACAATAATCTTTCATCTAACGTTGTGTGATTTTTTTTTTGTTTTAAGATATGGAAAGGTAAATTGAATTCGTTGGTATGGTAACACCAAAGTCACCAAAATGATCAGGGATCGGACAATGCCTTCATACACCCATGTGGCCTGGAAAACGAAACCGATTTCGGCCTCTTCTTGCGGGACACCGTGCTTCAAGTTATCCTCATTTGCCGTCATGTATGTCAGTAAAGCTTCCTCCTGAGTTCTGAAACCCCCAGATTCCTTCACCTCCGGTAATTACTTTTACTGAAGCGAACCGGTTTCGTCTTCTGATCAATCATATACTCACGGTTGTTGTGACATGTGGTTTCCTAGGCCAGACATCACCTCCAAGCAGGCACTGTAAAATGGTTGCTATAACCAAAGGTTCTACATTGCCCATTTGAACAGTACATAAGAAGATACATATTCAATTTATTACGCCAATCTTTAAAACAACTCAAATGCAAAACCATTATATTTACCAAGCCATAAAAAACTACAATAATCTCCCTTCTGAATTGCGCTGTATTACGAACCAACAAGAACAAATCAATAAAATCAAACTTTTTAAAAAAAAAAACTTATATTAAAAAAAATATATGGATATATTATATTTATATTTTACACATAACATTGAATCACTGAAGTAACAATCGTGGCTCCCTTATCAGGCACAAGAGCACCTCTTTTCTGATAAGGTATACATGACCAATTATGTACCTAAATATTATATTTTGCAAAAAGTATTAATGTAACTATGATCTATATTAAAAAAAAAAAAAAAAAAAAAATGTAAACATACGTTTTTTTTATAATCTGCAATGTATTACTTTAGATAATACATCTCAGACCAGGGAGTGCCGAGATATGGAGTTGACACCATCTATAGTCGGGTTACCCCATTTAGATACATTCCAATATAAATATTAAGATATACAATACACATAATAGACATACGTTTGGTTTTGGTTGATAATTTTATTATAGAGAGCTATCATCTCATGGTTGATTGATACCGGGAACCTAAATATGAACTTGTTTGGTACACACTTCATTGTTTGTTGAAATTTAGTTTGACAAAATTGTGTTGAAAAAAATGATTATTTTACAAGCAATAATTATTCGCCTGAAACACTCATCCACATTGAAAAATCTCCTGATAAAAGATACATGACGCCAACGGGACTCGAACCCGTGTCCCTTCGATTTTCGGTCGACAGCTCTGACCACTGAGCTATGGCGGCTTATCTCTTATCCGCGAAATAATTCAATATATACTAGTGTTTCATTCAACAATTACTGCTTGTTACATTTTTCATCTGAAAACAACCAACTTTATTTTATATGAGAAAGGCATTGTAAGTGCTAACTCTCTCACTAGATGGCGTCGAGATAAATTGTCTACATTTTTAGGTGAAATACTAGACCTTGTCAAATATATATTTTTTTTTTTTTGGTGAACTAATGTTTAAGACAAGATTTTTTTATGCATAGCACAAAGGGTAACAATTATTTTACAAGCAATAATTGTTACCCTTTGTGCTATGCATAAAAAAATCTTGTCTTAAACATTAGTTTACCAAAAAAATAATAATTGAAAAAAATGCCCTAACTGGACCCGATGTTTTTTTTGTTTACTATCGAGTTCATAACAGCTGGAATGCTGTTTGTTTTTTTAAAGAGACCTTGACCTAGGAAGGTTTTATGAATTCCTTGTGGGTAATTTATCTGTTATCAGTGGGACGTAATATCTGCTATCAGTTGATAGTTTAGAAAGGTCAATCGTTCGTTATTGTTTTGATTGTCATAGTACATATAGGTAAGTAAGGTTTATCTAATTTCGAAAAGAATATTTAGAAGTTATTATTTGTGTTTGAAACGTATGTAGTAATAGGTATTTGGTAGTGGTAGACCACTGTGAGAGTAGGTATTAGGAATATTGCTAGGTTCATGAAAGTTTCACCTAATTTTGGTATAGGTATTTGAAGTTGGCATTTGTGTTTGACACGTCTGTGGTAATAGGTATTTGGTAGACAACTGTGAGAGTAGGAATTCGTGATAGATACATCTTTATATGTGAAGAGGTCGAAAGTTATACCATTTAATAGGTATCATATGCGCCTAATTCTTGGGATAGATCTAGTTTGCTGAAATTTTCGCAACCAGAAACTGGACCAGTTTCATAACCTGTTATATAAAATATAAAATATAATAAGATTTTGCTTGTTAATCTCTCCCTCCTTCGGTTCCTGGAACGTTGACTCTTATGATTTCTGAAATTTAATACTTAGATTTTAAACTTACCTGGCCTTGATTTTCGTGCAAATAATCCAATCTCGTGAGCTTGCCACTCCCATAAATTACGCCCTTTTTCTCATTGTAGTTTCCTGTAGTTAGTCCGATAATATTCGTTAGATGTCGCTGGTATTCAGTTATCCTCTGTATTTCTTATTGTGTTAATAATTTTCTTTTTCCCGGGGTGGGGTTTTTTTTTCCGGGTGTGAAAACTTGAGAAAGTTCAAATCATCACAAGGACACAGTAAAATTGTAAAGCTTTCACTTTTGACACATTTTCAAAGACATTAATCCAGAGGAGTCACCTTTAGAAAAATAAATACAGGGACCATTGCAACACACGGCATGTCACGATAATTATTATTGAACATATTAAATATAAAACTGGACCCCGGCAGGGATGTTAAGAAATTGAGAAAGAAATAAAGTTTTTTTTTACAAAATATTTGCAGCCCATAAAAATTGATAGTTTGGATAGAGAGAATATTGGAAAGTAACTACCTTCTCAGACCTGGATATCAGAAAAGTCATCGCAATTCAAGTATTTTGTAGATTATGAATGGATTTATAAGTTCAATGATGTTTACATTAATTATTATGACATAAATCGTTTGAAAATGAAATTAGTTTAAACTAATTTATCACAAAGTTAGACTACCCTGTGCGAACGTTTTAACATTGTAAATTACTTTGGACAACTAAAATTCATGTAGATAAATAGAATATAAAAGGTCAATGTAACTTTTTAACAAAACGTTGGGTATATTTAAAAAGTTTCATCCAGCTTAAATATATTTGAGTTAAGAATTTTATAATTTAATTTTTCAATGAAGTAAACTCCAGGATTCAGGATTCAAATAAATTGCTTAATTCAGCAGTAAAGGGGGTTGATCTTTGAGTAATAGACGAACGGCTTTGCACAAAAACATCAAGAAAAAGAGGGATGAGGATGAAAGATTGAGAATATTAACAAACTTCCTTTGTACGATTTCTGTTCTTAAGGAGCGCTGTGTTTGTACTATTTTACTTATCTAATTTTTCTCCGTCACGCTCTTTATTTTGCCTATATTATTAGCTTAGATGGAGCACTGACAACAACATTATTACCATTACCATTCCCAAATTTTGTAAATTTTATTTACGATTGATGTTTTTCAACTGTATACGTGAGGGATAATACGAACAGGGGCAAATACGGTAACACTTAAAAACAATTATCAACTGCCTTACTTTGAATGTATAAAATGTAAAAAATATGAAAATTTTAATCAATTGATAATGATACGAGATTGTATGTAAAAAAAACCTTCCTAATATATAGTTTATAAAACTATATTTTTACATATTGCATATTTATTTTTATATATTGTATATATATACACAATTTATAAAAAAATGACCTTGTTTAAATTCCCAGAAGACAACAAGAATAATGTGGTCTACTCACCTCACCATTCAATTTGGCAGTATAACAGCTGTACAGCAAGTCTGCGGCTGTCAAATTGGATGGTGAGTAGGCATAACTGTCAGCCGAATTATTATCGCTGCTGGGCGGTTGGTATTTACCTCCAACCAAAACAAAGTTGGAACGTGAGTAGGCAAGACTCCAACAAAACACCCAATTCATCATTACGGGAGCGTTTCGCGCGGTCGTTGGTCGACCTATAATTATAATTTTTTTATATTGCATATATTCATAATGTAAAAAGAAGTTTGGGTAGAATTTTTCTATCTCTACAAGGACCTTCGATGCTTGTGGGATATTTCCCAAAGATTATTTGCTACGAGATATCCGAAATCTAATATAGGTAAGTTATCGACGGATACAAGGTTTATTTTCTAGGCCTTCAAGGCCTTTCGATTAACATTTCTTTCCCAATGTTTTTTTTACGAATCATTTATTGTTTTTTGTCAATAAATCCAACGATTATCCGATCCGTTGACATTTAGAAAGTAACAAAGACATGACATGTTTGCGCCCAGCACGTGTTCACGGAGCGAATCACCACGCTGCAAAATCAGATGGTGTGTAGGCAAACCCCAACTTCCCCCTTGCATGGCTGTACAGCCGTTGTATTGCCAAATTGAATGCTGAGTAGACCGCATAAGCTGAAATTTTGAACGCAATGCCTGCACATCTTAAAACGTTTATTTCTTCGATACATCGTTATTTGCTTTAGGTATTTAAGTTATAATAAAAAATCACTTTAATTCAAAATTCAATTTAAATATTTGCATAACCCTACTTTTTGATATAAAGTGGAAGTACATTTGACAGCACGCAATTATTATAATAACATTTGGCTAATTTACGTAGCTCCATTTTCGTAACAAACCACCTCAAGAGTGCTGTGCAAATATATTTATCAAATGATAAATACGAAAACTACTGACTTAAAACTAGTGACGTTCTTTTACTAAAAATAACGAAAAATTATTAAATAATAAATACTAAAACTACTGATATAGAATCAGTGACTTTACTTTACTAAATCTAACGAAAAATAACACAAATAAAGATTAAATATATTGAATTATACGAATATAATAGTAAATTGACCATTGTATGGACGAAAACTCAATTTATAAAGATATTACAAGACATATAAATTGCTGCCCCCCTTAATAACAGCGGTAAAATAATCGCATAACGCGCATGCGTGGAGTCGTTGCTGAGTTTAAAAAACAAAGTTATAGATTAATTTTTATTAGTACAAATTCGAATAGAAACTTTTACGGTTTTTATACTTTGTGAAACAAAATCACCGTTTAACGGTTGGGATGTGATTTCATTTAAGTAAGGGTGAATATGCACAAACTCCATAAAAGAGACCAAAGTTTTCAAAACATCAGACAAAAAACAAAAAAAATTGGGTCAAGGCCACGACGTTTTTGTTTTCAATATTTAATAAAATATACATTTGGTTCAATATTTGTGGTATGTTGTCGCTGTAGGCCCGGCACAGGGCACCTATAAAGTTTCTAAAGTATATGGATCTATATTCTTATTAAATAAAAACAAAGATTGAGAGTGTGACTATGACATCCCCAATCAAGGTTTTTGTGAGGTTAAATGTAGTGTAGAGGGGTTGGAGATGGGGGAGAGGAAGGTGTGGAAGTACCTGGCTCTTCAGATCTGGTCACCGAGCACGATCAAAGCCGTTTCGTTTGTGAAATAACAAAAAATAAAATATATTTGCGAATGCTGGGGTTTGAACCCAAAACCTCTGGCTTGCAAAGTCTAGAGCCTTAGCCTTCGACCACGGAAGCGGTAAAATATTTTTTGATACAAGCACCTACCTTTATAGACTTTTTCTTGTTTCATGTGAATACCAATTGCTCCCAAACGTCTGGAGCCAGTGAGACAGTGGGATATGTAGTGAGGCTGCAGGTAGTGTGGAGGGAAAGGAGATGAGAGAGAGGAAGATGGGAAAGTTCCTGGCTTTTCAGATTCTTTTATTGTTATTGTTAACAATCATTCATATACCATAATTTTATCATTGTTACCGTTCTCCGTGCACTTCACCTAAAACTCTTTTGTTTAATATTATGACGAATATTTTATGATCATGTTGAAAGTCATTCATGCCCATCCAATAATTCATATTATTTACGATCACTACCGAAGCATTCTCTTGTCACTCTTGTGTAATGTTCATGTTGATAATAATTACCATAAAACGGACATGTGTCTGGTGAGGTTGTCGAAAAGCATGTAAAAACTGTATTCAAATATATTTTATGAATAAAGGAAAACAAAAAAAAAATATCTAAACGATATTACAGCAAAAACTGTTTACCTATGAAAAAAAGTGCTATCGTATCTCTTTCACTGTTTCTAAAATTTTTTGGTCAACGCCACTATTTTCATGTAAAATTAGCCGATGAAGAAGTAATTTTATTTGTTTCTTATTTTTAAATGTTCATTTAGGAAAATCACACTAATCGTAAAAAATAAATAAATGCATGATGGATAATGAAATTTAAAGGTGTATATGACAAAGTTTTCATCAACTTCTTCGTGACGGACTCTAATATTCTTTTCTCAAAGCTACCAATGATATTTCTAACAGCAAAATCAAAACTCACTTTGGTCAGGGGTAGCTTCTCCCCCATTTTTATGACAAATTCAAACGACGTAGGAAGACCCCAACATTTTAAATGACAATAGCGTACACGCAAAATGGAACAATTCGAGAAGGAAATTACGTCTAATGATGGACATTTGAAGATGAAATTACCCCCACAGAGATTATTTCTATTTTCTGCAACGTGCAGGGAAAATGACGTTATTACTTTCATTGTGAGTGTATTTTCAACTGCATGAAATTTATCTACGCCATTATTATGCTGTCAAGATTCGGCATTGTTTAATAA
The DNA here is from genome assembly GCA_026573805.1 of Hesperophylax magnus. NCBI lineage: Eukaryota > Metazoa > Arthropoda > Insecta > Trichoptera > Limnephilidae > Hesperophylax > Hesperophylax magnus. The sequence continues at coordinate 18,506,057 of JAIUSX010000014.1, forward strand.
TTCTTAACAAACCTTCGTAACTACCACTTACATTCGAACAATGAATGTTTCTGTGTGCGTATTGGAAAGAAAGGCGATTGAACAAAAAAACATAATTTTGTGTTGAGTTTGTTAAGAATGAAGAAAATTGTGTACAAGTGATCCAATTTAATATTTTAAAAAAAATACATCGAGATCTCAAGGTTGTTTGTACTCATTTCATTTTTGTTTCCGCAAGATTAAACTTTTTGGAGCCATTGGAATTGTGACTTTCCAATTGGGTTATGTTGTCAGGGTGAAAGAACTGAGACGGAAGAGGTTGTGAATAGTTGGGAAAAATAAAGTGTTATGAATTATCAAACATTTTTTTCATAAATCTTAAATGAGCATGCTTAAAACTAGAACAATATGCATATCTGCTTGTGTTTGGAATACTTGTTTCATTCCCTTATGAGCGTGTTCATTTAAATGCAGGCTCTAGGCCAAAAGGCATTCCAATCAATAATAATAACAATCAACAACTAGCCTACCTACCTACAAGTCGACTGTCAAACGCTCTACATAAAAATCTAAAAAAACATCACCAAAATCACTGTAATAAAACCAAAAAAGTGTCAAACTCTACTCACATTGTCATCGCTGCGTTTCGCGCTGCTAATATAAATGTGATAAACAAATTAAGTATAAAATAAACGAAATAGTCAAGTGATAAAATTGTGAAAGTAAAACTGCAATCGTGTGTAATACGGTGAAACCTAACGGTCTAAAAATTACTCTGTGGCTACCCATATTGATAAGTGAAAAGTGAACACCTATTTAAGTTTTAAGATTGTATCTAAGTGAAATTTAGGAGCATCTTATCAGTGTCCGCAATTACTTTGACATTAAACAAAATTCAAAACAATATACCTATCTCGCTATTGGTCAAAAGTGAGGTCGCTTCGTGCTAAAATTTTGCGGAAAACTATTATTTAGGCGTTGAGGATTATTAACCACAATGTTTAACTGTGAAGGTTGCCTCAACCCAATAAATAAAGATGAGTATATGTTCACGTGTACCAAGTGCAAAATAACATTTCACAATAATTGCCTCAATATCTCTGATTCCAAGTACAAAAAAATGGCAGAAAAAAATAAAACTTCTTGGAAATGCCCAAAATGCCTAATCAGACCAGGATCACCGTCTACATCTTCGGCTGCAAATACCGATGATGATGATATGCTCTTTATTCGTCTGAACAAACATTTTGACCAAAAGGTCACTGAACTTAAAATGTTCGAAGACGAAATTAAGGAACTGAAGAGAAGCAACGAATTTATAAGTAATCAATATGAAGATCTGTTATCAAATTTAGTACGTAAGTACTACAAGACCTACAAAAAGATACACAATCCTTACGTGAAATAAATATAAAGAATGACTTAAGAATTTCAAGCCTGGAAACCAGACTAGCCACTATGGAACAAAATAATCTCTGCGACTGTGTGGAAATGGCGGGTGTTGAATTGCGGCCGGGAGAACAACCAGCTGAGGCCGTTCTTCGGGTAGCCAATTCCCTTGGTATGCCATTGTTGCAGCAGGATCTACTCCTTGTGACCAGGACCCAGGACCGCAGAACTAACGCCCCCGATAAACTGCAAGTAAATTTCTACAACCAGAAAACGAGAGGTATGGTCTTATCTTTCAAAAACACAGCCAAAATACTTAACCCAAAATAACCTATTTACCTTAGTGAAGTGCTTACGCCTTATTATAAGGAATTGCTGTGGAAAGCAAAACAAAAGGCTAAAGAAACAAAATTTGAATTTGTGTGGTTTAAAGCCAATAAATTACTTGTTCGTAAGGGTCCGGGGGAAAAAATCATTCAAATCAAACATGAAAGTGACATTAAAAAAATGGTATTGTAGATTCTTAATTCTAGAGAAAACCCTTATTGAAATGGATATTATTAAAAATGGACTGTATTACCAATTATAGGACGTCAAATCCCAAATTCTGTAAAAATGTACTACAAATGGACGATAGTTAGTTATGTCCGCTCTAGAGCACATACTAACTATCGTCCAATTACATTACTAAATTCACTATCTAAAGTCTTTGAAAAAACTATTAATAATCAACTAATTGAATACCTTGAACAAAACAACATACTATCACTCAACCAGTTTGGATTCAGGAAAAATAAAGGCACCTCCGAAGCCTTGGCAACAGTTACCGATTTTCTAAATGAAAACTTAGACAAGGGATCAAAATGCATATCAATATTCTTAGACCTGTGCAAAGCATTCGATACTATCTCTCACTCTAAACTTTTACAAAAACTATCTAATATTGGTATAAATAGTGATGAACTTACTATTCTTAGCGATTACCTGTCAAACCGAAAGCAAAGTGTGAAAATCAACAACTGCAATAGCAATCAATTACCAATTAGCTACGGCGTGCCTCAAGGAAGTGTTTTAGGTCCTACCCTGTTCTTAATATACATAAATGAATTATGTAATCTTCAAATAGATGCCAAAATTGTAAGTTTCGCTGATGATACGATTCTCCTCTTCAAATCAAGCAATAAGGAAGTTGAGTGAAAAATATTTTGACTTATAAAAAATATGTTCATGTAGATCAAAAAATATCGATTCTAAATATATAAATATATTTCTATTTTATTATTCTTAGAATTAGTTAAACTTTCTTGAAAAAGCATTCAATAGCAATAGACTGTATACGCTCCACGATTGGTTGAAAGAATTCTGACGTCACATGTGTCGTGACTTGTACGTACAACGGATCACTTATGGTGCATCTCTTTCTATTACATGAGAGATGGTCGGTTTAGATGAGAGAGGTGTATAGGCCAAACGTTTAATTAAGTTTGTCAAATATATGTACGTATTTGTTGTTATTATTATATGAAATGGATTTCTAAAGATACATATTCGTATAGTGCTTTATAATAATATGTTGTTTATTGCATAACTTAGAAGTTTTTATTATTATACATCTCACATAACATGTGATACACTTCAGGCCGCCGGCCGCCCAAAAAAGTCTCACAGTGAACTGGGCTGTAAACCGTTATTTTACTTTTGGTCTTTACTTTTCTGCGCGGTGGTCCTGAATTCGCGCGGGGCAAGTCAACAAATAGCGACGACAATACCGTACCGGGCTTGAAAATCAAATATTCTAACTTAAAATATTAATTTAACTATGAAATCCTAAACAATTTTCTTTCTTTTTAATAACATCAATTCTAATAGACGGTTACCATTGGTAAAAAAATTACTGGAATTCCTTATTGAAGAATTAATTTTTTTTCCATACAAAATCTTTAAGCAACGTGGTTCTTACAGTTTGAATGACGTCACACCCACCCCCGCCTCTTACCGCTCGGATTCCGCTCGTTTTGGCGGGCTTAATAAAATTCAAACTTTGAGAATTAATTTAACTATGAAAACAAACTTTAAAAAAAAAAAAAATACTAGTATTTAAGTTTGAATGCGAACATTGATAAAAAAAAATAAAAAAAATGGACTCAACTTCCTTATTGGAATGATGTATACATAAAAGCTAACAGGGGCATAACTGTGGTTAAAAGATGGTTAAACAATAATACACTAACAATGAATGTGTCCAAAACTAAATACATTGAATTTAGTATTAATCCTTCCTTAAGAAACCCAGAAAATCAAATTAAAATATGTGCTTGCAACCTGACAAATACGATAATATGTGATTGCCCTTATTTAGAACAGGTAACTAAAATTAAATACTTAGATTTTATTTTTGACAGCAATTTAAAGTGGAAACAACATATAACCTCTACAGCAAACAAACTTAGAAAATTCATTTACTTTTTTAGACAAACTCGCAACTTTCTCAACCTAAGCCAGCTCAAAACAATCTACTATGCACTTTGTCAATCTTTAATAGAGTATGGTATCATAGCATGGGGAGGAGCAAACGCTGCCGCCATTGATCCAATATCTAAAGCTCAGAAACTTATAATAAAGATTATCCTCAAACTACCAATCACAAGCAGTTCGGATGAAATCTTTAGGAAAATCTGTGTTATGGACATTAGGCAACTTTATGCCAAAAACATACTAACATACCTCTTCAAACACAAAACTACTTTTGACAATATCCAAACTGCTCGTGATACTAGAACCAAAGGACATAATTTCTTACAAATCCCTTTCGCTAAAACAACTTTTGGCCAGAGAAATTTTAGATATTTTGCAACAAGGCTATATAATGCTCTCCCACTAGCCATTAGACTGAACGAATTTTTTCTGAAATATAAAACAGACATCAAGTCTTGGATCATCAGCCAAAACAGATCCATGATCAAAAATTTTATAAAAATCCCTACATAAGTATGTACTCCAACTAGATGCTGATTAACAAATTTATCATTTATTATTATTATTTATTATTTTTTATCTTTTTCATAATGTCATTTAATGTAATGAAATATTTTATGTATCAAAAAAAAAATGTAAACATTAATTCATGTATCAAATACGTCTGTCTCGACACAGGTTTATCCTAGTGAGACAGACATCGAAAAAAAAAACCTGTAAAAAAACTTTATATTGATAATAAAAAAAATAAAAATAAAAAAAATTAAATACATATATTTAAATAATCAAAACAGGGTCAGTTCCCTACAATAATCGATACTAGCATCCTCATAAGCACACCTGTAAAAATGAAAATGAAACGAGATTTCTAATGAAAAAACTCATTTCGGTATTATTATTGAACTCTAATTTAGAGGTCAAGCGCTCCTGTGTGGATTATTCCGAAGGGAAGTGAGAAAAGATCTGGTTCGTTGAACTCGTCGAGAGTAGAGACCTGAATTATACGAGAGTATAAAACTCAATCAACAGCAGTTGCAATGGTTTCTATGTCAAGCGATAGATTTATTTATTGAAAATATACTCGTACATAAACTGAGTTTCGGTTTAAAATAAGAATAAATCAAGCTGGTATAGAAGTATGCTTTATATTCAGTGTACAACTAGTGAAATACTAATTCAGAATCAAAATATTGTTCAAAAGTGTGTTTTGTGATCAGTTCTGAGAGTAGTCATCCTCCCTCTCCCCACTCCTTTCGGCTTTAAAACATACCCCACCGGGATGCCAAAACTGGTACCGGACAGTTGGAATTCAAGCGGTGTACTCTGTATGTAAGATCTTTATTTTGAATAATTGTATTCCACCACAAACATGCGTAGGTAACGCATATTACTTTGTAACTAACGTTGACTATATTATTAATTTGCACTGATTTGTATACCTACTATTTCTATTTTTATTTTTATTTGTTTGTGTTGATTTGAGTTTTTATTGGTAAAATTATTTAATTGTTCATTATTATATGTTAGGTACATTATTATTTTAATTGTTCATTATTATTATTATATTGGAGGCACTGCTGGAAGCCAGCTGCATTCCCCGAGAGATCCGGAATGTATGGTTGAGCAGTGACTTTTTTGTCAATAGAATTTATGTTTTATTATTATATCCATACTTTTTTTTTTTTTTTTAAAGAAAGACAAACATTCCCGGGTTACGAATAACCTGACAATATTTGAAAATCTTCTACTACCACCACAGAAGCTGAAAATGTTGCTTGTGTTGTGATGGAGGACTTAGCCAGCCGAGGAATTGAACACACTACGCCTGAGTGGGACCCAAGCGCGATTTCAACTCGGCCACCGACCGGTTAATAAGTTATGTATCACTTAACAACTGATCTGATCTGACAAAGACAAACACGATTAAGTAATGTGAAATTGACAAAAATATAAACATACTACAAAAGAAAATATATTACTGTTAAGAATTAGTTAAAAATTTTTTACACCGTTTATCATTAAATGACCTAACTTTAATAATGAACAGTAGAAATTAAATGCACTTAGCCCGGTATGTGAATATAATCGACAGGCGAAAAATGACATGGAGGGGAAATATTATTAGTAGATATTATTTTATTCCATGGATTTTCTTCTGGTATAGGGTGGATCAAGACGCACACGCTAGATTATTTGGCGTAAAAAAATTAACATTAAAAAAACATTTAAAACAAAAAAAATAATGCTATCACCCTTCGCCATTGATCACACTACCAAATAACTCACTAAAAACGATAAAGCACGGCGTAATAGATGAAATTTATATGTGTGTAGATATATCTGTGGTTTCTTCTTTTTTTCTGGTGGTAGTGGCATTTAGCTACTTGATTCCCAGAAAGGGGCCAGATACTTCGATTTCCGCTCGGGGTATCCATTGCAGGCGATGGGCCGAGGACGTGAGCGGCCGACTAACGAGCGACCGAGAGTTGGCTGAAAATACGCAGTGACATTTGCACTACTTTCTTCAACTTGAATTTTATTTTTAACTGTTGTTTTCAAGTCTCTTCAATTTGATATTCACTTTATTTACAATGAAACAATCATATGGTGATTGTAAATATATACACTAAAAAGAAACCCGGTGTCTCTTAGGTAGTCGAGAGAACCTTGCTTGCTCGGCGGTTGATAATGGAAGAAGAAACATTCAAACAAACACATCTGATTTATCATAAAAGATAAGTTATAAATATTTTTCAAATAAATTATAAAATGATTTTTCTTGTGAGACTTGAGTAGAACTCTACCTCATCATCAACTGGAAAACTACTTGATTTAGTCTCAAGTTCAAAACATTTAATGTTTAAGACTTACGCTTGCAGAGGGCAGCAGTAGCTAATTGTGAAAATAACTTATCCATAATAATAATAATGATTAATGTTTTTAAAAGATAATTCATTAATTACTATAATATACCATTGTATCTCGTCTGGAAATAAGTAGATAATATACAAAATATGTATATCAGATTTTTTTTCATCAAATTCCAAAAACATCCCAACTTGCAGAAGATAAGACCAAGAAAGAAAAATATGGTGCAATAAATTTTAATCTATCTATCTTTCTATATAAATAAAAATGAAAATGTTCGTTTGTTCAAAAGCTTAAATATCCGTAAGTTCTTCACCAATTTCTTTGAAAGTTTGACACAACATTGCACTCGAATACGCGTGTGTTTTTATATACCTGTATTATATAGTTGTCACCTGAGCTGATGGCATCAGCGCCACCACGTAAAAGCATCACGCGCTATTGTTTCACAATCTTTACAGACAAAATGAGCCACAGCAATGCGTGGCGGGGTACAGCTTGTAATTTTAATAAATTCATGTTATTTTATTTACCTCAGAATATACCAAAAAGCTTAATTCTGTTGATGAAAATATTGAGTAGAAATACTAATCATTCAGGCTTTCATAAAAAAATTTCGAAAGCTACTTATTGTCAAGTACTTTTCCTTGAACTGTAATTTTTTTGATAGCTCTATACTCAAATATTATTCATACCATAAAAAAATAAATTCGGGTGGTGTGATATCAAAAACAGCACATATTAAATAAAGGTATAAAGTTTTGGAAAATCCATTAACAGTAAAAATAAAATATTTATTAAAAAAATTGTGAGGTTATATCAGGAATACTTTCTAAGGACCCCTTATGGAGAGAGAGAAAGAAAATTTTATTTGTTTTATGCTTACGGTTGAGATTTTCCAGTTGCACAGAGTTGTACGACTTTGCGGGTGAGTACAGTGGAGACATATCCATATAATTTAATATAGTGCATTGAAAGGACACTCGTAGAACTAAAGGTGTGAAGTATTCGGTAGCTTGATCGCAAGGCTACTTAGTAGCTGAGCTTAAGTTTCCTTTAATTCAGGATTGATCTTTGTAACACCTCCCCCCACTTTCTCCACCCACTCTTTGTCCCGTAAGATTAAAGCATTTTTTGGTTTTATTTCAATTTCATTAGTATATATTAATAAAAATTAATCACCTTTTACAAATTACAAGCATTTACATAAAACCATTTGTTTTGAGTTTTATTTTCAAAGGGGCTGTTTCACAACCTCTCAATAATTTTTATTTTATTTTATTATTTACGACCCGCCCCGTCTTCTCACGGGTGTAATGCCCTAATATGGCATCATGAGAGAATGCTCACCGTGTCACTGTTGTTATAATAGTGGCAAGGATGGCAGGACTATCAATTAAGTTGTTAATGAATCTATGAAACACAACCAGGTCTGAAATAATTCTCTTGTCAGACAGTGTTATTAGATGCGATTGATTCATCAAACTGACATAATTAATTAATCAATAGGAATTCCGAGCTTAAAATTTACGTACTTAAGAAATTTGTGATGAACTCTTTCTATATTATTGGAGTGAACTTTATATCTAGGGGACCAAATAGATGAATTATACTCCAATTGATTTCTGACTAATGAAATATAGAGGGTTCTCATACAATCTATGGACTTAAAATCAGTTAAAAGCCAAAGGAAGCCAAGCATCTTAAAAGCCTTATTAGTTATATAATTATAGTTATATATTATTAGTTATATAAGTTTTCATCGAATATTACACCCAAGTCACGAATTTGTGACTCTGGTATTAATTTAATATTATTTAATGTATATATTTATGTAAGAAATTATAACGAGTTTTGGAAAATCGTATTATTTGACATTTCTGAATGTTAAAAAATAAAGCCATTGTGCCATTCACACCATTGATGAAGCTGTTCTAAGTTAGTCTGTAACATTTGACAATCGTATACATTTCGTATTCTTTTATAAGTCGTAAGCAAATAGCAGAACTTTTACATCATCAAATTGGTCAACAATGTCATTGATGAATAATAAGAAAAATATTGGGCCGAGGTGGGACCCTTGTGGAACCCCACTTGTAGCCTCAAATATATAAGATTGTACAGAATTAATCTTTACACTAAGCACCCTATGGCTAATATAACTAACAATCCAACTTAATACTTTACCTTTGATGCCCAACAATCGAAGTTTATATATAAGTATGTGATGTCGAACCTTATCAAAAGCTTAAATAAAGTCAGTGTATATACTGTCCACTTGTTGTTTGAGACCCAGAGATTTAGATATGTAATTTTCATAAATCATTAAATAACTTACGGTAATTTGAAAATAAACCTGTGATGAAGCCATGTTGGTTAGGAACAATAATGTTGTTGATAGGTTTTACAATGATATCTAGGACTGATTTCTCAAAAACTTTCGGTAAAGCAGACATTATACAAATTGGTCTATAGTTTGATATATTGCTTTTATCGCATTTTTTATGAATAGGGGTTAAATAACTCTTTTTCCAGTAAGCTGGAAAAGACCCAGAACTTAAAGAATTGTTAAAAAGTTTATAAAGAGGATATATCAGACTACTAACACAGGTTTTGAAAAATATTGGAGGAATACCATACGGTCCAGCAAATTTATTGCTATCTAATTCTTTTATGACTTTTTCTATAGATTCTTTTTTGATGAAACATTGGCTTAGATTTAATAACTCTTCCACTGAAATATCGGGAATCGTATTGACACGAATATCGGTGTCGTAAACACTATTAAATGAATCAGCAAAGAGATTAACTATACCTTCGATCCTGTCGGCACATTTTTTTAAGTACATGTTATTGGGAAATCCACAATCATTTTTTTGTTGACTTTTAGAAAAACTCCATAATTTTTTTACATTTTTGTGTACCTCTTTTTCTATTAGGCTTACATAATCACTATAGCATTTTATTGATAATTCTTTACACTGCTTTCGTAATTTAGTAAAAGTTATGTAATCATTAGGATTTCTGATATATATTCTATGGATATGTTTTTTATAATTAACATATTTTTTTTAATTCCCTCGTAAACCATTTGGAATAGTTAGATGGTGTGAAGTTGACCCTAGGAACAAAGAGCTGTATCGAGTTATTTAAAATTGAGTAAAATTGTTCTAATTGATTATTTAAATTATTTTCGTCGTCTAAAATGACCAATCTACCGAGGTAAGGTACTCAATAATATTATTGTATTCAGCTTTCGAGGAAATACGATGTGGTAGTTAGGTTTGGAGATCTTCCAGACATATTTGCTATGATAATATCTAATGGTGGATTGTGTTTATCTAGAGGCAATAATAATTCGTCAGATTTCTCAACCATTCAGAAATCCTACGTATATCACAATGCATTATTGCGCTGCCACCCATCGTGTAACACCGTGCAAGAACACGGAGGCCTGTATCATTGCCCTTACACTGAAGCCTAACGTTAGATATTAGTTATGTCTGATATGTTATTGATTTTCAGCTTTACCCGAATATCGCTACAGCAATTACAAAGAACCAACATGGATTCATGAAAAACCGGTCTACAACATCTAACATGGCCCAATTTGTTAACTATTTGCACAGCAATATGGACCAAGAGAACAGGCCGATGCCATATACACCGATTTCTCAAAGGCCTTCGACCGCGTTATTCACTCAATTCTTTTAAATAAACTTACTCGTCTTGGAATACACGGTGACTTGTTTAGATGGATTAAGTCATACATTAGTAATTGTAGTCAAGTAATCCCAATTAATGGCGTTTTATACAAAATTATCAACGCAACCTCGGGCGTTCCCCAGGGTTCCCACATTGGTCCGCTTTTCTTAAATATATACTTAAACGACATAGACTCATGTTCCCAACACTCAAAATTTTTTATGTATGCAGATGATATGAAAATTTATGAAATGGTCAGCTCTCTATCGGAATGTAGAGAGCTACAAAGCGACTTAGATAGGCTCTGCAACTATTGCACAGCTAATTACTTAGACCTCAATGTTTCTAAATGCCACACCATGTTCTTCACTAGAAACAAGCATATAATTAACTTTCCCTATTCACTCTCCGATGAACCTGTGATCTCAAAAAACGAATATAAAGACCTCGGAGTCTACGCAGACAGTAAATTTATATGTAATACGCACATTGAATCAATCATTGCTAGATATTACAAAATGTTACGTTTCATAATGCGTCTGAGTAAATCATTTAAAAATCCACGTACGCTAGTTATGGTATATTCCTCACTAGTCAGGGGTACACTGGAAAACTCATCGCCTGTCTAGAATACCAAATACATTTATTATGTCAATAATATAGATTGCAAGCAAAATAAATGTATTAAGTACTTCGGTTATAACTACAACAATAATTATATCTGCACTCTCCAATACCTGAAATCCAGGCAGACGGTAGCTGACATGACATTTCTCCATAAAATAGTACACAACGAAATAGACTACCCAGAACTTCTATCCCAAATAAACTTTAACATCCCATCTAAAAGAACTCGCCACACCAACCTTTTTTACACAACTAGTAATAAAACAGACACTGCAGCCAATTCCCAATTTCTCGCATCCTTCAAAGTTTCAACTCAATTCAAACAAGCACAAATACCGATATATTTTTTGATTCTCTCCCTCTATTTATAAAAACTTTATTAACACACTGAATTTGCACACATAACACACACATTCACACACACATGCGCACGTATACACACACAAATACTCACACACACCTCTCTCCTTCCCTAACATACTGACTAACTTAACTTAAGTAAAATGTATAATATACCACAAATGTATATATGTCAACGACATGTCATTGGTATCAATTATTGTATTAACTTGTAAAACTTTGTAACTATTGTCCTCTATGTAATTATGTACTGTTTGTTTCTGCAAGAATTTTTTTTTCAATTAACCGACTCAGCAATTTGATCGTTGCTGATTCGGCTTTAAGGAACATTTTTCCTTTCTCTATTAACAACCGGCATCCGTCATAAAGGAAAGTCAGAACAAAATAATACGAAATCACAAAATATTTACGTTGTAGATCCTGGTATAATAGCCGCAACATGAAACAGAAAACCTAGACAAATAAAGCAGTAAAAATATCCCGCCGCTGAGCTGGGAAATCATATCTTGTCTTAGCAGAGCTTTGATTTTACTTCATTAAAGCTTAGGTACCAAGGAAAAAAGCGCTTTTCGTATTTAAAATTCAAGCGAGGTAAATAAAATAGTCAGACGTGATACCCGCGCTTACGTGGGGTGAAATGAATCTTATTCTTACGCCATTGAATTAAAATACAGTACAGATCGGTGCAGTCTGATGAGTCACTACTACAGATGAAGTAAAAAAATAAATTTAAAAAACACACTCCTCGCATGATACCTGGAAGTGATTTTAAAAAAGTGTTTCTTGGGTTTTATGCATTTTTTGTGTTTAAAAATTAAGTTATTTTACCCTAGAGTACGGCCACTGGTGATACTACAGCGATAGCGTGTCCTAGTAATTATGTATCCGAACAATTGATATCTTACAATCGTCAATGCGATAAGAAATCAGCTAAGCAGAAAACCATTAGATTATTTAAAAATTAATATTTTTTTTATAAATTATTTATTTATTATTTTTATTGCATTTAAACAATTGCTTGATTTACTTTATTGTTATAACATTTTTTTAAATATATATGTAAATAGTACTGGAAACGTTCTAGGGCAATTTATGAAATAAATTGTTTCTCCAATAAAGAGCTTTCCCATTTTGGGACAAGTATTTTGTCCGGTAGACCTTTCTAGTATCAAGTGCAACCTTTCTTATGTCGGAAATGGATCATATATACTATATGAGAAGAAAAAACTAATAGTTGGCTTCTCCTTTCAGGGATATAAGATGCAAAATCTATTATTTGTTTTGAAGAAAGAGTTGTAATCTTGTAATAATAATTATAATAACATGGCACTTCAAGTGCGCTTAACTACAACAAACTTAAAAACGGTAATTCAATATTAGTGGTCATGTTCTTAAAATTATTGCTATAGTGTGCCTTACCCAATACTGAGCTAATATTATAACACTAAAAATACTGTTTATACAAAGTGATGACAAAACTTAGAATAACAATAAGAGCAGGACAGGACAAAACAAGAATATTTAAACTAAAACATAATATAAAACGGGAGGCAGTTTGTGCTCAGAAATGAGGCTACCGAAACCAAACAATAACCGGAAGTTTTAGAATATTACTTATTATAAAATATTGAAAAGAAGTTGAGATTTATGAATGGTAAGAATTTTTTAATAATTTTGTTTTTAAAGCCCGTTTAAATTCAGCCAAATTCTGGAGATTAGTAAGAGCTGAGGGAAGTCTATTTCAGATGAGCGGGCCTGTTACACTAAAAGAGCGATCATAGTAAACGGCTCGATTTCACCTAGAAAGTTCTAACATCTAGATCTGCTGACCTTAGAGTAAGCTGTCTATTGCTCAAGTTTTCTCGGACACATGGTTCCGATATAAAGGCTGGCACCATTCCATGCAATACACATATAACTAACTAACTAACTAACTAACCATCACGCCGTTTCCCCGCAGGGGTAGGCAGAGAGGACGGACCGCCAAACAACTCGGTCTTGGCACACATTCCTTGCCTCATTCACATTCATACATCGTCTCATACATACTCTTCTATTGTTCTGACTCTTGACATGGCCCGACTCAAGTATCTGATTCACTGTCTTGCCATGTCTTCCTCGGGCATCCCCGACTTCTGCTACCATTCACATTTGCATCGTATATTCTCCTTACACTCCTTTCTTCGCTCATTCGCTCTACATGCCCAAACCATCTAAGCGTCCCTTTCTTGATCTTACTCATTACGCTTACATCAGCCTTGCACTCTTTGCGAATATCCACATTCCTCACACGATCATACATGGTTTTACCACACATACGCCTCAGGGATCTCATTTCAACAGCATTCAATCTACTTTCATCCTTTCTTTGCCAGTTCCATGCCTCACTTCCATTCATCAGGGTAGGTACCAGCACTCCATTGTGGACTGCTAACTTCGCTTCTTTGGACAATTTTTTGTTAGCGCCAACTGCGTTCAGTCCTTCATTAATGGAGTTACCTGCATTTACTCTTCTTTCAATATCTCTGTCAGCCTTCCCATCTCTCGTAAACATGCTTCCTAAATACACAAATTCATCCACCTGCTCCAAGTATTCCTCATTCACAGCTATATTGCACAATGTTTTCGTACTTTCTCTTTCAAACACCATTACTTTAGACTTACTTACATTCATCATTAACTCATTCTTCATGCATACTTCGTTCATCCTAGACACGAGAGACTGCAGATCATCCATACTATTAGCAATCAGCACCGCATCATCAGCGTACAACAGGCAACATACTTTCAGATTACTCAAATTCGCGCCCAATCCCACCTCTTTCAATTCTTGCATACAATTATCCATGTATAGATTGAATAACCACGGTGACATTACGCAGCCTTGTTTAACACCTTTTGTGATATCAAACCACCCCGTAAAACCACCGTTCACCCTAACACATGCAACGCTTCCCTCATATAGAGACGCAATTGCCTGAGTCAGATTCGCATTCACTCCATACTTGGACAACACCTTCCATAGCTTTTTCCTGTCGACTCGGTCGTATGCTTTTTATAGATCTACAAAGGCACAGAAAAGTTTCTGGTTTTTTGCCAGAAACTTCTCGGTGAGCATACGCAATGAGAAGATCTGGTCCATGCACCCCCTTCCACTCATAAAAACACCTTGCACATCCCATATTTTATCGTTTGTTTCCTTTCTTACCCTTTCAATCAAAATTCTACCATGCAGCTTGCCAACTGAACTTAGCAGGCTAATAGCCCTATGATTCCCACATTACATACGTGACCCTTTACCTTTGTATAATGGCATGATCACTGCCCTTCTCCAATCTAAAGGCGTGTAACCTTCCTTTAAACATTGGTGAAAAGATTGCACAACCATGTGAGAATTATACGGCTGCCTCCTTTAAAATATTCAGCAGCAATATTGTCGAAACCGACAGCCTTACCATTCTTCATACACTCAATTGATCTTTCTATCTCATCCATGCTAATTTCGGTAACATTCAGTCCATCATCATTCATATCTGATTCGCCGCTAGAATCAATGTCACTCACTTCGCTTTCAAAGACTTCCTCGAAATACAGCATCCATCTCTCTTTTATTTTTTCCTCATTCATACACATATAAACTTGGATAAATGTATCTATTTTTCATTATTAGACGTTATCTTAGCACTAAAGGGAGATGTGGGATTGGAGTCAATATTATGTGTTCTTTTTTTAAATAAAAAAACAATACGATATACTACAAAGTAGGAATAAGTAGCAGTGCAAGAGTAATTTTAAGAAAATGACAACTTAATACTAAATCATTATTTTAAAGTTATTAGTAAAGCTCAGTTTAAATGTAATATCACAAAAATGCGCTATACAAATATTTTATAACAATTATTAATTGCACTTTATCTGTCCGGAGGCCGAAAAATGTAATCTAATGTATAAAATTAGATATCTGCATTTATTTATCTGATTCATTATAAAGCATCACCTCAGCACTGGAATTATTATTTGCTCCGCTTTGCCACTGTTGCAAATAAATTGAAACAGTAACAGTAGAAAGGTAGGTAGACACAATTTTTAAATTGTCAATTTAATCTAAACAGTTAAATCAATTAAAATAAATAATTAACTATAGATATAAATAAGAATTTTTTTTTTTTTTGATAGAATCCTCTTTCACCTTCCTAAAAATACTGCAACACGTTTTAACTTTCTTTAATAATAATACCAAAGATATTAGAAGAACGAGATGTGCTATGAGCAGTTCATACTGTGTGGAATTGTTTTGCCCAGTGTCGCCGGTTTTGTTCACCAATACTACTGCACATCTTCGCTTACGCTAAGGTATCCGCCCCTTTTCGAACTCACACAAAAAACGTATCGTTTCAGTTGGCACTAATACATAGAACAGATTTCTGTGCGTACACGTCCCGATAGAATTGGCGATTAGCAATACATACAAATGAAGTCTAATAGGGATGGCAATAATACAAAATCGCAATGTCGATATTTAAATGAAAAAAATTTTCAAGTTAAAAATTTTATTTGATGAAAAGTTCATATTCTCACAACAGATAAATCGGAATAAGTGCGATACATAACAATCCTCATCATTTTTTTTGCATCTAATCTATAATTAAATTTTGTCTGTACAGTTTTTTGGTTTTGTTCAACAATTTAATCACAATTATACTCACAATGTGTTTTTGTTGTTGTGAAAATCCACAAAATGAGATTCTCAGTGTTTACCTAATGTTAGTTTATTTTGTATTTGAGTACTTCACAAGAGTCCCATCTGCTCCCAACCATCTGTGGCTAGTGAGCCTAGGGCTTCCGCAATTGGGGTATGTTGTGAAACTTCAGGTGATGGGGTGGGGAAGAAGCTGAGTAAAAGGAAGGTGGGGAAGTACCCGGTTATTCAGATCTAGTCGCCAAACACGGCTTATCCATTCAAATCATTGTTTCTATTCTCAATGGTGGTTTTTAACCAGGATTATACTGAATATATTTACATTTCTGTTTCACAGTTAATAATTTTACAATAATATTGACAAGTATTTAGGGCAACGCTATGTGCTCTACCCGTGTTAGGGCCTTTATTACGCGATTTCATATTTTGTTTCAAGAACTATTTATTACCCGTGTTTTACAGGTAGTTTTTTTTTTAAATAAGATGTAAACAGTTGTTTTCCTCCTCTTTTGAATGTCAAGTGTGTTCAACAATTTCAACAAATCAACAAAAATATATTCACATATATATGTACGAGAGGTATTTCATTTAAATAACAAATATTTTTTAAATATATATTATTGACCGGTAAAGTGGAGATATTTGTTTAGTGCTTGTCGCTTCGACAATTTTGGTGTTACGTTTTTAACTAAGTAATGTAAACGGATATCAAGGTATTTTTCCAAAACGGCTTTAGCGAGTTGAACTAAATGATTGTCCATTGGTGATTGGTCATATTGATGAAAATAAATATTTTCAAATACTTTCATTCCAACAAAATGTCTTAAGGCTTTGTTTACTAGTTCCTGTTTAATATTATATTTTGATTTAATTTTCAGTTTATTTTCATCTACAATTGCGTTCTTTATTATCACTTCCATTGTTTTGCAAATGTTTATAACATCAATGGAAGGGAAAAAAAGGCCACCTTTATCTTTTAACTTTATAAATCCATGATGACTTGTAATTTCGTTTGCAATCAATGCACCGACACAAGTATCACATTTTAATTTTTCACATAGAAAACGAACAACAAAGCCAGCTATTTATGCTATCACCTGAGAACTAAATTGTGAAGTATCTCGTACCAGAAAATCAACTTCATCATCAAACAATGCCTCTTCGTGGAGTAATTGTACTTCGTCATCAAAATTCTCTAAGAGATTTGTTCTATCAGTGGAGATATTAATTTTTTCAACAGCAGACGAGCAACACAATAAAGATATCTCTTCCAATGATTTACAATTTCCTGTTTGGAAATCTCTCAGTTCTGACTTCACAAGAAGTTTTTTGTAAATTGCTTGGAATTGCCGAGGCGTCGGGTTTGTATTACACCCCCCGTGGGCACGTATATGGCCAAACATCAGTTCAATATGATCTTGGCTCAATTTGTATGTTGGAAGATATTGCAAATTTTTCTCCTTTTCGATGAGTCTTAGATATAGCTCTTTCAGACTTTTGATACATATTAAGAAACCTAAAAACCCTCTCTTTCTACTAGAATTTATCACCGTAGATCCGTCAAAAAGAGTTAGAGATTTAATATATATTTCTGCATTCACCAAAAATTCAAAAAAATAATGTTTATTAAACATATTTAGTGGCTTTTTGAAATGAAGTTGACTCATGTTGCGCGAATTAAGAAAGTCGAATAGATTGTTGATAGTTCTTAAAAATTCAACGGTACCTTCAACGTCTTGAAAGTCACAATTGTTTAGACCCGTACAAAATGTTAGAGCATCTGCGACACTGTTGCTGAACAATTGAGAAGCCAACTTAACTTTCATTTTTTGATTTTAAAAAAAAATGTGACCATGTCTAACTTTGTTAGCCAAATGAAGGTGTTCTTTTTCCTGTAGCTTATTTAAATGTTGTAAATGAGACCACTTAATAGACCTGTTGTGACAATCTTTAAATACTCCAATTGCTTCAAACGCATTTCGAACTAATTTTAGCATGTGACATGCATCAAAAAAAACATAAACAGGCTGTTTTGAAACAGGGTGATCAAAGCTAGTTGTCATTTCACCAGTATCTAATAAACACCCTAGCTGTTTTGCCATTGTAGTATTGGCTGGGCATCCATCAAAAGTCAATGATACTATTTGGACTCCTGATGTATGGACCAGTTCTAAGCACTGCTTAACTAAATTAGCCCGCTGCTCACCTGATACACCGTTAACTAAAAAATACCCAACTGGAAGTTTCCAGGCACCATTGATTGCAAAAAAAACTAAGGCGTCTTTGGCCTCAGGTAGATAATCTCCGTCTGTTTTTCCGATATCTACATATCTATGCATCTGTGTACCATCCCACTCTGAATGTTGCCTAATAGCCATCTCATCCATTACCAAATTGCATACAATATTATAGTCGGTAGATTTAACTTTTGCCTTTAGTGCGTTGAGAGACTCTCTTGTAAAGCCTGGACGTGCATCTACAGACATGTACCACCGTTTTATAGTACGTGTATGAGGCAAACATGTCTCGAACTTTTTTCTGACATATTCATATGCCTTTGGCGAATAAAAGTGAAGGGTTAACTTAAACGTTTTGAGTCCGGCAGTATATTTTGTTTTAATCGTACGTCCTGATGTTAGCCTTGTGTTACACCGAGTCATTAGGTCTCTGACTCCAACGTCGGAGCTTTCTATCAACGATTGTTGATCTGCATTAACCAATTTTCTTTCTTTTAATGCATTCATGACATCTGTCATTGACATCAGTTTATTTTTATATCGCCTCTTGGTTGCTTGAAGACGTTTTATATGCAATTTTTGAGATCCAATTATACTTTTATATTTTTCAATCAATAACAGCAACTTTTTTTCTCGAGATGAATCAATTGTTGATGCTTGTCCTGCAGTTGTAATGTGCGAAGATGGTGTTTGCGCTGCAGCTGTAGTGAGCGAAGTAGATGTTGTGGGTTCACTTGAAAGCTGTAACTAATCAAAATTAATGGTTAAAAAGGCAGAACTTGTGCAAACATGGGGGAAAATATGTATTCTTCTTGAATATGCTTTGTAAAAACTAAATAGAAAACATACCGAATCACATGTAATAGGCAGTTTGAATGAATCTTCAATTGTTGATGTTTGTCCTGCGGCTATAATGAGCGAAGTTGGTATTTGCGATGCAGCGGTAGTGAGCGAAGTAGATGATGTGGGTTCACTTAAGAGCTGTAACTAACCAAAATTACTGGTTAAAAGGGCAGAAAGTTGTGCAAACGGAGAAAAAATATTTATTCTTCTTAAATATGCTTTGTAAAAACTAAATAGAAAACACACCGAATCATAAATAAGTGGCAGTTTAAATGTAGGAACAGCCCACGCAAAAAGGGTCCGAATTTTTGTTGCTGGCTTAAAATCATTTTGGCCAAAGTGAGACGAGCAAATGATGCTACGGGGAGTCGGAAACCAGTTTTCCTTTCTCCCCGTTGCGTCAATCCATTTTTCTTTAATTTTTCCGTTCTTCGGAAATCTGAAACAATTAAAATACTATATGTTACAATATCTAAAAACGGATGTAAATTATACTTTACCTAAGATAAATAAATTATCACGCTTTTTTGTTATGCTTCTCCTTTTCCGCGAACCCCCCCCCTCTCATCCCTCTGTCACCCCTGCCAACCCTCTTCTTCGTTTACCCCCCAACTCAAATAACCCTCCCCTATCGGATCCCTCTTCCCGGATTCTCTTTCCCTTCTCCTTCCTTTCCTGTCGTTAAACTATATGAAATACAAACATTTTTCAAACTGATAATGCGCCAAAAAATATACATATTTCATAACGCCAGAGCTCACCATTATATTTATAGAAAACTTCACGGGCATGCCCATAACTATACAACAAAATTTCATCCCAATCGGATGAATGGTATAGGAAATAATTTCATAATGCTACAGCTCACCATTGTACTCGTATATAGAAACCTCCGCGGGCTCGGGTACAAAAAATCACCAAAGTTTCATTGAAAATCAGATAAATGATACAGGAACGCATGCGAAACAAACAAAGAAACATTAATTTTAATAAGTAAAGATTTTAAAAGAAAATCATTGCATTTGTTTCTACCACCAATCAGCATCTACCATAATAATTATCTACAAAAAAATTCAAAAGAAATAATAAGTTTCTATGTATTTTTATATGGCCCTGCTAATGTTACGAAAAATCGATAGTCGGTATTTAAAAACAAATTGGCGTCCCCATCACTAGCCTCTAGTGGCGGCGATGTTCGCTTCGCTCGGGGCCTTACGTCAATAAAAACTTTGAATAATAATCAAAAATTGATAAAGTACTTTAATTTTGTACTTACCGGTGAAATGAAATTCCATTCATCTTAAAGTTAACATTACTTGTCATGTTTTTGCATAGTTCCACTGAACAAGACGGCATTTTGAATAAAACGGGCACAAACTGTACACGGTTACGACATCAAATCAACTAAATGAACGAATTCTTCCCGTATTCAAAGTACCCTAATTAGGTAGTACTCCGCCTACGGTCCGGCGGCCAACATAGCATATCTCGTTCTTCTAATATCTTTGAATAATACCAATACTTACTCAATTGATTTATATATATTCTATATTCTGTTATGTAGCGATTTTATACAAAGAGGATGTTCGAACTCGCGCGTGCATTCCTTCAACAAGAATGCGCAGACGCGGGGGAGTTGCGCAAACGGGCGACGCGGGGACTCAAAAAGGGTTAAATGAAACTTTATTGAATGATATACCAATAATACACCATTTATTTGATGGATGATAAATTTCCCATTTTGCCCATTGTGAACCAGGTTAAACCACGTTACTGATGTATTAAGAGATTACCATCGAGCTACCGAGACAGCATCGTGGAGTGCTGGAATTTGGTCTCTCTAGGCAAATGTTAGTGAATGTCAATAAAAGATTCCTGTATGTAATGTAATCCTATACGTATTACTGGACTCCTTTGCGTATTACTGGCGCCCATACATTGGGAAAAATCACCTCAGGATCGCATTACAAATATATATAACTAAAATCGAAAGCAAAGCAAGTGCCAGGCCGAGACAATGCATTCGGCCGAGTGCCCATCTGATGTGTTCAGTACAGTAAATACTCGTCTAGTAACGGACGAGTGATCCAGGCAAGACAGTGGATAAAAGTAAGGCCTAATGACTCGGTCGAGTAAGAACCTCCTCCACCTGCATAATCAACTTGGCGCTTCATTCACCCTCCACTAGGCGAAAAAATCTAAATTTAGAGTGTATGACGTTTGTTGCAGTAAAACACTCCAGAACTTTAAACTAATCACAATGAACTGACTCGCCCACTGTTTATTTTACATGTGATCCCCTCTACTCTCCAATATGCTGCTCGGCCGAGTAACAAAATGAATGACTTGGCCGATCACTCGGCAGGTATAATTCGACTTGAATTATACCTGCCGAGTTGAACACCGAACTACAGAAAATTTAGAGATTGAACCAGTCTTGTCTGCATTGAGTAAGATTATTCAAAAATAATTGAAATTATAATAACGGTCATGAAAATCGTCATAGTCATCGTCATCATCATCGTCATCGTCATCGTCATCGTCATCGTCATCGTCATCGTCATCGTCATCGTCATCGTCATCGTCATCGTCATCGTCATCGTCATCGTCATCGTCATCGTCATCGTCATCGTCATCGTCATCGGCATCGTCATCGTCATCGTCATCGTTATCGCTTTTTTTTTATCATTATCATTAACGCTATTGCTATCGTTTTTGGGTGGGACAGATTTATTATTATTATTGTCACAACGTAAGTTTATTATAATTTTAAAAATCTAACACTTTACTAGCCAAACTCTATGCTATCCTAGTAATTAATCAGTTACTAGATACACTAAGCACATACATATTTGTGGAATTGTTAGATGCTAGTTACAAAAAAGGAGCAGTGTAGTTTATCATTTCCCGCCAGGAGCGCTATCATTTCCGTGACGTAAATTGTAGCCGGAGTGATGTATGGCAGAGTAACGCATTAGGAATCCCAAATATGACCCCTTTGAATGAAGTCCGACGGAGACTGCTTTTTTGATGCTTTTAAAATATGTATATCTTTATGGAATTAAATATCGGTTAACAAAAACAAATTTAAAAAAATATAATTCCGTGTCTGGTATACAAATAAATAAGTGACATTTTTATCCGACAACGCTTTCAACAAATTTTAACAAGTTACAACAACCTTTTTTACTATTGAACCATGTAAATATATAAAATAAATGAAGTGGAGTTTAAGGGCCCGCTTTCCGCGTAAAGAATTTAGATTTGGGCAACACCTACAAAATTTAGTGTTAAAAGAATCCGACAGAGGTGTCTGAATTCGTATTAGGAATAATTTTGGGGATTATGAAATTAAATTACCGACATCTATTGCAATTTTAGAAAAACAGAACCATTTTTAGTTAGCACCGACCTTAGAGTAATAATGCACCGACCAAATGAGAACGAAGTCGATATGAAGATGGTTCTCAAAATATGGGTTTTATTACGGATTTAATTAAATTTTTTTTTTTAATTTTACAAAAAACATTTACGAAAGTTATTTGTATAGGTATAAAAATTACTTTACTTTACTAAAATACTATTCTCACTTTTATAAAAGTAATTTATAACTTTTATAAAATCAATAAATATATTTTTACATCAATAAGGTTTTAAACTTTTTTACTCGAAAACTATCTTAAAACGTTGGAATTCCAAAAAAAGTTTTTTTTTCTTTTTTACTTGTACTATCAATTAGAATCACCTCCCGAAGTTTGTGCACTTTACCCCCGACATCTTGTATAATATGCGCAATATAATATTTATACAAGTGTAATATCTACTTTTGTACATTTATATAAATTATATACACGTTTACATTTTTATGCTCATCAAATTTATTATATTATAAAGATAGATAGAAAGATCCTTAGTGCTTCCTGAGGACTTACAAATCAGAAGACTTTTTTGTAATTATTTATTTATTCATTTAAACAATTCAATAATTATAAAGAGTAATAAAACATGTAAGCAACATAAAATTACATTCTAAAATGTGAAAGGGGCTCTATTTATTTACATTTTTATGAAATTACTACTTTTAATAGTTTAAGCTTTCAGTGAACTTTCAATTTTATTTTTAACTTCTCTAAATATTATTTGTTTAAATTGTCAAATATAATTTAATCACAAACACAAGATTCACTCAAAATGAAAGATTGGTGGTTCTGAAATGTTCCCATAAATACGGTGAAAGAACCCTAAACTATGAACTTATTGCCCTAAACATGCTTCGAGCGAAATGCGGATCTGGAAACCTTATCGTCAATCTGAGCAAAACATACCATGAACGTCAATATAGCAACAGCCTTTGTTCTGCTGCAGTTTCATTAAATGCCGAGAGATCCGTTTACAGTCTCCAAAAAGCAATACTGGGGCACAACCCTAGAAGCCAAGCTAAATGATTGGAATACAGAAAGATAAAAACACACCATTGTCAAAAACATCTTGGCCGTAAATGATTAAATAAAATTAGATTTATTCAGGAAGGCAAGCATTACGGTGATCGATGTTAAAAATCTAACATAGCCCTAGAATAACTCCAGTATCTTTAAGAAACCTTTCTCTTAAAGCTCAGAAAAAAACTTTCCATGACAGTTAGATATACCACTCTACAACAAGGCCGCGTACGGTAAAACTGTAAAAAAAAATAAAGTAATAAATAACAAAATAAATATTTCACAACACAATAATTTCATCGAAAATCTTAAATCCGTTTCACCTTTCTACATTTTCTATATTCTCCTTAAGAGTATAATCCTTAGATAATGCCTTTTCAAATTATTCGTGGAAGCTAGAAAAAAAATAAAATCATTGATTATAACTGCACTTCAAGTGACCTTTTAAATAACAGTAAAGGGCTCAAATGATTTTATTGTTACGTCCGTGCCTTTGCATCTTTACAAGACTTGGGCAAAACATTCTGTAGCAGAGTATAGATTTCACATCTGAAACATAATTAAAGAGTTTATTGAAAATAGAACACCAAGGTACGGTTAGTCAAAAAACGTACAATAAAGTTAATTCTGGGAAGAAATTGTACAGTTGACATTCAGGACAGGTTCACTCCCTCCTCCTCAAAAAAGACCCTCTATACAGCATTCTCAAAGATGACACAGGCTCTGAGAGAAATTATTTTCTTCAGGGCCTCCTTCCGACATAAAAAATAACATCACTGAACTAAATTATATTATTGTAGAAAGCAATCACTTTGTGGTTTGACATATTTAATAAAATAAAATACTTTTTTGTTTTAAAACCACGATATTTATTAATTTAAGAACCGACCGGTTTCGCTTTACTTAAGCATCATCAGGGTACAAATTAATACTAAACAAGAAGTACATAATGTGTGCATATATATAACAAAATATAGAGGGAGACAACATGATACAAATATATTATAGAGGGAGACAACATGATACAAATATAAGCAACACAAAGACGGTCATAAAATACATTAACATAAGTGTACAAGTAATGGAAAACCGCTAGATAATTATGTAGACTAATGGGTTATACGAATAAATCGGGAAAAACAAAACATCAATAAAACCTCAATAATAACGGTTTTTCCGAATTTGCAAATCATTTGATCGATAAAGATCATACATTCTGTCATAGAACCGGTGCTAACATCTTACATAAAAACGGGCATGGTAACAGACTAAACAATTTAGAGGCACTAGAAATTAAAAAAGCTGTAAAAACCAAAAGTCAGATACTTAATAATCAATTAGACATATCAAGTAGTCCAATATTAAGTCTGTTTCCAATAAACCCATAAAAAATTCCCAGTTCTCCTTACCTCCTTACCACTTTGCCAGTTGATGTTTTGTTTCTCCCGATTTATTCGTATAACCCATTAGTCTACATAATTATCTAGCGGTTTTTCCATTACTTGTGCACTTATGTTAATGTATTTTATGACCGTCTTTGTGTTGCTTATTGTTAAAACATACAATGTAATACATTATTTTCTATAATAATAATGTTAGTTTAAAAGTTGGCAACATCTTGTGTATGGCAACCCTTTTGGATTTCGTTTCTTTTATCTATGCTCTGTACACTGCTGTCATCCTTCTTGTAATACGTACATCGTCAATAAAACCAGTTATTAAAAAGTGTTATATGTTTTAATTTAATAAACACAAAAGATTACAACAGGTTATGGGCCCAGATCACCACAGGCCACATACCTATCAAAAATAAAAGTACAGTGAAGTGACTAGTTGAAAACAATTACCGGAGAAACGCAAATAAACCTCACACCGTGTTGGCGTTGGAGGTTAAGTTGCCGGGAAGGAGAAAAATACTTGCTACATTCGGCTGCAAGGAAGGAAATACTAGTAAGAAAGGAATCGAAAGACACGATGGACGGAAATAATACAGTTATCAAACTGGAAGGAATAAAAAACTGGAATGTTTGGAAGTTTCAAACAATGGTGTTGTTACGGGGTCAAAATTTAATTAATGTCGTTGAAGGCGTAAAAGGGCAAGGCTCCGAGGAACAGAAAGCATGGGAGACACAAGATGCTAAGGCTCAAACAATGTTAGTGACCAGGATGACCGAGGAAGTGATGTTACATATATTATCTTGCACTACTGCTGCAGAGATGTGGCGAAAGTTAACGAGCATTTTTGAACAAAAAAGTGAAACAAGTATTCACATAATCCAGCAAAGATTCTTCCAATATAAATATGAAGAAGGAATGGAGATGTCAGTCTTCCTGTCAAAAATACAGGAGTTACAAAATCAACTCAAACAAATGGGTGAAGAAATTTCGGAAAAATTCATAATTACGAAGGTATTGATGTCATTGCCAGATATTTACAAACACTTCATATCAGCATGGGAGTCTGCGCCAGATAACAAACAAACCTATGATAACCTTGTCGCTCGTTTGTTAGTGGAAGAGGAGAGAGTAAGGGAAAAGGCTGAACTCGCATCGCCGTCATCTGCGTTTATGGTAAAGAAAACTGCTCCAATTAAAAGAAATATAAAGTGTTTCAAATGTAATAAGATGGGACATTATCAATCTGAGTGTATGAGTCATGTGAATAATAACCATCGTAACTTTCCAAACAAAAGTGAAAAAAAGTGTTTTTATTGCAACAAAATTGGGCACATCAAGAGTGAGTGCTGGCATAAGAAAGGAAAGGAGAAAAATGCGTTTGTAGTACAACAAATACCTAAAGAACTGTATCAACAGTCTAAGTGGTTGGTGGACACAGGAGCCAGCGAACATATGTGTCAAGACAAAAATCTATTTTCGACATTTTCACCAGAAGTGTCACAAAAGTCTGTGATAATAGGTGATGGTACTCAAATAAGTGTTATTGGTTGCGGACAAGTGGAACTAGAAGTATTCAATGGACACCGGTGGGTCGAGACAACCATATATAATGTACTGTGTGTGCCAGACTTAAAAATAAACTTGTTCTCTGTAAATTGTGCGGCTGACAAAGGTTATGTCATGTTGACAGATCAAAACATT
The DNA here is from genome assembly GCA_026573805.1 of Hesperophylax magnus. Taxonomy (NCBI): domain Eukaryota; kingdom Metazoa; phylum Arthropoda; class Insecta; order Trichoptera; family Limnephilidae; genus Hesperophylax; species Hesperophylax magnus. The sequence goes on from JAIUSX010000014.1 coordinate 18,532,777, forward strand.
TGCAAATTTTCCAAGAATAATAAAGTATGTGCGGTAGCAAATCGTGTTGGAAATATGTATATTATGGATGTTCGTTATAAATATAAAAACTGCTTTGCAAATGTAACTACAGTTAAATCAAGTTTGAGTGAGTGGCATGAGAAACTTGTACACCAGAATATACAGCAGGTGAAAGACGTGTTAGAGAACAATAATATTAAAGTCTCAAGTAATTCTCTTCAGAAGTGTCAAGGCTGCTTACAGGGTAAATCACACCGGCTGCCCTTTATGAACTCTGAGACAAAAGCTGTCAAAACATGTGAACTGATACATGCCGATGTTTGCGGGCCGATGGAGGCAGTATCTGTCGGCGGGGCGAGGTACTTCTTGATTTTAAAAGATGATTACTCTTGCTATAGAACTGTATATTTTATTAAAAAGAAGGACGAAGTGATTAATTATATTAAAGATTTTGTAAACAAAGCTGAAAATGTTACGGGTAACAAAATAATCACTTTTAGAAGTGACAACGGCTTAGAATTCATTAATAAGGCTGTGTCAACTTTGTTCTCAAACCGGGGTATAGTACACCAAACTTCTGTACCATACACGCCACAACAGAATGGCAAGGCGGAACGGGAGATAAGAACCTTAACAGAAGCAGCAAGGTCAATGCTGTGTGCAAAGAACCTTCAAAAAAAATTATGGGCAGAAGCAGTCAACACTGCAGCCTATGTTCTCAACAGAACCAGTAGAAGTAATGAACCAGGAAAAACACCCTATGAATTATGGACAGACAAACATTTTGATCTCAGTAACCTACATATCTTTGGTACGCCCGTAGCTGTTCATATTCCAAAAGAAAAACGAAGAAAATGGGATTCTAAAGGAGAAAATGGAATCTTGGTAGGGTACGGAGAAAATGTGAAAGGGTATAGAATTTTTTATCCTGATAAAAATGATGTTCTAATAAAGAGGGATGTCATTTTTCTGGAACCTGTTATTGGGAAATGTAATAGCTTAAACCTAGAGTCTGTAACAGAAGAATACAACGATGAAACTGACAATAACCAGCAAGAGTTAGTAGAAGATGTTGTGAGTGATCCAAACATTACAAATCAGATGTCAGATGATGAGCAGCACAGCTTATATGAACCTGAAGAAACAAGTGATGAAGATAGTGAACGCGATAGTGATAGTAAATTACAGCCAGCTTCTCTTCGTCAAACCAAACGTGTCAGAAAGGCGCCACAATTCTATACTTGCCAAAATGTGTACACTGCAGAGACAGAACCAGGCACCTATAAGGAAGCTATGCAGAGGAGTGATGCCTGTCAGTGGGAAGAAGCTGTAAAACAAGAACTGGATACTCTCAAAGAAAATAATACTTGGACAGTTTGCGCTGTACCTGAAAAACAAAACATTATTAGTAGTAAGTGGGTATTCAAAATAAAGAAAGTTGATAATATTATTCAATATAAAGCAAGATTGGTTGCCAGAGGTTTTGAACAGAATGATACAAAAGATTTATATGAAATTTACTCACCTGTTGCCAAATTGTCAACATTTAGATTATTTGTTTCAGTTGCTACAAAATTAAAACTATCAATACATCAGATGGATGTCACTGGGGCTTTTTTATATGGGGATATAAAGGAAACTGTGTTTATTAAATTACCGGAAGGGGCATATAATGGTTGTGATAATATTGTAAAACTAAATAAATCATTGTATGGGCTAAAAAAATCCCCTAAATATTGGAATGAAAAATTTAACCATGTAATAAGTAAAGCAGGCTATGTAAAGTCAAAGAATGATCCTTGTTTGTTTACTAAATGTAATGGAGAAAACCAAACTTATGTCTTACTTTACGTCGATGACCTCTTGATGTTTAGTAATAATGAACAGGAATTAAGTGATCTTAAATTAAAATTACACAATGCGTTTAAGATGAAAGATTTGGGACTAATTTCAAATTTTCTTGGTATCAGTGTTAAACAGAATTTGAAAGATGGTGTAACTGAATTATGTCAAAGATCTTATTTAGAAAATGTATTAAAAAGATTTAACATGGATAATTGCAAACCCATGTATACCCCTATTGATCAAAATTTTAATGTAAAAATCTTAGAATCCAAAGAATGTAAGTCTGACAAGGATATTGAAAATACTTGTAGGAAAATTATTGGAAGTTTAATGTATGCAGTCTCAGGCACTAGGCCAGACCTCTGTGTAGCTGTATCTATATTAAGTAGGTACCAAAATAATGCAAGTGATGTTTTGTTGACTCATTTAAAAAGAATTTTAAGATATATAAAATATACTCTAGATTATAAGCTGATTTTCAAATGTAATGATGATGGACTTGTTGGGCATTGTGATGCAGATTGGGGTGGTGACACACGAGATAGAAAGTCTACCACTGGCTACTGTTTCAAGTTCTCCAATTGTATTATATCGTGGTGTTCTAAGAAACAGTGTTCCGTAAGCTTATCATCAACCGAGGCAGAATATGTTGCAGTCAGTATGGCGGCTAGTGAATCTTGTTGGCTGTCAAGTTTATTGAAAGACTTTAATAACATAAATGTTTGTCCTGTACCTATATACTGTGATAACCAGTCTGCCATAATGGTTGCAAATACTGATAATATTAAAAGACTAAAACATATTGATATACGTTATCATTTTGTCAAAGATTTAATTAAGGAATGTAAGATATGTTTAGTGTATGTTAAGACTGAGGATCAAATAGCTGATATGTTTACTAAGTCATTAAACAAAAACCTATTGTTTAAATTTATTACTCAATGTGGCCTAATGTAAAATCTCTCAGTTATAACATAGGTGGTTAAAAGTTATAGATATAGATAATGTAAGAATGTGTTACATTGAGTGGGGGTGTTAAAACATACAATGTAATACATTATTTTCTATAATAATAATGTTAGTTTAAAAGTTGGCAACATCTTGTGTATGGCAACCCTTTTGGATTTCGTTTCTTTTATCTATGCTCTGTACACTGCTGTCATCCTTCTTGTAATACGTACATCGTCAATAAAACCAGTTATTAAAAAGTGTTATATGTTTTAATTTAATAAACACAAAAGATTACAACACTTATATTTGTATCATGTTGTCTCCCTCTATATTTTGTTATATATATGCACACATTATGTACTTTTTGTTTAGTATTAATTTGTACCCTGATGATGCTTAAGTAAAGCGAAACCGGTCGGTTCTTAAATTAATAAATATCGTGGTTTTAAAACAAAAAAGTATTTTATTTTATTTAATTATATTCCCCACAGTTTCAGAACTTTCGATAGCTTTTTTCGCTGGCCCGTTCATTATTTTTCTGGATTCCAAGTTCGAGTATTGTTATTTGAAACAGGTGGCCCATATTATTATTACATATTATATTATATTTCGGACATCGTTGCATTGTGAATCATTAGAGCAGATCTTAGAGTAATATTACTCTAAGGAGCAGATGTAAAGTGACGTGTGTATTTGTGTACGTAGAAAGTTAATTCGCAAATAAATCACGATCGTATAGGAACAAGAAAAGAGACAAGACAACAAGAAAATTAAATTAATAAAAATTTACCCCGTAATTTCTAATGCATTGGAATTAGTTTTATTTCCCAAAGTACCTATTCTGAAAAAAAAATAATAACTTTTTACTACACAATACATAAATAAAAATATGAATTATTAATTTTTATAGTAAATTATCGTTTATAATAAATATAAGCTTATAAATCAAAAATTGTATTTTTTTCTTCTCACCTATTAGATAGGATATAATTTTATGAGATAACATTTTTTCTTTGAAATACGGGATATCTTTCGTGTATTTCCCATCTTTGAAAAAACAATATTTATTAACTCATAAACTTTACACGCGTAAAAATTATCTTTATAAATTCATATATTTGCACGTAATCGCACGTCTGTAGATCATAGAACGATGAACGACACGTCTGCCCCCAAAGCCCTCGAGTTGGCGAATGAACTTCTCAAAGAAAGATAGTTTAATCTGCAAGTCGGAGCGAGCGCGCTATAATAAATATGATTTAAAAGCAATAGGCGTAAGCGACAGTTGTGAAAATGTTTAATAAATCACGGCGTATTTCAAAAATAGCAAAAATTACTTATGGGGTCTATTGAGTAGCATTAAAAGAAGCATTGTGATTTTTTTCATACATATAACTTGTAAAATAACAGAAATAAACGTGTTAATAATATTTTTCGGAGCATACTTTGCGATTTATTTCTATCGAGGGAATTTCAAATAATTACCGTTTCGGCTTTTGGAACAAATAGATACTATCTTAAAGAATAACATATATTTTTTTAAGAGCTTAAAAACTTCAAAATTTTAAGGAAAGTATGTCGGAAATTGGATGAAATTCGAATAGTGGGCCCTTAAGAATGCATTTTTCAAAACTTGGATGGAATTGACGATGCTACAGAAAAATAGTTGATTTAACCCTAAAATTTTAAACAGAAAAACCTGTGAGCATTTCTATGATTCTAAAGCTTACCGTTAGTGAGTATTTGCTTAGACAAACAACATGATGCTTTGCTAGGAAAGAAAACTATTTAGGATGGGTTGTTTCGGATAATTTGAACAATTCATCATATTTCAATGTTTATTTTCGGGTTCTGTGAAAATCATATTCAAGTTCTGTTATTATATCATTGTAGGCTAGTTGCTTGACAAAACTGAAATAAAATAGAACTTGAAAAAATCTTTCACAGAACTTGAAAATGAACGTTGAAATTTGATGAATTGTTCAAATTCTCCGAAACAACCCGTCCTAAGTTTGTTTCTATAAAAAAAAACCTTCAGCAATGGAACAGTATTTTTGGATCATTTTCCAAATATTTTCCTTCGACAATTAATAACTGTCTATGTATTTAAAAATAAGAGGAATAATAAATAAATAGCCTTTTGAGAAAAAAACCCCATCCTTTTTAGTCATGGTTCTTATTTAGTAGTTTATCCGTATAAACCGAACATAATTAGAGTTTAGATACCTTCCTGGTATAATGTATGTGTTAATTTAATTCACTCGGATTTTCCCAGGTTGTTGTTTTAGTTATAGAACTGTATGAGAAAGAACGACATGAAGTACGGCTCCTCGTACGTGTACCGCTCTCACCTCCGACTAATGAAATTTTACACTTTGTTTTGTGCAATTTTTTTTCTGCACAAGAACTAAAATATCAGCTAAAAGAACAATCTGAATTTCTAAATTAACATTTTTTTACCCTCCAGTGGTTTCTACATACGTTTTAGTTCGATATACTATTTAAATTAAATTCTTAATTGAATGTGTTTTTGTGACGTTTACGGAATTCAGTTTCACGATACAAAATATGAGAATATCGGAAAGGAATCTAATATTAGTTTATGTGAATATAAATAATATGCATATTATTTAATCATTATTCCAGTTTCAACTAATTCCATTTATTAAGGTACAAAAACGTGGGCGTAGAGAATACAATATTCGACCACACCAGTTCAATTAAACGTGCTTTATTGTGATGTTAGATAGTTTTTATTATGAAACCATGAAAATTAATTAATATAAACTGGTGTTGTAGTACATTTTATTATGTTGTAATTTGTAATATAATTTATGGAGAAATAAAATTTTTAAAAATATTATTTTTTGACAAATTACACCCATTTTACACAAATACAATACGGAAAGACATTTTCCTCATTATTCTCTTAGTAAATCAGTGTCACTTGTAGCAAAGATCTTCGTTTGGAATGGCTCACGTTCTGCAGGTAAAACTGACAACTTTGACGTGCAAATTTGTTACGTGTAGGAGGGAGTGACTTGTCAGGGGTGAGTTAGATTGATGGCGCAGGAGATCGAATAAGCAAGCACGTGATTTAAAGAGCTACGTTTTTCTAGGAAACAATATGATGTACTGGTGTGCTGATGTGTTTTTTATTCTCTTGATCGTAGAAAATATTTTTGCTTTGCAGGCTTTTTTATAGATTATTTTTATATCGTATACACATAAATATAATAAAAATTGTATTTTTTTGTCATCAAACTCTGGTTGGGCTATATGAGTTTTGTTACCAGTCTTGAATTGTTGCACTTATTTTTTTCATGCTTTTATCTAACATTTCACTCTTTAACTAAATTTAAACGTTCGTATTGAATTTGTCCAGTTGTTTCGCAGAAATGTATGTGTGACAAAATCATCAAATGGCCATTTTGTTTTTTTGACAGTTCCAAATTCCCTCAAATTCCAAATCTAAGTCCGTTTCAGCTTTTGAACCGATTGTGTGATCTGCACAAGAAAACTATTATGTTGTCAAGACGAGACAATATTATGAACTAATGTCGGAATCTTAGGACCCGTAGTAAGCTTAGCTTAGGTTTGAAATGGAAATATGTGAATAAGAATGTTAGAGGGAGCGCGTTAATATAAAAAGCGATAATAATTTAGGCAAAATGGTGAAAATATATAATAAAACACGACTCGTTTAAAATAGAGCAAAAGTTTTTCGAAAATTGCTTTAGTTGAATTTAAAGATACACTGTGAATTTTTTCATGCCAATAACATATTAAGTAACAGAACAAAACGTGTTTTTAATAATTTTCGGAGCTTACTTTGCAATTTTCTTCTATCGAGGGAGTTTCATATAATTAACGTTTCGGCATTACAAATTTATAGATATTATCTTCAAAAGTAAAATTTATTTATTGGAACATAAAAACTTAAAGATTTAACGAGAAACTTGTTGTGAGAAATTGGGTATGCGGGGGCTTAGTGACGTAAATGAAAAAGGCATGAACAAAAATGAAAAAAAGTGTATTGGAGAGACCTATGGTTAAATTTGATAAGATTTGACAATATTTGATATGTCAAAAACAGATTTCTGATTTCATTTGGGTTTACTCGATGGCCTCCGGGGTTGAGAAGTAAGGCTCTTGACTAGCAATCCGACGGTCAACGGTGCAAATCTCAGCGTGCAAAAGTAAATTTTATTTGAATAATTTGTGTTATTTTCACGAATTATTCCTAAAAAATAATAAGTTATAATATATTTGCGGCACGTTCCAGAGTAGAAGACACTCTCAGTGTCACCCTATACTGAGACCACCATGAAGAATTGATTAAGCGAACAGATCTGATAGCCAGACACTTCCCACCTTCCTCGTCAACATCTCCTTCCTCTCCCCACTTCCTTCAGCCTCACAATGCACCTCAATTGGGGATTACATTGTCTCACTGGCTCTAGATGGGACTTTTGTGCAGTGTTCACATAAAAAAAGAAAGCCGAAACGAACCAAGAATTAGCTTTGAACGGGGACATTTAAAATGTTTAAAAAAAAAACAAAATAACGCTGAATGGCCATTTGAAGACAATGTTACATATTAACAGTTGGGACTTAGTTATATTATAATGACTCCAGTCATAACTGGGACTTAGTTATCTTACAATGAATCCAGTCATAACTGGGATTTAGTTATATTACAATGAATCCAGTCATAACTGGGACTTAGTTATATTGCAACGACTCCAGTCATAATTTCAGATGGAATTTGACTTAATACGACACAAATAGTGAATTTAATTTATCACAATTTTCCGATTTCCGAATAAAAATAAATACTATCATTGATAAAAAAACAATTAAATTATCGAAGAAAGCAAATACTTTGTGGTTTGACATTATAAATGATTTTTTTAAATTTGATTTTTCTTAACTGATTATTTCCATTGCCCTGAAAAAGGTTGAACGCAACCGAAACCGGTCGACCTATATAACTCAAATAAAGTGGTTTAAAACAAAACAAATCATTTATAAAAAAAATACTTTGTTTATAACCACGAATTTGGATTTATTTAATTTACTTTAACCGACGGTTTCGCTTAATACAAGCATCTTCAGAAAAAAAAAACTATTAATATTATGTCGCCCGGTTTATTTACTGATTATAAATTAATTTTCTCTATTTTCGAGATAAATTATTCGTGATCAATTATAAGAAAAAAATGTCTCATGATAATATCTTCTTCATTTGGTTCAAAAGTATTGTGCTGGTGAGGTTGAAGATTATGGAAAAAAATCGTCAAAGTTCACTAGTCCCCGAGGACAGCGATTGCAAATACACACGTGGCACGCGTGCCAAACTTGGAGCATTAGAGATTTTGATAGTCACGCTTGAGCATTCAATGTACTAAGATATCTTACGTATGTCTTAGATGAGACCTAAGATAAAGGTAAACCCAGAGGATATAGGTATACACATCCACCATGGTACAACAGTAAGCATCTAATTCGCTCTGGGCCAGATATTACAGGTGCATTTAATACGTTTTCAATTATTTATCCACCGCAATTAAGAGCCTAAAAAATGTTTCGATTTTCTCAGTGTGAGTGACTAACGTTCAAAATCTAAATGGCGATGCTTGAAATAGTTTTAGCCTGGATAAGTGACTAGAAATGAGTAGTTCAGTTAGTATACAAATTTCTCTTTAAAATACTCGTCAGAGACCATGCAGCGCTTAGAAACAAAACGTGGGTTCCAATTAATTTATTTATACTGGGTTCTTAGAGATGTAATTTTCACTTACGTGAGAAAAATCCAATTATAAAAAATCCGATGCTATACAAATATGTACATATAATTACACATTTACATAATTTCGCACAGATTACATACAGAATGACAAATAATACAAAGAGAGGCAGACACAAGAGGCACAGGAGACACAAGAGACATAAGAGACACAAGAGACTCAAGAGACACAAGAGACACAAGAGACACGAGAGACACAAGAGACACAAGAGACACAAGATACACAAGTTATATAATTTGCTCAACAATTGTAATACATTTTTGAGAAATAGTAGGACATTTTTTTAGCACAATATTTTATTATTTAGTCGACTTTTAAATGTATTCAGATAAACCAACGGAATTGCAAACATTTATTTCATTTGTGATTATTTCTGAATAGTCTGGTACTTCCAAATCTTCTTTAGATTAACTATTTCCTCAATATTTCCGCCCCAGAATATTACACAATATTATTGTTTTCAGGTCATCAACTCTTTTTTTATGAGACCACCCAGGGACCTGCTGCTGGAGCTAAGAAACACACTGAAACCAACATTTTACTGTTTTCTTAAAATAAATTTTACTGGAAGCGGGTTGCCTTAACCTACGTATTTATTAATAGGAAAAAAACACAATCTCAACTGAACATTATTAATATAATCACTTACAAAACTTAAAAAAAACTAATACTGATAGTGATGGTGATAGATACGCATGTATTCGCAGGCCTGATGAGACCCATCAGGTCGTTTCTCGGCTGGGGTTGATAGAGAAAAATAAACGCCACACATCTCTGTGTCCAATGTGATTCGCTACTTTTGGTGACATAGCAAATGTGCCAGTGTTCATGGGATGCTTCAACCCACCTAATGCGCGGCGGACCGAACCGGCAGACAGGTTGAGGGAGACCTTTGACCTCGGTCGACCAACTGCCTTGCAACCGCAGTGGAAGAAATAGATTCATACGTCTGTCACTCCTAGACATGGTCACCCCACGAGATTCCTACCTACCCCTCATACCTGTTTCCTCACCAAAACTTCCTCTTCTTTATTTCTTTAAAAAGACTCACAACACAGCATCCCAAATATGACATAGGCCATGAGAGAAATTACTGTATAGAGTTGATGTAAAAAAAATCAACTTACAGTATTTGCAACATTCAGATTGAAATATTCTCTCATACTAAACTCTTCTGATGTCACAATTGAAAGAGTGCGTTATAAGTGCAACATTATTAAATACCATACAAAATTATCTCGACAATGTTTGTCTTGTCTAATACCTATTTTATGTAATGCAAATCCTATTCTTTCTTGCTTTTAAACGATGCTCTCAAGTAGTCGCAGCCTAATTTGAATCATTAAACGCTTGTCCCAAAGATGAAAGCCTTCCACTGCAGGGTTAATGTTTTAACAATACAAGCTAACACCAAAATGTCGGGAGTACTCTGCGGCTAGGAGAAGTCTATTATAATCTAGCATTCTCATTGTACTACGCCTTGAGAGAGATTCCAGGTGCTCACAAGTCGAGAGCAATTACAGAGATACGAAAACGGGGATGTTGTTTCAACCACTTACTTAGAGTCTATTCCCCCCGCGCCGCGCCTTGGAGAACGGAGTAAGTACGTATAGAGCAGTATGTTAATCATGTCAGACTAATTGTCTCTGTGTGTTCAGCTAAGTGTTTAAGCTGGACTGTGCTTTTAGCGAAGAGTATTATGTGATTTAGTGTTCGAAAAAATCTAAGGAGTCTTTAGATTTCAGTACGTTCGCGGAATAGAATGCCTTATAAAAGTAATTTAATGCTAAGCTAACATTGGATTCACGTGTACAAAACATACGATTGAATTTAATATTTAAGTAAGTAACAAACGGTTCAATAGCAACTCAGGATAGTGGAAATTCAACATCATTTTTAAAAAAATATAAAAAATCATTAAAAGTGAAATCATAAAAAACCTGACGTGTTTAAACAAGTTTTTTTTTATCACTTTATAAGTTTGTTGAATTGTCACTGAGTTGCCCGGTTACCGTAACAAACAACCGTGGGCGCTTTTCTCTCACCCTTTTGCCCAAGCTTATGGTATGATAAGCTAAAATCCCCGGCGTTGCCGGGACTTTGTACGGGTTTTTTCGAATTCAAATATATACAGCGACATTCCATTTTTTCTGAAAGTCAATTATGCAAAAATTCATCAATCTCGAAATAGAACTGTAGATTTGTACAAAAATCAAAAACATGCCGGCCGCCCGCCCGGTGTCCCCCACGAAGCCGACCGCCCGACCGCCACACCTGCTCTCCTTTATATAAAGCAGACACGTTGGGTAAATTGCGACCCAACAAAACACTTGTCCGTAGTTATCATAGCAAACCACTAGGTCACCCCAAGTGGTTCGCTACGTTTGGTGACATAGCAGAGGTGCCCGGGTTCATGGGGTGTGGATAGTCTAGGTCTTAGCGGTGGATGCATCTGCCCACCTACTGTATGGTGGACCGGATTTGATTGAAGGAGATATTTTTACCTCTCCAGCAGGACTCTCTCGACCCATAGCCTTTCGCGGCTTTCGCCACAGTGAGTGGGATGATACAAACGTCTCTCACTTTTGGACACTCTGATCCCCAGATTCATACCCATTCCTCACACCTTTTTTCCTTTCCAAATCTTCTACTCTTTCCCACCGTCCCTTTCCTTAAAAAAACCTTTCACACGGCATCCCCAAAGATGACAGGCCCTGAGGGAAATTATTTTCCATAGGGCCTCCTGTTAGGAGCAAACGTAAAAAAGTTATTTCGGTATTTAGTATGCATTACCCTGATGATAGTCAACCCCCGATTGAAGATGGCACCAGAAGAAAAATAAATTAATTCTCCAAAAATTACTGAAAAAATTACAATCAAATGCTTAAAAGATAGGTACTTTCAGAAATAAGCCCTCCAGAGAAGCGAGGAACATTATTATTCGCAGGCAAGTCATTGTCTCCCACACGTGTATATCACGTGCACAATAGTGTGGCAGCGCGAGCGGCTGGATCTGGCAATATTTCGCGGTCTTCCGTCGCTGGACACGCGGTCGCATCCGTATGGGCGGCGCTATCAACGGAAACTGCGCATCTGTCAGACCAGAGTGAGAAATGTGCCACGTTGGCTTGGACACTCCTCTGTGCTGCATACGAATCTACACGGTATTATATTATTGTTCCAGAAACACTTTTGTAAAGTAAAATAATAAATGTGAAATTGTGACCATAAACATAATGACCATAAAAAATAATATCAACAGGGGTAAATAAAAATATCTTTTTTTTTTTGAAGTGAAACTTCTTTAGGCGCGTAATGAATTTTCGGGGACGGAGTAAAACCGACTCATGACCGAAACGAAAATGCGGGACCACCGATTAAAGTTCATTTGATCTAGTCAAAGTTTTGAAGTAACATATAAATGCTTCTTAGCTCATCCCGACAACTGGCGTTGGTGGTGTAATGGTCAGCATAGTTGCCTTCCAAGCAGTTGATCCGAGTTCGATTCTCGGCCATCGCACATTATTTTTTTGTTTTTAACGCCTTTTTCATTCAATATCTTATTTTTTAGTAGGTCAGAACATTTTTTAAAAGAAAATAATATTGCAAAATAATAAAAACACTTATCTCACTGTGATAAAACATTACTCCGCTAGAGCGCGCTTTGCGTTATTGTGTTGGATTAAAATTATTATCTAATCCGTATATTATGATAATTGTATTACATTTATTTAATTAATTTATTTATTTTGATAATATGTAATAATTTACAGAAAAAAAAAATTAAAACTATCTCCCTCTGATAAAATATCCGTTCGCTAGAGCGCACTACGCGATCTTGTGTGGGATTCTATTTCTGTACATTGTACATTATTTTTAAAAATATATTATATTTTGGGTGTGATGTAGGTAACATTATAAAACATAACAAGCTCTCATATTTTCAGAACCTACATAATATAATCAATTTATGCGGCTTTGCTTACAGTTGGTGCTCAGCGTGGTTGGCTTTCAATCAGTTAAGCGAGGTTCGATTCTCGGCTGTGGCATTTTTGAAGTGAAACCTTGTTGAGGTGGGGGAGCCGCTCACGAACGTTCTAATTAATTGTGGTTCATACGGTTTGGTACAGAATTTCAGTGTTAAAAATGAGTAGTGACGAGATAGAGGTGATGAACACATCAGTGGCACAAGAGGAAATATCCCCTGAGAATCAACAAAGAAGAGGAGAGTCTGATTCACACAGTGATGACATTAACATAAGGTAAATATAACCTATAAGAGTTAAGTGGAATAAAGTTTTTTATTTGTTTTATTATAATATACTATAAGAGTTGATAAATATTTCACAATATAGTAGTATTGTTGGAATAGGATTGTTTAATATATTGGCGAGATTATATTAACAGTGAAATATGATGTAGGAATGTCGTTACAATCAAAGCAATGGCCAACAGGCGGTACAGACAGCGGAAAAAAGAATTAAAGCCTCCCAAACCTCAAGCTAAAACGGGAGCAGAACGTTGTAAAGCACACAGAGACCGTCAAAAACTTCGGCAATCTGCGGTAGCTGAAGCTATAACACCTGCTCCAGTTCCATCAAAAAAACGGAAAATCGTTCTAAATTCTACGTGTACTGCGAATTTATTGAGTCCCAATGATGGTCCAAAATACGTCCTACATGCAGCACAAATACATAACCAACATTCCATGCCAAAACCCGACAATATTCACCAGAATTCAATAAGGCAGCAGCAAAATAAAAATTTGCAAAAAAAAACTAATGCCTCCGAAATTGTAAGTTGATATGCCATGATTACATTGTTCGAATAAATTTATTTATTAATTAACATTGAATTAAATTTGGAAATTTACATTCAATCAGTCTTACTCATGAAAATAAATGTACACATAAATGAACGGATTATTCCAAATTCTTACTCACGGCCGCGCGCATGCGCGGGTGGGTAATACAGCAGATTATCGACCTGTCAGATTTTAGATCGCGGGTCCCCTAGGTTTATAGACTAAACTCGCGTCAACTTGCGTACCAAACTCTCTCGAAATGGAAAACTTTTTTGATAATCTCGACATTTTGCGGTCGGGTTTGGAAAACATCGATCGTATACGAATTGTACGTCAACCGCGCGTACGTAAAACCTACAATAAGCGATACGATCCGTTTGAAGCTCTCTCAGAATTAGATTTTCGATGCAAATATAGATTCACCAAAATCAATATGAGACGAATAATTGATCTAGTACGGCCAGACTTGCATGTCAGCGACAACAGACGTGGAAGTAGAATCTCCTTTCCTTTCCAGAAATTAGGGTATTTGTATTAGAATTTTTATTCTCCACCACTTTAATGTGATCAGCCATGCAATCCTTTAATAACGCCTACACGGAAAACAATCATTAAACACTAATTTCAAATAAATAAAACATTACAGCCAAGATAAGAGGTTAAAAACAAACCTTTTCAACATCACCCCAATTTTTATTCCGCTTCCTTCTAATTTTCAATTCGGTTTTAATCATATTGCCCGGCATTCGATGACAGAATCTGACATATAAATAAACGTGAAGTTGGTTGCACGCCGCGGAATGCGAAATAAATCAGAGTGTTGCCACTCTAAAAAAACCATAACAAATAATCCATCTAATCTCTCTATGGGTATAATATATTAAATCAGCGGTTTAGGCCCCAACTCCAGTATAGCTAGTACAACGCTGGAACGGCGATTTAGCGATTTTTCATGAGTAAGACAGTATATGTATTAATTTTTCCAGGATTTTGATGAGATACAAGAGGCTCCTGTCCAAGAAGCCATAACTACACAACCGAATGATGATGATGCGAATAATGCCAATATTGTACGTATCAATTTCTGAAAAATTGCATTATAGATGAAAAAATTGATTTCGAATGAGTTTTCCAGTAAATTATATTTTCTGTTAACAGAATGTACACGATGACCATGAACTCCCGAATAGAGAATCACTGAGTGATGTTGATTCCGACATGGATATTGGAGAGCATTTCGATGGGCCACCGATAGAATTTGATAATGACTTTGTGCCTCCCTATAGTGGCTATGTGAATCACAAATTTGCACATAAACAATTTCAAAAAATGTTTGTGGAAAATCCTTTCGGCTATGCTTGTAGCGTTTGCGATCGGCTTTGGTTCGAAAAGGATTTAAAAAAGGCGACATCCGCTGATGAAACGATGCTTAAAAAAATAACGGTATGTTTAAAGCATAATGTGGATATTATCATAATTTTCTTAATGTCGTAACTCTTATCAATGTTTGAAATTAATGGTTAACATATTTTCCAGGCTCTTGCGAACATTGCTGATGCAAAACTATGTACTACATGCAAAAGGAGTATGCAGAATAAGAAAATTCCAACGCTAGCGACCTTCAATGGCTTCAAATATCCGGAAAGACCAGCCTATTTGCCTCAACTCAACCTCATTGCTGAAAGATTAATTTCGCCTAGACTACCATTCATGCAAATACGGCGAATAAGACACGTTAACGGTCAGTTCTGCATAAGTGGCCAGATCATCAATGTTCCTGTCTCGGTAGATAATATGGTGAGCGTTTTGCCAAGACATGTGGATGACGATTTTTGCATCAACGTACACATTAAAAAGAAATTAATCCATAAGTCGAGTTATTTGCAAGGGTTGGTGAAAAAAGGTGAAATTAAAGCTTGGTTACGGTATCTAGTTGATCAACCAATGTATAAATTTTATAAAATATCCATAAATAACTCTTTTCTCGGGAATATTGAGCAAGATATTCAAATAGACTACACGCCTGTACGAGAATCTAGCAATACAACGTTTAACAGTGATGAGAATGTCTCTCCTCAGATGTTTGATCATAGGAATGCTCCTCAAGTGGTTAACATTGAGGAATTGAGCGAACATATCCCAATCGAAGAAAGTCTTGTCGCGCAGCAGCATACTTTGCTCTGGAACGAAGACAAATTCTTACAAATCGCACCGGGTGAAAGAAACGTACCGAAAAGTTTGTTATTCGATAAACACGCAGAAGAACTTTCTTTCCCTTCGATCTACCTCGGACAATTTAGAGAGTTCAACCCAGAGATTAGTGTTACGCCTTTCATGATTGCCACGAGTGAATTACGGCGTTCTGACAGGAGAGGAGTTACGCCTAATAAACTTCTTTACGTTGCGGCAAAAATTATGCGTTTGAGGGTCAGCGAGTCTCTAAAGATTACTTTCAAACACATTGGGACAAATACAAATATAAGTAAAGAGACTATTATGTCTCCGGACTACATTAACAACTGCTTAGATAAGAACTTAGCTTTTTTAAAACCGATTCCAAATTCAGCTGCATATTGGTCTGAGCGCAAGCGGAATCTATTTGCAATGATGCGTCAGTTAGGGAGACCTACAATGTTTTTAACAATGAGTGCAAATGAAATCGGTTGGAAAAAATTGTTACAGACTTTGCATTTCTTGAAAGAACGTGTAAAATTGACAGAAGAGCAACTAGAAAATTTAAATTACTTTGATAAAACAACTTTGATTAATGAAGATGCAGTTAGTTGCGCACTCCATTTCGATAAATTAATTAACGTTATCTTTTCAATTTTACAATCGAAAAAATGTAGTCCATTTGGAAAATATAGAGTCATCAATTTCTTCAAGCGCATCGAATTTCAGCACCGAGGTAGTCCACATGTTCATTCACTTATATGGTTAGACAATGCTCCGAACGATCCACTAGGCGCAGATTACGAGGCTACTGTATCCCTCATAGATACTCTAATCTCAGTCTCTCCAGCTGAAGCTTCAGAAAATATTAGACTTCAAACTCACAAACATACATTTACGTGCTACAAAAATAACCAACCGAATCACTCTCCCACTTGCCGCTTTGATGCACCTTTTATGCCCATGCGTAAAACTGTCATTCTCACACCATTGGAGATAGATCATCCACAAATTCGAGAGCTAAAGAATCGTTATAAATTAATCAGGAAAAATCTAGAAGACATTGATTATGACAGCATTAATCATTTTTATGACTGCAACTTAATTACTTCGGATGAAGAGTACATTAACATTATACGAGCCGGCATAATGAGACCACGAGTATTTGTTAAACGACTTCCTTCGGAAAAATTGTATAATTTCTTCAATCCTTTCTTGTTAAATGTATTAGGATCTAACATGGACTTTCAATATATTATTGAAGAGTATTCGTGCGCACAATACGTTGTAGAATATGTCAACAAAACTAATAGAGGCATCAGCAATTTGCAGCGACAAATTGTAGAGGTTATTGACGAAAATCCGGACTTTGATATCGTTGAGGCACTCAGAAAACTTAGTGTTAACGTGCTCAATAGTGTTGAAATGACAAGTCAAGAGGCCGCTTGGTTTTTATTGCGGTTGCCAATGTCTAAAACGTCAGTAGCAGTCGTTTACATACCAACACTCTGGCCACAAGAGCGTGAACGAATTAGGAAAACAAATAAAGAACTTGAAGAACTTGGTTACGATTGCACTGACATTTGGAAACAAAATTGGTTTGACAAATATGAGAAGAGGCCGGAAGAACTCGAAGACGTAACGTTAGCACAATTTGTTTCGAAATATAATGTAGGTCCCAAAGGAAAAATTTCTGAAAGGAGAATACCACGAATAATTAGGTATAGAAATTACGACATGGGAAAAGACTTGGCAGACTATAAGAGGGAGATGGTTACTTTACACCTCAAGTTTAGAGTTGAAGAAACAGATGTTTTAGCAGACATGCAATTTCTACAATTATTTGAACAGAATGAGGCATTAATAATGGAACGTAGAAAAGAATTCGAGTCAAATTTAGACATTGCTAAAACTATGGAAATATGCGCTCAGTTATGTCGTGAAGAACTTCTTTATGATGACGACCGAAATCAAGTGAATGTCCATCAAGAGCCTGATCCGTATGAACAACTCCTGAATGATCCCCATTCAATTGCCAATCTTGATTTGCGGCAAGCATCATTGAACAAACTTGGTGCAATTGCCAGGAAAAAAGATAACATTATGGAGAATGACAAGTTTAATGATTTAATGAGATTAACAAATGAGAAGCAATTCGAATTGTTACAACACTGTATACATTTAAATCAAACAGAAAACGCATTACCCTTACACTTATTCTTAACCGGGCCAGCAGGATGTGGAAAAACATTCACCATCAAATTATTAATGGAGATTTTCAACCGATTTTCTAATACTGATGGGTATTTAAACGCTTATATTGCTTGCGCATCAACAGGAAAGGCAGCAGTAGCTATTGGGGGCACAACAGTTCATACGGCTTTCAAAATATCACCGGCGAATCGAATTCCACTATCAAATGAACTGAAATTTTTATATCGAACACTTTTCAAGTACGTGAAAGTAATAGTTATCGATGAAGTGAGTATGATTGGTGCTGAGATGTTAGAACGAATAGATTTAAGACTGAGAGAGATAACAGGTCATTATGATTCCTTATTCGGTGGTATGAATATGATCTTTATCGGAGATTTGAGACAATTGCCACCAGTGAGAGCAACTCCTATTTATAAGCAAAAAATACAAAGAATAGGTGGTAATCAGTTATGGAGGAGTATTAAATTTTATGAACTGACAGAGGTTATGAGACAAGAAAATGAATGTTTCTCATCAGCCTTAACGAAAATTGGTAACGGGGAAATTTTGACCAGACAACAACTGGAACTCATTGAATCAAGGTTCGTTACGAATGAGGATGCCCATAATCTTTGTCCCAATGGAGTTAGATTATACTATGATAATTATTCTGCCGATACTTACAATCTTTCTGTATTGAACTCATGTGAGAATAAGAAAGATTCTATCGCTGACGACGAAATAATCGGTTGGGGTAATGATTTTCAAAAAGAACGAGATGCAAGACTCAAACTACATCAACTGTCATCAATTGATACTGGTGGCCTCCCGTACCAAATCGTTTTTGCTTTGAACAAACCATATTTAATCACAACGAATATCGATGTAACAGATGGATTAGCAAATGGAGCAGTCGGTAAATTGGTCTATGTTGAGTTAGATGATCAAAGCCACAAAATTATCAGAGTTTGGCTAATTTTTCCAAAAGGTGTAGGAAGACGGACACGTAGTAAAACAGCTCAATATGCTACTCGACTAGGAATAAGTAATGACGCAACTCCGATAAGTCGTAGGTCAGCGACTTTCCCATTATACAAAACTAAATCACACAGTAAAATCCAAGCAAAGAGAAACCATTTTCCACTTAAGCCAGCATGCGCAATGACTATTCACAAGTCGCAAGGAGGAACGTACGATAGTGTTGTGTATACGTATAGCAAGAAACATTCGCAATCCTTGGTTTATGTAGCTTTATCAAGAGTTACAAGTCCTCAAGGTCTCTATATTGTGCCTGCAGAAAATCAGGTTTTATTCCATCACGGACGACGCGAAGACACATCAGTAGCTCAATTGAGAAGAGAATTTGACAGACTTTCTACGGTTCGTTTAAAAACTCT
Organism: Hesperophylax magnus; assembly: GCA_026573805.1. Taxonomy (NCBI): domain Eukaryota; kingdom Metazoa; phylum Arthropoda; class Insecta; order Trichoptera; family Limnephilidae; genus Hesperophylax; species Hesperophylax magnus. Next base: position 18,551,952 of record JAIUSX010000014.1, read on the forward strand.
CGATCTAGTACTGTTAGAAAATATTGAGAAAGGAGATATGACGATATTCTCATTCAATTGTCAAAGTATTAACAAACATGCAACAGATTTACGAGGTAATGTTCTAAAAAATTCGGACATATTGATGCTTTCCGAAACTTGGCTTGACGATGACAGGCATGTTAATGTTGAAAATTTTGATTGCATTGTACAATACAAGAGACCCAGTGTTAGAGCGGGTGGTGTCGGTATATATCAAAATGTAAATAGACTCCAACATGTTGTGGTAAAACATAATGACGTTCATGCCCGTAACCATGAATTCGTTTCTAGTCATACATCCTCCGTTGGGGATTTGTGTGCTGCAGAATGCTCTCTGGCTAATGGGGAAAAAATTATTATGGTGTCAATTTATATCTCACCAGGTAAATCGATTACTGATATCAAAGATTTTATCCACCATGTGCTTCTGCCATACACAGAGGGTGGTTCGAGGCTATTGAATAAGAATTATCACGAAATTCCTATGATCATTTCGGGAGATTTTAATGTTAATTTTGCGAGGGAAGAATCTGTAGAGTTATTGAACTTTTTCAAAAACACCCTCAATTTGGATATTGTTAATGATAGGAACACTAGCACGACTAGACACGGGACAACAATCGATGCAGTTTTTGCACGATTCATTAAGGATTTAAGTGCTCATGTATATATCTCGCACTTTAGTTACCATAACCCAATTATCACGACATTAGGAAATGATATTCATGAAATTGACAATGAAAATGGCACATGATTGGTAAATTGTCATTGTAATTTCTTTGTAATTTTTAATTGTAATATTGTTATTTATGTAATATTGTATACTTGTGAATAAATTGAAAATTTTTGGAACTATACATTAATCGAACGTCATTCATCTATAAGAAAATATTAGAAAAAGCAAATCCATGCTTCGTCGTTGAATTATTTAACCTCTAATTTTCAAACTAACCTAAGAGAGAAAATAGAGATGATGAAATGAAAATAGAGAGAGAGGAATACTAGAAGTTTCACTTCTGTCTTGCGTAGGCTTGACACACCCACTTTTTTTTTATTTCTCTTTTCGAAGGAAGCAAATACTTTGGGGTGTGACATATTGAATGAAAAAACATACACTTAGTAAGACACCACTTTATTTTTGAATCAATAACGATAGCCAACCGGGTTTCGCTTGTCCCAAGCTTCATCAGGGCTAAATATCAACTAAAGCTAATTAGATACAGGCACATATAAATACAGGTAAATGAAAACAATGAGTGAAAGAGATACAAAACAGATAGAAAGAGATGCAAATAGAAAAGGTGGAGACAAATTATTAAGGAGATGAGGAGGGAGGGGGGGAGGGAGGAAATAACAGTTTCAGCGGCGGAATAAATTTAATATGGGACTATCAGATAAATTAATTTGGTTATTTATTATATTTAAATTATTATTAACTGCTTTTTTTATTTCAAGGGCTTCTAAGTTGTTTAATCTAATTCCAGATCCATTTTTATGCAATATTTTAGTTCCAGAGATTTTATCGAATGAATGATTAGATTCTATTAAATGATTCGCGAATTTAGCCCTGATGAAGCTTGGGACAAGCGAAACCCGGTTGGCTATCGTTATTGATTCAAAAATAAAGTGGTGTCTTACTAAGTGTATGTTTTTTCATTCAAAAATATCTTTATTATATTTATGATATATTAAACTTTTAGCATTAAAAACACTATGACATTTTTAGAAAATTTTTGATTTATTTATACTGGGTTTTTAGAGATGATCTCACTTACGTGAGAACAATCAAGTTATAAAAACTCAGTTCAAATACAAATACACATGCGAAGGCACATTAATTCTCATATACCTAAATAAAGATTAAAATATAAAACAAATAAAAATTCAAAAATAAATATGAAATAAAAATATTACAGAAAAGTAAGAGACGCAAGTTATACATAATATAATCAGTGCAACATATTATTTAACAATAGCAGAATTTTTTTTCTGAATCCATACAAATTATCGACAAAAATATCTACTTCAGCAAACTCAATCTTTTTGTACAGTCTACACATTTGGCTCTGAGGGCTAAAATAGGCGATATTATTTTTAGGCGGATCTTTGAAAGGTTTAGTTATTCTGTGAATAAATCCCATCATTTTAAGTGATCTGGACTTAATGTCATTAATGTGTAAATCAAATATGAATTTAGAATCAAGAGTAATTCCTAGATCTCTTATAGAAGACACTTTCTTAAGAATATTCTTATTAATGCAATAGAAAAAATTCTTTATAACCTTATTTCGAGTAAAGTTTAAAATGTTACATTTTTCAACATTTAAGTGCATATCATTGACAGTACACCAGTTATTTAGTGTATCGAGATCCTTTTGAAGCACTAGATGATCGGTAACAGACTTAGTTTTACGAAAAGTTTTAAGATCATCGGCGAAAAAAGCATAATCACAGTTTAATTTCGAGCCAAGGTCATTTATGAATATCAGAAAAAGCAGGAGGCCAATATTTGACCCCTGTGGTACTCCAGAAGTTTCAACTATAGGGGTTGATTTGTATCCGTTAATAAGCACTAGTTGTGTTCTATTATATAAATATGATTTCATCCAGCGCAATAAGTCTCCATGTATTCCTATTTGATCTAGTTTCTTTAGTAAGATGGAATATATGAAATTACACTTATTTTTAACGGATTGATTATGATCCAACTTCAGGCTAGGAACATGGGCAATGGGCATCTACTAACAAAAAGCAACCTGGACACTAAATCAAGCAATAAGCATCCATTATGAGAGGCAGCAAATTAAGATACAGAAAAATGGCTCATATTTTCTTCAATAATTAAATATTACAATTTAAGGTATAACTCATTCAGTTATTCCAAAAATAAATAATATAAACCAATTGATATTCCAAAATTAGAAAGATGGAAGAAGAATTCGTTTATACAACATCGAAATATATATCTTATATTTTTTAAACTAACGTCATTGGTAAGGTTTACTTCTGCTGTTCATCGAAAGTGGGCACGACCAAAAATCTAAAATAGAAACCGACCAAAGCATTATTCCGCCTACTCAATCTATCGGTTTCCCATTGATTCTAGAAAAACCAATACGAAATAAAGGAACCGATATCCTTAATGTTAAAAAAATAACTCACGTCAGTTCAACGATTAGGGAACCCTGTTTTACCATGCTCCTCTTACACGTAATGCGACCCTGGCACGCAGAACCCAAAATGACAAGTTTATCTGATACTGGACTTTCTTCAGCAATACTATGACGACCCACGCTTTGGCAACATCTAAATATAAAGGGAAAAGAATTTCAACAGTTCTAAAGTAGTCGTGGCACTGGTGGCTATGCACACTTTATTATTTCGTTAGTGGTCTTTGTTTGGCACGTTTTTTTTACTTCACAGTCAACAAAATACTAATTTTGATAGTCTGTGCGTCCTAATAATTACTGTAAATAGGTACTGATTGCGTGATAAAGTAAAATAAAGTACCTACCTATAAGATAATATTTTGGCAGAAAAGTATTTTAATTGTGTAATTTTTAAAAATGGAACTGGTTTATCAAGAATTAGAAATACTCAGTGATTGTTCACGTGTCTGCGCTAGTACATAAGTAGGTAGTAGTTACCGTTATTTTTTCGCATTTAAAATATTGGAAAAGGAGTAAAGAATTCATCCACGTATAACATTATAGGTACAGTGTGAGATTTAGTTGCAGGAGCTGAAATATTTAAGGCATTTGAAGCCTCTCTGTTTCCATAATCATTTATCATCCTTTGAATGGTTGTCATGATAAATTACATAAATGTTATAATCAAGAAATTTCAATTAATGGGAGATGGATTAACTTTTTCATTACACGCTCAGATCATGAACAGTAGTAGTTCATGAGATCCATTGTCACAGAAATTTGTGTAAATTATCTATCTATATCCTAACTAATTAACCATCACACCATGTTCACAGAAATGGTGGAATGCCATATTACTTCACTTTGGCCGCACATTTCTGTTATTTTGACTTCACAGGCGACACAAGACTATAACGTGAGTCTACTCGAGGCTCACATTTAAAATACTTTTTACGAATTAGACTATAGTTTTTTTTTCAGACCGATCCACACGGATGTAAGTTACGTATTTATAAAGGGTGTCCGGCAGTGGCGGCTCTTGACTTTTGGGTGTACTGGAGTGTTGATATTACAAACAATTGCATTAATGATGTTGTTGTATCCGAAAATGTTTTTTTTTGTTGAAAATTTTTGTATGAAGATATTCAGAAAATTTCAGTTTGACCTTGCGCCGCACGAATTTCCTGAAAATCTTCATACAAAAAAACCGAATTTAAAAAAAAAATCATTTTCGGATACAACAACACCAAAAATGTTGAATTTGAGAAAATTAGCACCCTATCACATTCAAAAATCACGAGTGTCCGGGGGTAAAATGCGCCTACTTCGGGAAATGATTAGATATGGTTTTAGAATTAAAAAAAAATATTTTTATGTTTTAAGGTAGTAAAAAGTTAAATTGTTTGTTTGGGAAAATAAATATTATTCCTGGAAAATATTTTTGTACGGTAAAATATACATTGGAATTTCGAAAAGAGTTATTTGTCTTTTTTACTTCAAACATCATGTAGAATCACCTCCCGAAGGCGTAATTTACTCCCCCAGACACCCTGTTTATAAAATTAATAAAAAACAGAACTTTAACATTCAAATGTTTCACGTAAAACGGTTTGAAACATTTGTAAAACGATTTTCAACTACAAAATTAGCGGTTAGCACCAAATTTAATTTTTATAGACGATGAATTAGTAATTTCCCGAGATATTCATTTAGAAACATCTGAGATTTAAGTAATACGTTTATCAAAATTAATGAAAATAATTTTTTTCTAAGGATGCCCATACTTTGGGGTGTGACATAATATATTATATGAAGAAAACACACTTTTTTTATTAACATAATTAAAATAAACGCCGCGGGTAGACAAATTTTCTAGGCCTGCCAGGGCGAATTCGACCGTAGGCCGAGACCGCATTTCGCATATTTTTGTATACGCCGGTTCACTTATGTCATTAAGATTCCGACTTTATTTTGAGGGTATCGTTTCTTCTTAACATGACGCGACTTTTCGATTTACTTCTTCGAAAACCATGGCTTTTTTAAATTAATAATCTCCCACAGGTCTTTTTACATCTTTGGGGATGCTGTGTGGAGGGTCTTTTTAACGAAAAGAAGATCTGGACAGGAAAAATGTTTGAGAGGTGGGTAGGAATATAGGGATCCATGTGTCCAAGAGTGATGGATGAATAAATATATTCCTCTCACTGCGGCGCAAGGCGATGGTTCGAGATACCAGTTGGAGAGGCTCCCCAAAGAGAAATCTTCCCAAACCAGCCTCTCCCTATCTAGCACGGTGGACAGGCGCATCCTAAACCACTTGGGGTGATCTATGGCAGAGATGTTGATGATCCAATAAATTGTTCACGGGGCAGCGGTACCCAAGCGTACCTAAATTATAGAACAACGAGAAGTAAGCACTGCCTGACTTTGTTGTTTCCCTGACTACTTATTCCATCCACTTGCGCCACATAATGAAATCTCTAGACTGAGGCTCCTTATAAACAAATATCGCTTATTTAGTAAATAACTAGCATGAAAATATATTACATTAATTTTTTTTCCGACTTTATGTCCGGGTTCAATCTTCCCCACAGGTAAAACTAAACCCTTCCACACACTTTTCGACAAATGATCATCTAGTCAATCCACATTATGCAAGTGCATTATATAAGCATAATAAATACAAAACAATACAAGACAACAACACGTCAAATTCCCAGAGATCAAATGGGAAAATAATTCACCGACTCCAGATATTATCATATCAGAGGGTTCGGCTTGGTAGAACTCCTAACTGGACCTATAAATCCTACTGATCTCTAAATATATTTTTAAAAAATCTTTCGTAATAAATATTGAATATGTTAATATATATTATAATTATATTATTATAATATATTAACGTAAAAATTAATTAATCTTTCTGCTAATATGATTGTTATTTAAGTAGGAAAACTTTTTGTGGTGATATAGATTCATATGTTCCTTAAAGAAATTTCGCCCCTTTTCAAATATATCCATTTTAATATTGTTCTTTTGATGTCATTATTTAGTGCGTTGAATATTTGAAGTAAAATATTTGAGTATTGTCTCTGTGAAAAGACAGTTTTTGCTATGGGAATGTTGCATTTTATATGCTTTGAGTAGCGTGTATGTGAATCTTTTTTTTTTTTTTTTTTTCACTTTATTTATTTTCATTTCTTTACATATATTATACAAATTAATAGATAGTATATAATAACATAATATATAATACCAAATAATATACACAAGAAATGAAAACCCACTAAGGCACTGCCTGAGTGTGGGTAATATAAAACGATTACTATATTTCAAGTACCTAAAGTATAATATTCATTAGTAGAAAAAGTTTTTTTTTTTTTGTTTATAGTTATTATAAAAAGTAAAGAGAAAAACATTATGTACAATAGTTTATAAAGTTTCAGCAAGTGAGTTGTAGAAAGGATCAATAAATTTATAGTAAAAGCGTTTCAATATCTGCGTCATTCAGCCATAATTTTACCCCTTTAATATATTCTATCTTTTTATTTATCATTTGAGTTTGTAGTAGTAGAAGGTTAAATGTACCAATGAAACTGCTATGTGTTTGCATTAATTTAGTATTGGTTTGGGGGGTGTAAAATATATTATTTGTTCTTTTGCTCATTCTGTTTTCATTTATTTTGAAATTATTTTTTTTTTAAATAAATATTTCATAGTTTGTAATATAAATAATTTACGAATGTTAAATAATTTAGATTCCTTGTATAATAGATCGGTCGAGAATGTTTTATTTTTGTTATATATGACTTTAATTATGTGTTTTTGAATTATTTGTAGAGGCTTAATAAATGTATCAGGTGCACCACCCCATCCTATTGCAGATTGCACCAGGGAGAAGTAGATCATTTTCAATTTTTCAGTGTTTAAAATTTCCTTGAGTCTATAAAATATGTAGGTAAGATATCTTAGTTTAGAAGTGGTTTGATTAATATGTGATTTCCAATTAAGATTAATATCTATTGATACTCCTAAATATTTTATATTTTTGACATTAGCGAGTTCGTTGCACAGGAAGCACATTTCTTGAATGCAAGTTGTATTATGGATTCTAATTTTAAGGTTTTCTTTTGGTTTGTTTCTTATGTTTTTATAAAAAGGTAAGTAAAATGTTTTGTTGTAGTTTAAGACAAGTTTGTTGTATTTTAACAATTTTGAAACAAGTGAAATACATACAGTTGCTTTCGAAAAAGTTTCTGTCTAATTATTACCATCCGCTATTATTGCCGTGTCGTCGGCGTAAGAAAAATTTTTACCAGGGATTACAAAATTACATAAATCATTAATATAAATTAAGAATAAAATCGGGCCAAGAACAGTTCCCTGCGGAACTCTGTTTTTTATCTGTGTCTCAGAACTATAATTATTACCAATTTTTGTTTTTTGTGTTCTGTCTTTAAGATAGTTTGATAGTAATTTTAGTGTCTTTTTTGAAGCTCAGTCGAGTTATTTTTTTAATGAGTAAATTATGATTAACGGTGTCGAAAGCTTTTCTTAAATCTAGGAATATGGCAAGACATTTCTTTTTTTTATCGATAGATGTAAGACATTTCGTATGGCAAGACATTTCTTTTTTTTTATCTCCCTTTTCGTGGAGAGTTTATCAAACCATTTTTCCAGATATGAATTAGAAATATCTTGATGTATAGTTGGCATATGTATAGGACTGCGAATTTCCTAAAAAGTGGTTCTGATGGATGAGAAGAGAAAAATTTGAAGATGATCATTAGCAGAAGTTGTTGAACGGTCACTAGAGGGTAGAGAATTGATGCTGTACAACCTCCCCATCCTATAATGCAATAAGTTGCTATCGATTGAAATAGAGCCAAATAAACACTTCTTACGTTTTTATGTCAAGAATTTATCGAAGAGAGTAGAAAATATAGCATAACTTACGGATTTTCTTTGTTATGGAGCTAATGTGGGCCTCCCAGCGTTATTGGTTATATTAAATGATACCTAGGTACTTTATTTCATTTGACGTTTTGTGAATTGGGCATGCACAACTATCATTAAGAGATGGTGGATATATGTCTAGGTTATATGCAATTGTGAATGAAAAGTTTAGGAAGGTTTAAATTTATCGATTGAAAATGTATGAATTGATTTTGAGGTTAGAGTATAACATTTTTTTTATTTTGTTCAGCCCACAATTAGCTTTCTCTATGCATGTTTTCCACGTTTTACTTGTAAATATTATAACCGTGTCGTCTGCGAAAGATATTATATTATCGTCAATGTCCAAATGCAATAAGGAGTTCATAAATACGAGACATAGAAGCGGACCTAGAACACTTCTTTGGGGCACACCGTAGGAGATTGGTAAATATGTATTTCTATATTCCCGATTGGAGTGAATGACAGTTGTTTATGATCTCTGTGTGAGGTAGTTTTTAAACCATTTCAAGACAGTACCTTCAATCCCAATCTGTTGCAGTTTTTCTAGAAGAATGTATATCAATATTTTCACTACATATGTATGTACAAGTATATGAAACGTTGAAACACCATGCACCAGAGTTCTGCGTGGCGCCCGTTGAGCTTCACTACCTTAAAGCGACAAGATGCTCTCAATACAGGGGCTGTAGATAGAGGAACACTGTGCATCAGAAGTTCTGCGGGGCACAGGTTGAGCACCACTGCCTTAAGGCCACACGGATCTTGATCCAGGAGAGGATGTAGGCGATGGATTAGTGTCCATCAGAGTTCTAACAGGATTCAAAATATAGTGACATAAAATGAACTGTGGATTAAAGTTACCAACAAACATGTAATATTTAAAGAGAAGTATAGAATACAGTATATCTAAGTAAAAAAAATACTTACCAAAAATAGTATATTTAAAGATATTATCAATTTTGATTTTTACAAAACATATACTATTATATAACATGCATGTAATGGGCACAGCGATGATTGGGGTATTTACCTTTAACTAACTATGAAACACATTTTTGTTTTAAATTTCAAGCTGTGTTGTAAGTTAAGTTAAGGGAGCGGTTATAACTTTCAACTTTTAACCTCTACCTGTTTCTTGTAAAAGACGCATGCACTAGAAAAACGACTCCTAGTCTAAAAATTGAGCTTCTAGTGGAAAAACCAGCCAATTTATTCAATATGATACTCTTAAAAATAAACCATTAAAAAAATAATCAATTAAAAAGTTTGTGTGAAATAAATGGTAAATATGAGGTTAATGTGTACCTTCCAGAGAATGGATCAATAATTTATTCATTCTCAGAAGTAAAAGGTTTATACAGTTATAAAACACCTGAACAGTAACAGCGGTCAAAAGATAGCAAAACCTTTCCATAATTTGACCGATCTTCCTTAATTACGCCATTTATAGAGAAGTGCAGCCCGGTCTTCCGTCCGTCCGTTTGCCATGATGTTTCCGCTGACCTATTGACAGGAATGCACAGCTCAACTCATTTCCATAGATATCCCACTAGCCGGCCATTGCGTGCTTCAAGAACAGTGGAACACGAAAGCTCGGAAAAAAGAGTAGGTAGCCTAAAAACATTCTCCTGATATCTATCATGTGAGGGAGGTTCGTGAAAGAAATCTACTTAACAGGGTTAACAATTGTATTTCATGCATGGTATTATACTAGGCAATGTTCCTTAGATTTAAATTTACGGGTGTTTCATCTAGTCCATTGTAAAATTATAAATTTAAAAATATATGTTTTTTTATTCATTTCCACCAGATTTACTACTCGGTTTTGTATATGATTATAACTGAAGAAAAAATGTTCCATTTTTCTGAAACACATACACAACCAACTATCTCATACACACTAACTAACTAGGCAAAAAGTTTGGAGTAACTACTATTGATATATTTCATGACTCCATTTATAGAATTAAGATTAATATAATTATACCAGCGCTTCGCTGAATCCTACAAATTACATATAGTAGCGTAGGTAATGTAGGTCTACTGATTTTTCCTTTTTTGTATTGTTTTAGTTTTTATTTTAAGTTTTTATGCTACTACTAGCAGTACCCCGCTACGCAATGCAGTGTCTCAGCATACAGTGAAACAATAGCGCGTGTTGCTTTTACGTCCAACAGATGGCGCTGTTTAATAAACAATAAAAATATCTGTCTCAGGTGACAAAAAGGCATGTTTTTACCTATCACAGGTGACAATTATATAAAATATAAAAACACACACGTATTCGAATGATTTTTTTTTTCTTATTTTTCATGTGAAATGGCACGAGAGTCCCAACTGCTCCCAACCGTCTGGAGCTAGTGAGACAATGTCATCCCCAAAATATAGTATGTTGTAAGGCTGAAGGTAGAGGGACGGGCGGGGGAAGTACCTGTCTATTCAGATCTGGTCACCAAACACGGCCCCATTTGGAGCAACGTTTCAATTGGGCGATACTGAGAGTATTTTCCACTCTGGAACTTGGACAAACATACTACATATTATTTTTAATGAGTAATTTGTGAAATAACACAAATGAACCTAATAAAATTTACTTGCGCACGCTGCATTTGAACCCGCGACCTCCAGCTTACTAGCCAAGAGCCTTACCTCTTGGCCGTCAAAATCAGTTCGAAATGTCAAAGCAATCGGTGAAGAACTTTCGGAGATTAAGATTTTGAACAAAGGAACGTTTAAATTTTTATTTATATAGTTTACATGTTCTACGTTTTTTTTTCATATTAGGTTTATCAGTTTTACAATACTGCACGCTTTAAAAACTTTTTGTTTAATTTTCGATAGCTCATTAGGTATGTTCTGTTATAATAGTCTATGTTAAAGCCCAGGGTATCTATTCTCCAATTCATGCCACTCACAATCGCCGTCGAAAATACATACATTGGTCGACATTCTTATTCTTGAGTCTCGTCGAAGGTAGACACTTGCATACGCCAAACGTCAAAAGTCATTCCACCTGAACAACGAGTGGGTCTTCGTTTGGAATGACTTCGTCGAGAATCGAGGACCAGGACTTAAAATCAATTAAAATAAAATACCTATAATTTAAACTGTTGGCTCATCATCATCATTTGGGTGTCACATCCCAGGGTTCACCAGCTGGGGTCCCTCGCCAATCGTCTCCAGTCATATGTCCTTCCTGTCTCGCTCCAATCTTCCTCCACGTAGTCTAGCCATCTCTTCTTTGTCTTCGGTTCCACTGGGTTACCCATTAAATTATTCTTACCATTTAAATTCAAAATGTTTGACAAAAAGGTTAAATAAAATTGATTGGATTTTTTCGTTGAAGTGTTGCACACACATTTTCCAGTTAATTCCCTTACACGTAATATAAATCAGACCACATTTCTTCTTTTCCTCATGAGTTATGGCCGTAGTATGTAGCGCCCTCTACGGATACTGACACGATTTACCTACTCTGCTCCTATTCCGGGCAGCCCTAGTTAACACGTCACCGCAGGAAGGTACACTTGACCCTGCGTACGCCCCTGCATTAAACAGGGTTTCCACACAACAAATGTTCTGAACTTTTACTCAAGATTCCAGATTTCTAACACTTACCATTATTTTTTTTAAATTTGACAAATCTTTTTAATACACATTTTTCAATTTGGAAGGCAGATACGGGTACTGCCGCCCTGTGAACCATTTATTGACTAATCCACACCTCTGACATTGGTCAACCAGAGTGGTTCGCTACGTTTGGTGACTTAGCAGGGGTGTTCAGGTTCATTTGGTGAGGTTCCTTTTCTTAAAATACCCTCCACACAGCATCCCCAAAGATGACACGCCTCGAGAGAAATTATTTTCCTTAGGGTCACCTGTGAGGAGCTATTGTAAAAAAATGATAATGTGGGTTCACTTTTTTAAATTTGTTTTATGTGATACCTCACGAGAGTCCCAACTGCTCCCAACCGTCTAGGGCCAGTGAGACTATGGAATCCCCAATTGGGTTATGTTGTGAGGCTGGAGGTAGTGAGGAGGGGAAGGAGATGGGGGGAGAGGAAGGTGGAAAATTACCTGGCTATTCAGATCTGGTCACCAAACACGGTCAAAGCCATTTCAAGCAACGTTTCAATTCTGAATGGTGATCTTACACCAGGGCAATACTGAAAGTATCTTTCACTCTGGAACGTTCCGCAAATATACTATTTATTTTCTTAAATGAGTAATTTGTGAACGTAATTTGTGCACGCCAAGATTTGAACCCGTAACCTCCAGCTTGATATTCGAGAGCCTTACCTTACGACCATGGAGGCCGTCACTGGATGGTTCACTTGTGTAGAGGCCACAGGTACGTATTTGGAACAAAGTTGAACTTCTAAACGTGAATACTTTGGTACGAGTGAATACTTCATCATGAGTCGTGATTCAAACTCCCCATCATTGTACCATAAATTCGAATGGAAATGTCACGTGCTCCTAGTAGGTAATAAACGTAAAATTTTTATGCATATAATCTATAACATCCTCGGTAGGCATATAAATAATACTTATTTTCATGTGTGATTTATTTTATTAACGGATTCATTTTTACTTCTGTACCTACTACTTTACTTAAATTATGTTCCTACTTGATTTTTTCCTTTTTCTGTAAATAACGTTTTAATTAATGTATTAAAAAAAAATTATCCAAAATCTTCTGGATTTAAAAACTAACTCCTGAGGTAAAATTATTTTTTTAGAGTTTTACTTATCGGCGCCTTAACTTTCCGAGTGTCTCGTATTATCTATCTCGTATTATCTACCTACACGGATTCGATATATTATTATAAAACTCTTGAGTAATGTGTCAGCCCTGCAAGGTGTGATTCATATCCAGGGCAGGGCTGCCGGACACGGAGTGGAAATATTGCATTACGGGGCGATAAAATACATTGAATATACAGACGATTAAAGCTCCCCTGCAAAGTTTGCTCACTCGCCAAAAAGACTTCACCATGCCTACCTGTTCGTTTCAAACTTTTAATTTGTCCAAAGACCTTTTTAGGCCACGAAGGAGATTAAATCTCTCTTTGCAGAGAAATTGTAATAAATAAAACTATCTATTGGATTTAGTAGCGCTTTGAAGTAGAAGGTCATCTATCATCAAGACGCGATACACAATAGGGTGGAGAAGGACAAAATAGAATAGCAGAGGGTAGCAAAGTTGGTTTTCTCTAGGAAATCAGTGAACATGATTCTTTCGGAGAGTTTTAAACTCATGCAATATCAATTGTGAAGTGCGAAAATTAAATTGGCAAATGTTGTTTCTAATTATTTCTTTTATTAATCGGTATTAATTTTCTCGTGAGAATTTCGTGGATTTGAGAAATTATTTATGCGAAGAAATTAAATTTATAAGTAGATTTTTGTTTTTCTGAAATAATGTGTCAAGCTAGTTATCACAAATGCATTTTTATTGTCTTTAACCTCCTGTCATATGCTTTACTGTAAAGTCGTCCCTTAACCAACTATATAAATTTGGGAAATGCTGTAAAATACCCATTTCCATTTAAATTAAACGTTAAATCGCGTCATCTCTTTGGTATCGTTATCACTTCATATTTATAGTCCGTTCGCACAGACTCCGAACCACCATTAATCTGTCATCTCTACAATCATCGGAAGCATCTAGCATTGTTCTCCGGACAGCCGCAGCAATTTAGGAGACCTTGCTTCTCCAGATATCCGGAGATAATAAGAGAAGGAGGGATCTTTCATTGTTCTTACGGGAAGACCTAACAGGATCCCATATTTATAAGGAACGAACAACTAGTTTAATGCGTTCTGTCACGGTACTGTCCCGCGGAACGTGTTCAGTTCGCGCGGCTGTATTGTCTCACTAGTCAAGGGGTATTATTTAGTTGGTAAATGACATTCTGTCCGTTTGCTCGGTTTTGCGTACGCATTTAATTGTCCTTATTGAACCTATAAACGTTTGAGAAGCACATACGTGGTTTGATAAGAAAAGTTTATGATATCATTGTTTGTAAGGAAGGATCAGACGTTTTTGTAAAAAACTTGAGAAAAACCATGATTTGAGTTAAAAATTGTGTTACGTTTTACACAGTATATAATCTAAGTAGGTACCGTAAGATATGTGGTAAGAATATACCTCTTCACTATTTGTTTTGAAAAGGGAGAAAGTCGCTTACCCGCTGTAAGTACCTAGTAGCAATGGACATAGTTGTTGAATCATCGATGATTTACTCGATCTTTTTGATCATCGAAATATTTTGATTAATTATCATGGAGAAATCGATTCTGCTAGAATCATCATTCAGTCCGAGACAATTGTTTTGAAACGTCATCAAAAAAGGAATCGGTTTCGTCAAAAATCATCAGACAGTCTAAGATATGGTCCGATACAATCGTTTTGAGACGTCATCGAACAAGGAATCGATTCTGTGAAAAATCATCACACATTCTGAGACAATCGTTCTGAAAATCATTCGAAACCACAACCGTCACATCATTGGTCAGAATTCACTCGAAAACGTAAATCGATTCCCATCTCCGAGAAACGTCAAAAATATCTCGGATTGCTTGACATGCGAGAAATTATTCCCATGGTACATTGTGTTACGTACAACCTAGTATGATTTGATATCCTCTGGGAACTGGGATTACACTATTATTCTTTGCTAATTGTCACATGTTTAGTTAGGATATTATCTACCGAACGAAGTAGATACGAGTATGTTCCAGAAAACCAATTCATTCACATTTTAGGTTGGGATTTACGATGCCCGTGAATTTATTGTGTTTAAAAATTGGCATTCTGACTTAAAATAAGTTGTGAAAATTATAAATAAACATAAATTGATAAATTTTATAGTGCCGTTTTTGTAAAAAATCACCTCGAGGGCGCTCCATAAATATTGAATGTATTTTAAGGATATGTATGTATTCTATGTGAAAGATGCAATCGGCCCTACATACAAAACATATATTCGGTATTGATTTAGTGTCAAGGTTTTTATATGCGTGGGAATGATTTCATAGTATAGTGAGAAATATGAGGAGATTTCAAACCTCCAGTAGGAATATTCAAGTATGTGGTATTTCCTTACAATTAGAAGTAGGTACGAAACTTATTTGTATTATTTATTCCGTTTAAGTGTATATATTATAAATTTAACGTCATATGAAACGCATATAAATTCGTAGTCATTCACATCATTATAATAATATTACGATCATTAAGTTGCCAAACGATAAACAATATTGCCAGTATGAAAAAACTGGTTTATCCCATTTGCATACTTACCTACCAAAATGTTGCCATACCAATGTACCATGCTTTGTTTATGTGCCCTCTCCCCCTCTCCCCTTCGAAATAAATCTGCCTCTGTACGCAGCTACTGCTCCCGCTGAACTTCAACCGATTAAATCGATAAATAACTCGTTTTTTTATGTGGTGATCAATATATTTCGATATTGTAAATGTTTCGATCCTGCCCATCACTAGTACCGACCTTGGCCCGTCCGAATGCCATTCAAGCGTCGTACTCACCCTGCTATGAGCACCTCTATTCGTATAATAAATTAATTCAATTATTGATTCAACGATCACCATATACAATACACACATCTGTATATATATATACCCACTGTGTTTTGGTAAAATCCTTCAAGCCACTCTCATAGAAAATGTTACTTTTCCGAAAACTGTAGATGAAAATATTCAACCCTCAAATCGCTTATAAGTTGAATGCAATATTTCAAATCTAAATTCTGAAAAACAAATAACCACTTTCTTATATTAACGTTTTTATTGTTCTGCGAATTTGTAAATATTCGTTTTCGTGGTAAGGTTTTCATTTTATGGCATACAGGGTTTACAAAACCACATTCGATATATATCGATCTATATGAAATATTTATGGCGTGAAGGGTTTACAAAACCACATTCGATATATATCGATCTATATGAAATATCTACAGTTTTCGGAAAAGTAACATTTTCAATGAGAGTGGCTTGAAGGATTTTACCAAAACGATACGATATATATATATATACTTCCTACCGGTTAGTTTATGTAGAAATGCTGTACTTCAAATAGTTTTAATAATAATATATTGTTGTTATGGCTTTAATAACTTACTCATATTAAAGCCACGTCAGCCGGGATTCCCATTAAATATTCACGATTCGTTTCGACAAATACATATTAAGAAAAAAACTTAGACATCATGAAATAAAAATGTGAAGGTACTCTTTGCTTGTAAATCCTGGTAACCCCTTTGTATTGCTTTGAGTTATCATAGAAAAACTTGGAAAAGTTGAGAGAAAACAGAAGAAAAACTGTAGAAAGCTCGAGGAAATAGGTAATTAAGGACAAACAGTTTTTTCTTCGAGGAAAATGCAATTAAGATGGCGGAATGACGAAAAAATATAACTAAAACTGAGAAACATCTAGACTGCCTTGCTTTCCTGGAAAATATTTCAATGTAAACAAGGCTCCTCGTGCATAATAAATGGAAATAAAGAAATGTACTGACTTTAAATAGTGAGACAACCACAGGACGCAAAACTACTGCTGCAACAAGAGACATAAATAATAGTAAGAGTTACAAGGGAAGCTGTGTTTTCTTTATTCAGAAATTTATTTCGCCACTTTTTTAATGCAGCTCTATGAAGTTTAAAATAATACATTTTTAAATGTGACATCAAAATTATTGTAGAACTATAGATAACGTAAGGCATAATATATCGCTGAAGTTTTCACATTTCAGAACAAACGAACAAAATTATTTTTAATTACGATTTATACAACGCGGGTATCCCAATTTAGGTTGTGCAAGTTTGAAATATCAAATAGTATTTTTGAATTACTATAACCCCGTGTGGAGAGGCTGCGGACCTGTCTCTTGTGTAGGGAGGGTCGTGCCGTTTTCAGTCGTTGCCATGGTTTTGTCCGGCCAACACTGAGGTCTCACTTTTTAGAAGAACTCGCGAAGAGGAAATCACCGCTATACCCGTCGAGATGTGCCAAAATGCGGCCGAAAAATTCAGAAATCGCCTTCATAAATGTATCGCTGCTGGGGGCCATCATCTTTCTGATGTCGTCTTCAGGACTTATTGCATAAAACGGCATAATTTACAGAATAAAATAAAATAAACTCCATTTCTGTTATTTGCGCCGTTTTTTTAATAGGCCTTCAAAACTGCACTGCCTGTTTTGCTGCACCCTCTATCTAAATAACGGCTACATAAAAAAAGATCTTGGTCTGAGTTTCCCAATCATTCGTGAAAAAATCTGTACTTGTTTATCATTTTTTTCATTTATCGATATGATTATTTATCATCGTCGTAGGAGCTTTACGAAGATGAAAATATTACATATTATTATTTATGTACATAGGATCTAAATATTGAATTCATTTTATAAATAATACCAACTTCGTAAATTCACAAACCGCAAATTATGTTGCATCCGTTGAAGGATTGCGAGTTTCCTATTCTGCTTTTTGAATTATGATATTCAAATGAAGATAAAAATATTATTGTCCACCCCTGGCCAAATTTTGTATGATGTAGGTAGGTACTAGATATGCCAATTTTATTTTATTACCTTTCGTATCCCATTGATTGTAAGGAAAAATAAAAAAAAAATATTTTATTCAATGTTTCAGTGTTACATAGATGAATATTCAGAACATTTAAATTTCTTTTGTAGAGCTGTTTAGTGATATTTCACCTAAAGTGTGTCTTACAAAATACATTTATAAGTCGTCTTAATTATTTAAAAAATAATAATTAATAAAAACAATTAGACTTCAATATTTGATAAATTTATTATCTTATTAACCTCTCGTACACATCTTTCATAGCAATAATACAAAAAAATCATAACTCCTTTATTTTAAATAAAACAGATTGGCAAGAAATATCTACATTAGTAAAGTGAATGTGATATTTATTAATATACATCGCTTTTCTTTTTATAAATATATATCTACTTATGCCAATATTAAGATTTAATAAATTAATTATATTATTATCAGATAATATAAATTATTTATATTTAAATAGAAAAATGGTTACATGTATAAACTATTTAACAAAAATGTATGTACAATCTCGTAGACTAGTTATGTCTTTTTTATAATTAAATGGAGGTTATCCAGTCGACATTTACTATCACCTAAAATGAAATTTACTGTGAATTTACATCGATATTTTACACACGGAAGGCGAACATTGAGATTTGCAATTACACTAGAAGGAAGTAATACAATTTGAATGATGGAATGTTTGCGGACTTTGCGGTAGGACCCGATTATATTTCAGCAATGTTTAATTTGAATGGTTGAATGTTTGCGGACTTTGCAGTACCCGATAGCATTTTATCAATGTTTAATTTGAATGGTGGAATTTTTGCGGACTTTGTGGTCACCTGATGACATTTCAGTAATTTTTAATTTGAATGGTTGAATGTTTGCGGTTTTTGCGGTACCCGATAGCATTTCATCAATGTTTAATTTGAATGGTGGAATTTTTGCGGACTTTGTGGTCACCTGATGGCATTTCAGTAATTTTTAATTAGGACATCTTGGTATATACAAGCAATATAATAAGGTTTGATTATAAATCTTTGTATTTTGATATTGCCAGTTAAATTTAATCATAAATGGCATGCTTTATCCATAAATTGGTATCTAACTATTTATTTACAATTTTTATAATAATTTACACTCTTAACAAGAATTTGGTTTTATGTAAATTACCTAGGTTTTCTTTATTGCTTCATTACTTATTGTAAAAAAGAATTAACATTTATTGTACGAGATTTACTTTTAAATATATACTTAATAAATACGAAATATTATGTTTGATACTCGTGGGCAGATTTTAAAATGAGATTAAGATTAATTATGAAAATATAAAACTTAGTTTAATGGACAGTGTACACACATCATTCAGGCCCACGATGTGAGTTGTGCAAAATAAATTCGTATTAGCAGAGATGTAAGTTAAAGTTACACATAATATTATGAAGTCTGTTTTCAAATAAAGATATAATATTGATAATGGTGAGGGTTCATGTAATACTGACCTATATGTGTCTTCCAAAATGATTTTCAAAAGTAAAGGCAAAAGATTCAATAAATGTTGGAAAACTGTATACACTTTTAAAATTTATAGAGTTTTGATAGCTCTTTTGATTTTCGATCACATGTTTCATTAAAAATGATTATTTTTAGTCAATTTGTTTTTCCACGACGAAGGATTTTGTTTGAAATAGTAAATAATTTATAAGAATTACAAGAAAAAGATTATTTGTCACAAATCAACGGACTGGTTAACTTCTTTTTGTGTAAAGACCTCACCACCTCCGTCTGAAGTGAATTTCATAGAGGCTGGGGCTTGGAACAAGACTCTCTCGTGCATGGGGCCGAGCTGAGCGAGCTACTGCTGACTCCGGAATCACTGCTCTTCTCCGACAAGCACCCTCCTCCCGAGCCACCGCTACTTGGTTCTTGACTGTTCGCGCTGTTGACTCCACCGACTATGTACTTCACCACATTCAACTTGTGATCGGACTCGCAAATGTCTTCAGCCAAAGAGTGCGGAACGCCAGCTTGTTGAGCTGCCGCAGACCGAGAACTAACGTTGCTTGAAGAGTTTTTCAAAAGCGAAGGCATCGCGTTCTTACGCAACGCGGATTTATTCATGATGTTTGATCGCGACCTGGAAGGCTCCACCGAAACTGTTTGCCCTCTGGCGATCACATAAGAATCCATGGTTCTAACGCACTTTTCATTATTAACATTAGAAACTATACTGTTTGGCACTGGAATATTCGGATGATATTGTTCGATTCTATCGTCTTTAATTGTATTAAGTTTGTGAGCTTGTTGCGACTCTACCCTCTTGAGGATTTCGTTACTACACTGTTGCACTACGGAATCCAAGTTGTTGGGACTGTTGGATGTGTTGTCGCTGCTGTTCTGTTCATGGTCAGAGTTGTCTGAGCGGTGAATGAGAGGAGATGTTTTGATGTGTAGGGGCGCGTCATAGCAGCCGGAGTCCCTCGGGAATTGTCGCCTTCCAAACGGAGACTCTACCTGTTGAGTCATTCCCCTCTTGGAGTCATCTCCCTCTGAGCTGGATCCATGGATATCTCCTTCGCTGCCTGTTGAACAATAATACATTAAATGTTGGAACAAAGTCAGTAAAAAAAATAACATTTTTAATTTCATGCAAAGTTCAAAAAAACAAATTGTAAAAAAGCACAAAATGATGATTGTTACATGTGACGTTTGTGTTATGAGTGTGTTGTAAGCAATAAAAGACAAATGATTCAAAAGCATGTTTATTTTGTGTGAAAATAAATCAAGTGAATCACAGCAAATAAAAAAGAAAGACCAAAAAAGTATAGCCGATAAAATTACTTACAATCTAAGTCGTGCAACAGTTGAACCGCTGTCAGGATCTTTGCTCGGTGGTCCGCTGCCATAATTCCTAAATAGTCCAGATCTGATGGTTCTATTTCCTTGAAGAGTTCTAGATCTTCGTATCCGTTCATTATAAAGATCGACGAATATTCTTGCATTCCTATCCTATGCAACAGTTCTTCCACAGTTGTTGGTCTTGACTTGTGGAATCCGTACAGAGCGGCGTTTTTGTGAAGCCATTTGGCACTGGCGCTGTTCCTAATTATCCGATCTGATAATACTTCCACGTTAACGAATTTGAAATGTCCTACTCTATTGTGTGCTATTCCTCTCCAAAGACCAGACGCATTCATATTGATAACGTCGATAACGTCTCCTTTCTGAAATGAAAATAATGTTTTGTTAACACCATATAATATAATATACTATATTAAGGTATATTAAAGAAAGGGATATTATTTTACACGATTACATACAACTACTGAACATAGGATTTTTTTTTTAAGTCAAAAGTATAATAATCTAAAATGTACCTTATATCTTAAAGCATCTTTGTCATAAGAACTAGAATTGTAATCAACGAGAGCCCTTGCCCTGCAAAGGATTTGTGGCCCGTGACCCGTTGGACTGAGTTCACGATTATCCTCTGCTGATATCGATGAATGATTGCTCCCTGCTCTGACAAGGGCTTGTGTGCCTGAAAAAAGTACAACACATTAAAACATGATTCCAACCAAAGTAAGCGATTAAACCATTTTAAGCTGCTGATGGAGGGTGTACTTACTACTTCCCGATCCACTAGGGAGGCTTTCAAATGAGCTGTTGGAACACGGGAATGCCTGGTCGTTATTTGGTCGTCTGCCTTGGGGCTGATCCACTCCTTGTTCAAGCCTTAACCGAGAAATTTTTCTTTGAACATCTTGTCTCAGTCCTCGTACTCTTCCAACTAATCCCGATACTCCTTCGCAATCTTCAGCTGACTGAAAATAACAAAGTTGTCAAAAATTTGCTAAAATTTGATGATTTTGTACATCATTTTTAAAAAGTAAGCAAGACTGTGGAACTTACATTGTGAACAGTAGCGACGTGTTGGGAATCATTCTCGCTCTCTTCTTGGTCCTCATAGTCTGAACTGTGCGGCGAGAGTCCGTCTTCTGGCCTCCTCATTCTGTAAGCAGCCATTTGCCTGTACCCCGCCTGGTTCCCTCTCTGTCCACCGTCCGTTAGCTCCGAGCGGCCGGTCTCAACTGAAAGGCCAGATAAACGGGAGCTTACTGATTGGATATCTGATCCTGCATAGTCTCCGCTCTCCCTGTCTCTAGCGGATCTCAGAGGAATGATCGTCGGTGGATAGGGACCAGACTGGGGTAGGATAAGGCCTCTTCTAGGGGCCCCCCGAGAGCTTTCTCTGGGTAGGGAAATATCTCCGGCGCTTCTCAGAGAGATCACCCCTTCTCCCCTAGGCTCGTTTCTCATGTTGAGAGTAAAGCAAACTCGGCCGTTTTGGATTGTAGCTGTCGGTACGGGACCTCCTCCCATGAGGAAATCTTCGGGGTCACTTTCGTAAGGTGGCTCATCGTACCAGTGGCCGGGAGCTAGGCCCATCATGCGAGCATCCTCGTCATACATGTAGGTGTCATCTGGAAAAGACGCGCATATTACCATCATGCTTTGCTGTGGAATCCTTTACCAATCAATAGTCGTGCAGTGAATCGTGTCATATTATTATATTAGTATTATTCATTTGTTTTTCTCGCTTAAAATTAATCCGACTATAATTACATAAATCGTTCTTACACCGAATCCATTAGGGAACATTACAAAATAAATCCATAAATGAAACATATTTAGGAAATAATAAGCGGGAGATCATTTCAACAGTATTACTTAAATAACAAATTTTTACCGCACAACAAACAAAACAAAGTAAATTCTACCATAAGAATAAACCAATTGATACACAAAAGACAGCCGCCAAATGGAATTTTCTATTTAATGTACTTGAAAAGTTTTATCGTGGCTCCAGAGCTCTCTCTGTAAACTAATTTAAAACTTGGTAACACCAAAAGGTACTTGAAAAGTCGTTTTAGAAAATAATTCTGTATTGTCAGCGCATGACGGGAAGAGAAAATACACGTCCTAAAGTTAATCCCAATTGAAATGTTAAACTGAAACGCAAAATTTAACAGAATGTCAAATGGATCATTTAGGGTTAAAAGATTATGGTCGCACATTAAATATTATGAAGATGATAGTAATATGTATTTATGATTAATAACATTTATAACTTTTATTCACTTATTTACTTAAAATGGTTTCTTAATTAAAAATACGTAAAATTGAATTTAATAATTTCAACATTGAAAGTATGCACTCGTATATATGAGACCATAATAGTTATATTATATTTTCACTAAATAATATACACTCTGTGTCATGGACATGGACAAGGAATATTTGTACGTGCAATATGAGCTTTTTGGAATACGATCGGCGGCGATTGTAAAAAATTGACAATGAATCTAATTTGACTATAAAATCATAATTTTCAATCCCATAGCGATCATTTGAATCGGCTCGAATCCAATCATGAAAATGAAAAAAAAAACTCATCTTGGGGAATATACAGGGATATTTTTCATCCAGCAAGTCTATTTATCTTTACCCATCCGTGTGTTGGATTTTTGACAAATGGAATTTTAAATCGCCGGATGGAATCCGAAACGAATATTCAAATATCGAACAAGTAAACTGGCGGAAAAAATACCGAAGCGTTGTAATTTCCAAATATTATCGATGGGTTTAGAATGGCGGCGAGGGCTAAGCCGATTAACAGAACGTTCAACCAACTTGCCAATGGCAGGGGTAGTCAACAGGGGACATTCAATTACTACGATCATCTGATAGAAATCACAAAGTAATTCTTAAATTTGATCAGAAAATCTCACGAGCTACAAGTAAATTACGAAGTAACAATAACACGGACGAACGCGATTATTTTAAAATGAATAGTTTACGCGTACTTTTGTGTTTGGAGTACAACAGAGAGTCGCGGAAAGCTCCATGTTAGGTATCTCTTTGCGTGTTGGAAAACGAACGAGTGGATTAGGAATAGACACATTAATGTGGCCGACAATATTTTTATAATCTTCAAACTAAAGTGGATCCATACTGTGTACGTTATATGATGACCGTTGGAATTAAAATAGCATCGGATGTTGTTTTTGGTCGGGAGAGAGACGCACAGATCACCCAGATATGAGACAGGCCGTCGACCTAAAAACAACTGATGGCTTCGAATGTATGAAAACCGCCTTAAATCTGCAAAAATAAAGACATTTAGGAAAATTGAAAGCTGGAGGCCAAGTCTCAAGAAGAAGAAGACGCCGATTTATTTAAATTAAAAATTGATACTTAAGGAGAAGCATTTAAAGAAAATATTTTTATTTTAACGTCTTCAAAATTTTAGATAAAATTATTACTTTATACTTGTAAACAAAGTTATACAAAAAAGATATCATTGGCAGTTGGGTTTTTAAAAAAAAATTCCTTTTCTATGTAGGATTATGAGTTGATACTTAGATTTGTATAAGGCATGATTGAAAGAAAAACCACCAAAGAGGTTGACAAATTAAAGTACAAAAATAACGGAAAGATAGTTTAAAAACACCGAAAACTATTGGGTCTTGATTCATTTCACGAGTTACTCGTAGCACGAAAACAAGTCTTTTAATGATTTTAACTCGAATTTGGATTAAATCTGGTAGTGATATGAAACACGCCAAGGGAACATTATTCAAATGGAAGATGATTTTGGGAAGGTAGCTCCCATAGCCATGTTGTTTATTGCGAGTTAAATTTCAAAATAAGTTAAATTGCCACTTCACGTGACTGAATATCGTGAATAGATAAGTTTATGGAAGTACGTCGTGCTGAAATATACGTTCCGAAAATCATAAATCTTGTAATGCTTTTGACCTATATCGGAATCGAGACAATGAAATTGATTCTTGCAATTAGGATAATAGTATTTATTATTAATCTTAAAACATAATGCGGCAAATCTGTGTGTATGGAAGCTATACAAATCCTTGAAACAGTAAGGTCTGGCGTTATGAAGATGGCACAGCATTTTCTATACCAACGAAACTATTTTACATTAGTGAGATAGTTTCCATCGTTAGCGATGGGACTGTTAACTTTTTCAGACCGGTTTATATATGAAAATACATGCATTTCAGAATTTTTTTCTCACAATCTAGACGAATAAAAATTTGCGGTTTTCGTTTTCCAATTGCTGGTATAACTGGCTTTTTTTTCTTTAAATTTTAACTACTACATAAGGCGGTAGCCATTTTTATATTTTGAAAGATGATTTTTGTTTTTAATCTCAATGGAATTTTTCTATGATATAAGTTTTGAAGATATTTTTTCAAAGTTTAATTTTTACATTATTTTTTTAAATTGAACATAATGTTAAATTTTTGGTATATCGTTCGAATGAAAATAGCAACAACTTTATGGAGACCAATGAAAAAAAAACATCGAAAATATTCAACTAACTTTTGTCATAAAGCATCAAATAGTGTCTACCACTGCCAGTTTTAATTCGGGTCTGAAAGGGTTAATTATCTTAAAATTTAAATCTATGGCAGTCTTGATGATCAGTCTTTTTAGGTGTAGGTTGGGCAACTTTAAAATGAGAAGACAATCGAGAGCCAATAGTTCTACAACACTTTTGCATCGGTAGGGCTTGTATAACCGTCTGGGTTCAACCAATCTACCAACCAAAGTATCAGCGGTACACACATCCAAGCTAGTCCCTTATCCGGATACTAACCAGGAACTCGAAATTATTGCCACCTCGCAAATAGGCATTTACTGCACAATCGCGAATAAAATTCACCGTGAAAATTATTCGCCTATTTTACCGTATTCCCCTAACCCGGCCACGTTTTCTGTCTTAATATCCCGCGGTTTAATCTGGAAATGGAAGCAATACTTTTAAGTTCCTGCTTGGACTTTACGCGATAAATTTGAAAAAATGAAATATGAAAGTTCGCAAAGCTTTTTATTATAAAGGAGTAGCAACTGTGATGATATCTTGTTAGAATTTAAGCTTAAACTATGAATCCTTACTGTTTGGTTTTAAGTGAAAAAAGAAATGGAACTAAAAATATAATTTATATAGGTTTTAGCTTATTAAAAAGCCTATCAAAACTACTTTTTCAATCTATCGCTGGTAATAAGTTTTTTCTTTTAAATATTTAATAATGCGTAACAGTTTATTATAAACATGTTCTGCAGTGTAATTATTACTACACGTGACAGCTGTTTTGCCTTCCGAAGGGACATTTTGATAATGCCTTCACCGACAGTTCGATGATGTTACAAACTATCGTGATTAATTTGTGGGTTATTACGCCGTCTTGCGCTTTCTCGTTCTTTAGCCAACGTTTCGGACAGCGTTTGCAGGAAGAAGCGTAAAACGACATGATAACCCAAAAAATACGACGGTAATACTTTTGATAGCGAAAATCTCCAATCATATCTTTTACAAAGTGTTTTTATGTGGTATTTGCAAGTAGCGTTGGCGCTAGTTAATTAAGCTAACAATAGTTATCTAGTTAAGCTAACAATATCGAGTATCTTTGTATTATGTGAACCAAATTAAGGCTAATAAATAATTATTGTTTATTTTGTTTTAAGATTCACACAAATTATTTAAATTGTACAGGATAAAGTACGCATTACGTAGGTCCATACCATATAAGTTATTTCGCCTGGGATGAGAACGGTTCGTAATCTTAACTAATAGATATATTAGTTATTTTACAAGCAATAATTATTCGCTTGAAACACTCATCCACATTGAAAAATCACCTGATAAAAGATACATGACGCAAACGGGACTCGAACCCGTGTCCCTTCGATTTCCGGTCGACAGCTCTGACCACTGAGCTATGGCGGCATATCTCTTATCCGCGAAATAATTCAATATATACTAGTGTTTTCATTCAACAATTACTGCTTGTTACATTTTTTCACCTGAAAACAACCAACTTTATTTTATATGAGAAAGGCATTGTAAGTGCTAACTCTCTCACTAGATGGCGTCGAGACAAATTGTCTACATTTTTAGGTGAAATACTAGAACTTGTCAAATATTAACTATTATTATTTTGGTAAACTAATGTATTTTTTTATGCATAGCACAAAGGGTAACAATTATTTTACAAGCAATAATTATTCGCTTGAAACACTCATCCACATTGAAAAATCACATTTTACATTTTCAAAAATTACATTTTTTCACCTGAAAACAACCAACTTTATTTTATATGAACGGTTGTTTTCAGGTAAAAAAATTTAACAAGCAGTAATTGTTGAATGAAAACACTAGTATATATTGAATTATTTCGCGGATAAGAGATAAGCCGCCATAGCTCAGTGGTCAGAGCTGTCGACCGGAAATCGAAGGGACACGGGTTCGAGTGCCGTTGGCGTCATGTATCTTGTATCAGGAGATTTTTCAATGTGGATGAGTGTTTCAGGCGAATAATTATTGCTTGTAAAATAATTGTTACCCTTTGTGCTATGAATAAAAAAATCTTGTCTTAAACATTAATTTACCAAAAAAATAATAAAGATATATTAGTATTTTTTAATGATAAACTAATGTTAATAAGACAATGGTTTTTAAGCACAGCAGAAAGGATAACAAATTATTATAATCATTAATGACTCGCTTGAAATATCCATACAAATTTAGCATACTTATTTTAGCTAGTCTTAAATCCTGTATTCGTCTAGGATAACTTGAAACTTGTAAATTTGACTGTCATGAAACGGGAATCCTTCCTAGTTGGACAGTCAAAATCATAAAATGTCATCAATATTATATTATAAAAAAATAAATAAATAAATAAATTGAAAATATCTCCCGATTGAAAGTAAATGCCGCCGATGGGAATAAAACCCGCACCTTCTGAAGTCAGTATGATGATGCTCAGTGATCCAGAGCAACTGACCGGACATCAGAAGGTGCGAGTTCAATTCCCGTCGGCGGCATTTATTTTTACTCGGGAGGCAGTTTCAATTTGTATGGATTTCAGGCGAGTAATAAATGAATATATTAGTTATAATAATAAAAAGGAATAAAGTGTTTATAGAGATAAAGAGAAATTTTGAAATCAAGAATGCTTACGAATTTTAATAGACAGTTAATAAAAGTTTTGTGAAAAATAAAGGGTAATTGGTTATAAAAATTTTTATAAATTAGCTATGTATGTTAGCAAGGAATTATGAACAATTTTCAAGTGAAGTAATTTTTCGCAGTGGGTATATTTTGCGAGAGTAATATTGGTGAGTTATTTGCTGCATTAGTGTTGTTGGCTTCCATGTGAAGAAGCCTAATGTGCTGGTACGTCTCTTTGGAAAATTTAAACCAATTATGGAAAGCAATTCAGAGCTAACTATTTTATTACTTAACACTTTATGTAGAAACTGATAATAATATATTATTAATAGTAAGGGATATATAAATCCAATTAGATAATAGCTGGCGGTCATCTTCTTACCTCCCATTGGTCCACGACCCCCCTCTCTCCCAAGATGCAGTAGGCCGTGTCTAATGTCTCGTAAGATCTGAAAACAAAGGTAAATATATCAAATTAGTAAGGCCATCAAAATAAAGCTTTAAAATGAAATATGGTACGTAGGATGTTTTTACGATTTATGAAAACACCAACATTTATCTATTTTACAAACTAGACTTTTTTTATTTTATTGTAGAAAGCAATCACTTTGTGGTTTGACATATTTAATAAAATAAAATACTTTTTTGTTTTAAAACCGCGATATTTATTAATTTAAGAACCGACCGGTTTCGCTTTACTTAAGCATCATCAGGGTACAAATTAATACTATATTATTATAGTATTAATTTGTACCCTGATGATGCTTAAGTAAAGCAAAACCGGTAATATAGTATTAATTTGTACCCTGATGATGCTTAAGTAAAGCGAAACCGGTCGGTTCTTAAATTAATAAATATCGCGGTTTTAAAACAAAAAAGTATTTTATTTTAGACTTTTTTTATTATTTCCTAGGTTAAAGAAGTCTATACGCTAGTACTGATGACATTTCAATATCTTATTTTGAGACAATCGTTCAAAGGGCATATTGTCGGCGTTCTGACAGAACTCACTCACTCCAATTTTGTCGTAAACGAGATTAGAATGTGGAAAAATATTATGGTATTCATTCATTCGCGCACTCAACAAAGATGTATAAGCGGTTATATTTAAGGAAGGCGCATAAATAAAGTCATTTTTATGCCATTCTAAAAATTGAGAAATTATTACGGTGTTGCGTGCGGGAACCATAACGGCAATAATAGTCAGCCGGAGAAAAATGCTTTCCCATTTTGAAATAGAAACTCGATAAGTAATAAATAAAATGGCGCTTTGATGCATGAAATATTCACCAGTAAAACACGTGACCAAAAATATTATAGGCGAACAAAATAGAAGGAGAACAGAACAAGACACTGGAGAAAGTGAACCGATATGAAATAATATGCCGAAATGGAAAAAAAAAGGAATTTGACAGTTAAACGAAAATACGAATGAAGTTTGTAGATATGCCATCTTAACTTTCTCTGGAAGGAAAATATGCACTCTATATAATATTATAAATCCGATATAAAATTACATGGTATAGGGGTAATCTTAATAAAATTAGAATATTAAGTTTTTTTTTATATTCCAGCTGAAGTCCCCGGCGTTGTCCGGGCTTTACATGCAGTTTTTCGGAATCAGATGAAGACACTAATTTTCTCCTTATTTTGAGCATCAACTGATGAAAATCACTTTAAGAACTATCAAAACTCTGCTTTAATGGAAGGACAAGGGGTATGGGATGGTTTTCCAAAATCTCATGTAGACCTTCCTCGTGTTTTGAAGGTAAACTGGTTTTCGAAATGTCATTAACCTCGGAACAAAACCGTAGATTCGTTTAGCAAATGAACCCACAATTCTACACTGGGATACTTAAAAAATAGATTTTACAGATTTCTATGGTATAAAAGTAAGGAAGTCATAGTCGTACGTCTTGATTAAGTGAAAGTTTTTCAATATTTCAAAATACCACTTATAGGTATTTCTGAAGTAAATAAACCAATTAAGAGCAAGTTGATGTGCGCTTTTTTTTGTTATCCTACGAAACAGACAGTATGTTTATCTAAATATTCTTATTACCATAACACAAAATTTAACCGTGACATTGATAACAAAGCAGAAAGAAGAAATTACAAGTGAAACGGAAAGTTTCCAACTCGTATTACTGACTTTGTTGATCTCCGAAAGGATCTTAATGCAGAGGACGTCCGCGACAAAACTTGTTTCGACAAATTTCACTTAAAAAGCAGGAAACACACGCTGAAGAAACATTATTATCCTCAATCCCAAAGTTTTCTACGGTAATAAGGCACTCAAAGTTTCGGAATGTCCCACTCTCCCCGCTATACCGAGGCTTATAATGCAATTTACAACGGTAAAATCATATTTCAAAGGGGATTCGTCACAACTAACTGCCGCAATATTTGATCTAAAGTTATGTGCAATTTATAAAAGGCATTTGTGGAAGTATGTTTATGTAAACAGAGGCACGGAGGGCTCTTCTCGACATCTGCTTTTTGCATGCACACTCGTATGAAGAACCTACCTATATACACTCTTATTATTCTGCAGAAGTTTGTAAGAAACCATATCAAATATAAAGTTAAATAATGGTGTGAGTCTGGAATTTTTTTATAAAATTCTTAATTCTACTATCAGGAAGTAGGTAAAAAATAAACCTTGTGATTACTCCTGAAACACGCTTCCTGGTAAACAAATCCATTCTAAAAACCCTACACGGTATCGCTTTCTATACTTTGAAGTTCCAGTTACCATGTTGATCAGCAAAAACAAATCACCTGAAAGATATACTAACCAAAACCCTAAACAAAAACACAGAAGAACAATCTAAATCGGTCCCTCATCGGTTGGATGTGATGTGCCAAACATTTGCGTATTTCCAAGGAATACCAACAAGATTATAAAATTTTGAAAATAATTATTTGCCCATACCTCTTCATGTTCTCTATGAAATTTTTCTTTTTTCTTCATCGCTTCCTGTACTTTTAACTGAAACAAAATACATTTCACATTAGATTGTGAATTCGTGTCTGAAAATGCTTATGTCTTTACGAAAAAAGTTTTCTCAAGTTGTCATTTGCAGGAGGTTAGAGCTTATTCCATTAAAATGAACAACTCAACAGAAAATATAATTGGAATCTTGAATTTTTTAAAAATAATAGAACCAATAATTTTAATTAAAATTACACGGATTTTAATGCTTAAAATTGAAATAGAACTGAATGCTAAAAAATTCACATTTATCTAAAAGACAGCACAGTGGAAAGCATTCCGGGAATATAAAGTATAACATTATTCGAATATATTGAACCATGCAAGTCATGCTCTGAGAACCAAAATAATTAGGTAAGCCAAACTATAAATAACAAAAATAGACAAGAATAAAATAAATTCGATTACTTAAAGCTAAACCTTGTAGCGCAATTCATAATAAGCTGAATTAAGAATTTAAATATGCTTCGTGGTAATAAAATTCTAAGCAGAAAACAAATGATCATCTAACCGAATCACCAGGGTTGAGAGATTTGACCTGAAAGCTTGAACAAAGCGAGCAACGTACCCCCTTAAGATAGAAAATATTTCTAGTTTTTTCTTTCCTTTGTCTCTTTAGGAATCTGAGAGAGATAGTCTCAGACTCTCAGGAGCGCTTTAAGCGTCATATATTTTATGACTTAACGATGTGGACACACAAAGCAACGACTGGGCAGCAGATAACGGAGTCTCATGCTCATGCGATAATCATATATGTCGTAAAACCATTTTACGGATCTGGCCGCTTTATGGTCCGTGTAATATAGTATTCTCATTTTGAGGATTTTTGATTGGATTTTGAATTTCATTCTTTGTGCACTGATTTTTTGGCAAGGCTTAATAAATTTGCTATAGTAAAACGGTTAATGTAATTCACGCTGTTTATGAATGGTATAAAATTTATTCTTTACCCTTTCCAAAAAAAAATATTAGTTACCGTTCCTCCCAAAACCCTCTCATCACCGTTTTTACCGAACACTTCAACCCCTTGTTATAAAAATATACATTCTGTAAGCCCTCTTTTTTAGAACATCGTTTAAAAAAAGTGCATCTCAGTGCGAAAAATGTGGCAATGCATATTGTTTATGTGCAAAGCTTTCTGGTGAATAAGAAAATATTTTTATGAAGTGCTTATGTCACATTTGCTATAGTATAAGTGAGAAACGATGATATGCCAATTTAATTGAACAAAAACTTCATAGTTCCGATATAAAGTGACTAAACAAAGAAAGCCTCGTGCAAGAAATAACCATTGATTGAAAGCAGTATCATAACATAACTGGTCCGCAATAAAAATCTGCATCTAAGAAACTGATCAAGATAAAAATAGCCCAAACCTATGAAAATAACAACAAAATGACCAATGAACCAAGAAGAACAGACCAAAACATCAAGCAAACATGCGAAAATTTCTTAACCAACATTCACAAAAAAAATAAAATATCCTTAAACCAAAATTTATTTTTGCACATGACCAAAACCCTAGCAGATTTGCAACAAGTAGTGTAAACCCAAGATCAAGCAATTCTTGGTGGCAGTGGGTGCGTTTCGACGTCTCACCCTATGAATAGTTTCTTCGAAGGTGTTGGGCACTCCCCCGTTCATCTGGAAGTATCGGAGTCGGTCGTAATCCCTGGGGTCCACCATTGACCTGAGCGCGGTGTCGCCTGGAGGGCAGAACCCCAGCATGCCGCTCTGAAGGACGCTGTCTGGGGTGTCCACCTGGAGGTAAGGAGAGCAAGTCGCTGTTTAGGACGATGTTTCGATAAACACTATTCATAAATGCTTTGATTTGTGACAGTGGAAAAATATGCATTAAGTAAAATTTCAGAACTTGTGGGTACAACGTACGCACCGTGGTTGAATTTGAGATTTATTTTGTTTGACTCCTATGTATTGTTCTTATTTATGTTTTGGAGGACTTAGCCATGTTTTCTTCTTCCTCCTTCTTGAGCAAACAATTTGGAAGGTACTTCAACAGGAGCAGATGTTTTTACTTTGATAATGGACCCTGAAATGCTGACGAAATGTTGACTCAAGAAAAAGGAAGGTCCGCAACTTAATAACCCGAAGGTCAAACAGTACAACATTATTGATAGGGAGAATCTCAAACCAATGTTTTGACTGTTGTATTATAAAAGTTCATATTTATTGTGCACGTGATTTGCGTATAATAAAAGAAACAGAAAGACGTATAGTACAATCTGTTATTAATATGTGTGAATATTAGGAATGTTTGAATCAGAATAATTGAATCAGTGATATACAACGTTTATTTTCGATAACTTGAAAAGTGATTTCAACAAAAGAAATAAAAGTAATGATAACATATTCCGATTTAAATGTGAGGCATCAAATCACAGAGCTGTACACGGTGACCACACACAACAATTCCTCATACGAGACATTTGCCGGCACGAAATCAATTGCAGTATGTTATTGCCACCGTAACTATTATTGAAGAAATTTATTACACCAACAGTGAACTGTGAAATGGTACCACCGTCGTGATATATGGTAATTACCGGAGTTGACAACGTTATAAATAACCATTACGCAGCCCGTTGCATTACAAAACTGGAAAAGTTACACAAATTCACTGGAATTTTGCACACATATGCAATGTATCTCCGGTTTCAGCTTCCGGATAATAGAGTTTGACCAAAAATAAACATCATTAAAACAAAATCGCATATGGTTATAAATATGAGGCACCCCATGAGTA
Organism: Hesperophylax magnus; assembly: GCA_026573805.1. NCBI lineage: Eukaryota > Metazoa > Arthropoda > Insecta > Trichoptera > Limnephilidae > Hesperophylax > Hesperophylax magnus. Next base: position 18,585,482 of record JAIUSX010000014.1, read on the forward strand.
AGAATAGTCTCCGTCATGATTGATATCTGCTAGATATTGAGAATAAAATCCCTTTATAGGTCATAAGCTAAAAACGGATAGTTTTGAGACCTGAAACATTAAGGTCTATATTTCTTCATAGTTATAATCGCCCATATGGGTTGTAATCATTCTGAGGTAACGAACATATATTTTGAATCGAACCAACCGCCCCGAAGTTCGCACATGTTGAGTAAATTTACGAAAATCGCGTCCTGGTCAGTTTCTCTATAAAATTATCAAAGTAGTTATTCTCCTGTAAAGCAAATAAATAAAAGTACATTTTTCCTTACCAACCTGTCTTTTTGTAATGAAAACGAAAATTTTAGATATTTTTTTTTACTTAAATGGACACCGGTCAAAAAAAAAACCCGGGAAAATCGAAAATTTCAAAAAGACTAACCAAAAAAAAAAAGATTTTTTCTGGTCATTAAAATGAATAATACATAAATAAAACCATTAAGGGCGTATCGTTAAAAAAAAGTTGTCCTATAAACGGTTAAGGCTGTTTTATAAATTCCTGATCAATCATTTAAGCACATGTTGTTACGTTTTCTACGTAGTATTTATTGTTGGGCAATTGAAAATCCATTATTTGAATAATGTTAACCAACGTTTATCTAAAACAGAAACTAGGTACCACTACAATAGGGGCCGAAGAAAGTTATCATTAATAACTAATTACACTGAATATAATAATAATGATATTATGCAATACAAATATTTATTAAATTATTAAATAATATTCATAAAAAAATAAATATTATAAAACATATTATATTAAATATGATCCGTTGTACTGAGTACAACAGATTTTTTTTTTAATTTGTATTTCAGTTGTTATCTTTGTAATATACCTAATTTGACAGCTGATATCTTTTTAGCGGTAAAATAAAACAAAAACAAAAATAAGAATGTTGTGGGTTGGATTATTTTATGTTGTTCGTAATAATTCAAAGTAGGTACATACCTGAAAATCATCTAACGGAAAACGAAATAAATACGAAATACCGACTGCGTAAAAAGCTTTTTTTTTCAATAATCTTATCAATCTAGCAAAAAAGGCGCAAACCACCACTGATTTTGTATTTAGGAATAGTGTGTACCTGGACATATAAATGTCACAGCTTGCAAGAACTAGGTACCTTGGCAAAGATAAGTTTCTTTTCTCATTGCTTTGAAATTGGTCGTTGCATTGCGAGTAATACGTAATGCGAGTGCGAGAAGTCCCATAAACAAAACGCCATCTCTCGGAAGCGCCTCGGAGCGCCATAAAGCTCATATCAAGGACATTTACGCTACGAGAAATTTCAGCGGGCTACGCTTGTGACAGTAAGAAATACAAATCACGTGTATGTACCTACGTATCTGAAGGTACAGAAACGCGCAATTACCAAATAAATAAAGAGAATATGTTGTTATATTATGATTAAAAAACTTTACTACTTTGTTGCTCCTGTTTGTTAAGGTTCGGACTGGTTTCATCCAGCTACTACATCTAGGACTGGTACAATGAAGTCAGAAGACGTACCTTGCAGAATATGATATATTTTAGTTGGTAAAATTTTAAGCTTTTTGTATTCTTTTCTTCTTAAGCTGAGTACGAGAAGCTATGAATAAAAAAATTAACTTCTAATCAAAAAAGTACAATAAGGCGTGTGGTTTGTTCAGTAATTTTGAACTGTCCAATATTAAAAAGAGAGTTGAAACTTGAGAGGGAAAACCGGGTAGTAGTACCTAATTGCTAGTGACACGAGATACAACATCTTCATGTTGAGAAATGCAAATATTTTGACTGTACTTTTAGCATTTTCCTTAAGAACTCATTAGCATTCTCTGCAGTTATTTCAGGGAACGCGTGTCCCACAAAGTTTGGAGGGGAGATCTTGAATTATTATCCTTAACGGGAATGGTCATTCATTCATAATATTACAAGAGATGAGTTGTGTCATGGTATCGTCGAGAATGTATTCGACACAAAATAAAATTAATTTTGCCAGATATTTTATATTCTTCAAGGTTTTTACTAAGAAAACCTTCTTAACTTTTAAAAAGTCAAATGAACACTCACAGAATAAATTAATACGTTGTTATAAAGATAGAACTTATCCATAAAATTGGATAGTAAAAAAAAAATAAAAGTCGAAAATAAAACCTGGATTCGTCTAAATGAAATCAACAAAATTGAGATTTTTAGTAAATCAAGCCTGTAATATTATAATAATAATACAGAAACACTAAGGATAAATTGATATAATTTTCTGATACCAATTATGATTTTGTCCTAGATAGAAAGATTTTTCGTCTTTCGTTATTAAATGTATATTGCTTAGTCAACGTAAGATGAAAGTAACAAGGTAGTGTTAAATATTTTGTAATTATTTAAAAGTCTACTCGCGCTATTGTTAATATTATAAACTGTGTCACATTGTAATTAAATCAGAACCAAGTACCAAAAAATTCAATATTAATCTGTCAAAGCATAAAACAATACAAGGTACTGGTTGGCTTTACCTACTTCACACTCTTTGGGACAAATATATTATATTACATTATTGTGACACAAAAAAAATCATCCCATACAACGAAAAGAAAATCTGGCGGACTATCTTTACAGGGAGTGCAATTTTATGTTTTTATTTTTACTACCTTGAAATCTCGACCATTGAATTGACAATTCTCATAGTTAATCCAGACACACCACTATGTCCATAAAGCAGTTTTACTCTGTGTCCGTGGAGCAGTTTTATGCTGTGTCCAGGCTAAGATATCTTTATCTCTCGCTGGTCCACGGGTGTAAAAGTGTATGCCATTTGAGGATTAGAGCTAAACCTTGTATCAGAAGCCACCACCTCTGGAAGCCGGGGTAGCTTAGCGGGTGTAGGGCTGTTTTCTCGGCAGAGGGACGCAACCATTAAGCAATTAAAGGGTAAAATGCAAAACAACGAATTTATCAAACATACAACAAAACTTAATGCAGGGATGTTCAAGAAAATATTAACTAACAAATCAAATAAACCTCACCTAAAAATAAATTTGTCAGAGTTTTTTATTGATACTTAAAAAGCTGATTAGAAATGTAAACACAATTGAAAAAACAACAGTTTTGTCATTGAGGATCATTTTGTAATCCCCCAAAGGTCAATGATTTTATGGTAGAAGAAAAATGTTTGAGTTTTATTTTAGCAAGCATTTGTGTATGAAACTGTAAGGATACGCTCCTCACAATTTCAGTTAGCAGGGGGTGAAATCCCATGAAAGGATAAGAGCGTCCTGTTCTAGTGGCCGAGCGTGTCCTATCATTCCAAAGCCCTTGTTAAGTCTCTCTAATGTTTCAAACGAAGTGCATGGCACTTCGTAAACCAGAGTGTCTCAATGAACCACCATTAAAACAACACCAAGTTATTGTTAAGTCTCCTTTTTACACGTCGTAAAACTTACTTAGAATTGATGAGTTTTCCATATCTGGATTAAGTATTCGAGACTGAAAAGGTTTGGAGAGGTGAGTTTGAACGTGTGAAATTATTATAGACCCGAAACATTTCTCAGATCAAATGAACCTCAATAAACTACAAGCTTGCCGTAGAGAAGCAGAGAAATTTTGAGGGATGTTTATTGATTTTATTGAGGATGAAGCAACCCTTTTAACGACGGGAATTTGAACTCGATTGGTAAATGAATTAAGTAAAGAAAGGGTGTGCTGGAGATGTCTTAGTTCGTTCTGGGCGATGTTTATCGATCGCACGGATTCACACTAGTGTTTAATAAATGATCAACCGTAGCAGAGGTGTGATGTAGCCTTCAAGGGTGAAAGTTAAACGATTTTAAGGGAAGATTGTATAAATATGAGGTAAAACTAAATAAGTTGATGTTTAAAAAATACATATACTTATCTTTAATAATTCCCAATTTACGTTATACCTTGAAGGCACTGTAGAGTCAATTATACATTCACAGTTTAATGTTAAATTAGTTTTTAAAAATTCACACAGAAAAGACAAATCGAAACCATAATTTACCTACTTACGTCGAGGATTACGAAAATTTTTAATGAAATTTAAGAATTTAAATATAAATAAACTACACTATTTTTTTAAAGTAACTACATAAATATTAAAAAAAAAACACCTAAATTTAATCTTAATACCTAACTTTTGTGGTGTGACCAATTATTTTACATTGGGTGTTGTGTGGATCTTTACAGCATCTATTGACAAGTTATATTTCACGTCAATGTTATTACACCACAAATTTTTTTCCAAGTTGTGATCAAACTTCCAATACAAACCAAGAACGAATGTCGGTCAGATAAGTAAAGGATCCTGCTTCTGGCTTGAACGGGGTTTACTATATTTTTCTTGAAGGAGGGGCAGTAAAAATACACCGAGGGATAAAGATCAAAGATTGTTTGACGTACAACTTGTAATAAAACCTCCGAGGCAGTTTAACGAACGTGGATCCGGTGACAAATGAGGACCTAGTGAAGACATTTCACCTTACCAATCAGCTAAAGGTCACTTAAGACAAATTGCTTTGAGATGGAGGGAGATGAAAGGAGATGGAATCAATCTCCGGCGAAATACGTCAGGGATGCTGACGATGTTAGAGTTCGTTAGCTTTTAGAAGGATGACCTATGCTTACTGATTTGGTGATCAGTTTATCGACTGCTTGAATGTAAATAAAGAGGTCTGTAAGTACTCTACAAGCTGTTAAGCCGAAGGCTTACAAGTAAGATTTAAATGTTTTATATTGTTCCTTTTATATGCGAAAACTATACTTATATTTTCATGTCAGTATAAATTCACGATTAAACTTTTACCAACTGACTGAAAAAAATATTGTGTCCATATTAGTAAAATACAGAATGGTCCTCGAAATCGTTTATGTTGGAGAGCAGAAACCTTAACAACTCAGGCTATAATTTGTTTGCTTTTAGGAACGACTCAAATAGGTATCGTAGAAATCGTCGTGTGTCCCTTACTGTCATGGTGAGAAATATGATTTAAACGGTGTTAGTAAGAGATAACGTCATGCTTTATATCAAAATCTATTAGTTAACCACAGAAAAATTTAAATGTAGAACAATTTTTAACAAAATTTTAATGTACCCTCTACGAAAACAAAGTTTCCGACCGCTATCTGAAAAAAAAATGTTCATGTATTTTTTTCTCATTATTTGTACATGAAACGACAGAAAATGAGGTGGCAGTAATGTTCAAAGGCATGTACAATACACTTTAATAAAATATATGTGATTTTACCTTATCTCGTTATCAGTCATTTTAGTTTGAAAAAATTTAATGTGGGCCGTTCTTAAAACTTTTTCATGCTTGCATTAAAAAATATTTTTATTTCTAATAAAAATTACCATTAAAAACAGCTTTTAGTTGGCAGATACGTTCGGAAATATTCCAATTATTTAGATTTTATTGCAAAGCGGAAATATGCCGGAGGCCTGAGGGGTTAATAGAATTACTAATTATTTTAAATCGTACTATATTATGTAGTGATTTTATGCAAATACATTATATTTATACACACCATTCATAAAAACATATAATAAAACATTTAGCACTTACAATGCCTTTCTCATATAAAATAAAGTTGGTTGTTTCAGGTGAAAAAAATGTAACAAGCAGTAATTGTTGAATGAAACACTAGTATATATTGAATTACTTCGCGGATAAGAGATAAGCCGCCATAGCTCAGTGGTCAGAGCTGTCGACCGGAAATCGAAAGGACACGGGGTCAAGTCCCGTTGGCGTCATGTATCTTTTATCAGGAGATTTTTCAATGTGGATGAGTGTTTCAGGCTAATAATTATTGCTTATAAAATAATTCTTACCCTTTGTGCTATGCATAAAAAATCTTGTCTTAAATATTAGTTTACCAAAAAATAATAATTAATATTTGACAAGTTCTAGTATTTTCACCAAAAAATGTAGACAATTTGTCTCGACGCCATCTAGTGAGAGAGTTAGCACTTACAATGCCTTTCTCATATAAAATGAAGTTGGTTGTTTCAGGTGAAAAAAATGTAACAAGCAGTAATTGTTGAATGAAACACTAGTATATATTGAACTATTTCGCGGATAAGAGATCAGCCGCCATAGCTCAGTGGTCAGAGCTGTCGACTGGAAATCGAAAGGACACGGGTTCAAGTCCCGTTAGCGTCATGTATCTTTTATCAGGAGATTTTTCAATGTGGATGAGTGTTTCAGGCTAATAATTATTGCTTATAAAATAATTGTTACCCTTTGTGCTATGCATAAAAAATCTTGTCTTAAACATTAGTTTACCAAAAAATAAAAATCAACCATCAATATTTAAGAAATTTCGAAATTTAGTATTCATAGACAACCTACACATATTTCAGTTCATCAATAAAACCTAACGCTAGCGATCTTTGTAACAAAGTATTTTGAAATTAATTTTTCGATCTTAGAAAATACTTCAGCCTTGTGATTTCGTTCGGCGCAAACATAATTTGGATAGTAAATGATGTTTTAGAAACAAAGTTATTGTTATTATTTTATATTAGAGATGGGTAGGGTGGACCATATTTTCGTAGAGTTTATCAGAAGAGGTGCGTGTAGCAGTCAGAATTATTGATGTTATAAATTCTCAATAGATTTACTTGTTGAACTATTAATGTATTTCACTCCGTCTACATATTTCTATGGAGTCACATAACGTGCAATTATAAGTGGATGGGGTGAGTTTTTTAAACCATGTCGTTAAGGGTAATACTGTCATGATTTTAAATCCGAAATATGCATACGTAAGTCGACACTGAAAAAACATTTCTTTGCTCAGCTCGGGTAATTTGTCATATCAACGAGCTGGGGGGAGATTTGAAAAATAAAATAAACGGGGTCTGTCCCAAATTAGTTATCCCTCCATCTCCCTTCCTCTCATTGCTGGACCGTGGAAAGGGGAGGAGAGGGCCTGACAGATGACTGTCGATTTACTCTAGGCTGGGATGTCAGCGCAGCTCATTGCTCCAGGTGATTATCCCGAGATGGATTATGATCTGCCCCGTGAAAAATGATAACTTAAGATTTTCAGACTTGTTGTATTTGATTTTTGTTCGCCGTCGTAACTTACGTCACTGACCCATGAAATATGATAATTTTTTGAATTACTAATCTGTCTCAGTCTTGTTGAATGTGCAAATCACGATCAAACGTTTAGGAAAAGTTTTAAGACAGTGTTTGATTAAAGTAATCACGATCAGTGTATGTGTGCGAATCCGCAGTGTTACTATGAAAAGGTTTAAGTATTGTAACGCGTATTGAATTGCTCTCAGCAACCAATTAGCTAGCGATCAGCAGCGTATAGTCTTTATAGGTTGCGTACTCCAAAAAAGGAGAGAAAAATATGAATTTAGGAAAAACCGTGTTTCTATAATTTTGCGATTTTTTCATATTTTATTTTGTGGTCATCAAATATTGAGGAAGACAAGGTACTCTCAAGTGAAGCAAATATATTTGTGGCGGTATACAGAGAGTATGTATGAACGTAAACAAAGCAAGGAGTGTGTACCAAGACAGAGTTGTTTGGAGGCTCATACTTTCGCCCTTGAGGTGGTTTTTGCACAAAAACGGCACTATACACATATTATTATTATTATTCGCCTACCGCCGAAATGTTATGACGGTTTTTAGTAAATAGTTCTACTGGGCCAAGGACAGCGACATAATATTGTCAGAATAAAGTACCATAGTAAATTCTGATTTATAAGTGATAGCTCATGGAAATCCAATAATTAAGATGAGATAATTCACCCTAGTGTCCATACTACGTGATTTATCGTAAGAAAAAAATCATAAATAATAAAAAGCGGTAAATCCGGTCAGAATCTTCTTACCGAACAGTGGCGGTTCATGGTATTAATCAAAATGTACTGTTATTGTCAGGTCAGGTCAACGGCAGTCACTTCATCTGAATAAAGTTGATAGAGGGGTACCTACTACGAGGAAATTATTTTTTAGGTACACAAATCTATATTCTGCTATCGGAAACACAGTTATGACAAGAATATTCGCGTCAATCAATAAACCCGATTGCTTTCAATTTCAAACCCGAAACAATACTTGAGAAAGCTCAATAAAATAAAATAAATGAAAGCACAATATTGCATAGCCAGAGACTTAGAAAATACGGAATTTGGCAAACTTTCTGAAAAGTAGCTAAGAAATTAGCGTCTAACCCAGAAAAGGATTGAATTTTAAACACGAAAACATAAGTATAGATTCGTTAAAATCTGTTCATTTTACAAGTAGATTTACAAATGCCATTAAGCGGTTAGAGAAAATTTACCAGAACTACTTTAGAAAGTTGAATACCATAACATAATATTGCATCCTTCTTGTGCAAAGCCAGTCGGCCGCGCCGCGACAGATCTCGGGCAATCTCGCTGACATCGTCAATCTCCGGAGGACGATTAGCGGCGCATAACGCTAGTATTAATTTGGCTCATAGGCCAGTCAATAAAGGCTCAAAATGAGGCTAACCCAAACATTAATTCCTCCGTCGATGAAATTTTTGCAGTCACGTGGAGTATCATTTAGGGATGACGAATGACAAGAGATCCAACAAAATATTTAACGGGAAGTTAGTTATTTTTAGCAAAAACAGAAAAAAAATTATAACTCTCGCTGGAAAAGTACTTCTTTCGAGAACTCTTCACATATTGTTAGTATTAATTAATATCCACCTGATTAAATACAAATCCAACAATATTTTAGTAGGGAAAGTGTTTTTTTTAAAAGAGATTTGTTTTTTAATTCTATTGTTGCCGGGAAAATTCCTCCCTCCAATTTTTGATCACGGAGTGTCTTTATATTGGTGTTTGCTTTATTTAATCAAAAGATCCAACATTTTTTTCTTTTGGAACATGCTTTTTTGATATCAGTCAAAAATATCGCTCCGGAAAAATCCTCCGTCCAATTTTTTTACTCCAAGTTGATGGGATAGCTATGTAAAAACGATTTCTGCAAAGATCCAACAAAATTTTGAACGGCAACATATTTTTTAAAATTAATTTCGAACGCAAACTCATTTCGCGTGATTTTTGGATGAACGGGAGCCCGCGGGGTAAGGGGAGGGGTGGGGCTAGTTCCATTTGGGACGCAACGCTACGCGTTTGACGGCCGCTTCTAGAGTCTGTGTAAAATTAACAAAGGGCAAATTGCATGGTTTATTGACAACGCTTCGTATATATGATTTCAATTCGTGCTTTTCAAACCACAATTCCTTATGGATTAATAAATCCAATATGGACTTTTTGTAAATTGGACCATTTTTATTCGAAAAAGAATCTGAACTCATCAATTTTATCAATAAATTGATTACACTTTTCAAAAAACTTTTTGTACATAGTTACATTGAAAAGAAAAAAACATGACAATACTTCTATTAAAATCGAAAATAAAGTTGGCAGTTAATAAGTTAATAATTAATAACACAATTCTGAAACGAATTGATATTTGCCCTGAAACCGGGTAAAAACCATAAAAAATGTTGCTTTATGATAAGGGTTGGCACATTCAACGATAATTAAAATACATTTTTATTAATAATTTAATTCATATCAAAACATAACACACTTTGGTAAACGTTACGAATTCCGCTTCACGGTAAATATGGAATGTTTATTTGAATTGATACTTGAATTTTGTTATATTATTACTAAAAGTGACTCTTAATGTTAAGGAAAACCTAAAAAAATACACACTTAAAATTTTTATTTCGTTTAAATTATTTCACATATACGATAATACACCGGTCGTCAACCAAAATCATAACGCCATATTCCATTTGTTCGCGAGATTTCAAAGCAACTACAAAGTAATATGACATTTGCTGGAAATACCAACCGCACAAAATAAATTCTTATCAAAATAAAAACAAATGTACCTACTAGTTATTTTCCTAGCCAGAGGGCGGGTGTAGGTACAGTACCTACCTACGAACTAATTCAATAAAATCTCCTTAATACTAAATAAAATTATAAACATAACCTAACCTAATCTAACTGTAATTTTCTATAACAAAAAATTGCCCATTTAATAACGCCCACTCGCGTCCCATTTAGAGTTATATCCCAGTTTTCAAATAGTTTGTGGGTTGCGCTAGGTTTGTATAGACTGGTTTGTGATTTAATTCTAATAGCTTTTTCCATGTTATTCTGCCTAATCTAACCTAAACTAACCAAACGGAATACGTTTAATCACATTTTATTCCTTTTGGTTGTTAATTCGGATTATTACATTTAATTTTATGTTGATTATTTGTTATAAATAATACATTCACTTACATGAATGAATTATATATGATGATATTATTAATTTTACATGGCAATACTAAATTTTGTGTGATTGGCAGCAGTGTCTATGAAATATTTTATAGATAGAATTACGTTATTCGGTAGAATTACGTTATTTAACAACGGCGACAACAACGGCGCCGAATACTAATTGACATATCGCGTAAGTTAATTAATAAAAGAAATAAAATTTCAAAGTGCATATTTTTTCGTCTCCCCCGACTTCATAAATCATCTTTTGAATTAATAAATCTAATTCCATTTATTTGAAACTGAAATATTGCGTATTAACCGTGGAGCGGAATAAGAGAGCAATATAAAAAGAGCCGTGGTTTTCATATCCAATATCAAAACAAATAGAGGACATTGCCGGAATAGATTACAATTTAACGTAAACAAATATTAGAGCAGTGCCAAATTGTATAATTTTCAGGGTAATTATGTACCATTAGTGACATCTATGAAAGCTAAATTATGTTATTTATGAAAGGTTCTCGCCTCTGCTAATTGCTTGATTAAATTCTGTCAGCAAAGACGATCCCTGTTTTGCGACCATTTTGAATTGAAATGTGTCAACAGTCCTTTGTCAGGTTATAAAAAGGTGGTCTTTGCTTACAAACGCGCTCTCATACGAAAACAATGAAAGGTTTCACCTCTCCGAAATAACTACGGGAACTAGTACCGGTACCCAGAGTAGTTATTAAAAAGTGCTTAATCATACCTGTGAAATTGGAAGTTTATTGTCAAATAAAAAGTGATTCAGTTTAACTCTCAAGAATCTGAGTTATTATTTCTAAGGACCCCAATTTATAAAATGGTCCTAGCGATCCGGATATTGTAATCCAAGCGAGATTACAGAAATTTAAACAAAAACCAAGCGGCCAAAAATATTGAAGAGATCCTTGAGAGATCAAGCTGGAAGTAGCTGGAAGTCTGAGAACCTGGAAACACGCCATCGCATCAGACAGATAAGTCCAATCCTTCCAAATCCAACTCCTATCACATCTAGAATCCCCAAAATATATTTATTATTTTATTCAAATAATAATTTTAAAAATAATTTGTTACAAGATATTCCGATTTACTGTTTGTCAAAATCATAAAAATTGCAAGTCATAACTTAATTTTGTATGACATTTCACAATAACAATATTACCTACGTGTTTTATGTGCAGATTTAATCGAAAATAGTAAACATTGTAAGGATTTTGTCATCATTTCTTTCAAATTGGAGTATTAATACGCGAATAATTTACCAGTTTTAGTGAATTATTGTAGTGATCATTTAATTATCGGAAATTTATTGTCGCGATTCATAATACGATGGAGAAATTGAAAGGATTAGTAAACAAACGCGGAGTTTTAAGGGGAAAATTAACCAGATTCAATGATGCATTGAATACTCTTTCAGCTCACGAAATAAAACTAAGATATGACAGAATTAAATCTATAATTGATGAATTTGAAGTTATTCAGGATGAAATTGAGGAAATCTCAGATGTAAATGAAAGCGAAAATGCTTCTCAGAGAGAATCATTTGAAAATCAATATTATTCATTAATGGCAACGGCCAAAGGTGCATTAGAATCCGTAGAACAATCGAGGGTAGAAATAAAATTACCTGACCTAAAGTTACAAGAATTCCACGGAGATCAGAAAAATTGGAACACCTTTGTAGAAACTTTTAAGAATATAGTCCACAATAATAATTCGATTAGCAATGTACAGAAATTTTATTATTTGCAATCTTGCTTAAAGGGAGAAGCAATTAAAATCATTTCGAATTTAGAAATCTCTGATTCTGGATATCAAGGAGCATGGGAACTATTACATGAGAGATATTCTAATTTAAGGGCAACTGTACATAAGCATATTCAATTCATATTCCAAATGAAGGAAATGAAGCAGGAAGATGCAGTCGCATTGCGGCGATTGATAGATGGAACTAACGTTAACTTAAAGGCTTTGCACAACTTAGGAGTTCAAGTAAATCAATGGGATGCTTTAATTATTTACATAATTTCAAACAAATTAGATGTGATTACTAGAAAACATTGGGAACAAAGCCCTATTGAAGGGAAGTTGCCAACACTGAAAGAGTTCTTGAAATGTTTAGCTTCACGAGCTCAAACTTTAGAACTTATGCAAACTACGGACAAAAAACCGCACAGCCAAATTAAATCACATTTAGGGATTAATAATAGGGAATCAACTGTGTTATTATCTGTAAAAAAGGGAAAATGCACATTCTGCAGTGAGGATCATCCGATCTTTTACTGCAAAAAATTTCTAAAATTAAAAATATCGGAAAGGATAGAAGCCTTGAAAAAGAGCCGAGCATGCTTCAAATGTTTGAAGCCGGGTCATCTTGCACAGGATTGCAGGATCACCTTTAAATGCAAACGATGTGACAGTAATGATCACAATACGTTGCTTCATAAAGAGGGATTCCGAGTAGAATCTCCAAATTTAGGAACTGAGGCAGAAGATGTCTCAGTTAACAATCATTCTGCCGTAGGTAAGGCAGAAAATTTAGTATTGTTGTCTACGGCGATAGTAGGTATCGTGGGTAGCGACAATAATTTATATAAGGCAAGAGTACTAATAGACTCTGGAGCACAATCCAATTTTATGAGAGAGGATTTTGCAAAAAAATTAAATTTAAAATTTAATCACATAAATAAGCCGGTATCGGGCCTATACAATAATGTTACACACATAAGGAAAAGTGTGTCGGTAGACTTTAATTCTTTAAGAACTAACTATAAAAATACAATATCTTGTCTGATATTACAGGAAATAACCACAAGTCTGCCGCAAACATCAATACCAAGAAACCAGATTAAGTTGCCTCATGGATTAGAATTGGCAGACCCGAATTTCAACATCGCAGCGCCTATCGACATCTTGTTGGGGGCTGAAGGTTTTTGGGACATCCTGACCAATGATAGAATGAAGTTGGATACCGGTCCCACACTTCAACGAACACAACTGGGATGGATCGTTTCAGGACCGACCAACGTATATCCCAACCAAAGGCCAGTATCACAATTCTGTAGCTTATCCATAAATAAACTAAGCAATCAAATTGAAAAATTTTGGAATCTTGAAGAAGTCAACCCCATGAAATATCAAAATCATGAGGAGAAAGCTTGCGAGGCTAATTTCATAGCTACTCATGCAAGAGAAGAAGACGGTAGATTTACAGTAACTTTACCACGCCGTCCTTGTATTGATCAATTAGGAAACTCATTGACAACAGCGGAGAAAAGATTCCAAAACTTAGAAAGAAAATTATCTTCAAATACAGAATTAAAATCACAATATGTACAATTTATGCGAGAATACCAGGAACTAGGTCACATGGAGGTATGTGATAAACTAGAAGGAGATCATAACTCCTATTTTTTACCACATCACGCCGTCATTAAGGAATCGAGCTCCACCACTAAGGTGAGGGTTGTTTTTGACGGATCAGCCAAAACTTCCAAAGGAATTTCCCTGAATGACGCCTTGATGGTAGGACCAGTCATTCAAAAGGATTTATATACCCAATTGTTACTTTTCAGAAAACACCAATATGTCATGACAGCTGACATCGAGAAGATGTATCGGCAGATAAATGTGAGTGCAGCTGACCGCAACTTGCAGAAAATAGTCTGGCGCGAATCACCGGAAGATGAGATTCAGCATTACAAGCTAAAAACTGTAACGTACGGGTTAAGTCCTTCCTCTTTCCTAGCTACAAGATGCCTACAACAAGTTGGTATGGATAACCAAATTACTTTTCCTAAAGCTAGTCAAGTCATAAAAAACAATTTTTACATGGATGACCTATTGACCGGAGACGATAATTTGGAATCCTGTAGAAATTTAAAAGGTCAATTAATTGACATATTGCTGTCTGCAGGCATGAGGTTAAGAAAATGGAGATCTAATATCTTGGATTTGTCATCCGAGTCGGGCCAAGCTGAAATTGCCGGACAGAACAATTGTGAAAAAATTCTATCTGACAAACCCAAGAATGAAAAAATTCTGGGCTTAATCTGGAATAATGAGTTAGATTATTTTTCTTATGTTATAACAAAACCATCAAAGCATAGTGAAAATAAACGCCAAATATTGTCAAGCATAGCATCAACATTTGACCCATTGGGGTTACTTGGACCAGTTATTGTTGTGGCGAAATTAATAATGCAAAGGTTATGGCAATCCAAGGCTTCCTGGGATGAAGTATTACCAAATGAAATACTGATGCCATGGAGAAGTTATATAAATGAATTAAACCAATTGAATGTATTGAAGATTGAAAGGAAAATTGTATGCAAGCACGCTAGTAATATTAAATTACATGGATTTTGTGATTCCTCTGAAAAGGCTTATGGAGCCTGCATTTATATCACATCAATGGATCACAATGGCAAGCAACATTCTCATTTAATAACATCAAAATCCAGAGTAGCGCCATTAAAATGCATATCATTACCCAAGCTGGAACTATGTAGCGCTGTATTACTAGCAAAACTAATAAAAAATGTCAAACAAGCATTAGGTATGATGGAAGTAGATACATATTATTGGAGTGATTCCACGATAGCGTTATGTTGGATAAAAGGTCAACCAGCACGTTGGAACACATTCGTAGCGAATCGAGTCGCTGAAATTCAAGAATTTAGTAACCCAGAACAATGGCGTCATGTGCCATCTTCTGACAATGCAGCAGATATATTATCAAGAGGAGCTACTGCTGATCAACTAGTGAATTCCTCAATATGGTGGCATGAGCCAGAGTGGTTGACTAGAGAAAACAACACTTGGCCGCTATCGAAAATATCTTGTTCAAACCCTCCGGAAATTAAAGGAAAAAATGTTTTAATTGTAACTAATCCGGAAGAATGGGACATCTTTAAGAAATTCTCTTCTTTAACTAAACTAAAACGTGTAACTGCCTATGTATTAAGATTTATAAATAATTGTGATAAGTTAAAGACCAAAATATCAGGAAATTTAAACGTTGAAGAACTTGAATTAGCTTTGAAATATTTAATTGTATCGTCACAAAAATACAGTTTTCAGGCAGAACGAGAAGCCTTAATAAAAAATGGAAGTGTAAATAAAAATAGTTCTTTAAAGGCTCTCAACCCGTTTTTACATGACCAATTAATACGAGTTGGTGGGAGATTGTCCACAGCAACACATTTAACTTTTCAACAAAAGCATCCTATTATTTTACCTGCAAGGCATAAGTTGACAGAATTAATAATACGTCACTATCATTATGCGAATTTACATGCAGGAGCACAAGCGTTACTAGCCGAAATAAGGTTAAAATTTTGGCCGATATTCGGTAAAAACACAGTGAAACGAATATTACATAACTGTATAATATGTTTTAGATGCCGTCCCGTCGTAGGCCAGCAAATTATGGGTAATTTGCCTATGGACCGAATAACCCCTAGCAGGCCTTTCTCTGTAACCGGTTTGGACTACGCGGGTCCGCTCCAAATCAAAAGTGGAGTTCTGAAGAGAGCTCCTCTAATTAAATCGTATCTATGTATTTTTGTTTGTCTTGTTACTAAGGCTGTCCATTTAGAGCTAGTAACAGATTTATCTAGTGAAACTTTTTTAAATTGTTTTAAACGGTTTATATCTCGCAGAGGTCAACCCAAGAAAATATATTCCGACAATGCTTCTACTTTCAAAGGAGCATGTAATAAACTGGAGGAACTTTATGCCAGTTTGAGAAAAAATGATGACAAAATTCAGGAGTATTTAGCAAATAGGTCAATAGAATGGCATTTTATCGCTCCACGCGCACCAACGCAAGGAGGTCTGTGGGAGGCCGCAGTCAAGTCTGCCAAATATCACTTGTATAGAATTACTAATTGTTCATCTTTAACTTTTGAGCTTTTTTATACTGTGCTATGTCAAGTCGAAGCCTGTCTCAACTCCAGACCCTTAACACCACTGTCTAACGATCCTAATGATTTAAATCCTCTGACTCCTAACCATTTCCTTATGGGCACAAATGCATCTGTTATTCCAGAAGAAGATGTCCGAGATGTACCATACAACAGACTAAATCAGTATCAAAAAATGACAGAACTAATTCAATCCTTTTGGTTCAGGTGGAAAAAGGATTATCTGGGAGAGCTTCAACGGAGAAACAAATGGCAAACCAGCAATCAGAGGTCCCTCCAGGAAAATGATCTAGTTATTTTGAAGGAAGATAACTTACCCCCCACTCTATGGAAAATGGCTCGTATACTATCCTGCCATCCTGGAGCTGATGGAATCACAAGGGTAGTCACCCTCCGGACATCACAAGGGACGTTCGTGCGACCAATTACCAAAATCTGTCTGCTACCCGTAGAAGACAACTTTGAACGCCAATGACTGCTTCGTTCAACAAAGGGCGATATGAAGAAACACCACGATCGTGCAATTTATGTTTTTTCATTGCACCCCACAAACTGATGTAACCAAATTGATGACCCCGGCTCAAATTGATGAATCCTCGTGCAAAACTGATGACCCCTCGTGCACAAGGTTATTCTCATGTAAATCATAACAAGGAACCCATCCAAATGGAATTAGAAGATGAAGCCAATCAAGATTTGTGTTGTGTTGTTAAAAACTGAATCCTTTATATTTTATATGTATTTTGTTTATTCTCTCAATGATTTTAGAATTTAAATGTTTTATTTTTTTTTATTTTTGTTAATATTAATGGCTATATTATGTAGTTATATAATTTTTCTTTTATTAGAAAGAACCTTAATTGGTGAATTAAGTTTCTTTCGGGGGGTGCATGTATAATTTTCAGGGTAATTATGTACCATTAGTGACATCTATGAAAGCTAAATTATGTTATTTATGAAAGGTTCTCGCCTCTGCTAATTGCTTGATTAAATTCTGTCAGCAAAGACGATCCCTGTTTTGCGACCATTTTGAATTGAAATGTGTCAACAGTCCTTTGTCAGGTTATAAAAAGGTGGTCTTTGCTTACAAACGCGCTCTCATATGAAAACAATGAAAGGTTTCACCTCTCCGAAATAACTACGGGAACTAGTACCGGTACCCAGAGTAGTTATTAAAAAGTGCTTAATCATACCTGTGAAATTGGAAGTTTATTGTCAAATAAAAAGTGATTCAGTTTAACTCTCAAGAATCTGAGTTATTATTTCTAAGGACCCCAATTTATAACACAAATATCAATGTGCAAACCCTGATTTTGCTTTCGTTTCGGATTGGTTTGCTCAGTACTAACCGAAGCCACCGCGTGGAAAGGCTCTGTCATTAGTCCGCCGTTTCCCATAGTCAAGCCCATTATTCGATCCCCTCCCATATGTTTTCTTAAATACATTGGCATCAATATTTTAAATTATGACAATAGTAGTGAAAATGATTTGCAAAGTAAACAACCATCTTCTTCAAAAAAATCCAAGTTTGCAGCGTAATTATTTCATCCGAATTAATTCAACAAACCTTTTTTGAAACACAGATTTTTTTTATATTAACAGCTAATTTAATTTTTTTTCCTCGCAATTAACACATTTTATGTGGGGCATGTTATTTGTTTTATCTAGATTCTAGATAGTATAAAAATATTTCTTATGATCTTATTGTGAAAAAAATGTGTATTTTAAAATGTAGTTCTATTTCTATATTTTTTCTATCTTCTGTTTCTATAATAACAAAAATAATATCAACCTTTGTACCATATTTTATTGTATTTTTGTTTTATTTTTTTGGTCAGTTAGTAAATGATCTCTAATTTTAGTTTCGCAGAGTAATGTTTTTAAAGTGTAAAACTTATTTTCATATTATAATAGATTTTGATTCAACAATAAAACGTTAAAAATAAGAACTGATCCCAATTGTTGTCATTGTATTGTAGTGAACTATAATGTCTTATAATTAATATTAATATTCCACACTAACTACACCCATTTAATTTTCGGTCACATAAATAGGCAGTTGTCAAAATAATGAATTGGTTAAAATAACATTATATTATGCAAGTATTTTAAAATTAAAATTGATATTATAGAAGCTTTACGTCTCTTTCATTGATTTTAACAACGCTTTCGGAAATGCCTGTGTGTGTTGCTTTTTATTGAGAATTTGAGAATTATGAAACAACCTCATTTACAATGCCACAATAATTAAAAAATATATATTGAGTTTGTTTATATTGCACTTCGCATATAAACCATTAGTAAAATTTAATATAATTCTATGGTTACTGTAAAACACTTTTACAGTAATAGAAACAGTTTTTGTAATTTTTGTTTAAAACATTCATTCTTTCATTGAGGTATAATATTCAATGCATTTTTCACATTTTCGGACAACCATAAAACACAAAAAACATCAAGTCGGCTTCCCACCCCTCCCCAAGTCCCCACCGCGGCTTACTCCGCGGGCAGCGGTCAGCTATATCTCGCGCCGAACGGCTCGCTTGCCCCCCGTGCGACTAGCCCCACCCCCCCCCCCTTACCCCGCGGGCTCCCGTTCATCCAAAAATCACGCGAAATGAGCGTGCGCTCGAAATTAATTTAAAAAAATAGGTTGCCGTTCAAAATTTTGTTGGATCTTTGCAGAAATCGTTTTTACATAGCTATCCCATCAACTTGGCGTAAAAAAAATGGACGGAGGATTTTTCCGGAGCGATATTTTTGACTGATATCAAAAAAGCATGTTCCAAAAGAAAAAAATGTTGGATCTCTTGATTAAATAAAGCAAACATCAATATAAAGACACTCCGTGATCAAAAATTGGAGGGAGGAATTTTCACGGCAACAATAGAATTAAAAAACAAATCTCTTTTAAAAAAAACACTTTCCCTACAAAAATATTGTTGGATTTCTATTTAATCAGGTGGATATTAATTAATACTAACAATATGTGAAGAGTTCTCGAAAGAAATACTTTTCCAGTGAGAGTTATAATTTTTTTTCAGTTTTTGCTAAAAATAACTAACTTCCCGTTAAATATTTTGTTGGATCTCTTGTCATTCGTCATCCCTAAATGATACTCCACGTGACTGCAAAAATTTCATCGACGGGGGAATTTTTGCATACCTCAAACTCTTTATTGATTGGCCTATCAGGTTTTGCTCAGTTTTGCGTCAGGGAGATTGTGTCATTTTTTTTTTCATGAAGTATTTTGTGTTGATTCTATAACGCACCAAAACATGGGAACACCGGGTTGCACTCCAACCGGTTTTTTTTTCGCGTGGATTTTTAAGGCGGAATTTTAATGGCGCGCTGTTAATAATGTGCTGATATGCAACTTTGTCTTAAATAAATAAATTTTCTCATATTTTTAGTGGAGGTTTACCGCGCAGACGCAATATAGAGAAAACCGCCACAGTAACCAAAGAAGAAGTAATGGGATATTTTAAACCTAAAAATCCGTTCGAAACAATATCTCCCTTATTCTGTTAAGTTGGCTGCTTCCCGGCAGTCACGTCCCACCAGCGGCGCACCACAAAGGTGCATTAGATCAGGGAGATAAAAGTGTCCCAGACGGCCCGGCGCGGCCTTTTGTTCTCGCGCATAAAAAAACCGGGAGTGAGGTGGGCGGGAGCGAAGGAGCCCGGACGAACAGGTGAGAAAAGTACTCGAGACGAACCCCCTTACCCGCTCTGTGCTCCTGGTAAATTTGGATGTAGTTAATTGCTCGGTATAATTATTTGCTCGCACTTCACGTGCAAGAAGCAGTTTTTTTAAACCCATGAAAGATGTTTGATCATTTAAAGAAATCGTATTGATCATTGCCCACACAATATGTAAAATCTTTTAGTTTCTTGAAAATACATTTCTAAACACAGCATCCTAAAGTTGACATAGTTCCAAAAGGAAACCCAAGGGTCTCTCGGGCAAAGTTAAAAAAAAAAGCAGCAGCACAACACATATATAATATATATATGTATAAGTGTCTATATATATATAGACGCTGCTGTGGAATCGAACCGAGTACAGTGAAGTGTGAAGTTATGTCATAACAATGGGAAAAGAATTAAATTTTTTACGCAATATTATAATTATATTAAATCAATATAGATTGACCGGTCGGTGGCCGAGTTGACATCGCGCTTGGGTCTCACCCAGGTGTTGTGTATTCAATTCCTCGACTGGCTAAGTCCTCCATAACACAAGCAACATTTTCCGCTTACTGTGGTGGTAGTAGGAGATTTTCAAATATTGACAGGTTATTCGTAACCCGGGAATGTTTGTATTTATTTAAAAAAAAAAATATATATATATATAGAAATCATAAATCCTCCTGTTAAGCCACAATCTGGAATTCCTAACTGTTTGTAGGTTGGTACGTTTTAACTCCTTTTGTGATTTGTTTTCTCTTAGTGCTCGAACGGATAAAGTTGTTTTGTTTAAGTAATTTAATTCACCGACGAATAATATTCAAACGTGATATTTTATTATTATGAGACGGAGAAAGAGGTGAAATGTTGGGTTTTGCCGAAATCTGAATATTATTCAAAACAACCCGACCAAAAATAAGGTAGATGATCGTATTCCGGGGGGATGACAAACAAAGTTCGTAAAAAAAACACTTTGAGCGTATATTTACGCTTTTACACCTAGAAAAGTCAATTGGAGAAAAAGAAAACAACCAATTTCTGTTTCAGACCCCATGAGCCATGTTGCTTTGCAAACACATTTTTACTCGACGCAATAAGACGATGTCAATGTAAACATTTGAATAATTCTACGCAAAACGAAAAAAACACAGGATATTTCGTTAAAAAACGGCAAATTAAATGGGTCTATATTCACGACCCTGGTTCATTCTATTTAACTTTACCATTGTTGGTTTATGAGGTACAAGTAGATATAATGTATTCGAATGAAATGGAAGAAGAAAAAAATAATATTAAGCCTAGAATATAAATATTGAAGCAATTTGAATCACCACACGAATCAGAAAAAATAACGAAATACAAAAGAGCTAATGAAATATCGGAACATAATTAATCTGAGCACGGACAACAATGGTATCTCTAAATGAAATGCAATTTTTCACACTTCGTTGAAATAAAACAATGAATTGTACACCCGTTTCTCCATGAGAACTTGAATCCATTTCACATGTGACGCTGGTAAAACCTACTTTCATTTGATGGCAACTTTCTATAAATTCGGTCGCGACTTTTCCACAAAACTTTTCAGTAGACGGTTCAAAAGGCAAGCTGACATTCGGTACTTACTTCTCCTATACAAAAGCTAGTTCAACATGTAGTAGAGAGGTAGTGGCGCAGTATGGATTCAGAGCACGTAGCTCCTGACTTATTAGGGACGATTTGCTAATACCGGATTCCGTAGGTTCTAATATAAGGGTTGTGATTCTCACTGGCTCAAATGAGTGCTTAGCTCCATACACAAATTGCGATAATGCGCTCCATAACATGATCTCGTTTAATCCCGTAGATCACTGGATACGGATAATTTAAGAGGATTTAAGCGTTACACGTGAGGTGGGGTTTTTTTTATCTCCCTCTCGTAATGATATTATGAAAATCATAAATTTTTTAACGTTCGTGAATCTCAGCACATGTTTACATGAGTTTCATTCGTGATATGTTTGAGGAACGATGCTTTGAATATAATAAAAAGCAGATGAAATGGTACTGGCAGCACAAACGATCATTCTAAGATAAATTAATGCATCATATTGATGATATCTCCTGATGAAGGAAGTGCACTTCTGAAATCGGTAGAGATGTGTGAAAATAAATTAGTTTAAAACAAATTTAAATGTTTAAGTTTTCATCAATTTGATCTCCGTGTTAGGCAAAAATTACCTACATAAATTATTTATTAAAAAAACACAGCATAATTACATCCATAATACATTATACTTCTACCATAGATTATTACAAATTATAAAGATAATATTCTAAATAAAACAACTCTATCCAGACAAACTTGAATTCTCCCAACTCAAAAAAGTAAAAAAAAAACAATGGGAAAAAACAAAAACAACTAAATTCGTATCAAAAGTTGTCCGAAATATAAATAAAATTGAAGATTTTAAACTTCACGTTAAAAACTCACTGAAAATATAAATTGAATACTTTGGCATATAAATAAAAAAATAACGGACAAAACACATTCCCATCCGCTTAGCTTTATTATGGTGGCTCATCTTATGTAAAGCATTAGGTGAAATGATTTATATATTTAATGTAAATTTATGTTAAATTATTTTTTTGAATAAACATTTATAAAAAATAATGTAAAATTCAAAACAGAAACGTTATTTGAAATGGCCTTAATTATGTTTAGTGATCAGATATGAATTTTCGTTCTAAACTTCCCATACTTCCATTTTCACAAAATTAATCACATATTTCGACTGCAGGCATTTGAAACTCTTTTACGGTATAAAATAAAGCAACGTACGTGTTTATAAAATATGTCAATTTATCAACAAAAAATTACCCTATACACGTCACACACAACATACGTCAAGTCAGTAGATAAAAAAATTACCCTCTACACGTCTACACACAACATACGGTAAGTCGATAGATAAAAAAAAGAATTCTGAATATTTTTACCCACGCCAAATAAGCAGTAGTAAAAGTTTTGCGTTTCAACTTCAAAGTGAAACCATATGTGTACAAAGATTCTAAATCCTGTTGACAAATTGCGGGGCTATAAGAGCCGCGATTTGGCAGTCAACCATCACCGTGTGTCGATTTTTCTTTTAGCGTAACAACAGTTGGAAAGTGCGTCGGCCCCGCCACGCGAAACTAGAGCCATTGATCAGCCGAGACCGGGTCCCGGGACCCGGGACCCGGGACCTGTCGCCGCTTGACAAATAGCCTCGGCCGAAATAAGGTAGCGATTTGGAAAGGTTGGAACACTTCCACTTTTAAAAGTTTAATATGCGATAAGGCGTCAGAGAATGGTTACCGTACGATTGATATTGTATTAAATTTATTTCTTAATAAGAAATAATAGGGAAATATTTATTTTAATTAAATTATGAAGTTTATAACTTAAATACCAGCGTTTTTTTAGCAAATGTCATAAAAATGTAAAATAATTTTCACAGTTTGATTTTTTTAAGCCTGTCAAAACGATCGAAATCTGACGGGTACGCGTGACGTCGTACGTACTCCGGTTTTGTCGTTTAACGGTGATCAATCCCACTCGGGTCGGAATGAAAACAATAAAACTCAATTTAAATACTAAGCAAGATCTAATAAACATGAATTCGTATAATTTGAAAACCGAAGTAGTGACCCTTGTACAAGTATTCGCCGCACAACTTAGCACGCGGCCGGCCAACCAGTGAGGTAGCCATTTAAGCCTCCGCATTTTTTATCGATTTATCTTGAACACTTTAAGTTATTTAGTTCCAAAAAAATACACGTTGTTTTTGAAGATAATATCTATACATTTGTAGAGCCAAAACGGTAATTATACGAAGTTTCCTAAAAAGAAAAAAATCGCCACTATGCTGCGAAAAATGATGAAAATACATTTTGTTCTGTTATTTAACATGTTATAGGTATGAAAAAATTCACAGTGTATCTTTAAATGTAACTGAGGCATGTGTCTATATTTTTGTCCTACTTTAAACGAGTGGTATTTAAAAAAAATATTTTCTCAATTTTCTCATAAGCCAAGATTGGATTTCAGGATAGACAGGAATAAAGGAATTAACTGAGCGTTATTTTTTGCTTCTTTATTTCTTCTTTCTTCTTGGCTCTTCTTAAATTTTCTTGTCTTTTTATTGTTCTTCCTAGTTCGTCTTGTATATTCTTGGCTGTCATTGGCTCTTATTTTCTCTTCTTTTTTCTTCTGGTTTCCCTTGGTTCTTCTCGCCTCTTCTTGGCTCGCCTTGGGTCTCCTTGCACATTTTTGCATCTTCTCACGACTGCGTGACTCGCTTTGTCTCTTCTTGCATGTTCTTAAGTCTTACCGCCCCTTATTGTCTCTTCTTGGCTCTTTCGTCCCTTTCTTGCCCTTTCTTGCAACTTCACATTATGCACCACTTTAGTTGTCGCGACGTATCCTTGCTTTGATATGTGTGTTATGAATAATTCAAACAAAAATTTGATTATTTTTAAAGCATTTTCCTTAAATCGTACATTACTTCTTTGTGTGCATGTGTGACAAATTTTTGATGTATAACTTGAGTAAAACACTAGTTATTTGTAATAGGAGCCAGGAGCGATCTAGACGCGCGCTGTTCCGACCGCAGACCACTTCAATCTCCCACGGTTTTAATCGTTTTTAACAAACGATTTATTAAATCTACTTGTAATTGTATATACTAAAACTTATATATTCAGAATCGGCCTTTGTTGATTTATATGAATATATATTTTAAAGCCATAATTTTTTTACTCAAGTTCCTAATTATTTATTTCAAAGGGTAATTATATTTTACATAGATACATAATATGAATATGTACTTCTGAGCACATTTTCTTCTACGTTTATTTTCATGTAACAAGAAATAGAAAGCTAGCAGAAATGTACACGTACAGGGGTACGTGTTGAAAAATGTTGCGAAACTGAAGGAAAAATGTTGAAAAAGGTAGGGAAAAACCTGTCTCTTCAATAGGGGCCTCTTCAGTCTATGCGGCCTCCGTGGTCGAGGGGCGAGGCTTTCGACTAGCAATCAGGAGATTGCTAGTCGGTTAAACATTAAACATTACATGTAAGACTACCATTCGAAATTAAAAAAATAATTTTCAAAACGTTGCTTGAAATGGCTTTAACCGTGTTTGGTGACCAGATCTGAATAGCCAGGTACGATCTCCACTTTTGTCTTCCCCATTTCCTTTACCTCCCCACTTTCTTTAACCTCACAACATACCTAATTGAGAATATCATAGTCTCACTGGCTTCCGACGATTGAGACTCTTGTGTGGTGTTCACATTACAAATAAATGTATATTCCATGCATAGAAAAAGAAAAATACATAATGATTGGTATAAAAAGTATATAAATAATATAAAGTAGCATTTATGGACATTTAAACGTAGTTTTTAAAGGTACGATATATTCCTAAAAGAGAGACCTCATATTTCCAAAAGCTCTGAGCAGCTAGGACTAAAAAGCTAGGAAGATTAAATATAGTGCTAAACGAAAACGAAATTCACTTATCAGAGAAACTAACGAGAGAATATTACAAATGAAGGAAAATTGTAGGCTTTTTCACATGGTATTATCATTCTCAATATTGATTCCCAAAGTAGCATTTAATTTGGCGAATTCACCATTGTTTCCCTGAAATGTGTAACGAGGCGTTAGTATTCCGACGCCGACGTCGCTACAGATAGGCGTCGTGACGCTATTAGCGATCACGCACGCCCGCCATCTATCGCCGTTACTGAATTAATGATGGAAATATTTTCTCGCTTAGAGGATTTGTCTCACCGATACTTATTGATGCGTTAAGAGAATACAGCTTTGAAGTTCGTTTATATATTATATACGTCGTACTTTTATATACGTCGTACTTTTGTCTGTTTCTGGTGCGTAAGTGTAGGGAAATATTACTCGAGAACACCTAAAAATCAATATTATTGCATTTGTACGTTTTTTTAAGTTCAGTCAGACCAACATAATAATACGTATCATGCGAAAGAAGCAAAGAGTGTGTGAAGCATTCACTTCTCTTTGTAAATTCCTACGGGAAAATAGAGTGAGAGTTAGTTACTTTTGTTGTAGGTGTTGGTGTCCTGTCATTACCGTGGAGTGAATATGAAAATTTCCAATGTGTCTTGTCTTCAAGAATGAATTTTCAGTACAGGGTTTATCACGTGAACCTAAATTGGGGACACATTTAGTATGGTATTAGACTATAATTAGGATATTTGTTGAAAAGACAGATGTACTAGCTACATTATAGATATTAGATAGTCACCTATATTTAGGGCAATTTAGAGAAATATATACAAAATTCATACTTACACAAAAGGTTTATAATGAAGGAAGATGCATGCCGATCGTTAAGTTCTATTATTTAGTTAATGGGGTAACTAATAACGGGGTGTTCTTTGTGACTTTGATAGAACGTGCATAACACCAGAGAGCAAATCCACTAACATTGGATAGTAATTTTCAAAACATCGTATGAAAATAGTTGAATGAAATGACAATGCCGACAGCAGCCCGAAGAAAATCTTGACTAGGAACTTGAATTTAAATTAAATACGCTAATAAATGTATTTCAAGGATGTTTTACGCATTTTTTCAATCATGAATTTCAATGTCAAAAATAAATATTCCCATCTTCATCAAAATAAAGTCTAAAAACCTAACGAAATTCAGAATACTGATTGAAATTAGCTGACAATCTTTCAAACCGCAAAATCTTTGAATTTGTATTTGGTCAAAAATATGCAAATATCAGACGACGTCGAAACTTTCTAAATTCGGAAATATTTACTTAAGAATAATAATTACGAGTAAATGTATTATTCAGGACCCGAATCAAATACAAGGAGTACAGAAGGTTTTGGTGGTATTGGAGTATTTGTAGTAATTTAAGATAAGGAGAACAAGAACCGATTTTAGCCCCGAGGTAATGACTCGGGGAGAGTAAATCTGCGCCAATGATAGAATCAGACATCTTCGGAGTTTCAGATCAAACAAAAACCAAATTAGTTGAAAGTTTGGCGCGCAATTAAAATTCAAACATCGGGATACTTCGCTACGGTATTCCGATGAGATTAGAATTTGGTTTCTTATAAGAGGATTCTAAATTAACTACTGAAATTAACTACTGGGAGACTTTAAGGAAGTTTATAATTACATTATTCAACTCTCGTAATGGTTATTACAAGAACACTAATCATATTAACATAAGAAATGGGTTTCCGAAATCTCACGAGAACTAAAAATCCTGTAACAAACAACAATAAATCGACCGAAAATCATCTATCCTGCTAAACTGTTATGTATTGAAGAAAACCGTTTTGTTCCGAGAATATTCGGAACGCTTTAAGAAGTTTGCACGAACAAGCGAATCAAATAGCTCATTCGGGCCATGGAAGAGTCAATAAAACAAGAGAGTATTGATATAGAATTGGCATGACAGTTGTTAGATTTGGCATCTCAGAAGACTGGTTATTGTTGGTATGTAGTGATTTGTTTGTTGATACAGTAGAACATGATATCAATGTCGTAGATTAAAAAGATAAACCGATTGAAGTGTGCTGTGTTCCCGAATAAAGATCCATTTTAAAATCTTACTTTGGGTGAAATTTACAAAACACTATCAAATATCATTATCTGTAGTAAATATTTTCTAAATGAATCTTTATTTTAGCTTTCTGTTCAGTGGTCGTATTGATATTACACGAGTGACAAAAGTTTTACATTTGACAAAATGAAATGTATACCCCACCAGCCATTTCTCACGTGGCCAAAGGAATATAAAGGATTTAGTCGAGACCTTGTCCGCGTGAGTTTGAGTTTAACGGATTTAAATAAAAGCTCTGCACGTGAGCAGATTTTAAATAAAAATAAATGCGTTTCAGGAGTTTCAGGAATGCCGGCACATCCGAGCAGTATCTTGTTATCTGCCGTGCTGAGTCGGCTGGCACAACTGGGGAACTAACTAACCGTAAGGTCCCGATAAATACATACAAGGCGAGCGAGGACAAATCTCCACGGTATGCTATTCTGCCACAAAAAGGCTGGAGTTTACAAATGATATGACACACCGTTCGAGAGACCATTAAAATTCAGTGAGCATAAATAAAATACGGTTTACATGATATACGCACGTACATTTATGACTTTCAAAAAAAAATTATTGCTAATATTTTTGAATTTAAAAAAAACAGGAAATTTTTTGGTTCTTTTTCGATTATAAAGAATATAAAGCAACTCTATATTTAAAAAAAACCGATAAGTCTATATTTACATGTAGCTTAGATAGGTACTTAGATTCACAAACGTATAATTTAAAGATAAGGAATATTCTCTACAAAAATTATAAATTTAACTATTTACTATTATTGGATATTAAAATAGTCAAATTACGTTCACACAAACCAATTAAAACGTATTGTGGATATAATACTAAATATAAATGTATTATTTATCACTACAGAAGTGAAACTTTACGCCCTACTTAGAGTTAAAAAAAAAACCTTTAATATTTTCCTCTAAGATGCAAGATACGTTAATATTTTTACTACTTTCAAAGTGTGCCGATTTTCCGATACGTTCTAGAGAGCAGGAGTGGAACTGCCAGAAGCGGAAGAGATGCTCCATTCAGATATCGATATTGCTCCGGATAAGAGAATCTGAATAGGCAAATGTTAGTAGAGCAATCCAAGGATATTATGCTTTTTCCGCGGTTAGAAGTTGGTAGACAGTACGGGTAACGGGCGAAATTTCTCAAATCTACGGCTGCGATAAATAATTTCTTTGAGATAAATGTTAAAGCGAGAATTCAATTTTAAAATATGCCGGTTTGAGAGCTTTGTAGTTTTATACACTCAATTCTAATGTTTTCAGGGGAACTGGAAGGTCTAAAGCCAGAATTTTTCCGCTGAGTGCAAACAAATAACTATTGATCTAAATAATAGCTCCATGATAACTCAACACAGTAACAATTCAACACACTTTTAAAAAGTGATATAAAGTCATTAGAAACGATGAAATAACCTAAATAATAACCTAACCTACCTAACCCAGTTAATAAAGTTTTTGTTTCATCACTTTCCATGATTTTATATAACTTTTAACAAATGTGATGAATTATCATTGTGATGATTTATCCGGTCACCCTAAATAATAAATATCTTTCCAGTACCCAGTAGTGAAGATAGCTCGAATGATGCTCATGAAATAATTGGGATTAATTGTAATTATACTAGTAATGCCATAATAGGTTTATTATTTTACCAAAATGATGAAACTATCTTTTTAATTAATTATAAATTTTAATATTCATAATTACAAACACTAAATATTCTTAATCTTGATCACTCTTCTAGACACAAGCGCCAGCTTTTATAGAAGAGGAACATCAAAAAATCAAAAGCAGTGAAAACTAATTGTATGAATTATATTACTGTAAATTGATTAATTATATAATAGATACTTATTTAAAAAATGAATATGGAATGTTGAATTGCACTACCCCTGCATACATTAGTAAGTTTTCCTCGGGTGTCCTTGACTTCTTCTACCATTTAAACCACTATTTAAACACTCCCGTCACTAATAAGAATAAACATTGAATTATTCAACGAAATTTTTGAGACAATAGGGGACGAATTTATATATTTATATACAGAAGACGTACGTATTTAATAGTTCTGCGTATCTATCAAAGCTTCGATTCAGCATAAATACGATGGCAAACAAGAATTACTACATAACGTAGGTAGGTACTTTAATTAGAAACATCAATAAACACTATAAATCACAAATTATTTGAAGGCATTTCCTCAATCTTTCACGAAACAATTAACATTGTCGAGTAAACTCCAAGTTGCTAAGTAATATGACGGTTACATCAAATCCTCCCTTATTCTGTCAACATTTCGCCTTAAATAATGTTTCAAGCGATGGAAGATATTTTCGTGTAGCCGGCCGTCTTTTGATGTTGTGATGCCGGCAAAGAGAATACCCGCATGCCGGAGAGACGGCGAATGTAAATTTCAAATTGGATGTACAATGTCAGACATGTCTCTACAACGTCTGTACAATGTCAACTGCTGTCGGCGTTCGAAGAATTATTCAAAATAATTATTGAATAAGACGCGTTTTGAGACGCATCGATTTCTTTAATAAAGTCTAAAAAAAAACCTCTACGAATCAGCTAAAAAAAAAGTTGCTCCTTATAATAATATATTGGCTGTATTATAATGAATAAAGTAATCTGAATCAAAATCGTGCAACAAAAAGATTTGAAAAAACCAATACAAATAATTATTCATTCGTATCGTCATCGTGGTATCATTAATGTTACTATGATGAGCTCTTAATTTTGATTTCATCTGAGCTACGAAGTTTTGAAAAAAAATAATTTGATATACAACAAATAAATATTATGATAACATTAAAAAAAATCTTAAAAAGTTTGTTGATAATTGGACAAAACCTGTTGATAACTCACTACTTGCAATATGTATATATACATAAGCGCAGGTAATGGCAACACAATTTATTAATTATAAATAAGACGTCTAAGAAGTAAGTATTTTTAACTGTCACAAATTTAGAATTGTGATAAGTATAATATTTAAAAAAAATATTAAATAGTCTCCTGAAATAATTCGTCCAAGGAAGCAAACTTTAAATACACAATATCCCAAGTCAAGTTAGAAGCAAATATAAAACGTGATTTTAATTTGAAAAAAGATGATTGAGAAAATATTTGAAAGCCCTGAGCTTTTAGTATTACGAGATGGAGGTAATTTTCGCCAACATCTCTCAGTATTATGTCATTCTGTGAGCCGACACTATTCTGTCTGGCGCTTTAGGAGACGAGATATGGTATTACGTCGCCCGCTTTGACTTACATTTTTTGTAGAAAAGAAAAACGATAATAGAACCTTGCGACGCAAATATATTATCACTATCAGTTCTGAAGAAAGTGTGGGAGTTTAACGTTTAAAATAAGGTATTATTCTTACCAAAAATCATAGGTACTATTTTTCCGAATCAATGTGAAAAGTTTTGGTTAGGTTCAGTGGTTCAAATGTATGGATAGTATGCTCGTCTCATGTCATCATTTAAAAATATCTCACAATTTTCAGAAACAATAAACACATAATGTTTCTGTAAATGTTTAGTTTTTCTCATTTATTTTTAATTTTTCCAACTTTTCTATTTAAATATAAAAGTTATATATATCTCATGTAACATGGTAGGCCGGGATTGGACTATCCTCAAGTCTTGCTAGATTAAAAACTAAAACAAAATTAATATTATCATATATCATCCCTTGTATCCTTGACAAAAACGTGCGAACTTTCATTTTACCCAAGTGGATAAGTTGTAAAATATTTAATAATTACATTAACATGCACCTTTAGGTACCACCATCATGAATGATAATAACTTTTTTTTTACGATATAAAGTTAAAATAGAAAATCACTTTTATAAAATGACTGTGAATTCGTATTTGACAGATTTTAAAGTTAATAAATAAAAATCATGGAAATCGCAAATCGAATATTCAAAGTCTGATATTTTCTTTAAAACTTTGATCGCGTATTATTATTAAGTCTTAAAAGGTTAAAGTCTGTTATAAATATAATTCAATATTATAAACGTTTTTAAAACTTCACTCAACGGAGTGAAGACAAGACAGTGTAAAAAGCTTTCAAACTCTTAATATGTGAAAGGGCGCCTGCTCAAAATAAAGCCAGAGTACCCTTCCTCCCTTCCAATGAGATTTTATCCCGGGGCAAAGGGAGGAGAGGAGGGCCTAAACATAAAAGGACCCTTTCAATTTGCGTCGAAAAATTGGCAAAGTAAGGAAGCATTCTAAACTGCCGACATAGCGAGACAAGCACATCATATTATTTTGAAGTTGATTCTTATGAAGAATATAAAGGTGCAATCATTAATGTCAACCTTTGTTCAATTAACTGGGTAAAGAGTACATTTAGATATAATAATATACGAGATCATTCAATCTACAAATTGGGTAGCAAGTTCCGGGATTATACATTTTAAATTCTAAATAACAATAAATCTAAACGAAACATGAAACAGAACATGACACAGAAAATAAAAAAAGTAACGGTCGTAACTGGTAATCGAATGCAAGATCTTTGTTTTACAGGGTCAACGCCTCTAACCACTCGGCCATTGGGACCTAATTATTTTATTGTCGATCTCATAAATCATATTCGGAATTAACAATATTATCCTTAATATTAGCTATTTTTCCCATATTTTTGGCTGCTATTTTTTTTTGAAAGGGGTAAAATTAGTCGAGTATAATATTTTTAATACAGAATTTGATTTATAAGATCGACAAAAATGATATAAAATAATTGGAGTGGTTAGAGGCATTGTCACGGTAAGACAAATCCTTTTGA
The DNA here is from genome assembly GCA_026573805.1 of Hesperophylax magnus. Taxonomy (NCBI): domain Eukaryota; kingdom Metazoa; phylum Arthropoda; class Insecta; order Trichoptera; family Limnephilidae; genus Hesperophylax; species Hesperophylax magnus. The sequence goes on from JAIUSX010000014.1 coordinate 18,617,902, forward strand.
GACTTTTTCCTTTTTATTTTGGTTGGTCTTGTTCTGTTTCGTGTTTCGTTTTATTTATTATTATTATCATCTTCAATGATATATAACATTGATAGGTACAACCTTCAGGAGTAAAAAAAATATTCAAATAAAATAAAAATAAAAATTATTTTCAGTTCGATTCAGAGTAGTATATCGTATTGCCATAGAATCGCCTTGATGAGAGGTAACCATCCAGCGTAGAAACATGTTTTTTTTTTTTGGTACAATATTTTTTACATTTTAAGTTTTCCAGTGATGTAGGCCTTACTGGGTGGCTTGCCCGTGCTGAGGCCTTAGAGTTTGAAATGGTATTAGCCATGTTTTTTTAGGTACTATAGCTATTGAACTAGCCTGGAATGAATTGAAAACTAACCTCTCAGAGAGTCATATCCATAAGACTCTTTCATAAGAACATTTCACCATCACAGTACGCGACAATGTAAACAAATAGTGTGAAGAAAATGTAAACAACTGAGAATTTAAAAGCTTTTTAAGGTGATTTCATAAAAAAAAAGCCCAAACTTAAATTTTCCAGTCTGTTAAAATAAATATCAACTACTTTTGTCACTAATATTCAAATAAATGTAATATCGATAGTAATGGAGGGTAAAGTAGAAAATGTATGATAATGTAATGATGTCAACTATGATGTCACGATGTCAACTTGGCCACCGGTCGGTGGCCGAGTCGACATCGCGCTTGGGTCCCACTCAGGCGTAGTGTGTTCAATTCCTCGGCTGGCTAAGTCTTCCATCACAACTCAAGCAAAATTTTCAGCTTACTGTGGTGGTAATAGGAGATTTTCAAATATTGTCAGGTTATTCGTAACCCGGGAATGTTTGTCTTTCTTTTTAAAAATTAAATAAAATAATAATTAAATTAAATAAATTACTTGGTTTTTCTTTTACGATGCCACACGACTTATCTGACAATAATTTAATTTTCAGAAATAAATCAATATACGTGCGCCCGTGTTATGGCAATATGCCGTATCTATAGATACAGTATTTTGGATTACTACCGCCCAATCAATTCAATTCGTTGAATCACAACATACGAACATACGTTTATTTGTTTATTGTAGTTACTCCCAAGGAATGAACGATGGAACAATGTTGTAACTGCAAAAAAGAACACTCCTGTAATGACAGAACATTGCAACCTAAAATACAGCATTCTGCCTGGACAATACTACACATGCTCTGTTTAGCCACTACAACACCGTTGCCGTGCGGGAGATAGGATGTTTGTGTTACAGTATATTGGCTTTGCGTATCGGCAGCTATTCGTGCCACATGCACGTCGTGTGATATGTCAATATGCTGTATCTCGACAAAGCTAGTTTTGAGATGAATTACTTTAAACTTTTTGGACATTTTGTTATTTTCCTCGTTAAACCAATAGTAATAAATAAAAATTTGTTGAAAGGTTTAATTTGAAATGTAAAAAAAACACAAATATAACACGTACCTATACATCTTACCTTTCGCCAAACTTGAAATTGTTAATGGTTTTAGTTTGCGAGGAAAGAAACAAAATGTCAAAAAAAGTTAAAGTTTTTATCTCAAAACCAGCCTTTTGGTGATACGGCATATTGTCATTACACGGGCTCATAATATTATGTCACAACGGTAGTTGTGATCAAACATCGGTAAGATAATAGTTTAAGTCCTCCTTATGTGTTGGTGCAGTTAATAAATCGGTTTCTAAATGTGTATTTGAAAAATCTTTCAGAAAATTTTATAACCGTAATTTCCTTCTAGAACGAATTTCGGTCGGAGTTGAAGAGAGCGGAAGCGACCGTCGACCCGCGAAATCTTCGCCTTGTATCGAGTAGCTATTGTTGGGGAGTGGTTGGCAGAACCGAAACGTACCAACCGAGTCAGCATATTTTACAGAATGGGGTGGGAGGGAGGAGGTGTAACAGAATAGGGGGGTGCTTTGAACCTGTTTAGGATCATCCAGGATACGCCCATGAGACGCAACGCGTGACGTCAGCGTGTTTTTATCAGACAATTTTCAGCAATACCAACGGGGAAATGTGATGAAGCTGTAAAAACATCGCAGGTTACGTTAAAATGTCAAGGCTAGATGTTTTTCGCAAGAACTCGGAATATCAAAAATAAGAGAGAAAAGTTGAAAAACTGTTACTGCCATGATATTTACTAAAAACGTTAGAACAACATAAAATACAGCCGAATGACTCCATAAACATCAGAAATAGCAGAGATGAAACCTTAAGTGTCCTAAATAAACAATCCGTAGAAATAGAATCCCAGAACGGATGTTCCAACTGGAAAACGTAATCAACTTTAATGGTTCAAATGATAATATTATCATTCATGAATTAGTAGTTATTAAGAGATAATTTTTTTGAAGGAAACGTTCTTATGTAAGTATATATCTTTATTTTACTACAACGCGTCAACGTTTCAATATTTTTTGAGGCCGATTTGAACTCTAATAAACCGCTAATATCTTCTGTGACGAAGACACCATATTATTTATTTTTTTATTTTTTTATTAAACGCCCTAGTGGGCTTTTCTTTAAAAAAAAAATACAAGCATTTTGTATCAGAGTAAACACTTAAAAAATAATACAATAAAGAAGAATGTAAACATAATGGCAAAAATGAATCCTCACGCATATAATTGAATTTAAAAGATTCAACAAAACAAAATAGTAGAAGCGGAGATGTTATATGGGTCTATTTGTGTCTAGAAGAATAAAAGTGATAGAATATACAACATTTATACTGATTAGTTTTCAAATGAAATATATCACCCAGATCAGAATATTTTTTTCCGAGATTGTGAAGTCGCGGAATCGGAGAATTTTGGTAAGCTAGTGTCCTGGGGTTATTGAAGTAAAAAGGTAAGAAATGTCGGCATGATTTTTTGGGAACATGGATATTGATACATTGAAGTAATATGTTGTTATGCATTGTTGTAAATTATCATGATGTACGCAAAGTAAAAGTGTTTAATTTTGAATTATTTTGTTTTGTAAAATCAGTTTCTATTCGCTATAACGTTGATACGCGTATTACTACATATTCTCTAAAATGATCAAGTAAGAGCGTCAAATTCTAGTCCAACACTTTCCGCTTGCTTCAATAAGTGATGACAATGGGGCTCCAGCCCTGAAGAACCCCCAGTGGAGGCTAGTGAAACAATCCAAGAGTAGGTTGTGAATCAATCCACGGACAGGTTGTGAAAGAATCCAAGAGTAGGTTGTGAATCAATCCACGGACAGGTTGTGAAAGAATCCAAGAGTAGCTTGTGAATCAATCTACGGACAGATTGTGAAACAATCCAAGAGAAGGTTGTGAATCAATCCACGGACAGGTTGTGAAACATCCATCCATCCGCAGTGGAATAATCTCAGACCGTCAATTGCTTAGCGAAGTTTTGTGCCTTCGTGATGCTCTTTGAAGCTCGCGGTATGGATGACACGAAACTGAAAGCTGGCATCCTTCAATGAAAGCTCGTTCTCGTAAGACAATTAGTGGGATAGATTCAGATAGGATAGTTATTGCACATGGAACCGGGCGCCCAAATTCCTATCAAGATTTTTTTACGTATTTTCGATAATAAGCGAACCCACTATTAAGGGAAAGCAGTGAAAATAACACAGAATATTACTAAGTTAGGTATCATTTTTGCTACCAGGCTTTAACCGAGTTTCAGCAACTTGTTTTCTAATTACACAATGGATAAAATAATATAAAACGAAAAATACATTTTTGACAAATGAATGAAAATTTAATTTCCATAGCTTATGATTGAAAAGTCACCGCGAGATAAAGTTATATTATACTAAGCTTTGAGCAAAAAAAAATGACTTACAAAATTGCAAATACAGACAGAAGGTAGGTACAAGCACAAGTGATTTCATAATTTCATAATGCCATAATTCACCGTTGACAGTTTTGCTGAAAGAGCACTCACATTTTCTGCTTTATTACCATATATATAGGTACCGTTAGTGTTATGGAATAATTTTGTGTAAGCAATTTTGAAAAACGTAACAACAAGTGCTGATAAATAAAAACAGTCGAACGCGAACAGGAATCAAAGTTCGACATCTTCATAGCGTTTTTTACGGAGATAAGCTAAGACAAAAGTTTACTAGCGTAGTTGAAATATTTATTTCTCTTATCACCAGAAAAAAAACTCAAAGATTACAGATATAAAGATATTTGATTTATTATTAATTTATTGAAAACAATTTACAAACAAAAAACTAAATCCATAAAAAGGTTTTTGGTATCACCGGGCTCGAGACAATATGGCCTCTCGCTAGCAATCATGAACCCCACAAACTGAGCAATCGCACCAGTCTTCAGAAATGTCGAAAATCTCCACGAAAATTGATATGGTAAAAAATGTTTCAAATTTTTTCGGTGACAGGCACCCCATCTATATTTTGTACATTTATTTTAATCCAAATAAAACACGTAGATGAAAAATCTTTATTCTCGCGATACAAAGCCGGGTTGTTTCTTCGCGCACTTGGCCTGGCACAGGACTGGGGACGCGCGGAGGGAGCTCGCTTTAGAGATTAACTGAAAAGATACATAGTTCAGTCTTTGAGACACCCCGGGGTTTTATTAGTCAGCCGTGGACTTTCACCTTAACGGCGTATGGAGCTTGACTTATGGAACGTCGTAAAAGCTCGGCTAATCGTGACTTCAAATAGATACAGTCAAATTTATTTATCACACCATGGCGTTTCATATTATAGCTCAATACGATTATTCATGATTAATGATTTTATTAAACTTAATTAATAATTTATTTTTTTGTATCTTCTTTATTTAAGGAAAAAAATAATAAATCGTGATCTTTCTGAAGAACCCATTGATGAAACGGAAAGCTCCTTGGCTTTTAATGTAAATAGACAAAAAAATACTCTCTTTAAATGGATACAATACTATGCCATGGAGCGGAGTGAGATCACCATTCAGAATTGGACCACATGTGTTAAGTAACCATATCTGAATATTCACTGCTGAACCTTCATCTTTTCTTCTTCTTTTCCAGTCCCACATCCATCAGCCTCAAAAGATTTCCCAAATGGGAATGATACAGTTATAATATATCCGGACTCTTGGGCGTGTACAATAAAAAGATTGTCTTTTTTTCATCACGTTGTTGTAAATATTATTATAATGCTTGAATTTTTGGTTGACTAATATTTTTTTTTAAAGTTATTCGCAATATGAACATTTTTGTTACATCATCAATATCCTTCAAAAGAAATGGTTCAAAATTTGTGAGTAACCAATAAAATTATACTTTGTAATACTCGTGTACATTACACAAGGAAAACCGTCATTAATCGAACTGCAAAATTACATATTCTTCAAATCTGGATTCGTCTAGGAGTGTAAATAATTGGTGTGGTGTAGTCGTTTTCGCTTCCTTTCCGAATCCGTTCGTTCCTTGTTCCCGTTCCAAGACTCGTTTCCATTCCCGTTCCCAGGCCGTCTCGTCTCTAGCGATAAATAATAGATTTCGCATTAAAATTTCCCTCGCGGGGCTCCCGGCGGTACTTTGTGGTCACAAATTCGAAGAATAGAGCGCAAATAATGCCTGGGGTTCATCTCAAGCGGATCTGAATGGATAGGAAGTAAGAGAAAGTGGAGGAACTTATGCACAAGGGAACTATCAACAAGCTACACCTAATAAGCAAGACTTACAAAAGAAAATATTTTTTCATCATTTTTCATTTTGCTAATGCCCTTTATCATATTGTTTGATAACTCAAATAAAATAGGTAAGTTGATAATTTATTGAAACGATGAAAAACTTCGTAGAAAAGAAACATTTCTCAATTTTATTTCAGTTCAGCGTTTACTTTGCATAAATTCTCAATTATAGTAGAACCGATAACGGAATAAATAATTACACCAACTATGTAATCAATTTAAACAAAGGTACGCAGAAGGATCTTCTGCCTATAAAATTAATTACCCATCTAATCAAAATATTCATGATGTGAAAGTGAAATTCGTACGCATACACGTAAAAGCGTTTTCATTTGTTTGAGCGAGCTATTATAATGCTTTGAATGCGAGTCATTTTCTACATAATGGTCTTAGTTTATATATCGTTTCGCTGATGTGTCGTATTATAAAGCTTTGCCCTTATGTTCATTTAGGGACCGCATTGTGGTTTCCCTTGCCTCTTCAACACGTGAAGAACGGCTGCGGTGAGGAAGAATATTGTTCCCAGACTGAGCTGGTAGCGGGATGGGGGGGGTGGGGGGGGGGGGGACACGCCGCGTACGGAGTACAGTAACACTGTATGGAGTACTTTCTATGTACAACAAGTATGGTGTTTCGGCGGATTCGGCGAGAAAGCTACATGGCAGTGTATTATTCAGGACAAAGGGTAACATGAGAACATGGAGCGTGCGAAATTGAAGGGTATTTAAGATAATACTATTTTTATTTTAAAATTATGCCCACGCGAGAGTTCCAACAATTCAGAGTCTGGAGAGAGATGTGATAAAGCTAGTCGTGAGGCGGAAACCAATTGAATTGTAAAAGATGAACGCTTAGGCCCTTCGTATACAGAGATAATTACAAGTTACGTGACTGTGATGCAACCACAAGTTGCCTACCGATATGCTATAGGAACCCCGAATTATACAGAACTTGATCATATTTTCACGTGCGGCCGTAAAGTTAATACGATGTCAAGTCACTATAGCGATGAAGATAATATTGTTTTTCTGTCTTTATTTTAAGCATTAAAAACGGTCTAGAAGAAGATATTGGGTTCACCTATACAAATAAATAAATTCATCGCCGCCAAGGAACTACATGAGAAAGATATCAAATTGACTTTTTCACAACATCAATCCAGTAAATTATTGTTACATATAGATACATATTTCGAACTTCCAGACAAAATTTAACATTCAAATCATGCTCGGACAACATTTTTGTTAAACGAGTAGAAGATTTTTATGAAGCTATCGTAGCCCGTCGTCGACGCGAAATGTTATGTAGGAACACTAGCAAAATGGTAATGCGGTCATTGCGGATACTCACGAATAACGAGTATGCTACGCGCTCAAAACTCGATTCGCTTGGAAGAATCTCCGTGTACGAATGTCTTGGAGCAACGTTCGTAGAACTGGTAACTTAACATAGTTCAAACAACCCTTTAAATTTCATCTATAGTTACAATTAGAATACCAAACTAGTATAAAAATTAATAATTATTATTTTTCTTCGATATCCTAGTAAAGGCCGTAAAGGTACCAAGATGGAACCTGAAAGCTTTCAGTATCTGGGTTACTGCTCTAACAATTGAGAGTTTTAATCTGCCTTTCCGTAATCTCCCCAAATTAACGAATAAATAACAATTCATAAAACAGTCATTGTTTACGTCTCTCGCTGGTAAGGGCTACCCCTACGTGAGACGTTATCCGTGCTAAATCGTTCGCCAGTGGCGAAACCATTTATTTACCAACCCTTAATTTTGGCGGAATTCTACTTGTCAAATATTGTGTTATTAAGGTATAAAATAATTTTCGGTTCTAGTTCTGGTCTCTGTTCGTTGTTTTGTATTAAAAATATATATCTAACTATATATTGTTTTAAAATTAAGTTTTTTGGAGGTAAAAGATGAAGAAAGAATATAATAATAAGTACTGCATAAAATTTTGCACCGGCATAAAATTATCTTTTCCTTTCCTAAACACGCTCATTAAAGAATATAAATACATATTATTAAAATAAACACCGGAAAGTCCTATTATGTCCCGTGCGTGCAAACCGTATATAAATTTCCCCAATAAACAATAAACAGTGTTAATCTTAAGTCATCTACCAGGTATGTTTGGTACTGTATATTATCTGCCTGTACAAAATATAAATAAATAAGAATAAAAACATATGTAGGCATTTGTAGAAATGTATTATATATTTGTACAGCACCTTTGAGGTGATCTTGCACAAAAACGGCGTTGTACATATCATCCAAATATTATTATTATTAATACTCATACTGCATGGGTGCATGCTTGGTTAAAATTGTAGTCCTGTGTAATGCGCAAAGAAGTTTTCATTTTCAAAATTGGAACTACAAGTATAAATCATATCAGACAAGCGATAAAGTAGATAGCAAAGTTTTTTTCATTTATTTGCAATGAGTATTTCATTTGTTCAGATGTTTGACAGATCTAAATTTATCAAAAATTAGCAGATCTTAAACTGAATCAAAAACGATTTTTAAAGTTTATAAAAGGTGTTCATTCGAAAGCTAATTCTGGTCATCTCTCTGATTATTTGTAAATAATGTAACAAATAAAATTGACAATGTTTGGTTTTGGTAGACTATAATCCTGAAGCATATACATTAAATACTTTCCTCTTCACAAATTTCACAATTGTAATAACCTGTGACTTTTCACGGGTTTGCGGAAGTAGTATAATAAAAGAACATTACATTTTTAAGAAACTGATGGTTTTCACCAAAATTAATCGTGTCACCAGAGGCTATGAATTTTATTTAAAACGTAGGTATGCTATGTTTCTCTCCGTGAGAAAAATAATGATTATTATTAACGTCGAGTAAAAAAAAATTGATAGACATGCCTTAACAAATAAATAAAGTTGACAAATCGTTGAAAAGCGATTCACGACTGGTTTTGTCACAAAAAAATTCAAAGATGTTGTACGTTTGCACAACACTTTTTTGAGAAAGTGTTATTTGTCCAACAAAGATCCACTATATTGAGTTGAAAGCATTTTTTTAGGTTATGAAAGCACACATTTCAAGTGGATGTGTTAAATTATTATTCTCTTAGAATATTAACAGAATACCCGATAACGCAATATAAAATCGTTAGATTTGCGTAAATAATTATAATTTATAAATCGATTATACCCAAGATACGTATTCAAAACACCGAGGTGATAAATTACCTGACAATATTTCAATGAACTAAACGAGCCATTTTGAATAATATTTTGTAGGCCTTGGGTGCACATAGCTTTTTACGGAGGTCTTGTAAATTATATAAACTTGCTTGACCTTTAAATCGGCGAATACAAACAGGAAAAAACTTATGTTAATGTCCCAAGCAAACCGCTATTATGGGGGCTTTGTTTGTATAGAATCATAGAACGTTAGCAGTATCTTCTTCGTTTCATTGCGTGTCACGTTGCGATATCTATCGAAATATCGGTGACCGGACAAATCAGAACGCTTTTAGAATGTGTTAAATGTGTAAAAAAATAGGTTAGGTTAGGTTTTCTTTACCAAATCACTTTTTTAAGTTGTTCTGATTTGTCGTGGAACAGAAATATCATATGATTATGGGCATTTTGGCTTGCATAAATATTGTAAGAAATCGTTAAGATTTACAGTCTCTTTATCGGTACCTAACTATCTGTTACACACGTGTAAAACTAATCCAATAGGTATGCATAGCAGTCAACAGCAAGGAGATAACCAAAAAAAACACCTGCTAAATATAGGATGTGAAGAAACGTACTTGACTTATTTAAACCAGTGATTCCTGACATTATGTGGAGTAAAAAATGTACATGAAATTTTGATCTCCAGTGACTTCTCACTGGTCACTCAGCCAAGTAACCGCCATTCCCCTCACATCGACCATAGCTGCCCAATACCTGATTTTCTATGTTTTTATTTGAAAAAGAAAAAAAAATGTCACCGTAGACCAAAATTTCATTTACATTTTTTTACTTCAAATAATGTCAAGAATCACTGATTAAAGTAGGTCAAGTAAGTTCCTTAACACCCAGTATCCATATTTTGTACGTCAATTTCGTATCACCTTGCACTTGCGTAAACATTTCAAATGGGCTAGTGCATACATTTTTTGGTCGTTTTTATTTTATTATTTATCTCTCGCAAATAATGCGTCAAAAATGACACAAAAGACAAATGGTTTAACATAATGAACCCATAATCTTTAAACACCTTGTACCTACAAATTAATCACGCGGATTAATGCGATACACGTGTAATTGACAGCTTGTAAGAGTTTCTTGTTTTTTAATATTATTTTCGTATCATAAATATCAATTCCAAAAATATGGTAAAACACATTCACATAATACAAACTTTATGATATATACTATAACGTCTATATACGTCTTTGTGGATTTTTTATTGTCACTGTCTTATACTTAATGAAATTAGGTAAGTACCTGTATGTGTCAAAAAAATTTTGCTAATAAAAAAAAAAATAAAAAAAAAATGATAAGAGTTCGATCACCTGCGTCGTATACGAGTAAAACATTTTTGAAGAGGCGAATTGAATATTGAATACAATGGAAGACTATGAAGGAAGGATGAGATTAAACTTTTTTTTAAACTCAACACTACTTAAAAAAAAATAATCGCAGTCAGAGAAATAATAGTAATCAGTAATAGTGCAGTACGCACTAATTTATATTCCGTTCGTTGCACCCCAACCCTCTTATCTCAGCCTTGAAGCGAAGGTTTCATTGGGAGCGACAAATTAATGGCAAAATTACTCAGGAACCCCAGAGCCTCTCCCTCCGTCAACCGCATTAGGGATATGATCCTCCCGCTCTGGCGGAAGCCCCATAAGATACTGTCGTTAAGATTGCAATAAACCCAGCCTTATGGGTATATAATATGTAACTACAGGAAGTTTGGTTCTAAGTGTGTAAATCGAATATCGAAACTAATAACTTAATTCAGGAACAAATAAGGAAGATAATTGAAAACCAAACATATCTGTAAGACAACACGTTTTATATCATACAAAAATGTTGTAACACGTTTTTAAGAAACTAACGACACTTAACACTAAATAACGTATTGAGCACGTTAAAAAAAGGTTAAGGAGATAAGTCAAAGATTTTCACGAACATATACAATGTATTTGACACATTAATCTATAGAGCGTTTTTGAAATATCTATTTGATATGAAACAAATTCTAATAAACTATCAATAAAAAAACATCTGTGGCCTTTTGGTGTCGACCTTTGAACGTAAACAACATAATGGACGTTTATTAAAAAAACAAATCTCTAAAGAATACAACCAAAAAAGCGGATAAACAACCACAACGCTAATGCAGAAATAAAACAGGTCTTATCATGTATAAAATAGTTAGTAGAACCGCATTTGGTACTTTTCAAATTACTACGTATACTACTTGGTCGTTTTTAGAATCAAGACTAATTAATCTAAGTATGCGCAAAATTCATTAATGGGACGTTTCTGCAAGGGTGTACATAAATTTTCAACTATGTCAGGAAAACATAATATAACTGTTTGATTCCTAAATGACTTTAAATAAAATTAAATAGCTTCCGCGAATTTTTACGATTTTGATTGATTCGGTTTTTTGACCGTATAATAAAATTAAACATTGTTTTCCAATCACCCTGCCTCTTCTACGCAGATAATTGCCGAATACCTACGTGTAAACGCGAGAAGAATAAATTCAAGGTGTCTGCGTTTATTGCACTGACGTTAAATTAAATTATGGAGAATGATTAGTACATTCCATAGGAGTGTTAAGGTAAGAGAATCCCTTAAATATCCCATTAATATCCCCTACGGGTGATTTGGTCCAAAACGAGTCATTTGATTACAATTTAATCGGTTTCATCGATTTACAAGTACGTGAGATAGTGGCAATCAATGTGTGGTGTTCTTACTGTCATCTATGTATGCGAAAGCATAAACTTTACACGTGTAGAATATAATATAAAGAAATAATCCTCCGGCAGAAAACTTTTTCTTTGGGATTGGTAAATAGAATTGTCCGTTGAAGAGAGATATTAGAATAGAAAAAAAGACTTTTAGTAAATACACACATGAACTTTGATTGATCATGTAATTTGATATAGTAAAAAATAAATGCAATTCTCAATTTTTCAATTGAGTTGGGTAGTTTCGTAAAAGAAACTATTTTTTTCGCAATCAGCTTTGAAATATCTACATTTGCAAATTATTGTAATGTGTTTGTATATTTAATAAAAAATAAATAAAATTAATTCAGATAACATAAGAAAAGATGAAAATATTTATTTGATGTTAGTTTATAGTTTGAATATTGTAAACAACTCTTTTAATAAGAGATTTAACAAGACAGATCACCTAATAATATTCTATAAAATGTAATCTGTACGAAAAATTGGCAGGTTTCAACACATTTGGAGCTTTATGCAATAAATTCGTTGCTAATAAGATGGTACAAACAAGGTACAAAGTAAAACGTGCGTAGTATAGTTGCAAAACTCACCCTTTGCGGAGGCATCCCTTGGGTCCTTTGCTGTCTTGCCTGTTTTGGAGAACAACTTCCATGTTTCTCTTTGCGATGCGATGTCTTCAGCCCTCGGAGCAGTCTTGAAAATGTTGTGGCTTTCTTCTTTGCGGTGCTGAGGCAGGTTTCTGGAATTTCAAAGGTGGATGTGAGACAACAGTTTAATTAGCGAAACATTTTCGTCATAGTCTTCAAGTACAAGTAAATAGTCTGCAAGTACAAGTATATAGTCTGCAAGCAAAAATATATAGTCTGCAAGAATAAGTATATAGTCTACAAGTACAAGTACATAGTCTGCAAGTACAAGTACATATTTATTAAGTAAGATTTATTATTAAAGAGGATGAAGATATTACAAAAGTACTGATTTATTGGAATCGTTAGAGGGAACTTTTCCGGGAAAGTTATTTTTTTGCTTTGTAGTGACCACATAAAGAAATTTACTGAATAAATTACATGCATTTCTAACAAAAAAACTTGATAGACAGGTATATTATCCGAGAAAGATATAAAGAAAAGTCTACAATGAAATTCAAATGAACCATACAAAGGGTATCCTCAGATGCTGTTTACGTGACAATTTATTCCGTTTAAACTTTCTAAGACGCAAAACTACCACCGCAAAGAGATTCAAAACGAGTCTAATTATACTCCCGTTAAATTCGCAAGAAGAAAGGGTTTTCAGAATCGTTTGAGAACAAAAACAATAGAGTATTTTCAGCTAAACCACCTTTTGAGAAAAAACACCACCAAAATTTAACTGATTTGAAAAATTTCGTTTGACTTTTTAATGAAACTAAGAAATCTCTACGTCATTATTTTAAATCCGGTCTAGTATTTTGGATTTCTTCTTTCCAGCGTTGCTTACTTTACCCTTTTTCTATTTTCATTCATATTCCCATCACGTAAGCTGGCATTTCCTTGGCGGCAGCACGGCGGAATTTATTCGGAAAGGGTTTATTTGGCCTGTGAGGCATGGAGAGTTGGAGAGCGTCAGAAAGGCGGAACACCTTCGAGTATTTATGCAAGTATGACAAATCTTCAGACGCCACTGGTTTACGGCTTGATTTTATGTTTCAATCTTGCTTGCGATAAATCATAGATGATCTCCTTTTGGTTCACTCACTTTCTGACTCATTTTCCGGGAAGTTAGAGGAAGCTTTTGCGTCAGTAATTCACAAACTTGTAACCAAATATTCTATATAGCTCTGGATACATTGAAATTTTCAATCCTTGGCCATAACAAATACAGATTATTTATAAGTCCGAAAACATTTATCAGAAAATATGTTGATAATGTTATGTTTAGGTTAAATGGATTAGGTTTATGGATACTTATTCAAATTTTACTATATATAATATACCAAAGCTCACCATTTTTTGAGTTTTTACTGAGTACACTAATTAATTTTCTGCATAAATCTGTATAGTTAATAACCGGATACTTACATATACCATAAGAACAACCTAAACATTGTTTAATGATTTCGGAAAAGACGGATGTTAGTACTGTTTTCAATAATTATACTGACTTAGATAATCGCTACCCACTCGTAATGAGAATTTAGAAATTCCATAAATTTATATAATATGGAAAAAAACAGTGAAATTAAAATAAAATTTTCTTTGTCAAATTATCATGGGTTAATATTTTATGTATTGCCATTGTACCCATGTATGTTTTAAGAATGAAGATGAAAGGATGAACTGTGTAAAATTATTTATTAACCCAGACTACGCAAGCTGCGCTACACCGCGCCGTAGAGGCCCAGGCAATGTGGTGCGAATGCGTAGAAGGAATCTCGTAGCTTCTACGGGTCAGCATAGAAGAGTAAAACTCAAAGAAAATTTAATTAACTAAGTAAGCGTGGCGATTAAGACCAAACCAATATGTCTGTCGTCACAAGTCAAAATATGATGCAAAAATTACACATCTCTTAAGAATTTTCAATTTTTCTGAAAATTGGAGACTTAACAACTTATCCTAGTTAAATGTCAACAGACAAAGCGACACTAAAATTTATGATATGACATAAAATTAAAAAATTTTCAGGCAACGTAATATATTATAATTATACGACCTGGCGGTCATCCTACCTCAAAGATATTAGAAGAACGAGATGTGCTATGCGCAGTTCGTACTGAGTGGAATTGTTTTGCCGAGTGTCGCCGGTTTTGTTCACCAATACTACTGCACACCTTCGCTTACGCTAAGGCATCGCTAAGGTATCCGCACTAATACATAGAACAGATTTCTGTGCGTACACGTCCCGATACCGTTCAAAGTACCCTAATTAGGTAGTACTCCGGCTACGGTCCGGCGGCCAACATAGCATATCTCGTTCTTCTAATATCTTTGTCCTACCTACTTACAGTAGGGGGTAAAATAATTGCAAAAAAAATGTTTGAACCGATATTTATACGGCCTCTAAATAGTTTTGTTTTCTGGCCTGCAGGACTAACTTGCTAAGGGATTCCTATGGGAAAAATAAATCCATTGTTAAATCAAATCAATTTAGTTTTCGATATTTTTTGCATCAGCGAGGTTGCGTTTAAATGTCAAGCTTTATTATGCTGCCGGAAAATGAAAATTCCCCATTGCTTCAACTCGATTACAATAACATTTTTCCTGTACTTTCTACAATGCAATGATGCTCATTTCCATATTTTACTATTTTTTGCGATGTTTTCGCTATTTACTTACTTACATCATTAAAATCATCGATAAACATAATTTAGTGTTTTACTAATTTCCTATCTTGTAGTTTTGCTGTCCTTTGGTTATGCACACACAGCACAAAACATCTCGTGAATAATGCAAAGAAAACGGACGGAGGGTCTGCGAAAGCTTTTTTCAGTAATTTCCAGCTTTTTCTGCGCCGTCCCGAGCCCATGTGGAAGAAGGGGAGGGGTCGTATAAATATTGCATGTAAAAAATAAACGCGAGAACAGTTATGATTCCGCAAGGAGAAAGGGATTAACCATTGAAAAATGTGTTCTTTGCATAAGGAAACGTGTCACAAATAATAATAATTCATTACTTAAGTAAGCCGGGAACCAAGCACCAACCACAGTTCCAAATTTGAAGTACCTACATTCATCTTTATAACCCCAGAACCCTATACCTGAAAAATATTTATTGGTGTCCTTATTTTGCATTGTCTCATAATTATAGTATGCCCTAATCCTGCTAGAGTTTTATCAGCAATTGCAGACAAATAATACACTTGAAGACAGTGAAACTGATTTCATATAAGAAAGGTACAAAAGCCCAAGCCAAGAATAAATTCATGAAAGCTTAATTAAACTACACGATCTTTTCATATTCTTTTAACTACGAAGAGAATTTTTAGCAATGAAAACAATACAAATGAATAAGATTGTTAATTGATTTTTAATTAATATGAATAATAATTTTTTTTTAAAACTGCCAAATTTTTATTTTGATAACTCAATAAACCTCACAAAGGGTTAGGCGCTCGGTAACATTTGCTTTCTGAAGGAAAATCGCCATATAAATTTTCGGAAGGCACATAAGATAGTAACCATCTTACTAATTAGATTCTTACACGCCGGTTCAACGTTGGTGTTATAAAGCCGGTCTTGAGCCTGGTTTAAGACAGTTTTAAACAAACAACGCCATGGTAATAAGTAAGGTTTTTCACTGTTCTAACCTAACGCACCGCGTAATATTTACACCGCGTTTATGAGTAAGGGGGTAAAAGTTTAAGTTTCAAATAAAATATACTTTAAAACAAAGTGGAAGAAATTTTATATATTATATCATAACGCTCTTTCGAATTAAGTAGCAATCGCAACACCCACGGCGGCCACTTTGCATAAATAATAAAGATATACCAAAAACAAGGTTTACTTTATTTCATTTTAGGATCTGTGTCTGCGGTGGGGTTGTTTAGGACACTCTCCTACCCCCGGAATAAAGCCCCTTTGAAATGTGCCACTGTATACACTATACAATTTTCACACACACTCACAATACATGCGAGTTCTTGTGTACCTTTATAAAATAAGAAAAAAATACAAGATAGACGGTCGTCGAGGTGTGATGTTTTTATGTGCCGTTTTTATGATAGCTATAAGTCCCATTACATACATGTTTATTACGCTTTTTCGGTGGATGAGCGTACCTTATATGTATTCACGTACATATTATTATATTAGATATGTGTTCACCCGTATTCTCGCCCCTCAGCGTTTTCAAAGACACGCCACTGCCTGGGAGATAAAGAGTAATGCCTTCCGTTTAATTTCCATCAAGGAAATGAAAGAAGGGTAAACATATTAGCATCGGTGATGTGTGGCACGTTTTGCATAATTCTGTACAAATAAGTATTCAATTGTCTAAAATAACATAGACAGTGCAAAGGTGCCAGGGGCGTTCATCGCTATTTGACTAAGGGTGAAACGGAACTCTTCTGGTATTGATTAAAATTAGGTTATTTTTAATTTTTATGTTGTCTGTTGTAGCAGCGATATGAAAGCATATTATTTTTTTATGTTATAAAAATCTCTAAAGAAATAGTGCTATTTAATAATATGTAGCAAATTAAAGTATTCGAAAACAACTATTTAAAACAATTGTACTAGGTAAAACAATGGCTTGATTCAAAGTCACTATCCTCAAATGACACAAAAACTAAACAAATTAAATTTAAAATCCATAATAAACAGACAGATAACCTCAATTCAAACCTAAACATAAAAATGGTTTAAACGTGAACCAAGAAGATCCTTGCAACTGCCCAAAATTGAATAAAAATCCAAATGATAGGTCCTAGATATTACCTAGGAATAATTATTAATACAAACGAATTTTTTCAAAAGAATAAGAAACATTTTAAATAAAGAACAACTAGAAAAATTTTAAGCAAAGAGTCCCCATCAGAACCCCGACAGACTATATTTTTAATTCAAAAGATATTTTAATTTATGCATTTCAAAAACCAGGATAATTTTGCACACACAAAGTCGAATCGATTCACAAGATCCTCAATACAACATACATTTCACCAACCCACAACTAAAATGATTTTTGGACAAAAAAAATTTGCAATATTTCTCTGTAAAACTATTTGCAAACTTGTAACAAAGACTATTAAAAAAATAACCGACTTTAAAATAAGTATTGAGATATGGATTATGGACACGGGAAAGAAGAATATAGATAAAATGTTGCAACCTATTAAAGATTAACGTTATGTTATGTTTTTTTCTGTATGTTTTAAAACTATAATTTTTTATTGTATAATGTTATGTTTTTCTTAAGTCTTTGTAAGGTCACATTCTTTTCAAGAAATGTAAAAAAAAAATTCTTCAGAAAGACTGTAAATTAATCTTTTCATTAATAATTTTACTACTGACCCTAAAATTAAAATTAGTACTGTATAAAAAGCATTAATAATGCCAAAAATGAATTATTCGCGATATTCGACAATGCCTATGCGCATCCAAGGGGGTCTGTGCAAAATGTCGAAGTCACGAAATCGCAATTAAGGCTTCGAATGAGGCTCTTTTATCCACTAGAACAGAACACACGCTAGAGCCAATAATGGATGTATCAAATGTTGAACATTGTCGGCTTTTTTTCCTTCACCCATTGTTGTGGGTTATTTCGTATTATAGAAGTGTCTTACTATCTAACACCAGACGGTACCTGCAGCCAGTCAAACAAAATACTTGAATTCAATGAAGTTTTTGTGCATTTTAAACCCCTTTACGGTTATGGTATTTAGTGCTAACTGGTGTCTTAAGGATATGATTATGTGGATAAAGAAATGCGATTTGTAAGGTGCCAGTTGGTGAAGAGTATCATCCTAACACGCACATTGTGCCATTGTGCCACTTATTATAGCGATTTGAACATTTTGTTGCATGTTGCAATGTTGGTGTAGTTACAGATATTGACGCTGGAAACTATAAATGGCTAAATCGCTATTAAGTAGTTATAATGATGTGACAAAAGTCGAAAAGTCGTTTAATCTTTTCAAAGGAAAAATCAATAATTTGTTAACAGGCATACAACGTCCAGAAGTTAATTATTTAAGAAAAATAATTTTAAATTGAAATTATCATTGAAATTTATTACATTTCGATTTTATTGGTTAACCTTTCATGTCTAGGGCAATATTTAAAGTAAACGTTATCAAATCAAAATTATTCGGTTTTTTTCCCAGCTTCGTGATGGAAGTTATCAATTTACTAATAAAAAATTGCAGGATGCTTATCAAGCGAGTATACCTCTTCAGTCACAGTTAACAAATTATTTTAATTGAAATAATTTTTCAAGCGGCAATTTTTGGTCACGCGAGGAAGGAAATCTTAACGAAAATGAAAATAATAAATTAACTTAATTTTATTATGTAAATCAAGTTTATTTTATGATGGCTATTAATAGTTAATTGATTCTGCATTGACATTTTGAAATATACATAATAAAATAGGACAAGGACTTAATAAAATCATCGGTTATGAAATAAAAATATAATATCGTAGTTTGAAATAATTCCAGGTATTTTAACCAGATTAAACAAGCTGTAGTTTTTCAGAAATAAATGTATCAGCAAAACTAACATATCTTCATTCAATACGGTTTATTTTTTCACTTTGTATTTAATTGTTTAATTTTCGGTAGAGTTTAAAAATGAAGGTTATCCAACCATTACATAAATAAAGCGTGTGGATAGAATCGCGAAATGTTTATGAATACGTAACTTAACTCTAGGGAACTGAAACATGACTATATAAATAACAAAATACAAAATGCCTGTTAAAAACCGAACGAATGGATTGGCCTTACAAAAACTTGAAAATAGAAAACAGTATTTGCAAAAACAAACCATGGAAGAATTTTGATGTAATTTTTTTTCGGCGTAAAAACATCGACATTTTGATTGCTTCATCTTCCGTTCGCATCCCTACTCGCAATAAGCTTCCAGGGTTGTGAGAAATTGTTAATTTAACAAGTTACAAATGGTTCTGACTGTGAAACAATTTACCCCGCGGATCTGCGGGGTAACGCCGCAAGATGGCGCCGAAACTAATTCCGTGTGAAATGTTACCCAATCAGGGGCTGATGGGCGAAGGAAAAATAACTATAAAAATTGGCAAGGAGATCACGTGATGCCGGATTTCCGTGCAGCGAAATAATAACCAGGGGACCGGAGTATCATCGTTTGTATGAAAAATCTCACGTCATCTATTATAGGTGGGGAAGGAGGAGGTGGGCGGTGCAGTGCCAGGCGGGAGGATCTCGGCAGGGTGACCAACTTATGGATAATCGTGGATTAAGTCTGAATTTTGCAAATATGTACGTAGGTATATTAAGATACTTTTTTATAAATGTTTATTCAAAAAAGTTATGCCTAATCATTTACAGAAAAATATGTTACAATCTAATAAAAAAATTACATAATATGTATAATATTTAAGATGTACCTCATAAGCAAGCTGAGCTTGTGTGTATAGGGGGTGTATTATATTACCGTTATTTGTTTATTTATATGTTAGAGTCTTGGACGAAATGTATACAAAGAGAGAGTCCTATTGAAAAAATTGAAACCATTTTAAAAGTAATAGTTAAAAATGGACGGGACATGGGCGTGTCTTGTGCAAGCTTGTATACTTAGAGAAAATTTGTGTCAATTTCAAATGGGTGCCAATATCGATTAAAATAATTTCCTTCGCGAAATCACATATAAACCTTTTTTTGTAGAATACGTTTACAGGAAATAACAGAACACAATTTTATAAAATATTCGAATAGTCGATTGTAGCTTATTATAAAAAAAATATTCGTAAAATGTTATTTCGTTCTAAAAGATTATACAAATATATCTTGTACGATATCTTGTAACATATCAAGTACCGCTAAAGAGGTTCGAGACAACATAATATTTAATATGTAGGGTTAAAAACTTACTTCCAAGTCTTAAATGTTTGGTTACCCTATAAGATATACTGAGATCACGCCGCCAGATTAAGTGTACAAATCGTATGTAATATTTCCAAAATCTTTGGGCAGATGGGATCAAGAGACGTGCAGCGTGGACCAAATTTTTTTTATTGTATCATTTATTACACTTTGTTGGATTGAAGTTTAAAAGGTAATAAGATTAAAGAGGTTTATACATAAATTCATGCCATAATATCCTCGGTAAATGGAGAGAAGATTTATGATACAGGAGCGATACATTTTCCAAAAATAAATAAAAAAAAAACATAGATCAGATGATTTTAGGGAGTTTTTATGGAAGCGGAATACAAACATGAGTATATAATGTGATTTATGGTAATAAGGTTGAGTATTTAAGCGATAGATGGTGCTAGTCATAAAGTTTACTCCAGAGTCCGTCAGATGTCACTAGTGTGTGACAACTACTTGTGAGATGATATTGACAGGGAACAAGCTTCTCGAACCGGAGAATTACCAACCCTCGGGTAATGAACAGTGTAGCTAAATCCAATCCTATTAATTGTAACGTAAATAAACACAATTATAATAAAGATCGTTTTTATTTACTTTTTAAAAAGAGTTCCCAACACCGAAATCTGCATAGTAACGCAGATATAACACTATTAGTTGTATAATAATATATACAACAGATACAGTTACATATCTACAGTTCGATGGCAATAAAATACAACTTAGGTAGATTCTTATGTATATTTGTAACATTAAAATCAAGCATAATATATATGCTCAAGAAAAAATAATATTTTAATACATATATTAAAGAAACAAATCGAATTATATTATAGAGCTCATTTCGATGAAAAAAAAATAGTTATCTACTTATGTATATTTTATACAGTTACAGTCGAGCATTATATGCATGCTGAATATTTAAAAAAAGATTAAATACACATTTTTAATAAATACATCGAATATTACAGACATATCATTTGAAAAATCTTTTGATAAAGTTAAGTTCCCATATCACGATATAAAAAAAAACGTTAATATGGCTTGTATACATTCGCAGAGTGCCTACCCAAAGAACCCGTTTTTCATTAAATGTAAGTATGGAGATCATGCGGCTGAGCATTTAAATGTATATCTTATTATACGCACTGATGCTTCATCATGTCTGTGGGTGGTAGAAGAGTGTGATAAAACCCCCTACCCTCCGCAGAAGGCGTCAAACCGCCCCCTTTCACCCACGGGAGGCTATTTGTAACGTAATGATACGCAAGCCCTGGCCCACGATTCCTATCAACTAAATTGGTCGTATGATTTGTATTTCTTTCTAGAAAGATGTTGAATTTACTGGAATCGTGTGTTACGAATATATTTTTATACATCTCCGGGAAAGAGGCATTTTAAAAATCGGATTTTAGTTCCGAAAGAATCTTGTTTTCGAAATAAGCGTAGGGTAATTGGATTATCAAGTTAGTTTTTTTATCTTTTGTGGGGGTAACTAATCTTTTCGGATTGAGCAAATTCCTAAACACCAAATTGAAATGATGACGAGACTTATTTATTATTTGGGAAGTCAACCCCGGGCAGCTATTATTAAATGATATAATATATTATACTATGGATACGTATACTCAATGATAAAATACGGAATACTTTTTTGGGGAAACTCAGTAAACGCCGAAGATATTTTTATCATCCAAAAGAGGTGACTACGAAAAATTACAAACTCTTATCAACGGGATTCATGTAGACCAATTTTTAAAAATCTAAAACTTCTGACAGTGACGGACATATATATATATAATGGATTTATGCCCGTTAGTTCGATCATCTCCAAAAAAGTTCCCACAAAAAAACACATAAACACGCTACAAGCTTCACAGGAAACTTATCAATCCCAAAAGCAAACAAAACTATATTTTAAAAAGGACCACACTACATGGCCATTAATGTATACATATAACAACCTTCCACGTAGCTTCAAACAAATAACCGACATACTTAAATTTAAATTATCACTAAAAACATTTCTTTTAAACAACTGTCACTACACCTAAAATGAGTACATTACATAAATTAAATACCTCTGTTTTTTATTTACATACATTTGTTAACATCTAGTTGGGTTATGTAATATAATGTGTATTTGTTGGGTTAGCTGGAAAAAATAGGATGCAACCTTTAAGCTATACCTACCCTTTGTACTGTGTATTTTTGTGAGATAAAAATTTTTTTGAATTTTGAATGTTTAATGGCGAATAATCGATACACGTTCGTGTAGAGGGTAGGCAAATAATTGTATATTACCAACCGAGTTTACGTCTTTTACTATAAAAAAAATATTCGTTAAACGCAATTTGCTTGAATGTTCGGAGTGTGGGGAGAGCAGAAAGAAGTATACAATTCAAGTTCTAAAGTGTATCATTTCTCAGGAAACTTTCTAGTCGGTAAGAAAATAGTACAGAGCAGTTCAAATAACAAGTACTAACAATAACAATTAAACTCATTGAAGTTGCTGAGCACATTTATGCCCCAGCGCAAGTAGTACGATACCACAGTCCATGTAAGTGTTGGGTACTGAGGTATGTACTGCGTATACAGAACAGAGACAGAGTACAGAAGGTACGGTGATGATGCATGCTAGTCTGCAAAGTTTAGACACATCAAGTTTGGATATTCGCAACTAAGCCCCCAAGGTGCTTTAAATGTGTGGAACATTCGTTTTGTAACGACGTGAAACTTTGAATCAGAAAAACTCTAGTTACACACATCCGCAGATAACCATCACGTTTAACGTAGGTACATAAAATACATTTAATTCCGAACTACCTACCAAGACAAAGTTTGCGTATTAAATGTAACGATACGAACAGCTGAACTGTATTAAAGATTATTTCCACCTCAAATAGTCCTATATACTCATAATTTCTTTTACATACTATGAGTCGAATCTGTTATTTCCAAACAAAACGTTGGTTATTCCGATTAGGAGAATTACATTGGATTTAGTCAGGAATATTCGTGATTTTGAAATAAGCTTATTTAAATGTGCCTCCGAATATTAATATTAGACGTGTAATTCGTAATTATGGCTTAAATAATAGGTACGAACGTTGCTCGTCTATTCGAACACTAACGAATTATAATGGGAAGATGTTTGTTGAATATTTCAAAGCAGATGAATAGTAATTGTGACTACCATAGTAAATATGTAGGTATGTAACAATGTATACCCATCAGGATCAGAGGGTTAAATCAGAATTACGGGACTCAATAATCACGGATATTATTAAGTGAAGCATTATTATTTTTAACTCAATTTAGAACAAATAAATGAAATCACACAACTCAAAACATAAAACGCACCTTTTCAGACAGTCGTATCCATAATTTCAGAAACCTCCACATTCACAGTCGACGGCAATTTAAATTAACAAAATGCAAAAAAAAATACTAAAAATAAAATAAAATAAATAAAAAAAATAATTAAAAATAAATAAATAAAAATGACAACAACTAACAATTTGTAGGCTTTTTAAGACAGTTAAAATACAGTTAAATTAAAGTAAAAACTATAGCAGACTTAAGGTCAAGCGATAACCAGTGTTTTTTGATATAGTGTCCTCTGCGTGCAGTTTTATCTTTTATAAGCATAAACTTTTTAATATAAGTGTGTTTGTCGGAAGTGACTTGCCAGGTAAGTATGTTTTGGTATATTTTCTAAATAACAAATGTAGATCCTAGGAAATAAATTGTACAGCGCCCTTGAGGTGATTTTTCACAAAAACGGCGCTTTACAAATTATCCAATTATTATTATTATTATTATTATCATGGTGCCATTATGTGCACATAAAAACAATCAAATAATATTTTCCGTTGAAGTATCTTATAGTGTAGCTTTGGCGTGAACGTGAAAATAAAAACGATTTTTAGAAATGGCCCTCTAACACAGCCACATTTATTTTTTAATTCAGGCTTTTTGGAAAAACAGAGATATCAAAGTTATAATAAGATATCAAAGGATAAAGCAAATATCGCTAGGAATTGAGCAGATATATCTAGGAATTGAGCCGACATCGCTAGGAATTGAGCAGACATCTCTAGGAATTGAGCCGACATCGCTAGGAATTGAGCAGACATCTCTAGGAATTGAGCCGACATCGCTAGGAATTGAGCAGACATCTCTAGGAATTGAGCCGACATCGCTAGGAATTGAGCAGACACCGCTAGGATTTGAGCGATCCTGAGGATATATTTCATCGTGGAAAAAGGTAAAATTATATTACTTACTATTGTTAATTCCGGTTAAAAGCGGGATTGCAGGCCTTACGAATGAACTAACAGGTTTCCTGGTAAGTTTTTTGTAAATTACGAATACAGTATCATGATTTCTGAACACGTGTTCAAGAAAATCTGAAAAAATTTGCATTAAAACGAAAATTCTTTGTATCATCATGATACGTTATCAAGACAAATCGATAAAACATTCTTAAATTGACGGTTTATTAATAAGATCTGCTAACTTATCGTGAATTAAGAAATAAAACTAATATTCGCATGAAGGGATTTTTACCCGAAACCTCTGGGCTAATGAATTAATCAAAAATGAATTAATTAATGAATTAATTCTCAATGAACTAATCGCTCCGCCATAAAGCTGATCCAACGCAAATAAATGAGAAGAGTGACAGAAAATGATTTACTAAAGACTGCAATACAATCATTTCATTTACTGGTTTCAATAAATTAAACCAATCATTTCAATAACTGGTTTAATTTACCTCGATAAATTCATCACCATAGATGATTGTTTTTAAAAACGCAGATCAACATTTGAACATCAAAAAAATAGGTACAAACACGGTACTATTTTCACGAAAAATTCGCAGGTGCAAAGGAAGAGAACATGTTCTGTCAAAATGAAAAGCAATAAATTCGATAGTCAGTTTATGGAGGGGCTGAAATACATTTTCTTTCCGGCAATAGCAGTTGGATATTTCGCGCACGTATTGCTTTCAACGGCTGCTTGATTGGATATGAATGTGTTTGTATATCTCTATACAACTTTTTAGGAAACGGAAGTCTCACAAATTTAAAATTGGGAAATAGTTTCAGATTTTTTTCTACCACTTAACATCAATAATTTTTTATATATTATTTTTGGAATAACTTAATGAGTAAAACCTCTAATTGTAATATTTTATCATTGAAAATTTGAAACGGAAAAGTCACAAAATACAGCCGCACCTAGGGATTGAACAGACATCGCTAGAAATTGAGCAGACATCGCATCAAGGCTAAGGTCCTTGGTTCAATTACTGATGCAACAGTATCTTAATTATGGTTCTGTTTCAAATTTTCGTTTGAGGGTTGTCAATATTATTTTCAAGGATCAATGAATACAATGTTGATAGTTCTTATTCAAAGTATGATACAGTTAAAATATGACCGAAGGAGATAGGGTCCCATTAGCTCAGTTGATAGAGCGGTGCTCCGGCAAAGCAAGGGTCCTGGGTTCGTGTCCTAGATGTGACCGTATCTTTTTTGTTTCAGATTTTCATTTAGGAATCGCTAATATTATCTTCATTAATTAAAATATAATTTATCAAGCACGGTAATGACTGTCGTTATATGAAACTTTATACATATTTTCCGGTAAAGGTAAGTGAAATAAATGATTTTGAAAATATAGCTACTCACCACAAATGGCTGAATGATTTTTCAAATAAATAAAAATATAGTTTAGTTTTCAAAAAATTGTTTGGATTAAATAGGCCAAGTAAATGCATATTATTTCACAGGCAAATGTAGAAAACCTTCTAGTCTCCACTCGAACGATTTTTGGCATATTATGGAAAGTTTACAAAACGCCTTGAGCAATCGCTTGCCACAAGGTGCCAAATTTATAAAGAACCTAAACATATGGTTAAACAGTGAAATCTAGATGGATTCATTGGCTTTAAACCGCAGTAAATAGTTCATACGTTTCTGTATTAATATTTTGAGGAATGATATTAATTATCGAATGACCAAATTGAAAACCGAACACCCATCGCTGTGGTTATAGAATTTATTTTCTTAAGTAAAACGATTTTATTACCTAAATAATGCATAAAACCATTCTGATTATTTCGTAATGATTAAGAGTTTTTTGAATAATGATTGCTAAGAATGAAGAAGCGACATATGTTTAATTGGGTAATAATCATTTATCATAGTTTCCCATACACCAAACAGAAAGTATATAAAGAAACATGTCAGATAATATATAGTACTCATTGCACCACACTTCAATTACTGTAATATTTAAGTATTACTTTTCTTTGGAATGAAGAGAAAATTAAGAAAAATCAAATACTACAAAAACGCAATATATACACACGGATAAGAGACATGTTAAAAGGACTAAATTTTATGACAGTGAATCAAACAATATATTTGAATGTATTTATTTTAATACTTAAGATAAAAATAGGGATGATGTATAAGGATATAAAAGGAAAAATAAATTACAATCACGAGATACACGGACACGGGACGAGAAAAGCAAAGCAAATTTGATTTGATGCCCATAAGGAAAAAATCAAGCACCCAGAAATCTCTGATGTACCAGGCCGTTCAACTTTACAACAAAATCCCGAATGACATTATTGAGATTAAAAATATTATGATGTTTTTTTAATATGTTTAAATTAAACAAATTTAAAGGACTTTTATGTTTGCAAATAATGTTAAGTTGTATACATATATTTTTAAAAATAGCACACAAAAATATGTGAGCTAACTTTAGATAAATAAATAAATAGATACGTACATTGAAATTTAGTATTAGAGTGAATATCAAACTATCAAGGAGGCAGCGTTAAACGAATGCCATTAATTCAGCATGTTTTAAACGACCTACTATTAGCCAGCGGGAAATGTAAATGCAAATATTCAAACATTTGGGTTGGCTTCTAGTCGGACGAGCGGGTACGGATTTGGGGATGTTTATTTACATTAAGCTTTGAACCTACTGGAGGCAAAAAAGCCCAGCTCTCCAGAGGCATTAAACTTAATGAAGACATAAACAAATGGACGCAAAACGTTAAGAGAGATGTTACAACATCCTACGATAAGAACTTACGGATTCTCGTCGAGCTTAGTGGGAAATGTACACCTAT
Source organism: Hesperophylax magnus (assembly GCA_026573805.1). Taxonomy (NCBI): domain Eukaryota; kingdom Metazoa; phylum Arthropoda; class Insecta; order Trichoptera; family Limnephilidae; genus Hesperophylax; species Hesperophylax magnus. The sequence continues at coordinate 18,645,324 of JAIUSX010000014.1, forward strand.
GGAAAACTGTGGTAGCTAAAACAGTAAGCTCGTTTTCAAGTTCTTTTGGTACAACTTAACTGATGAATTTAACAGATATCATGCGACGTGCATAAGCTATGTACAATGTGACATCATTGAATAATAATAATTAAATGAAAAGTTACCTTGAAAAATATGTTTCTACAATAATATCACGCACTCAATTCAATCTATTTCAAAGATATATTTTTGCACGTATTAGTTATGCAATAATTAGATGAAGTATCTGACGTTGCCAGGGCTTTGTTCTGAAAAAAGTGGAAAGGAAAAGAGGATGGGGGTTATTTTTCGAAATTTAATGAACATAGTAAACTTTAGTGTGCGAAATTTCATCAATCTCGGAATAAAATAATAAATGAAATATTTTATTTCATAATATATCTATATAGATATATAATTATTCTCTTTGGCTAAAAAAGCTATATTTTTTATATGTGAGATCAGTTTGGGCTTTCAATCAATTATCCAATAATAATAATAAATTTTTAATAAGCTCAAAAATAAATTTGTTTTTTTCAGAAAATAAGAGTTTAAGCATGAAAACTGTAAAGATGTGGCTTATAAATGAAAAATCAAAATCTGTATATCTATAAAAAAAAGAGCAAACAAAGAAGAAAAGGAAAGACATTATTTGAATGTTTTAATTCTGTGGCGTCGAGAGAAATCTACATTAAATAATTAATAATAAACCGCTTGACCTACTTAGTATCTACTCCCGAATTATGTACTTGCATCGTTAAATCGTAAACAAAGTAATCTACGTACTTCAAGTACCTACCTGCATATTGATGACAATAACACTGCAGTCCGTCTCGAATACTACGAGAACTCGCCAGAAGGTTCGAGCCTACGGCCTAGGCATAATTGCCAAGCCGTCGAAAGTTCGCGAATGATCCAGATCGAGCGAGTGTCTTCGATTTAGTTGCCATCCACCTACCTACTGCCGCCGTCGGCCGAGTAGTATAAATAAGCCCGACGCAGCGAGCCAGTCAGTCAGTCATAATTTTGCCGTCAGTCTACGAGGCTCAACGAGCGATCACCCGCGCTCTTCTTACTAGCGCGAGGGACACGTACCCGGCTTCGCCCCTATCATCATGGACTCTATCGGGACATCATCATAGCGCCTCGGCCACGTCCGCGGCCAGCGCTACTCGGATTACAAGCGCCCTGGTTCCAGCGTCTCTGACCAGCGCTTCTTCCACGCAACCATGACCACCACGAGGACACGCAGCATCCTCACTGGTCACGCCGTTCCCGTTCAACTGCCCACAAGGTCCGCCGTACCTTCGGCCTTCTCGTCAGCACTGGAGTGCCTGAAGACCTGCGTTCTTCGCCAGTGCCTGACCTACATCGAGTCCCGGTCACAAGCGCCCGGCGTCGACTCACTGACCCGCGCTTGACCAGCACATCATCAGTCAGCATCCGGAATATTCTACATCTGTCCAGCGTCAACTCTCGTTACGGCTATACTGACTCACCAATAAACACATGTGACCTTCACAACCTTCTTTCATTTCGTGCCTCACCATTGATCCCCAAAGTGGTGACCCCGACGTGATCTGCAGCCCGACGTGATCTGCAGCCCGACATGATTCTGCAGCCCCGTCTCAAAATGGGTGATCAGTTAAGGCATCACGGAGCATCACGCACCAGACCATCTCCGCACAAGCGCGGATAGTAGTGCCACCATGGTTATCTGAGTGAATCTTTAGCCTGTGTTGTGAACATGTGTTTTGCAAAATTTTTTTTTATGAAGTGTCACAATTTAAAAGACGTTCGTTTCCGAGCTGTTTCTTCTATCGCAGCCCTCAGCAAAGCTGCTGGGAAGGGGGTGTCTGTGGCGTCGAGAGAAATCTACATTAAATAATTAATAATAAACCGCTTGACCTACTTAGTATCTACTCCCGAATTATGTACTTGCATCGTTAAATCGTAAACAAAGTAATCTACGTACTTCAAGTACCTACCTGCATATTGATGACAATAACACTGCAGTCCGTCTCGAATACTACGAGAACTCGCCAGAAGGTTCGAGCCTACGGCCTAGGCATAATTGCCAAGCCGTCGAAAGTTCGCGAATGATCCAGATCGAGCGAGTGTCTTCGATTTAGTTGCCATCCACCTACCTACTGCCGCCGTCGGCCGAGTAGTATAAATAAGCCCGACGCAGCGAGCCAGTCAGTCAGTCATAATTTTGCCGTCAGTCTACGAGGCTCAACGAGCGATCACCCGCGCTCTTCTTACTAGCGCGAGGGACACGTACCCGGCTTCGCCCCTATCATCATGGACTCTATCGGGACATCATCATAGGGCCTCGGCCACGTCCGCGGCCAGCGCTACTCGGATTACAAGCGCCCTGGTTCCAGCGTCTCTGACCAGCGCTTCTTCCACGCAACCATGACCACCACGAGGACACGCAGCATCCTCACTGGTCACGCCGTTCCCGTTCAACTGCCCACAAGGTCCGCCGTACCTTCGGCCTTCTCGTCAGCACTGGAGTGCCTGAAGACCTGCGTTCTTCGCCAGTGCCTGACCTACATTGAGTCCCGGTCACCAGCGCCCGGCGTCGACTCACTGACCCGCGCTTGACCTGCCAACACATCACAGCAGCAACCGGAGTATTCTACATCTGTCCTTCATCATCTCCTTGTCACGGCTACTGACTCACCAATAAACACATGTGACCTTCACAACTTTCTTTCATTTCGTGCCTCACCATAGATCCCCAAAATTCTAATATAAATGAATGTATTTTTTATTGTATTTTTTATTTGTATTTTTTTTCACTAACAAGCTTTTTAATTCCAGAAAAAAAAAATGAAAATAACATTTTTCACTTGGTTAACTAGAATTTTAATCCTTTTGCATTGTGCTACCGTACGATGTTATTCACTTTCAATGTGCGTTATCGTATATGTATTACTTTTGAATGTGTGCTATAATGTCTTGTACATTTGAATGTACGTTATCGTATTGTCATTCAAAGTGTTAGTGTACTTGGGACGCTTTAGTGAGTTCTATGATTGCATGGCAGCTTCGTGGGACTATCTATACATTGTCTAAAAAAAAAATGTAAAAATTTTCAGTCAATAAAGGTCAGCTCAAAAAAAAAAAAAAAAACAATTTAGGTCTAATATTTATAAAAGTTAAAATAAAGAAACAAAACGGCACAAATATATTATAAAACCTGAAAATTTACATAGTTTTTGTGACTATTATAGTTGAAATACGTACCAACTTTTTTACAATTACATCGTTTTTATCTGTAGGACCTTGTATTCGTGTCACGCTCACAACAATGAAAATTTACTAATTGTAATAGAGATTAAATACGAAAGTATTTTGAGAATCGCTGGAATAAAGAAGGAAAACCAGCTTCCTAAAATGCAAACTTGCATTAAACGGATATTTAACGCAAACCCTAAGTACTGTACGCCTTTCAAGCATAAGACTCTCAAATCTTTTAACGGGAATTACATTTCAGCCAGTTCTGTTACACCGTGAATTCCAGAATATTCATGAAGCAAGAAAACCCTTTATACGTACCTTTACAATTATAATGCCAATAGTACTAACTTACATAGAACATAAAACTGGTTTATTTGGTAGGTAATTACTTAACACGTTGACTGCCACGGCAATTTTCAGAATTCCGGTCTAAAACGCCAATTTCATTTAATCATATTATATTATTATAAACTCTAATTTTATTAATAAATTTTCTATTCTGTAAGTCAGCATTGATTTTTAGTTCTCATCCCAGAAGCCATCTATCCATACTATAAATAGAACTGATATACTACGAATGTTTTCGTATTTTAGCGAATATGGCAAGTAAACACACTACGAGTTATCTCGTAGTCGGTGTCCTAGAAAAGAACGCAATCTACGTGTTATCTTGTAGTTGGCAGTCAACGTGTTAATTATGTAAAGGTAGATCCACGGCTTGTTTTAAGCCTAATTTTTAATATATGATAATGTGTAGCAATAAATATGAAACAAAAAACTAAGCACTATTATTATAACAGGCTTAAATTTTCATTGTTCAACTAAGTAGCGGGATGGGGAAAAAAACCGTCCCAGACGAATTACCTACATAAATGCTCTTTGTAGCGTGCAGGTTGCAAGAATTTCAGCTCATGTGTGAATGTCGCTGGAATTTAAGCTCAAACTACTTGCTAGTCTAAAACAGCACTGCAGTATTATGTCTGCGGGAAATGTGGAAAAATTCATCCGGCAGACATTAAAACTGCCTCCAAAAAAAGAGACAATTTTCACAATTACAGCGAACATTTTTAGATGCAAACTTTAAAGTATTTAACTAGGGAAATTTCGGCATTAAAATTGTCGCTAAGGGGTAGATGATAACAGGAGATTCGAGAAAATATGAACTGCTTTAGTTATATAAGTTACTTTATTATTTATCAAAATATAAAATAACACGTTGGTAAATGGTCAAAATACTGGAATTATTTCATAAATAAAATATCCATCCTACTCAAATAAGTAAACACCTAAAAATTTTGTGAATACAGTGTAAAAAACATTGTGGAAGAATGACCATACTCAAAAATTAAATTAATGCCATTCAATTTATCGTATTACTCACCACTACCACAGGCGTGCATTTTTATCGAAATCCCAATACCCACACACCTACTTTTTCGACACATTCAAATCCTCACCGTCCTGCATCAAAGGAAATATAATTAGGTTCTGAATGTACAATGTACCTAATGAATTATGTTTGTAAAAGCTCTAAGGAGTTCACCAAATAAAAAAATGTATTTAATTTACAAAGCCACCAAACTAACAGACCCCCACAATCAATGGGTTTAAGGGATGCTAGTAAAGCCTAAATAATAATTATGATAGAAATCTAATAAGTATTTTTTGACGGCGCCTCGTGGGAGGAAGTGGAATGGGTGAGGCTGTGTGAATGAATGAGATGAAAGGGTGAAAAGGTAGGAGGAGGGAAGGAGAAAGGGAGACGAAAGGGAGGTTCAAGGATATGAGGAAGGTTTGAAAAAGTCTGGGCGGTGAGGGGTGGATATGACGAGTGGAATGAATAGGTGCTGAAACTAAAAGTTTGAATTGCTCATTAACCAGAATGTTATAGCGGGCGTCTGGCTTGTCGAAAAATGAAACCAAAAATCATTTAGTTTGGTAGATTTTTGGAAATCAAAAGACCCATTGACTGTTAGCAATTTGTTAAAAATTCAACCGCTGACTAAAATATGGCATTATTTACTATTCATAAATGTTTTTCCGATTGAATAAATTGCCCATACAATAAAATAAGTTGCAATAATTTTCCAGTCGTTCAGAGGTCCTTTGTGCACCACGATATGGAGAAAAATGAGTGTTTCTCATTTATTAAGAATCTCTTCAAATATTAGTAATCCGATTAAAAAAAGGATTGCAGGCCGTTTATATTGTAAGATAAAATTTTAGTATGTTCGTAATAATATCAGAAAACGTGTTCATGCACCTGCGTTTGTCTTGATAACATACAGTGACGAAATGCGAAAATGTTAGGATTTTCATGAACACGTGTTCCGAGAGCGTGGCAATACATTTACTAAAAGTCAATCAGGAAACCTGTCAGTTATTTCGTTAAGGGCCTGCAATTCCATTTTTTACCGGATTACGAATAATTCGAAGAGATTCTTAATAAATGAGCAATATTTTTATCTGTAAATTATGTCCGTACATCCCTCTCTGTAGCATTCTTTTAAATATTAGAAGATATTAAAAGAGGTGCAAGAGAGTTTACAAGTGCAGAATATTGAACGTTGGCGATGCCATCGGGCTTTGCAATTTTCAATTATTTGTATATTTTAATATCCACTCAAATACGAATTATTCGTCTTGAGATATATCTAGAATCGTTAAGCCCATATTTAATTTAAATTTTCTGTTATTCGTTCTAAATTCCAATTTCAAAATGCGCGAAAACCATGATCATAAATCAAGTCTTCCGGGGCGCGGGGAATCCGCCGTTCCGGCTTGGATCTATCGAGCACTTCACTTGTTTCAGTTTTAATTTCTTCGCTAGTAAAGGTAGCTCGGCGGGAAGCGTCAAAAAAATGACAGTACGCTCTTCAGTCATCCCAGACACCATGCACACACACACACTGAGAGAGCCGGCCCAGACGTAATTTGTATAGATGACGATATACCTACGAACTGACTGAAACGTAATCGTGTAACGATGAAGGAATCTGGTGATATGTCGCATTGCTTAGAAGAAAAAAAATACTTTAAGGTTCAAAAATATGTTTGAATGATAAGTGAAGCAGGGCATATTAAATTGGATCTTTGTGTTCCTTAAAGGACTTTATGTCGCATCTTTGCAATGATTGATCGAGCGGCATGATCGAATAGTGGATATTATAACAACGTACATGACATAGCAATATGATATTTGACTCTGGACTTGGGTTATTGCAAGGTTGCGTACTTCGCGTTCAAAAAGAAAAAAAATAATAGGTGTAAGCGAAAATATTTAATAAGTAAATACTTATTAAACATAGAGCAAAAATCTCTAGACAAAGTTTAAAAACATCATTTGAAACAACAGTGTATTTTTTCATACCTATAACATGTTAAATAACCGAACCAGAGTGTTTTTAATAATTTTTAGAGCATACTAAGCGAATTATTTTTATCGAGGGAATTTCGTATAGTTACTTTTTGAATCGGCAAATGACTATCATAAAAATTTTGAATGTTGAAGGGAAATCGAGTATGTTTTAAATCGGTAGAAATAGAAATGAGGGGTCTCTTAAAAGCCTGCAAAGAGCGAACAATAAACACATAAGTACCTACACATATTCGTGGAACTATCAAAATTAATCGATTAATAAAAAAAATGTTGATGATCTGAACGCATAGGTTAAATTTAACTAATAGCTGTAGATACATTCATCATTCTATACTCCTTCTTCTACCTCAATATCGACTCACAGTGTAGCTCTAGTCCTCCATAGTGGTAATAAAATACTTTGTCATTGAAGAAAATATTAACCACTCTCAAACGAAAAATATGAAACGGAAAATGATTCAGTTGCATCTGGGAATTGCTCTGACTACTGAGCTAATTCAATCATATCATCTTCCCAGATGCGACTGAACCATTCTCTGTCTTTTCTGTTTCACATTTTTCGTTTGAGAATAGTTAATATTGTCTTTAATTTGAGGTTTTACTCAATAAGTTATTCCACTTTTTAAATATACATCAGTAGTAAAATACATGGAAACGTAGTCTGTAATTATTAGCAAAGAATCATTGTGACGTAATGATGCCGACTAGTTTTAACAAACTGGCAGATAAGAATATTGAAATAAAATACCTGGGAAAACCAATCAATCGATTTTATGAATTCATCGGAATTAGAATACTAAAATATGTACGAAAAAAATCCCTTTCAGACCCGAGCTTTATTAATAAAGAGTTTTTATTTTTTTATTGTAAAAAATGAATAAGGGTACCAAAATTAGATTTTTTATTGATCAATTTTCTTGGGAAAAGCAATACTCAAAATTGTGAATACTGAAGTCTGAACAGTGCCAAAATAAGGTATCGGTAGAAAAAAATATTTTAGGTAATTTAACCAAAATCATTGATTATATATTTGCGATGAAATTTCAAGAAACAGTTGACTTCTTTTATAGACATCACATTCAATGCATTTGGTGCGACATCGTTTTGAACATCCCTCTAGTCATATAATATATCATTTACCCAGCTTAATAATATTTTTCTAATAGCTAGCCATGGTCACAATCGATCGAGTTTGGTCCTAAACCAATAAAAGCAATTGCACCATCCAAAATTAAACATTGAACTTACCCTCAAAATTGTGAGCACAAGGGGGAAAAGGATTATAATAAACTGAGGTCTACTTGTATTCTGATAAAACCCTTCATGCTCGCGCACTATCTTCTAGTGTTTTTATATCAAGGAATTCGTATAGGTTGCATTTGCATACACCTAGGGGCATAATTTGTACAGCTCACCCTGGCGACATTACAATGATTGCAGACAGTCTCTCTCACTATGGTGATGAGAATAACCTCTGAATGTCTGATGATTCGAACCGACGCGACGTATGACGTATGAAGTATGCGATTAAATAATATAATATAGTATATTTCTCCTTTATTTCGGAAGAAAATTTACTGTCGCTATTTCGTTTTTTAGTAAGGAATTTTAAAGAAGTACATCAATACTAATGAGTTTAAATATTGATGTACAACACCAAACATCTGAATATACCTACTACTAGGTACTTACATGGTTATTGGTAAAATGAATAAATCGATCTCGAAAAACATTAAATAACATCAACGATCTGGCCGAATTCTGACGTCATAAGAACCGGGAGATTGTGGTTTTATGTACGATTCTGACGTCATAAGAACCGCCCAGCACGTCATAAGATGATTAGACAGGAAGATTGTGGTTATATGTATAATTCTGACGTCATAAGAACCGCCCGGCACGTCATCAGACAGGGAGATTGAAATTATATGTATAATTCTGACGTCATAAGAACCGTCCAGCATGTCATCGGACAGGGAGATTGTGGATATATGTATTACGTCATGTGACTATTATCCCTACCATTTACTACTTAATTTTAAAGTTTTAAAAGTTCAAACATTATATTAACGGCTTATCTCGTAATATCCGAAGTTGGTTTTATCGACAACCTTTAAAAGTCTACAAAAACGTGTCGTATTGAAGAGATAATTAATAAAAACTCTTTGAGGAAGCCTTCTATTCTCTCACAACCTTTATAAAAGATTCTGTATAACTCTTTCACCGCCCGGCAAGGCGTAAGGCTTTACGACTGACAAGCCCTAAGTATTGGGAAAATTTCTTTCTTCGTCTGCCCAAGTTTTTATTTCAGTTTTATGGCCAACTTGTGTGATTTCGTTGGTTTTTTATGAATAAAAAAGTACACTCAGCCCGTGTCCGCCACGGCGAGCATCTCTCTCGGCGATAATAATAAAGGATATAGATGAAACGACGACATAAAACTTTCACCACAAAATAAAACGGAGAGGTTATTTTGGTTACGGAGCTTTGTGTAGGAAAACGTTGAAATTAGTTTTCTTTGTACGTATATATGTATATCAACTTTGTGTCTGGCATATATAACTTAGTAACTCATAATTTGTGTAACGGTAAACAACTAAAAATAAGTAAATTCTCCAAAATAGGACAATGAGAATAATACTTAAGGGGAAATAAATTCTAAAAGGTTACGTAAGTATTAAAGGTACTAAATTTATTAACAGTGAAATAGATGATGAGCTTCAAAACGATGACATTTGTATATAAAATAATAAAAAACCAGTTACCAAAATACTTTTCAAACAATACGCGAAATAGTTTACTAAATAAAGGGATGAAGCATTATAATGCGATGCTGGAAACTTAAAAGTATGCGCCAATTGGTTGATTCAAGTTGTATTGTAGGAGCCACATTAAGGTATACACAATTATGGTATATAAGTTATAATTAATCATTAATTTATAAACTTTTATGCACAAATTACTAAAATAAAGTTAATAAATAAATAAAATAATTATGAAATCACATCCTTAGGGGGGTCATACATGGAATTTAAAAGAATAATGATATTAAGAATAACTAAATCAATATAACAGAACGCCACGCATTAGACGATCTAAAAATCAATGTGAATTTAAAAAAAGGATATAAGTCGAAACAAGAGGTTTTTGTAGGTCCGTCCTCAATAAGAAATAGAATGATGCTTAGCTAGTTTTTAAGAAGAAACATTTAACTCTCAAAGTTTGTAAAATATTCTGAAAATTCTTAATAAAATGAAATGACTAACTAAAATAGCCATCACGCCGTTTCCCCACAGGGGTAGGTAGAGAGGACGGACCGCCAAACAACTCGGTCTTGGCACACACTCCTTGCCTCATTCACATTCATACATCGTCTCTTACATACTCTTCTATTGTTCTGATTCTTGACATGGCCCGACTCAAGTATCTGATTCACTTGATCGCGCCATGTCTTCTTCGGGCGTCCCCGACTTCTGCTACCATTCGCATTTGCATCATATATCCTCCTTCGACTGTTTTTTCCGCTCATTGGCTCTACATGCCCAAACCATCTAAGTGTCCCGTTTTTAATCTTACTCATTACACTTACATCAGCCTTGCACTCTTTGCGGATCTCCACATTCCTCATACATGGTTTTATCACACATACGCCTCAGGGATCTCATTTCAACAGCATTCAATCTACTTTCATCCTTTCTCTGCCAGTTCCATGCCTCGCTTCCATACATCAGGGTAGGTACCAGAGCTCCATTGTGAACTGCTAACTTCGCTTCTTTGGACAATTTTTTGTTAACTAAACTTTACTGTTGCTATTAGTGGATTGCAGGTGCTCAAAAGATAAAACATTTGTTTTTATTTTACATCGGAAAAATTGCAATAGAAATAAATTAGTGCGAAAAATCATAAAATTAAATCTAAGTTCTTACGAAGTAAGAGTAGGGTTATTATTATAATTCAAACTAAGAAAATTACCCACTTAAAATTTAATCAATTTGAGAACAGCCAAATTCAGGATTCGCTGAATGGTTCATTCTGCAACTGCCGTCGCGTCGTTAAGCGCTAGAATCCATCTTAATTATGGTTAATTTAATTAAAGTGTTTTTCCAGACACTGCACTTTCCTCATAATCATAATGGCGCTTCGACATTGCGATGTGCGATGGGTGGGTGCTGGATCCTATTAAAGTCTCAAAGGCTGACTTAAGGGAAGAAAATAGGTGGAAAGTTCTGTGCTAAAGTTTAAGAGGGATTTTTGTGTACTTATGTGACAACAACACAAAGAGTTTTATTATAATTTAGTTAACCGAATGAAAAACCATTGAAATATTTAAAAAATAATTTTTTTTATTAAAATTGACGTTTTTTTCATCGCATATTATGTAGATAGAGATTCTTATATTTAATGATAATGAGTTTTATTCGTAGAACTACGTTGAGATTTTTTTATAATTTAAAGTAAATCGAATATTATTGTTAAGTTTGGCAAGAATTTTAGTTTTATTATTGTGACAGCTATTTCGACGTTCTAGGCCAAAACCCAGGGTTTGATAATGACTTTGAATGCCAAAACAGCTGAACAAAACAAAAACCCTAAAAACGTAAAATTAAAAATATATATATTATTACTTGGATAAAATGGTGTAGGTGAGTTTGTTGATTATTAAGCTGTTTTCTACCATTTTTGGGTGTAAATTTTTATGACTTTTAGAGTTTTAGCGTAAAATATTTTAGATATTTAGCTGTGACATCCTTTTGTGATTGGGACTATGGCAATCTCAGTGTTTCGGGAATGTTTTCATTTCAATAATAATCTTCCCGCCGGGTTTCAAACCTACGATCACTAATCCCAGAACAAGTGAGCTATATTATTAGGAAATAATTTTAAAATATATTATGTGATATCGTTGCACTTACCACTTGGAGGAAATTCATAGAAATAAGCTGATCTTGGACTCAGGCACCTGAAAAATATACAAAAAGCATCGATAAGTTTACAAGTTAAGTTATATATAACATAAGTTTTTTGTGCTGTTCGTTTTAAATAGCACAAATATAAGCATAAACCTAACTTTATATTGAATGTACCTCTATGTTTGCGAAATAAATATTTAAAAAAACTATTATAGGTATATATAATAATGACATCTATATACAAATTTGCCAGCTACGTGTGATGACGAGTTGGGATACGTTATAACAGTTGGGAACAGAATAAATAATTAATAGATTCGTATATGAATTCAAACCATTTTATTTATTAAGTACCTAACATTTTAATTGTAATGAAATTCATTGAAATCAATCTAAACTCTAGAAACATCAATAAGAAAACCATTAATTATTGCCAACTTAGTAGTGACCTTTTCCTCGGAGAACAAAACGTTAACTTTTGTAATCAAAGAGAAAAAGATAATCAAAACTTTGCTTGTCTAGATTTCTAGGGAATCGTTGCTTACTTCGAGATTATTAGGCACGTATTCGATTTCAATCGAATAAAAAAAGCAGAAAAAGCAGAAATCTCTACAGTATTTTATTCCTCTTCGTGAAACTCAAATCAGTATTTTACGTAAGACAAATATTAAAAACAATTATCCTGCTGAAGGTTAAAAGGAATGCTTAAACAGAATCTACCTAAATTAACTTGAAATACAAATACGAACAGTCCCCGAAATCCAACTTATTATATTTGTTTTATTCGTAAAAAATACAAAAATATAACTTTATTCCAGTTATTTATTTTAGATCGGTTTCACCCTGATTAACTGCTAAATTTTGAACATAAGCTGAGATATTAATAATGTCTATAATAGGTCAGAATTAACATTAACAAAAGTACATCCTGAGTAATAATTTAAAATTCGTACTTACGTAAAATTTTAATTAGCGTAATAAAGCTTTACGCTTCATTGCATTTATTGCAAAAAAATATATATCATCCAATATTTAAATGGTACGAAAATAATACATAAAAAATAAAATATGATGTTGTTTTTGTGTGGACGAGGCCCGAACTCGGAAAGTTTTCTCATATTTGATTTATTTTTATTTGTATACTTAATACGTTGATTATTAATTTTTACTGCCAGCAGAACTGAATTATCGTTTTTGCGCCTTTTAAGGATATGTTATTGTAAACTATGTAAAATGTGATTCCGAAAATATAAAATTAAATAAAAAAGTTACATATAACATTTTTTGAAAATATTATTTTTAATTAAACTTGCACAAGCATGATTTTAAACAATTATTTCCAACAGATTAAGTATGAAAACGTCTGTTTTGATTTCAATAACGAACTAAAACTGTTTCAGAACAGGATTACCTTTCCCGTAAAACAAGTTTTCAGCACCTCCTGGGAATAATAATTATGCAGAACTTTCCTTCCATTCGTGTCATATTCAATGCAAATGAACGTGCGTTCTGACACTTCATTAACGCAATTAATGTCAATGAGGCTCTATTTTACGGCGTATCCTGCGGGGAATAGCGGCCTCGGCCTACAACCTGGAGATGCCTCCTACTCATTTTCATTGGCCTTGCCATACAAATTTCACTCCAGATTAAGCAATATGGAAGTGGAATGAAAATTATATTATTTTTAGTTTTCTATCGGTAAAATTAATTTAAGCAATATTGATGAATCACTTTAACTAGAACATAAACTTTAACATTTAACTTTAACAAAATCCAAAAAAAAATATTCTGGAAGATAATATTATGGACAGGAAGGTGTGCGGCAGAAGAGCAAAAATGATAAAATACATATTTTTTTAAATTTAAAAATTTAAAAATGAGTCTTTTTTGTCAATTATTTAAGTTAGGTAGATGTCTATTTTGGTCATTTTAAGATTATATACCTCCGGCTAATTTCGAATAAACTATTGATTAAAAAAAAAATTTATATTAATTTAATTTATCATGCAAATTAAAATTTTACAGTAGATGTTTTTTTTGTATTCATTCATTATTCATCAATTTTGTATTGTATCACTATAATATATTGATAAATTTATCGGGTCATTATTTTGATTCTGGAATTTTTTGTCCAAATTATAAAAATACGTTTAAAAATGACAACACTTTAAAAAAGGTCTATTCTGAAGAGAATTTTATCAGATATTCTTATTAAATTATCATAAATCAGTAATTCAATTCTGAACGTTGGAATACAATACCTCAGATATTTATCTCACCGCCAAATAATTTTAAAAAAATTAAGCTATGGAACATCGTTAAATATGTACTGAAAAAATGGCTAAAAGAAAGGCATTGATGATGTGATTGGTAATGGAAAATTGAACGATAATTAAATGGCAATATGAAAATATATGAATGAGTTGTGATATGAATAAAGTAGGTAGATATATATGAATAAGTAGTGATATAAATAGTGTAGGTAGATATATATGAATGAGTAGTAATATAAATAGTGTAGGTAGATATATATATAAATGAGTAGTGATATAAATAGTTTAGGTAGATGTATATGAATATTACAAAACTAAAAAACATAAACCATATGTAAAAATAAAATTGTAGGCACCTGCTTACATGCCATAAGTTTGACCTAGTAGGACCTTCTTAACCTGTTCAGTGCCAATCACTCGCACGGGCGGTTTAATAATTTATAATTTTAATGGTAAAAAAAATGGTCGGAAAACCCGTTACTTAGTTTAGAAGAACCAAGCGCACAAACAGACATACGCCGATAGCGACTATGTTTTATACTATTTAAGCTCGCAATATTGAATACAAACACTGCACCCAATGACAAAATGTACAAGAACATTGAACACAACATCCTGTGTGTTCTAAAACGGATATAAATTTAGCAATCGTGCAAACAGGACGTACTGCAGTAACGTGTAGTTAGTAATACGGTACCGTTAATCCACCGACAGGAAAGTAGTATGATATTGTTCACTTATAACAAATAATGCCTTCGCCGCGTTTTCTGCCGCGGAGGCACTGTGCAATTTATTGCGGCGTGAACTTTATCGGACGGCCACGGAATGACCGGGCTAGCGAATACCTACACTATACTCAATAGAGTAACGGAGTATAACATAGGGTTGCAGTTTTATAATCTGATTCAAAATCAGAAGCGATGTTACCATTATTTTTCTGTAAATTTATGTACTTAACGTGCATGGTATTTGTATTTTAAACATACCCGAATAAAAGCGCAGCTGTGCCGAAGCCGGTTGGCATGTTTATATTGACACACACAGGTGTTCAAGTACACAAAGAGAGTGATATATTTCAAATACTTTTCAAGTTGATGTTACATGTTGATTTACATAGACCTTAATGTAGAAAATGTCGAGGATTTCTGAGGGAGGCATGGCATGATCGAGTGAATCAAATACGAGTCACAATAATGTCGAGTCACATGAAGAACCAGAAAAAAGTAGTATATGTAGGAAGGTGTACGAATATGAATGAAACAAGGTGAGTGTACCGATACAGCGTTGTTGTGAAGCGGTCTGTCCTATCTGCATAACCCTGCGGCAAAACGCGTGATGGTTAGTTAGTTAGTTGATATCTTTAACGAAACTAGATAAATAAGGAGACGAAGAAGAGGAAGAAGCAACGTTTTGATTTTTAATGGCAATTTTCACTATGGCTATGTCTTTTACGTTCGTTTGCTGCTTGATCCTATTTTTCAGAGTCAAATCATAAAAATAAGTATAGTTTTGTTGGCATTCCGGAGAAATTGAAAGAGAATTATATAAAAATGATATAATCAAAAAAATTTTACAGAATTTTTTTAACAATTTTCACTCCGTTGGTAAATTAAAAAAAAAATCATAATAATTCTAGGACTCTTCAATTTAAGGAATACGATTTTTCCTGAGATTTAAAACGTTCCATAATAGCGTTGAAGAACACAGTTTTCTCTCAGCCCTGATTCCTTCCAGACCGATGCACATGCATAGTTGCAGCGAAATTATGAATTCTAGGAATTTAATACATAGTAGAACTGTTAGCCAGCTAGCCTATAATCGAGTTACTCGCACGCGATAGGTAATCCGATCTGAACATTTGAATTCAGCGTCCTAAAGAGAGATTAATACCGGAGGCGAGAGAAAGAGGTTCTATGTACGTGGAACCCATTTATAAAATCCAATCTACATATTTTACATAACAAGTCTATTAGAGCTATCAACTTCAGACAGAAACTACCACCATAAACACCTCAAAAAAAATTAATGGTGGATGACATTATGTAATTAATGCAGTTACTTGTTAGCGGGACTCGTTGAATGCAGGGTGTAGCACTGCAAATAAAATAAATTCTATAGTGAACAGGTATTGTATTTTAAATAAGGGTTTGGAAACGTATTTTAAGTTAAATATATTCAAAAGTAATATATAAACAGAGATCCAGGGTTCGATTCCTAGTTGAGACGGTTATATTTTTTTCTGTGTCTTGTTCCGTTTCATGTTTCATTAAGACTTGTTAGTATTATCTTCTTTTTCAATTATATATTACATTGATCAGTATAACTTTAAAAAGTTTAAAAAAAAGTCGTTCCGATAAAAGTTGTAGATTTGAAAATGTTTGTTTGTTTGAGAAATCTTTTAACGTTTTACTACAGCTGCAAAGCAAGATGGTTATATATTTTATCGATGCACATCTTAGAGTACGAATTTTTCATTATAATTCTAGTCTACAACGTTTCAGACAGCCAAAACAAATTGGACATTATTATTATGTTGTTTAATTATGACTACATTAATCTACCTAATAAAACCTTTGAAAAAATATATACCCTGTAAATAACGTCTTAATAATAAAGTAGTTATTGTGTTCAGTATCAATCTGCACTATAACAGATAGATACGTTACAAAAACATTATTTGTTGTTAGCAAGTAGTATGGAGATACCTCCATCAAAAGAATAATTATCCAAACAAATAAGCTCGCTCGAAGGCACAGTATGAAAATCATCGTTATTCTCAAAAGTAAAAATTGCCAAAATTAGGTTTACGCCACAACGTATAAATAATTGAGTTGATGAAGCCAAATACAAAGGACCTACCTCACAATACAACAAACAATCATGCCAAAAGGATTTGGATTACTTTTTTTTAATCATCGTTTTCGGAATTGAAAAAAAGCACATTAATACTACCCATATTTTTATTTCTTTTCAATTCCTTTGAACTACGCCGGCTTTTTCGGTACGATAATTATGTTTGAAGAAGGTAAGTAAGTTCGCGAAGAACGTGTATTGCTTTGTCTTGTTTATACAAGCAAGTAAATGGGATAAATTTATCTAGATAGGAATGTTCATCCACCCACTTTGTATTCACAATGGTACTACACATCAATTTAATGACACGGTATAAATAACAGTTACAGAACAATAACCTTCTCACGTATATCTTTGTACAAATAATCCACAATACTAATATATATATAATGTCAACGTTAATTAATTTGCACTTAAATATAGCATCCAGTGACGCGGAAACATTTGTATCATTACGAGTGACGGCAACCGGCAAATTGAACTTTTATCCAGATTCAGAACTAATGAGGTTAAAAATCAACAGGGCGGCCGTGAGATTACACAGATAATCCCCTTATCGATCGGTTTTGCTCCAATTCCGGAATGAAAACGTAATCCTCCGCGGGTATCACCACAGCGCGCGAGGCTTTCACCAGCATCATCATACGACTCGTTAATTTAAGCCATAAATAATTGAAGCCATTGAGTAAACAACTAGGCACTAAATACAACAGTTACAGGATTAATTCCTGACTTCACTACGCCAAGGTAGACCCATAGCTGTTTTAAAAGCAAATTATACAAGCAATACATACACGGGAAGGTATTGTTATTGTTATGAAAGATGAATTGAGTAATCAGAAGTGATTCACAAGTAGGCGAGAGTGTAGAGATTGTAAAGGAATTGTTAATCAAAGACATTGTTGAGTAACAATTTACCCTTTGCTGGCAGAATGGTTTATATTTTGCCACATATTTCAGTTGATTTTAGTAATTTGCGCTTGGAAAGTTGTATATTTTGCATGAACATGATAACAGTGTAGGGAAAAACAAACACATAGCGAATGACAAATTCATAAATCATTCTATGATATATACATATTTAAACAAGTTGAAAGAAAAAAATATTTAATAAAATAATGCTAGATGATAACGGAACAAAGTTTTTTTAAACATTATTATATTTTAGTATAAAAGCTTATTAAACGGATAAATCATTCTTGGCTATACCATACAAAAAGTTGTGGAATTATACAAACGAAATGTGTATTCTATCTATTTATATAAAGAGTGTTTGTGGACTTGATTTTTATACAAATCTATAGTTTTATTCTAAGACTGATGAAATTTTGGACACTTTATCTTCAAAACAAGAGGTCCCCTTTTACCACTTCCTAAGGCAAAATGTTGATACTTTTTCAAGAAATATTACACACTTGACGTTCAAAATAATTTATTACTGTCGAGTTAGTGTGATTACGAAAAAACTCTGGGCAACGCCGAGTATTTTCGCCAGTGTAAGGAATAAATAAGTCTATTTTTCTAGTAAATCACAAAGCTACATAAGCTGTTCAAATAATCAAACTACGGATAGCTTATTAAAACCAAATAGGAAGCAAAACATTTTCGTTGTGTGCTCATAAACTTTCTCGAATACGTGGACCATCAATTTTCAATAATCTATTTATTTCTTCTAACACAGCAAACTTATTTTGTGGCACCATTTTAATTGAAATTAATAAAATACTTAGTTTTTACCACTTTTATTGTTTATAAATACCAACATGTTTCATGAGCAACGCTCACTTCTTCAGGGTTTTAATATTTATTTCTTCTAACACAGCAAACTTATTTTGTGGCACCATTTTAATTGAAATTAATAAAATACTTAGTTTTTACCACTTTTATTGTTTATAAATACCAACATGTTTCATGAGCAACGCTCACTTCTTCAGGGTTTTAATAATACTAATTATAAATAATAGACAAAGACAATGGTGTCAATAGAGAAATAATAGACATAGACAATGGTGTCATAAAAAAATAATAGACATAGACAATGGCAACAATGAAAAGATGAGAATGGATAGGGGAAAGAGAGGCAATATGGAACAATTTACAAAGGGAATAGGTTTAATATTGGGTCATTTAAAATAATTTTTAATGACACCATTGTCTATGTCTATTATTTCTCTATTGATACCATTGTATATGTATATTATTTATAATTAGTATTATTAAAACCCTGAAGAAGTGAGCGTTGCTCATGAAACGTGTTGGTATTTATAAACAATAAAAGTGGTAAAAACTAAGTATTTTATTAATTTCAATCTATTTATTTATTTATTTAGAATTTACGGCACAAGTGCCATTTACATACAAAGATTTTATTTTATTTTTTTACATGTACATAGTGCAGTATTAAATTTTGATAAGAAAAATTAAAGATTTAAATTTAGTTAAAACATAACAAATAAAATAACAGTAAAGAAAGAAGCAATAACATAAGCCTGTTATTTAGTGACCTCATTAAAATATGTGGCGTTAAATTGTGTTATTAGTGCAGCCTTAGGTATACTTTACAAGGGGAATATTAAAAGTATCTACGATTTTAGCATAAAAGTTCCCAAGTGTGTTCAATCTATTTATAAACGAGTTATATCCTGAGACTGTGGTATAATTGTCACAATAATACATTTTTTTTTAAATTAAAAAAAGAAAGACAAAAATTCCCGGGTTACGAATAACCTGACAATATTTGAAAATCTCCTACTACCACCACAGTAAGCTGAAAATGTTGCTTGTGTTGTGATGGAGGACTTAGCCAGCCGATGAATTGAACACACTACGCCTGAGTGGGACCCAAGCGCGATGTCAACTCGGCCACTGACCGGTCAAAAGAACTAAAGAACCTTGATCTAATGGTAGGTACATGAAATTAAATCAACATTAATATGTCAGGGCTATCCAACTGATAATTTATAATTTTGTATAAAAATATAAGATCAAAAATTTTAATTCTATCACTTAACTTAAGCAATTTCAATTAATGTAATAAGAAATCATAATCTATTGTTTCTAAAGGAATTCCAAGCCTAAAATTAATACACCTCAAAAATTTGCGTTGGACTCTTTCAATGGTATTAATGTGATTATTAATGACAGGTGACCAAATTGTAGAAATTTTTAATGTGTTGATATTTTTAGAATCCTTGGAAATTCTTACTATAAAACCTAACATTTTCATAGCCCTGTTAGCGATAGAATTTATGTGAGATACAAAGCAGAGTTTCTGATCAAACATTATGCCTAGGTCAAGTATTTAGATTACATAGATTAAGTCAACATTACTCAATGAATAATTATACATTATTGGGTGTTTGATTTTGTGGAACCTCATAACTTGGCATTTGTTAATATTTAGTTGCAGTTTATTACTAGAACACCATTTGAAAAAGTTGTTAAGGTTCTCTTGCAATATTATGCAGTCGTACACATCATTAATGACCCTAAACAACTTCATATCGTCAGCAAAAAGTAAAACTTCGACTTTGTAGAAAATGCTGGTTACGTCATTGATGAATAGGATAAATAATAAAGGTCCCAGGTGTGAACCTTGTGGGACTCCACTGGTAGCAATAAATTCATCGGATAGACAGTCATTAATCTTAACAAAAAGTGATCTATCAGATAAGTAACTTATCAACAATGCCAGTAAATTACCACTTATCCCATATTTTACAAGTTTATTGATTAGTATTTTGTGGCAGACCTTATCGAACGCCTTGGAAAAATCGGTATATACGGAGTCTACCTGTTTCCTGTTAGTCAATGCTGTATTTATGTAGTTTACATATACTGTAAGGTTTTTGAGAGTAGATTATTTTATTATCTGTGATTATTTTAAGAGAACCTCAACACATCCACGCGAATAACAATATCAGCTTATTTATTGTTTATTTGTGAAAAACAGTGATTCCAATAACATTTACAATTACAATTAATCATGTAACTACGAGTGCATTAATCTATTATATACATTTATTAAATCAGTTGCGATGCACCATCCTGTTAAAAAACACTTATTCTAATGTTGAATTCATTGAGGTTTAACTGAAAAATGTCCATCTCATAAGGAAGTTGGTTCAAAAGCGTGGTACTTCTCCCCAGAGTCATGAGCATTGTCAGGTTGGTCCTGTCTCTTAGAAAAACAAAAAGCATGTGCTGCATAACTCGGGTAAAGTTATCGAGGACATAAAACGTGATACGCTCCAGAACATCAGGATTGCAAATGTGTCCGTTGAGCAGCTTATGTGCTAACACTACCAATGCAATTGTTAACTAAATTGCTAACGTCTTTTGAATGGCTACACTATTAAACCACCTTTCTGATGAGGTAGACATGTTTTAGTTAAACGTTATTGACTTCATTATTGCATAAAAAACATATATTTTTAACACAAGGCTGCTTCTCAATTGATGCAATAAATAAGTGTAATTAATTAATGTATGTAATGACTTTCAAATTTTGTAAAATGTAATTGGATTCACTATTTTTGACAGTAAATAAATGAGAGTGAGATAGGTGATGAAAGAATGATAGAGCGAATGTGTGTGTGCAAGTTTTAATAAACGACCATTAATAATTTGGGTTTACGAGTGACATGTCGGGTGTGTGTCGTATATAAGGTTAAGTCTTACATTGTGAAGCGTCATCTGTTATAAATATATATAAACTGAAACTGGACATTCTGATATGATGGATATCTCATGCAGAAATGTCCAAAATCAGTTGAGTACCAGGAGTAAAGAAGTATGAAAGAGATAACTTACGTTTGATAATTGTGATGATGGTGGTGCACCAGTGGCTGCGCATGCCCTGGTTGCTGGGGGGGCTGGTGCATGTGCTGAGGAGCCGAACCGACCAGAGCTCTCTGGTGTTGCTGCCTGGCTGCCATGTTCCTTCCGAAGACCCCATATCCGAAGCCATAGATTTCGTCCTCTTCCTTGTCAGTCAAGCAACTGGACGGCTGCGGAGCGGGAGAACGGATATTCTTAATTTTATTTTAAAACAGGTGTCAAAAACTATTGAATCTACTTAACCTAACTTAAACCTAGTAATAATATGAACACTTTACCAAACTGCAAAGCTTTATATACCGGTTTATGTTATCACTCGCCAGACGATGTTCCATATTTTCCAACTAAATGTTTTGGTAAAGGATAATTACCATTATATGTTCGGGTACATAATATATTATCATATCGAGTGTGAAAACACTCAACAAACACCCAAAAATTCAACCTCTCTTTGAAAGAGATTTTCAGATCTCTTTATATTTCATATGTTTACATTTCGGTAGGTTTCTACTGATGTTTCACGCACATTATGCGTGGTATAAAAGTTAAAAAACATAACATAAATCAAATGGTTTTGAACTACTAGAAAAGTGTTTTGTGTAACCTTTTCACGGCATTTCAATAAACGTCTTAGGCCAATTTACGTCTTATTGAAAGTTTCTGTTAGCGAACTAACAAAAAGCATAAATAAACAACCGTTTTGCCAGTTAGTATACGAACATGCACATTGGTATCGTAATTACTGTTTAACACGAGGCTTTTATCGCTCGGTAACTGCAGTTGCTGTTCATTTGTTTACAAGAGGTTACAGTGGGGGGGGTGGGGGTTGGTGGTAAGGTTATTCGTTATGTGTAACCCAAGTTAATAACCAATGAAATAACAGTCAAAATAAAATTAACAAGCCACTTATAATGAAATAAAAGTTCACAAGAACATTATTTACTCAATGGTTAAGATTATAGAAAGTGTAATAACACAATCACTTTGTGCGTTCTAACAACAACAAAAAACAGGATGGTAATCAGCGTAATCGCTAGAACAATCAAAACATCCTAAAAAAATTATATCGGATTTTGTTTGCTAAAACAGCGATTTACAGGACAGTATCACAACCGAATCGACCGACACAATAGGATTTACCAGATAGAAACACAACCAAATCGACAACACAATCGGATTTACCACATAGAAACACAATCAAATCGACAACACAATCGGATTTACCAGATAAAAACACAACCAAATCGACAACACCATCGGATTTACCAGATATAAACACAACCAAATCGACAAACAATCACATTTACGAGATAGAATCACAAACGAATCGACAACACAATCGAATTTACCAGATATAAACACAACCAAATCGACAACACAATCGGATTTACCAGATATAAACACAACCAAATCGACAAACAATCACATTTACGAGATAGAATCACAAACGAATCGACAACACAATCGAATTTCAAAATCGAATTCAATGCGATTTGAAAATCTTGCCACTTTGCTGCAGGCGATTTTCTTTCGTTTAAAATGGTGATTGTAATACCTTAAGAACGGTGGGATATTTTATTTTCCAACTCAATTCGTACCGCGCGTAATCCTGACCTTTTGCTAAAACAGTGGTTTTCAAGATGGAACCGATATTATTTCTCGACAATCTTCTCAGAATCAAATCCAGTTGGAAAATCTACTTCCCTCCGCCCTATAAGCTGATGTTCTTTCGTTTTAAATGGCGGTTATAATACCTAAAGAGCGGTGAGCATTTTCTATTCTCGCTCATTTCCTTCGTGGAGGTGTTTGTTTTGTGAATACAGCAAGCCGCCTTAGAGCTCAAGGTCTTGAAACTTGAAAGTGTTTTCATTAAGAGCATCATAGCTACTTTGAGGGAGATTAAAAACACGGCAGCGTCTCGACGTTGCGAAATTAAATTGCACATAAGTGGAAATATCTTTTCGGTATGTGATGTAACGTGAAATGTGACGGCAATAACTGAAGTTTAATTCAATTACGTAGAAAAGGTATAATAACAACTTGTTTATGTTATCAGGCTTTATTTTGCTCGTATATAAACACCGTCAACAGCTCCCGTATAAGCGGAAAAAAATAGGTTCTGCAGCATTGTCAACTTTCAAAACAACACATGGAAGCTAATAGATTATTTTTAAGAAACTGATTAATAATTATTCCAGTACTCAAAACAATAATGCTTAATTCCCGAACTCCTCTAAGAAAATTAAATCTAACCTTTTTTATACTAAATAATAACAAATGACGTTAGTAAAGATTTTTGTTTCATATAAAAAGAGACATTAGACTTTCTGAAATAACATGTTTATCAAAAAGTAATGGTTTTATATTTTCGGTTAGTTTTCAGTGGTTCCTTGATTTTGTAATTTTAAAGATAATTAGAGATTTTTATCACATCTACAAAACACGTACTACTTGAAACTAAAAAAAATAATAAGCACGTTACACATAAATGAAAATATTCAGTACTCACAGAATATTTCCCCGGCACGTAGATCGGTTGCGACAGCGAGGTAGTCAACCCTCCCATCTGGCCGCAGTGCCCGGACAGGGGCCCCCTCTCGCCTGCGCTGCCTATCGAGCTGCCCGAGGGCCCCTGCGTGCCCGGCGGCGTGCCCGGCGTGCCTGGGGTGCCAGGCGTGCCCGCGCCCAGCACACGGATGCGCGGTGACATCTCGTCCCACTCCCTACGGCGCAGCTCTTCGAGGTGGTCCAGCACGTCGCCGTAGTGGGTGGAGAAGAGATCGGCGTAGCGGGAGGCGAGGCCTTCTAGATATCCTCGGTCGCCATCCTGTGTATACAAATCTATTGTTTAGAAGGCGAATTCACGTTCAATATGTATTTTAGTATATTTGTTCTGTCCTACATAACCCTTAAGTACTGAAGGGGGGTAATGCACATTCCTCAAACGAGATATATGTGCGATATTAAGTTATATTACATACTCTATAATTCAGGTAATTCTAGAAAAAAAAGTATTCGGTAATCAATCAGTATTTGAAAAAATTTTCCCTTTACTGGTTTTTAAGATATTACATATCTATTCAGCTCCGAAGATTTTAATCGCTCCCCGGGATCCCAATAACTTTTTAAAATATTCCTCCCCGTAAACAAGCCGCGAGTGCGGAAGTAAAAACGTGCATTTTAGTTATGCTCGATTTTGTTTTTCCTCTTTTACCGTTTTGCATTATTTAATGAGTGCTGGGCGAAGATGGGATTTGTCCGGTTAAAACGGTAGGTAGAAAAAAAGACTAATATCTGAGCGTTACTGAAAAAGACAAAAATAGTATTAAGGGACAAGATCGATTCCCGATATATGGGGCACTCTAGTGTCCCCCCCCCCCCTTTTACCTTCAGGTACGTAAAGGTCAGGTTAAGTAGTGGTCAAGAAAAAATAAGCAGATTAACCTCACAGACTTGACGTAAGCAGATTACTTGGAAGGTCGAAGAAACCAAGCGAATTGCTACCATGTTGTGGGGTCTTGCTTTCGGAGAACCAGCCATCAAGCTTCCAATAAACTCCCACACGTGCTAACTTTGAATATAGGGTGACAGACTACGTTAGTCAAATAGTCACAGTTTTTATAAGTTTATGTATTTATTTTTGGTTTTATTTTGATAGTATGATAATTGTGTTTATTATTAAACCGAGAGACAAAGATATTCCCGCCATATACCATCGCAAGAAATATTTGTGACTATAACATGTAATGTCAACATGCACTAGCTGCTTGAATTTATTTTGTTTTTTTTATTGGAAGGATAACTTTTTTTGTTTGTTTTTTGAAGTTCATAGTGTTTTTTGAAGTTCATAAGACTGACAAAGGATAATTTAGCTTAAAAAAATTATGGTTGCTAAAAGTTTTGATATTATAATAAGAATTTAAAAAAAACTTGGTAATTTCTAGTGTTCTAAGTACATAAGTGAAAAGATAAATAAATGAGATATGATTTTATGATATATCTTTGTTTTATTGTTACATTGAACATGTCTTTTTTATATTCTACCATATCAAAGTAGCATAGAGGATTGCTTATTTGTAAAATCTGAAAAATTGCGTATTGAAAAACCCGGTGCGTAGGACCGGCGTCACCAAAAATGTAGGTCAAATTCACGACACAAGTGGCGGGTTAAATAATATATTATAAATGACATATATTCATTGATGCGGTAGAATCAGAATCTAATAAATTGTAGAATGAATAAAGTTTTTTTTTTCGAAGAACCAAACATCACATGATATTCGTAATGTTTGCATTTTTTTACTGTATAATCGTTTCGTTTATAAGTACATTATGTATGATCATATAAAAGTAAACATTTTAAAATATATTTTTAAAAAGTTAACGTTTAAAGATTGTCCGGAAATATCTCTATAATTTAATTTATAGCGCATTGTTTTATTTCCCAATGTAACAGGAATAAAAGCCTAGCCCCGACTGGTCACCAGAACAAAGCCTTCCGAGTTTCAAGACGTGTAGGTGGTAGGTGATAGGTCGGTTGCAGACTGTAGGGAGGAATGGCGCTGCGACGCCTCCGACGCCAGACGCCACTAGGACCCCGTTAATGAAACTTCAGGTGCGCCGTCGGACGAGGTTTCAAGGGATGCGTCTTGCATTAAGTCGAGATAAGGGATATCGAAAATGCGAAGAATGTAATAATGCACAGGTGCAGCTAATGCATAATTTATACTTGCTCACACAAAACACGGATTATATATAGTCAACTCCTAACCGAAGTAATTAGTTACATTTCAAGAGAGCGACATTAGTGGAAATTTTCTAACTGTATTATCCAACTATTAGCACTAGACGAAAAAAAATAGCACATTTTTTCAGAAACTGATTTTTTTTCTCTCCTGAAAAGACTATTTATTAGTTATACCCATTTGGCTTGGAGCATTCTATGTATATTTTATGTAACGCAAGTGTTAAAGAATTTCGGTGGGCGATGAAATTAATTTTTAGAGTTGGAGAGTTTTTCTTCGGATCCCAGGATGTTTTCTTTCTATTAACTATAATATTTTAGTTAAAGCAACCGATTAAGTCGAAATAACCAAGGCCCATTTATACAAAAACAAAAAGGCTTTAAAAATAAACTCCACGTAAGAAAAAACATGACCCATATTTGAACAAAAAGTAGTTTATTTTTTTGAAGATGTTTTAAGATCAAAGCACAAAAGCAGCTCTGATGACGGTGGAAAAGTATATCTTAAATGAAAAACGCAAAGATTATTTTTAATAAAAGAAATGTTGTTTTTGCGTAGTTCAAAAAACTTTTTTTCAACCCAAACACTTGTTTACGAAATTTAGTTCTGTTTCTAAGTTTGTTATGAGAGCACGTCGTTAGTAACGGCAGGTGTCTTTGCACTCGGAGGTCCAAACTGTATAAAAAGTTGTGGATTTTCTAGCAAGTTCAGAGCGCCAAGTTACCGCAAAGCTCGTAAATAACTCACGTTCAATTTTAATGAACTAAAGTTTGATGCGAACTAAATAAGGTGGACAAAGCGCCTTCTGTCAATATTGAGTTAAGAAGTGCTGCCCTCAAACTCTCCAGGAGATTATTTTGACCTCGAAATAAAAAAAGAGAATCTTTGATGAAGCTTTAATAGACGCAGGTAGATAAAATTTTAAAAAGGGGAAAAAATGTCGTTGATAACATATCACAATTGGGAAATCCACACCCATTTTTAAAATAATCTCGTAATTTGATATGATATAAAATGCAGCTCGCTAAACTGATAACTTAAAATACATTTATTTTGCGAAAATTACACTACCATTACCCGTAGTTTATTTTAGTGTTTTGAATAGTATAATCACGTGAAAACTGTATTTTAGTGTTTTGAATAGTATAATCATGTGAAAACTGTATTTTAGTGTTTTGAATAGTATAATCATGTGAAAACTGTATTTTAGTGTTTTGAATAGTATAATCATGTGAAAACTGTATTTTAGTGTTTTGAATAGTATAATCATGTGAAAACTGTATTTTAGTGTTTTGAATAGTATAATCATGTGAAAACTGTATTTTTGTTGTTTTATAATATTACGTATTTCCTTATAATGTTTTTTTGTCATTTATAAATATATCGTTAAGGTACAAAAACTAAATCAATAACTAAACTTAATGGAACTTGATTGGTACTTTATAACATATGAATAATTATTGTTAATGCTTAAATGTACGACTGTTTGTTTCTTAAATAAATAAATAAAAATAAATATCGAAATAAGCTATTAAAAAAGGAATATCCATTTAACTTTCCAAAATATGAAAAGAAGTCAAAATATTGGTTCATTAGCTTCTTGCAATTGCTAAAAAATAACACAATTGAACACGATTATTGCAAGTATCTAAACTACGGGCAAAGTCGGGTAGTGAACCTAACTAATCAATTTAATGATACCATGATATTTTGTTTTTTTACTATGCAAAAATAATAATATTCACAATATAATTTATTGTATTTCACAACCCTCATTTACGTCTGACACTTCAATATTTTCCCCGAGTAAACTACTGAATGTCGGGAAAATAATTGGGCATAACGAGAAGGAATCGTGGATGCTTTCCAAGAAAGTATCTGCTTCGTACATCCCTAAGAAGCTTAAGTATTTCCCGCGGTAGTAGGAAGGAACGGAAAGAAGAAGGAAGGAAATGCTTTATTCCGCGGTGCAAACAAAATTAAAAACATTAAGGCATTCAGATGAATTGCAAACACACAGATACTAGAGTTTCTGCTAGTTTTCTTTTTTCCAGTAAGCTTCTTTTTTTATAAAAATCAGTGCAAAATATAGGAGGAGATTTATTATGAATGGAAAATGTTCACTTTGAAAGAACTGTTGTGCACTTTCAAATGTAAAAAAGTAAGTGGAAAACAAATTAAATAAAATAGTTTAATTATTGTGGCCACCAATAATTAAGTTCATTTAACATTTAAAATTTAATGACGAACTCCGAGGCTGACTGGCTGAAGTCTCCGAGTTTTATGTCGAAAGCTCTCGGATTCAAAAACCGGCAAGGGCAAAAAAACAGTTGAGTAATTTCTTATCGAATATATTCTTTCGCGTTGGTGAAGGATCGCTAACCTGTATCTACAAGTCGTCTTGCTTGATCTGGCTTTAACCGTGTTTAGTGATCAGATTTGATCAGCTAGATATCCTGTCTTCTTCGATTTCCTCTACCTTCTCTCAATTTCCTTCAGCAGCACAACTCACACCATTATCGAACTCAGTTATGCCATAGTTCCGTAAGGTACAAGAGAATAAATGTATAGGTTTGTATGAATGCATTAAAACTTCATATTTTCCAAGACGTTCGATATTCAGTGTTCCACTGGTTGTAAAGAAAACATTTTTACATCTATTGAACTACATATATTGTTTTTAAAAAAGTTTTGAGAGGGCGTATCACTTGCATGCACGATTTATGGCATCATATGCATAATTTATTTTTCAAAAGAACCCTATTCGAAGTTTTGTAAGTAAGTGAATAAAAATGGCAATAAAATGTAATGGCCCACAATATCGATAAGTCATAAGAAGTATCGTGCTTTGTTGCTTTTTTTAATGTCGAATGAACGATTCTTTACTGAATAAATATGAATATTTTATTGAACTCTTAAGGAACTTGATATGTTTTTATACTTGTATCGCATGAGAAAATCTTTATTAACGTTATAGGTAAAAATCATTGAAGCATTTCCACTTTTACGTGAAAAATGCATTAACAGGTCAATAAGTTTTAGAATTTGTGATATATTTATAATGCTAAATATTAATATAGGTACCTATACCTATCTATAATTTAAGAAGATAAGATGCGATTGTAACACCCCACCCAGGAGCACTCCTGTCCCGGTGCAACTGGTACACCAGGGGACACAGATTTGTTAGTACTTGGAACACGTGCTCTGAGGATGGGAAGGAGATTGGAGTTGCCTATCTTTATTTTAAGAAGCTGAAAAAAAGAGTAGTTTGGAAATAGATGTTTTTAATCCTGCCTGAGGTTTGGTTAAAAATAAAAAAAATGTAAGGCACCTTATCATAAAAAAGACAACTTTTTCTCAAATTCCTCGCTTTTCCGAATATACCCGTTAAAAATTCCATGTTGTATCGGATCGAACAACAAGTGTCAATTGTGCCACGGACGCAGCAATAATTGATCTGTTCGGGTGTAGACCATGTTAAGTGACATTTGTTAAAAATAGTTTTTTTCGCGTAAACGTTTGTAAATGTTTTTAATGTCTTCTTTAGCTGTAGATCATTCTAGTAGTGGTAGCACTATTTAAACAAACAATTTGTAAACGGAGTATAATCTGTGGTATCCGACATACTGTTTCATGTAAAGAATGGTAAGTGATGCATTATGGCGGATGACCAACACATACTATTTTCTGTGTTATCACAATGATTGGACGAAGTGATTGCAAAAATTGTAAATTCTGCGGATTATTTTGACAGTGACAGTGTAGCACATCTCACATTTTCTACCTAAAACAACAACCCAAACTTTTCAAAAAGTGAAATTATGACAACGATAAGATTTTGATGCATTTCTAACCTGTTTCGTGTAAAGCTTGTTATGTTATATGCTGGTTTTCATTTAACATGTTTTACACGCTTCAACTTTACATATTTTTAAAAGGGCTTTTAATAGTATCTACATGCATATGCCGCTGTTTACCTGAAAATGTTATTATTTCATGACATGTTATCAGATGATTAATTGTACATGAAAAATTATGTCGTTTTTGAACTGACATTAATTTCTCTTCCAATATGCTTACCGTATGCTTTGCAATGGTATTAAATTTTTTGTTGCACTTATTTCATTTGAAACATTATAAATATGATATTTACTATAAATTGGTTCGTGTGATCATGCAAAGGATGGTAACCAATTTTTTTCCCATTTTTGAAGTTTAATTATTTTGTTTCTAATAATATTACGGCAATATTATTATGATGCGTCCAAACCTCCAAAATTCTTTATCTCAAAACATGTTTTTGTCAGTTAACATGGTCTACACCGGAGCAGCTCAATTGTGGAAAGTATATCATGCCTTTATAATAGAAGGGATACTTACGGGCGTTTTGGCTTCGAAAAAATATCATATAGGTGATATAAAAAATTGTATTAACAATCACTGCTAACTTCTCTAGGAAAACCTTCAACCAACTGTAGAGAAGTCGCTATAAGATATTTAAAACCCAAAAAAAATCATAATAAGTTTTTACTGTTTATGATATGATTTACTTACGAGTAAATGTTTTTTATGACAGCTGATTTCTGCTGATTTTATTTCTTTGCATAACAACTGTTCTGTCTTATGACTGTTGATGAAAAAAACGTGTTCGAACTTAATAATAGTGAAATCCGAAAATTTATTTGTCTTAATATGAATTTTAAAAGTTCTCATCTCATTTAACAAACTAGATCCATTTAGAAAATCAATGTGTCTCCGTGATAAAAGATACCTACACACTTTGTTCATACCGGTCACTTTCTTTTCACATCATGCAGAATTTCGTACCCGCGTACGGTAAAGAATGCAAAATAAGAAATATGTAATGAAAATCACCGAAAAACATTCTCTCATCCACCGTTTGCTGAAATGGAATTTAGGCGTAACTATTATAAATAGTTATATGTATATATATATATACTCGTATATGCATATGGAAGTTTATGTAAACACTGGATATGTTCATGCAAATATAATTTTATATAAAAAAATAATATTTTAAAATCTTCTCTTTGACGGTTAAAATGCTAAAGCAAATCTAATAGATATACGAAACCCGAAATCCACAATTGCAGCGACGAGAGATTCAAATTTGCTGTCAAATTTTTTAGAGACGAACCTAAAATAGATATAGCAAAACACAGTTTATTAAAAACCGGTTTAAATTTTCAGCATTTATAAATTAATATCTTTGTGAAAGTTATTTAAGGTTTTCAACATAAAATTATCTTCTTCAATTGTATTTCAGTCTAATTTAAGTTACTGATCGTTTATGCAAACAAATTAAATCAGCCTCAGCGAAAAAAAAAGCGCTAGAAATGTACGAGGAAGAATATCCATAACCGAATGCTCAATGTGTCAAGAGGCTAAAAAAGTTTGAGCCATAAACAAACTGGGGTGGAAAATGTTCAAGGAAAACAAAGTTTGGCGCAAAATATCGCGTGCCGCTTTCCAATGAAGGCTCCCCAACACGTCCGCCGGGCAAAATGCGATTTTTGTATTCCTTTACAATCGCATTTGAATAAAAAACAATTTACATTGCAAATTTGACTTAAGCATGTTCGGAGGGTTGATGGGGCGGGTGTTCATTTGGTGGGTCAAGTGGTAGACGAATCTCCCCTCACGGGACTTCCTTCCCACCTATCTTTTCAGATGCTACCCTTTTTACCTATTTATAGAAGCCGGGCGCTTAATCCACTTAAAAAACCCGCCTCCCGGAAGATGCGGAAGCTTTTGGGGGCTTACGTCCCTTAGATTAAAATTCTTGAGACTTTCTCTGTTTTTGCACTGAGTTCGTGCACCCCTACCAAATGCAAGGGAATCCTTTTTAACTACTAAGAGATCTAAAGGGAAAACGGAAAATATAATTACATCTAACAATGCGGGAAGCGAAGCGATTAAACGTGTCGAACAATCTCAACAATGTTAACAGTATAAATAATTTTCTACCCCCTGAGAAAACAAACAAAACTTATCCTCGGTGCTCTTACATTTTTGTTTGAATAAATTATTCAGAAAAAATATAGCGACGACATTTCATTTTCCTCTAAAATAACTAAAAATTAAATTAAAACCGGCGAAATATTAACATATACATTTGTGGTAAAAGTCTAGTTTAATTTTAGATTGGTAATAAGAATTTAAAAATGGCAAGTAATTTTCAAAATATGTCGTGAAAAAACGATTTTCCTGGAAATAGAAGTATTTATTTATCGGGTGACGAGTAAAGCTTTGAAAGTAATATTTCCTGATCTACTCTGAAGCTTAAAACATTCTTAGAAACACATAAATTTGTCGCAAAAAATGGATTATCGAGTAAATTTTGTTTGCTTGATGTCATTCAATATTCAAACAAATTATCAGAGATATCTCCGTAACGTCTCACTCGAAAATAGAAAACAAAGGTGAAATTTTAAAAAGGGGAAAGCTACGCCGGAGAGATTTTAACAAAACGTTTAGAGGAGGCAGGGGAGAATACCCTACCAGAAATTTTGCTTAAAAGGAAAGGGGAGGTTGAGGATAATAATTGCGACACGGTCTTTGAAGCGCAAAAGTTTATTCTCTTAGCACGTGCATCGTTACTTAGATCCTGTCTATTATTTTCACCAAATCGATAAACGCATTATCTATTGATGGAGGCACACCTAGAAAGGACATTTTTCTTATCGTAATACCGTACACAAGTTCCAACTGCCCGGTATCTCTTACCAGAGAGCTGCTGACGGTATCGTTCACTTTAGAAAGAGGTGTGTAATTTCTAGACCTAAAGCCGATGAGCATACCGATCCGCCGCTTTGAAAAAAAATACGATTTTTGATATCATATCACTTGAATTCAATGGCAACCAAGTCAAATTAATTATATCCGCTATTATAATAATTGTAATAATGTTTAAAGAAATTTTACATCAAAGTGGATTTAAATAGCATGTTCTGCATACTTGTGTTTGTTTATGAAAGGGTTAATAGGAGATCATATTGAAATAAAGTTAACTTGAAGGAGGTTCAAAGCCAAGCCAAAGTCGCGTTATCTTTCAAACTGTTTTAAATTAGATAATTTAAAATCATTTCTTCAACTAAATTGACCTCTTTATTATCATTTTATTTGCAATGCAAATTTTAAATGAATTAACGATGAACCGGGAGATTTCTTATCTGAGTTATAAATGGTTGAAAAGGCACTTTAAATGCCAAACAATTGCTGATTTATAAATTTTATTTCAATTTCTTAAAATGAAGGAGAAAATCACAAATTCACGCTGCTGGTTTCAGGCCGTTATTGCTATTGTAAACAATAATCCCACCACCGCGTTTATTATCTAAAGTCTTAGATAAAAGGTTTAATTTTTTGATAATGCAATGCAACCTTTTGATTGGTGACTTTATGATTTGTCATGTGTATTGCACACGTACATTCACAATCATTCAATTACACAAGCCCACTTCTTGCAAGTACTGTCACACAAGAATTCAGCTCGATCGTGCCTTTTTTCTGGCCTTCTATTAATTTATACGCCAGATATTTTATTTTGACTCTCTATCTCTCCATCCTCATCCACATGTGCAAAGCCCAAACCAGCAATGGAATATTTTCACCTTTTAATGGTTGTTTAGCGAAATTAATATTTTGTAACAATTTCATAATTTTATTGAGTTTTAAAAATGTTTACTCTCTCAAGATTTAAAAAAAAACAGTTTGAATGTTAGAAAAATGCTCAATAAATACGTTTTGTAACTTGGAGGAATAAGGTTTTGTACACAGTTAAATTTAATACGACTGAGCGATATCAAAAAGAATCTAAAAACAAGGAACGAAATAAAATGCTGTCAATATTGTTAGCTGATAGCCGGTGGAGTGGGATAAGTTGGTAGGTGGAGAAGAATACGAACCGATGAGAATGCTTAAGTATTGATCGTTGCATCCCGCTGTCACATCGGATGAGAAGACGCGTATTTATCAAAGAGAACTGCAATTGGTGGCGGGCGGGATTTAAAGAAAATCCTTTTAAAGGTGCTTTGTCGCGACGATAAAAGAAATTTCCCTCCCCTCGGGGTTCCAGAATTCTTCTAGTTATGGGAAGGGAGAAATGTTCCGCAGATCAATTGATTGGATTTGTTTTGTACGAGTGACTTGTTTCGAGACAGGGCAATCGGGTGTTTCTGTTGGGGCTGCAACTTGCACTCGCAGCTCGCAGATGGTTTGGAGACTTAAGTCCTTCAATTTAAACTGAACAAGATCGTTTTAAAAAGGATTTGCATTCTTTTTTAAGGGTGTGCTTTCGTATTTTTACTAAATAAAGCATAAGTCATATTTTCCCATATTATGTGAATATTTTCACACAGGTACTCTACAAAATGATGGGAAGATTTACGACTCTTAAAAGCTAGAATAGCTAACATACACCGTAGGTATAGATGATGTACTGTATCGGTCCATGATGCCTTTAATGTTAAAGTATTCGAAAGTTTACCGGCTAAATCAAGATATTTTAGTTTTTGTGTTTAATTCGTAGAACTCCATTTAATTTTTTTATAAATTTAATTTAGATTAAATTTGATAATATTATTATTAAGATCTGCAAGTGTTTTAGTTTTTTATTATTGTGACAGCTGTTTCGGCTTACAAGGCCATTTTCAAACTGTGGTTAGTCCACATTGAGACGACGTATTTATACTATTTCAAATGTAAACTTTGAAGGTAATAAAATAACAAAAACACATCCTCAAAATTCGCAGAACATCTCTTGGTGAATAATCATACCCCACTTAACAACAAGCGTCCTAAACCATTGCATATAGAAAAAAAGGGCATTAGATTAAATTTACTTGAACAATTAGAAATCAATAAACGAACGAATGACCCAAATTTAACACTAATTAATAAAGTACGGAAAATAATTTACTCACCACTTCTCAGTATTTTCACAAAACCCAAGCAGTATAATGCACCCAAATAATTCATAGCAATAAAGTCATTAGTAAATAATTAAGAACTCATTACCATTTTTTTTTATTTATTTATTTATTATTTATTTATTTTTTTTTTTTTTATGCTTCCGATTTTGTTGTCCGGGTTAAATCTTCCCCATAGGAAAAACTAAACCCTTCCACTCACTTTTCCACAAATGATCAGCTAGTCAATCAACACTATGCAAGTGCATTACATAAGTAAAATAAATACAAAACAATACAAGAACAACAACACGTCAACTCACCAGAGATCAAATGGGAAAAAAAATTCACCGACTCCAGATATTTTCATATCAGAGGGTTCGGCTCGGTAGAACTTCTAACAGGGCCTATAAATCCTACTGATCCCTCAACATAAATATTTAAAAAATCTTTCGTTATCCTACATGTATTCAAAATGACCGACTTTTGCATCTTTATATATAAATTTTTTGATAGATCTAATACGCCTAAATTTTTAATGAGAGAGCTAGGTATAATGCCAGTAGCCGAAATAACGAATGGTAATATT
This sequence comes from Hesperophylax magnus, assembly GCA_026573805.1. NCBI lineage: Eukaryota > Metazoa > Arthropoda > Insecta > Trichoptera > Limnephilidae > Hesperophylax > Hesperophylax magnus. Next base: position 18,681,097 of record JAIUSX010000014.1, read on the forward strand.
TTTATAGTCTGAGAATGCCAAATTCTTTTTATTTCGTTTCCTAAATCTGTGTATTTTCTTATTTTTTCATTAACAGATTTTTGAATGTTACAGGAATTTGGAATAGCGACATCAATGATATAAGTTATTTTTTTAATTTTGTCATGTAAAACTATATCGGGTCTATTATGACTAATCGTTCGATCTGTCAGTATAGTTTTATCATAATATATTTTATAAAATTCGTTTTCTAAAAATGAATTTGGTTCGTATTCATAATATGGTACTATATTACGGCAGTCAATCAAGTTATGTTTAATTACCAAATTTTGGTGAATTATTTTTAAAACTTGATTGTGCCTAAATGTATACTCGGACGGTGCTAATATAGAACATCCCGATATAATATGTTCTATAGTTTCCGGAAAAGCCAAACATTTTCTACACAAATCATCAATTTGATTTGTATCTTTGATTATATGCTTTCTATAATTTTTAGTATTAATGACTCTATCCTGAATGGCAAGCATAAATCCTTCTATTTCTGCGCTCAACTCTCCAATACTCAACCATTTGTTTGACGAAAATTTGTCAACATACGTTTGGTTGAGATAATTGAAGTGTTTTGCGTGTAAAATTTTATTTGACCAGGAATCTAATAGTTCCTGGTTGGGATTTATAAAAATGTTGGCATTCTCATCGTATAAATTTAAAGGTGTAATATTTCTATCTGCCTTGCAAATTATTTTGTGCATTTCTGAGCTATGAGCTTTCCTATGGAAAAAAGTTCTTAGCATTTCTACCTGATTATGTTTCAAAGAAGTTATTTTGACTATGCCTCTACCTCCTAAATTTCTAGGTAAATTAACTCGTTCTATAGCTGAATTTGGATGATGGCAATTAAATTTTGTTAGTGTAGTTCTAATTAATCTTTCTAAGTTATCTAAATCTGTATTAGACCATTTAATTATGCCAAATGAGTACGTTAATAGAGGTATTGCCCAAGTATTTATTGCTTTTACTAAATTTTTAGCAGATAGATTGCATTTTAAAATTTTCCTGATCCTAGTTTGAAATTTAATCCTAATATCATTTTTAATACTAGTATGGTCTAATCTATTTGATTGTGGGTATCCTAAATACTTATAAACCTCATCCCTTTTCATACTAGTAATTTGGAAATTTCTAAATATACTCTCGTCCCCATCTACAATTTTGCCTTTCTCTATATGGATCGTTCTACATTTATCTAAACCAAAAGTCATTTTGATATCATCTGAAAAGTTTTTAACTACCTCGATCATTTTCTCTAAATTTTGTTCAGAATTCGAAAATAATTTTATGTCATCCATATATAATAAATGCGAAATTGTACTACTCTCCCTTGTATTACCCTTAACTTTTATTCCAAACTTGCTTTTAATTAACATTTTAGATAGAGGATTCAATGCTAAGCAAAACCAAAGAGGACTCAATGAGTCTCCTTGAAAAATTCCTCTTTTAATTGAAATGCCCGGTATTACTATTTTCTTACCTTTTAAATTGATAAGTAAATTGGTATTCCAAAAGGACATAATATTTTCCAAAAAGCTAATAATAATGGGGTTAATTTTATATATATTTAATACTTTGATCAGCCACGAGTGCGGGACACTATCGAAAGCCTTTTGGTAGTCTATATAGCAAGTATGTAAATTACGTTTTCGAGTTTGAATCTGTTTTAGAATTACAGAATCGATAACTAATTGTTCTTTACATCCCATATGTTTTCTGCGACAACCTTTTTGTTGTTCAGATAAAATATTTTTTTCATCTAAATGAGTATATATTAAATCTGTTAAACAAGAGGTTAAAATTTTGTATATTGTCGGTAAACATGTAATGGGTCTGTACTGAGAAGGATTATTAATATTTTCGCTTTTGGGTAACATATAAGTAATGCCCTTAGTTAGAAAATTTGGAAAATTTTGAGGTTGACTTACAAATTTTGAAAGATTTTTTGCCAAAAGAGGATGTAAAGTAGTCAGACGTTTGTACCAAAAATTATGTATCCAATCGCAACCCGTGGCTTTCCAATTATGAGTATTTTTAATAATTTTGGTTAACAATTCAACCGATATATTAGAAAAACTCATTTGTTCAATACCTGAAAAATTGAGTTCTTCATTTTCTATCCATGGAGTTGAATCGTTATGTTTTATATCTTTACTCCAAATTTTAGTCCAAAAATCGCGCATATCTGATTCAGATGGCAACGGAATATTATTATTCGAAATAATATTTTGTTTATCGTCAAGTTTGGAATAAAATATTTTTTCATTTTTCTGGAATAATCTATTATTATTTTTTTTTATTATACGTATAATTATATCTTTTTAATCTACTAGCTTTTACGCCTAATTTTTGTTTTAACAAATCCAATAAATCATTGATTATATTTTCATTATTATGACTATCAATGTTATAACCAAATTTTCTACCAATTTCATCTACATGTCTCAAAATTTTCCTACTTCTATTTCCATTATTATATTCTATTACTCTAGCTATGTTACTTCTTAAAAATACTACATCATTTTCTAATCTGATCTGCCATTCTGGTTTACTATAACTATATGATCTATCGTCAGAGGATGATAATTTAATTCCTAACTTATTACAAACAGTAATCGCACTAGCGTATACTATTGTATGAAGATCTAAAAAACTAATTTCGTCAAATATGATTTTTGGTAAAATTATGTTATTTAATTCAAAAATTAATTTAGATAATTTCTTTGACGTATGCAATTTCGGTAATTTTGGTCTAATTGTTGGCTCTACATCTATATATCTGTTTATATTATTATGAAGTAAGTTAGCTAATTCTACTACATTTTCATCAACAAAGTTTAAATTTGCAATGTTGATTTCCCTAAGATTATAAATAACGTCTAAGTTATTTGAATCTACTGTAATATCATTGGACATTTCGACTAGAATATTATCCAAACTATCTACATTCAATGCATCTGATATGACATTATTACTTGTGTTAATTTGTTCTAAATTATTTTCCCTTTGCAATCTATCTGCTACTTCCCTTTTAATCTGTTCTAATGTGACTACAGAAATTAAATTATTTTTGAAAATAGCTCGCTTTTGGTCTGCTAATCTTTGTTCGCTTACTTGGGCAATCGGATAATTTTGTGAGAAAAGTAAATGTAATTTTTTCCTGTATAACAACATATCTGTTTCTACTTTGGTTACATAAAAATATGAACGAACAATGAACATATTGACATCGTTCGTCCATTTCATACGCTGTCTAGGAATACCTGCTTTTGTTTTTTGGGGTCTTAGACTATCCATGTTCATCTGTACAGATGACATAATAATCCCCTGTTCATCTACGTTGGTTGCAAATGACATTGTTGTCATTTTACAAAACAACTTGGAGATGATTGTATCTTTACTACTACATTCCAGTAACCAAATCAATAAATAATTTTCAATGTGACCAAATTAAATATTCTAATCAAACTACCTTTCGACATAACAAATCTATAATTTTCAATTCAACTACCTTTCAACATTACGAATCTATGATATATTATATTCCAGAAAAACGTTATCAACATAAAAATATACCATTAAAATATATTTTTATTTTTTTCAAATGAATGTCAAATATTGTTGTTTACCTTGGTTACTGGGGTCCTCAAATAATTATTTTTTTTTAAATCCTATTTATTTACCTAAATATCCTATGGCTTACTGGCAGTTTATTTAATGCGTTATCTGATATACTCTTCTTTAAATATTTATATTTTTTGGGATCAAAGCTAATTCGTTTCTATCTGATATTACAAAAAATAATCAGAGAGCAAATGCAAAGTATATGTCTAAACTAGCGTTGCTAAGCAATATAATATTATTATTATTATTATTATTATTTTTTTTTTTTTTTTTTTTTTTTATATTAACTCCACACAGGAGGCCCTGAAGAAAATAATTTCCCTCAGGGCCTATGTCATCTTTGGGGATGCTGTGTGGAGGGTCTTTTTGTGGAGAGGAAGGAGTGAACATGGGTCTTGAAGAGTCCCATGTTGTAGGAGGGAGGAAACACAGAGGCCGGCAGTTCGTTCCACAGCCGAGCTGTTGAACTTAAGAACGAATCGTAGAAGCGACCCGTTCTCATGTGACAAATGTCAACCGTGTACAAATGTTGGGCGCGCGTTTGGCGTATATCCCGACTATGCACCGGTGCCGAAGGGATCAATGACGCTAGTTCCTCAGAGCATCTTCCATTGTAATACCGATAGAACAAGGACAGCATACCTACCTGACGCCTGTGCTCTAAAGATTGCAGTCCGCTTGTTAAGATTGGGGAATCTATCAAACGGACCGCTCGTTTTTGCACAGAGTCAAGGGTTTTTTTCAGGTATTTAGGGGCTCCGGACCAGAGATGGCTACCAAATTCGAGAGTAGGGCGCACTTGCGATTTGTACAGGGTCAGCAGTTGTGTACTATTAAAGTATCTGCGGGCCCTGTACAGTACGCCCAGCTTCTGAGAGGCCAACTTTACTCTGGCTTCAATGGAGCCCCCGTACCTGAGCTGGTCACTTATAAATATATAAAAATTTACTGAGGGAAAAACATAGATTGGTTTAACCAACAATAGATCATGTCATCGGTTTAAACAGTAATAAATCAATGTATGCACCTTCAAAATTTACATTTGAAATAGTATAAATACGTCGTCTCAATGTGGACTAACCACAGTTTGAAAATGGCCTTGTAAGCCGAAACAGCTGTCACAATAATAAAAAACTAAAACACTTGCAGAACTTAATAATATTATCAAATTTAATCTAAATTAAATTTATAAAAAAATAAATCAAGATAAGTAAAAATATACCTTTCTTATACCAACAGTAAGTACTAAATACTATTCGCATGGTACTTTAGTAGACTGTTCTATCGAAAGAGATATCATTGTTTATATTTTATGTATCCCTTTTATGTCAAATAATGTGACATAAAAAAAACTAAAAGTTTGGTTAAACTTCTAGGGAGCAGTTTGTCAACAGGTTCTATAGCCAGAGTTTATTCTGAAAGTTCGGTTAAACTGCTAGGTAGCAGTTTGTCAACAGGTTCTATAGCCAAAGTTTATTCTAAAAGTTCGGTTAAACTGCTAGGTAGCAGTTTGTCAACAGGTTCTATAGCCAGAATTTATTCTAAAAGTTCGGTTAAACTGCTAGGTCGCAGTTTGTCAACAGGTTCTATAGCCAGAGTTTATTCTAAAAGTTCGGTTAAAGTGCTAGGTAGCAGTTTTTCAACAGGTTCTATAACTAGCGTTTATTACGCTAGTTGAATGTTGCTTTTTTAATTATATTTTAAATTTGTTACATGCCTTAAAAATTAATGTAATAATTAGATTTTTTTGAAATACGTAGTTACTTACTGCTAAATAACAAAACTGAATTTAACATAATTCTTCATTAGGCACATAAACTTCTACCTTAGTTAGTAAATAAAATTTCACAGGACATCAAACTCGTGATTAAAAAATTAAATGCTCCGTCAGGGAAAAAAAAAGTAGTATAAAAGGATCTCATTTAAATTAAAATTAAAAATGCCAGTAAAGGTCCTTCGGCAAAAAAAAAACAAACCAAAGCTGCACTTCCTCCAACAGAGAATCGCTGAAAGCTTATTAAAAGCACGACGCATAAATTATTCAGATAATGAGCCTTCGTTTAGAATCATGTTACACCATCTGGCCACTATAAAGGTTTAAGGTCAGCAGGTAGAGAATTAAAAAAAAACCTTCGGTCATGCCTTTAAAACAAATAAGCCTGATTTTGGTTGTTAAAAATGAACAACCCGCAAAGGACATAATCAACATTTAAAAAAAGGTAAATAAAATGCGGGCATTTGAATAAGCAATGAGTCAAAAGAACTTTCACAGTTTGTTATTTTGATTTTTCTTTTCTTTCGTTCCTCCCGTTGAAAGATTATAAAAAGTTATCATAACTGGTTGAAATTAAATGCCTCTATGATCTAAGGAATAATTTGAGGTTTAAAACAATTTCTACAAATACATGTGAAGAACGCAGAAGAGTTTTTTGAAAGGTTCGACTCAACAATTATGGTCGCTTTCACCAATCAAATTGATCTCTGCTAGGTTAAAATTCAACTCAAATGCCCAATCCTTGTGTCACCTGCTATGCTCAATGCGCGTGTAATTTTCGGTGAGCGTGATTCGTTCGCGTTCAATAGAGTTGGAGGTGGATTTCAGCCACCCAAATGCAAAGCATTAAACCTCTGCTTAACCAAAGTTAAGCGATTTGATTACTCAAAAGCTATCAAATCGCGGGTGCCGTGATTTTTCGTGTCCTACCTTTAAATTTCAGTTTTGATTTGTCTATTTTTGATATTTTTTAGAATATCAAAAGGTTGTTTAAGGCGAAGCTTAATGCCAAATTACTATTTTGATTAATACTTCTAACAAATTGGTCTAAATTATGAATACCAAAAAATATGCTTTAGATAAATTGAAGATTTATCTAAAGCAGAATGAATATTTGAGTAGAATGCAAATAAAAAAATAAATTACTCAATAAAAAATATAAATGTAAGCTACAAAAAAAAATATTTTTTCAATAACGCATAAAGGAAACAACTTTTAAAAAATACAGTATTATAGCTAAGATTATCTGTGACAGTTTCACTTGATTCACTTTTTTGCTTTCTAGTAAAATTATTTACAAAATAAATAAAAAAACAGTTTTGTGCTTGAAATCGAACGTTTCTAGATTCCGTTTGTCAAGCGATTTTAACGCCTATTACCTAAAATATAAGGTATACTAAGAATATACACTTTTTGGCTTGTAGCTTCCTCTTAATCATTATTTCAAAAATGTATTTAGTGTTAAATAAGGATATCTGATAACAAACACGGGCAGTTAAATTTGTTTTAGGGTTATTTTTATTAGTTTATGATTCAACAAAAGGTTTAAAGTTTATGGTTTAATAACAAAAAACTAATGACATCAAACTTGGGATTCCCTTAAAAAAGGCACACTAATGATTATTTTTATGAGGCGGAAAGGGTTAAGGACTGGGAGGCTGAGAGACCCACCGACTTGAAAAAGATGCGAATGGGTAAACAGTCATTAGTTTAACATCCACCCAGTGATATTGGAGTGTCTCAGGTAAGAAAAATAAACTTGTCGTTTTCTATAAAATGAACAATGAATGAATTACCTCATTGAAGACAATAATAATAAATCTCAAACGAAAAATGTGAAACGGAAACGACAGAAAGAGATTTGGCGGCATGTGGGAATTGATCCAGCAACTCTTCCTTGCCTCGGACGTGCTTTAACCACCGAGCTAATTCGACCATATCAACTTACGTTATTTTTCACTTTGTCATACTTCGACTAAGAGCTACCAACATTATCGATTATTATATATTACTATTTTCTAAACACATATTTTGATTAATACCCAAACTAAATGCAATCTAGATTGTGACTTGGATTATTAATATAATACTTTTTAATATAAGTGTGTTTGTCGGAAGTGACTTGCCAGGTAAGTATGTTATGGTATCTTTCCTAAATAATAAATGTAGATCCTAGGAAATAAATAGTACAGCGCCCTTGAGGTGATTTTTCACAAAAACGGCGCTCTACAAATTATCCAATTATAATAATTATTATTATTATATAATTTTATTATTTTATTGTGCGACATCTATTGACTATAAGTCTAGAATGAATATTTTTATTTTCGGAATAATATAAATAATATTGTCTTCAATGATTACATACAACAGTTTGAGGTTTTACTCATTAATTTATTTAAAAAAAATCTAAATATAATACTACCTTTATTGAGCCCATTAATTGAAATACAGTTTTTGTATGTACACAACCATAGATATAAAAACCTCTATATATATAGGACATTGTGTATATATATATATATCGATCTACACAGCTCTATTTCCACGTAATAATATATTTTATAGTGAAGACGAATATATATAATTGCGTAAAGTTTACGTTAATTATTTCCAATTTAAAAACCGTTCAATCGTTAAGTAATAATTTTTTAAAAGAAATATATGACAAAATTATAGGTTTTCATAATAAATTTATAAAGTTCGTCTTCCTTGAACAATAAGTGCATATAAGGATGTATTCATTGTTTAATTGCTGTGTACCGTACTGCTAAAGGTCATTCATTGAAGTGAGAAAATTATAACATAAAAACCGCATAATTACCCTATATTTATCGTCGATCGTGAAGATTTATAAATTGTAAGATTTAAATAATGATCAAAAGGGTTGCAACTATTTATTGAAGTAATTAAAGGCGACTGGAAATGTGCATACGAAACAAGTTATTCCAGTCATGATCTTTATGTTGGCAATACTCGAGATAAACAAGAAAAATTATGAACTCACTGCTAACTAACTACCGAGACTTCAGCTCAGCCTATGGTTCTTAGGGTCAAGATTTTGCGAACAAAAAGCTCCAGGTCCAAGATAGAAAGTTCTCCGTCGTCGGAGTTTGTTGAATATAGGGGAGCTCATTATCTCTCCATTCATTGTCTGTTTACTGTTGAATTATACTCGGTCACCTAATGGGGCGTTTATGTCGTCTCGCCAAATCTGGAAAATATTCCATTTTCACAACGGACACAAGCCCACGTAATAATGTAAATAGGTTGAATTAACTCAATACAATGAGCTTACTTAACTCCATTCGTGTCACTTCACCAAACTTTTAAATCCGTTCTTTTGGAATTGTGCACATATTGTCCTGACAATAGACGTTTAGAGACGAAACGAAAATAAAATAAAAATAGTTCAAACCTATTTCATAATAAGATTTGTCTAAATATTTTATTACATTATTTTAAACATTTCAGTGACACAGTATCTACATGAAAATGTGACATCCTAGGTGGTGAAGAAACTGGACCAGCTGCTGCAGCGAGAGAGTCTACCGCGTCCACCAACAGCGCCAGTACGAGGTTCGTCATCCGTCCAGGTATGCGTCCGCTGCTAATAAAGCTGCTGACACAATGTCCTCACATAGATACCAGACCTTGGCAGCACCGCTGGAAGGTACTTTCTCACCTTCATATTCCTTGTCTCTTTCTCTTCCCCAATAATTTCAGTCACACAACGTACCTCAATTGAGGATGCCATTGTCTCACTGGTTTCAGATGGTTGGGAGCAAAAGGGACTCTTGTGCAGTATTCACATAAAAAGGGTTATTTTTCTAATTGAATACTCAGATAAACAGACGACCTCTAACATTTTCGAAAACCTTCAATTGATTTATTTTTACGAGCCAATGTTTTGTTTAAAGCTATTTTAAAAAAAACAAATTTATTCAATTTTTGAGACGAAGCGTATTCAACACTTGTTTATAGCAATAATAACACTTTCCATAACGTATAACATCAATGATTCTATGTTCTATTGATTTCGAAAGAAACACATGTATTATTAATCAAAAGACGCTGCATCAATGGGCAATATTAATTTGTAAGAACCCTTTTGTATAGTAGGTACTCCATCGATTACCATTTTTAAACCATCAAAAGAAAAAGATTTACACCTCTCAGGGATCAAATAACAAGACGTACATACTAACAAGGCCCCCTACAGTTAGGGCGTAAAAAGTTATGTCGGTAGTTAATTTTATAATACATCAATATTCAATACATGATATCCACGATTTCAATTCGTTATACGGTTAGATCATCATTCACATCACGGGATGATTTCGAGAATAAAAAATTGAAAAAGTGTAATTAGATGCACTATTAGTTGCTTATTAATAACAGAGGTGTTTCCGAATAAGAAATTTTAAAAGGCTTAACGTCTATTTGCTCAAACTAACCTTCAAAACATCAAAGTTGTAATCACGACTTGTTCAAGATACGACACGGCAGAACAAATGTTCTAGCACAGCATAGCATGACAAAAGAAATGGTGATATTGAATGAAATTTATAAAACAGTGGATATATATAGTTATCCGAAAAATAACCTTAAACTATTTTCGTATACCTATTGTTGCATCGGAAACTACAGCTTTACATGCACTTAAAAATGGACTAATTAATTTAAACGAAAAGAAATAAATTGGTGTTTGCTGGAATTGGTTGATAGTATATGTGTAGGAATGAATAATGTATGAATGGAAAGAAGATGAGATGAACAATCACCTAACACTGTATCTCTGAGAAGGGGTACACCACACAATCACAATATAGTGAGTTCCAACACGATACCTCGAGGTAATTATCGCCACAACAAAACGAATGCGTATTTAAAACGATATTATGTACTTCCAAGAAAGTCAGCTTCCTTCTTTTTACTTAACGACATGATGTAAACGAAAAAACTTTCTTCTAAGGTCTAAGGTAGTCCCAAATCCTGTTTTCAAAAAAAATGCACTCGAAATTGCACTATTGCCATTGTTCCAAATTCCATTTACTTTTCCAGCAAGGTGATGTTTAGGGAGAGGTAAGAACTGGATAAATGACATCCCGGTAGGAACTAAGCATACTCTCATTTCAAAACCAAACACCTATCTTCCCAAATGTTAAGAATGTAAAAATAAGAAATCTTGTACTAACAGTCTTACTAAAACAGTTAAACGGTGTTTTTGTTACACATTGTGTAAAGACTGTAACAGTTTAGATTCGAGTTGGTACTAAATAAAATATCTATAACTGGGCTCTGAAAGAAATGGCAACGTCGCATTCAGTCTGCTGAAATGAAAAACGTGAGATTCCCGTCTCTAAAAATGGAGGTCATTTCCGACATATTATTTTTAAATTATCTGTTACCGCGTGAATATAATATGAATTCTATGAAAGTGATGTTTTTTCAATAATACATTATTTACACGGAGAAGATTTATAAAAATCCGGTTAAAAACGGGATTGCAGGTCGTTTCCTGTTAGTACATTCCTACTATATCGGAACAAGTGTTCATACACCTGCATTTGTCCTAATAACATAAAATGACTAAATGCGAAAACATGTTACGTCATAGCGATAGTACTCGTAGATTTATTTTTTACTGAAAGTTTAACAGGAAACCTATCAATTCATCCGTTAAGGGCCTGCAGTCCCGTTCTTAACCGGATTACAAATAATTTAAAGTGATTCTAAATAAATTAGCAATATTTAATATCAGAAAGTTTTCTCCGTGTATGTGTAGGTAAAATGAAGGTATATGTGTAGGTTAAATAAAATAATATGTGTGCTCAGCGTTCCAAGCAAGATTTTGAATCGGAAAATCGCAGGTTCCGCTATGTTGTTAACCATATAACAGAAAGTTTGGAAGCAAAAACTCTTGAACATTGAGATCTGGCGTAATTAAATTTGTTCTTTCTGTATAGAATTTCTAGATCAATGAAGCTTTCACACAAACACATGGCAGGGAAAACGACAAATAAATAAATTTTGATGTACAAATCTAAAAATAAAAATACAGAAAATGTCTACAAATAAACTAAGCATAGGTACAACGGTAAGAAAGGCTCTTTAATAAATATGATAATTTCTGACTTAATAAAAAGTGTGAAATGATTTGACAGAAAAAGTTTGCGAAAAAAAAGACAGTTTGCGAAAAAAATTCTAGCCTAATAGCTTTTACTAAAAATAAAATTGGTTAAAACGAACAAAAATAATGTTTCTAAAAGACAGTTCGGTGAGTATTACCCGGTGAGTTAATTGAAACGGTGTTCATAGAATTTTTCGGTAGAGGTTTGCCGATGTAGTGGTAGGTAGGTACATGCAAACTTATAAAATAATGTTTGTCTCTCGGTTGACTTTGTGTTACTCTGTCACGTCAAATTAAATTTTGTGTGTACAAAAACCTACAGAAAAGCACGCGGTATTTTGTTGGAAGTCGTAAAAAAATACATCACACTATTATATTTAGAGCATAAATAACGATCACGCGTAATAATATTTTCAAAAAAAAAAACACGCACACAAGATGAGAAGATATAGGTATATGTGTTAAGGCCCCGTAGTAAGCGTTCAAAGATGATTTGAAAGGGAGATATGTAAATATGAATGTTAGAGGGAGCGCACTCATATTAAAAAATGATAGCAATTAAGCGAAAATTGTGAAAATATTTAATAAAACACTCGTTTAAAATAGAGCAAAAATCTCTCGACAAATGCTTTAGTTTTTTTTTTTTTGTCAATCAATAATGCTTTAGTTTCATTAAAGATACACTGTGAATTTTTTCATGCCTATAACATATGAATTAACAGAACAAAACGTGTTTTTAATAATTTTCGGAGCTTATCGAGGGAATTTGATATAATTAACGTTTCTTCATAACAAATGTATGGGATATTATAAATAACATTTATTTTTGGAACTTTAAAACTTAAAGAGTTAAAAGGAAACTTGTTATAAATCAGTAAAAAATTGGAATGCGGGGGCTTAAAATAGTTTCATAACTATGAAGCAGAAAATCCGTTCATGCGATATATGAAGTATATAAACAATAGAATTTTTAGCTATGGCGTCATGAAATTATCACAACTCAAAATGTATTTTCCACCATGAGATATGGAGCTTTAAGATACCAATTCGACAGTGTTAAATTAAGTCAATATGCTATGTTGTTAGTTCCAAGAAGGTAAAATGCAAACTCCATGGTTTGTTCCATTATTCCATATCTACTCTGTATAAAAAAGGAAAAAAAACTTTGTTAACACGTTATTTTTTTTTAACCTATTGTTAACCAGGTTTCGCCAGAACCGTGGCCGAATTAAGGCAGTATAATATTCTATTAATGAATATAATACTTCATCGGGGAAGTATAAATAATATTCAACTGTAGACTTGCGTATTTTATTACTGCCCTGATGAAGCTGTGGTGCCAGCAAAACCTGTTCGGCAATTGGTATAAAAAATAAAAGTGGTGTTTAGAGAGCTACTGCTTTATTTTAAAAGGAAAAACCATTTATGAAAAGTGTGTTGAATTTCGGGCTAACTAATCGTATTTATTATCTAATTTAAAAAAATATATTAACAAAATCATTAACAAAGATAAATCAAACAACTCAACAAAAGGTAACGGTGTTCATATTTTCAAAGGGTTATGAAATTATCTTGTTAATGATTACATAAGGATATTACAATGATGTATCTAAGCTTCAATAAGTTATACCCAATAAAATCAAAAAATCATGTTTTTATTTCAGTTTTTGTTGAAAATAGATTTCTCAATTTTTTTTTAAATCCAGGGCAGAAATACGTTTATTTGTATAAATCCGTATGACATATCTGTACTTTCTTTAACAAAGCTGGTAATTTGTTTATTTATTTATAATTTCACGCCCGGTATTTTTTATTTATTACAAATAACATCTTAATAAGCACAACAAAATTAAAAAACAAAATAAAAAAAAAAATAGAAGGCTAAATAAAACACAACCTCTAAAACAAAAACAATTAAGAAATTTCAGTATAGATTAAAGAGAACTTTGGGCATATTTTAATCAATCAAATATGTGAGGGGGCTAAAACAATTTTCATAGGACAACTTTAACTCATAATACGGATTAATTAATATAAATCACTATCTTACGTAAACATTATTCTTGTAAAGATTAGACTTGATACAACATGGAACTCTAACCACGCCATTGAAATGCTCTTTATCCAAAATGTGCTGAAATATCAAATACCCTAAAGATCCTTAATGCAGGCAATTACCATTCCCTAATGAAAGTCGACAGCCCAAGTGTACTAACATCTCCGATTCAAGCCACTGTGTGACAGTGGTGTATTGTAGGATAATGGATGGCATTGGCGTAATTGAATTAGGAAAGGGTCATAATACTCGTAAATTAACGCATGCGCAACGCATGCAGTGCGCACATCATGCATGGTCTAGGTCAAAAGGTCGCTGGCATAAAACCGGGAGCTGTTCAAAGAATCCGAAATATTTTTTGAATACAAGTGATTTATGTATTTGGATAATCCCATTCTCAAAATGTTCCCCGTGAACTGTTCTGTTTTCACTGCTCATACCTTCCCTTCAATTATCCTTTCGAAACCAGTAGACAATTAAAAAAATTAATTAATCGGCAAAACATTATACATGCTTACATTAATATAACAATGTAACTACTTAGCCACGAATTTTCACGGTTTTACAGTAAAACCTATGATTCTCACAATAAAGATTAAGAACAGCAAACTCTATTCAAATGCTTAATGAATTTTTAGAGTTCTATGAGTATCAACTTATATTCTACTTGAAAATAGTTGTGAGACGGAAATGTCCTCGATAATGGTTTGTTGAAGCTTAGCCATGCCTTTAAAATTTGTGAAAAAGGAACGGATCAGGATGAAGAAGACAACATATTAAGTAAGTAAAGAACGTCGCGGCCAATTTGGTTCTGAGCCACATTCGTATTAAGTAACACGAAACCCCGTGTTAGATCATTTGTGCCAGCACTTTCATGTAATTTACGACTGTTCCTTTTGATTATGACGACATCATTAAACATTTCGTGTTATAACAATACGTATGGGTATTGGATGATGATCCGTGGGCGAATGGTAAAGGCCGATGGATTTACGACTGGGTTCATTACCAGTACAGTACGAGCAAGGCATTTGCATTCCTTATTTATAGTCTGCGTATCAGCCGGGAGCAAACCCTTGCGAATGGCGTCATAATAACCAGTAGGTTCTTCAAATTGGACAGTAAAATCCCCAGAGGTATTAAGGCTTTTATGGAGTCCAATCAATGCGCACAATTATTATTATCAAGGCGAGTCAATTCGCATACACAATTTACTCACACATACAATGTATTGATTATCCGCGATAACGGCTCCAATAATGCTGATTATTGTGACTTTTCATAGAAAAAAAAACCGCTCCTTGGTATGATATTTTCAAACTAATTATTTGTGTTTGCGAACATTTTGCGAACTAATAATAAAAGTGATATCACATTTACGGAGTGCACTTAGTGATATTTAACGCCAAGTGTGCTCAACTCTAAACCCAATTGAGTTGAATTTTCACAAAACGGCGCAATAAAAATTATCCAGTTCCCACCTACTACATTTACTTGATGACAAAAATATTTCATTATCTAATTATTATGCTTTACACTCTACATCTATAAACACGCGTATCCTTTGACATTTAGTGCTTATTTATAGATCCTGTTATGTAACTCATTATTGCAGGAGTTACAATAAAGGAGTCATAAATCTACAGATTTGACTACTGTGTTAATAATAAACAAGTATAGATTATTCAGAAGGCGTAGAAGAAAATCGTCGTTCCTCAACGGAGTAGTCAAAACTCATTCAGTCGAGGGTACTTTTCCGAACCGTTTTAAGAAGAACTATCGGTTCTCACGACAAGACTACAGTAGTTACATTTTTAAAAACGAAACTAAGTAGGTACTATTAAATTATTCTAAATGCCCCCGACTGTCCAACACTTCATAAATATATTATATGTACATACCAAAATACATCAGATTTTAATTCATATTCTGTCCAGAAGACAGAGTCAAAACGATAAGTAATTATCGTTATTGATTACCTACTTCATTTCTTGACAGAGCCGAACGTGTGAATTTTCTGGACGCGCCGTAATGCATATTTGAAAAAAGGAGCTATTTGCATATCAGTTCTCCAAACACATATATCATTGTCTCCTTCGCTTAACAGATGGCGGTAGCGGCGGAAATAAATATTTAAATGCTTGCCTCGCAGTCTTCGAACCTTTGTCAACATTCCGATTTGGAAAAGTTCCTAAATCATTTCAAGGCGCGTCTTCCTTTTCTCTCGTCTCATTCCGGCGAAACAAATTGTGTTTGGAATTCGAGCGACAAACAACTCGGACCATGACAAATTCATTCGGGAAGTTTATGGGTGCAGCCGAACCGGTACACAAATCACGAATGGTTACTGGAATCAGTGATGCAGATGCGCTGCATATTGAAAGTCAAAAGGCTACCGGCGTCCTTTCCCGCCAAATGACCACTGATCAATTCACAAACAAAATGTCGCCAATGCTTTTTGAAAGCATGCTAGAAATATATATTACTCCCCAAACAAAAGAGTCTTATCGGAATCCTTACCTTCGCGTTGATTATTTCCTTGAGTTGTAATGCAAATCTCAATCACAAAGGCCGTAAGTAAATTACTCTGCCTGCTTCATGTTTTGTAACACCTTTTCACCTTATAAATACTTCTTTATTTGGATTCTGAAAAATAACTCAAATGCATAGTAAGCAAAATGAACTATTTTCACCTATAATAACTATGTGTTAGCTTCGACAAGAAACTTAGCATTACATTACTGTAATGTAAGGTACCTATGATATTATAATATAATTTGTTCTTACACGCAGAAAACTTTTATTGATAGTTTATTAAAAAATCTGGTCAAATTATTCGCTTTCCTGTTAAAAACGAGACTGCGGGCCTTTAAGGTTAAATGCGACGCTCGTTATATTCTACATGTTCATAGATGGCGTTCATTAAATTATTTTATTAAAATAAGCATTTTGCAAGGTATTGCTTTACAACATTAAGACAAATTATTTGTTGCGCCTGTACATACTCAATATGAATATGAATAAATTGTTGCATCCGTTAAAAACCCAATTCTTTCGAGAAACGCATACAAATACAATATTGTGTCGATGATTCAATCTAATTGTAATTAATATTGTAAAGCGATACTTTGCAAAGAGCGTATTTTAGTAAAATGAAACAACTGAATTGACAGAATTCCTAACAAAATACCAGTTAAAATCGAATGCTTTACGAAGACGGCGGAACACGCATTCATACATATGTTTATATGGCATTTCGTTATAATATTCATAATAAATAAATAAATCGTTTTCTAATAAGTATTAGGAAAAGAACACGTGTTCTTGATATTTTGTGAATGACTTTAATCAAGAAATTGGCATGTTATCACTTTTTGAATTAGATTATTTTTCTCCGTGTACGTAACCAATTTGGAAAATTTGTAAGTTTGGATCTTTAGTCGTACTATTCATGCAGTTTGAAAAAACCTCCAATAGGTGAAACAGAATTAAATAACAAAAATGTTTTCATAAAAACACGAAAGTTATCATAAAATTTAAACTCGAGAGAGGTTAATAAATATTTGCTAGATACCTTCATATTATTTTTACTTAGTTCAGCACGGTGCGCGCGGCCCTGGAGAGAGGGTTAAATGTGAAATAATGCTAGAAAGGTGAGTAGATTTTTGTGAAATTGGTGTTGTATTTTTTGTTTTAGGGATGGCCCGATTTAATTTGGTACCTCCTCTGGGGTCGGATGTAAATCACTGACGGTTGTCTGATCGCATCAGGAGAATAGTACCTACACAGAACACGGCCCTTATTCAGCATTTGAATATAACTTGAGTACCAGGATTTAGAATTTACAAGGCCCAGCATCGGAATAAACTGAATATTGCCTACCTACGTAGATTGCCTATATCTTCGGCTCCATCTAGACACAACTTCAGAAAATAAATCAAGGTAGGTCTGGAGTGGTAATTTATAGATTACGTGTACAAAATATTACAGTCGTGTTATATACCTGTATTGTACAGGTATATTGGTGTAAATAATGCTAAATTGGCTGATATCTATTTATGGATTAAGTTTAAGATTTATGACCGAGTACGAGTACACGAGATATTGCCCAACATACAATAAAGAAGAAAACTGGAAGGGTTTTCCATACAGGTTTGAATAGAAACAATTGTTCCAATAGCCAGCGCTCCGCCTTACTTACACTCGTCTGACAACGTACATCTCCATCTCATTTGATTTTTGGTTCCGCAGTTTTGTATTATAAATTTAAGCTTTGATCAGGCAAATATTTGGATCATAAAACACACCCACAAGGCACTTTTTGTAATATTCGTTATTCTAGATTGCTTAATACAATTTACCATTAAAGTATATAACAACCTTCCACGTAGCATCAAACAAATAACAGACATACTTAAATTTAAATCTTCACTAAAAACATTTCTTTTAAACAAATGTCACACCTTAAATGAATACCTTAAATGAATACCTTTCATAAATTAAATAAACATAAATTTGTTAACATGTAATAGTTGGGTTATGTAATATAATGTGTATTTGTTGGGTTAGCTGGAAGAAATAGGATGTAACCTATAAGCTATACCCTTTGTACTCTGTATTTTTGTGCAGTAAATATTTTTTTGAATTTTGAATACTTAGGACGGGTTGTTTCGGAGAATTTGAACAATTCATCAAATTTCAACGTTCATTTTCTGGTTCTGTGAAAGTCCTATTCAAGTTCTGTTATTATATCATTGTAGGCTAGTTGCTTGACAAAACTGAAATAAATACAGAACTTGAAAAAATCTTTCACAGAGCTTGAAAATGAACATGAAATTTGATGAATTGTTCAAATTCTCCGAAACAACCCGTCCTTAGAATTTAAAAAATCTTACCCAATTTAACAGCACGAGAAAATGTGGGATTGTTTTTAATATTAAAGAAAATGTTTCTATGCTGTCAACTTTATGTTAACAAAAACTAACAAAAGACAAAGGCTTTTGAAAATATGTAGTGCTTTTTTCTTTAAACAATTCGAATTGATTTTCAAATGTCTAACTTATGTCAATTTTAATGAGACAAAAAATTTAATAAACTCACTTTCGTTTATTCAAATCACGGTTTTACTACACTTGTATGGTGATAATACGCTTTTAATAATATAAATATATGAGAAATTTGAACCCAACAATTTCGTAGGTGAAGAAACAGAAAGAAGCGAAAGGATGTGTGATCCTACTTAAAACTTTAAACCGTGAATTCAAAAGCTAATATTCTCCCCCATTTGGCGTAACACCACTTAATGATCCCATGAAGAGAGTTCTCTATCCAAAGAAGAAAGTCCGCCATTGCGTTGAGACCATATTTGTATCGAGATTAAAGTTTCTCGTGCACTTATGGTATTATGGCAGTTATTTCAGCAAGTGTATCGCTTTTGGGGCACACGACGGCATAAAATGCACTGCTATCCCCGGAGACCATAATCGTTTAGCGTTTTATATCTCGACATCTGGGCGTATCGGGTACATTGAGCTTCAAATATACATTCACTTCAACTTGATAGAAAGCTTGTTATATCCAAAAAACAAACACTTTCTCATCGTATTCCGGTAAACTGCTGTGCCATTAACATTATTATACGGATATTACTAATATTTATGAGGAATTTTAGTGAACGGTTCAACAAGTTGATTACAAAATGGTGACATGGGTGGAGTAACGACTTAACCCACGAAAAAATGTTTTACAAGTGTCTTATTTTATGTGTAAGGTTTATTATCATTTATTTTATTAACACGCTTGCCGATTTTTTTTTTAATAGGAGAACCATATTACTCTTTGAACTTCAAAAGGATAAAACGCAATTAAAATCCAGGAAAATTACACGTAGAA
This sequence comes from Hesperophylax magnus, assembly GCA_026573805.1. Lineage (NCBI taxonomy): Eukaryota > Metazoa > Arthropoda > Insecta > Trichoptera > Limnephilidae > Hesperophylax > Hesperophylax magnus. The sequence goes on from JAIUSX010000014.1 coordinate 18,700,609, forward strand.
AAATTATTATTGCTAATTTATTCAGAATCACGTAAAATAATTGGTAATCCGGTTAAAAACGGGATGGCAGGCCGTTTTCCGTTAAACTTTTAGTACATTCGTAATAATATCGGAACACGTGTTCGTGCACCTGCGTTTGTTTTGATATTATAATATAATGACGAAATGCGAAAACGTTAAGATTTTTATGAAAACATGTTCCGACATCGTAATAATATATTGGTATTTTACTAAAATTTTTATCAGGAAACCTATCAGGATTCACTCGTTAAGGGCCTGCAATCCCGTTTTTAACCGGATAGCGAATATTTTGAAGAGATTCTTAATAAATTAGCAATATGTTTTTAATAGTAAGTTTTATCCCCGTACAAGCTGTGATCAGTCTAAAAATATATATCTTTATTTAATATGTCAAACAACAAAGTCATTGCTTTTTCAAAAAAAATAAAAAATTACATTCTTATATTAAGATTCAGAATTTATCGATATGTTTCAAGCATCTCACGTAGCTTTTGAGATATACATATATATTTTAATCAAACCAAATGGATTAAATAGGATATATAAACAATCTCGTATAATATTGTCTTCTGAGATAATTTCAAAACGAAAATACGCATTGAAACCAACTATCTCGTTCGAAAAGCTGAAACACAGTAGTCTAATATTCGTTAGTATCCGTCCCTTTATGTTCTGCACCCGTTTTGAATATCAAGTCTGCTTTATTTTTTAATATAAAAATGATATTTTCGTGTCTCTTGTTTACTTTGCACGTTTCGCCTCTTTAACATTACTGCCATCTGGCGGTGTCTTTTACAAACAGTCGTAAAGGGAACAAGGTATTATAGATTGTATAAACTACATACACACACCTGGAAACGAAAAGGTACGTACTAATATAGCATCTAAAGGTAAGCGAATATTATAACGATAAGTACAAGTTATACCAAAGTATACTAGTATCATAAAGACAATAATATATATTATGTACCTATATTAGCATCACAAGTAAAAGGTGTACGAGATTTTCGTACTGAATAACAACTATTGGGGAATAATTGAATACAATGTTACCCGAATGTTTAAGTTGTGACGATATTCGAGGGTCGGCCAAAATGAGAATAAATAATCATAAAGTTTATACCGTTGAGGGTTGAATTACTCCGATTTCGAAACGGGTTCAATAAAAACCTAAGGATGACAAACGTATTCCACAGTGGTTGTTACTCATCGAAAACAGGCTGTGTTTTCAACGAAACAGCCGAAAATTGTTTCATCCAAATAATAATTTTATTTATTGAGCCGTAAACACAATTTAAGGCGAGGAAAATGGAGAAAATGAATATAAATAAGTGTACCATCATTTTATGACTAAAATAAAATAATAATCATTTTAATTAAATTGTAAACCTTTTCTCAGTGTAACACATGGTGAAGTCACGTTCAAATGAAACGAAGATTATTTTTATGTTGATGAAAATTAGGTACAGAAGAAAGCTTAGGGACGCTTAAGTCAAGGCCGTGAGGGAGACAGGACGATGAATATTATATTTTTAAAAGAGATGGGGACATAAATATATGTCGGTTTTCATTTTACACGGTTGTAGTGTTTGGAAAAATTGTTGTTTTTCAATTGGACAGTTCTGGAAAGGTTTGGAATATATTTTATGTTGTTATCGATGTAGAATGAAGCTGAAGAATGAAACAAAAAAAACACGTAAAAGATCATTGTCAAATAGAATCGCAAGTCTACATTTAAATAGAATTTTTAGATACATTTAACTAGAAACTTTATTTTATATGAGAAAGTTCTAGTATTTTCACCAAAAAAATGTAGACAATTTGTCTCGACGCCATCTAGTGAGAGAGTTAGCACTTACAATGCCTTTCTCATATAAAATAAAGTTGGTTGTTTCAGGTGAAAAAATGTAACAAGCAGTAATTGTTGAATGAAACACTAGTATATATTGAATTATTTCGCGGATAAGAGATAAGCCGCCATAGCTCAGTGGTCAGAGCTGTCGACTGGAAATCGAAAGGACACGGGTTCAAGTCCCGTTGGCGTCATGTATCTTTTATCAGGAGATTTTTCAATGTGGATGAATTTCAGGCTAATAATTATTGCTTATAAAATAATTGTTACCCTTTGTGCTATGCATAAAAAATCTTGTCTTAATCATTAGTTTACCAAAAAAAAATATAATACTTATCCATTATGCTTACATCAACCTTGCATTCTTTGCGAATCCTTACATTTCTAACATGATCATACATGGTTTTACCAAACATACGCCTCAGGGATTCATTTCTACAGCATCTACTGTGTTACGTATATTTCAATAATTCCGTGCGATTTGAACGTCCTAAAATAACTTATGCTTAACTCATCCCAATAATTTTTCAAGTAAAATGTACATTAAAAAAGAAATTAAATCTATCTAAGGTAGAAACTTGTTCAAGTATTGATCTCGACGCGTTTTAATGCGTTTCCAACAGAATTAATCTTTCTCCTTCACCAAGTAATTTAAACGGGAGATTTTAGATATTTTAATTGGAGAGGCTAGATTAAGAGGAGACATTGTGAAAACGGCAACCAAATGGTACGTCTCATTTTAATGAGAGGAAAATTATTTCACAGCATCCGAGCAGTAGTACTACAGGCTAAAGATGTAACTGATAAAACTACTTGATTGCTTGCGGAATGGAAAAATCTGTATTTTATCTTATACCTTGAAAATTTTTGTTTTATAACAAATAATATAATTATTATTTGTTCATTTTTTAACACTTTGAACACATTTTTATTATAAAAAATAATATTATTATTATTTGTTCATTTTTTAACACTTTGAACACATTTTTGTTATTATTATTACTTTGTATTAAAACATCCATGTATGTAAATTTTTGGGCATATTGCATGTTTTATGTACTGAAATAAATAATATAACACTATATATTTCTGGACAATTTTGATAACATATTGTGCATTGAATATATAATTAATGAAAATATTGAAGCTATAAACCGTAGGCTGCCACGATAAACGATTTTAAAAATCGTCTATAGAGAGCTTTATTATATATATCCCAGAGTTCTGAAATATTCATCCGTTTTACGTTTTCAGATAAACAGAGCACAGGTGAATCCAATAAAGTTCTTGAACCGTATTTTTAATATTATTTATAGTATTTTGATAAGTGACAAATGTAGCATTTCGAATACAAAATATTCTAATTTGGAATTGATAAAATTCTCTATGAGAAATAATTTTTCAACGACATTTTTTTACTCAAAACACACATTCCATCAATTTTCCTTTGGAATTGTATTTTTCGTTCAACATAATGTGATCAGGAAATAAAAAAATTGGAGGGAGAAGAACGTATTTAGGAAAAGTGTTCACACTTTGAAATTAGAATTAACATAAGAATTTAGAAATTAGTTTGAGAATGTGAAAAAACCTGTTCAACATTTAAAATATATTTCTACTTTTGAGAAACAGGTTTGGATTAAACTGCAATAGTTCATACAAAACACTTTTTAACTAGGTGTAAATTTCGGTACCTTGTTAGTTTGGTGGGATTTGCCATCTTTGATATTTAATGTAACACCGAAAATACTTGAATGAATGCATATTCAATATGTAATTAAATAGTTTTCGGTTTTTGATTACAGCAGATGGCATCTTTCTTTCCATTCTTACTTCTACCATATATATTCTTCTCACTCGTCGTTTCGCTTAAAGTTTCACGTCCCTTTTAATATTCTCTGTTTCATTATACGCCCGACTTGAGACCGTAGCCAGTGGCTTTGCAGAGACGACCGATTTGCTACGACAAAGCCAGGGAATTAAAGAATGTATTATTCTAAATGCAGTTTACTATCGTTAGCCAGCTTTGTTTAGAGCTAAGCTTTTATTTCGTAACACGATAAAGCACTTTGTGTTTTATAAAACTAACGAACTAATTGACTATTGTTTTTGTGTCACAACCGCCCGGAGTCTGCGGGACCTTTAGCAATGAGAAATGCTGTGAGGGAAGTAGGTAACTGAAAGTTAAGAGAGTGACTTTTAGTATTTTAATCAATTATTCTGCCGATTTGAATTTGTCCTCGCCATCTAACCTTTTTCCAATATCTAGTAAGTTTGATGACTCGTACTAATAAAGAGAACATCGTTTTCGAAAATCCTAGATTTTTAATCTAATAAAGTGGCGAAAACAAAATAATTTGATTATAATTAATAAATCAGTAATCTCGAACATAGCAAAAATTTTTGAAAAGATAGTTAAAAAAAGAATAAACCAATTTGTAAAATGTAATAAATTAATTAATGAAAATCAGTTCGGTTTTATGGAAGGTAGAAGCACTCAGGATGCAATTGCAAAATTAACTAGTCTTGTTTATAATTCATTAGATAAATCATTAAAATGCATTGAAATTTTCATAGATCTTAAAAAAGCTTTTGATAGCATATCACACGACAAACTTATAAGTAAATTAAGAAACATTGGATTAAGTGGTACAGCTATAGAATGGATAAAAAGCTACCTTTTCAAACGCCCTCAAGTCGTAAAAATCAACGATGTACTTAGTCAACAAAAAACAAGTCACTTCGGCATACCTCAAGGTACAGTCCTGGGACCGTTACTGTTTATCATTTATGTAAATGACATATTCAATCAAAGATTAAATGGAAAAATAATATCTTATGCTGATGACACTGTCATAATAATTGAAGGTACTGATTGGAATAATGTTAATAACTTAGCAAATACTGATATTAACATACTGAAAAATTGGTTCGATAAAAACCTCCTCTCATTAAATACTGAAAAAACAAAATGTATCCCATTCTCTATCAACAAATTTAAATTAATACCAGAATTAAAAATTATAATACATCAACTTAAATGTAACAGAACTAATTGCAATCAAGAATGTTCTATACTTAGTCTAACTTCGGAAATTAAATATCTTGGTATATATATAGATCAACATTTTAAATGGAAAAAACAAATTTGTGAACTTGTCAAAAGAATTAGAAAATGTATTTATATATTTATAAGACTTAGAAATATTCTTAGACTAGAAAACCTAAAAAGTGTGTACTATGCAATTGTACAATCTATATTACAATATGGTATTATTGGCTGGGGAGGAACTTATAACAATATATTAAATCCACTTAAAATAGTTCAAAGATTGATAATTAAAGTAATATTGAAAAAACCATCCAAATTTTCTACTGAGATTCTCTTTTCAATATTCAATGTACCCACAATAGACAATATATATAAAAAATATTCAATTCTACAAATTTATAAAGAAATACAGTTAAATAACTTACAATTCAATTCATCAGCAAGATATCAAAAAACTATCAAAATCCCAAAACTTAATACAAAGCACACACAAAATACCTATCTCTATCTAGGTATAACATATTTCAACACCCTTCCATTATATCTAAAAAATATTGAAGATATTCAGGAATTTAAAATAAAATTAAAAAATTACCTAAAACTACTATAAAAATCCATATCTTACTCTTATTATTATTTCCTTCAAATCTTGAAACTGTATTATTGATAAATCTTGCCTATTTTTTACTTATCCCTTTGGTTTTGCAAATATATTATTTACTTACTTACATGATTACATATAATTGAGCTAGGATTCACTCACCAAACACAAGAGCCTCGTCTCTTTATGGTGAGGAAAAGCTATTATTATTTACCTTTATAACACTGTATAATATGTATAAATTGTATATTTATTGTAAAAAACATACAAATATTAAATAAATTAAAAAAAAAAAAAAAAAAATTATGTCGTCACAATGTAAAAAAACCTGCCTTTAGAAGATAAATTCTTTGAAAAAAAAGTATTTGAAAGCTATTTTAGGCACTGTATTAAAAAAATGGTAGAAGTGATACATGAATTACACTGATTACGCATAAATAGACAAAAGAAAACATAATGGTCACCTACAGTTATAAAATTATATTAATAAACTATTCAATTACCAAAGCTTAAATGTCTGCCTAATATCTTTCTCTTTCAATAGTTAAAAAGCCGTTTGTTCAGAAGAGTATTTAACGAGTGGGATTTTCTCTATAACAAATCAGACCGATTACCATTACGGCTAGAGGCAGTATAACATGGCACATAGATGGCCTAACGAACATGAACTCTCATCGGTTTTAGACAGCTCCAATCGAAGATATTATGCCCTAAGGAATATGGTCCTTCATAGTTAAAACCTGGCTCATACTACCGATAGAACAAAACGGAAATTGAGACTCGATCAGTTTACCCTCATATCGCGCACCTAATTGTTCACTGAATACATTCGATATAATCGATTATGAAACAACATATTATTACAAACAATTAAGCGTCCAACCAATAATAAATTTAGGGCGCTAAGTTCTCCCATATGAAATGTTGAAGCTTGCTGCACTAAATTGCAGGCGAATTGGACCCGAATGTACAGGGTCGTAAGGTAAACTTTGCAAAGTGTTTCGCAGGTGCACTATCTGGGAGCATTTTGTTTATTCAAGCTTACTTCCGTTAGGTGATATTGGAAATTCAACACTTACTTTATCGATTTCAACACGAATATTATAAAACAGAATTTTTATTCATAACTGATGCTTCATTCGTGTTTACATTGAAGTGAACCCGACTAAATTGAATCGTTTTTGTAATCACAAAGAAACTATACCAAAGTATATTTTTCTCATTAAAGGGAAAACTTGCGATAAAAATTGTTTATTCCCTAGCTAATTTTTGTCACTAAATTCCTGGAGGGTTAATTTGATAGTTGGTACGACTTACAAACAAGCTGCGACCCAAAATGAAGAAGGAAATGTTGTTTTATCACATACCTGAAACAAAGAAAACATTTTTCATTAATATCATGTTATATTTTTAGAAACAATAACTCGGCACTTCGCAGGTCAAGTCATTGACTACCTATATATCTTCTCAGAAATAATGGTTTTTTTAAATTAAACTCAAAATTTATCAATTTTTTCACATGATCAACTCGGTTGATGTATTTATCTGAGATGAATTTGATTAATGTTATGGAAGTTCCAGCTACGGACGCTTATTGAAGAAGAATCAATCACGTAGTATAAATAATGATCTTCTGTTTCGAGTTTCGATTGCTTTATGTATATATATTTATAACATGTACTCGTTGCTGAGCACTCTTTATAAAATATAGATTTTTTTATAAAAACTGTTAAATGCAAACTTAGGCAATTTTTGTACAGTGATAGTTTTTTATGAAGGCATTTTTTTAACTGAAACGGTGCAAGTTTTAAAAAAAAAAATCCAATTAAATTTAAGAACTGAGAATGATTAAAAAATTAATAAAAGAGGGAATTGTTGGCAGGAAAACAAATATTATATAAACCTGCTTAAGTAATACGTGGGCCTGGAAACATATTTCAATTGAAATTGGTGAAACACACGTTCCCTTTGAATTATTTTTGAAAATATCATCACTAAATGTAATCACTAATGACAACATACTAGAATATATTTTTCATTTTTGTTTATAACATTAGACCTCAATATTGATTAGGTAATCATAAAAATATTACAAATCTATATATATAGGTATATATAGCTCGAAGCATGAATTTAAATAAAACTTTGGAAACACCATCAATAATGTAAACAAATTAATTTGTTTATGTAGATCAGGTATGAAAAATGCATGACGGCGAAGAAAAGGAACAAAAAAGAAACATCGAGCGAAACTTTTCTTTGAACGCGAACACAAGGTGCAAGTGATTGACGTTCTAAATTAAAACGTTAAAGTTTGAAGAAAAACGCTTTTGAAACTTCTTATACAAGAATAACCATTTTAAGAGAGATTCAATCAATTACTTCAAATCGAACGAATCAAATGGAGTTATACGAAGAGTATAAATTTCATTAATAAGACGGAATGGGAAGATTTATCATTTGAGTCGCTCTCGGCGACTTTGAAAGTGTCAAGAAAATTATTAATGAAAACTTTCGATGGTTTCAAGTCTCGTTCTTAAATAAATATTTAAATCTTAGTATCGATTTCAAACAATCTTTATTTAAAAACAACTAGCTGATGTCCTGGCGTTGCTCGGGTTTTTCACAGAGTTTTTTTATAAATCAGATGTGGGCGGTAGTTTTCCTCTTGTTTTGACGTCGAGTGTGCAAAATTTCATCGAGAAGCTTCAAACTTCTGCTTTAAGGGGTGGGCAAAGGGGGATTGTGCGGTGTTTCAAAATATCATGAAAATAGTGACCTTCTTCATGTTCTAAAGGCTATGTTTGTAAAATTCATCAAAGTCGGAATCACCTGTAGATTTTTTTAAAAACAAACAAACACCGGGATAATTATCTGCATTTCTTCCTGCTACAAAATGGGCCAAAGATAACAGGTCTTGAGGGAAATGCATATTCAATTTGGAAACACTTTTAACCTTATAGACCACACCGAGAGTGAACAAATCAATGTTTAAACATAAACTCAAATCTTAGGTTGACGATAACTGATTACGAGATAAGGTTGAAAAACCTAATAATATCATTGTTTTTCCGACTTCAATTAGAATTTGCAAAATATAAACTAACACGTATTATCTGAATCATAGAGCAGAAATTCTGTGCGTAAGTTTTATGTCTCATAAATCTAGCTCGCGAACGACACAGCTCTTAAAGTTTTCAGGTAAACGCAAACATTTTAAAATCACTACTTCATTTCTATCTGAGCTACGCAGTTATGAACAAATCTATAATTTTTTTGTTTAAAAAGCCATAGTGATTATTTAATATTTAAGTTGTTTTTTTTAAGTATGTTGAAAACGAAGAATACAAATATCCATAACAGTATATATTATTATGTAGTCCATATGTACTGACTATTTTATGAAATCTTTCCCAAAATGTGAACGTTTTTTTTCAAAAATTACAAAAAACATACCATTTTTTTCTACAAGAAATACTTTGCACAGCCCCATACATCCAACTAATTGATTTTAAGAAAAACGCGTTATTTTAATCTAAATTATAATTTAGTATATTTTGGTTGCCCTCAGAATGATCTTAAGAAGTCAAACAATAATTACTCAGACTTAATGGCACTCACTTCCCCCGATCGGGCAGGAATGTCATTTGTCACTTCACGTTAATTTTAAACTACCGAACACAATAACAAAAAATGTAGATTTGATCTAAGGGGGAAAAGCAATTATAAATGCATTTATAAAGCTATTTTTAATGAAATTCATTAAAAATAATGTAGTATCATTGTTATTTTGACAGCATGGGTGGAAAAAGTAGTACTCGCAAACCAATGTTTTATTTTATTAAAGAATCGAAAGGGTCAAACATATTTTATATTTTTGACATGTTCTTTGCACTGAAATAAAGTGTTTAAATTTTACAACTATTAATCAGAAGGTAGATATACAAGTTGAAAATCTCAGTATTTTTAAAGGGGAAAATACAAAGATATTAGAAGAACGAGATGTGCTACTCAGCAGTTCATACTGTGTGGAATTGTTTTGCCCAGTGTCGCCGGTTTTGTTCACCAATACTACTGCACACCTTCGCTTACGCTAAGGTATCCGCACTAATACATAGAACAGATTTCTGTGCGTACACGTCCCGATAGTATTCAAAGTACCCTAATTAGGTAGTACTCCGCCTACGGTCCGGCGGCCAACATAGCATATCTCGTTCTTCTAATATCTTTGGGTAAATACCATAAATATCAGATAAAATAGGTCACTATATTACCATTAGACAATATAATGTTACTTTCTTAACGCAAATTTGCACAGTAGGCGAAGTATCTAAATTCCCCGATGAAATACATTTAATATTTGATTGTAAATTACAATGCATTACGTAGCAAATGACAGGATGATTGATTTAATGGTATTTACAATAACGCCACGCTGAATATATTTAAACTATTAAAAGTAAAATAAAAAAAATTCTTTATCGAGAAACAGTTATTATAGCTGTACTAATTATTGTATAAAAATGAGTATATTATAATAAAAAATAGTTTTTTTATAAAATATTCAAAAAAATATTTTATTAGAGCTTCTGTAATTGGCGTTCTATGAAAGCCACTAAAATAAAGTGCAACGTTTATGAAGATAAGTATTAAATTGAATTTATTGAATACCTAGTGAACTTGTTTTCAAAACTTTGAATTGATAAAGCGACACAGCGTATGTTTGATATTCATATTTTCGACTACCGACCCTTGCGTGTCCGTAGATTTGTGCAGAGATATAATTTCGACAAGCATTGTATAAACCACTTGACTACATAGGTACCCATTTCACAACGAATGGAAATTAAGTGAATGAGATTAACAAAAAGTTAGGGTTTCGGTAGTAGAAACTGGCATGAAATGCAAATTATAACACTTTCAATGCATTCATAAACAAGTTTCAGCATTTGTAAAAATATATATACCTATTAGAATTTAAAAATAGAAGGAAGTTAGATACATTACGATAGTAGTTCTTTGAACAATTAGTTGAATTTGCGTTCAAAAAAGTATGTTATTAATTTTCTACTATCTAATAAATTAAAACAAAAATTTGATCTGAAATCATACACTTTACATTTGTGTAACTTTTTTTATTTCAAATAAGGAATTATACAATTTGTCCAAAGAAACGCCACTATCTAAATGATAATTTTGTTTTCAAACTTTCTTCAGGCAGATATGTACCAGGAACAATAATAATGAAAAATGCGAATAAGAAAGTTCGAATAAGCACGAAGATTTCAAAAGGCCACCGTCTGGAAACGTACAAATAAATTTGCAGACAGACGAAATGCAAAACGGTCGTCTTATAAGAGGAATAAAAACAGGACTAGTAGAAATATCAAATATAATAACGTGGTTGAATACGGTGGTTAATGCAATGAAGATTACTACGACTTTCTGTAAAAGTTATACATAATAAAGATAATCAGAATGTTCGTCGTAACAATTCAACAAAAGGTAACACATATTTTTCTCTAATTTCTACCTTGAAAACAAGTGCCCATGCAGGCTAGATAAAACAGAATCTGTTTGAAGAACTTTCCTGGAATTTGCAATTTTCAGCAAGATTCATTGTAACTTAACCTGATTAACTTTAATGTAACACGTTTCACGTTGCCCGTACTGGAAGCCGGTATGCGCCGTATACGCGACGTACCCGTATTATGACTGTTAGTAAGAGTAGATTTCCCCAACTGACGTGCCCATAACTCAAGGTGGCCACACGCTACCCTTTGCCAACTTTCCCCCATTTACTAACACCCATCCTCCACTAAAACAAGACCTCGTAGTAAAAAAAGGCAGTTCATTTACACCTGCTTTTTTGTAAGTTATATTATTATTTTTCGAATTTTTTTGTGCGGGGTGAGAATGTTTGTAGAGTGTGGATACTTGGCATCGCGTGACTCTTTTGACTAATTGATCAAAAGCCACTTATTTTCGGGAAATACGTACAAATTACGCTTCGTTGAAGACTGTCGCAATATAACTTTAAGCTAAGGAAAGTTAGATGCAGGTAAATGATTATAAATGGAAAATCAGATTTTCAGATTATTTTTCAAGTAAATTTGAGATGGTTTAATAAATAAACTAGAAGTGTAGGCGGCAACACAGACAAGATCAACAACAGTTTTATAGGCCTTCAAAACATAAAATAATAATCAACGTATATCTTTCCGCTAGAGGGCTGTCAACTGTTAAACTGTTAACGAGGTTTTCAATTCCAAGTAATACCCCAATAAACGTCAGAAATAAAAATAATTATAAACTTTATAATTATAGTTTTACTCACTGAAAAAAAATACTAGAAATGATCAAAAGCTTGTTCTTAATGCACATCAAATGGCAAACGTAAATATTGCCGCATTTTAATGGGTCCATAAAACTTTCTATGAAAGTAGGAGGAATGTTCAAAGCATTAAATAGGACGTATTTATATCAAAAGTAATTCAATTAAATTCAGTAATGGCAGATTAAAACTCAAACCGTCAACACTACGCGTCGTAATTAAAACAAAATACTATAAACGGGCGTCATTGGGAGCTTTGAAATAATTTACTGTAATGTTGACCGGAAAATCATGAATTCAATTTGACCAGCATAATATTATCTTTGTATAATTCTGTAATCTTAATTGATTGTAGCTCTTCAAGTCGAAGATCGACTTAAATAATGCTCTTCATTGAAGACTAACAGAGAAACCTATCTTTGGAAAAGATCACAAATTTTGCTGTGTTATCGAAATTCCTTTTAGAAATAGTAGTTTTTTTAAGTTCAAACCTAACTTTGATATGTAATAAAAAAGCTCCTGAGTGCTGTGATATTTTAAAAAACTTTTATTAAGGAAATAATTCTAGTATTTATTTTTTCTACATTCCTTGACCTATTCATCAAAATAAAATAATGGCCGAAGATTATGCAGAATACCAATAAGAGTAGGAGGCATTTGATGACAGATGGCAGATGGCTGTGAATGGGTTCAAATTAAAAAATATATATTATACAATTAATTATTTGTGATCACTGACAGTTCTCGATACAGTTAACATAGTTAAATTAAACAGTTTCTTAAATAGCTCTGGGAGTAAGGGTATTGGGCACTTGCAATGGCTTTCGTAATAAAACCGCCAGAGTTGTGAAACTTCCAGGACACAGGCTCGTCGAGAGTTAGCTCGCAAGTCAGGAATGTCTAACTGTTGGGAAGTGTGGTTTAAGTAACTAACACCCGGAGATCTCACCTGGGAGTTTATTTACCGCTGGACTGATGATGGCCAAACGCATTCAAGGGAAAACGTTTATTTTAAATACATTCATTTACCTTAAAGTCTGCTGCCGATTGACCATAATGAAGTTGTGATTCAGCTACAGGAAATTATATCAATGTTTAGTTCATTTATGATTAATTGTTTTTACAGTCTTAAGGCCAAAAAGAAACATTTATTTAAATGGTAAAAACAAACCGGAGTCGGTGAAGTATATTTTAAGAGGAAGTTAATCGTGATATATAATATTATTAAAATGTAACGAGTGAAGTTTTTGAAGAAAATTACAATTAAAAATCGGAAAAACTAATTTATTGTGATAAAGAAAAGATAAACAGTTTTACGAATTGTTTTTAGTTCCACGCCCTGAGTCATTAATTAGAAGACAAATTTGAACAACGAAATAATAACAATAATTGAACAAGCTAAATCATAAAATTGTCACAAGATCCAAATACCGCTGAAAACTTACAAAAACATCCCAGAAAAACCTGGTATATTTGTAGGTAACATGTAACCTACAAATATAATATAAAGTTTCCGTTACATTGTTAACGGCTTTAAAACTTTTTTCTATTTTTTATGAATTTAAAAATGGTTTCACATTACAAAAATAATCCACCCTTCAAAACCCAGTAAAAAATAACATTAAGTTCTCAACGCTCCAAAGCGAAAATAAACGGTGAACTTCTTCAATAAAACACGAAAATTTTCACAGCACTATAAAACTTTTTGTGAACTAACAAAGTGGATGGAAATGTTACTTTAGCTGACGTTTAATTACGTGTGTGGTGAGACCTGTCTTGGCGGGGCAATGTTGAAATAGACGTACCTCTCTTTACCTATACACGGTAGTCTATAACAGACATCACACCTTTTACCAGTGACTTTATGAGGTGGAAAACATACTGTCTTAATATTGGTAACCTGAATCATTATCAAAGATTTTTTTTGGAATCCTTACACAATATTAAGCTTTGATTCATGCAACAGAGCAGTGCTCTCCAGTGATGTTGAAGAGCTTCTCAAGATCAATTAATTAACGTTATGTCAAGTGGTGCTTGCTATAATGAGATGAACTCAGGCAGAGCGATTCGCTTTTCTCTGAATCATGAGGTTAGGGGATTAAAACTTAGCGTTTATCCCTGTTTCAAGGGTTTTATCACATTTACATCACATATTTAATGATATTTACACCTAGTTTCAAGATAAAGTCACTATCACCCAAGTGAGATACAACCATTCAAAAGACTTCTAAGACTTCAGAGTTTAGTGAATTATCTAGGAATGAAACAACTTGTGACCAAACCAACTAGAATCTCAAATACATCAGCAAGCATTATTGATTTAGTCATAACAAATCATTTTTACTTGAATGTTAATGTTATGGATACTCCAAAAATATCTGACCACGAAAACATATTAACAATATTTGAAACGACCACAAGTCCGAAGCCACAGGGAATACGAAATATAACGTATAGAAAAAAAAAAAACTATAATAAGGATACATTGTGTACAGCATTACAAAACAAAAAATGGATCTGCGATACCCAAGGAAATTTAGACGGAAAAGCCGATGAACTAGTAGGACATCTGAAAACAGTAGTAAATGAGCTAATGCCTTTAACTAATATTATATTAAAAGATACAAATAAATGGTATACGAAATCCCTACATATTCTACAAAAACAAAGGGATACAGCCTATAAAGCCTGTAAAATACAATTCACTGAAGAAAGGTGGGAAACTTATAAGAAACTTAGAAACATGTACAGTACAGAAATAAAACATACCAAAAATTCGTATATCAGGCAAAAAATAATTACCTCTCAAAGTGACTCAAGAAAAATGTGGACTACACTTAAAGAAATTATAAGCGGCAAACAGAGGGAAAACATTAAGGAAGTTCGGTTTCCAGATGGAGTTGAAGATGATACACTTAAAATAGCCCAAAAATTTAACACAAATTTTGTACTTAGTGTCGAAAACATAAATAAAAGTATTCCATTAGTCGCAGATACCTCTTCTCAATCATCGGAAAAAAGAGAGAATAAAAATATTTTCAGATTTAATAAAATTGACAATGAGTATTTAATGAAAATCATTAAAACAATGAAACCAAAATCATCGCCGGATGGAATTACTATAAGCATAATCAAAGATGCACTGCCAGCTATAGGAGACAGATTAGTTGCACTAATAAATGAATCTCTGACTAAGGGAATTTTTCCGCAGTCATGGAAAACCTCCATAATAACACCAGTGCCTAAAATAATAAATGCTAAAAATTTCGAAGACTTCAGACCAATAAATGGATTGCCTAAATATGAACAATTACTAGACTGCATTGTGAAAGAACAGATGAGTAAATTTATAGAAAAAAATAACATCCTAGTAAAAGAACAATCTGGGTTTAGAAATAAATATTCCTGTGAAACAGCAATAAATTATGTGATAAATGAATGGAAAACAGCTATGGATCAGAAGAAAATCACAATAGCAGTGTTCTTGGATTTTAGACGTGCTTTTGAAACGATAGACAGAGAAAGACTAATAATGAAATTGAAGGACATAGGAATCCGTGCTAATGAATTGCAGTGGTTTATTGATTACTTAAAAAATAGAAAACAAAAAACCAAAATTGGAGATACTATCTCTGAAGAACAAGAAATCAACATTGGAGTTCCTCAAGGATCTGTTTTGGGACCGCTCCTATTTATTTTATATATTAATGATATAGTGAAGTGCTTAAAGTACTGTTCCATCAAACTTTTTGCAGATGACACACTTTTATATATTATAGCAAATAATATTGAAGATGCGTTGTCAAAAATACAAAATGAACTTAATGAATTATCTAAGTGGTTAAACATAAATAAATTTAAATTAAATGTAACTAAAAGTAAATTCATGGTATTAGGGAAAAAACTAAACGTACATACTGTCATAAATATAGACAACCAAAGTATGGAAGAAGTAAAAGAAATTAAATACCTGGGAATCATAATAGATAACAAGTTAAAATTTAACACTAACTTTGAAATTTTAAATAAAAAAATGGCGAAAAAGGTTAATTTCTTAAGTAGGATAAAAGGAAAATTGGACATTAAAACAAGGATATTGGTCTACAATACCACTGTAGCATCCCATCTGAATTATTGTACAAGTGTAATATTTCTAAGTAACAAAACCCAAATTAAGAGAATGGAAGTAATCCAGAACAGAGGCATGAGGTCAATACTGTGTTGTAGCAGGTACACCAGAATAAAAACCATGCAACGTCAACTCAATATTTTAAGTGTGTGGCAACGATTAGTTTATAATACCTTAGTGTTTATTTATAAGCTAAAAAATAAAATGTTACCTGACTATATGTCAAAGAATGTTAGAATTAATAGTGCAGTTCATTTATATCCTACGAGAAACTGCAACGATTTTAGGCTTCCTAAAACACACTTATCAGAAACACAAAACAATATTTATTATAAAGGTTTCAAAATGTTCAATGAACTCCCGGTAATTGTTAAGGAAGCTAAAAGTCTTGCAGTTTTTCGTGGATTATGTCTCAATGTTGTGAAATCTAAATTTTAGTATGTAAGAAGTAAATAATATTGTAGTAGTCACAGAAAATAATATATTAGGTATAAGATGTAAACTCTTATAACTAAATAAAATATACATAAAAAAAAAAAAAAAAGGAAAATTTGCTTGAAATAGCTGTGACTAATTTTAAGTGACTATGCGTACCCCTCCCCAGCTTCCATTACCTTCACAACATATCTCATAGGGATGCCAAAGTTACGCTGGTTTCGGACAGTTCAAATTTTCGAGGGGTGTGAGATTGTATAACATTTAAACATTAACCATCATTTTTACTGAAAATCGTCATCAAAAACCATGTCGTTATAATGAATCCAGGATCAAGTACATTAATAAAAAAACCCAAAAAGTTTATGACTACCTACAGTATTTTACGGCCGACAGTAATGGTTTGAAAGAGAAAATACTTTATGTAATGTTAAGACCAATCCCTTGCCTTGCAACATCTAATATTTTATTTGTGATATTCTTAAGCTCACTAGATCTGATTTCGCAATGACAGTGATGGCAAAACGAGCTTCGTCGGTTTGTGACCCCTGATACAGACAAATCCACAGCGATAGCCAGTAAGTTCAGGGGATTTACCAGCAAATGGCAGACCACATTGCAAGTTTGTAATTTTTAAAGCATTTCTACAAAACAAAAAAACTGTTTACTCTGAAGCTGACACGAAGGGAGTAAATTCTGTCAGTTTTTAAGCAGAGTTAATTACTGGTACAATTATTGTTAATTCTATCTAAGGCAAGGAAAACAAAACTTATCCCTATTGAATAATTAAAATTTGAAAAGAAGAATATGGCGTCTTGTCTTATTACGTAGATAGATAGTTCAAAACTCCATAACTCGTTATAGAAAAGAAGTTGCTAACTGAAAGAGTGGACCTACATTTTTTTATACAAATAAATCCGTATAAAATTTTATGACGCCAGAGTCACCGTTTTATTGTTTTTCTGCTTTTATTCAAGAAAAATAAATAGATTGTTGGTTTTAATGTTAGGTTTTGTGCATTTCAAAAACGTTCGGATTTTCAAAACAATTTAATAAAATTAAAGGAAACGAGAAATATGTGCAATTAGTACTAGACAAAGCTAAACTTTCATACCATAACTACAGAAACTCGGAAACCGATGTTGATTATTAGGGTCGGATTTCAGGAACACGGATAAAGCGTGAAATAGCTTTGAAAAACTTAGAAAACCATGGCCAACTTCGTCCATTACAGGTATATCATAAAACCCAGTTATTTATCACTTTTACAATCATTTGATTTATTTGTGATAATGGTATATAAGAATATTTCAGGCATCTCAATAAATATTTTACAACAGCAGTTTAAATTTTTGACATCACCAATTCCCCATGCTTTTGATTTTCTTTCAGTAAATTTGGTAAAAAAGTCTGCTAAGATTTTCGACACGTCATAATAAATATGATACAACGCCTCTTAGACGGTAGCATTTTCAGTGGATTCCTTAATAAATTATAGTCTGTATTTTTTTCGTGTTCCGCGTACTGCGCATGATACCATACCGATATTTAAAAAAATACTGAAATAATTTTAATAGAGAATGACAAGGAAAATACTCCAAACGGCGCTTAAATTTTAGAACGGTACTTGTTAATAATGGTCGTATCAATAAATTCAACCCCCAATTAAGAGTTTTGACCATGATTTTATACGATACTGCATAGTCCACGAGTAACAGTGGCCCGGACGATGTGGTTATGGTATTTTGAAATGTAGTGAGGATGAAGGAAGTGGGAAAGAGAACACGGAGGAGAAGGAAGAGCAAATAATATTATTTGTCAGTGTCTACTTTGGAAGCCACGACTTCACGGTCCTGATCTAAGAATCTCACCGCTCTGCTGATCTGACGATATCATCATGTTAAGTAAGGAAAGGTTACTAAACTCAATTGGGTACGTTGTTAGTTGTAACCTCTGTTGACGATTGAAAAGATTTATCCACATAGTAAAAAAAGAATAAATAAGCACCACCCTTTCTAAAAAAGGTACAGGAAACAGGTATTGGGATTCAATTACCTTCTTGAACTGGGGTTCCGTGACTTTTTACCGATATACGCGATTTTAAAGAAAATGAGAAAAAGTTTAGGCTGACATTTGCACAAGCGAAACGATTTTCAGAACATTTTTCTACGGAAAACTGTCCAAAGATTGCTCTATCAATTAGGAGATATTTTTGTTTCTCCTTATAGGTAATAGTAGATACAAATGGAGACGGTGCTATGCACGCGTGAATATGTGTCTAGATAGAGTAAGTAACCTAGGTATACACTGAATACATATCGGTCAGAAATCGAGTTTGTACAGATTGGATACGTTCAAGGTGTAACTATCCACATAGAAAAGATATTCATACCTACCTACAACGACTGATGACTTACAGATCCTACTTATCCTATCAGATACTTACAGAGTCTGTATAGGATACATGTGATATGTTTAAAGGTATCTTCATCTAAAAATAATAGGTACGTTGAGATAGTTGTATGCACGATACCTGCACGGAGAATTATCTTGACTAATTATCCACGGATCCAACTTATCTGGTACCAACCCGATCTGGGTACATACACGTAATAATAATAATAATAATAATACTTGGATGACTTGTATAGCGCCGTTTTTGTGCAAAAACACCTCAAGGGCGCTGTACAAACTTATAATACATTTGTACAGTGGTCTATGTTATTACTTAACTATTTATGGAGAAAATATACAGTTCAATACTTACCTGATAGGTCACTTGATATTAACACTTAATTAACATTATCTAATGGTTTATTGGCGAAATTTAGATACAGGATTTAGGACTTAATTGAAAAATTGAATATAACTGGACTTTCTCTTAGGATTGGTATATTTAATTTAAGGATACGACAGCTTAAAAAGGTAAGTTTTTAATTTAGACCTGAATTCTGTTGGACTTGTTATGGATCTTAGTTCCGGAGGGAGTTTATTCCAAGCCTTCGGCCCAGATACTCCGAAAGCGCGATCACCAAACTTAGTATTTGGCTTGCGCATAGGTTCTATCAGTCTGCCTACAGCTGCTGATGTTGCTGATCTAAGCGTTGACTGCCTCAGACCAGTGTTTTCCGGGAAGCATAGTTCAGAGATGTAGGGTGGGGCCATTTCATTGATGGATTTAAACACCATCCAGCACAGTTTGTACTGGATTCTTTCAGGGCACTTGAGCCAGTGAAGGTTACGAAGGTGTTCTGAAATGTGCGAATATTTTGAAACCCCGGTTATGAGCCGTGCTGCTGCATTAAACACTGATTGAAGTTTGTCAATTTGATATTTTGGAAGGCTGGCATAAATGCCGTTGCAGTAATCGAGACGTGAGACTACGTAAGAGTTGATAAGTAGTTTTGTTGCTTCTGAAGGAAGGTTTCTTCGGACAGACTTGAGTTGTCTTAGGTGAAACCGGTGCTCACAGTCCTATTTATTTGACTTTTAAACGAAAAGTCTGAATCTAAATTGACACCGAGAAGTTTGACTGTTGTTTTTGGGATTATATCGCTGCCGGAAATAGTAATAGGTGAATTGTTTATGAAATGTTGAGGTTTGTTTGTGGCTACCCAAAGAAACTCAGTCTTAGATGGATTGAGCTTCAGCTTATTTGAAGACATCCAACGAGTTATTGCTTCTAGACATTCAGTTATACGGATTTTGAGACTATTGATATCATTTGGAGCGCAGTAAAAATAAACTTGCTGATCGTCAGCGTAGCAGTGAGACAAGAGATACCTGCTTAGAGACAAGATTACCTGCCCTGGTATTGCAGAGGTGTGCTGCGGAAATAGTTCCAGTTTTGACAAAGCTCTTCAAAATGTCCCTGAAGTGTGGCACTGTGCCCTCTGGTTGGAAAAAAGCGGTCATTCACCCTATTCCCAAGAAAGGTGACCGCTCCAACCCGGCCAACTACCGCCCCATAGCGATCACATCAGTTCTGTCCAAAGTGATGGAACGTGTGATCAACGACAAACTGCTCACATACCTCGAGAAGAACAAAATTATCAACGACCGTCAATACGGATTCCGGCGGAACCGCTCGTGCGGTGATCTTCTCGCGTATGTGACGCATGTTTGGGGGCGGTGCCTTGAACGTCACGGTGAGACCCAAACGGTCGCACTAGACATATCCAAGGCCTTTGACCGGGTCTGGCACCGAGGACTTGTCAACAAATTGCCTTCTTACGGACTTCCCGCATCCCTGTGTACGTGGATTGCTGACTTTTTAAGGGATAGGTCGATTCAGGCGGTTGCTGACGGTTTCACCTCTTCCTTACACTCCATAAATGCTGGCGTCCCACAGGGATCGGTTCTGTCTCCGACTTTGTTTTTGTTGCACATCAATGACCTTTTGACATGTGCACCAATTCATTGTTACGCGGATGACAGTACAGTTCATGATAGCTTTTTGTTTGACAAGCCCCCAAAGGGCACACAAACTCCAACGGCTCGGAGGGCTTTGAAGCAGAGAATGGACGGTTATCTCGAGAGTATTTCCTCCTGGGGTAAAAGTAATCTCGTCGAATTTAATGTTTCAAAGACCCAATCCTGTCTGATTACGTCTAAAAGGGATCCAAATGAGAATCTAGTCTCCTTCAACGGAAGCAATCTTCCGAACAGGCCTTCCATTGATATGCTTGGTGTAACTATAAGTGACCAGCTCAAGTACGGGGGCTCCATTGAAGCCAGAGTAAAGTTGGCCTCTCAGAAGCTGGGCGTACTGTACAGGGCCCGCAGATACTTTAATAGTACACAACTGCTGACCCTGTACAAATCGCAAGTGCGCCCTACTCTCGAATTTGGTAGCCATCTCTGGTCCGGAGCCCCTAAATACCTGAAAAAAACCCTTGACTCTGTGCAAAAACGGGCGGTCCGTTTGATAGATTCCCCAATCTTAACAAGCGGACTGCAATCTTTAGAGCACAGGCGTCAGGTTGGTATGCTGTCCTTGTTCTATCGGTATTACAATGGAAGATGCTCTGAGGAACTAGCGTCATTGATCCCTTCGGCACCGGTGCATAGTCGGGATACACGCCAAACGCGCGCCCAACATTTGTACACGGTTGACATTTGTCACATGAGAACGGGTCGCTTCTACGATTCGTTCTTAAGTTCAACAGCTCGGCTGTGGAACGAACTGCCGGCCTCTGTGTTTCCTCCCTCCTACAACATGGGACTCTTCAAGACCCATGTTCACTCCTTCCTCTCCAAAAAAAGACCCTCCACACAGCATCCCCAAAGATGACATAGGCCCTGAGGGAAATTATTTTCTTCAGGGCCTCCTGTGTGGAGTAAATATAAAAAAAAAAAAAAGAAAAAAAAAAAAAAAAGAGATCAAATGACTCGATTATTTTGGCGACATCATTTGTAAAAAGGATGAAGAGAAGTGGACCCAAAACGGATCCCTGGGGTACCCCTGAAGATAGTGTTGCGAAGTTGGACAATTTATTTCCAACCCTCACGGCTTGTAAGCGATTGGATAAATAGGATATCAGCCAATTTTTTATGTCGGAATTCAAACCAAATGTTTCCTCTAATCTCCTAATGAGGAATTCATGATCAATCGTGTCAAACGCTGCACTCATGTCTAGGAGTGAGATAAGTGATAACTTACCTGACTCTACGGCCAGAGTTATGTCTGATAGCATACGAAGTAGTCCGGTTTCAGTTGAGTGGAACTTTCTGTACGCAGATTGACGTTTTGCGAATAATTTATTTGAATTCAAGTGACTGGTTATTTGTGCGGCAGCAATTTTCTCCAGGATTTTTGAAATAAATGGTAAGTTTGAAACGGGCCGATAATTACCTAAGTTATCGGCGTCTAGTTTTGAATTTTTCAGGATTGGTGTAACTACAGCTGACTTGAGTGGTTCAGGAAAGTCACCCGTGCTAAGTGATTTATTAAAAACGTGAACTAGGAATGGAGCTAAAACAGTAGAACATTGTTTTAATAACCATGTCGGTATGGGATCAAGACTGCACTGTTTATTAGGCGAGCTTGAAATAATTTTTATTACTTCTTCCAGCGTTGTGGGTTTGAAGGAAGACAAAATTCCTTTAGAATTTAAAGTGAATATTGGCGGAGAGGCGTGAGATGCGGAAGCACGAATGGATTCAATTTTTTCCCGAAAAAAAATTGAGAAAGCTTCCGGGGTAATATCTATTTTCGTTGGAACAGTGACTTCGGAAATTACTGTCTTTATTGAGTTCCAAAGACGTCATAGGTGTCTTCAGGGATTTGACACCTACACGGAGAAGGTAGTACCTGCACGTACAAGGCCCCGCCAGAAAGAGAGCATCAGAATCCTACAGTATACACACCTGCAGACGTTTTGTCTTGTATCTCCCAGAATTATTTATTAATGACGATACGACTGCAGAAATACATAATGCATCGCGCAATGCGGAGGCGTAGGAAGATTGAGCCGCTCCATAATGCCTGTTCTTGTATTGCTCGGCTTTCGAAACTACTCGTGTGTATGAAGTACACTCAGCTTGATAAGAACCCGAACGCAAACCATTAAGAAATCAAACATTGCTTCAATTTTTGCATTAATAGTTAAGCTCACGAAATGTATTAAAATAATTTTTAAATTGTTTACAAAAATTACAATGGAGTTGCATCACGAATTATTATCAGTTTTAAAAAATACTTAAATGGTACCTATATGCCAGCTTAGGCACTTATATGATTCGTATCCACAAATATATATCAAAAACAACATTTTATAAATCTTAAAGGAAGTATGTACTTTTTTGGTAAAAACGACTGTTGCTAAGTAGGTAAACGATCAATAATTATTTTGCATGATGCGTGTTTAACTTTGTTAATCTTTTCTTAGTAATGAGCATAATATATTTTGTATAGCGCCCTTGAGTTGATTTTTTGCAAATACAACGAATTTTACCGTTAAAAAGATTATATTTATTTGATATTATTTATTGTATTTTCGTAAATTATAAAGTTCATTAAGATGCCAACTTTATAACATTCACGTTTATAACACTTATAAATCACAAAACTTTTTTAATATTACATCGTTTTCCTTTACTCGTTCATTTCCTAGCATATACCTACTAACTCCACGCGGTAAAATGGATAATATAATCATTCCACAGATATTTTATAGAGACGTATCATTGGTACCGATTCTTGAAATAATTTCTAAAACCTTGTAAACTGTTTACCACTCATTTCATATAAAATATACAGCATCTCTATTCGAATCCAGATGCCTTGGGGGTGTGCCTTTTCTTTTGTTCAGCCTTTAAGCGAGATGATTGTACTCCAGAAGTCATATTATATACATTTATGGCAACGAAAAAGCGAAGAAAAAACAAGATCGCTTTTAAACAAAAGGCGTGTAGCGTATAATATTACGTAATAGGCCAGTGAAGACACATAAAAAGGTATCCGTATAAATTTTCTTTAAATTTTAAAAAATTTCATCAAATACTAATAAATAAACAAATACTTAATATTTATTATTTTTTATTTTGGCTTTCACCCATTAGGGGTGATCTTGGCCATACACAATAAACATTTTTTTTATTAACAAATACAATAAATTACAGAATATAATTGATTACACATCATAAACATAACATCACGTAACATAAATAAATCAAACATAACATATACTTAACATAAACGGTACAGAGCTGGTAACAGTAGGTTGTCACAAAATTATAAAAATTGGAACCTGTGTACAGTATACGTGGGCGCTTTTCGTTATTTAACCAAAGATTTTTCTAAAATTAAACATGCTTTACAACAAACTAAACAAAAAGTTAGTAAGTATTGTTCTGTAAATACTTTCATAGTATCTCAAGTATTCATTTTGTACTCTTGTTATTATTTTTTTTATTTATATTACACGCCCATAGTGGCTTTTACATAAATGTGATATAATTATAATAATTTAGCACTAATATAACAAAAGCTAACATTAATATTTATTTATGAGGTATGTTATTATAGCCTTCTAGTAACTATATTCCGTGCAATTGAACACATCAACTACTTCTGAGAAAACATTGCCAACTGCATGTAATCTAGTTACAAGCGAGTATCTAAATGACTCAGTCCTGATAATTTTGTTGCAATTAAAAAGAATTTTAGATCGACTAGCTCTTGTATTATATTATATACAATTATTGAACTCCTTTGTATAACAGAACTCTCCACGATAGCTTGTATTGTACCTGTTTATATCATTCATACTCAGTTTATTATGTTATGTACTATGCATTTATTATTGTACTCCTGAACAATTTATCTATAACAATGTATTCATGTAAAAGCCTTCAAGACGTGAACAAAAAATAAAAAATAAAATTATGCAGGTACACTATAATAGATTCTTTATTGAGTACTGGTGTACTGTATTAAAGGACTACTAAGTGTGGCTGTAGGCGTTTGCACCAGATAAACTGGAAAGCTCGATGCTCGCTAATGCGATTGGGGGTCTTGTCAGCTTTCTGTCTTTGTTTATTCCTAGGCAGTGACGAAAATTTTCGAAAGTCTATAATCATTTTGTAATTAATATTTTATTGTGCCTTTTATTATGGTGCATTTGTGGTCGAGAACGTCTGGACGTAGGTTTTCAAGTAATGAACAGTTAAGGCGATGCCATACGTAGTAATGCAAAATCATGTGTTTTTGGTTTGAAAATTTGGTCGCCTAGAAATGTTTCAGATGCTTTAATTAAATACTGCGAGTAGAATACATGTTTGAAATAAACACCCGGTGCGACATATGACGCAGTGAAAAGTTCATGGACGTCTTCTGAAGTCATTATGTCATTAAGACAGCAGTCATAGGCCTTAGTCAAAGTCTTATATGTAAGTCAATACTTTAAGTCAGTGGATATGAGCCTTAGTCGTAAGTCAATAGAAATAAGTCTTAGATGTAAGTCACTAGTTATTATGAATCCTAGTCGTAAGCCAGCGATTATTTATTATTAATAATAATAATAATATTTGGATGATTTGCATAGCAATGTTTTTGTGCAAAATCACCTCAAGGGTTTTATTATTATTATTTAGTAAATGTACAGCGCCCTTGGGGTGATTTTTCACGAAAATGACGCTAAATAAATTAGCCAAATATTATCATTACTATTATAAAGTAAAGCAGTATGTGGTAATGGCGGCTAGAGGTTTAACAAGTAAGATGGTTGAACCTCTCTCTCTTCTCTCTTGAAGACACACACGAGGCTTTAAGGAAAACAATTTCTCTCAGGGCCTTTGTCATCTTTGGGGATTCTGAGTGGAGGGGGTTTTTAATGAAAGGAAGGAGAGGAAGTTCTGGGTTAAATATATGTGGGTCGGGTAGGAATTTAGGGATCAGTATGTCCAGAAGTGACGGATATTTGAATATATCCCTCCCAATGCGGCTCAAGGCAATGCTCGAGAGACCAGTTGGAGAGGTCAAAGAGTGACTTATAGCAGAGTAGTTGGTTATCTAATAAATGGTTCCCGAGGCGGCGGTACCCACACTTGCTTCCCAAATTAACTCGAGCTTTTAAAAAGAGCACTCGAGCTTTTTTTTTTTTTTCTTAGAAAAACTTAAGAAGAAAGCAAGGTTATGGTCTAAATCAGTTGACCATAAACTTATGCATTACTTTTTAATATTTCTATTTTTGAGACCGATAATTCGTGGTGGAATTCCATTATAATATATTATAATAAAACAAATAAAAAACTTTATTCCACTTAATTTTATTTTGACCGTAACCGGTTTCAGCTCGTCAAAGCCATCTTCAGACTGGTACACAAAATTCTTAGTCTACGGTTTATATACACAACATATGGGGGAGGGGGGAGAGGGGTAGTTTAAAGGGTTATAATCAATTTTATTTGTTACTAAGTCGTTTAAGATTGTGGTATTTCTAAATATTTGGTAATTCCAGTAAGCTAATTACCTTGGGTTTGTAGCTCATTTCAATATTTATTAGGGAAAAAACCTCACAGGTAATATGCATTATTAATGACCTAATTTCATTGTCAAATCATTATTTATGATGGGATTATATTTGCTTTTTGAAAAGATACATGTTTACATTTGAGAAATTATTATAGGAATTAAGAAAGTAGGGACTTAGCAACTGATACTAATAGCTTATTAATTACAAAGTTACTTATTGAAGGGGTACATGTTTACATTGAAGTAGGGATGGTCTAACCTAACTACATACATATTTTAATGTCGAAATTATTATGAAAATTACAATGGATACAAGAGCGGAGACTTGGCAAATGATTCTAATTGTTTATTCATTACAAAGTTAGGGTCTATTTTATTAATTAAGCGAGTAATTTCTAAAGATTCTAGTCTATCAAGCTTGTGGCCTTTATTGCAAGTATGGAGGACTTTAACATCTCTGTCTTTATCAAACGAGTGTTTGTTTTCTAGTAAATGTGATGCTACATTTGACAATTCGCCTTTATTATTTACCCAATTTGTAAAATGTTCTTTAAGGGCCCACTATTCGAATTTCATCCAATTTCCGACATACTTTCCTTAAAATTTTGAAGTTTTTAAGCTCTTAAAAAAATATATGTTATTCTTTAAGATAGTATCTATTTGTTCCAAAAGCCGAAACGGTAATTATTTGAAATTCCCTCGATAGAAATAAATCGCAAAGTATGCTCCGAAAAATATTATTAACACGTTTATTTCTGTTATTTTACAAGTTATATGTATGAAAAAAATCACAATGCTTCTTTTAATGCTACTCAATAGACCCCATAAGTAATTTTTGCTATTTTTGAAATACGCCGTGATTTATTAAACATTTTCACAACTGTCGCTTACGCCTATTGCTTTTAAATCATATTTATTATAGCGCGCTCGCTCCGACTTGCAGATTAAACTATCTTTCTTTGAGAAGTTCATTCGCCAACTCGAGGGCTTTGGGGGCAGACGTGTCGTTCATCGTTCTATGATCTACAGACGTGCGATTACGTGCAAATATTTGAATTTATAAAGATAATTTTTACGCGTGTAAAGTTTATGAGTTAATAAATATTGTTTTTTCAAAGATGGGAAATACACGAAAGATATCCCGTATTTCAAAGAAAAAATGTTATCTCATAAAATTATATCCTATCTAATAGGTGAGAAGAAAAAAATACAATTTTTGATTTATAAGCTTATATTTATTATAAACGATAATTTACTATAAAAATTAATAATTCATATTTTTATTTATGTATTGTGTAGTAAAAAGTTATTATTTTTTTTTCAGAATAGGTACTTTGGGAAATAAAACTAATTCCAATGCATTAGAAATTACGGGGTAAATTTTTATTAATTTAATTTTCTTGTTGTCTTGTCTCTTTTCTTGTTCCTATACGATCGTGATTTATTTGCGAATTAACTTTCTACGTACACAAATACACACGTCACTTTACATCTGCTCCTTAGAGTAATATTACTCTAAGATCTGCTCTAATGATTCACAATGCAACGATGTCCGAAATATAATATAATATGTAATAATAATATGGGCCACCTGTTTCAAATAACAATACTCGAACTTGGAATCCAGAAAAATAATGAACGGGCCAGCGAAAAAAGCTATCGAAAGTTCTGAAACTGTGGGGAATATAATTAAATAAAATAAAATACTTTTTTGTTTTAAAACCACGATATTTATTAATTTAAGAACCGACCGGTTTCGCTTTACTTAAGCATCATCAGGGTACAAATTAATACTAAACAAAAAGTACATAATGTGTGCATATATATAACAAAATATAGAGGGAGACAACATGATACAAATATAAGCAACACAAAGACGGTCATAAAATACATTAACATAAGTGCACAAGTAATGGAAAAACCGCTAGATAATTATGTAGACTAATGGGTTATACGAATAAATCGGGAGAAACAAAACATCAACTGGCAAGGTGGTAAGGAGGTAAGGAGAACTGGGAATTTTTTATGGGTTTATTGGAAACAGACTTAATATTGGACTACTTGATATGTCTAATTGATTATTAAGTATCTGACTTTTGGTTTTTACAGCTTTTTTAATTTCTAGTGCCTCTAAATTGTTTAGTCTGTTACCATGCCCGTTTTTATGTAAGATGTTAGCACCGGTTCTATGACAGAATGTATGATCTTTATCGATCAAATGATTTGCAAATTCGGAAAAACCGTTATTATTGAGGTTTTATTGATGTTTTGTTTTTCCCGATTTATTCGTATAACCCATTAGTCTACATAATTATCTAGCGGTTTTCCATTACTTGTACACTTATGTTAATGTATTTTATGACCGTCTTTGTGTTGCTTATATTTGTATCATGTTGTCTCCCTCTATAATATATTTGTATCATGTTGTCTCCCTCTATAATATATTTGTATCATGTTGTCTCCCTCTATATTTTGTTATATATATGCACACATTATGTACTTCTTGTTTAGTATTAATTTGTACCCTGATGATGCTTAAGTAAAGCGAAACCGGTCGGTTCTTAAATTAATAAATATCGTGGTTTTAAAACAAAAAAGTATTTTATTTTATTAAATATGTCAAACCACAAAGTGATTGCTTTCTACAATAATATAATTTAGTTCAGTGATGTTATTTTTTATGTCGGAAGGAGGCCCTGAAGAAAATAATTTCTCTCAGAGCCTGTGTCATCTTTGAGAATGCTGTATAGAGGGTCTTTTTTGAGGAGGAGGGAGTGAACCTGTCCTGAATGTCAACTGTACAATTTCTTCCCAGAATTAACTTTATTGTACGTTTTTTGACTAACCGTACCTTGGTGTTCTATTTTCAATAAACTCTTTAATTATGTTTCAGATGTGAAATCTATACTCTGCTACAGAATGTTTTGCCCAAGTCTTGTAAAGATGCAAAGGCACGGACGTAACAATAAAATCATTTGAGCCCTTTACTGTTATTTAAAAGGTCACTTGAAGTGCAGTTATAATCAATGATTTTATTTTTTTTCTAGCTTCCACGAATAATTTGAAAAGGCATTATCTAAGGATTATACTCTTAAGGAGAATATAGAAAATGTAGAAAGGTGAAACGGATTTAAGATTTTCGATGAAATTATTGTGTTGTGAAATATTTATTTTGTTATTTATTACTTTATTTTTTTTTACAGTTTTACCGTACGCGGCCTTGTTGTAGAGTGGTATATCTAACTGTCATGGAAAGTTTTTTTCTGAGCTTTAAGAGAAAGGTTTCTTAAAGATACTGGAGTTATTCTAGGGCTATGTTAGATTTTTAACATCGATCACCGTAATGCTTGCCTTCCTGAATAAATCTAATTTTATTTAATCATTTACGGCCAAGATGTTTTTGACAATGGTGTGTTTTTATCTTTCTGTATTCCAATCATTTAGCTTGGCTTCTAGGGTTGTGCCCCAGTATTGCTTTTTGGAGACTGTAAACGGATCTCTCGGCATTTAATGAAACTGCAGCAGAACAAAGGCTGTTGCTATATTGACGTTCATGGTATGTTTTGCTCAGATTGACGATAAGGTTTCCAGATCCGCATTTCGCTCGAAGCATGTTTAGGGCAATAAGTTCATAGTTTAGGGTTCTTTCACCGTATTTATGGGAACATTTCAGAACCACCAATCTTTCATTTTGAGTGAATCTTGTGTTTGTGATTAAATTATATTTGACAATTTAAACAAATAATATTTAGAGAAGTTAAAAATAAAATTGAAAGTTCACTGAAAGCTTAAACTATTAAAAGTAGTAATTTCATAAAAATGTAAATAAATAGAGCCCCTTTCACATTTTAGAATGTAATTTTATGTTGCTTACATGTTTTATTACTCTTTATAATTATTGAATTGTTTAAATGAATAAATAAATAATTACAAAAAAGTCTTCTGATTTGTAAGTCCTCAGGAAGCACTAAGGATCTTTCTATCTATCTTTATAATATAATAAATTTGATGAGCATAAAAATGTAAACGTGTATATAATTTATATAAATGTACAAAAGTAGATATTACACTTGTATAAATATTATATTGCGCATATTATACAAGATGTCGGGGGTAAAGTGCACAAACTTCGGGAGGTGATTCTAATTGATAGTACAAGTAAAAAAGAAAAAAAAACTTTTTTTGGAATTCCAACGTTTTAAGATAGTTTTCGAGTAAAAAAGTTTAAAACCTTATTGATGTAAAAATATATTTATTGATTTTATAAAAGTTATAAATTACTTTTATAAAAGTGAGAATAGTATTTTAGTAAAGTAAAGTAATTTTTATACCTATACAAATAACTTTCGTAAATGTTTTTTGTAAAATTAAAAAAAAAAATTTAATTAAATCCGTAATAAAACCCATATTTTGAGAACCATCTTCATATCGACTTCGTTCTCATTTGGTCGGTGAATTATTACTCTAAGGTCGGTGCTAACTAAAAATGGTTCTGTTTTTCTAAAATTGCAATAGATGTCGGTAATTTAATTTCATAATCCCCAAAATTATTCCTAATACGAATTCAGACACCTCTGTCGGATTCTTTTAACACTAAATTTTGTAGGTGTTGCCCAAATCTAAATTCTTTACGCGGAAAGCGGGCCCTTAATACGGGTTTTGAAAGATCTCCCTGTTTGACCAACGTAATATGCAGGGCAGTTAGCGCAGTTCACTTGGTAAACGCCCGAGTTCTCGAGTTTTTCTCTTTTATCTTTGTTGTTAATTAAAATTCTACCTAGAGAGTTTACATTATAAAAAGCTGTTTTGCATTTATCATTATTGGTTAATCTAGATATTTTTGTTGATTATCAGTATTTTATTCACTCATTCACAGACTTTTACACGTGCCTTTGAATTATATAAATTATAATAATGAATTAAATATTATTAAAACTATCGCCAATAACAACGGATACAAAAGCGAAACTATTGATAGGCTAATAGAGAAAAAGGATAAAAAACTTACATTAACAATCATTTCACAAGGCCTTGAAAATAAAAATGAAAAAGATAGTATTAAACAATGGGTTAAAATCCCGTATATTGGTGAAATATCAACAAAAATATCTAGATTAACCAATAATGATAAATGCAAAACAGCTTTTTATAATGTAAACTCTCTAGGTAGAATTTTAATTAACAACAAAGATAAAAGAGAAAAACTCGAGAACTCGGGCGTTTACCAAGTGAACTGCGCTAACTGCCCTGCATATTACGTTGGTCAAACAGGGAGATCTTTCAAAACCCGTATTAAAGAACATTTTACAAATTGGGTAAATAATAAAGGCGAATTGTCAAATGTAGCATCACATTTACTAGAAAACAAACACTCGTTTGATAAAGACAGAGATGTTAAAGTCCTCCATACTTGCAATAAAGGCCACAAGCTTGATAGACTAGAATCTTTAGAAATTACTCGCTTAATTAATAAAATAGACCCTAACTTTGTAATGAATAAACAATTAGAATCATTTGCCAAGTCTCCGCTCTTGTATCCATTGTAATTTTCATAATAATTTCGACATTAAAATATGTATGTAGATAGGTTAGACCATCCCTACTTCAATGTAAACATGTACCCCTTCAATAAGTAACTTTGTAATTAATAAGCTATTAGTATCAGTTGCTAAGTCCCTACTTTCTTAATTCCTATAATAATTTCTCAAATGTAAACATGTATCTTTTCAAAAAGCAAATATAATCCCATCATAAATAATGATTTGACAATGAAATTAGGTCATTAATAATGCATATTACCTGTGAGGTTTTTTCCCTAATAAATATTGAAATGAGCTACAAACCCAAGGTAATTAGCTTACTGGAATTACCAAATATTTAGAAATACCACAATCTTAAACGACTTAGTAACAAATAAAATTGATTATAACCCTTTAAACTACCCCTCTCCCCCCTCCCCCATATGTTGTGTATATAAACCGTAGACTAAGAATTTTGTGTACCAGTCTGAAGATGGCTTTGACGAGCTGAAACCGGTTACGGTCAAAATAAAATTAAGTGGAATAAAGTTTTTTATTTGTTTTATTATAATATATTATGCATTACTATAGTGGTGTTAAAATATATATTTTAAATTTTTATTTTTTATCTTCCTCTAACAAAAAGGATAAAATTTTCAAGAAAAAGGTTAATCTTACATATCTTAAAACCTTGTTTTTTTCTGAAAAAACATATTACCTCCAAGTTGTGAAAAAACAAATTATGAACAAGGGTGTATCAATGAATCAATTGATTCAGAGACAGACATCCAGAAAAGGATTGAGACAACTGCTTAAATCGAATCCAGGGAAATATTTGGCGAATCGCTCAGCAAACCGAAAACTGAAGCTCAGATAAACTCATAGTCAATGTAATAGTGGAAGTAAGAAGAAGAAGAGAAAGGCAACAGATGGACCGGACTGACCGAGTCTCTCAAGCGTCCGGAACATCTGTTTCCAAAACTAAACGTGGCGCAGAACCGTGAGGAGTGCTGGTTCATCAGGGCTGTTGGAGCAGAGGTCACGATCCTCGGCAACGACTCAAGAAGAACTAACGTTAGGATAATAGGTTTCTAAATCACTTGGCACTTTTACTGACATCGGGTCTTACGTGACATCTCCCCATCTTTTCACAGAAAGACCACGTAATAATATTACTTTGTGACGGAGAAAAAGCTTCCTTAATTTTGAAAGAAGCGCTTTCAACAAAAAGACTACACACTTACACAGATTCTAGAATGTTTATGTATTTTTTCAAATAAAATATTAACGACGAATAATAAACATTATTAAAGCTTTGAAATAAACACGTATCCTAATCAACAGTTGTAAAAATCTCGTTTTTGTCGTAAAAGTGTTCGAATTAAATGCAACAAAATCCTACCTAACCACCATTTACGCACTTAGGTGCGCGCTATGATAATAATTTCTATTCGGATTTTTTTTTAAATCATTAATTACGAAGTTATTGCTTGTTAAAAATCAGATTTATTTTCTAAACGCTGTAATACTATGTGGCCTTTAAACATTTTTTTCACTTCTGCCGAGTATTAAGTTTTTGGCGATATGTAGGTACATTTTGATTTTCAGATGTTCGTAATGGTATAATCAATATGGATAATTAAATTCAAATTTTTAAATTATTAATTTCAGAGTTATGCCTTGTTAAAAAACAGCTTTCATTTCAAAACGAGCCTACTAACAATATTTAAGCATTTGAAAAATTTTCTCACTTATGACGAATATTAGGTTTTTGGCGTTAGGTACATTTTGATTTACAGGTACTTTCACAGAAATAGAGTATTTCACTACTTTTGTGGATGATCTTCACAAGTCTGAAATAAAAAAAAAATAAAAAAACACCAATAAATAGTTTTCAAAAGGGAGCAAGGGATACCATCTATAAAACACATTACTAGGCCTCGAGCAGTAAAGGAATTAAGAAACTAAAATAATTTATTTTCAGCAAAACATATCGTTAACTTAAACGACGTTTAAGTCTACGAGGATATAAAAAAATCATAGTAAATGTGGCCATAAAGAGAGATGAGAAAGTACAAAGGTTGGAAGAGAAGTGCAAAGAATCCCCGGAGCTTTCCCGCCATTCCGGATGTCCGGTTCAGGGCGAAGTTGACCGCGATTGGCCGCTATTCAATTTCAAAGGATCAGCCCGGAAGTGGAGTATTGGCCCTTAAAAGGTTTGCTCGGTGAATCAATTAACAGTCAAGTTTTTAACCCAAAACAAGGGTCAAACCTGCGTTCGCCTTTTTAGGAAGGGTTAATTTTTGGGAATAAACAGGGCCCGAATTAAGCAGTTGATTAAACGGGACTTATAATTAAAATCAATACTACTATTTTATCAGAGATCGAAGTAGTTTTCTTTAAAAAAATGCCATAAATGGGAACTGAGATAAAATAGGATAATGTAGTGCCTGTAGTATAACCATGTATTTATTTTTAATTATTATAGATACTAAAAATAATTCAATAATTAGCCGTAGTTTAAGGGGAACAGAGACGTTTTCGATACCTAAGAGATAAGAAGTGTGTGCCAAGACCGACTTGATTGGCGGCCCGTCATATCCGCCTATCCCTGCGGAAACGGCGTGATGGTTAATCAGTTATGTTTAAAGTGATGCTAACTGAAAAAGAGTCGACTATACTGACCAACAATAAAACAGAAATGAATGTGAAATACACTCAATAAAGATTGTTGTGTTTGTTGTATATTTTTTCACACTGCTAAAACTTCGCTGCGAATTGCAAAAAAAGGGAGTCAAATATATTGTTTTGG
Organism: Hesperophylax magnus; assembly: GCA_026573805.1. Lineage (NCBI taxonomy): Eukaryota > Metazoa > Arthropoda > Insecta > Trichoptera > Limnephilidae > Hesperophylax > Hesperophylax magnus. The sequence goes on from JAIUSX010000014.1 coordinate 18,735,340, forward strand.
TTGTTAAGTTCTTTTCCCACTAGCGTTAGCTTATTGTACACTTAATTATAGCATATTGGTTTTATTTTTTAATGTTTTTCTAATGATTTCTAAATACATCAAGGTTAATGGAGCAGATTAAGGTGAATAGAGTTGCCAGAGGGATGAACGGAGATGCCTTATGGATCAATAGATATAAGCAGCGGAGGAATAGACACAATGATTACACTATAAGTATATATATAAATGTATTTAAATAGCGATGATCGTTTGGTAAATTTCTGAAATCCTCTTCCAAAACATCCAATTATATATTGATAAAATGCAAAGTGTCTATAAGCCAAATCCTCGAGGCAAGAAGTATAAAAACATAATTAAGAAATTCTACAGCAAGGAATTGACGATATTAAAGAAATTCCAAGTTAAATTCCAATTTACTCACATTTTGTCTCACCCCTTTCTGGTCTCTAATCACCCCCCTCTCGTCAACCAGAGACCAAATTATTTATTTATCTTAATGCCATTCAGAAAACATATATTTTTTGCAGAATCAGGAGATGCATATCATGCAGAAAGATATCAGAAATAATTATTACCTAACCACTATGTAAAAGTCTCAAACCCGTCTCTGTTCACCCAAACCACTATTGAATACTCGCTAAGTTCAAAACTACAACGTTTTAAATAGATATTTCTATCTCCGTGGTAAATCGGAAATTTCATTGGATAATGCAGTGTTCTTGTTCAATCGATCCATTCAGCCTTTTACATCTTATTACACGATTTGGATCGCATTGCAATGTCAATCATTGGGGATCAAAACGTCCGCAGAGGAACAAGGGGTAACACAACAAATTAACTCTACAAACCAAATGGATGTACGGAGATCTGTCGTCCTTAAATGGATGAATGTTTACGAATAAATCAAGTATTCGATTATCAACTCATTATACTAATTATTTCCTAAGTTTATTTATTTGCTTGCTCTGGGCTCTGCCTGTGACAAATAGTATATAAATAGTAATAGTATTTTTTTTAAATAAAACTCATTTTCTGATTGGTACACTTACGTATTCGATTGCATTAAGCAGTATTAAAAAAAAAAACAGATGGCTTTTACGGAGGTTGTTGGCAAATGAATGTCAAAATATACAATAATCATTAGGATAAGTAATGTATAGTACACATTAATAAAAATGGAATGATCGATGGAACGTACATAAATACCACCTTTTTCATGTTCATTTCAAGGGACAAGACTTTATACAATAATAACTATGTATGATCAATGACGACAAACCTACGGAATTATATAGAGTACAAAAAAATCAGTGGCGTACATTCATAACCTTTAAAAAATGTGTCATTTTCTGCAAAAAAACAAGAAAATTAACGTAATACCGTCAAGGGTTTTTTTTCTATCCAATCTGAAAAATCGCGACAATCGGATAAAATGTGACTTGAAGAAACATGTAATGCTTAGCTTTAGATGTCTAAACAGCTGTGAAAATTCTGAAGGTTCTACCCGCTACGTTTAAGGCTATACCTTCGTACTAAGTAGAACGTTTTACGTGGGTGTTCGTAGTTCGTTGATGGTTTTTCGTTCCGTTCCGCACCATCTGTTTTCACACAGCCTGCAATCGTCCTTACTTACCAAAGTTTTTACACTGTATCAGGAGTTTGTGTCAACCGGTATATTAATGGCGGGCCACAAATAACAACTGGGATTGGGGTCGGAACCCGAACAGAAGCAGTCGTTGCGAAGTACAAAATGTTTGGGAACTCAATTTTGTTTTAACAAAGTTTATTTTAAAGATTAAAAGTCTTACTAATAAACCCGTTTTAAATTTTACACCACTGATAAACAACCGTTAATGTAAGAACCTGTCTTACAAACGTTACACAGACTACACTGATGTTTAACAGCTGTGTAGAGGATATGAAAATTTACAAGTTGTTTACACAGCAGAAAGGCTTTTTTATCTGTGTTTTAGTGTTAACAGCTCTCAAGGCTCTCAGTCAGCCTCAAAATATTTTTGGATCGATATATTTTTGTGCAGGTTATTAAGAGTTGTTGACATTTTTTTTTTCATAAAAATGGCCGAATTTTTTGACATTATATAAATAAGTTAATGATATAATGACGTTGATATTACGCCCTTGTGGGCAAAACATCTACGAAATCTGAATTTATTCATCTCCGTGAAGCGTATTTAAAAAAAAGTATATACATATAGATTTATGAAGACGTACGTCATCAAAACTTTCATCTTCTCTCAATCACGACGACAGCATATAAAGGCGTATACGCCGCGCCGCCGATTGTGGCGTTGCCAGGTTACAAATTTCAAAAATTGTGTTTTAACTACACAGTTACTAAAATGCGTTTATAAGTATGATTTCAAAACAAAACTTGTATAGTATTTATTCAATGTGCATCTAAAACACTGTTTAACAGTTGAGTAGTATTTACTTATTGGTAAGGATGTAAGTGTTTTGGTAAAAGTACAACATTACAGCGAGGTGATTTTGCACAAAACGGAGCTATGCAAATCATCCAAATATTATTATTAAACTTAAGCAATAGACAGCTTACTCTAAGGTCAGCAGATCTTAGTAATGATTCAGATGTTAGTAATCGTCAAATCTAACTTTCTAGGTCAAATCGAGCCGTTTACTGTGATCGTTCTTTTAGTGTAACAGGCCCGCTCATCTGGAATAGACTTCCCTCGGCTCTTACTAATCTCCAGAATTTGGCTGAATTTAAACGGGATTTAAAAACAAAATTATTTAAAAAATCTTACCTTTCATTAATCTTAACTTCTTTTCAATATTTTATAATAAGCCATATCCTAAACCTTCCGGTAATTGTTTGGTTTCGGTTGTCTCCTTATTGTACCTTTTAAAAATGTCTGCTCAGAAAATTCTTATTTCTGAGCACAAACTGCCTCCTGTTTTATATTATGTTTTAGTTTTAATATTCTTGTTTTGTCCTGTCCTGCTTTTACTGTTATTCTAAGTTTTGTTATCACTTTGTATAAACAGTGTATTTAGTGCTATAATATTAGATCTGTATTGGGTAAGGCACACTTAGGAATAATTTTAAGAACCACTAATACTGAATTACAATTTTTAAGTTTGTTGTAGTTAAGCGCACTTGAAGTGAAATGACACTAAACTGCGCTACATAAATGCCATGTTATTATTATTATTGAGTCACTAACTAACTAACCATCACGCCAATTCTTTGCAGGGGTGGGGAGATACAATTTCGTCTTGCGGCACACTTCTTGTTTCATTCAATTCTTTTACATCTCATGCGTCCCACTTCTTGTTTCATTCAAATTCTTTTACATCTCGTGCGTCACACTTATTGTTTCATTCAAATTCTTTTACATCTCGTGCGTCACACTTATTGTTTCATTCAAATTCTTTTACATCTAGTGCGTCATATTCTGATGTTAATCACTTGACAAGACTCGGCCAAAGTATTTGCTTTATTTTAACTTTTAGTAAAATAAAAATGTTTTGTCACGACGCGATGTCCGAACACATGTTCATACGTAGCACAACATTTTTGGATTTCGTCATGTGCTCCGATATTATTATGAATTTACTAACACTTATCAGAAAGCGGCTTGCAGTCCCATTTTTAACAGGATTACCATTAATTTGAGGAGATTTTTAATAAATCAGCATTACTCATTTTACTTCATGCATGTCTTACGAGGGTGTTCACGAGAATAGTCTACATTGCAGTCTTGAAAGAAGTTGTAAACTCTAAAAGACATATCGATCTACCTCGAAAATATAAAACGATGGTCACCTACATCATGTATCATCGCCACATTTAGTTATAGGCTATGAATTGTGAAATTTTGTATAGATACGTCCATAGGTATCTTACCGGAGCGATCAATGCTTATTAAACCCTATTTCTCGTTGGCAGAGAGTTTAAGAGAAGTTTTTCCATTTATTTCCGTGAAATCCTCGTGCAGCAGCTCAATAACAGCTCAGAAGTCTGCGCGGGACTCGAGATGAATTTAGAATTCTGGCCGAACAAATGTTTGGTCAGGCGGGAATACTCCGGACATTGACAGAGCACCGGAACAGCGCCGGGAATCGAACCCGTAACCCGAGATGTGCAGACAGGTACACTACCACTCCTTAACCGTGATAGATGAAAATTAAACTTCAGACGTTGCGATTTGCGATGCAGTTCGCAATTCACATTTTCATGGCGCCATTATTGTTATAGTAAATACTACTTCTGTCGCATTATTTTATAGATGCGGTAACTGCTCTTTTCCTTGATCTGGTCACTATACCGCTTGGGTATGAAACGTGAGGAGCCAGATATTATATTTATGTTCCTACTTTATTTCTCTAATATAAATCCGAGTGAGGAGTGTGTAGTGATTACGTCAATAAAGGGCATTAAGGGTTTTTCTGATCACAACATACACTTTTTTCTTTGGTTTGCATAATAATAAAGGTTGACGTAGCCTAAGCCTTATTTCCAGAACTGTTGAAAGATATATTATGCTAAAGAAAGCGTAATTCTATAACCGATGAAAAAATCCAATGCATTCTTCGTCACTATTGATTAAACGTGGAGTATACAAAGTATTTCATTTTCATACAATTAAAATGATGCCATAAAGTAATTTTATAATATTGAAAAAAAAAGTTTGGTCGGTAAGACGGAAAAAATCTCACGATCGCGAATTCAGGATATTTTAATTCATCTTTGACATGAGATTATTTTCATCCCATCACTACCATTTCACAGAGATCAAACCTAGGCACGTTTTAGAAGAAGTAAGGTAAGATGTGTCTGAATTCCCAACCAAAATAATAATAACGCAGACAACGTAAATTGTAACATAAGATTTTATTTTATTTTAACTATTTTAATTCCGAGCTAAAGGCGTTAATTCGAATCAGAGCTACTCTTATCCCGATGAACAGGGACAGAGGCAGCAATCCGTCTCTGTCAGTCAGATCAAAGATTCAATTCATTACACTCGATACCATTGAGGGGCTGTCGCTCAGACTGGCTCAAAGCCCATATATTTTTATTAGCGAAATATTTTAAAGCGACTCTAAAGGGACTGTATACTAGGCAGGAATCCACTACCACTACTCCAACTTATCCGCCGATCGTTTTGGATAAGAAGTTTTTTTCGTTCGCATTCGAAGGACTTAGCATACAATGAGCCCATCAATTTATTAAAAAATGTATTGAGAAGATAAGTTCAAGAAGGCTGCGATTCGAACTGAATAAAATTATGTTTTTAACACAACGATTGAAATGCGTCCGGCTCAAAAAAGATAGATCTGAAAGGAATTTAGAGAGGCATTCTATACGAACAAATATTTTATCGGTGTAAGAAATATAATACAACACCACCCATCCCAAACTGACTAAATAATTATAAACATATTTATGGTAATATTAATAAAATTTCTGAATGTATCGGGTCTTACACTTTCAGATCAAAACTGAAGAGTAAGCAAGCTATTGACACTAACAAATAGTTTTATAGACATCATGATATGGCATACATGAAGGGAGTGGGGAGGGGAACGATATGAGGAAGAGGAAGATTGGTAAGAACCTGGCTATTCAGGTCTGGTCACTAAACATGGCTGTTGTCATTTCAAGCAATGCTTCGATTCTGAATGGTGGCCTTTCATCACGGCACAATTTAAAAAAGAATGTACATTTTGCCATTCATCTAATTTATCTTGATATGGTCAAAATATTAATGAACCCGTCCTCTTTCAGGAGATGGTTAGGCCGGCCTTCAATGTTTCGGATCCAGGACTGCAGGCTAAGGATTCCATCGTCTTTATTTATCAAGGGAAGTACAAATCGTATAATTTGGCGATAAATAATCGGCGCGTCCATTAAAACGCACATTTTAAATTATTATTGTAATGTTATGTCGTAAATCCTTAACAAACCCCGACGGCTCTCAAAGGGACCGCTCGATGGTTTGAAATATAGATTTTATACTCGGATGGGATGCAGTCAAAACACAATCGAAAGTTTATTTCTGTAGATAAGTATGTATACTTACAAATATGACATGTTACGTGTAATATCAAGTATAATAACAAACAAAAAAATCACACTGAAAACATTTAGATTTAAATGGATACATACAAACAACGGTAAAAATTTCCTTCGAAAAATATTTAAAATTGTTTTATTTTAGTTTTAACGGGAATCTACGTACTTTACAAATGTGCTTTTTCTTTACCGGCTGACCAAAAATTTTAGCGTAATGCGCTCTATTGTGATAACTTTTTTGCTATACAATTTTTGTCTCTATAAATTTGAAAAAAATGGTTTAACAGAATGTTATTTTAAAAAAATTAAGAATTTATTTAAAAAAATTAAAATTAAATATTGTGAAAAAAAATGCAAAATATCTATTACCTGTCTAATGATAAATAAAGAACCCAATTTTGGAACCATTTTAAGTGAAAATTAAATGATGTACTAATTGCATGTATAAATGAATATTTAAATGTACGGATTGAAGAAAAATAAGCAATCATTACAATTTCTAACTCAAATTCTATTAAACAATTATTTCAATAACGATTTTTAAAATATATATAATATTCATGCATTTCATCACCCCCTCGATCCTTTGGCCTTTTTGGAATACTAATGTACAAAAATTAGCAATCTAATTGAAATAACGGGTTTGCAGTGTAAAGAACATTCCAGAAAAATTAACATTTTTAACACAAAAACACGACCCATGTCGGCTCTTTAGGATATGCAAATATGATAGAGCACCTTGCAGTTCAGTCCTGACAGATTGATTTTCATCACATCCATGCACCTTTTGACTGACGACGATTGAATGTTAATTGCATAGGAAAATCATAAGAAATACTCCATAAAATTGCATTCACACGAATGCATTCTCTAATGTCATCATTAAGTAAAGAGCTGAAGGAATTTTTGCTTCTGTACGGACTACTAAGCATTACAACAATAGATATTACTTTTCAATACGATTTAAAATATATTGCTTACATAATATACGTTCATTCTTAGATTAATTTATGTATTTATTAACGCCCTATTGAGCTGTTACGGAACGATTACAAATTAAATTAAAACAGTTTAACCCAAATAAAAACATTTTAAAAATAAAGCATGAAATAAACACACTTGTTAAGGTATTAACACATTAACTTTAAAGAACCCTTGAAATTGTGAATACGTATTGATAATATCTTTTAATATCCAGGCTTAAGTAAATATCCGCAAAAATTATGACTACTTGTTATTTACTTTAACTAAAAAGTGCTGAATTTTTTTAATATGTCAAAATTTAAATGTAAAATATCAGCGACATCTATCAGCAAAGTTCATGTGTTCTCTCCATAACAGAATTGAAAATTAAGTCATTGTTGTAAAATAATATATTCCATCTAGTATGCTTCGGAGGTAGGTACATGTAAAGATATCAAATTTATAGCTTCAGGGCAGTCACATCTTGAATTAACAATTTTACACAGTAAAAGAAGATTAAATAGATTTTTAAATGCTTACATGATATATGAAAAGTACATATTTCAAATATAACGTATGCATACATAATAATGATAATAATAACATTTGTACAGTGCAGTTTTGTATTAATTCACTTCAAGTGCAAATGAACTAATTCCACAATATGATGTGGGAGCTTAAAAACAAGGCTGACAAGCAAACAAAATAGCGTGATTCCAAAGCATTAAAATAATCAATAACTAACCAAAAAAATTAAAAGAAGGGAGAAATCTCAGTACCAACCTTTCGTAAAATATAGTATAGGTACATGACTAAAGATACACGATTTTTTTAAGACTTTGAAAAATGAGTTGTATGGGTATTTAACTTCTTTTAAAAATGTTTAAAACATTCCTCCCTACTGAAGCAATACTTTTTACTTAATAATAATGTTTCTTGAAGCAGGCAGAGTGGATTTAACTTTTCATATACAAAGGTTTCTCTTTTAATAAAATCGTGCTAACGTTACTTCTCGTAGTTCAGAAGTAAAAATAAGACAAAAAGACTTCACACGTTCCGGAAAACTTATTTTTTGATGGGCCCATTTTTGTCGCACATAAAAAGGCCTGGCCCCGCGATCGCAAGATCGTTTTTAAGGCCCCTGCTTATAAAACGAAAAATGGCCGCCACCACTCTCCTCTCTCCCCATACCAGAATACCCCTCCCCGAAATAAAGCCTGCTGCCGTGTTATGTCACGTGATTAATGGCGGGGACCAATCGTAAGGACAGGGAGTAGTTGTGATACGCGGACTGATCACAGGGAGCTAGAATCACTGCCAGGCAAGTAAGTACCATTAAACTACAAAATACATTTTATCGGATTAACGTCGTTATGTATATAAAATGGGAATTTTTTAAAGTGAAACTAAATACATTTTATTAAAAGTTTTTTTAAAATCATTTATTCGACGGCCTTCGTGATCGAGGGCTGTCGACTAGCAAGCCGAAGGTCACGGGTTCAAAACCCGACGTGCGCAAGAAATTTTTATTTGATACAAATGTGTTATATCACAATTTATTAATTAAAAATAATATATAGTATTCATGTGTCACTTTCTAGAGTGGAAGATACTCTCAGTATCGCCCTAGTGTAAGACCACCATTCAGAATTGAAACGTTGCTTGAGATGGCTTTAGCCGTGTTTCATGACCAAATCTGAATAACCAGGTACTCCCTCACCTTCCTCTTCCCCTCCCCGCTACTTTCAGCCTCACAACATGCCCCGATCGGGGATGTCATAGTCCCCCTAGCTCCAGACGGTTGGGAACAGTTGGGACTCTTGCGCAGTATTCACATGAAAAAACAATTTTCACCTTGAATATAACATTTCATGTACATAATTTTCCACTGTTAAGTGATATAATAGGCAAAATTATATAAATCTTAACAACTACCTCAAGATTCACAATATTTACTATGAATAAAAAGAGAAAAAGATTATTTTTTAAATATGCTTAGGCGGCAAAGAGGAACTTTCAAATAAATGATTTTTCAAACAAATACTCTTATATCTTCATACGAAAGAGACTCTCCGACTACACAATATGTAAGTTTAAATACGAGTATACCGCCTAATTTGCATAAAACATAATACGAATTAATATCATCGGTTATGTTACGTGCTGTGTGGTAAGCAAGTAATAGAGATATGCAAAAAAAAAAATTATATGCAAGACCGCGAGGCTTCTAGCCCCTCGTCGTCTGATCGGGTTGGCGAAATAAAGTGGAAATTCGTACGGGTCTCGTGGACCCCAGCAGAGAATCTACAAATCACACACAATAGTTGTGTTGTTTAAAATATAACAGCGGGGAGCTAATGGCCAATGCACAGCCGGGCGTGGCGTAGAAACAATACGACAAATCTTTTATCAACTTCAGTCAACTCTAACAATAGTGATTGACAACCCTTTTCTGTGCATATGTAATGTAGGTACCTACGCAAATATGGTTGTATAAGTAAATAATAATGTTTTTAGAGTACCTATGCCAACTTATGTTAACTCCAATATTTCACTTTATTCTTTTGACAAAAGTCCGGTCCCTTTTTGGAAGATATCTATGGTTGTGATTGACAGGAACGGCTCTGAGGCAAAACCGGTAGACGCCTTGGTTGGTGATAACTGTAATCAATAACATTTGGATGATTGGTATTTTTGCGTACCGCCGTTTGTATAAGAAAAATTTCAAAGGCGATGTGTCAGGACAGTTAGGTCCTAGATATTAGCAGCGCCTTCGTTGACTCTCCATTTGCGCCCGCATAGGGCCAGCCCTGATGATTGAGTGTTTGACAAAAGTTCCTGGATCCACAGCGTGACTCAAACTCTTGCCAATAAAGTAAGGCATTGGAAACATAGTTGAATCGGTGTTTCTTCATCCTCTTTAGATTTCCTGCTGCTATTGTTGATATCAACTTCTGCCTCAGCTATGAGTGTCTCCAGAGGTGAAACTGTCCAAGAATTTAAATGTGAATTGATGGTGTTCTTTTCAAATCCTATGAATACCACGAAATGATAATTCGCCACTTCAGGGTTACTTGTTGTCTCTTTGCGGTTCCGCTGAAGCGTATAATAATTCTTTTTCAATTTATTTTGGGATGAAGACTATCGAATCATCAAATTCACGTCATGTTCCCTCTTGGTTTAAGACCGGCTACACGCCATTAAAGCGTTTTTTTTAACTAAAACCACAAACGACCGCGCGCTGTGTCACTTAATTGAATTGATTTTTGGATTTAAATAACTGATTGCGGAATAATTGTGTTAGCGTGTCCATTCTGCCCGGAATATTTATAAATCTTATATCTTATGAGGGAGACTTGTGTGGGTGTGTTTGTGCCTTAAGACAGCTCCATGGGAGGTTTCTTCAGCGAAATTTCACCACATGAATAGGTTGTCGCGGGTAATATCAGCCAAGGATGGGGTTTATAGTGAATGCTCTCTTGAAACGCAATAACGATTACAAAACTTTTAAGGCATACAAAAGTACATACAGATATGTTACGTTACATACGTGTGGGTGTGACGAAGCAATCATTTTTAACATATATTATTGTAATATAGGTAAGTAGTCAAATAAAAGATATCGTATTTTGTGTGCGTGGAAATAATTGAAGATATTGTAAATAAATACCGAGGTGAATTTAAATTATGAACTTCATTTATCTATCTTTTTCATTGTTATATGTCTCTGATTTAATAATAATTAAAAGACTAGAAATTCACATTTGAAATCAATAACTTTAAAATATAAGGACCTACCTAACCGAGCCATAGGTGCATTCAATGCAATACTATAACATGTCCTATAAGTTAGAAATAATTACATTAAACATGTATTTTTATTTTATTTATGTCTATTCTTGAATACACATTTTACAAATTATTACAGTGGTTTATATTGTAGTACAGAGAAAAAGTACAGAAAAAAGGTAAAAAAAATAAAGAACATAGGTTGATATATGTAAAACTGTGGGTGGGTGATATTGTATGTTACGTGAACACCTCACTAAGAGAACCTGTGCTGAGGTGTTTACGTGTTTGTGATTAAGTGTGACAGGTATTTATGTGTTGTAGTAGAAAGTTATTTATTTTTTTTTTTTTTTTTCACAGACATATATTGAAGCATGAAAACACAAATTTATATGTGCGTGTATGTATTTTTGGATAATTCTTGAAGAACGTGTATAATATTTAATTTTACTTGTCATATTTTGGTTATGTTTGGTTTGGAATTAATTATAAGCTTTTGAATAAAGTGAATATCTTGATTTTTTATCCAGGCTACGATATGTTTTTTGAGAAAGTTTGTAGATGTATTTGTAATCATTAGTTGTTTCAAAGTAATGGGCATACTGTTAAAAAGTTTGGTTGCGTAGTATTGAAAGTGTCTTTGTCCGTGTGTGGTGTGTGTTATCATGTTGGGTCCAATAATGAATTGAAAGATACCTAAATTTGTTATGAGATTCTTCTTAGACTATATATTTAACTTAGTTGTTCCGGGTAAAGATGTGATAAACGCCCGTTAGATTACGTTTTAATTTTGAAAAGAATTAGTATGGAGAGTATGGCCATAAGCCGTATAATTGCGTACAGAAAACAGGTACGGCTAATTTAGTAATTTAGTCACTACCGAGGAGCTGCTTACGATATTATAATCACTGCAATTTGCCGCAAATGCTACATCCGCTTAGCAATAATTAAATAAATGATCTTACTTAAAACAGGAAGATCATAAGAGGCACTACAGAGAGCCTACTGCCTACTTATTTCTAAACTATATTGCACAAAAACTTTGTACCTAATCTCTCACGAAAAAAGGTTTGCCGATTCCTGGTCTTTTATTGAAGATGTTTTTTTTTTCTTAATGCTTGTAGGATGGTTCATTGAATTTGGCCTAAGCTAAGCACATCAAATATAAAAAAATAAAAAATAATCCTAACTAATTTAAAACTCTAGAATAATTAAAAAAAAAATGTATTTATAGAAATATACTTTTGACGAAGGCATCTCGTCAAAAGAACTGGATTAACAGAACGCGCGTTAAGTTGTGACGAATCGCAGTCTGCGATTTTAAATTGTGTGCTTAAATGTATGACTCATATAAAATTAACTTTTCTAGATGTAATCTTAAACCTTTAAAAAAATATGTACCTACGTTTTAAGGCGTGTGTAAGAAGCACAGAGTAAGACGCCTACAATGAAATACATGAAAGGTTTGAAGAAAACCAAACTTGTTGAGTGGGTGGTTAAGAACAACCGTCAAAGACTTATCTTGTCTTAGTATTTTGAGATGTAGACCATTGTCAACCAAAGTGGTTCCCACGAGATCATTAGCCTGAGTGAATAGGTTCCTTGTCATTTGGACCTAACTACTTCATTACTATTAACCCAATAGTATCTGGAAATTATATTAGTCTTAACACGCGATACTCGATTGAAAATGATTGCACCCTTCTTACTGTTTCCGCCATTCTTAGGCCTGTATTATAATTAGAAGTTTTTACTAGGATGCATTTAAGCAGATTTCAAGAGGAAATATACTAAGAATAAATCATGCAAATATAATTACAACATTTAAATGGACTAAGAATAGTAACACCGATATGACATCATTACGAATATTTTTATCCCCATCGGTTTCGCTTATTCTAATTTTACCTCTGATGAAACGTGAATCATACCAAAACTACGTAGTAATAATAGTGTAAAACATATTTACAATGAATTATTTTACCAGAAACGTGCAACAACCTAATTCTCCTGATTAACAATTGCATGTTTGTTTATTATACGACAACTATTATGGGTATTGTAATTGGACAGAAATTAAATCATAAAAAAAAACATGTTTGACATTAAGATTGAGTGACTGATAGAAAAAATACGAAACGTTTGATACGACCGTATATCGTAAGCTCGCTTGCTAACTAGACCGTATCAATGACCCCACAATCAGAATATCACAAGAAAGGGAAATTTTATCCGGGATAAGTAAATAGGGAGCACGTTTAGGTTTAGAGAAAGATGTAGGCGATACATTACGTGTTCGCTCTGTATTAAAATATGTATGAATAACACGTAAACCTAATGCCAGTACAAGAGCGGCTCGGAGATTTTATCTTTATACGAAACCTGAATAACAAATGGATAACGATTTAGTATAAACGACTTTAGAGACAAATTTTATTCCAGTTTATTTGTTTATTTGCCAGGCTGTAGAAGAATTGAGGAAATGGGAACAACTCCGAACTCGTCTCGCTCAGAGGATTTATAGCCAGGAGCAACACTGGCTAATAGCTCACTGTCTTCTGTTTGATCCGCGTGTATTCAGTTAGACGTATCCATCATGACTTGGGCATCTTTTGATAAATGACATCAATTACATCCAATCATAAAAGTTATATTAAAGAAGAAATCACTAAATTACTATTTGCATATAAATTATATAATTTGATAGTATTCAAGCTGGAATAGAAATTAAACAATTAAATAGAGTGGATAGTTAAGATATGTAAGTTTTTATTTCTACGTAAATAACTTGTTCCGATCAAGATCGCTAAAATGACACATGGTTAGGTTAGGTTAGGTTAGGTTAGAAATGCATGAAACGAACAATGAGAGTGCCAGGACGAAGTTATGTGGCGTTTCATCCTATCCACCCCTGAACAGAAGTGGCAGACGGTTAATTAGTTTCTAGTGTAAGGAAGATGACGTGAAGCATGTCGAGTTTACTTCGGATCTAACTGAGAAAACGTCAGTATGCAGAGGAAAAAAATCCCATAAGTCAGGTTGGTTCATATTAATCTCACTCAATGCAACGAATGAAAATTAAATTAGAGATTTTTTCATTACTTCGAAGAGAGAAAAAAATTCGATTTAAAATAAATATTGACCAACAGATTCACAATGAAGCAAGTTAAAATCTTTTCTACTATGAATTTATCGGAGAAGCAATTTCCGGCATATCGGGATATTTAATATTGTAGTCAACGTGTTTACATCTTACCGATTGAGATAAACAAAAAATATCATTATTATTGCGTAAAGAGGTTTAAACAGCTGCACTATAATTAAGGACACTTTATTTTAACATGATATATTTCTATTTTAACATGATATATATCTATTTTAAAATCATATATTTCTATTTTAATATGATATATTTCTATTTTAACATGATATATTTCTATTTTAACATGATATATTTCTAAAAATATCGACCATATGGAGTACATTAATCATTTACTTGCAAATTATTTTTAGAAATTAATTCACTGAAAAAAAACCTTCGACATAATTTTCTATCTTACAAGAAAGAAGAAATGTGTTCAAAGTATTCAGAATGGACAGAAACAATATCAAAACATGGCGTGCAGAATACTATAAAAAACATAACGTAAATTCCACAGCTATTTACGAGATGAAAAAGAACAGAAAATTTGAATTTCAGATTCCCTGACATACCTACGGGTTACGATACGGCAGGTACATACATTCCCACATAACTTCTCAGCAAAATATATTTACTAGACTAGAGTGCATTAAATTTTCGGTAGATACATTATATTATGGGTAGGAACATGTTTTCACCGAGTCAAATAAAAGCTTTTTACAGTTGATTCAAAAAATAATTTTAACCACCAATCTGTGCAGTCTACACTTTAAAGGATTCGTAACATTTGAAATTCAAATAAAGTACCCTTTACAACTTTGCGTAGTGAAAATAGGTTTTGTAAATGTACGTAGGGTTAATAGAAACTGTTGAAAGCCATCTTTTATGAAAATTTTATTTAGAAATTATTTGGTTTTATGATTTAAAATACAAGAAAAGCTTTCAAAATAATTATTTCACAACACAAATACCAAAACAAGCTTTGTTGGATATAATGAAAAGGAAGTTGAAGCCGTAATCTCCAGGCCATAATTATTATAATGGTAATGTCCCCACATTATAGTAATTCTCGAAACTAAGTAATTATCGAAACTAAAAGTAATTCTCGAGACTGACATAATTCTTGAGATAAATTCTCGAGACCAAAGTAATTCTGGCAACCATTTTCCGCAAGACTTGACTTCACGACATTAGAATTCTAGAGACATTTTTTTACAATACCGTTGTAGTAGACGGAATTCTCGAAAATAATATTATTTACGTGAGCGAGAACGTAAGAGTCAATTTGAATACGTAGGAAATTAGAGAAAAAATGAGAATGGGAATGTCTGAGGGTTTCTCTTGAAAATCAACGCCTTCAAATTGCCAAGCTCCGCCCAGAGCCATCGCACCAAGTGGAGGGTCTAGTTAAAACAATAGAATCGATTGAATAGAATAGTGCATTCAAAGGCACCCTCCATTGTGAAAGGGGTAATAAGTATTGCAGAGCGGAGGGCGCATCAACATTGATATGAAAATGGATGAAAAAGTACCTCGAAAAGGTGTTGTGGAAGGATAACATAATCAGGCCAGAAAGAGGTTGAGAAAAATTTAAAAAAATTACTACATCGCTGCTTGCATAACATCAATTTACGTTGATACCTTACCTGAATTCTCAGTATCATCTTTGGTTTTAGTTTCACTTAGGTATGAGATACAAGCGGATAGATTTATAATGACCTTTTTGAAAATCTGTTTTAACTAGTTTTCTTTCATTCATTAAGAGCCTGCTAATATAGATCTGCCAACGATAGGCTAGTAAAGCACAGAAAAATCTTATATTAAGCTTTTTCCCGAGAAAATTAATGTAATCATTAAATTAATATAGGTAATGACAATATTCGTGCATTCATTAAACTTTGGTCATATATTGAACAGAACACCCCTCTAGAGGGAGGGGGGAAATTTTGAAAAATAGATGTTTACAAACTACGTCGAATGAGGCATTATTTACTATGTTTTTATTCGTACTAAATAGAATGAGACTCCCGCGTCAATATTATCAATATTTTATCAAGATAATACAGTATTTTCTCACTCGACCTAGTTTATAAACACATATTTTTCAAAAATCCCCCCCTCCTCCTAGGGGGGGTGTTTGAGGGTACGTTGTAATACTAAAGTGATTGGGATGATCCAGATCTGGTCACCAAACATGGCTTAGGTTATTTAAAAACTACTTGTTTTATAAATATCATTGTTTGGTCTTCTTTGCAGTAGAGGTATCCAGGGCATCTACATTCGATTACTTTTTTTTCAATTTAAGATGGTGAATTCGTATTTATTTATTTATTTATTTAAACGCCCATTGGGCTTTTACATACATTGTTATTAGTGTTATTACATTAACTATGTGACATTTAAAAGTTTACGTACATATATAAATAAAATAGTTATTATATCTGTAGTACATAAATGTTTTACAAATGATACAGAATACCATTATGGAGAACAGTTTTTTTTTCTTTTTTTTTTTTTTTTTACTTGCTTAGAAAAATAAATGGATTGAAATTAATCAGCATTTATAGGGACTTAAAATCATATTCGAATTGTTATTTAAATTACAATATTAATTTGTAATGTTAAAACATATATATTAAAGTTAAAAGTCATAAAAGAAAAGAGTGAAAAAACAGAAGCTAAAAAATGGGTTTTTCACTATGGAGAGGAGAAGTCATACATTTCAGCAAAGTGTTTATGTAGATTTCGTTTAAGCACTGCTACAGAATCTCTAAATATATCAACAACATTACCAAATTTATTACCAAATTTTTGTATTCGATTTAACGATATGTGCGCTTGATAATTAGATTTGAAATTGTCACAGAAAAAGGTGGAATTTTGTCTCGTATTTTTGGAAGGTACATATAATTTTATTGTGGCAAGAATTTCAGGGCTGTCGATTCTATAATTAATAATTTTATTTAGTAGAACAAGGTCGGAGATAATTCGCCTATCTGACAGCGTAATCAAATTTAGTTGATGCATGAGTTGGATATAATTTATATTTTGGATTGGAATATTCAGTTTAAAGTTAATAAATCTTAAAAATTTGTGTTGTACCTTTTCAATATTGTTGGAATGTACTTTATAAAACGGGGACCAAATAGGCGAATTATACTCTACTTGACTTCTTACTAAAGATGTGTACAGTGTGTTCAAACATTCTAGTGACTTGAAGTCACATGCGGTTCTACATATAAAACCGAGCATTTTTAGGGCTTTATTTGTGATTTCATTTATATGCGGATTGAATGTTAACTGTTCATCAAATATAACACCCAAGTCCCTGATTTGAGTGACAGCTGTCAATTTTACATTGTTTAGCGAATATTCATAAATTGTATGATTTCGTATTTTACAAAAACGAATGACCTGACATTTTTTAATATTGAGAAACAGAGAGTTGATGATGCACCAACGATATAGTTTATTTAAATTAAGTTGCAAAGTATAACAATCGTCTAAACTGCGTATTGTTTTATATATTTTCAAATCATCTGCGAAAAGAAGAACTTCTACATCTTTAAATATGCTAACAATATCATTAATAAATAACAAAAAAAGAATTGGTCCCAGGTGAGACCCCTGAGGGACCCCACTTGTGGCTTCGAAAATGTAAGATTCCACAGATTTTATTTTGACACATAGCTCTCTTTTACTAAGATAGCTATCAATCCAACTTAACAGATTACCCTTGATACCCAACATACTTAATTTTTGTACAAGGATATGTCGCCTAACTTTGTCAAAAGCTTTGGAAAAATCAGTATATATTGAATCCACTTGATGCTTCAAGGCAAGAGAATCAGTTATGTAATTTTCATATATGATCTAGTTACTTAGGGTGGATTTACCTGTGATAAAGCCATGCTGGTTGGGTACAATAATATTATTAATTTGTTTACATATTACATCTAGGACTAACGATTCAAATAGTTTGGGAATAGCGGATAATATACATATTGGTCTGTAGTTTGATACATCGCTTTTATCTCCCTTTTTATGAATAGGCGTAAGATAGCTTTTTTTCCACTGTTTTGGAAAACACCCTGACGACAAAGACTTATTAAATAGTAAAAATAATGGATAAGTCAAACTGCGAACACAAGATTTTAAATATATTGGAGGGAACCCATCCGGTCCAGCGGATTTATTAGTATCTAATGCTTTTATAGCCTTTTCTATAGCGTTTATTTCAATAAAACAATGGTTTAGGTTGAGTGATTCTTCAAGTGATATATCATTTGGGATTTCATTATCAGTAATATTATCATCATAAACACTTTTGAATAAATCTGCAAAAAGATTGACAATGCCTTCGGTATTATCCGCACAATTGTTATTCAGATACATAATATTTGGTAAGCTACAATCATTTTTACGCTGAGCATTAGAAAAGTTCCACAATTTTTTAACATTATCATGAACCTCCATTTCTATTAAACTAATATAATCATTATAACATTTTTTAGACAATTCTTTGCACTGCTTTCTTATGTTAGTAAACATTATATAATCATCGACGTTTCTAGATTGCTTATATATTCGGTGAGTTTGTTTTTTAGTATAAATCAATTCTTTTAATTCTTTTGAAAACCATGTAGGGTAAAGGGATGCAATAAAATTAACTTTTGGAACATGACGTTCTTTTGAAGTGTTTAGGATTGAATAAAATTGTTGGACTTGATTCACAATATTGTTTTCATCTTCTAGAAATGACCAGTCTATATGGTCAAGATAATCAGTTATATTTGGGTAGTCAGCTTTTTTAAAATTGTACGATGAAGTTTTTAATTTCTGCAATTTTCTAGACTCATTTGTGATAATAATATCTAACGCCGGATGGTGTTGGTCTAAAGGTAACAACAATTCATCCGATTGTTCAACCACTGTCCTTAAGTCACTAGAAAATACTAGGTCAAGCATACGGTTATAAGAATTATGCACTTTATTTAACTGTTTTAGTCCTAGGAAAAAAGACATATCAAGCATTTCCTTAGATTTGACACATTGCACTTCTGTTTCGTTAATAATCACTTCATTGTTCTTATCGAAAGACCAGTCAATTTTCGGAAGATTGTAGTCGCCTACAATTATAAATTTGGCTTTAGGATATTTGTATTTTAGTGTTTCTACATCCTCGATGTGGTTCTTGTATATTTGCAGATCTGACATTGGTGGAATATAAGTACAAGCGATAATGATTTTTGTGGATGAAATATTTAGCATTACAAACATCTGTTCAACGCTTTTGTGTTTAACTGGCAATTTTTTAGATGAAATGTTTTTTGATATACACACCATTACACCTCCTCCTTTTGATTTGTTGCTTGTAATGGGGTCACGGTCAAGACGATAGATGTTGTATTTATTGAGACCTAATTCCGATGAATTGATGTCCTCATTTAACCATGTTTCTGTTAATAACAAAATATCATGTGGGAATGTGGGAGAAGTTATTTTAAGTTGTTGTAATTTGGTTCTCATTCCGCGAACATTTTGGTAGTATCCAAACAATTTTAGGTGCTGTTTAAGTTTTTTGGCACGTTTTTTATTATTTTTGGAACAGAGTTTATGTACTTAATTGTTATGTTTGTTTCCCCATCCGCTTTTCTCGTTTCAAACTCTTTCCAAACATCCGTCATTTGTTTCCTTTGCAGCTCCGTGAGATCTTGTTTAACTTTGATGCCATTTTTCAGTTTATATTTATTTATGATTATTTGCTTAGCTTGATATGAATCTTGTAGTTCTACTTTTATGGGCCTGATCTTGTCAGTTTTTCTTACGCCAAGCCTATATATTTTAGAAATATTTATCTGTAATGTATCATCGATAATTTTCAGCGTTGAACATACTTTGTTGTTGTCATCAGATATCCTGTTGGTTTGATTCTCGTCTCTACTTTCAGGTACGTTCAGCAGAATTAGATTTTTCGAACGTAAATTCCTTTCTGTTATCTCGGTAATTGCGTCACATATTTCCATTGAAGTAGATTGAGTAGTTCCAGTTATTGCAGGTTGGTTATTAATAATATTTTTGTATGCGGATAGTTCACCCTCCATAGTCCCCATCTTCACTGCCATCTGTCCCGCGACGCCCAGTAACTCGGTAGTTTTTGGCATTATTTTTGCAAGTTGTTCTTTATTGAACTTATTAGATGCTTATATTGTATTGCTTCTCTTTAAAAAAATAAACAATTAAAAATAATAAAGGTACAAGAAAGAAATGCCAAAATTTGAATGCTACAAAAATCTCGTCAGGAGTATAGGTTTCGCAAGTGCATGGTGGCTACTTGGATTACCCCAATATCCTCTCAGCCCGGAAGCTTTGGTCTTGTCAGTCAAAATTTTAATCGGGGCTCGATTCACTCTCTACGGTCAAATGAAATTTAAGCTCGTTCTGTAAATAAATGTTTGATTAAGGCCTTACGCGAATTATATGGAGACTGTCAGAAATAAAATGAAATATGGCAGATCATAAAAACTTTATCCCAATGATTAAAAAACACATTGGATGAAAAATAAATTACCATTGTACAAATTATTGTTTTGTTTTCTTTCTATAAGTACGAAAATACTTTCTAGAAGAATTTATAATTTTTTATAGACGGCCTCCGTAGTTGAGGGTTAAGGCTCTCAAATAGCAGTTCGAAGGTCACGGGTTCAAATCCCGGCGTGCGCATTAAATTGTATGTGATGAATTTGTATTATTTCACAATTTATTCATTTAAAATAATATGTAGTATATACCGGGTTTTACAATAAGTGGTGTTATTTTGATATTCAATCGTAAAAGATCAATGGTTTCGTTGCTTGTGTGGCACGTAGCGCCGTCTTGTTGAAAGTAAACGTTGTCCAGATCAATACTATCGAATTCCGGCCATAAAAAATCATTAATCATCTCTCGATAGCGCAATCCATTCACCGTAACTGATGCTCCAGCCTCATTTTTGAAGAAATAAGGTCCAACGACTCCGCCGGACCATAAACCGCACCAAACAGTCACACGTTGAGGATAGAAAGGCTTTTCAACAATAACTCTTGGGTTCTCCGAGCCCCAGATGCGACAATTTTGCTTGTTGACGAAGCCACCGAGGTGGAAATGGGCCTCATCACTCAAGATGATTTGCATTTGTTTCACTCAAGTGAATTTTAATAATTTCAATGCGTTGTTGAAGCGTGTATCGTTCCATTTTTAAAATGAAACGATACACGTTTCAATAGTGGCGTAGTTTCTACTTGTCAAATGTCAAATAAAGACAGCTTCAAAAGTAACATCTACCGAAATAGCGGGTTATTCAAAATAACTCCTCTTATTGGAAAACCCTGTGCTTGCGTTACGTTCCAGTGTGGAAGATAGTCGTAAGACCACCATTCAGAATTGAAACGTTGCTTGAAATGGCTCTAGCCGTGTTTAGTGACTCTGATCTGAATAGCGAGGTACTCCCCTACCTTCACATTTCTCATCTCCTTCCCCTCTCCGCTACTTTCAGCCTCACAACATACCGAAATTGAGGATGCCATAGGTTCACTGGCTCCAGACGATTGGGAGCTGTTGGGACGTCATCATCATACGTTTTGATGCTACTTATATTTTTAAAGACGATTTACACTTATATTAAAGAGGTGTTTACGGTGGGATTATGTGATAACAATATAATACAATTATTATCGAATAAAAAGCTAATGTTTTTTAAGGTTGTCAAATTTAAAGAGCCATGAGTACTCCAATGCAACTGAATCTAAAAGGGATTGGTTTTTTTGCAACCAGAATGAAAGAAGTATGATCATAAAGATTTAAATACAAAAAAGAGCTTGCCTCACTGTAGTTTATGCATCATATAGCATTGCGCGATACTGTGCAATTTCGTGGCGATGTTAAAGTTGATCTCAGTGGCGTGCAAGATTCGGCGGCGGAAGCCAGAAGGTCCCAAAAATAATCCTTCTTCAGGTCTTTTCATGTAAAAAACGCAGGATGAGCAGATGTCTTCCGATTTAAAATATCCAAGGATAAAGTTTCCCGTTTAAAATACTGGCGAGAATAGCGAGTGGATTCATCGTCCGCCAGCCAAGAGGATGCCCATAGCTCTCGGCTGTAGTGCGAAGAATGGTTCGTTGCTCAGTTTCTAACTGCTAGGTTCGGTGGTTTGTTCGCAGGTTTCGCGACCGCAGCGACTCAAAAATCCAGATTTGGCATTATGGCCAATGCACAATGGTAAATACTTCAATGATGAAAGTGCCACACACCGAAACCATGGATAAAAGTGCCCGTAAAAAGATGCACACACCTTGTTACAAAATCTTTATGTAATCCGTCAAGTCTCTGGTTCAGATATAAAAACCGAAAGACATTAGACACAAATCTAAAATGATGTACATTTATAATTAGCTAGCTGATGTGTATGCGGCGTTGATTGGAGTTATCCTTAGGATATAGACATATACAATCGCGGACTTTTCTGTAGGCCATTTTAAGATGTACAATTCCGTTATATTATATATTTTGATGGTTCTCATCGGGTTTAGCCAGCGTTAGCAATGTAAGCGCCCAAGAATATTTTTTGATTATAACTCGACTTTTCTCTACTTTTTATGTTTTATATTCGGAAAAAATCTTTAAACGATAGTGCAAACCCTATCAAAATCTGCTGCGTATACATATATATATATATATAAACCATTCGGAAAAAAATCTTTAAACGATAGTGAAAACCCTATCAAAATCTGCTGCGTATACATATATATATATATAAACCATTCGGAAAAAAATCTTTACACGATAGTGAAAACCCTATCAAAATCCGCTGCGTAGTTTAGGAGAACTAAGCGCACAGACAGACAGACGCGAATGGTGACATTATTTTATACTGTTTAGAGATAAATATAATTTGACTGCGAATTGCAGCCTAGAAGACAAAAAGTTATCAGTTATATACATGAAAATAAAAGGCAGAAGATTTTGATAATGTAGTAGGGTATCATCTATGAATTGTGATAAACCAAACTGGAGGCTGTCTTAAGTTCACCAAAGACCTTTCAAAGTATAATGCCGTGTCACTGTACGTGATAGCGTCCGTCACGGGCAATTTGAAATGTTCTGTAATTACGATTTTTGTCCGCCCAACCCCACTATTCCATGGTTCTAACTACTGCTATTGATTGCACAAGATGGATGATGATGATGACCATCATGATTTCATGTAGACATTACTGATGTACGACGCGATTGTTCTTTAAGAAAGTACACATCGTGTATGCGGTGAAACTGAACACACTAGATTAGTTATATTCGTTTGTCATGGTGGAGAAGAGCTAAAAATATAATGGCTAATAAGCAAGTCAGTTGGGAGATCAAAATTTATTGTTTCCTTACACAAATTATTTAGCTTCTTTCGATAGACATTATTTTACACCCATTAAGTGAGATCAGATAAAATTAATCAAACTGCCTTGCGGAGAAAGTGGTACTCGAAAATCTAGAAGAATATTTTGCAGCGATTTTAGCACTAGATAATAATCTCACAGCTTTTGAAGAAAACTTTTAAGGGGAGTATTCAAAATGACCTGTCTTTTCCAAACTCCATATTATTCAAAATGATTTGTTCATAAGAAATATTTTTTCAAAACAAATCCTATTACACAGTTCAATCAAAAAATTTATTCTTATGCCAATATTATTAATGCTCGTAAGTATTTCACAGACTTATAAATACAAAAGAAACTCACGCTCGCGTAATATTAGATGTTTTTCACAAAGCCAGTAAACTTCGAACAAATATCAGCAAATGCCAAAATTGTATGAAAACAAATTGAAGCCCAGATTGGCTTTGCTTTGGCGCTTCAGTCTGGCTCTGGTCCAATGCAATTTTTCCAAAGATTCCCAGATGACAAATGGGCGGAACCAATTCTGGGAATCCTTTCATACAATTTACCGGAGAAATGAAAAATCGATACAATAATCTCATCGTGGCGCTCACTAACTGCAAATGAAAATAATTTATTGGAAACCCCTTTTTGAGAAATACAGGAAAGGGAAATCAATAAATACATTTTATGCAATAACTGAGTAGAGTAAATATATTTCTTAAAACTACAATGGCAATATCCTCAAAAAACAATCTCTAATCATCTAAACTTTGTTTTGTGGAAAAAATTACATTATTGAGCGTAATATTTAGATTGTCTACCACATAATGCATACACTCTAATCAACAACTGTATTTTTTTAAATACACAATATTTAGAGTACGTACAAATGAATTCCATCTCTAATCAACCAAATTTTATGCGGACAATTTACATCACTTAGCGTTATACTCGCTTGAAATTTTCGACAGTGTATTGAAAAGCTTTGTAAACTGATATAATGAAGTGTTATAAAATCAGAAAGAATTTTCAATTTTCAGAAAAATACAGTTGTTGTGTGTATTTTAAAATATACAAAGTTACAAGATGTCCGATCGTATTCACGTGACGGAAGCAGAAGACAATCTCCCTGACACATTAAATTTAAGAATTCCACGGGATAAATAAGACAGCCGCCGGTCGGAGACAAACGTACAAGGGCAGCAGAGATTGCAGGAAGGTCCTTTGACGAAGGACACAAAACGGCGTTTCA
Source organism: Hesperophylax magnus (assembly GCA_026573805.1). NCBI lineage: Eukaryota > Metazoa > Arthropoda > Insecta > Trichoptera > Limnephilidae > Hesperophylax > Hesperophylax magnus. The sequence continues at coordinate 18,759,951 of JAIUSX010000014.1, forward strand.
ATGGAGCGGCAGCGGGACTACATTTAAGTGGCCGCTATTTCGGCAAGGGTTGACAGGGGTCCCTTCGTCGGCAGTCGGTACATTCCGCTATTACCGTCGGGGTAATGAGATCGCGAGACAGAAGCACACACGAATTATATATGTAAGTTTCGAAGTGCTTGAATGAAAAAGTATTGTTAGGTTTCGAAAAGTATGAATCAGTGCACAGTTGGTATTTACTAGTGACCTTCCGAAAATTATGAAATATGGCAATAACAGAAAATGTGCAATGTTTTCAATAGTATGCCCTCTGCGTACAAAACTGTATTTGCAATTCTCTAAAAAATATTGAAAGTGAGTAACACTAAAGCAACCTGCCAGGTAAGTAAGATCCTGTACCTATAATATCTACATGTACAAAATACAAATAAAATGTACATTTTACGCAGCATCACGCTCATTGGTGATACATTGTACATATTTATTTATTTATTCAAAAAACAGTTTTTACATAAAAAACATACTCTGCACATCTCACTAGGGAATTCCTGTATCAAGATGTGCACCTTTACAATAATATCATTTAAAAAAAAATACATATATGTAAACTTAAAATAATAACAACATTATATTTAAACCAAAAAAAGAAAAGTTTATGACACGGTCGTTTCGAGACCGGTAGACAAATATAAACAAAATTTTAGTAACAAATGTATGAAAAATAAAAACAAAAATGTCAACAAAAGAAGCATTGGTAAGTAAGTTGGCAACAATAATATTAATAATAATAAAAATAAATACTATATTACAGTTCTATGTTTTAACTGGTGAGCTGGTGGATGCAATGCGTTTGTTTTAAGTTATGAGTTGTTATTTTTTTTTACATTAACCCCACACACTATGCCCCGAGGAAAATAATTTCGTTCAGAGCCTATGTCATCTTTTGGGATGCTGTGTGTAGCGTATTTTTAAGGAAATGAAGGAGAGGAAATTCCGGGAAGATAAAAGGTATGAGGATTGGATAGGAATCTAGGGATTAGTGTGTCCAGGAGTAACGGACGTATGAATATATCCCTCCCACTACGGCGCCAGGCGATGGGTCGAGAGACCAGTTGGCGAGGTCAAGGGGTCTCCCCAAACTAGCTTCTCCCGATCTGGCACTCCACGCAGCTGTTGGGCAGGCGCATATTGAACACACCTCATCCGGTGAACCCGGTACCCCGGCTAAGTCACCAAACGGAGCAAACCACTTGTGACGACCTATGGTAGAGGTTTTGGTTATCCAATAAATAGTTCCCGGAACGGCGGTACCTAAGCCCGCCTCCCAAATTGTAACAGATTATCTATAGTTAGCAGAAGGAAAGGCGCCCTTGAGGTGAATTTTCACATAAACGGCGCTACGTAAATCATTCAAAGATTATTATTATTACACACCTACTGAAAAAATTGAATGAGACAACTTGGTGTGTTGGAAATTATGTAGCAAGTGGAGATTAATTTTGAAATTTGAAAACACCAAAATCTGTGTATATTCCATGTTTAATTACAAATGAATTTGAATTTAATTTAAATTTAATTTGTGTTTAATTTTTCATACCCTCAAATATCTATTTTATAATATGATTTCGTAACATCGAAGAATATTGCTGTCCAAAAATACTTATTTATCTATTACAATCTTCTTGAGAATTTGTTTGCAAGGTTCTAATAACAACAATATAGCCTTGATGAAAGACAGCGGTTCGGAATCATATCATTAGTTATATTTCGTTAACCATATTTCAATAAGCGTCCTTGAGGCCAAGGGTTGTGTTATAGGCGCTGTTGTGTACTAATATCTTGTCGAAACGTGTTCCACTATTATAACGCGATATGCCGTGAGTGTGGCCGGATTCAGTAGTTTTAAATCGAGCGTTGGGAGCATTCTAAGTCAATTAAAGATAAAAAGTGGCACCCAATTTTTCGTTTCATGTCTCATCTAAATATAATACATCGATGCCTTGAGGTAATTTGCTCACTAAACGGCGATATAAAAAGTCGATTATTATCATTATACACGTAGTTCTAGAACTTTCTCATGGCATTTTTCCGCCTCCCCATTTAATTCAGGAGTGCCAAAATAAAATGCAAGAATTTCCGTACTGCTTATTACTTATGTATAAAAACATATTTTACCATCGTCCTGCAGTAAATTTAAAATCATTATTGGAAGCAGTCTGCCATTAATACTACACGATAATAGATACGAAAACCCAACTAAGTGCACAAAAATCTCCCGATCCGACAGGCGAGGTAATGTAAACAGATGTACCGAATTAAGTAGCAGAACGTCTGGAAGATGATGAATTGCTTTTGCCTTGTACATTGTACACCGTCGTTCTTCGTAAAATTACAGACAAACTTTGGGAAATGTGAAAAAACTACCTACAACGTAATTGATGTTTCTTTCTCATGCTAATAATTGGCTCGGAATGTCAGAACTGGTGGTGTAAAAGTGGATAGGATGTGTGATATTGTATATTTATTTCATATCACAGTGAATTTAAGGGATGAGTAGATGAATTGATTGCTCTCATGATAGATTGAATTATTTAAAAGCTGTCTTAAAAAAAGGAAATCTAAAAGTTGAAATGATGTTTTGATAAACCAGCGAGTTGTTCGGGAAACCACATTCAGTACTTTGCAAGTATTTTGAAGTATGGCAGCTATTTCGCCCAGTGAGGGAATTTTAAAAATTAAAAAGTTTCAAGTAAAATTTTCGGTGACGTTATTTTACCAACATTATTTTTTCATTACAATTAGTGTGTCAGAACCAATAATCTACGTAGAAATCTATTTTCAGAAGCTTAAAAAATCGAGCTCGACATATCTGTCGTTATGTAATTTGGAATTTTCTGTTTGGAATTTCTAGATCAGTGTAAATATTTTCAGTTCTCTGTGTTATTTCTATCAAGAGTTTTGGAATCATTAAATAACAATTTAATTGCGCGTAACCGCTAGTAAACAAGTACTTACCGTTTTAATCTGAATATTGTAGCCTATCGGTTTCAAAGCTTTAGCTTTAGCGTCATGACAGTATAATAACAACTTTCATAATACTATAAACCAAAAGGTGATTGCTTTCTCCTAAACATGTAGTATAATTTAAAATAACGAAATCTTTATGATGCCTAACGTTTGTTTCATCCATTTGCTGCATCTTTTAAATCAAACTGTAAAATCCAATCAACACAAAACATGGGATCCCATGACGAATAATAATACGAAAAGGACACCGAAGATAATTGCGCCAGGCACAAAGGAACTATTAAAAAGAGATTTGAAAAGGCGTTGCAGTAGCTATTAATCAAACATTATGGAGGAAGACACCAAATCGCTTCGCATTCGATAAAAAAAAAAGATACGTTTGTTTTAACCCGTTTTTCTTTAATCGGCTTCTGTACAGTTCACACGAAATTATTTACTAAGGCGATGCACTACGTCGTGTAATATTTTAAATTGAGCCGCTATCAATACCAACCCTTACGTAGATGGCGATAAGGTTTAAATTCCCGCTTAACACCATCCGCCTGTTTGATTTATGCAAGAAAAAAACATGGCTAAAAGTGCCTTTTATTTTATTTTGTGGATGTTCAGGCATAAATATTTAATTTTTTTTCGATCATTTTATAAATAACTTAATTTGCCACATTATAAAATAAAATCATAACCGAAAATCGGTTCGTAAGAAGGAGATTTTGAACTTTAAAGCAATTTTCATGGGCCTTTACAATATTTTTTTCTGGGATTATAAAAAGACTTACCTAAAAATACTCGATTATTTCAAGGGCCAAGATGTATTCTACTCGCAGTATTTAATTAAAGCATCTGAAACATTTCTAGGCGACCAAATTTTCAAACCAAAAGCACATGATTTTGCATTACTACGTATGGCATCGCCATAATTCTTAGCGGATGGAAAAAACTTCATAACAAAAAGTAGAACAGAAATTTATTAAATTTATTGTTTTGAAAAAATTTTTGAGATTAAGTTATAACCGAATTTACAATAAATGAAAATATAAATAGCGCACGACTGTTTGAAGCAGGTAATGCATCCATATAAATCTACGAAATGAACTAAGCAATTATTATAGATTAGGAACCTACACTGATTAAATAAAGAAAGCGATATTACTTTGTAGGTACCTACAGGACCATACTCATTAAATTGTACGTTTAACATACGAATAAAACAGGTGGAACAATACGAGTAACCGACGCGACCAAAAACATTTTCAACCAATTTTATGTGTTATCGAACGAAGTGATGAAAATTCAAGGTAGGACGTATTTTTTTTGTCTGCTTTAAAATAAAAATTTACAATTACCCAACTATTTTTGTAAGAGCACCTTAAAACGCCTTTTTTTGTCAGATGAAAATTTCTTGTAATATTCACTCATTCAAACAAAAATGTTAGACTCGCTGAAAAGTAACGAGGATTAAGATTGAAAGCGGTTTATTTTACCATGGTTAAGCTACGAACTTTCTAAAATTGAATGTACAGTAAATATTTCTCAGTTATAAATTATTGCGCCGTTCTTCCAATAAGCCATCCAAGAGATTTAAGAGCTCCGTGCACACTAAGTATAGACTTCCATTACTCTTAAGTCCGCAAGAAACATTAGTACATAAATCAGGAACTTATTCTCGGAATAATCCGTTTACGTCCAGAGTATGTGAATCGGGGAATCAATTGTGGCATTGATGCAGTCAATTTATTGCACATTAAATATTAAACCTAATAGACTTTATTCGGTTGAGGTATTATAACGAAGAAATATATTGACATATAAAATAATACCTACAAGTTATTGTTTCCACAAGGTAAAAGGTACACACGGAAAATTAAATACAAAATTCAATAATTAAAAGTCTGTATATACCTTATTTTTCCATCATGAATCAGTCGCTTTCTAAGTTCTCACAACAGTGTTTCTTAGCTGAATGGAAGGTACTCACCTGAAAATAAAGAAAATCAAGAATTAGACATAATATGGTCTAGTAAACAATTAAATAAATATATGGTTTAAAATCAATATGGAAAACTTCTAAGGGTAAATGTACGCTACAGGTGTGTACTGATGCACGTGTGTTGGAAATAAATAGAATTTCTGAAAAGGTATTACCTTTCGAAATACTAAATCAACACAGAGAAATGCATTGCAACTGTGGGTAAATATTTAAATACACTTGAAGGCACACCTCAACTCAATCCGAATTTGCGCAAACCATTTGAGGAGGGGAAGTGATCGGTGATAGCACAGACGCTGTGCAGTGCCGGTTTGCGGTGTGCATCGGCTGCTTTATATTGATATGCAACGGATACAGTCAGATATTGAATGAAATAAAATAGGATACCATCATCAGAAGGACGCCTCTGCTTGCAGCGGAAGAGTACTTCAATTCATCTTACAAATTTATTCCATTTCCGAAAGCCCGCATTTAATAATAATCCTTAAAGCGAGCCAGAATAAGATTCACTTTCCCGGGAATGCAGGATATGCTATCGGTTTAGAGTGTAATGGCAAGCAGTCGCGAAGAGCAATAAAAAATACCTCGTGCGCTTTCGCCCGTACAAAAATATGTCCGTGTAAAAAGCTTTCAATCTGTACATGTAAAAATCTCGCGAGTCGGCGTGGATTTCGTGTGAGCAAACAGAACGGAGGGAAGTGAATTCAGAACGGGGGAAATGTAAATGAAAATCTTTGTCATAATAGATTTTGTATTTCCCGCAGCGAGCGGTGTGTTTGCACCTGATTTCTTTTAAAAACTCCACCGGCGGATTTGTGGCTTTTGACGTAATGAAATGAAAGCCGCGGAATTATTCCGGTTGGATTGATAGGCGATTATAGGAGGAATCGAACGAAATGATTGCCTCGACTGAATTTTAATTCGGAAAAAATGCTGCAAAGGACAAAGGATACTGGAAGTAAAATATTTCAGAATTCGACAGAAATTGACAGGATTTATTTCAAATGATTTCCTACAATAATGGAAGACTTTCCCATTGAGAAGTTCAAAAAATACTTCTTTAAAAAGCTCGGTAAAAATGTAGGGAAATATTCTTGAATGGTGTTTTATTTTTCTCGGAGTATTATATTGTGGTTAATATTGGTGAGCAGCCAGTGTATACATATTAAACAATATCCCGACGCTCCATGACCTTTGAGAGCTTTTCCAAGAAGCATAACAATAAATAAATTTCTTAGATGCGTGAAGATGGAACATTCGCATTTAATTTCCTTTGCGGTATGGGGGCAGTGAGAAAAAATAAACGCAAAAATGCCATTTCTCATGAATGTGTACATGCCTAGTAATCGTGAATTCTGATGGCAAATGGGTGAAAGTTGATGTTGATGTTTTTATTGTAAACATTTTGTGTATTAAGCGTAATAAAATATAACCAAACTTTTATTCGTGTAATCTTTTTGTTTCATCTAGTGAATACAGATTGAAAAAAAAAATTAGACCGTCCGTGGCAGAGCAGTAAGGTCTACAAACTTTTGAATTGGGGGTCGCGGGTTTGAAATCCGGCGTGAATACTTATTAATTTATTTATACACTCGTACATAAGTGATAAGAAATTAAATAAACTAATAAAAGGCAAATTTGGATAATACATTCAGTATCTCTCCTGTGAAAGATCAGAATTCAGAATCAAAATGTTGCTTCAAAATTTTTAAGCTCCGAGCCTTTCTACCCGTATTCTCGTTTTTCATCACAGCTTTCCCCAAATAGATACACTATGATTACAGTTTTTTTTTAAAGTTAGAACTCTTTTACGGTACAGTATTTATTTCTAATAAAACTACCTGCAAAACGCTTCCTTCGGGATAAGATTAGGATAGACAAAGAATTGTGTAAAAGACAGCGTTAAAAAAATGTAAATCCTTTCTGAAGGTTACCGCAATCACAAAGCAAAGTATTCGCTACCCACTTGGGAACTCTCTTCGTGTACACAACGGGTGATGGCAAACATCACTCCGCCACTGTTGCATCAATATTTGCATCGCGCAGATCTCCCCCCACTTCCATTCTCACCCCCACCCAACTCCCACAATCCCCAAGTATCTATCCCACGTTTTTTTACCCCCGTGTCAATATGAAAAATATTTATGGCCGTCTTGTGTTTTGCGCAGTCGAAGGAATGAAAATTAAATTTACCGTCTGCAGAGCCGCGCAGACACGGAAAGGAAATATGGCATCGGGTTGCATTTCAATATTTATGAAAGAATGTCTAATAGGACGTAGGAAGGCTTTTCGGCACATGTGAATGTTGCAGACACTAGGGGAGCGTTGAAGGTTTGATTTGAAAAATGTATACAAATAGTGTTATCTACCTGGCAATATAAACACGAACTAAGTTTTTATTGCAACTATAATACAGCAAACCTCCGTCCTCGTGATATTCAAAGCAGCAAAAACTCTCAAACAGTCAGCTCTAGCTTAACGAAATATGCATATCGAAATGTCCAACACCCGGGAAACGTAACCAAACGGACAAATAGAAAATTATTCACAGATCTGTTTAATATTAGTTTATCTGAGCGGTAAGCTTTGGCATCTTGAAATTTGATCTTTTTTTTCTGGAAAACAAGGTCACCCATAATTTCAGTAAGCTTTATCAGCTTGCTGCACGATTGTAGTAATTTGCCTTAAAAATTGTAAATATTTATTCAATGCTAAATTTGAACTATGAAAAGACAATTCAGCGAATTATTTGCTTGCAAGAAGTCAACTATAAAAATATAAGAATAATGTCGATAAATTTCAAAACTCAGGCAGTTTAACGCGGTCAAAAAAATTTCCTTCAAATCATAATTCATCAAGCACCTCATATTTCTGACCAGATTTATTATTCCCCCTCGAAAACTAACCGAACTTTGAACATAATAAAAATATCCGTTCAATGGAAGTCATAAAAATTATTACAGTCCGATTGACATCAGGTTTATGGCCGGCAAGAGTTATTGCAAGTTTGGTGATTTTAACAACAACTGCCGGTAATTTATTATGTCTGGCCAGAGAAATATGAATCAATCCATATCAAAGATTTCTAGAGATTTCATCTTAAGGCGATGCACTACGTAGTGATGCAAAATCATGTGTTTTTGGTTTGAAAATTTGGTCGTCTAGAAATGTTTCAGATGCTTTAATTAAATACCGCGAGTATAATACATCTTGGCCTTTAAAATAATCGAGTATTTTTTTAAATAAGATTTTTTAAAAGCCCAGAAAAAAATGCCTATGAAAACTGCTTTAAAATTCAAAATTTCCTACTTACGAACCCATTTTAGGTTATGGTTTTATTTTTGTTGTTTGTTTTTGGGGTGTTATGCCGTGTTGCGCTAACTCCTTCTTTAGCCTACGTTTCGGACATCGTTGCAGTGTCCATCATCAGGGCAGATCCGGTAGATCCGAAGATGTGATCACACATCTTCGGATCTACCGGATCTGCCCTGATGATGGACACTGCAACGATGTCGGAAACGTCGGCTAAAGAAGGAGTTAGCGCAACACGGCATAACACCCCAAAAACAAACAACAAAAATGCTTTTGGCCGTGAAAATCTAAAAACTTACCTATGGTTTTATTGTATAATGTGGCAAATTAAGTAATTTATAAAATGATCGGAAAACATTTCAATATTTATGCCTGAACATTCACAAAATAAAACAAAAGGCACTTTTTGGCCATGTTTTTTTATTGCCTAAATAAAAACAGCTGGATGGTGTTAAGCGGGAATTTAAGCCTTATCGCCATCTACGTAAGGAGTGTTATTGACGGCGGCTCGATTCAAAATATCACACGACGTAGTGCATCGCCTTAAGAGGAAGCTACAAGCAAAAATGTGTATATTCTTTGTAAACCTTATATTGTAGGTAATAGGCATTAAAATCGCTTGACAAACGGAGTCTAGAAACGTTCGATTTCAAGCACAAAACTGGTTTTTATTTATTTTGTAAATAGTTTTATAAGAAAGCAAAAAAGTTAATCAAGTGAAACTGTCACAGATAATCTTAACTATAATACTGTATTTTTTAAAGTTGTTTTCTTTACGCGTTCATACATTTCTATTGAAAAAAAAATTAATAGTTTACATTTATATTTTTACTGAGTATTTTATTTTTTTATTTGTATTCTACTCAAGCGAAACGACAGGAAAACCTTCAATTTATCTAACGCATATTTTTTGGTATTCATAATGTACACCAATTCGTTATTTATTTATTGGCTCACCAACAAAATTATAATTATAATTATAACAGTTATAAAGATTAATTAAAATAGTGATTTAGCATCTAGGGTAAATGTTACGTAAAATAATATACGCGTTCAAATAAGGCGTTAATTTAATAATTTCATGAAAATACTATAAATAAATCCGTCTGAATATTTTAAAATAATAACTAAAAGTAGTACAGGGTTTTCCAATAAGAGGTGATATTTTGATATTCAATCGTAAAAGATCAATGGTTTCGTTGCTTGTGTGGCACGTAGTGCCGTCTTGTTGAAAGTAAACGTTGTCCGGATTAACACCATCCAATTTCGGTCATAAAAAATCATTAATCATCTCTCGATAGCGCAATCCATTCATCGTAACTGTTGCTCCAGCCTCATTTTCGAAAAAGTAAGATCCAATGACTCCGCCGGACCATAAACCGCACCAAACAGTCACACGTTGAGGATAAAGAGGCTATTCAACAATAATTCTTGGGTTTTCCAAGCCTCAGATGCGACAATTTTGCTTGTTGACGAAGCCACCGAGGTGGAAATGGACCTCATCACTCAAGATGATTTGCATTTGATTCACTTTAGACACAGAGAATTTTAATAATTTCAATGCGTTGTTGAAGCGTGTATCGTTCCATTTTTATTAATGACGTAGTTTCTACTTTTCAAATGTCAAAAAATGACAGCATCAAAAGTAAAATCTACCGAAATAGCGGGCTATTTTAAATAACACCTGTTATTGGAAAACCCTGTATTTTTATAAAATAATTAAATCAGCGCCATCTTGAACGCATACAAAATAACATACATTTTAATCTACGCGTTCACAGATGGCGTTGTTTTGATTATTTTGTAAAAATGCAATTTTTGCAAGTTATGCTTTAAAGAGACGAATGATTTGTTAGCGCCCGTACATATGTAATATGAATATTAATAAATATTTTTCTACACATAAACAAATTATTTCAAGATAGGCATACAATATTGTATCAGTGATTCAATACAATATTGTATTTGTATGCCTTTCTTAAAATAATTGAGTTTTTTTACGTACAACACTATTTATTCATTTATTGCGTAGTAAATAAAATAATGATATTAACACCATATAATAACGTCTATAACACTATTTGAGCTCCAACAAAAATAGCAGTTACTTCCTCTATATTTTTTATAACTGCGTCAATACTGTTTTGAAAATTTCATCTTAGAATAAACTAATAATAATAGAGGTATAAAACTTTTAAGCGCAATTAATTTATTATTAATAAATTATAAAACAAAGAAAACATAAAATTACCAATTAGATTGAGTGAAATATAATTTAAAAAACACGTACTTTTAAACATTTTGAAAGCTAACAGCACAACTAGGTGTTAAAAAGATATCACCTATACTACCTGATTTCAACCTTGGAGAAACCATTTGACTTGTTGAATATTTGCAATATGTACAACTGGAAATATGGTGTCTTCCTAATTAACAATGAAATCGGAACGACAATGTTCCATAGCTTAGGATTGAAAAGTGATTGCAATGCTGAAATTAATTTAATACAATATTTCATAGCTCACCGTAATCTATTTATATAAAAAAGACTGTCTGTGGCGGCCGGCGGAGGGCGGACGCCGGGCGGGCGGCGTTTGTTTGATTTTAATACAAATCTACAGTTTCAAAACAAGGAAGGTCACTGTCTCAGTCTGTTTTCGAAAACGTGTGTAAAGCAGGGGCAACGCCGGGGACTTAAGCTAGTACAACATAATTTTCCCTACCCAACTGAATCGGTCAACTGATTAAGGCCCCGTAGTAAGCGTTCAAAAATGGTTTGAAAGGGAGATATGTAAATACGAATGCTAGAGGGAGTGCGCTAATATTAAAAAAAAACGAAAATTATAAAACACGACTCGTTTGAAATAAAGCAAAAATCTCTCGACACATGCTTTAGTTGCATTTAAAGTTACACTGCGAATTTTTTTCATACCTATAACATATTAAATAACCAAAACAAAACGTATTTTTAATAATTTTCGGATCGTCATAGTGCATTCTGTTTTATTTCATACATGTACAAACGTACGATAATTAGGCGTCTAACTAGATGCACTAGGTGACCTATTTTAGTTCTAAAACTTGATATTTTTACTTTTAACACTAATATCTTATACCTGATACCTTCTTCATTGTCGGATTCCCCGTAAGGTAGGCACGTAAATTTTGGGTACAAGGCAGAAAATGAGCAAACATATTCACTATCAATACTAATGTTGTGTTACTAACAATTCTGCGAGTAAAGCACTAAAATGTATGTGTGAATGAATCTTTAGGCTATTAATTGTAAATTTGCATAAACCATGTTGAAACACGAGATACAGCATTCGCTGGGAACTGGTGTTTCTAGGTTTTGCGCGACGTGTCACTAGAACAATTTGTTTATCACCTGCTTATGGAAGCACACACATGTCCAATGTACATATCTCGTGGGGAACCGAGACAGAATTAGCATAACACGATTTATTACCTTAATATTTAACATAAACTATGTGTCAGATTTTTGATTTGTTCTTAAACGTTTTAGAGAAGAGTTGAAATATTGTAAGTATGTTTTATGTGAAATTTGAATGAAGCCAACCTGAAGAAAGAATTCAAACTGCCCGGAGCCAGTGGAAGTGTCGTATTCCCATTTAAGGTAAAGGGAGAACAAAACTCAAGGACCAAACTCGACCACCCTGACAAATCGGCAGTTGCCATTACTTTAGATTTATTCCTAAAGTCCTCGCAAGACCTAAAATGCATCAAGGACGCCTAATTACTGAAATCCACAATATGAATAGAGACGACGGGGCTTAGCTTAATAATTTATGGTATCCGTTACTTGACGGCTACACCAAAACTATACGTCGGAAACCACATGAAATGGACTAATTTTGTACTGAAATACCGACTCTAAGGGTATTACGGTGTAATGCGGTAATTTTAACTAGAGAAACAGTATCTAAAGAAAGAGGATGCGCAACACAGCATAGTAACTAATAACCTTACGTTTATCACGATAATAACTGGGTGATATATTTCATTTGACAACTAATCAGTATAAATGTTGTATATTCTATCACTTTTATTCTTCTAGACACAAATAGACCTATGTACCCATATAACTTCTCCGCTTCTACTATTTTGTTTTGTTGAATCTTTTAAACTCAGTTTTCTCTGATACAAAATGCTTGTATTTTTTTTAAAGAAAAGCCCACTAGGGCGTGTGATAAATAAATAAATAATACTGAACTATTTCAAACACCTTTCGATCCGGAGTAAAGACTATCTCATCTACTAAGAGAATCTAACCCTGTTATGAGATTCAAATTTTACTACGCATTATTTCTATAGATACTTAATAATTCTTACAACTATTTGAAAATACTACAGTTTTTTATACAACCCTCGACCTTTCGGTCCAAATTTAAGTAGTATACTGCTCTTTCACCTATACACAGATTAAAACGATCCTGTTAAAAAATATGACAGCATGCCAACGTCCTGATAAAATATTAGTCATTCTGAATATATCGAAAACACGTATTCTTTTACAAATAAATATCAAGACGGAATGCGGCAATATCAGTATGTCAATTTCAATATCAGTATTTGTATGAACACGTGTTCCGCTGTCCTCATAAAACATTCGCTTTTGACGGATACTTTGTTTGAAATTCTTTAAATTCATTAATTATAGGCCTGTAGTCCCAGGAAAATTTTAACAGGAAAACGCAAAATTTGACCAGATTTCTAATAAATTAACAGTATTTCACATCAGTAAGTTGATAATAAACTGCCTCGATGAAGCTTAGAAAAAAGACAATATGGTAACGACAAAAATATTTCAATAAATTAGTTGTTTTTATGATGTAATATTGCCTTTTTTATAAATAGAACTTAGAACAACAAAGAGATTGCTTTCTACAAAATATAATAATCTACTGTCTCAACAATCTCAGTACTTAGTACCAACCTTATTTAAGTCGTGAAAATTGATACTTACCTAAAGAAATTAAATCTTGAAATATCCAATAAATTTGAATAGAAGAGTGTGACCCATCTCTTATTGAAATAATAAAACAAAGTGTTTGACAAAGGAATTTACGAATTCCTAAGGATTTCTACTTTTTTGTAGATTACGAATCCAAATACAACTTAAACAAGGATTAGAATTTTCAAAGTATTAGTTTCGACTAAATATGTTAAGATTGAAAACGCTAAATGTGTTAACATGCGTATTTGTGTAAATTAATTATTTCTGAAAGTGGCTTCTACGTGCTCTGGCAGATGGTGGCACTGAGAGAAATGTAGGAATTCTACGCAGGCAATGTTAAATATTAATAACGCACACTTCTCTTGACGCATTGAATACAATGCGGGAAACAGAGTTTAGAGTCAAGTAAGGGTTCCTCAAAGCGAAGCCCACGAATACATCACGAGGAAGAATTGAGAAGTATCATGTTTATTAATTATTGTAGAATTATTGGTTTAAAAAGCAAAGGAAATCTCTAATAAGGGCTTTAAAATGTTGGGATTTATAACTTGACTAACCAGAAATTTTAACAATATAAAGTGTATTAAATTTTTATATTTTGCCTATGTAAAAGTCAACTTGAGTACAATTCTCCTGTCTGGAACCCACATTATACTATACATGTACAAGCTGTTGAAAGAATACAAAACAAATTCTTAAGTTTTATAAATTTTAAAATGGGTATTCCAACAATTATGTTGAACTCCAACACTCTGTAAAAATTATATGAATATGCTCAAATTGTCAGACAGAAGAATTTTCACTGACTTAGTATTTCTATATAAAATTCTAAAAGATTTATTCGAGAGTTCAGTATTGCTAGAATTGATAAGCTTTCGGATTCCACAACGTAATACTAGAAGTCAGGATTTATTTCAGTGCAGAAATTCTGGGACTAGCTACCATATGTATTCCTCTTCGCCCAGAATAGTAATGGAGGGAAACAATTATACCAAGTCAGTGGACATCTTCAATTTATTTTTAAACAAATATAAAATGTTGTTAATGAAGAAATTCAGTTATGTACAATGAATAATGTATATTTCTTAATATTGTCATGTAAAAGCCCCGAAAAAAGGCGTTAATAAATAAAATAAAGTTGTCCTTCAAAGTTCTCACTAAAAATGCAAAAAAAATCAATCACAAAAAGCGTATATATATATAACTAACTAACTAACCATCACGCCGTTTCCCCGCAGGGGTAGGCAGAGAGGACGGACCGCCAAACAACTCGGTCTTGGCACACACTCCTTGCCTCATTCACATTCATACATCGTCTCATACATACTCTTCTATTGTTCTGACTCTTGACATGGCCCGACTCAAGTATCTGATTCACTTGGTCGTGCCATATCTTTCTCGGGCGTCCCCGACTTCTGCTACCGTATATATATTATATATATATATATTTGATAGAAATTTAAAAAAAGCTACCGAGACCTGATGGAGTTCATTACCTTTGCTGTCTCTGCGATTTAAATTCTTACTAAGCTTTGGAAAATACATTGAAGTATTTATTTATTCATGATACCCAGCACGCTAGCGGCTAGCCGCTGACCACACGATGAGTGAATGTGAATACGGTTTATTAATTTTAATTGTTTGTTGGTAATGGCGTTCCTTACGATTTCGTGTCTCGGACTGAAAGCAAATTGTCGGTATGCCTTTGGAACAAGAATTTATTGCAGGAACATGACTTTATGAAAATGGTAATATTTTCCCAACTAATTATGTTAAACACGACAAACTGATATGCACCACATGCTCATAAGATATGTTTTCACGGCGAAATAACCACTCAAAAACCAAAAGCAATCAAACTGTAATTAACTAATTAAACTTGTGAAACTTATAATTTTGATATCAAAATACCAATGTAAAATTGCACCTATTAACTCCCACTTATGTTTTGTAAGTTTCTCTAGTCCTACAATGAGTTTTGTAACTCATCTCTAGCTCTAGCGAGAAACATATATATTTTTTAAAACCTTACATTTTATATCTCTGCATAAATTGTATAGTAATAACTTTATTTAATTTTTTTTTAAATTTTATAAATATTTAAAAATTACAATTTTGGTAACTTTTTCAACTACTGAGCTGACATTAACGTATAATTTAAAAAAAATAAATACAAAAAATTATACGTTAATGTCAGCTCAGAGGGTTGGAGCTGGCAACACGGTATCACATCCTCATACATAAGCTCACATTTCAACACAACCTCAAATAACACATCTGCCCTGATGATGGACACTGCAATGCTGTCCGAAACGTTGGCTAAAGAAGGAGTTAGCGCAACACGGTACAACACCCCAAAAACAAATAACAAAAATACTTTTGGCCTGAAAATCTTAAATCATAGTGTTAGGAACTTACGAATTCCTTAAAGAAGGCTCGTCCCCTTTCAAATAGGCAATGTTGAACCTAAATTACATGTACATATTATATACAGGGTGTTAAGGGACGTACTTGACTTACTTTAACCAATGATTCCGGACATTATTTGGACTAAAAAATGTAGATGAAACTTTGGTCTCCGGTGACATTTTTTTTCAATCAAACTTTTAAAAAATCAGTAGGCATTGGACAGTTAGGGTCGGGTTAGGGGTGATGAGTGAATGTGTGAAATTGAGAAGAAGTAATGAACCCAACTTGGGAGCGGGTTTGGGTACCGCCACCCCGGGAACCATTTATCGGATAACCATTACCTCTGCCACAAGTAACCCCAAGTGGTTCGCTACGTTTGGTGACTTAGCAGGGGTTTCCGGGTTCATCGGGTGAGGTGTGGTTCAGGATGCGCTTGCCCACCAGCAGCGTCGGGTCCCAGATCGGGAGAGGCCGGTTTGGGGAGACCCTTTAACCTCTCCAACTGGTCTCTCGACCCATCGCCTTGCGCCACAGTCTGAGGTACATATTCTTATGTCCGTGACTCCTGGACACACTGATCCCTAGATTCCTACCCAACACTCCTAAATTTTACCTTCCCTGAACTTCCTATCCTTCCTTTCCTTAAAAAATATCCTTCATTCAGCATCCTAACAGATGACATAGGCCCTAAAGGGAAATTATTTTCCTCAGGGTCTCTCCTGTGTGAGGTAAATGTAAAAAAAAATTGGAATAAATAAATTTTGTTTGATTTTAAGAAAAAATCCGAAAAAAAAGATACAAAAGCAATCTTAACAACCTGTACATATCATATTCCCGAACGTAAGGAATGTAAGTTACCTTAGGGAAAATCATTTTGATAAATCGTTTCGCAAAAACGTTCACAATTTTCAAATATTTGATGTAAGAAAAAATATTGTTTGCAGACAATTAAACAGACCCGCATCCATTCAAAAAACAATCTTCAAGGCAAATCTGTGGACTTTCCGAGTAAGTAGATATTTCAATTCACATTCTAATTATTCTAGTTTATTCTTTAAACAGAGTTCGTTTGGGGGTTAAGCTTTTGGATTAAGAAAGCTCCATTTGTTTGCATTAGCAATGAAAAATAAATATTTCATTATAATAAAGTGCGTGGCGGCAAAGGAGAAGAAGCGAGGAAGAAGACGGCGAAACGGAGAAGGAAAGAGTGGCCTGTTTAGGCTGGGTCTCGATAGACCACTATTACCAAGGAATCAAGAAAAATAACCTTGTAAAATAAAAATAAAATGCTAATTCTTATAGGGGTGTTTTTTTAGAATGTAGATATTGAAGGTCAATTTGCAGATTATAATATAAAATAGTTTTTGTAACATGTCGTTTAAATGATTATGCTGAAGATTCCGAGAACAAAGTGTTTAAAAACGAGAGTTTGAGAGTGTTATTGTTATTTTATAACATTTTATTGATTTTCCCAACAAGCTATGCTAGAGTGGAGCGTGTTATGGCAAGCAGACTACCACTTAATTTTGTGCAAGATAAACAAATTTAAACAAACATTTTATAAAACAATTGGATCAGTACTGCTGTCATATAACAGATTTTAGCCGCAAAAGATCCTACAGTTGCCAGCCTGAGAGCGGGAATTATTCAAATTAGTTGCTAGACCAAACGTAGTGAAGAACGCGCAATACATCCGCTACAGTTCCCCCACCCCCGGCGACCCTACGCCCCGTGCCCCCCGCTCGCGCGCCGACCTCTGACCAGGCTGGACGTGTGTTCGTTTCGGCTCCCGCGTTCCCAATTTGCACCGCTCCGTCGAAAGCAATAACGTACGGAAATGGCGCTTTGAACATCGACAGGCTGGCACCGTTTGTTTGAGACACGGCGCTCAGTCCTGCAAATCAACAGGATACCCGACAACACCATGCTGTGAGTCTCTTACATTTCCTATTACCCTTGAATGTGTCCGCTAATAACCTAAATTCATCCACGCTGCCTGCCGATCTAGAGAGAGTGAGCTGTTAATTATTTCCCAGAGAGAGATTAGGGAACCCTTGTTGATAATTCCAGTTTAGGATGTAATAACCTGTGTACTGTTGTTATTCACCCATGTAATGTCCTTTAGCCGCTCAAATACAATGCTAATTCATAAAAACCTAACCTCTTTCATTTGGGCATAACAATCGTATGGGAGTGTTTTGTATAGACGGTGGGATATGGATTCTCGAGCCACGCGCTGACCCCGAACCCTGACTATGAGAGAGACGTCTCATGCCCCGCTTCTGAGCTGGCCGAGGGTAAGTCAGGACCCCCCCAGGTCCGACGCGCGACACTGGCGACCAACTTAGGGGCAGAATTTTTTTTTTTAAACATATCCTTCCCGACTGCACAGAATTGCCTTTACGATTGTCCCCAATTTGAAAACATGTACTATGCAATTTTGTGCCAAGAGCATTTTTGCCGCAAAAACTACGGTGGAAGTTTCTCGAATAAATAAGAAATGCACGCAATCCTGTCGTGACTTTGTTTGTTGCTAAGCGCATTTTGCCGCGAAAAATAACGGTAAGAATCTTCTCGAACGAATAAAAGAGACGCGCGAAATTCCCGCCAAATGCTGTGATAACGAAAGTTCGAACATAATGTTTTTGTTTTTTTTTCAATAACATAGATTCTGTATTCTTTGTTTAACAAAACAAACCCACTGTTTTAATTTCGGCATAAATTGCACCGTAATAATAACAGTCAGGATTTAGAACTGTGAAGCCAATTTTTACACCGAAAGTGATTTTTTTTAAAAAAAAGCACAATACACCCAACGGCCCATCGAAGCTGATTTCTAAAAAGTATATCAGCTACAACCTGTAAAACACAAGTAATTCTTTATCCCGATTAATTATATAGGTACGGTGTTTGTCCATATTCTTTTTTCAGCATTGACTGTTATAAAAGTGATTTTAAGTGAATTGTTTGAAATTAACTTCAGAAGTGCAGTGTTTTTTTGCAAAGAAGTGCTTTCTCGACGCAATAATAAGAACGTGTGTTCAATCTCACGATTTAGTGCCAGTAAATGAAGCAAATATAAAATCTTTCCATCAAAAGTGTTTTTTCGCTTCTAAAGTGCTGTTTTTTGTGCCTTTTTCGTGCCTTTCCTCGAGTGCAGTGAATATAAGTGCGAATAGTGCCCACAAAAATTAAATAATGCAAATCCTAAAGTGTCCCCCTGGCCAAATTTTCTTCAAAAAGACTTAGAAGAATTTCGGAGTTTTTTTTTTCCTTTTTTTAAACCATTTTTAACAATGAATTCCAATCAAATGGCTACATCTTCGGACATGGGTGTCATTCCCAATGTACACAACTTATCCAAAGTGCACCTACAAGCCGTCCTAAAAGACAGAGGAATATCACCACTAAACAAATCAAAGTCAGCATTGAAAGCATACGCTTTGTTATTTAACAAAAAGTTCATCAGGAAAATAAACCTATCCGTTGCAAATGAAGTCAAGGCACCCAATACCCCAGTTTTGGAAATCCCCGTTTCTAACAAAGAAACCAGGACACATGTTACAGTAAAACAAGACAATGCACCCATCACGGCACAAGAAAAAACATACGATCTCACTCCTTGGAAGATCAAATATAACGGTGTTTCCGATGTACTGGATTTCATTGACCGAATCGAAGAAACGACCTCAATTAAAAATGTTCCATTTGACGTGCTGCAGAAAAACTTTATAGAACTAATATCTCCAGAATTAATCCCGTGGCACCGAATACAAAAATCAAAATGCAAGGACTGGAATAAACTCAGATCAGCCCTGATCACTAGCTTCGGCAAATCAGAGGCCCAACACAGAATTAAATTATCGTTACTATCCATTAAACAATTAGTAAACGAAACTGTGGCAACATTCATAGAGAGGGCCGAATCCATCAACATCAAACTTTCCCACCCTGTCTCGGAAGCCGAATTATTACCAGTTATAACTGATGGCCTCCTACAAAGATATGAAAACATTATCACCTCACAGAAAATTGTGTCGTTGGCCCATTTAAACGAAGTTTGCCTCATTTTGGAATCCCACCAAGACAGGAAAAACAACAAAACCACCACGGACAATATCACTGTACCAAGCCGTCCTTCTGGATTAAAACCAGAATTTGACAACAAAAAAGTTTGCTCCTTTTGCAAAAAAGTAGGTCACCTAGCTACCACTTGTTTCAAGCAGGCCAAATTTCTGGAAGCTAAAGAACCCAGAACCTTAAAGAGACATCGCTCCAGGGATCGTTCTCCTCCACGCGACGAACTGCGTGAAATTTTCAAAAAAACAAGAAATAACATGGAAAGGTTGCAAGACCCTCACTTTGTTAAACCTCAAGTGGATTTCTCTAAACCCCCACCGAATTTTCATGCGAGAAAACCAAAAAACTAAATAATAACCTCTCAGGTATTCATTCTGTACCAAGGTCTAAGGAATGGACTGATTGGTTATCACACATTAAATATTTTAACCAGACCTTAAATGTTTCTTCGGTTTGTTGCAAACAAGCTAAAGATGGAAGACCTTATGCCCTTTTCTCCGTTAACAATGTCCCCTTCTCTGGACTACTAGATAGTGGTGCATCTGTTAGTTGCCTTGGCAACAATGCCCACCTGCCTTTTGTTAACAACGGTTTTAAAGTTTTTTCCAAACCTACACTCGTGACAACTGCGGACAATGCTCCCCAGACAGTCATCGGTACTCTGTCATTACCAATTAAATGTAACAATAACACAGTTACAATTAACTTTTCTAATAGTACTACCCTCTATATCCCAGAATTTCATCCTTGGCGTTGACTTCTGGAAGGCTTTTAACGTTGCTCCACAAGTATTTAATACTCTTGGCCAAAAACCTCCGGTCGCTCAAGTTGGTGAGATTCGAACAATAATACCTCACGAAAACCTAAGCACTGACCAGGCTCTCCAATTAAAGGAAATGATCAACAAATTTGAATCAATATCTTTCGAAAAATGCGGACTGGGTTTAACTAATTTGGTAAAACACCACATTAAAACCAACGGCCCACCAATCAAGCAACGCTACTACAATTTAGCCCCCCAAAAATTGAAACTTTTAGAAAATGAACTTGATGAAATGTTGAAAATGGGAGTGGTAGTTCCCAGCAGAAGTGCTTGGACCAACCCAACCCTTTTGGTTTCAAAAAAGACGGCTCTGCACGCTTTTGCCTCGACAGTAGACGATTGAACTCTTGCACTGAAGCCGACGCGTACCCACTGCCTTTCGTTCACGCAACTTTAGACAAATTACGCAACGCCAAATTCATTTCTTCCATTGATCTAAGCAAAGCTTTCTGGCAAATACCTTTAGATGCGGAATCCTGCGAAAAAACTGCTTTTGTTGTACCTGGTAGGGGAATGTTCCACTTTAAAAGGCTACCTTTTGGTCTAAAAATAGCCCCGCCGAACTACAGAGGCTGATGGACAAACTATTCGGCCCTGAAGTTGACAACAACCTATTCTGCTACCTTGATGATCTCATCATCGTTAGTGACACCTTCGAAAAACACCTGTTAATGCTGGAAAAAGTTTTCAACAACTTAAATTTGCTGGTTTAACCATCAATTTAAAGAAGTCTGAATTTTGTAAGTCTCGCCTGCGTTATTTGGGATTCATTGTCGACGAAAAAGGTCTGAGAACAGATCCTACTAAGGTGGAAGCAATGGCAAATTTCCCCCGACCCAAAAACGCGAAAGAAGTCAAAGGTTTCCTTGGACTTACAGGTTACTATAGGAGATTCATTAAAGACTTTTCCACTATTTCGGCCCCATTAAACAAAATTACTGGTATCCGTAAAGGTATCAGCAACTTTCGTTGGTCTACTGAAGCCGAAGAAGCTTTTACGACTTTAAAAAATGCTCTTCAAACAGCCCCTGTCCTGAATTGTCCTAATTTTGAACTACCTTTTACCCTCCACACGGATGCTTCTAACGTAGGGATCGGTGGAGTCCTAACTCAGGAATTCCCGATGGCGAACACCCTGTAGCCTATTTTTCCCGCACCTTGAATAAACACGAGAAAAATTACGGAATCACCGAAAAAGAGTTACTGGCAGTATTGGATTCTGTTCACCATTTCCGCGGTTACATAGACGGTAGCAAATTTACTGTAGTCACAGACCATAGTAGTTTGAAATGGTTGATCTCTCTAAGTAATCCCTCCGGCAGACTCGCTCGCTGGGCTTCTCGTTTGTCCCAATACACTTTCGATGTCATCCACCGTAAAGGTGCGGACAATATTGTCCCAGATGCCCTGTCAAGAATTGAACTTGCCACATTAAACATCGATACAATTGCCTCTACCCCATCCACAAAAGATGAATGGTATCTCAAAATCTATGAAGGGTGCAAAAACAATCAACAAAAGTTTCCCAATTTTATTATAAAAGAAGGACAACTATATCGCAATTGTAAGGCCCCACTGTCCATCCTCGAAGATTACTCTTGGAAACTCGTTGTGCCCCTCGAAAAGAGAAAACAAGTAATCATCAACAATCATAGTGCCCCCGACTCTATACACCCAGGAACCTTCAAGACGTATAAAAAGATTTCCTTGAAGTATTACTGGCCTGGTCTTTTCAAGCAAGTTCGCAACTACATCTCCAAATGTGAAACATGTAAAGCTTACAAACATAGTACGGCACCCCCTGCCGGCCTAATGGGAAAACCCAAACGTGCTGATAGACCCCTCCAATCGTTATCTATGGACCTCGTCGGACCTTTTCCCAGAAGTTATTCTGGACACATGCATATACTCAGCATTGTGGATATCTTTACCAAATTTTGTTGGATCTTCCCCTTAAAAAGAGCCAACGCTGCCGCCATTGTCAAACTTGTGGAAAAACACATTTTCATACCCTACGGAACACCCAAAACCGTAATAGTTGACAACGGAAAACAGTTTATAGCACAGGAATTTAAAGATTTCCTTGCTAAATACGGGATTAAAGATATTTATTATAATACCTTGTACACTCCCCAAAATAACACTGTCGAAAGGTATAACCAGACTATTAACACAGCTCTGGCCATTTTGGTTGACAAAGACCAACGTAATTGGTGTAAGAATTTAGATAAAATTCAAGCTGCCATGAATAACACTGTTAACCTAACCACTGGTTACACCCCCTTCTTTTTAAAACACGGTATGGAACAGGTGGTACATGGTTCATTGCACTGGAACACGAATTTCCCCACGTCAACCACCTCCACAAGCAATCCTGCCGTTGATTACGCTCATCGTTTGGAAGAACTTACTGCCATTTATAGTGAAGTTACTGATGCCCTATTGCTGGCCCACCAAAAAAGTGCGGACAGATATAACCTACGTAGGAAACACATCACTTTTAATGTAGGCGATGTTGTCTGGAGAAGGAATAACACCCTCTCTCAAGGAGCCCTGTACTTCTCTGCCAAGCTGGCACCCCGTTTTGTCAAGGCCAAGGTTGTAAGAAAAATATCGGACTTAGTTTACTACCTGTCCGACTCCTCTGGCAAACATACTGGTAATTACCATATTAAGGACATTGTAAAGTCTGGAAGTGAGGAGACAGTTGAAACTGCCCCACCACCCCAGCAATTTTAAACTAACCCATTGTGTATTATCACAAACTATTGTAAGCTTATGAAGTCTTACCATAATTAGGCGTGTAAAGTGTCAACTACATGTCAACCTATTCGTCAAAAACGAGTTTAACCCACCTTTGTAAATGAATGTATATTAACATATTATGACCATGAAATATTATTCCTGTAATAACGTTCTTTCCCTCACGACAATCGTTTTCTCCCTTTTTACGTTTTATTTTCTCACCTGTTCTGAAACTGATCATTTTAGAATAGAGACACGTCTTCGAGTTACAATCGCCGGGAAGTCGCGAACCCGCTTTTGCTCCTCAACTTCTACACTATGCAATGTTTATGTCATGTCACCCCATTTTCGTTTCATTTTTGTTCCCTTCGTCGTGTTAGAAAGAACCACCCCACTTTTGTTTTTGTTCCTTGTAAAATAACGATTGGTAATCACTCATAAGAGTGCCATCCAAAAGAGTTCGGATTTTGTAAATTCCAAAGTGTTAAATACCGACCCTTTTTTTTTTAAAAAAAAAAAAAGAAAACCTGTCAAGTACAGCCATTAATTCTTTCTTGTCCAATTCAACGTTACCTTGAGTATGTAAAACCCTATAGTGGTCTCAAAGGCAAGAACCAAGTAGCAATTAATCACATAATTGTCTTCTTTGTATGTATATAATTTTTTTTTTCATTTTTTTTTCAATTTTTTCCTTTCAAAAATTGATGGCGTCCTACCCAAGCTCACATTTACCAAAAATAGGATTTTGACACATCCATTTTGGGAAATTGTATTTATAAAAGAAAACCAAATGTCGGTCCTATAAAACCACATACCATAACTGGACTCGCTTCAACTAAAAGTATGTAAAACCCATTAAGGTCTTTTATTGTATGACGAGATCTCGATTTTCTTTTCTCTACTGTTACGTCACGTATGTCTCGTACCTCACGTTTCAACCCTACGGGAAAGGTTAGTAAAACCTTACGGTTATCCTGATCTTCAAACGCAAATAATTATATCACAACGTAAATCAACAGGACTTTGTTCGATCATCGTTGCATAATATAAACACCCAACCTTTGTCTCACCATTTAACCAAGTGTTTGCAACCCAATTGCACGCTACAACGAACAGTATGTAAAGCCATTATGGGCCTGTTCCCACCCATCGCTCGATGCAAGTAAAAATACCTTCTACCATCATCTTGCACCTTGTAACACAATGAAGTAACATTAAAATTGTTTATCTTCTCTATTGTTCCATCGTACGCCCCTCCAGGCTACGGAGTTAGTCAATCTAACAAATCTTTGCAAACAGTATCAAATGATACTGCTAGCTTTTGTTGAATTATATTTAAATGTAAAAAATTGTCACGCGATAGGAGAGATCCTTACAAAATCCACCACTACACGAGAAGTTCGTTACAATTACTTAATACTTATAACCATGTGTTATAATTTGGTCGTGTGACATTAATTTGCCATGAGTACCGCCTTTGTGTATAATCTGGTCGTGTGACATTAATTTGCCATGAGTACCGCCTTTGTGTATAATTTGGTCGTGTGACATTAATTTGCCATGAGTACCGCCCTTGTGTATAATTTGGTCGTGTGACATTAATTTGCCATGAGTACCGCCTTTGTGTATAATTTGGTCGTGTGACATTAATTTGCCATGAGTACCGCCCTTTGTGTATAATTTGGTCGTGTGTCATTAACATGTCATGAGAACCGCTTTTGTGTATAATTGTGTACAACCCTGTACACGAGACGTGGAGACGTAATAATAATACTTACCGTGATTCGTGTGAACGACATAATATCGACATCGTCATCTCCTTTAAGGAACTGTTTTTACACTCCTTGACTTCTGTCTATAATTGAGTTGTACCTTGCATATACTGCATACTTGTACACTATACGTGAAGACGTTACAATACTCACCATGAATCGTGCGAACGAAATAATATCAAACCTTTATATGTGAACTACGTAAGTATTTCACAGAAGCCTCTTTGTTCAACGCCAATGCCCGTGGACTTCCTGTTTTTGCTGCTTTCCAAAAAGAAAAGAAGCCCAGGAATATCTACTATCCCAAAAGGACTAGTTTTCAGCTTCACTGTCAATTATGGGGCATAGTGCCGCAGGAGTTAATCGATGGGCACAAAACCACTAAACTCGTCGTCTGGGAAACGAATAAGAAGAATCCCAGGTTTGTGAAATTGGAACTAGGGTCTGTCTTTTCTCACAATCATGTAGAAGTTTAAAACGACCCCTAATCTTTTGCCAAATACACGCAAAAGATTAGCCTCTTTAGTACAATGTGTATTCAAATGCGGTTTAAAAATTAATCCACTTTATTAAAATGTAAAGAGTCAGGAAATCTGCTGGTTGAATATGTTTCACTCTCACATAGAGGTTGAATTGGAAATTAGTCCAGTCTCTAGCAATTTCGTAACTCAATTCCCGTCCTTTTTCCTCCCCCTCCCTACCCCCATGCCCTCAGGCATATGTATGAAGTGGAAAATCTGTTGTCGACCATATTTCGCCCTCACTTCGAGTTCGAATCGGTATTTGTTCCGGTCACCAACAGGCTTCCTACCTCACCTTTCACGTATGTTGTCATTTTTTTCTCTCCTCAACGAAACACATTCATGAATTTTGAATATGTATGATACGCACTTGGCGTATCGTCTGTCTTTTCTGACAACCTTTATTCATGAATTAGTTTCCCTGCTGTTGCCGTGACTCGTTCACGAATTTTTTGTCTTGTTCCTTGAAATCCTACGAAAATGTTACCACCTGTATGTTAACATAGGCCAAGGAAGGCCGGCTGTTTTTTTCAACCAAGACAGTTTGTCATTCGGCAAACGCCAAGTCATCCTAATAAAGGATAATGTTTATGTAATCAAAACTAGTTAGGAACCTCTCTCTACCTCTCTCTCACACTCTTCGTCACTCTCCGGACCGGCAGCTAAACCTCGTTTGTTTATTTTTTCTGGACACATTTTGTTTCTCTCCAAACTTTTCTTCATTGGTCCCTAGGCAGGTAAACTTCAAGAAATTTGCTTTAATAATAATTCCCCCCGGATTTAAAAAGAAGCCCAGGCGGATGTCATCTCCGGCAGCCAAGCTGAGCCTCACCTCCTAGCAGCCTGCGCTGTGGTTACAAAGGTCCCTCGACTACTACTCGCTACACACTTGTTCCATCTTGTTCCTGAAAGCTCAGACAATACTAATCATATGTATGACGTTTGTCTCACCACTGCAAGCCGAGTTGTCCCACTATACTTTATGACACTCTGAACTACCTTTCGGACACGCTAGTCCCGGAGTTCAAATTTCTTGCCCTCAATGCCAATGCCAGTTATACCGTCTCTTGCTCTGTCATGCAGTGACACATACCAGGTCATGGGTGAAACATAATTACCCTTTGCCCCTCCAGTAAACACAAACTGCGCATCTCTAAAAAGTTATCCTGAGCTACATTATGCTCCGATAACCAACACATACGATCCGTGCCCACCATAATAGCACATAGGACTCGTACTGGCATAACTACGGAACCTGGACTACTCTCTCCAATGACCACTGTAACCATAGCCGCAGCCCCGCAAACCACAGCCCCACTTCGCAAACATCAACGCCCACAACGAAGCAAAGTTTTTTTTTTCCGAGGCCTAAGTGTACTCCTGAGTGTTATCTCAATGGGTCAGATTACAGTGATAATGTAATCTTTTAGAGTCAGTGAAATCTCGTTTCCTTCGCAACTCTTCGAAACCAAAAAACCAACGCAACGCAAACTTAGCTTCCAGACCAATGAAACCCTAGAATCACACCTTAACATTCCGTCTTTTGTTTTTTTTTCAATTGTATAATGTTGTCTATTGTTTTTTTCAATTGCATAACCATGCCCTTTTGTCTTTCAATTGTATAATGTTGTCTATTGTTTTTTCAATTGCATAACCATGCCCTTTTGTCTTTCAATTGTATAATGTTGTCTATTGTTTTTTCAATTGCATAACCATGCCCTTTTGTCTTTCAATTGCATAATTTTGTCTTTTGTCTTTCAATTGCATAACCATGTCTATTGTTTTCTAATTGCATAATTTTACTTGTTGTTTCCACACCTGCTCTCTCCCCAAAATTTATTTGCTCCAAACATGCTATGTACCCTTCCTCATTTCTCCCCACAAATATTGTTACCTAGCCTATGGCATAAGCTAGTCATTATGTTTTAGCTAGGCATCTCTCTGGCCATCCAAGTCTCTCAAACTAAGGGCAACTCTTGTTTTGTCAAAAAAACCCCAAGGGAGGCACATAGAGGATCTTTTAACCCTGATGCTCCATTACCACGTCGCCTTTTTTTACGAGCGCGGGGGGAGGTGTCATATAACAGATTTTAGCCGCAAAAGATCCTACAGTTGCCAGCCTGAGAGCGGGAATTATTCAAATTAGTTGCTAGACCAAACGTAGTGAAGAACGCGCAATACATCCGCTACAGTTCCCCCACCCCCGGCGACCCTACGCCCCGTGCCCCCCGCTCGCGCGCCGACCTCTGACCAGGCTGGACGTGTGTTCGTTTCGGCTCCCGCGTTCCCAATTTGCACCGCTCCGTCGAAAGCAATAACGTACGGAAATGGCGCTTTGAACATCGACAGGCTGGCACCGTTTGTTTGAGACACGGCGCTCAGTCCTGCAAATCAACAGGATACCCGACAACACCATGCTGTGAGTCTCTTACATTTCCTATTACCCTTGAATGTGTCCGCTAATAACCTAAATTCATCCACGCTGCCTGCCGATCTAGAGAGAGTGAGCTGTTAATTATTTCCCAGAGAGAGATTAGGGAACCCTTGTTGATAATTCCAGTTTAGGATGTAATAACCTGTGTACTGTTGTTATTCACCCATGTAATGTCCTTTAGCCGCTCAAATACAATGCTAATTCATAAAAACCTAACCTCTTTCATTTGGGCATAACAATCGTATGGGAGTGTTTTGTATAGACGGTGGGATATGGATTCTCGAGCCACGCGCTGACCCCGAACCCTGACTATGAGAGAGACGTCTCATGCCCCGCTTCTGAGCTGGCCGAGGGTAAGTCAGGACCCCCCCAGGTCCGACGCGCGACACTGCATATTAATATATAAAATTCGAACAGTTCTTTTGAACAGTAATTTCGAAATTTACCGGAAAAAAGTTAAAGAAAGTTGAAAAAAAAAATTAAAGTTCTCAAAACAAAATAAAATTATATTGGTGGAGAATGCTTTCTATGCTTTGTATCATATTGTGTAGTATTTGTTTATGCAAATAAACATAAATAATCCGATACAAAGTAAACACGAATTATATCGACGTTTGGTTAGAACGTCACCTTTAAACTTTATCCAAACGATCGGCGACAGAAGATTTATTCACTGTGCGTAAAGTTAAAACAACGTCGAATTGCTATTTTATGTCAGTTGTTTTCTTAGCTTTTATTACTACGTGGATTGAAAATGTTTTAAAATATACGAGCATTAATATTATTATAAATATTTAGTACAAAAGCCAACCAATCATAAATAACCTTCCCACGCGATGGTCTTCCTATTAAAATGCATATGAGATTTCAGAGATATCGTATCACAATTCATTGTTTCCTCGGCTAATCTGACGGCTGTACTAAATTATTATACTTCCTCTTGTATTTCAAGTATAAAACACTGTATTTTTTAAGCTTCATTTTCTACTTATCTTTGAAATAGTTGAATACATTATGACAAAAAATTAATCAAAAAATATATCAAGTAATAATCACCCAGAAATGATTAAAAATAAAAAAATATTTAATGTCAATAACTATACACTTTGTTGTTCTTAATTGCTGCTTGGTTATTCATTAACGATGCGCGACAGTCGTCCCTCCGAGCCATTATTATACCGTCATGATCATAAAATTCATATATTTTTCAATGTTGGCACTGGTTAATAGTTACAAACACTTTAATTTGATTTTAAAAATATATAATGCAGATTAAAAAAAAAAAATTCAAACGAAGGGTTACCTACTGAAGAAGCGCAATTATCGTGATTAACCTGACATTGATATTTTTATTAATACAGGTAAAACATATAATCATTTGGTTCGTTTTTAGATATATTTCATACGTTAGTACCTACTCTTTTTAAATTTTAAAATATAAAATAACTAACGTTTTTTCTTTTTGTTTTATTTATATTTTATATGTCAGTTATGTCATGCACAAAATGATTTAAGTAAAAGCCCATCTGGGTGTTAATTGACGAAGAAAATATTAGTATTTTGAGACGTTTAGAAGCACCATGTAGTTTACAACAAAAGCATTGAAATTTTTTTTTTTTTTAAAGAGTTCCAATCGTACGTGCTCGCAGGGAAATATTTTCAGTGTATATTTTGTATATCGTTACAATGCAGGAAGGCACTAACTATGATTTAATTGTATACTTTATTGGCAAGATTATACAACCCATTCATTCTTCAATTTGAATTGAGGCAAAGTGATTTGAATAATTTGGAATCAAATGGTTTCTAGCTTGTAGCAGGCGTAATGCGTTGGCGTGAAGAATCTGCCTTATGGAAATGTGCTGTCCGGACTTCAAGTGAACTATAATCCTGCCAACGAGAAGAACACTTTCAATTCGTCAATATATTTATATTTAACATCTATCAAACTACCGGCCTCTAACGAATGAATTTACAAGTTTCATAGCAAACTATCAGTAATGCACGAATATGTTACGTGAAAGTCGGAACATGTGTTCTGCAAAATAATACTTCTCTGATATTATTAGAAAATTGTCCGGCACAGTCACATTTTTAACAGTATCTCGATAAAAAAAGCCGTACTCATTTTTCTCCGTGTGAATCTTCAACTTTTTCTTCACGGCGTCCAACTTTGGATATAGGCCTCCCTCAAATGTGTAAAGTTTCGCCGGTTGTTGGTTGTTCTCTTACCCATCCAAAGAAGTAATTATTGTCTTTACGTTTCCAGTCAATTTAATCCGTGGGTGACATCAGCTCCTGCTTCCAATTTATGATTCAACCCCTATCACCACCGGCAATGCATATCTACAAAAAATTAAATGATCGGTTTCAGATTGTTTCGCTCATAAAATTTAACGATCAGCACCCAAAATTACGAAAAATCTACGTTAAAGTATGTTTACAATGCTCGGGAATCGATCTCACAACTTCCCGTAAAAAAAATTGTGATTTTTTAGAACTGAGATTTTCCAAATTTTTTCCATGTGACTTTGATTTATTTAGGGTTCAAACCGAATCTTCAGTGGGTAGGACTATGAGCGGTTTAAAGCGAACGCTGAAGTTTTGAGTCACAACATGGTACCAAAATGGCGGATGTTCAATGTTCACAGGTGTGGCTGACATTAACCCTTTAAATTTGAACTAAGTGAAACCATGTATGAGAGGTTACATAAGATAAAAAGATACGGCACACCTGGGAGGAACGTGGCAGGAGAAATCTCGGAATAGTATCGTTATAAAGTGGGTTTACCCTTTAGTTATTTTAGATTCCTCAGACAGATCACTTTATACATACGTATTTTATAAACACGTAGTATGTGCGAGTATTTTGTCAGGTTTTCAGAGCTTCGGGAAATTTTTCATTCTAAATTGAGCTTTCGGGATTTCGGCATTAAGGAGTGGCGTTTTATAAAGCTTGTGATACACGCTAAAATGAGCATTTTCAATAAAACTATATAACATAGTGCTTTTTTATACAAATGAGGATGTTCTTTCCAAATTAAACTGACCCAACTAATTTTAAAATTCTTATGGCCTATTGACGAATGTTCAAGCTGTGGACCTTCTAATAAACAAATCAATTATTATATGTTGATATCGTTACTTGGGCAATGAGTTTTATAAGGTAGAAGGTTTTTTTTATTTTTTATTAGTAGCTATATTATACATTTTTTTTACATTTTTATAAGAATATATATATAAAAAATAGATGTTGATTATATTCGTACAGACGTTGAAGAACCTTCACTTATTGGGATGCTACTTTCACTATAGTTATGGTTTAACAAATTTTATTTATTGCGATGCGTTTGTGATGATTTTCTGATTGATATGCGATGCGTTATAGGTAATATAATGTCCACTTTGCGTCACGGCTGTTGGGTTTGGACTGAAAGCCCGGGCACGGGGGAGAGGTCTCGAGGAGAGAAGAAAGGGTGATCGGGAACAAAATTCATTGCCAGTAAACTAATTCTCTATGAATCAACAATTAGCCATTATTGGCATAAACAACGAACGATATTTAACGAAAAAATTGGCTATTCGCACAATCTCAATCAGCACAGGTACCTATTTACACGGAGAAAACTTACTCATATAAAATATTACTAATTTATTAAGAAACTCTACAAGTTATTCGTATTCCGGTTAAAAATGGGATTGCAGGCCTTTAACGATGTTATGTTTGCACAAAGCTTGCTAGAGCTAACTGCAAAGTTATGTATGTCCACACGATTGCAGGAAACGAACCACGCACTGATGGCGTGTTAGATCACCAATACATACAAGTACATCCGCGATATCTCTGCTTGTCACGATCACGCGGGTTAACAGCCAATCATGTACTTCGTGTCCTTATAAGGGCATGGGGCACGCGCCAAAGAGTGGGACAAGCCCCCCCCCAGCGAGGACCAACGCAGGTCAAGTACTTGCGGCTAGCTGCCCACGCGCCAGTTGACCGCCGACCCCGCTGATCTCAACACAATGTGTTAGTTCCGAGTTACCATCGCCGCCGAAATTGGTGTCGCCATAGATATGGACCGGCCTGATTTGTTTCACCATGTGTGCCGCCAGTCCCTCAGAACCACAGCCTCCTTACGTTATATAGTTGGGTCCTGTCTCCGTCTGCCGATGTCTCCCACCAGCACCTTATGTTGTATAGTTGGGTCATGCCTCTGACCACGCCGCCAACCTCGTACCCCTGTGATGCTAGCTGCCCCACCTACCGTCGACCCCAGGCTGAGATCGTGAACTTGTAGACCCCGGCCTCAGCCCTGGGCGTCTGCCGCCCTAGCCTGTTTGTGTGGACCCCCTTGGCCATCCAATCAGTGCCCCCGTTCTGCTCCATCGTCTCTGCGACTCCGGCCGCCGCCCTGGCGTCCCTTTGCCGTCCAGCGTGGTGTGCCCTAGTGGCCGCCTTTCTGCATCAGCCCCGCATCATTCTGGCGCACCTTTTGCTGTCCAGCGTGGTGTGCCCTCGTGGCCGCCCTTCTGCACCCGTCCTGCACCCTGCCTGGCACCTGCCATGGCCCCTGCCGACCGTCTCACCGCATCCGCCGTAAATTACACGTGAGCGCATAATATACCTTGTCAATCAGAGCCCTTAGAGTCAATAGATTGCCTAAGTAACTAGTTAGGCCTTAAAAAGCTATGTAACCTTTGTAGATCTGTTGATAACCTGTATTACCTGTATAATAAACCTTCATAACAAGAGACTTGTTTTAATTGGGAAATTGACTATAATCCACACCCTGAATGATTGGAGTATCAAGCTTTGCCGCCGGCTTGTGCGGCGATGACTATTTGTGTAACACACCTATAGTATATTACATGGCCTAAACGCCAACGTAACACTGGCGCCACAACATGGATAGTCAATTAGCCCGATAAAATACGTCTTTTGTTGCTATGTTTTACTATAATATTAATGTTTTTTTTCCCACAGCTGTGTGTTATAATTCAATTTCTGATCCGGGAGTGTTTGTAATACGAATGTGCCGTCGGAAGCGTGAAGCAAATACATTCTGTTACTAAATACGTAATAAACCAAATACGAGAAATTACGACGTAATAAATGTTAAATGTGGATGTTTCCGAGAGATAGATGTGTTATTTCAATTTTGGAATGCAATTTAATTGTTTCGTTATAGAAATAATTTTTTTTGTCAGGTTAAGCTTTGCTTATCTGTTTCATTGTAATAAGTTGAAATAATTCAAATACTCAAAAGAACTTCCAAGTATTAATTCTCCGTCGGATTAAATTCAGTTATTGTTTTAATTTACATTCTCTAATAAATAACGTATTGGTTGTTTTTAATTAAGATCCGTAGACCTTACCGGTTATTACCATTATTAAATCATGGATCCTCCCAATATTGGTAGAAAATATAAAACACGCTACGAGCAGTAACTTGAGATATCTTAATAAGTCACGTCTATTAAAAAATACCGACAAAGGATCCATTCCCGCGTCGCAACAGACAATATTTACGCATAATAATAATAAATATGAATTCGTCAAAGGTCGCCGCGTTCATGTTGATACGTATATTGTTTATTCTCGCACCCAGTTTAAGGCGATATAATATGTAAACTATAATACATATTTCGTGCATTTCTAATAATATTATTTAAATGAACAAGGTGCTATGTGTCATTCAATGTTTATAACTCAAAGACGTCATGAATCTTTGAGTACATTTATTTTGGCTGACATAGTAGTCACTCTGTTTATTTTATTGTGTTTCTGTGAGATTCTGACTAGCTAGCAGACATCTTATAGAAATACAATATATAATTTTTTTTTTTTTCTCTCTCTTTTCATCTCTCTCTTCCATAACTATAACTCGTTTTAAAGTAATAATAACAATAAATCAAAACTCAGACACTTTTATCACAATAAATGAGTATTGTGATATAGAAGATATAAGTTGTAGTTATGAAGTAACTACATAAGTTATATAAAATTATATTTAAAAATATACATTTATGTATATAATTCGTTTACGAAACACGACACGTTACATTGATTGAGGGTTAAATTCAAGAACCTTAAGTTTTAGTGGAATTTTTTTTATTATAGTAAGGAAAAAACCGCCTTAAGCATTCAATATCCTGCCCGGGACCGAAAAATAAACTTAATTTATATTTCGTGGAATTATTGTACTAAGAATATATACCAATTTTTAGTACAAATTAAGGTTATATTTGTATATATAATCTTCTTTTCGTTGACAGGAAACGGCGTAAGAAATGTCCTGTACTTTTGAAGTGATGATTTCGTTCTTCATCACTTAAAGTTATCAGTGGTAGATTAGGAACCCATTTTGTAAATATAACTCAAATATCTTGTGTTATAAATTGTATAGTTCAAATGAGAAACCCCGTATGTGGTTTTTGTTCAGACATTCTCTTATATAGAAAATTATGTCAAATGTTTTTGTATTTAATTGGTTACATACCAATTATTTGTTTTTTTTCTGGAATTTTTTTTCTTTTCTCCTTCTTGCGTAGTGAATACGTGTCGTTATTTTTAAGGAAGTCAATCTCTGGAAATCGGATTATGTAGTTCTCGATTTTTAAATTAAAAAGACTCGAATAAGTCTTATATAACAGAGATTGAATTATCACACACAGTAGTTGTTGAGTGGTATGTAATATGTTTGTAAATTATAATTGTGTAAATTGTTCCCTAACTATTTATTAATTGGTTATGGGTTGTGTATTGTAATTTCTTGTAAACA
This sequence comes from Hesperophylax magnus, assembly GCA_026573805.1. NCBI lineage: Eukaryota > Metazoa > Arthropoda > Insecta > Trichoptera > Limnephilidae > Hesperophylax > Hesperophylax magnus. The sequence continues at coordinate 18,794,800 of JAIUSX010000014.1, forward strand.
CGTAATTGATCGCCTCGGTATCAATATGGTAAAAAAAAACCAGCGTGTAAAGTCCTTCATAAAGTTGAGACGAAATAAAATTGTGTAATTATATTATATGTTATGCCATGTCAATTATGGTGTGAATTTTTTTTGTTGTAAACACGTATTTGATTGCCTCGGTATCAATAAAAAGAAATAACGTGTAAAGTCCTTCATAAAGTCGTGACGAAATAAAATTGTGTAATTGTAATATGTGTTACGCCATGTCAAGTGTGGTGTGTATGTTCTCATAGAAAGATGAATTATAATATATACCCGGTAAGAAGAAATAGTTTTTGTAAAGATAACGTAATTATGTCTTAGATTTGGAAATCTAAAATTGTTGGTCATTAAGGACAAATGGTGGTTGCATATTTATGTCATTTTGGGACATTATTGAATCTTAACCAAAGAATTGGGTTGATAATTGCACTTAAGGTCATTTTGGGTTTTGTCTGGTCATTTGGTGAGAACACTTTATGAGTGTTCTGAAAATTTTGTCGAACGTTTTCGTTACGACGTGCTGGTGTTTCTTGTTAACGCCTGGTACAGCGCTGTACGGTTTATAGGAAATAAATCGTTAAATGTCATAGGATAATATTAGCCTTATAATTAATTACATGGTAGGTCTTGGTAGCGTTGACCTGTATAATCAATATGCGATACGAGAGGATTGGTCTATATGCCTAAGAATTATTAGCAACCAGACAAACCATGACTAAATGAGAATATATTGTTAAAATCTTGAGTAGAATTTTTGTTGTTTTCCGTTTTTCAAAATTATCAATGGATAATAAGAAATAACATAACATGTGTATTGATACTTGTGTTGTATAGTGTCAAGAAATATGGGTTGATTTCGATCAATCGCATGATATAATCAGCGTACACATTCCATAACAGGAATTTTGTGTATAAAAAAAACATGTATAGTTTAAGAATTTCATTGTAAAAAAAACGCGAAATATGGGTTGATTTTGGTCAATCGCATAAGCGTATAATATTCTCTAACCAGAATACCATTTTGTATAACATTGTACAATTGTGAACATTGTTAATTGTTCTTCTTTTGTGGTTTGATGGAAAGTGTAGGCCTGGTGGTAAATTGTGTACATCCATTCGGTAATACCACATTGTATGCTACATTTGTTGTTTTGGTATTGTCTTTTTTTTTGAGAAAAAAAAAAGCAAGCCAGGTATATTCTTTTTGTTTGGAAAGAAGGTGATGAGTATTCTTTTCTGTTGGGAAGAAGGCCATGTGTATTTTTTTGTTTGGAAAAAAGTTGTGTATGTAAATCATAGCGTGTTTTGTATCGCGCCTTGGAGATCATTTCTGCAATTATTTTTGAAAGAGGTTTGGCAACCCTTGTTCAGTGTATTTGTTAGGGATTGTTCAACTTGGCTCTCAGGTAGTTAAATTTTTGTTTTGGCTCGTTAGGGAGTGTTTAAATCTTTGTGAAATGAGGTAGCTCTGTACCTCTCGTACGGCAAACAAGAGGACGTTGCCCTGCTTCGGCCACGTTGCCTGGGATCTTCTTTCATCGACAAGGAGGGTAGTGTTATGTTTACACAAAGCTTGCTAGAGCTAACTGCAAAGTTATGTATGTCCACACGATTGCAGGAAACGAACCACGCACTGATGGCGTGTTAGATCACCAATACATACAAGTACATCCGCGATATCTCTGCTTGTCACGATCACGCGGGTTAACAGCCAATCATGTACTTCGTGTCCTTATAAGGGCATGGGGCACGCGCCAAAGAGTGGGACAAGCCCCCCCCCAGCGAGGACCAACGCAGGTCAAGTACTTGCGGCTAGCTGCCCACGCGCCAGTTGACCGCCGACCCCGCTGATCTCAACACAATGTGTTAGTTCCGAGTTACCATCGCCGCCGAAATTGGTGTCGCCATAGATATGGACCGGCCTGATTTGTTTCACCATGTGTGCCGCCAGTCCCTCAGAACCACAGCCTCCTTACGTTATATAGTTGGGTCCTGTCTCCGTCTGCCGATGTCTCCCACCAGCACCTTATGTTGTATAGTTGGGTCATGCCTCTGACCACGCCGCCAACCTCGTACCCCTGTGATGCTAGCTGCCCCACCTACCGTCGACCCCAGGCTGAGATCGTGAACTTGTAGACCCCGGCCTCAGCCCTGGGCGTCTGCCGCCCTAGCCTGTTTGTGTGGACCCCCTTGGCCATCCAATCAGTGCCCCCGTTCTGCTCCATCGTCTCTGCGACTCCGGCCGCCGCCCTGGCGTCCCTTTGCCGTCCAGCGTGGTGTGCCCTAGTGGCCGCCTTTCTGCATCAGCCCCGCATCATTCTGGCGCACCTTTTGCTGTCCAGCGTGGTGTGCCCTCGTGGCCGCCCTTCTGCACCCGTCCTGCACCCTGCCTGGCACCTGCCATGGCCCCTGCCGACCGTCTCACCGCATCCGCCGTAAATTACACGTGAGCGCATAATATACCTTGTCAATCAGAGCCCTTAGAGTCAATAGATTGCCTAAGTAACTAGTTAGGCCTTAAAAAGCTATGTAACCTTTGTAGATCTGTTGATAACCTGTATTACCTGTATAATAAACCTTCATAACAAGAGACTTGTTTTAATTGGGAAATTGACTATAATCCACACCCTGAATGATTGGAGTATCAAGCTTTGCCGCCGGCTTGTGCGGCGATGACTATTTGTGTAACACACCTATAGTATATTACATGGCGATAAACGCTAACGTAACAAAGAATTAATTGACAGGTTTCCCTATAAACTATCAGAAAAACACGAATGTGTTATGGCGATGTCGGAACACATAAAAAATCTATTATTTTCGAATTTCGTCATTTTGCATTATCAGGACAAACGCAGATGTATTAACACGTGTTCCAATATATTATGAATTTATGAAAAGTTTATTAGGAAACGGCAGGCTATCCCGTTTTTAAAGGGATTTAAAAAAAAATCGGGAATACTCATTTTTCTCCTTGTATCTAAGGAAGATTTTTAAACTGAAAACGTCAAAACAGTTTAGTATCATAGAACGGGTTAAGAAACCCAACCTTCTGTTTCTGTACCATGACATGCATCACATTATATTAGAGCCCTGTATAACTAATGCGAGTGTAGTCTTTGTCATTATATTTCCATGTAAGTAGTGTGATTGTTGTCCAATGTTGGAAATTTCTTTGTGACTGCTGCACCGGATGGTTATTACACGACATAAGTCTATTTTATTGTACTAGATACTGCATTTATGATTGTGAACATGCAAATGCATTAAAGAACGGACAATGGAATGCACTCCATTTAATGGTTAAATGAATAAAGAGCAAGTGTTCCTTTCAACAACAACAAAAAATATTACGTGGTCGTTAAAAGTCTGTTAATAAATATTATGTGGTTAGTTTTTAAATATTGTTGACGTGGAATTTTTATTTTGATTAATCACTATCTTTGAAAAGCTGCTCCTAATTGGGTAATGTAAAATGTGAAAAATAACGTCTAATATGGTTAACGCTTAAGCACATGGTTTGCCACTAAATATAACAACTTCACGTTTGGAACAAAGGTACGTACATCGTGATAATATGTTTTAATTTAATAAAAGCTTATCAGGAAACCTATTAATTTATTCTTAATTCCTGCAATTCCGTTTTTTAACCGAATTATCAATAATTTGAAGAGATTAATAATAAATTGGCGATACTCATTTTTTTACGTACAGGTAATATCACTAATGATTAAATTACTCCCTAGAAAGAATGTACAGGGTTTTCCAATAAGAGGTGTTATTTTGAATAGCCCGCTATTTCGGTACATGTTACTTTTGAAGCTGTCATTTTTGACATTTGACAAATAGAAACTACGCCATTAATAAAAAATGGAACGATACACGCATCAACAATGCATTGAAATTATTAAAATTCACTTGAGTGAATCAAATGCAAATCATCTTGAGTGATGAGGCCCATTTCCACCTCGGTGGCTTCATCAACAAGCGAAATTGTAGCATCTGGGGCTCGGAAAACCCAAGAATTATTGTTGAAAAGCCTCTCTATCTTCAACGTGTGACTGTTTGGTGCGGTTTATGGTCCGGCGGAGTCATTGGACCTTACTTTTTCGAAAATGAGGCTGGAGCAATAGCTACGGTGAATGGATTGCGCTATCGAGAGATGATTAATGATTTTTTATGGCCGGAATTGGATGGTATTGATTTGGACAACGTTTAATTTCAACGAGATGGCGCTACGTGCCACACAAGCAACGAAACCATTGATCTTTTATGATTGAATATCATAATAACACCTCTTATTGGAAAACCCTGTAGAATCTTATCTTTATATTTCAAATGTAAAAAAAGATTTTATAACATATGACTTCGGTTGAAAATTGTTCTGTTGGACGCAAACAAAAACTGTGCAAACTTTATGACGCAATAGCTCACAGTTCGGCAAGTATTTCGTGACAACATTTTAGCTTTTTTGACAAAACTTGTAGTAGTACCTTATTTGTATTTATGTGAAGGAATAAAGAATAAAGGTTGTTTAACGTAGTGGCCGTCATTAGCTACCAATAATACAGCAAATATTTTTTTCATTGCATTGCTGTTTCCGCTTCCAATCTATTATCTTAGAATGCATGTTGCTACCTGAAATATTTTCATGTAGGCACGCAATGTTGAATATTATAATATGCCAACGGCTCGAAAATATTTTAAGGTGCGTAATGCCAGGATCATACGAGGACAATACAGAAGACAATACAATGTTGTCCTGTCCCTGTTCCGTGGACAACCTAGACAGCGCAGGCAGCACAATGACACAATACAACAATTCTACCGTAGTTCAAACGCGGAACGCTGCGAAAATGGATACACGACGACGCGTGCTACAAGCGAGTTCGCCATATATTTTATACCAATATGTATTGTAGTGTTCCATTTAAAAACATATAAAAAAATAGAAATAAATATAGGAAATCCGAGCGCCGAGAAGATAATACGCGCGGAGGGACTGGATATTGTCTTTCTGTCTTGTCAAAACGCGTTTTCACGCGAACAACGCCGCCGGGGGCTTAAGTGGGGGTAAGACACTATTTCACTAATGTCTTGGTTCATTGCCCTATTCTCCAAACTACTGTTCACAATTTGACAATAGGTCCGGAGCTGGGACAAGACAATATTGTACTGTCCTATTTGTATCCATGCATTAACGATGTTTCTTCAAGCTTTTAAGTTGTTTATTTCTTCTTTCATTAAAACGTTTATTTCTTACCCCACGAAAGACAAACATCAGGTGATGGAACATCCGGCATACATAGAATTATTATAATCGAGTTGTTGTTTATAATGCCTCAAAGCTTAAAACAATTCCATGATCCCATATAACATATTGGTTTCCTTGTTATTCTGACTACCAGATACTTCACAACTAATTAATAACTGACATTGTTATTATTAACTAAACCCATTGCAGAATAACTTAAGGTGAATCTTCTCAGAATTTGTGAGCATAATTTCCAACTTTCGTGGGTTTGATATGGATTTCTACGAGACCAACAACCAATGTATAATGTTCGCATAGCTTTCACAAAAAGATCTTCGTGGGTTTAATATGGATTTCTACGAGACCACCAACCATTGTATAATGTTTGCATAGCTTTCACAAAAAGATCTTCGTGGGTTTAATATGGATTTCTACGAGACCACCAACCAAATGTATAATGTTCGCATAGCTTTCGCAAAAAGATCTTCGTGGGTTTAATATGGATTTCTACGAGACCACCAACCATTGTATAATGTTCGCATAGCTTTCACAAAAAGATCTTCTTGGGCTTAATATTGATTTCTACGAAACCACCAACCAATGTATAATGTTCACACAGCTTTCTAGATACTTGCATCTAAATTATTGTTGTTACACATAAAACGATAAAATGAATACAATTTACACTAGATATATTTTCCTAAATCATGATTGCGTTAGCCATGTTTCGTGTTGAGTTTGACAGTTTAATAAAATAAATAAATTAGCGATGCTAGCAGTTCACAATGAAGTGCTGGCACCTACCCGAATTTATGGCAGTAAGGGATGGAACTGGCAGAGAGGAATGTAGACTGAATGTTGTCGAAATCCCTGAGGCGTATGTGTGATAAACCATGTATTATCGTGTGAGAAAAGTGGAGATCTGCAAAGAACGCAAGGCTGATGTAAGCGTAATGAGTATGATTAAGAAAGGGACGTTCAGATGGTTTATGCATGTAGAGTGAATGAACGAAGAAAGGTGTGTAAGGAGAATATATGACACAAATGTGAATGGTAGAAGTCGGGGATGCCAGAGAATGACATGGCACTATCAAGTGAATCAAATACTGGAGTCGGGCCACGTCAAGAGTCATAATAATTCATTGTCACATAAGAGTATGTATAAATGTGAATGAGGCAAGGAGTGTGTGCCAATACAGAGTTGTTTGGCGGTCCATCCTCTCTGCCTGCCCCTGCGAGTAAACGGCGTGATGGTTGTAGAACAAGTAAAGATCTTACAAATAAAATCCGTTAAATAACATAGCACATTTTTATCACAGTTTGGACCTTCGGCGAAGAGCGAAACAGTTGTCCCGCGAAACAATAATTATTTCAAAATGTAGCAGAATATTACAAGTTTAGACAATATCATCAGATCTGTACTATACTAAAAGAAATTCGCTATCCGCGTCCTTTTGTTTGTGCGCTTAGTTCTTCTAAACTAAGCAACGGATTTTGATAGGGTTTTCACTATAATTTAGAAAATTTCTTCCGGTAGGTTTATATGTATAACACACGCATATTTTATTTATAGAAAGCAGAGAAAATTCGAGCAACGCCGGGTACACGTCAGCTTGTTTACATTAATATGATTTTAGAGAATTTTGTGAGAATCAATCATAGAAATATATCACAAGGAACATGTAAATTAAACCACTAGATCTCTGCGGAAATATTGGTTGTAGATACATTACTCATTATGACCCATTTTCTATCTAATCACCTTAATTTTCGATTTTTGGAAAATAATATATTGCATTATGCGTAGGTGTATCACGCAAACAAATTAAACCTTTAAAATATCTGCAGAAAAAAAACTTTAGGACGATAACCAACAGTCGTAAGACCTAAAATAATTAGCGCAAAAAAGCACTAGAAATGCATCCAAAGACCGGATCAGACGGCTAAACATCCCTTTGTCCCTGTTGGGCTAAATCAGAATTGCACAGGTCTGCCGTAGGGATAAAGGAAAGCCGATTCTGACAGTTGAATCTCGCAGGAAGGAGACAGGATGTTCGCTTTGTTCAATCGTCTTTCTTTTTCGTGTTTTTTTTGCGACCTTTCTCTTGTTAGTTGGACCCATTCATTGCCAGTTGCGGAGGCGGGGATCGCCAACCGGTAATTAATTAACTAACCTGCCTAAACGAAAGTCGTAAGAAAAATAATTGTTTTAAAAGTAACATGGATCAGTTTGGAAATAACACTACACACGTCAATAAATGGAGGATATTTTAAATCAGGAAAGATTTTATTTATTGGATAACCAAAACCTCTAGGTCACCCTAAGTGATTTGAGTTTGGTGATTAAGCAGGGGTGCCTGGGTTCATCGGGTGAGGTGTGTTCATGATACAAATGTCCACAGGTTGCGCAGCGTGACAGATCAAGAGAGATGCTGGTTTAGGAAGACCCTTTGACCTTTCCAACTGATCTCTCGACCACAGTGGGAGAGATATATTTATGACAATCACTCCTGGACACACTGATCCCTAGATTCTTAACCAACCCTCATACCTTCCCAGAACTCCTCTCCCTCTTTTCCATAAAAAAGACCCTCCACACAGCATCCAAAAAGATGACACAGGATCGTGGATGTGGGAAATTATTTTCTTGTATCGGGTTAGTGTAAAAATAATAATAATTATCAGTGTCCACACATAAATAAAATGTATTGTTAAGTTTTATGAACGGTAAGACTATCTGCATGTTTGAAAGGTAAACTATGTGATTAAAATGGGCAATAATTTCAGGAAAAAGCTTAACATTTTGATGTGAAGCTTTCGTATATATTTATGTTAGTAAGTGATTTAAAAGGGAAATCCAAATTATTTTCTACTGCCTGCATCATTAATAATAACTACTTAAAAACCGTAATGATTACCTTTAAAAATAATTAAAGAAATACTTTGTAATAATTTCGTAAAAGTGTGATAACTCAAAGCAAAAATAAACCATGAATATTATTTTTCATTGAATTATACTAAGGAAAGGTAATTCCAATGATTGATTTGAAAGCCACAGATTGACCAGCCCTAAAAGGGGACAGGCGGGTAGACTCCCGCGTAATTTGGTTTCGCGGTGAGTTATTGTCACCGGTTTCCGGTGGCGTCTAAGTTACCCCACGTCTTTATTAGCCCCGCTGAGAATTTGGCCTGACGCCGAATGGTGGCCGCCCCAGACCTTTGATGGCATCGTAAAGACATTCTAGTGATGCTATCACTCGCAATTTGCAGCTCTATCAAAGCGCAAGAATGCAGATATTATCGAAACCCACATAACAGACGTAATTATTCAGCAGTTTCGTGGCTAGATTTTTTTATTGTTAAAATTCTTGTAATATCAATTTTTTTACTATAAAAATTATAAATACATTTAAAAATAATAAGAAGAAATTATAATTAAAAATATTCAAGTACTTTATTTTTTTTTTTTAATGATAAACTAAAGTTTATAAGACAAGGTTTTATGCATACGAGTAGCACAAAAGATAACAAATTATTATTTCCCGTTGGCGGCCTTTATTTTTACTCGGGAGATATTTTCAATTTGCATTCATATTTCAGGCGACTAATTATTGCTTAGAATAATTTGTTATTCAAGTGCCATTTCTTAAAAAAATCGTATTTCGTAATTGTTAAAACATGCCAATTTTCAAATTGTCTTACAGTTTTCTCGCACTTGGAAGGCGAATTACTAACCAACCATCACGACATATATTATCACAATACTCGCATTCGTACACTATCTCAAAGTTACATATTCTTCTGTTGTTCGGACTCAACTCAATTTTTGATCAACTTTGTCGTTTGCCGGGCTTTCCCGATTTCTTCTACCATTGGCTTATCTGATCATTGAAATGGAAAATTTGTAACCTTTCTAAAGCAGCTAAAATTCTACAGAGTGGGCTCTAGCGTCGTGAAATGTGCACAAATCTGAAAATAATAGGTAAACGCATATATTCTAAGCAAGCGGTTTCATTCCCATAAAGAGCACTATTTAGAATAAAATCCTGTGTAATAATTTATGAATTATGTAAAATCACCAGTAAATTTTTCAATAAAATTGTGAAAGTCAAAATGACGCCAAATATGCAATTTAACTTTAGTCCCAGTTCAGCACTATTGGTAGAAATGTTAAACTAATTTCCCACAGGAACAAAATAAACTGTTCGGATAGATAGAACGTGCAATCATGCAAAGAGATTGCTTAGTTTGCAAGGTACCTTCAATCTATGTCATAAAAAATGCAGTGTAATTTAGTTAGATAATGTCATCACGTAGGAGACCGTCGTGGGTAAAAATTGAACTTTAAAGCTGGCGCAATTTTAGAAGCAAAATGAATGAAAAATGACAATGTTTAGGATGCAGCGGCATGACGAGAATTCATTTCGATAACGTAGAATCTGGAACAAATATTTTTAGAGTGGAAGTTTTGTAAGAAATAAAAACTTATTGTTTCGCACAACATAGCTTTTTGTCACAAAAAAGTTACAATAAAATACTGATAGTCACAAACCGGTTTCAAACAATTTTTTTTCTTACTAAGCAATCGAAAAATATGAACAAACATATGAGGAATTGATGTAGCCAGTTCAACATAAGATTTGACCAATAAACTACTAACAGAAAAAAAAAACTATGCAAATATCATGTCACCAAAACATATTGGTTATTACTCACAAATCTTTCTTTTTTTTATGTGACACCTCACAAGAGCGTCCCTGCCTGTGCAGTGTACAGACAGGGTACAACTATGTCACCACCCGGTTGGGCGGCGTTGTGAGGCGGAATAAGGTAGGGGCTGTAGGAAGGGATTTGTTAATGCAGGCCTTGAAGAGGCTCGGATTATATGAGGGAGGAAAAACAGATGCCGGTAGCTCGTTCCACATACGAGCCGACTTACACAAAAACGAGTCGTAAAAACGGCCCGTTCTCTTGAAGCCAACGTCAACCGTGAACGGGTGTTCAGCTCGTGTCCGTCAAGTTTCGCGCACGTGCACCGGTGCATCAGGAATCAATGCTACTAGCTCCTTGGAGCAGGCTCCATTGAAATACCTGTAGAACAGACACAACTTGCCTACATTGCGTCTATGCATTAGAGAAGGCAATCGGTCTGTTAACAACGGATTGTCAATCTCCTTTGCACAGATTCAAGCAGGTTTATTAAGTATTTTGACCCAAAGGTGGCTTCCAAATTTAATAGTTGGGCGGACTTGAGACTTGTACAGGGTCAGCAGCTGGTCACTGTTGAAGAATCTCCTAGCCCTGTACAAGACGCCCAACTTCTTGGAGGCCTGATTTACTCGGGCTTCTATGGATCCCCGATACTTGAGTCGGTCTGATATAGTAACTCCAAGCATTTCAATGGAGTCTTTATTGGAGAGAGTGCTCCCATCAAATTGCACCAGACAGTCATTGATCTCCCTCTTTGCCGAAATCAGAGGTACACAACAAAATTTGCTATTGCAAAACAAAAAGGTATTGCTTCATATTTTTACAAGGGCAAGACCGAGAATTTGAATGATGAACGTTAAAATTTTGAAAGAAGGTACCCATTATTGAATAACACAGGTTTACGGAAGATGGTAACACGCGATACGGTCACAAATAATAATTACTATCTCAAATACTATGAATACTAATTCATATTATTATAGAGGCTCGTAAATCTAAACGTATCCGCAAATAATATTAAGATTGGGATCTAAATAATTGATAAATCGGCGTTTTATTTACAAATGACGGCCGCATTGTACTTTACACATTGTACCCATCACGGACCTTTTCCAACAAAGGTGGCATTTCGTACAAATTTCATTCGCCAACACCCTTGCGTCGCGGACAATAACACCAGGTTGCCAGATAGGTAGATAAATGCTGTATTGTTGCCAGACCGTTCGAATATAATGAGGGGATTAGTTATTTGCCAAATTTGTCTCGGACAATTTATTCGCTTGTCATGTGGACTTCTTTTTTGTAACTAAATGAACGTAAGCGAGAATTGAAAAAAAAACATTTCAAATCTCTTCGATATATCAATAAAGTTGGTTTACCTAGTGTTACTTTATTGTTAGCTATTATTTTCGATAGATTTTAACTTTTAATTTGATATTTTGCAGAAAATAAACATTAAATTAATTATTAATGGCACACCACAACTATACAACAGAAAAACTTTTTTATAAATAAGATAAATCCCGTGGATCGGTAAGCTCTATAATTGAGATGAGATCAACGCAATGTAACTTTCACCATGAGCCATGGAGTTTTTAATAATATAATATAAAGTTTTTCAATAAAAAAGAAACAATTTTGTTTGAACCACATATAAAAAAAAAAAGTGTCGCATATAAAGATACAATTATAGAATTTGAATTGAATTTATTTGGCACTACTCCCCATCTCAAACACGAGAATATATTTTTTAACTGAGAAGGGTAGTTTTGTTAAAATATCTATATATATATATTGTAAACTTTATCAAATTTTTGTAAACTTACCTAAAGAAAATACTTTAAAAAAAATCACACATACTTTTCTTTATATTTAAAACACTGTAAACGAAAACAGAATAAAATTTCATCATTACAACTTTCATTTTAGCATGCTTCTCATGTAAAAATATTTTCATAGATTAAACTAAAACAAAAATACATTATTATTCTGCGGGTACACGCAAACCAAAGCACACCACAGAATCGACTGGATTCTTCGTAACTACCATCTTCTATAATTTCTACATGGTTAAATGGGATCCCCGACAAAACGTACACTTAACTGCGCGGTTGGGAAAACAATATCCGTTCCAAACCGCAAAATATAACGTATCCCTTCAGCGATGCTTCTCATTGTTAAGCTTTAGGTAATCGTAAATAGCCGGTAGTTTATTGGTACGGTCCCAATTCCAAATTGCTTTCTTTACCCTGGGAAAGCACTAAATTCAAAACACCGAAGCTTATCATATAACTCATTGAGCCCACTGCCCAACTCTTATATTTATTTTATTTCCCCGGCGAGGGTTCAAAATATTATTATTTCAGTTATATTCCGACTGTAATCGAGAGATGACTGAATTACAACTTGGGACTACTTCTTTGTCCCAAATTGAATTTATTTGGATACAATTACGACACAAAAATGTGGGTTTATCAGTAAAAGTTTTCATTGCCTACAACATATGTAGTTATAATCGATTTCAATGACCTAATTCACACACTGCGGTTATATGTAAATATTCATGCGTCTCTCCGGGTGATTTAATTACTAAATAAATATTATGAAATTCGTGCTAACGAATCTAGTAGGTACACGTTAACGTCAATATTAATATATTATATTACTTTAAACCTTTTATTAAACAAAATTACTTATTATTTTTTGGGTAAACTAATGTTTAAGACAAGATTTTTTATGCATAGCACAAAATTACTATTTTGATAAAATAGTGGTGTATAATAAGTTATTTATTATGTTTTTTTTATTTTTCGAAATAAGTAAAATCTCAAATTGTAATAGTTCATTAATGAAGACAATATTAGCAATGATTGTGGGTTCAAGTCCTACATGTGGCAGTTTTTTTACTGATTTTTCTAAATCAAATTTTCGTTTAAGAATCGCTAATATTGTCTTCATTAATTATTTATTATAATTAAATTAAAATGAATTTGCGACTATTGAAGAATTTATGTTAAGCTTTTAACTAAAATTCGCTTCGCTCTTGTAGGCACACTCTACCATAACACTTTTGAAAAAAAGGTAAAATAAAAGTCCAGCAATGGGTATTAAAAATAGGTATTAATAGGTACTAATGTATTTGTGAATGATTGTGAGTTAATGTACTTTTCAATGAATCTGTCTAAAATAATTATAATAATCAAATTGGTCACATTAATCTCTTTTCAATCAGTTACCTACCACAGCGATCAAATACATATGAACGGATTATAAACACGTTCTTCTAGGTAAGATATTTGAGGCGGGGTGTAGTGATGTATAAAAAAATCATAAATAAATATCAATCGCCTAAGGACTGTTGTGAACTCGCACAACAGGAGACCCCATCTCATCTAGAATTCAGTGTGATGTTGACGAGAAAGCAAGCATCCCTCAGATCCGTTCTAAAATTCACCGTGGAAGCTGCGTCATAAAGAGGAAATTCATAAAGTTTGCGGTATCACACCGATGATTTACAAAGGTCAGACACATGAGATAAATAACTTAGTAAGCTCACGCTCCCACGAGCATGGAACTATGAAAGACAAACCAAACAAGAGTTTCAAATTTTGCTTTAACTTTGCTTTATCCATCCACAATCTACAACGATATTTTTTAATGTTTGTTTTGTGACGTATGTGCTTTTGGTGGGTGCTTTAATACAATATATAACTTCAAACGCTAAATGTTTTGACAAAAAAGGGTTTTCTAATAAAGCTGTAGCAATAAAATGTAAAGTAGGTAGGTGCCTGCGTATATGTTCATAAATGTTAAAGATTAAACAAAATATACATTTTTAATCTATGCGTTCATAGATGGCGCCAATTTAATTATTTTAGTAACAAAATTTTTTTCACAAGTTCTGCTTTAGATTTATATTTTGACTGTCCAACTGGGAAGGTATCCCGTTTGATGACATTCAAATTGATAGGTTTAATTCATATGAAGTAGGTAATGTAACATAAATACATAACAATAAATTCACCACATTGGAGAAATTACCTTTTACAGAACACTGAATTAATATTTTTTGATGAGATGAATTGTTTATAATATGAATAAATAATTTTGTCTGGATAAAAACTCAATTCTTTCAGGGGAGGCATAAAAATAAAATTTTGGATTGAATCACCGATAAAATATTTATTTGTTTATTATTCTTGAAAGAATTGAGTTTTTATACGAACAAAACAAATTATTCATATTCATATACAAACGAAAAATTCACCATAATATTTTAAAGTACAACTTGCAAAACATGTTTTTTCATAAAATAATTAAATTAGCGCAGTCTGCGAACGCTGTCTGTAGAATGTAACATATGTTTCGTTTACCCTTAAGATCTACAGAATATCGAGACAAATTAAAAAATGTATTATGTGGGTACGCAGTTAATATTTTTTGATACTTTTTGTAAACGGTACATTCCAACTTAATTAAAAATTTGTTCGGACGTGGGAGTGAATAATGTCTCACTTGTGTTTATTTGTTTCCAAGGAGAAGTTTTATTTTCTCGTCGCAGTCTACCAAATAATCCCAACTAAACACGGAAGCAAATATCAGCTTGTGTATTCCGACCAATGGCGAGAGTGTGTCAACTTATCGGGATTTCCAACAGCATTCCTTGGGATAAAACTTTTAATGAAAGCACAGCAGAAAGCTTAGCAAAGAAGCTTTCAATTTTCAACGGCAAGTGGCGGCGGTCCGACCTACGAAACTTTTTAAGCCTCATTAGACTATCTTTTCGATGTCTCCGCGCACCGGGAATTAAAATATTTAACTTTTCATTTGTTGGTTGCGGGAGAGAGGAGAGTATCTGGTAGTTTGAGGAACGGGTAGATGCTAGAAAAAGCAGTAGATATTAAACATGAAAGTTAACAGAACAATATTGCTCGTAAGAGATATTTAAGAGCAATATAAACGTTCTAAATTTCTCGAGTCTTATTTGAGAAACTCGGGAAAAACGGTTATGAATATAAAAATATAATGAAAAATATAACCTCCGGTCGGTGGCTGAGTAGACATCGCGTTTGGTCCCATCCAGGTGTAGTGTGATCAATTCCTCGGCTCGCTAAGTCCTCCATCACAACACAAGCTACGTTTTCCGCTTAATGTGGTGGTAGTAGTAGATTTCCAAATATTGTCAGATTATTGGTAACCCGGGAATTTTTGTCTTTCTTTTTAAGAAAAATAAAATAAAAAATTTTAACGTTTTACCAGAGTAATTGATTGAAAAATGATATCATTTTGACATTTTAATATGTTTAGAGATGTGTAATGTGAATGAGTGTGTGGTGTAATAATTATTACTATAGACATCTCTTTAGTGAAAAATCAAAATAAAGAAAATTTATACGTAATCGAAAGTGACAACATTTATTTTAAGTTTCAAATTTTCTGGCGATAACTTCTAGGTATTTGATTCTGAGGTACTTTTTTAATGGTATGTTTAACGGGGTGATAAAATTCGCCTCCGTTTTTTTAAGAACTTGGCACTTAAAATTAAAATAAGATATCAAATTTAACACATAGTACTTAAGTCGTGTTTACTGCTCCTTGAAGCGGAATTGACAGCCACTTAATGCCTTTTCTTGTTTCTTTAAGCTACTTTTATTCACGCAGCCCGCGAATCTAGGACTTAACTGCCTCGGATACAAACAATTCTCTAATCCCATTAGACCAATAACACCCCATAAAAATGGATCAAACAGCTGGCTGAACTGCAAACAAACCATTCGGAAAGATAGTTTCTGGTTTTATTTAGCTATTATCTGCTCCAGTTTCCAGGCCATCGTCCCAGGCAGGGGTCGCAAATTGTGCTAGGCGAACGCATTCATTTGGATGATATAAGTCGTTGTACATATTGAATGTCAATTAATAACACGTGGGGAATTCAAGTATATTCATGTTGTTTTGCCATGATGATAGCCAACCTCCAATAGGAGAAGGCGGCATAAAAAGAAAACGTGTTATTTGAAATACCAGAATAGCCAATATCGGTTCGGGTGCTAGAACGAATATTAACATTGCTCAAGAACACCACTTACTTGAAATTAATGAAAATCTGAATGTAGCGCATTTTATCCGGTGTTCTATTCCAAATAATTTCAATAATTATAATATTACTTAATAATAGTAGCTACAATATACATATAATATCATATGGGCGTTTTAAAAAGTTTGACAATAACAAAATGAAATTGTTTCTAAATAATAAATTTTTGTTCAGCGTACCAATACTGGGCTTTCAAAATAGACATTACGAAATAAATAAAAACAAAAAGTCAAAGATGCCTCAGTCTGTAAAAAGTTTCAGAATTGGCGGATTGATTGTCAAGAGAAAATTCTTGCATAATATATAATCGGTAGACCTAGATTTTCAATATATAACTTTTACTATCCGCCACAATAATTCACGCAAGTTCACAACCCCATATTCCAGAAAGCTGAGAGAAAAGTCGACGAACAAAGAAAATAACAAAGATCCGCTGCCAAAAATCGAGAGTATCCACTAACTCATTCACGCTTCGGTCGAGAAAATATTTCCAGTTTGGAAGCAGATCAGAACCCAGACGAGAATGGCATCCACCAAGTCTCCTTAACGATGCGCAATGGATTTTAACGCTGCATTTAGTCGATAACTATTCAAGGGTTGCATTGCAATGACTTGTACGAAGACAACTAATAGCATTCCGCTTCTAACGAAATTGTTTAATAAGATGCTAATAGTGGATTGAAAGTGCTTTTAGATGGTTGTAGCACACTAAACGATGCAATAGAATCGCTATGTTGAAAATCTGTGACGAGTATATCAACGAGTTAGATAGATGGGTACAGGCAAATCATATTAGAGAGGACACATTTAAAATATGGCAAATGATTTTAAATAGGACACATTTAAAATAAGGAAAATTTTGTCTACTACACCATGTCTTTCTAAACGTATACAGTGTACGCTTTAATCGTTCGGGTCACATGGTGCTGAATTTATCAGGAAATATCTAAAGCTGTTGAGCCACGTTGTGCCATATATGTCACCTAATGATACAACTTCGCGTTCCATCTTATTTCGTGTTATGGTCAGACAAATTAAATGAAAAGTTTTAGAATTATGGAAAATCAAGTTTTATCTTTGCATTTAAACGATTTAATATATATATGTACAAAAATTTTAAATTAATTGTCAAGGGGAATATTTGTAAATAAAATTGAGAGATTTCGTAACTAACATATGTAATATGATATTGTCTATTCTATTGCCTGTTAATAATTTCAAATATAATTTTACATAAAATCTGCACGGAGTGTTTAGGTTTTATCAATGAATTCGTCTCGTTTGCAATGAATGTCGGAAGCTCTTGATCGGTTTCATTGAAGTGCTATTTTCAAATTAATGAACTGCTCTAAGCATTCTTACGATCGCCGAACAATTCGAGGAATTCTTCTTTTCCAGTGCTTAACCTTGTGAAAACAAAGCAAAAATGTCAAATAGAGCAAACCATAGTTGAATCCAATTTCCGTTCTTTCCGCTGGGCCGTTAGTTCGTATTTCGTCCTTTAGGGGAATTTCGCCATCCAAACAGCAGCAGCTTTGCAACTATGTGGAAGTATCCATGAGAATATAAAACCGAAGAGAATTCTGTACGAGAATGACTTCTGTAGGAAAAGAGACAAAATTCCAGAAATAAATCAAATCACAAATGTCTATTCTTTTGAGAGAGCGAACTCTGAAGTTGTGTTAAACCTAACTATAGATAGTAAATAGTACTATGAAATCCCCAAAGTCGCGAAATGATAGTACGGAATAGCATGGGGGAAGTCACTTCAAATAACATTTAATAATATAATCAATTGTCAAATTTTGCATGATGATACTGAACCAGAAAAAAAAGAAAGTGTGCAAAAGTTGATTTTCGTTTTAAATCATAATATTTAATCAATCTGATACACTCGTCAAAGAAAGGGAGACGAGATGAAAACCACCCTACAAATGACAAAATATCTTCAATATTCATAATTGTCAATCGCCTATAAAATCTCCTAATGAAACATGCCACCTTTAGATATTTCGGCACAGAGCCATCTCAGCAGCCGGGCAGCGGGCACCGGGCACCAGGCACCGGGCAGACAGACATTAATTCGGATTTCGTTAACAGGTGTTCCCAAACCGTAATACCTCCGGTCCTCCTCGGACCGGCTCTAAAATCCCCGCCGGTAAAGGTAACTGCATTTTATCCCATTTATCCCCGTGGCAGTGCGGGAACGGCTTACGATTATTCCGTCCGGCCGCAAGAGGGTCCAAATGTATAATATGGACCAGATTAAAATATTAATATTCGTACCTAGCTTTGAAAATTAATATATATAATTATAAATATATATATTAATATACCGAACATAATTATTCCGACAGTTTTCAATACCCACCTTTATCGAATTATTTTGTTAAATATGCTTGAAATGCCTACAATGGAATTTGTCACAAAAAAAATATTCGTTAAATTTACGAGCATTAATGTTGTTTTGCCAAATTTATATTTAGCTAAAACATTATATTAGCATTTCCGTTCTCTATTCTTATATAATTAATTTAACAATTTTGAAATGTGAAACTAAGGTTTACCTTGTGAAAATGTGAAACTAGGTTAAACCTGTTTAGGTATACTTATAAATTAGGTAAAATTGTTAAAAAATTTTGCAAATATATGTTTAGCAACCTCGGAATTAAGAAAACGTTGAATGAAAAAGTTGGTAAAAAAATAAAGGATATTTTATGTGCATTTATACGGTCATTTCATAAAAATTCTCCAGTCCTAAATTCTCTAGTCTTTGAAAATAAATATCAACTCTACTTTTGCCAATAATCTCTTAATAAACTAATAAATTTCAATAGAAATGGTAAAATAGCAAATTTAAAAACAAATTCCAGTGTTTTAACTACAATTGCCTTCTGCGTGTAAGTCGTAATTTGTTTTTATAAAAGTGTGTTTATCTGAAGCGACCTGCCAGGTAAGAATTTTTTTGTTACTGTTCGTGAATAATAATATCAGGGACTATAGTACTAATAGTATCATTATCAACAAAAATAATTTGAAGTACGTAAAGAACCAAACGAAACATAAAAGTAATAAAAATATGATTGACCTTCTACACATCATGAATAAAATTAAACAGTGATGAATAATATAATATAATATATGAGTACCTACCTACCAATAGAAAGGCACTTTTTGATGCAATGCATCCTTTCTGATAGTTCCTTTGTCGCGATATTTGTATGAACGAATTCATGAATGTATGAATAAGTCTGCTATTTTAAATGCGTTAGAATATATAATATTATTACTCTAGCGTCTGGACGGTCTGGGCTCTCTGATTGGTCGAATTTAAATCGTTTGTTTCGGGTAAATTCCGCTAACTTAAAAATTAAGAGCCGATTTCATACTAAAATAGGATCGCCAGATTTCTTCAAAAGCATCGTTTCTGCTCATATAATTTTTGAATAATATCGAAGAAAATATGTTTTAGAAAGTTAAATCCATTGGATTAATTAGATTACAGTAAAAATTATTCACAATTAAGTGGAGCGGGTTTTAACTGCTAGTTATATTATTATTACGACATCAATCAATTTTTCCATGATGGCATAATATGAGACATCAAATCTCCAATTCCAGTCATCTTCTCAGATGAATTTTGATTCTCCGGGATTGTGTAATGACTTCTCAGTCATTACACAATCCCGGAGAATCAAAATTTGATTAGCAAATATTTATTTATCAAAACGATTAGGAATAATTATTATCAGTTACTGGAATCTGTCAAATAAAATGAGCTTGATCCATGATGTGTAGTAATAACGTGGCTAAACGACCATCGCATGGCGCGGTACTGTGTCTAAAGTAATGGATGGGTTTGTTATGAAATAATACTGACTGGATGACACAGATTTGTTCTGGATCGGCAGACGGAATGTAAAGGATGCGGGAGGGATTCAGAATCAAAGTGCCCGTGTTGAAAATCCTTGAATATCACCGTGTACAATAAGGGTAGGGTGTTACCTGCGATAAGATCATCTTGTCA
Organism: Hesperophylax magnus; assembly: GCA_026573805.1. NCBI lineage: Eukaryota > Metazoa > Arthropoda > Insecta > Trichoptera > Limnephilidae > Hesperophylax > Hesperophylax magnus. The sequence goes on from JAIUSX010000014.1 coordinate 18,814,909, forward strand.
GATTATTGAGTTTCTTCATTCTAATGTGTAATAAAAAAACGTAGCTACATTCGTATTTTTTTCAGTTGTTTCTGGTTTATTGGTTACTTAATAACATTTTCTTTTTCTGAAGTTATTAAAACAATATTTTGTATTTCAACCACATATCCATTACCTTTAACAAATTCTTTTACGTTTACTTTTTCAATTTGAAAGAAATAATTTACAGAATCTGGGTCTGAGAAATTTCAAAGATATTTGTAATTACTTTTCGAAAGGTTTGATTCGTTTTGATCCATCCTATAGTAGTCCCAGAGAGGAGTCGTATGGGACGTCAGCGTTTTAGTGTCTTCTGTGTTTTTTTTTCATTTTGATACAAGACGTGTGAAAATAAGAGGACTGTCAACGACCTTTTTCTGGGATTACTACAGATATAAATGTTTGTTTATTTTATGTATAGCCTCCGTGGTCGAGGGGTCAAGCTCTCCACTAGCAAGGCGGAGGTCGCAGGATCAAATCCCTGCGTGCGTTTATTTATTGGACAATTTGTATAGCGCCGCTTTTGTGAGATATCACCTCAGGGGCGCTTTACAGTTGATGCATGTATTACAAAAAATATAAGTATTACAAAAATAAAGTGAAGTTAAGTTAAGTAAAATGAAGTACAGGAACTCGTGACAAGAAGATAGAAGATGGAGACTCTGCTAATAAAGTGCTGACACAATATCCTTATGTAGATAACAGACCTTGGCAGACGAAGATAGAAGATGGAGACTATGCAGCAAGAATCCTAGGTGGTGAATATACTGGACCAGCTGCTCCATCGAGAGAGTCCACCGCATCCACCAACAGTGCCTATACGAGGTTTGTCATCCATCCAGGTATGTGTCTGCAGCTAATTGAGCGCTGACAAAATATCCTCACATAGATAACAGACCTCGGCAGCACCGCTGTGACGTTCGGCGAGTCGTTCATTAATCTTCAAGTGTTTTTTTTCACAAATTAACTCATTTAAAATAATATAAATTTTATTTGCGGTGGAATTATAACGGAATATAGTCTAAGTATCTCCCTAGTGTAAGATCACTATTCGGAATCGAAACGCTGCTTGAAATGGCTTTTGACCAAGCGGATGCGAATGGTAGATAAAGTGAATCAGATACTCGAGTCGGGCCATGTCAAGAGTCAGAATAATAGAAGAGTATGTATGAGACGATGTATGAATGTGAATGAGGCAAGAAGTGCGTGCTAAGACCAAGTTGTTTGGCAGTCCGTCCACTCTGCCTACCACTGCTGGGAAACGGCGTGATGGTTAGTTAGTTAGTTAGTGACCAAATTTGAAAAGCCAAGTAATTCCTCACCTTTAACATCCCCATGTTCTTCCCTTACCCCCACCTTCAGCTTCATAACATACCTCAATTGGGGTTGCTATAGTCTCACTGGCTCCATACAGTGATAATATCACTATCGTAAGAATAATTTAAAGTAAGAAGAGAACGCCTGAAATTTTAGTAATAAAATATGTAATATAATTTGCAATTTAAAGTAACGCTCAGTAATTTCACTTTAAATTTAGCTGTAGGCTACCATGTAAGGGAAATTATTGTTATTATTATTCTATTAACATAGGTTTTCATCAGGTGCATTAGCAACAATTTTTTTATCTGGGTAGAACTGTACAAACTGTACAAGTCAATAAATTACAAACATGCCACACCAAAATGTGCCTTTCTATCCAATAACTTCACTCCCATTGTACACGAACTGCTTTCATTATAAACTTGAAATTACATTACACCGATGAATATACACAAGAGTCCGTCGAACAAGAGTCCGTTAAACACGAGTCCATTAAACATGTCACAAAATATAAATTCTGCTCCCAAAACTGTTGAAATAAATTAAATTTTCAGAGTAAACTTCTTCTAATTCGATTCTGTCGGGTTACAGTAGGGCCCATATAACATGTCACATATCGTAAGCGGGCATCAATTAGGCTGGACCGTGTTGTCCGAATACTGTACTTAACAATAACTGTTGGGAAATTTAGGAGCATTATGCTTCGTTCAAAGCGATAGAAGTAGGGTGACGGTTGTACGCCAAATTTTAAGTGACCATGACTTAAATATTTTCAAAACTATTTTGAAAATAATAATAATTTTAATTATTTTACAAGCAATAATTATTCGCCTGAAACACTCATCCACATTGAAAAATCTCCTGATAAAAGATAAATGACGCCAACGGGACTCGAACCCGTGTCCCTTCGATTTCCGGTCGACAGCTCTGACCACTGAGCTATGGCGGCTTATCTCTTATCTGCGAAATAATTCAATATATACTAGTGTTTCATTTAACAATTACTGCTTGTTACATTTTTTCAGCTGAAAACAACCAACTTTATTTTATATGAGAAAGGCATTGTAAGTGCTAACTCTCTCACTAGATGGCGTCGAGACAAATTGTCTACATTTTTAGGTGAAATACTTGAACTTGTCAAATATTATTTTTTTTTTTTTTTTGGTTCACTAATGTTTAAGACAAGATTTTTTCTTAAAGATCAATCTTGTCTTAAAAAAAATAATAATAATTAATATTTGACAGTAACATTAGTAACACTTGTAGTAGTATCATAGTGAAAGATCACCTAGAATCTAGACATTGCTTGAAATGGCTTTGGGTATGTTAGTACAATAACACTGAATACCTCCATTGCCCACTTTGACAAGCATTACAAAGGGTCTCCAAAGTTCAACTGACACGGGTAGTTTGAGCTCTTTAGCGGAATCGTATAAAAAAGCACAAAACCAATTAAAACAGCAATAAATCTCATATAAAACCAACTCGTATACACGTAGAAACTTAATTGGACCGGTAATGCTAGGAAAGAGTTCTTAGAAAAATATACTCAAAGAAGGAATATTACTTGCTTTACCAAATTATTAGAAACTAGCAGTTAAAAACCCGCTCCGCGGGTTTTTTTCTGCTAGGCCCTGCGGGCGGCTCTTCGTTGGGCTTCGCCCATTTTAAGTGATATTAACAACAGTTACATTTAATAGATAGATATTAGGACATTCACAGAGAGAGGGTGAGTATATATATATATATATATATATATATATATATATATATATTGTTAAAACACGGAACAGAAAGGAGTTAATTAATAATAACATGCTAAATTTACGCATAATAAGAATGACAGTTGTTTGAATAAATTAAATTTTACGTATTTGTGATGGATTATTTCAAATGAAACACTATTATTGACTACATGTCTACAACTGATATTAACTGTTATCTTAGGTACCTAATATAATTAGCTCATAGGAGACTTGCAGTGCTTAAATATGTGTTACAACCGTCAATGTCTATAAGTTGAATCATTATCGTTTAGTTTGTCACAATTAAAGATAGTTATAACAAAGTTGACTTAAATAATAGATTATTACATATTGATTAATTGTACCCGTGTTTATGAATAAAAGGAGGGTAATTGTGCGATGAGATTAGAAGTCGGTTTAATTAAAAGGTGTTAATTTTACTCCAACTGGTGGTAATTCTTTACCTACAACTGTTACTGTATCTAATAAAGTTTAAAGTTAGATTATATATACAACATCATCAGGAGAGTAAAAATCTATATATAAAGGTAGATTATTACAATATAGCGCCCCTGAGGTGATATCTCACAAAAGCGGCGCTATGCAAATTGTCCAATAAATAAATAAATATAATGTTTACATTTTATTGTGTATACACCGAAGTCAAAAATTAAATATAGATTGCAATTGGGAAAGAAGAAGTGGAAGGAGGGGGGAGGGGTAAGAGTAGGCTGGGTTTATAATAATTAGGAATTACAATATCGTTAGACGGGAAAGACCAGTTGAGTGGGAAAATATTTTAAAGAGAGTTTATAAAAAAATTCTTGTTAATTATATCTGCTTTTATATTAACATGTTTCCTCGTTTCCAAAATTTATATATTATTTATAGTGAAGTATTTTAAGACCTGAAAAAAAAACAAATAGCATACAACCTTAAAACAATATATCCATAAGACAAATAGCATTTAATAACGGTTATTCTAATAAATTGATAGTTGAAATACTAAATAAAAAAATTAAACATATTCTCTTCAAACGGTCTTTCTAAAGATAGAAATAAACAATGGCGTAGAATTCTGTTTGTGGATAACGATACTTCTAAAATAATATATAAAAACAATCCTGGTACTATTCAACTGGCGTTTTACACTAATAACAATGAAGAAATATATTCTTAATAATAAAGATAGCAAAATTCGAACAAAAAAATCAGGAGTTTAAAAACTCAACTGGGATGATTGTAATTTCTTTTACAAAGGTAGAACCAATAGAAATTTTGAAGTCAGAACTAAAGAATATCGCACGGCTCTAAATGGAAATAGTGAATCTGAGTTTGCAAATCATCTTTTGAATAATGATCACACTTTCGATAAAAAATTCAGGTCTTAAAATACTTCACTCAGCATACTTCACTAAAGCATCGCAAATAAATAATTTTTAAATTAGAAAACATGTCAATATAAAATCAGATATAATTAATAAACAAAAAAAATATAAATAATAATGAAAAATGCCATTGCAAAGTGATAAGCTTCCAGAAGAAATCTGCTTGTTAATCGTAAGTACTCAAATATTGTGAGCTGCATATTTAAATATTCGCGCCATTAATTTGGTTCGTTTTTAGACCGCCAGAGGTGCGCTCTGTCGGCGATCTAATCTATAGCCGTGCGTATCGGCCAGGATAGCGTGATTTTTTTATAAACGTCAAACATAATTACGTAACTGTGGATAATTTTCACTGTAATGTAATTAATCCAATGGATTATGAACTTTCTAAAACATATTTTCTTTGATATTATCCAAAAATTATATGAGGAGAAACGATGCTTTTGAAGAAATCTCGTATTATTATGAGGCGATCCTATTTCAGTATGAAATCGTGTCTTAATCTTTAAAGTCTTATTTAAACACAATTTGAATTTGACCAATCACAGGGCCTACACCGTCCAGACGCTGGAGTATTAATAATATCAGATGCAGAGATTAAATTATCAGTTTTCTATTAACCGATGCTCTTAATATAGTATTTTAAGGCTTCGTTTTGTTGTTTACTGATAACCTCTGGTATTTGAGCTAACGTTGTATATGTAGGTACTATGTTTTTAAATACATATTATTTATTCGTTTAAAGATTAGTACCGAAAAGTTTTCGCAACATCTGCTTGCATGATAACAGAGAGCGGAGCGTGTTTCAAAACATGTTTGCCGGATATACTCGTAACGTCGACGTGAATTGAATGAACGGGCAGATATGGGCCAGTTGTTCAAGTTTTTGTGGAAATTAAATGATTTGCAGATGCATCTGACGTGGATCCACTGCGGAACCATTGGCTGCGGGAGGAAATACAAACCCAATTGGAACATAAAGCTTATCTGCAATGCAACACTCTTTGTTTAGAATACCTACTTTCGAATGTATGAAAGCTTGAGGATGATATTTACTAGAATACTCAATAATTCAAAAACAATTTTATGACAGATAACAATTTTTTTTAGTTTAAAATTAAACAGTAACTTTGTAAACATCACTTTTAGAGTGAGAAAATAACCTACTACTAAGTTTTATAAAAAAAATACAATTTATCTTCCATTGAAATGATCTCTTTTAGATATTTGAAAGAACTCAACAAGTAATCCATGTAATCATGAAGGTTCGGTTATGTACGTAGTATGTACTATTTCTATATTTATGCATTCTAATACACCAGATATAAAAAACCTAAATATAAGTAGATTAGTGACCACAATGGTAGATTTAGCATGAAGTTTTTTTTTTAAGAAAAATGAATTCCGCCAATTCTTTGACACCGAATGGATGGATCAATGTTCAATAAATTCACATTGAGGTTGAAACGAAAAAAAAGTTTTATCTTTAGTAAATTGTTTCTCAGAATACATCTCATATGATTAAAAGACCTTAATTTAGAATAAATAAGTGGTGTTCACCTAGTGAAAACGGCACCAACAAAATTAATACGAGTAATAACAATTTACGGCAGATCGAACGGTTGTCTCGAAAGGTCATTGGATAAGACTCTTTTTCCGAAATAGCGGGAGGTCTGAGAGTCAAATCACGGTCTCGACAATAAACTTTTATCTCGGGTGATTTTATAATACAATATACGATTTTATAATAATATATACCAATCGTTTAGATGCAATAATGCAAAACAAATTACTTACTCAACGAGCATAAATCATATATATTAGATGTGTTTTTAATATCTCCGTTTACTTTCATAAACGACAAATTAGTAAAATTAACATATTCGGGGTGAGCATAAACATTAGCTTTAGCATCAAAAATTATTGCAGAAACTACCTAATTAAAAAACTATATACAATGTTGTATAGAAAGCTGAATTTTCAATTATAATATTGCTAGAGTAGCAAAAAAACTTAATACACGCCGTAGTATAAACGCATCTATAAGTCCGTGAATCATTTTTTGGATAATTTTTTGGTATCGAATGAAAAAATGATAATTCAAATATACATTATTTATGATAATTTAAAAATACAGAATGAAATCTATTGATTACGAGATTTTTCGTTTTCGTTTCTCTCTTAAATAGGTCAACAATGATATGAATTGGTAATTATTATTTTTTTTGGTACACTAATGTTTTAAGACAAGATTTTTTATGCATAGCACAAAGGGTAACAATTATTTTACAAGCAATAATTATTAGCCTGAAACACTCATCCACATTGAAAAATCTCCTGATAAAAGATACATGACGCCAACGGGACTCGAACCCGTGTCCCTTCGATTTCCGGTCGACAGCTCTGACCACTGAGCTATGGCGGTTTATCTCTTATCCGCGAAATAATTCAATATATACTAGTGTTTCATTCAACAAATGTAACAAGCAGTAATTGTGGAATAATTTTTTTTTTAAATGTTTAAAAGACTTTACTATATTCACCATTATTCTATCCACGTACCCATAATGTCAATTATTTAACCTATCGATTTTTTTCATCACTCAGCACCTAAATCAAAACACATTTTTATTGCAATAGGTACCTACTTACACACACTCAAATTGAGAGACACTTATAGGTAAAGGTATTCTCTTAAAAATTGGCAAATTTGATACCTGAGTGGTTTATTGATTGCGGAAAAAGTAAAAAAAAAATTAAAAGTGGATAGTTTTATTCAAATTAGTAAGACTTGTAATAAATAATGAATAATAACCATAAACTTAATACGATTTAAAAACAATATTCATAAATATTCGCTAACTGAATTGCAAGGAGTCCTAAACATAAGATTAAATATGTGATTTACAGGACTGCTTGAATGGTGGATCGTTAGCAATGTATTCAAACTAAAGGAATATCAATTACAAAGTGTCCTGTCATTTGTGTTTATCTCTATTATGAATAATGATCAAATCTTTATGGCAAGGAGCTATTTATAATGCCTTCCCACTCGTGATATTTATAGTAGTTATTTCTTTAAAGTCTTCTGGGTACGACACATATATATAAATGATCATAAATATAATGTATAATACGATATGTAGACAATAGATATGGTCCTACTAATAAAAACCTAACATATTATCTATATGTAAATTTGCAGATATGATTAAAAACACGAAAGGGATGTGAATGTGGCGATGAAAAGTTCGAAAAACCGTTTATAACTTGGATGTAGTAGAAATGTATGTCTAACGAATCCACATTTCACTTAGCATAATTGAAAACCGCAAATATCGCACGACCTTTAGTTACCATTTTGAATACTTATGGAAAGAAAAACTATATAAAATATTTTTTCATAAAAAAAGAGTTTGTAACATTACGTCTTTGACTGTAACTAACATGAACTTAGTATTAGCGTAATAACCAGTGAACTCACCCAAGTCTAGCGAATTTCATATAAAATTATTGTACGTTGGACGATGAGTCATTTTGTACTATTAAATAAATGGTTTTATAGGAATTGATATGTTATATAGCATCACTAAACCATTTATGTTGCTCCAAATTCTGTCTCAATACAGGTTCGCCTATTAAGGCAGGTTATTTCCAACTTAAATAGTATCTTCTCATTATAATTGTGCCATTATACATTTTATCTATCACTGTTTTTATGGTAACCGGATAAATCATCACATCTTTAAAAAATTATATAAAGTCATGGATAGTGATGAAACAAAAACTTTATTAACTGAGTTATGTAGGTTAGGTTAGGTTAGGGGAGGTAAAAAAAAAATCCATAATTTCTAATGACTTTATATCACTTGTTAAAAGTGTGTTGAATTGTCACTGTGTTGAGTTATCATGGAACCGTTTTTACATATCTAATTTTCACTTGAATATTCCGTATGTTCATAATATTGTTATTTTTATGATAAATAAATAAATACAAAATATATGTAAATAAAAATACTTAGTAGAATTATTAAAACGGACAGTTTTTGGAACAGAATAGCTTCTGAATTGACGAGTATTCCAAAAATGATAGCAACAATGATAGATGTTAGGACTTTTATGAGACTGAATGTGCATTCGATTAGTTCAATCACAAAAATTAAAAAAAATATATTAAAAATAATACGCCTAAAGCCTTAGTTAAGGTGAATAACTTCTTCAATGAAATGAACACAACAAATCAGAAAGAAGGCACCAAATTAAGGGTCCACCTACAGAAGTCTGTATATAAAAAAAAAAACAAACAAGCAAAACTACTTTGCAGATGCAAGGAGAGATTGCTGGCTCATTTGTAACTGTCAGTCGTCATCAGACAATATTAATCACAATACGGGGTTGCCATTGGTCCGTTTTCGAGTTCTTGTATTAATATTTGGTATTTTTTGTCTTATTTACATTCCCAGGCTTCTGAACTTGTCCCTCACTATTTCTTTTACCTGACACCGCGCGTAAAAGCCCGAGGGCGAGAAACGTAATTTATTCGTTCATCCCTCCAAACAAGCTGAGAATTTAACTGATGACATAATGGATTGGGTAAATAATTGAAAAGGTGATTTTTAGTATTTACTTCCGGGTAACTCAAAACATAAATAATTATTATATTATTAGAAGTATCGGATAGGCTTTTACCATTGATTAAAGGGTGAATAATAATCTGGCGTATATTGAAAAAAAACCAAACCGTAAACTTACATACTTTAGTTTGGGGGAACCTACCTACTTACAAGTAATATAATATGACAAAATTATTCCAAACATTAATTTGCTAACTTGATACGTTTTATTCACGATAAGCTTCAAACCTTTCATTGCCAGAGCAATATTCTCTATTAGACGTAATTTGAGGAGTCATAATACATTAAATCTTGAATTGTTTAAAAACAATATTGCGTACTTCAACCCACTGACTTGAATGTGTCATTTGTATAATAATTATACTATTGAATGTGACTATATAGACATATATACAGTCTGGCAAATTTTAAAAAGCAAATTAGTCATATACATACTATGATGTTGTACTTTGTATTTTATATTATGCGTAACGTTTTATTTCTCTTTATTGTTTTGTGTTTAACTATACATCCTGCGAGCATATTGTACAACTGGGTTGTTACTACTTACGCACTCACCAATGCTATTTTTATAAATATAATTGTGTATCTGTAAATGTTCCAAAACAATAAATAAATATGTAGGTAACTACACAAATTAAGATAACTTTTACAACGCCGTTTTTAGAAAAGATTACCTCAAGGGCGCTTTATATATAATAGTTTAAATACAATCTTATCAAAAAAACTGTGTCTACATGAATTATTGATCTTGAAAATAACCTAAGTCTCATTAATGTGTAAGTGACAAGTGATAATTTGTTCTCCAAATATATATATATATATATATATATATATATATATATATATATGTCTTTATTACTATTTACATTATTTTACCTATATTTAACAAACAAGTAATATAATTATTTTTTTACTTTTTCACTGCAATGTACATACTACATCTCAAAATACATGTACCTACCAAATTATTAATTACTTACAAATAATTACAATAATGTATTGTGCACTCCTCTTCCAACCACAAGCTAACACGGAAGAGTAGTATCCAAATGTCACAATATTTACTAACGCAATGTAAATACTATTTTATGTGTACATACATTATTTCTTTAATAAATCTTTAAAATAGATTTATATATAAATTACAATATTGTAAACGTCAACTCTCACGGTGCCGCTTCCGGGATATGATCAGCTAATTGACTCAGGTATAAAACAACAAATAATTATGCATTATATCATTGTCAGGGTAAAAGCTCGACCGGAATATAAAGCAGAGTGATGTATTCAGTTAGTGTGTATTGTCACAAGACAAACAGGTGTCCATTCCTCGGGCCGCCTTACAAACAATAACAAAAACATTTGGGGGCCCTGGCACCTAGTTCAGGTAGCGAGCATCTTGGTGGGAGAGATAAACCATTTCCGAAATGGGCTTCCTCCAACCCTGAATAGCCTTCACTTCCTGTCTGATGTAAAAGGTACATTGTTAGTATTCAACGGGGGATCGTTAACTTTTTTATTGTATTTTCGGAGGATCCTCGGCAAATTTGCTTAAAATATAAAAAAAAGGTTTTTTTCCGACAGAAAAAGGAAGTTAGTACCTACTCCCGCAGCACGTGTTCAAATATTTTTTGTTCGATAATTTACGCGGGCAGTGGAAATAGTTTTATTGGATGGAATCTCTGAGATGCGGTAAGCGATTTGGGATTTAATGGTGGGTAATTCTAGATTTATCCGGAAAACGTTGTTTAATGGAAAACATTCGCTTTACATATTACATACGTAAATTTTCAGGATAAAACTATTTACAACTTACAAATTTCTTCCCTTCAAATATTCTTCTCTCGGATTATTACGAATACATATTCTTATTATCTATGATTATAATATATAATACCTAACTGACTCTTTACCCTATAAGCTTATTTGTTCGCTTTTCGGAACAGCTCGTATGGTGTTATAGAAATCGTTGTCTCCCTTACCGTCATAGTTAGAAATATGAACTAAACGGTGTCAGAAAGAGAAAACATCAAGCTTTACATTCAAATAAAGAAGTTAAGAATAATTAAAATGTACACTTCTATGAAACCAAAGGTTTTGACCACAATTTGAAAAAAAGTTATGAAACTTTGTGATATTTTTACATGAAACGACAAAAAAATTGAGGTGGCAGTAATATTTATCACTTGTCTAATAAAATATGGGTTTATTTCGTTATCAGTAATCTTTGTTTAGTGTTCAGGCGATAAAACATAAGATGTACAATTTAAAAAAAAAAATTTTTGATTAAGGAATATTAATATTTCAAAATTTAAATATATATTTCCATTAATAAAATTTGTAAGCGTATTTTATCACCTAGATTTTAGTTTTCGGATACGTTCAGAAATATATTATTTATTAGAATTTTATCGAGAAGCGGACAACAAATACACACAAATTAATTCACCTAAAAAATTTCCTAATTCGCCTAATAAAAATATACTTGGCCGTTTCACTTAGAAAATTAGGTTACAATTAAATAAAATAATAAAAATATACTTGGCCGTTTCACTTAGATTATGTGGGTAAAATGAAATACGAAAATGTAAAGAATTACAAAAAAATAGGTAGGTATCTACATAACACAGAAGGTTAAAAATGGCACATTGTGCAATTTTTAACATATTTTTACCATAAGGCATTGAATTAATATTTATGTCGGTAGTAATAGTAATAGTTGGAGAGTTATTATTTAAACCTTTATTTATATCAAAAGTTCACATATTGAAAAAATGTTATGTTTTAATCAAAACGCATGTTTGATAGTGCATTCAGATTGGACGGAAAGCTCGCTAATGATTCTGTGAAAAATAACTCCATCATGGGAAATGAAATAAACTGGCATGATGGGTGACGTGCTATGCTCACGAGTGGCGGCTCCTATATAGCTACTATAAGACAGCGACCATCGAAGGACTAAAGGGCCAATTCATTTATGTAACCTGTGAAGAATCTGATAAAGAAGAAAGATATTATTTTAACATTAATGTCTCAGCCGCCAGTGGGTCTACGGCATTCCGATTGGAGGAATGTTGAAGCGGAAGGAGCTGGAGAGAGGGAGATGGAGAGGAGTAAGGTTTGGAGATGCCAGGATTTTGTCTACAATTTTCGAGTTCAACATAACCTTTTTCACTTTAGTTCCACGCGTGAGACCTTGAGGAAAATAATTTCTCTCAGGGCGTATGTCTTCTTTGGGATGCTGTGTGGAGGGTATTTTTAGAAAAGGAAAGACGCAAGTTCTGAGAAGAAAAAAGGAACGATGGGTAGGAATCTGCAGGTCACCGTGTCCGTGACGAAAGTATGAATCCATCTCTCCCACTGCGGTGCAAGGATATGTTCTAAGAGAGTCCTGCTGGAGAGGTAAAAATATCGCACTCAACCAGCGTCTCCCGATCCGACCTGCCACGCAGTTGGTGGGCAGACGCATCCGCCGTAAGAAGCCGGAAACCCCTACTAAGTCACCAAACGTATCGAACCGATTGGGGTGATCTATGGTAGAGTTCTCGCCTGGTTATCTAATGTTGTTAATTTCCGTGGCGGCTGTACCAATATCCGCCTCCATATTTTTATCATGGGATGGGTAGCTTTGAAACACCGATATATATAATGCTATGTATTATACGATGTACGAATGTGAATATGTCAGTGTCAAGACCGAGTTGTTTGACGATCCGTCTTTCTATCGATCTGTCTACCCCTGCGGGGTAGCGGCATGATGGTTATTTAGTTTATATTTATAAAGTAAAAAAATAAGACAAAATGCAAAATTACTTATTTCATATTCTACAATAACTTAATTCTGGAAAAACATTTCGATGCGGTTGGAGAAAATTTCCTAGATTTGTTGGATTCTAAAGAATTTGGTAAGTTTCTTCGTTTATGTCCTGGAATGTTAGATAAATTGCTAATTTCATGTTGAATAATAAGTATCGCAAAATAAGGCATGATGCTACGTTATTAGTTTGTTTTTCATTTTTGAATTCAAAAAGCCGAGTAGTAAACCTAATTTGATAATAAAAATACGTAATATCTAGAGCGTTGAAGAGTTCTATTAAGTTAGTAGTATTGATTAATTTGCTCTTACTAGAGGTCACACTGTTGTACCCAGTTCACAGAAATGTACCGCCCCCTAAGGGCTGAACAGAAAAGAGGGAAGACCATTTGGCGCGAGGACTCTATCAATCTTCTAGCAGCAAAATTAAATGTCAAAATATTATTGTTATTTCTCCGTACTGAGCGGAATGGCTCGGGACGTCAGAAGTAATTAAATAAGCATTTGTCTCCTGTGTCTCCTGCCAACCTGGTACAGACACCGCTGATGTCGTAACTTGTAACCTCTCTCTCTTTCTAACGATCTACTCGTATGTTACAGAAAAAGAGGTTTTAAGTTATTAATGTATACAATAATTACATTTGCGTTACCGGCACACCGTTGAGGTATGCATGTGTGCCGTTGTTAGCTCTGTTGTTACCTCTCCCTCTTTCAAATAAACGACTTGTTTAACAGAAATAGAGTATCAACGGAAATCTCAGTGGCAGATGCACATTCGCATTGGTAGACATTACTTGCTTGAGGACGTTGAGGCATAAAGACGTTGATAGTTTTATTGTAGCTTAACTCATTTCGTCACAAACGACGCAAAACTAACTAATTAACCGTCACGCCGTTTCCCGCAGGGTAGGCAGAGAGGACAGACAGCCAAACAACTCGGTCTTGGCACACACTTGCCTCATTCACATTCATACATTATTCTGACTCCTGGCATGGCCCGACTCAAGTATCTAATTCACTTGATCGTGCCATATCTTCCTCGGGCGTCCCAAACATCTTCTACCATTCACATTTGCGTCATATATTATTCTTACACTCTTTTCATCGTTCATTCGCTCTACATGCCCAAACCATCTGAGCGTGTCTTTCTTAATCTTACTTATTACGCTTACATCAGCTTTGCATTACGGATTTGTGGATATTCACATTCCTCACACGATCATACAAGGTTTTACCACACTTACGCCTAGGGATCTCGTTTCTACAGCATTGCGTCACAAACGACGTATGTGACAAAAGAAGAAGTAACAAGTTACAATAGTTCTCAATGGCAGAACCATAATCACACCCGCCGGCACAAGCTTTAGAGATGAAGTCATACCATTGATAGCTACGTGGTAAATTTTGCTTCTTTCCCATAAATGAAATATAACAGTAAGACAGGTTAAAACGGATCTCTTTTCGGATCGGTTTCCTCGATTGACGATTGCCCATACCTTTTATATTACAAACTGAGACTAATTATCTGATCCGAGTCAACCGGGTGTATTAAAGAAAAATTTCGCCTTCGGCGCTTAGCTTTTTGCGTTCTGTGATTATTTTATACAAAAACCATTTTAGAAAATACAAATAGGTTGGCGACACCGCCGATCATAAAGTTAACTATGTCAAGCTATATGTATCCTAACCTCTGTAGTGGGCGGACAAAATGAAAATAAATAAACTGGCCCTTCGGCTAAAAAGGTTGACCATCACTGATCTAGACTACACACAGTTGATGTTTCAGTAACTATATACAGTTGATTTTTCACTAAAATAACTCCGGTATTGTCCGACACTATACACAATATCAAGATTTTTTTAGCTTATTATACGTTTAAGCAGTAGGTACCTTGAGATAAGAACTTTTTTTTCATAAGAGTATTAAATATATGATTTGTGGCTTTGTCTTATGTGTTTACGGTAAAATGGATTTTGCAAAGCTCCATAAAATTGCAAAGATCCGTGAAGATTACGTTACGAGTTGAACATATTTGTTTTAACCTTAAAATTATAATATCACATAAATTGCTACTTCAGAAAACAGATTTCTGTTTTGGGTCCAGAAAAATCTTCGTGAATTTATATTATTAAAATAAAGTGAAAAGTTCTTACAAAAAATTCAATATACTAAACAAACAAAAAAAGTTTTTTGATTTAATGAAACACTGCTAAAAGTAATCAATGAAAGTAAGGTACAATCGGGAATATGATAAGTTTCCCCCCCACTCCCAAATATTAAACATTTTCAGATTCAAACAAAAAAAACTACGATTTATGTAACTTTCAAGGTGAAAGGTATTTGAAACATTTCTCTTCCCCTTGTTTGCTTAAAAATACAACGCCAAAATCCAGGGATTTCTTTCGAGAAAAATGCTTACGAAATAAAAAAAGCATAAATAAGGGTAAAAACAAAAACCATCCGGTAGTCATAAACCATCCCGCGAGGAGGAATTATGGATGTGAATGTTCAGGTGATACAAAAATGGTTATTCGCTAAAAATTCTGAAAAATTGATGGGAATTAGGGATGACTTCCTCGTGCGAGTTACTATTTGATGATATTTTACGTACATAGGTAATTAATTTTTTAAAATTAAACTATTACGTTTTACTGGAAGAAATGTCTTATTGCACCAAGGGCGATAAGACGTCAATTCAATGTTATGCATTCGCTAACTACACCCGCACGGTTTTCCCACATATCTCATTACAAGCCTTTCTTCGTCCATCACAAACATTTTGCCACACATAAGTATTTGATTAATTTGATCGTGCCATTTATTCCTTGGGCGTTCCCTACTTCTTCAACCATTACTTTTATATCATATATTCTCCTAACACCTCTTTCTTCCTTCATTCCTTACGCCTCATTTTACTACCAATAATTATTTGATTCGTGTCTCACTCGGGTGTCATCGACTTTTTCTACCGTTCACTACTGTATACCATATTGTTAGTGTTAAAAAACTACAATATAACGAGTGTGTAGTGCAAATATAATGCCCTAAGTCTTACTTGAACGTCCCGACTTTTTCTACTATTCGCAACTATATAGCATATTGTTAATATTAAAAAACTACTTCCATCGAATTTGATTCGAATTAAAGCCTTCCACAGGCGTCTCCGACTTCTACTGCCACTCAAACCAATTTCTAAACATTCGTGACACTAATAAGAAGAAAAAAAATTAAATTTTCATGGCAATCGGATAAATGGTATAGGAACGCATACAGGATAAAAAACGAAACATTAATTTTTATATATATATTTTTATTTTTATTTTTATTTTTTTTATTTTTTTTTTTTATTATTTTAACATACATCATATGGGTTACATTAATACATACATATTTTGCAAAATATAATATTAAGGTTCATAATTGGTCATGTATACCTTATATGTATTTATAGATTATCTAATATCGACATATTTTTATGTATGTATTTATAGATTATCTAATATCGACATATTTTTATGTGTGTATTTATAGATTATCTAATACCAACATATTTTTATATATGTATTTATAGATTATCTAATACCAACATATTTTTATATATGTATTTACAGATTATCTAATACCAACATATTTTAACAAAATAACTTACCATCACGCCGTTTCCCCGCAAGGGTAGGTAGAGAGGACGGACCGCCAAACAACTCGGTCTAGGCACACACTTCTTGCCTCATTCACATTCATACATACTATTCTATTATTCTAACTCTTGACATGGCCCGACTCGAGTATCTGATTCACTTGATCGTGCCGTGTCTTCCTCAGGCGTCCCCGACTTCTGCTACCATTCGCATTTGCATCATATATCCTTCTTGCACTCCTTTCTTCGCTCTTTCGCTCTACATGCCAAAACCATCTAAGCGCCCCTTTCTAAATCTTACTCATTACGCTTACGTCAGCCATGCATTATTTGTGGATCTCCACATTCCTCACACGATCATACATGGTTTTACTACACATACGCCTCAGGGATCTCATTTCAACAGCATTCAATATTTTTATATATGTATTTAAAGATTATCTAATATCAACATATTGTTCTTATATTACTGCTCTTGGACATGAATTAGCTTTACTAGATCGTGTCATGCCATCATGAGATTTTCCCGTTATCTTTTTTCATCAATCTGCTTTATTTATTTTGCAGACACTCTTTCCTTAACCTCAAAACGTTTATACTGGGATTATGGTAAAAATACGCCTCAAGGATTTCATTTCGATTACGTTCGGTTTAGTTTCGACCGACATGGCCAATTTATAAACCTAATTTTGTTAATTAGCCAATTTAGAATAAAATAAATGTAAAACTTTAATGGTATGTATGCTTCTCATTTTAATGCGCAAAGCGCGATTTAATGATGTGCATAAATGGAAACCACATGAAGTGATGTTCATTTTATTTTACATCCAGATTCACTGCAGGAATTTGCAAGTTCGTGTGAAACCGTAATATTTACATTGCGGACTAGTTAAGGCGATGCCATACGTAGTAAAGCAAAATCATGTGTTTTTGGTTTGAAAATTTGGTGGCCTAGAAATGTTTCAGATGCTTTAATTAAATACTGCGAGTAGAATACATCTTGGCCTTTGAAATAATCGAGTATTTTTTAGATAAGTCTTTTTATAAGCCCAAAAAAAAATGTATAAGACCTATGAAAACTGCTTTAAAGTTCAAAATCTCCTACTTACGAACCCATTTTCGGTTATGGTTTTATTGTATAATGTGGCAAATTAAGTTATTTATAAAATGATCGAATTTTTTTAATATTTAAGCCTGAACATCCACAAAATAAAGTAAAAGGCACTTTTTGGCCATGTTTTTTTCTTGCATAAATCAAAACAGGCGAATGTGTGTTAAGCGGGAATTTAAACCTTATCGCCATCTACGTAAGGGTTTTATTGATAGCGGCTCAATTTAAAATATTACACGACGTAGTGCATCGCTTTAACGTTGTTAATTTTTTTTCCTTATCAAATAGCGATAACTGGAAGCCACCTTTGTGTCGCTTTAAAGAAAAATATGATAAAACTTATGTATGAAGTTTTCCATATTCATGTAATTTATGTTTTTACTTTACAAGGTTTACGAAAAAATGAAATTTTATGTGGTTTTCTAAATGATACAGTCTGTAAGTTAATACTAAAGTAGTCTTGAATATATTATATAGTTCAATTCATAGTCCGTGGGTAGCTTTCAGCAGAATTATGTTTACATTAGACTACGTTAGACTAGTTTCGGCTCGCTTTATAGAAAAAAATTCTTAAAAAATACCCTTTCTGACCTGTGTTCACACATATTTCTGAGAAAAAAGTAATGAAATAACCCTAACATGAAAAGTGTTCAGTAAATATTATATTAATCTATGTTAAACAAGCACGAGGACTGTGAAGCTGTGTCTCAAACAAAAGACATTGTTGCGGGTTAAACGAAATGTATTTTATTTCCTGTGCTTAGATAAATGGAATATTCAGTTTTTTTCTTAATTTTAATCATTAATAGCGTTATAATTTTTGCTGTATCTATAAACTGCCTCTACCCCTGCCAGTCTCCTGATGTATCCTTTCATTTTCTTGAGCCGAAAGATGCAGTGCTCCTCTTTACATTTCATTCAGATAACTGTTTTTTGGGTCTCCCTACACTCCTTCGTCCTGCAGGAAAAATTATAGATGAAACTCTTTGGTGGTCGGCTAAATAGATTCGAAAAGAATGAGAAACCAATATTAGAGTAAAAAAACTTTTATGATTTTGGCTTGTAGAGTAGATTGATGGGACAAGGAATGTCATTAGAGCATAATATAAAGTGCACGTAGATAGAAAGTTGGAAAACCCCTGAACAAATGGACCAACTAATTACGCGGGATCGTGTAAAAAGTAGGTACTTATTAGCAATACAGCGACTTTGAGACGATTTATTTTTATAAATATTTCGTATGGCGATGGCGTTCCTTTGTTTTTCATGACCCTCTTGGCAATTATTGTAGTTATCTAGTTTCTAAGAATATCTGAATTGAATCATTTCTTCAACGTTTATACACATCCAAAGCACTTAATCTTACCATAACTTCTCCCTACATAAAGATATTAAACTTGACACCAGCATAGAGCATACTTATCCATAAATCTATAAATAAACCAATCCAAAAGCTCCACAAATAGCACTGAATATAATTTTCAGGTATTTTTTCATCTTCCTAGTAGCATTTGTCAGTAATAAGAGCGCAATGCAAACGGGGAAGGAATGTCAGCGATCATTAAGCCCGACACACGCGAGTCAACCAACATTTTCACCTCATGTGTCAGGCCAATGCATTCATGATCTGTCACAGTGACAGCCGGGCCACGTGCTGGTGACGTCATTTGTCACTTTCAAAGCTGAATATAAATATGGATACTGCGTTGCAGAAGCAACGGGGGATTGTTTGTGATGCAAATATGATTCGTGGTATGTTTTTTTAAAACTCATTTAAGCTTGCAACTATGCAAAATTATCATTTATTTTCAACAATTCTGATCATGGTTTAGTATTTTTTACGTATCACGTAATAACAGAAGTTGATTATGTTTTTGTATTATATTATTTAACACCATTGCTGTTTTGACTTTTGACTGAATAATCAGAAAATAATAACCATAAATATAATTATGAAAAAATCGAATTTATTGATATTTCACCCCAGATAACTAGATAAACCAATAGCATTATTGCACATTTATTCAAAAAAACCTTTGTTGCTCTTACTAAAAAATACGTAAATGCTTAGCATATTATTATTATTATTGGTAAATATTATTTAATATTAGTCGAATCATGCAACACAAATTAATAAATAAATAAATATTTGAAGGGCGAAAGAGAGCGGTAAAAATATTTTAAACATAATTGGTAGGTTTTTTTTTTTTTTTTTATAAATTAGCTGTTTCGGCTTACAAGGCCATTTTCAAACTGTCTTGTAAGCCGAAACAGCTGTCACAATAATAAAAAACTAAAACACTTGCAGAACTTAATAATAATATTATCAAATTTAATCTAAATTAAATTTATAAAAAAAAATTAAATGGAGTTCTACGAATTAAACACAAAAACAATAAATAATTGGTAGGTAATTAAAATAATAAACGTAATTATATAGCTATGAAAGAAATGAAACTCTTAAATTCAATTTAGGGTCTACATTTTTTTGAAAAGGTAGTAGGTACACACATTACTTGGGTACCTATATTTATACAAGGCAGGTAATAAATCTTATAATAATCTTACAACATAATACTCGTACATATTATTTATCGTATTTTGTGATCTTTGACGATCTTTGTGGCAAACACGCGTATCAATCACTCCAGACATATGATAAACGGGAAATGTTTATTTGGCTCACCCGGCGATGGTAGAGGGGAATTATTGGTCTAAAAATGTTTTTTAAACCCCCATACATATAAATATCCATCGTCCGACATAAAAAAGTAAAATATTACGTTTTAACTTAAGTTTGACTAACTATATAGAATAACGTTTGTGTGTATAATGCAGAAAACATCCCGAACGGTGAGCTTTGGCATGATCTTATATACAGGATTTTCCAATAAGAGGTGTTATTTTGAATGGTCCGCTATTTCGGTAGATGTTACTTTTAAAGCTATTATTTTTTAACACTTGACAAGTAAAAACTACGCCATTGTTAAAAATGGAACGATACACGCTTCAACAACGCATTGAAATTATTAAAATTCACTTGAGTGAATCAAATGCAAATCATCTTGAGTGATGAGGCCCATTTCCACCTCGGTGGCTTCGTCAGCAAGCAAAATTGTCGCATCTGGGGCTCGGAAAACCCAAGAGTTATTGTTGAAAAGCCTTTCTATTCTCAACGTGTGACTGTTTGGTGCGGTTTATGGTCCGGCGGAGTCATTGGACCTTACTTTTTCGAAAATGAGGCTGGAGCAACAGTTACGGTGAATGGATTGCGCTATCGAGAGATGATTAATGATTTTTTATGGCCGGAATTGGATGATATTGATTTGGACAACGTGTACTTTCAACAAGACGGCGCTACGTGCCACACAAGCAACGAAACCATTGATCTTTTACGATTGAATATCAAAATAACACCTCTTATTGGAAAATCCTGTATTTGCAGACAGTTCATTCAGGCACTTACAAGTAAATGCAAAAATTTACAAACCATAACGAAAAGACAATAATATTATACAATAATATGAAAAAAAACAACATATTATGTTGTTTTTTTCATACGGTTGAAGTTTTTAAATGTGAAAACTGAGCTCGGAAAAAAGTATTATAACTGCGGCAAAGCCGGGTGTTAATACAAAAAAATTAAATCCATAAGGATAATCTCAATCTATTTGAACTTTCGAGCAAACTAAAAAAAAGGTTCTAAAAATGCTGCGTATTATTATTTTCTAAAATTAAACAGAAAATTAACCAATGATTCCTTAATTTTTGGTTGGTTTATAATTTAAGACCCTCAGTAAAGAGAAACACGTCTGAAAAAATCTTTGCCTGTCGAAAATGCAGTGACGAAAATCCTAACGTGATTTATATTGAAGGGGCAAAGTTGAAACACAGTGGAGTGAACATTCTAGGTTTAGGGACATTTGCGCCAATGTGAGTGACGACTCAGCTTAGCGTTGACGCCTGAGTTTTTCTGTTGCACGCAATTAAGGAATGATTCACACTTCGCACATAAGGTCTTAGGGGGCGTTTTTGTAAGGAAAGCTATTTTCGTTGCGAGGTTTTAAACACGTTACTAACGGTATGTCCTTGCCATTGAGATCCCTATTGTAATGTCTCTTTTTATTACATGCGTTGTTTATGAGAAAGCGGCAATGGTTACTTCAGCGGTATGACTTTACGCAAGTTTGTTTGATGACTTTATTTTTGAACGAATGTAATCTTTAAAAAATGCATTATTTGTCACTATAAATAAATATAATAGGGGAAGTGAAAAATGAAAACAGCTGCATGCAAAAAAGTTAATGAAGCTATGTATTTTCTTGATTCCATGATATCTTCAACATTCTTGAGAAAAATAAAATAATGCTTTATGCCCGAAATGCAAAAAAATGTTCGAATTCAAATTCAAACTTTACAAAACTTCACACCAAATCGATCGATTTTTTTATACCACATTGTAAATCCAAAATTGCGCAAAATCCATGGGACTTATCTGCAAAACGTGCAATACCTTACGAAAATAGATGCAGACTTTGTAGATACTTAAAAACATTGAGTTAAACAGACTGAATTTATCTTATTTCTTTTGTTTCTTTCCATTTTGTTTGTAATGCAGCAGGAATGTATAAAGTGGTTAATTAATGGAATTTAATTGGTTTATCTTCCGTTTATTGCAAAATGTTATCATCATATTTATTTTATTCTGTTTGATTCCTAAATATAATAAATACATTTAAAAATCATTCGTATAACTATTGCTTACAAAACAAAGAGCTTGAAGCTTTTAGGGTATGGAAAATGATATATTGAAGCAGAATTTACTCTAGTATTTTTACAAGTAGAGCCCTCACAGATTATATGAGAGTGTAAATCTTCATGGAGTAGAGACCACCCATATCAAGTGACACCATAACTCTCCGAGTAGATATAATACGCTCGCCATAAATAAAATTTGAAAACCTTAATTCAAATTGAAATCGGCCGTGCTCCATTTTTCCGCCTCGGGATCGACTTGACGAGGTCATAAATATAGTTTAAGTGGTCATAATGTTTAACAAACGCTGATCTTAGCGGAAGAGTAAATCATTAACGTGACAAAATGGCGGGCATTTGTCACGAAGGAAATATCACATCACTGGCTTGCGGGCTTCCGTGCTAATGAATACGAACTACGTGTCAGAACCAAAATGTATAAGCTACTTATCTTCGTGTCGCCGCATTAGATAAAGTAACAACCAGGAGGTTTGACACGAAAGAGCTTCTCTAGTGAACAGGAATAATGTGTTCATTTTTGGAGTCAAGTTTGAGGAGGCCGCGACAGAAGGGTTAACGTTCCAAATTAGGTGTATTACGTAATTAATAGCTGCCTGGTTACGAAATATTTCCGATAAATAATGCTGACCTTAATTTTATCTACTCTTCTTTCATCTTTCAATTTCATTACATAACTTTTTTATCATTACACATCTCTTCAAATTACATAAATCAGGTACGTGCAAAGTTATGTACGCGCACACTATTAAAAGAAAGGTTGAATAAAAAAACTCGAACCACGAATGCTTTCCGATTTGCAAGATCTAAATAAATCACAAAGGTTAGTGATCTAAGAGTTTTCTTTGTAAATTCGCAAAGCGAATGGTTACAACGTGTTAAAATACATATTCGCAAACTAAAAAATATGTAATATATTGAAAGAAAAGGTTAGGAAAACGTTAAAATCGAATTACGTTACTAAATTGTTGTGCCGGCGGGACTGCCTACAAATTGACATTAAATTTAGAAATAAAATTTAACCGATTAAAACAAGACACCAAATGAATAACGAACAACATATAAAGCGTAAACCACCGAGAGGGTTAGATTATTTAATTTATTCGTAAAGATGAAACCTTTCAGAATTTCAAAGAGAAAAGTTTCCGATTAAAGTTTAGGGCGCCCAGGACGAAGATGAAGACGGGGACTCGCAGCTCGCAAACAGCCATCACGGTTAACCAAATGGACTCGACTTGTAAACTTTTCCATGGATATTTTAAAGCGGACCGATCATTATTATTTGTAACTCGAGTTTAAACTTTTCCTTACCATTCGTCACTGTCATAATTATAAATGTACCCAGTCATTCCGGTATATTGCATGCGATGAAACGAAAGCTCAGTCGGTATGTTCCCTGAATGTATAATGAGGCCACCCCCGGACTGGAGCCCCCGACCGCGCCGACCCCTGCCCTGCCCTCTGCACCCCTGACACGAGGTCCGCAGGGACGTGACTACTGCAGACCGAGGGGTAATTAAAATATTGATATTTTAATCACAGCGCCCTTATTCCTATTTCGATTCCACTGTTCGCCCAAATGAGAAATGCAGAAGTAAAATAGTCTGAACTTTTAAGCATGAATGTCATTAAAACGATTACTCATAATGATGGAGGTATTTTTAGAATCTTCAGAATCAGTTAATATTTATGATAAAGCTTTATAAACCCAAGTAAAATGTCAAAGAATTGAGGTAATTTTATGGTTTTAAGTAATTTCCTAATTTTATTACCATTTTAAATACTTATTCCAACCTATTCTTAAACCTTCTCTAATCTGTAAACCTATCTGATCACTGTATTTTAAATGTTTGTTTCTTGTATTTTTAAATTTCAGGTTTGTAGGTATTGTTTATTTATAACGTAATATAATTTTTTATGTTGCTTTCTCGTGTTGAAAATTATTTCGCGTTTAATAAATAAATAAAAAAAACAGGCCAAAAACTTAAACTTAAGTACTGAATAAGGAAACGGAACAACCCCAGGAATATATTCCTTTTCACGTAAGCTATAATCTAAATTAAGTTATACTCATTCATTTACTAGCATAAGCAAATGTATCAATTGTTGAATTAATAATATGGCCTCGTTTCCAATCTTTGGAAACTGCGACTGATTTACTTTTTAAGAAGGTTTTACTAAAATGCTGTTCTGGGTTTCACTATAAAATAACACTCGGAAGTGGATCAATATTCAATTATACTACAGAATCAATAAATATGACGTATATCTTCAAGTCAACACTTATTACAAATTAATCATGGCATGTTTGCTCAGTTCAGATGTCAGTTCCTTAATCCCCCCTAAGCCTTGATCTTCCCATACCACGTGTTTCCACCCCCGCCCCAGCCATAGGAGTATCGGAAGATGCCAGTAGAAGGAAAGAGGAAGTGGTTCCTTTAGTTTCCAAACTTGTCCAAGCGCTTCAGAAATAGATGTTTTCCGTGACTAGGCAAATCCTCCCAAGTTTACTTTCGCCTAATAGGAAAAGCTACGAGCAAAGCGTATTTTTAAGTTTATCGAAAAAAATAGACGAAGTAATGAAAAACTTGCCAATCTATTTCATTGTCTGTCCAAAGTTTATTTGACAAGTCACTCAGTTGGTCCTTATCATTTTTTTGAAATAACAAACAGGAAAATAAGCACTATTTGAGTACAAATGGAGGTACATACTATGTACTCATTGGTAATCGATGGTTAAAATCTTGTTAAAATGAAAATAATATTTAATTTGCTGATAGACAGTTACATTTTTAATTGTTTATGCAAATAAAGTGGTGCGTGACAAAATTATCACGTCTATTTATAAAGTCATAGTTGAAGTTGGTATTGTTCTGAGTTACGAGTATTTTCATTAAACATTCACATTTAAGTGTGGGTTTGAATTTGACACCCGGCGTGTTGATGCAACAATTAGCATACGATATTCGCCACCGAGATTCAAGATAACTTCGAATATAAATATTGAGGACGCAGTATTATGATGATTTAATATTTTACATGACTGACATTGGTAAGAGTTACTGGCTTATATTTATTTATTTTACTGATTTGCCACATAAGTTACTTATGTGAATAACGTACAATAGTCACAACTGGTTCCAACTGTCTGGAGTCAGTGAGACCAGGACACATCACCGATGGCGTTATGTTGTGAGGCTGAAGGTAGTAGAGAGAGGAAGGAGGTGGGGAAGAGGAAGGTGGGGAAGTACTTGGCTATTTAAATCTGGTCATTTCAAACAATGTTTCAATTCTGAATGGTGGTCTTACACCAGGTTGATACTGAGAGTATATTACCTATAATTATTATCATTTTAAATAATAATAAAAAATATATTATTATTTTAAGTAAATAAATTGTGAAAATGAACACGCATTAATAAAATAAAATTTACAAGAGAACGCCGGTATGTGAACCCGCAACCTCCGGATTGATAGTCGAGAGCCTTACTTCTCGATCACGGAGGTAGTCAAAATATTAAAACATTGAAGGTTAAATATTACCTTAATTTGTTGTAAGATTAGTATTGAAACATATGCATTTAGTACGTAATATCAAACACCTTCTAAACTAACTGTAGGTTTCGAAGAATACATCGAATTTGTATTCAGATATCAGGTCACTCTTCCCATGGGCGAAATCAGATACAGATTTGAACGATTTGCTCGACAATATCGTCAGTGTCACCATTACAGTGTCCATTATCTGCGCAGATGATTGACACTGTAAAGCTGTCTGAAACGTTGGCTAAAGGATGGGGAATCGCAACACGGCATAGTATCTCAACAATAAATGATGATAAGACCTATAATATGTTAAGCAGAAAAGAGATCTCAAGTTGTCAAATTGAATTTTAATATAACGTATCCTTTGTATATTATGATATATTACAGTGTACACAACTACTCAGAGACAACGTGATACACTGTACACTGCCGTTGACGAAATAACTATATTATTATGACGTTGACGTCGGGGCGCCTGATGGTCGAGGACGTCGCGATGCTAAATCAACGTCGCTGCAGGCTTCGAGTCGCGACCTTATTATAACAGGGTTCTAACTGCCGCAGTTTACAGTAAGAACATCGTATTATTAGCCTCGCGAGGTGGCTCACGCCATATTAAGAATAACAAATTATTATAAATTTAACAAGTAACGATATAATGCATGTTGATGTAAAGGGAATGTGTTTCCGCTTATAAAGTAGAAAGAATAATGACTCAATTATCGAAAGCGATATGTTATAACTATTGTTTGTAACACTCCGCGAACACGATACTTCTTTCATACCAAATATTCATCCCAAACATGTCATATTTATTTAAGTTTACACACTTAGTAGTTACTTTCATCTAGATTTATTTATATGTCTAATTTTATAGGTACCCGAAACAAAACTACCAGAACATACAATATTTATACTTTGAAATAACAGTGAATAATTTGTATAAAAAATCAATAGTGCTTTAAAATTAGTCTCTATAAATAAATTTATAAAAAATTGTAACTCCAATGATTTTATTTGTTTTTATTACCAGCAGAAAACTGAACTAAAAGATGATAATATTAAAAACATATTAGTCGATTTTAATCATACAATGTTTATTTATCAACAAGAATTTTTACCATATTTTTTATTACATTTACCAATGGCTTAGAGTATTGTTTCTCCATATTATATTGACTTTTAATGTGTGCATCGGTTGGAAAAAAATATTTTGGTGCAATGAAATACCTCTGTAAATAATCTTAGAACATTGTTATTCATCAGAGGTGCTATATTTTAACAATAAATAATGGAGTTCAAAAAACATTGTCTACAATGGAGATCAATGTTTGCATTCTAAGCGTAAATCGTAACTTTGTCATTCGCAATAATTTAGAAATCTCGATCGATAATACCAATAAGGTGTAGTTTAAGACTCACAATATCTATAGGTTATATCTCTAAATATTAAATAATATCTAATTGTTATCGAAATGGTCTACACAACATCCAAATGAATTTAATATCTTGCCATATGTGTCAGTCTACAATAGACATAGGGATAGACACGGGAGAGGAAAGGGTCCCCCTTGATAAGCTGTCATGGGTACATCGTCGGCGGTGTGTATCTGATACATAATGCATGCATCCCACACCCCAGATACTTATGTCGCGTGTAAAGCGACAAAATCAAGGGTGATGAAATGGAAGTTAGATAGATCGGTATATTTAAGAAAAATAACTATTTGAGTTATATTATTTTTATATACATGTAAATTTTATGATTTTTTTAATGTTAGTGCTTTACGACGATACAATATTGAAACAATATATTAATTAACATTTAAGAAACAGAATAACTTACTAGACAATTGCACAAGCCTTTGGTTAGACGATATGTGCTCATTCATAGGTGGGCGCTGGAGTCTTCAATGGAGTCGGTGAAGGGTCCATAGGCAAATGGGGAGCTTTAGTTTTAGCTTTCAAAAGGCAGTCGAGGACTACATATATAAGAAACAGATAATAAAATAATTTTTTAATGCATTTCCTTCATCGTATTTGGCTGAGCGTGGGTTCAGCGCAGTAGCAAATTTACTTTCTAGTGGTACGTATACATAGGCAAACCAAAACGCGAACTGAGCCACTAATTACGGGAAAGGAACGAAACAACTGCTAGCGGCGATTCGCGCCGTTTGCTGTTGCTTCGGTCCTTTCCCATAATTGAGGTTCAGTTCGGCAGTTCAGCTCGCGTATGCATACGTAGCATAAGATAAGGAACAGACAGATTTTGTGTTTTTTTTTCAGTAAATTTGTTGGTATTTTTTTTAAATTTTTATGTTGTGATTCAATATAGTTAATGTGCAAGAATTAGTATTTGGTATATAACTATTATAGGAGAGGAGGAATCATTGCATTTTTTTTCTTGTAAAGGGGGCGGTGGTCCAGAAAAGGTTGGGAACTTCTGCTTTAGACGAAACGTATTTCTCTACTCCTCTATTAGGTATAATATATATTTGGCATTAATTAATGTTTTATTTTACGACAACGAAACATGTAACTGTACGCTACATACGCTGAATACGCTAAAGGAAGTTAAAACATCTTAATTTCCCAGAACACCTTGGTCCAACGCATTGGGCCAAAGTTGGCGCCAACGTGTGGACGCGTTGGCGGGAGGCGCCAAGATTCTTAGATGTGTATACGAAAAACCGACAATAATCGGGTTGGCCGGCCAACGTTGGTGACCAACGCGTGCAACGGCCAATATACGCAGTAGTCCTATACACGTTGGGCAAGCGCATTGGGCCAACGTGCACTCGCAGCATAAAACACTCGATTATACCAAGACTTTTACAGCTTGAAGTTAAAAGTTTGCAACCTCCTGACGCGTAATTTATTCATAAATAAGTACTTTATTGTGGCCATTGGTTAAAACAATCTATTGCTTGGTTGTTTTTCAGCAGTTCCACCTTTATTTTGGGCAGCGAAGAAGATATCCAACCCCCAACAGGAAAGAAAGATCACCAGCAGAAGAGAGAGAAAATTGTGTAAATACTGTGAGGAACTGAATATTACATAATTTTCAATGAACACCTTCAAATGCCCAATGCTAAAATAACACAGGTTTTGAATTATGAAAATGCGCAGACCGAGAGCTTCTTTGCTGTGAGTGCGTCGACTTTTTATTAAAACGCTATTTAAAATTAAAGTAAATTGCCCAAAGCTGCGAAGAAAGCAAAGATAGATTTACAAAAGACAACAAAAGTTTAACGTAATTAAAAAAACAAAATTGAACCATTCATCGTCAGGTTATCTTATCAAGGAAGACGTCTTTTTAATAAAGCAAGCTGAAATTTTAATTTTTCTTTTAAATTAACGCGTTGTAAGGTCGTAAATTGCAAAAAGATTCATGACCGATGATTAATTAATTCACCCCGGATTTCGGAATTTCAGGGCAAAGACGTAATCAATTTTCATGTAAAATTTTTCCTACCATAATATGCAAGTAATTAATTTCTGAATATTATAGCTACTTGCTAATTACATACCAAATCCATTATTTTGCGGTGAACATGAGTTTGATCCTTAAGATGTTAGTTCTTCAAAGGAAACTTACCTGAAACAAAATAAAAAAAAAATATGAATTTAAAATAAAAACATGTAAGATATCTACTCACAATCAATAATTTTATAGAAAAGATTCAATGACAGTTCATTACGTATGTAAATTTAATATGATCAGAATTCTGCGGATTTCATTGTATTATTATTTATTCTAATTCACGTAAATTTAGTATGGAAATGTTGGACAAAAACAATTTTGGAGCCATATGATTTCAAAAGAAAAATGAGGGGCGAATTAAATGGGCGAATTTTAAAATAATTTTCCATACACGTCAAGCAGTGAAATTCGAATTTTTTGTCATTTCAATTTCAATTTTATTCAATTTATGTAAATAACTTTTGAAAAGTACTAAATGAGTTTGAAGGATTCGTAGAATCTCTTCACATATTTTTATATTAGGTTATATTGATATATTTGCGGCGTCTTTCAGTTTACAATGTCCGAAGGATTTATAAGGTTATTTTAAATATTTTTAGGCTAAGTTTCATTATCAGCTATGAAAAACAATTGCATATACATTCTATTTTGAATTGAATTCCATTTAACAGAAAAATAATCTTCTCAGCCTTGTTCCACTTATTTTTTTATGTATATTTTTTTGAGAATTTTACTTATTATTTATGAGCTACGTTATAAAGTTTTTTAATGAAATAAATCTAACAGAGTAAAAAAAAACTTAGCTATCATAGATAGGTACCAGGCGTTTCATATTATTGCGAAAAATGAAATTCGATTCTATGAATATACCTGTAACCTTTACATTCAAAGCGTAGGATGCATATTTACAGATTTTTAGGGCGCATTGAGAATTATCCCGCATTCTACCCACTATATACCATTCGGGACGATTTGCCAGGAACGGGAGGGACTATGGAAACAATAATTTATAACTATGGAAAGAATCCTAGTTAAATTAATTTTTTTATTGTGAAAAGACTGCGAACTTATTTTTTTTTATTTGCCACTATCCCAGACGTTTATGGACATTGAATATACATACCCGCTTCACTAGAGGATGTCTGTTCTGATACAGATATCAATAATCATTAGTCGTAAGTGTTTTGATAAATCTTATTAGTCTACTTTAAATATCATTAAACTTAAGATTATGAACATTTTCTTCATTTAAATAAAAATGAAGAGAAATATAAAACAGGTACATAAGATAATGAAGTAAATAAATATTTTTAAAATGCGTTTACAAAATGAAATAAAACATATTCAAAAAAATATAAATGACATACCAAAGACGAGCAAAAATGCACATTTAAGATTAAGGATTTAAGGAAGTAATTGAAAACATATTTTGTTTGGGCGAACGGCATAAAGACATGAGCTGATTTATTTTGCAATCATTATCTATTAATAGGCATACCTAACTGGTAATATTATATATCTGTTCAAACTGTCACTATACATATGACATTCAGCCGCGACCAATAAAAACTAAACACCATAAATTGCTTTCAATCGAAGCGACTAAAAAAACACCAACGCGCAAGTCAAATAACGGGCACACGGTACTGTAAATTGTACATTATTATTATAGCCACCGTGTAGCAAGTAATTCATCAGGCAGAGACTGGAGGTATATGGTGGGTAGGTAGTATAGGCGTACCCTTAATAGGATTTATGGTGATGAGACCAGGAAAACCAAAACAAAAAGCACCGAATTCATTCGTAGACATTAATCCCCGGATTATGTAGCCTTACACTATTATATTTCACGTATAAAAACGATGAGGGGAGACGGGACATGGTCAAACTCATCCTGCTGAACCTGCGCGTTTTGGAATTAGAGAATAATAACTACCTCTGTGGCATAATGGTCAAATCCTTGAGTTTGAGGACCAGAGGTCGCGGGTTCGAATCTCGCATCTTACACGGACAGAAATCGGAATATGGAATTTCACTTTTCAAACTAATCTAAACATTTTTGAAACTGCTCAGTTGCGGGAGAAATGATTGCAATTTAAAGGTTATATAAACGGTTCTAATCGAGTCTAAAGTAGTCCGTAGTAAGATGAAACCGGCGCTGTCTAAAATGAAAAAAATAGAAAAAAGATTAATCTTTAAAAAGTACGATTAAACTACCCACCTAGATGTTTAGATTATCGTCACAAAGATATTCCCAGAATTGCCTTGGTGACTGAGCACCAAACAGAATCGTTACCTTGATTGAAATGACTTGTGCTGTGTTTGTTAAATCTATCTAAAAACCAAGAACTTCAATATTCTCGCGTCCTTCCCCTCCACACTTCCTTACAAAACTTCTAAAATCGTAGCGATAGTCCCACTGGCTCCGGGTAATTAGAATACTTTTGCTGTATCATATATAAAAGCTACTGTGTCGTTGTTTATCAACTGGACTCTGCCCAACCTATCTACGTTTATTTAAAACTTTCTGTTGAAATTCATTTCATTTTTGTGATATTGAAAGAAAATAATTTATAAATATCACCTCTCCGTTTACGAAATGAGTTATTTATTTGTTTCGAGGGTGACATTTCACCTGAAATTCGATGGTTAAAAGCAACGTCGGACGTTTGAAATAAACATGCCCATCAGATGTTATCACTTAACAGCCATTTCCGCCGCTTTTATGCAATAAATTCCTCACCCATAGCAAAGCGTAGCCAAAACTTCACATAAACAAAGTTTAAAAAAATCAATTTTGCCAGATAAATAAAACTAACTAAACTGAAAAAAATCTACAGATCACTATTGAATTTTTTTGCAAAAACTTCTTGTAAGCTTAAAATCATCGATATATTTTTTTATAGATTTCTCCAAATTAAAAACAGATTATGAATAAAAAATAAATTTTGAAGAATTATTTTTATGTTAAAAATTATATTAGGAATAGTTCTATAGATAGTGGGAAAATAACATCATGGAAGGGCAAAAGTAAAGCATGAAACGGAATCTTTCCGAATACATGGATTTTCTGGAGTTAAATATTTCATTTCTTGAAGGGAAATATTTGAATTTCGATCAAAGTGACAATACGTTCCGACGACATAATGACCAGTGGCGGGTCGTTGTTTTGGTCTGACGTTTTAAATGAATCACTGATTACATTTTAGTAATTTGCCAAATACAAACGGATTGTGAGAGATTTTGTAAAATGGGTTTCTAATGACAAAATTTCAGAATTTCTGGGTTGTTTCAACACATTTACAAGAAAACGTATACATTTTTTGATATAAAATGATATGCATCTTTTATAACAGATTATCTAGTATGTATGTTTATAAGACGTGTTGCAGCAAAATCTCTCAATAAAGATTAGTTTTGCTATCAAAATATTTTATCTGGAATATTTCGATTTTTCTACTTTTAACATAAGTTCCGTCATGAGCTATGGAACTTATATGGATAAAAATAAGACATGTATTGATAAAAATATTCAGTTGTAAAATATTCAATATTAAAAAAGAGAGTTGAAAGTTGGGCGAAGTCGGGTATAATAGTTATTAATGAGTTAGGCATACAGTTAGCAAAATAACAATGCATTTATCGTGATGAATATTTAACCTTTTCTTCGTACAAAGTTAAACATTCCGATTCGTGTGATTGAACTTTGCAGTCTGAAAGCTTTCAAAATAAACCCACGCGTAAATTTAAAAAAAAGTCGAAAGTTTAGAAAATACACAAAAGAAATAAGACTTAATTACTTTGGCCTAGTTGGCCCCACATTTCTCTATTAACGTGACAATGGGTCCGTTTTCTTCACGCCCGGAAACAGCGTTTGGCAATTAGTGAATCCTTTAAATTTATGATAAAGAGGACTGAAATAAAGTAGCTCTCAAGCAATATTGGAGAGGAATATAAATATAAGCCGAAGCGAAATAGATTTTTCTAATTTAAATTCTATTTGAAATGCTGTTTTCTGGTGACACGGACCGTCCTATAATAGAAATTATATAACGAAGATCGAAAATTCTAATCCAGGAACAAAAGTAGTCTAGAAAATAAATTGAAATCTATTAAGGGAGTGCTGTAAAAATCCCACAACTCATTTATATTCTGCCAGCTTCACTTTCCGGCTTTACCCGAGCTACAACACTCTTTTATCGAAATCTTTGTGCAGGTAATAAACACTATGGTATCTTTTTTTATATTTTTATAGATACGGAGTTTGTTCAAAATATAAAATAGCTCAGGAAGGATAGATAACACGTTTAGAGCTTAAAATGGTTAGGGTAACACAAACTGTTTTTATTGATGACAGCATCAGGCTCGCATCCAAGAGTCGCCGGTTCAATTCTATTTCTTGTAGAAGTAGTTCTCTATCATTGCACAAGCTACATAATTCGATTTTAATTTTTGAAGTAGAGACAAATCTAACGTTGTAAAGTTAATTAATTGTATCCTTGGAATTTTTAAAAATATTCCTATTTAAAAATATTGTTAAAACCATTTTTTATCATGCGTAGCATATTTTTCTATTTTCCAAAGATTTGGTGCATACTGAATTTGTGACAATATTATACGTGAGAAAAGATCCCATTATTATTATTTATTTCTGTAACTTGTGACTAATTGGAATATTACATCGAACCGTGAAGAGAACGAAGAATAAAATTCACAAAAGCACGATGGGTTTAACGCCATCCGCCGTATGGTCGCAAATGATATAATCACAATGCAAAATAAATCGAGCGAAATACCAGGAGACCATAAATTAACGGAGTAAATCAGGCAACGTTACGAATCGGTGACCGGAATTCAAAACCAGTGATTCGGAGTCTTGATTTTTATCGATTCTGAAAATAAATCCCCAAAAAGGTGGGCCACATTATGTAGGTTTGACCTGGTGACACGGATTTATTATCTACGCGAATCTATCAGACAAGCATAGCATTCTTTGGTAGGTATACTTATTGGAAAAAAAAACAACGTATGGAAAGAGGATATTGGGAGAGATTGTTTTTTTTTTGTAGAATATTGTCGATGCGGGTAGAAGGTTTGGACTAGTTACATGTATACCTACGAGTGTGTACATTTTAAGTATGGCCCTTAAAACAAAATGATATCAGGTCACTTTGACCCCAAATAATTGCATAAGTGGTTAGCAAAATTAATACTCATACGTGGTATATTTAGCACTCAACGTTGATAATACAGGTTAAACATTAAAACAAAATTAAATGATGATAGTTAACGCAAGAACGTAAAAATTTAGGCTAAACCTCTTGAAACGACCCGGCTTTCGTGATAAAGAGTTAAACGTGCTGATAAATGTAAATAAATCTTTCGAAGGGTTTAAACAAATTGATACATACATAACATAACAAGATTTCAATTTTCTATCGTTCGAAATACTACTACTACTTGTTATTGACTGAGCGTAGCGAAGGCCTGTATTAAATCGAACATTTGGCATTACATCTGTCTGTAAATTTGTTTGATACGTTACGGTTTCGGTTTGAAGATGGTGGCCGTTTTAATGGTTCTGTAATGATAATGTTTTCAAAGGTGAAATAGTCGTGTGTATTATTAACGTAGCTAGGTATTTGCGGTTTAATTTAAAATAAACGAAAATTAGAAACACACCTTTTGTACGCGAGGTCTACCCTTCAAGGAACTACTAGTATAAAACCGCGTATCGATTAATACAGCAAAAACAAAATTTGTATTAAATAAGTATTTACGCATTATGCAAATGTTTGGTAAATTCTATTAGCACGCACAGTAAAGAGCTTAACAATAAAAACAATATTTTGTAATAAGCAAAATAGTAGAACACTCACATATTACGGAGGTGGTTATTTTGACCGGGTGAATATTCTCACTCAGCTGACCACTGGTCGTAAAGTAAGACCGGGGGCTATTGTATTTGTTCAGAATAACTGTCAGTTGTCTATTCATTTCCGATGTTGAAGGCGAACAGCGCCTATAATTTATTCCATTATTCCATCCGGAATAACTTGAACGCGTAATCCGGTCTTAAAAAGCAAGTTATGTGATGGTATAAAGCTAGGTACAGGAATAAGAACGTTGTCAATGGCTTTCCATGGGGTGACTTTTATAAGAACTACGAAGATCCTATTAAATGTATTTCTTTAAAAAAAATCCTTGAAAGCTAAGCTCATTATATTAAAGACTCCGAATGGTACCAGGCAGATGATAGTAAAATTAATAATATTGTGGTAAATCATACATTAATGTGCAGTTTTGAAAGTAATGCAAGACCGATCTAAGTGTAATGAGAGCTTAGATTGTTTGTGCATGAGATGGATAAAATAATGTCAGGAATATAAATGAATATGACGCACAAACGAATAGATGAATTTGGGACACAATAGATATAATTATGCCATTCCAAGGGACGGTATTATTATTTTATTATGTATTATGTAATGTAATGATTTCTGTTGATGCGCCTGAATCGTCTGATTTAACAGTAGTTGAGTTGTTTTAAATTTAAATTAAGTTAATCCCTTCTTCTCTCCAAATCAAAATCCATTTTGTTTATATAAGTAGCATCGATGACATGTTGTGGAAGTTTGTTCTATACATCCACTACTTTTTATTTGCATGGAAGAGTTTCCTAGGGTTAGGTGTTTCATTATTTTTTGAGAGTCCACGGAGATTTATAATTTATTGGTGGTAAAGATTACTTGGATGCCAGGGCAAGTACAATGTGCAAATAAAGTTTTGAAGGTGTCAACCAAGTCACCCTTTCTCTTTTATCTTTTAATATTGGTAATCTTATTTCCTGTGGTTTATCTTCATATTGCCGTTGTTTCAAAACTCTCTGGATTTTTGTAAATCATCTCTGTACTCTTTCTATTATTGGAAAAAGTCTCACATTATATGTTTTGTATATTTTTAACATCATGTTACGTGTTAGGTCAAAGAAGGCTTTCCGGATTAAATATTTATTGAATTTACTCTTATGACAATCCCATCGATATGCGGTTCCCATTTCAAGTCTTGTGATATGGTAACTTCTAGGTCTAATTGTAACGTCACAGCTTTAAGGCGAAATAGGTAGACTTGACCTGAAATTTGGCATTTTTGAGGCCAGTTTTAGACGTATGGACACTTTTCTAGAAAAAACACAAATTCATTTTGAAAGATCGTTATTTTATCTAGTAAAACAAGATGTTAAATTTTGTAAAATAATATTATTTTCATATCATAATAAAGTGTTACCGTTGGACGATGCGCAGATTTGTTGCATTTTCAAAGGTGAATTTGAATTAGGTATACAAAAAATATTTCAAATCATATAATAATGCAGTATAAAAAATCAATAAATTATCTTTCAAAAGTATGTATAAGAATTTTGTTTTTATTTCAAATAAAATTACTAATAAATAAATCCGAAAACGCGTTTTGTGATTAAAATCCCTCAATTTGACTATTTATTTATGGTCTTACAAATTGGTACAGTTCAGATTTTTTTACAAAAATAATTTACCAAGACATTATTGAAACATTCGAAATAATTTATAACCAAAAAATATATTCTTAAAGTATATAAAAGTAATTAATTTCGATTCGCGGTTTGTGCATTTTTATTAACTAGGCGCAAGACAAAATTTTGTCATTCTCCGCCGCGACCGGGCGGCGAGCGGACGTGTAGTCTACGCCGGTCTAGTTAATAACATTTTAAAAAAATTCCTCGCTTAAAAATGGGGAGGAAAATATCTTTGGAACAAAAGTTTTATTAGAAAACACAAATTACGAAATCAAAAACGTACGTGGGAGATATATTTTTTTAAAAAACAAAGGTTAGTGATATTTAATTATCCGTGTACATTGTACGTACTTATATGCTACAGGGTCGTTCGAAAGAATCAGTCAGAATAAGCACATATTTTTTATAACATTTGGCGATAATTTTGTGTTGTTTAATTTCCAGGGAAAAGAATCAACTATGGGGACTATCAGGAGTTTATGTCTGTCATCGATGTTTCATGTATAAATGTTAAAATTTATGCCAAAATACGTGAAACTGTTTGTGATTGGTGGTAAAAAAGTGCCACGAACCAAATGAATTTTGATTCAAATCATTTTACTGTTCATAATTTCTATTTTATTGTCCAATTCAACATATTTAATATTTTTTGTGTTACTTTTCGTCAGTTTCATAATGTCATATTGTGAATTGAGCTTCTTGTTTTAGAAAAAAAGACGAGGTTATTTTTGACATACTAACCTATGATTTTTCAATCGAAATTTACCTCGTGAATTTCATAACATTTCGAAAATTAGACGATTCAGGTCGCTCCGTTAACCATGAAAACAATTACATGAAAGCGATACAATATTATGCAATCGCATAACTACACATGTAGGTAGGTACCGTAAAACCTAGTTTTAATATATATACTACTTCAGTTTTAAGGAATAAACCCTCTTTTCAATGTCATACTTATCAAATCAAGTAATACTTTAAAGATAAGTATTAGAAATAAAACTTACCGGTAATACCTTTCAGAAAAACGGATAAATGTGTAAAACAAAAGATTTTTACTCACTTTTGGAAAACCTATGTAAAATAAATTTAAAAAAAACATATAAAACATTTTTTTAAATAAGTACGTATATTCATATACCTACTTATTTTATATCTACCATGTCAACGCACTGCATTTGTATTCATTTATGTTTACGCACTCCGACGTATAATTTACAAATATGTATGTAACTACTTATTAGGAAGAAAGCTACACCCGAGAATTAAAAAACAATCATTGTTATTTCATCGGGACCATGCTGTAGTTTTTGTCAGCGGCGCGGGAGTACGGCCTGCAGAGGAATGAATTCGGTATTTCTGTCTCGTTCTAAAAAAACGTCCGATCGCGAGACCGTCTTTTAACGAAATTTGAATTCTCGTCCGCTGGTTAATACGCCTTAAGAGGTTTTTGTTTGCAAGGGTTAGGGTTAGTTTTTTCAACATGTAGGTCAGCAGATCTAGATGTTAGTAATTGTCTAATCGAACTTTCTAGGTCAAAACGAGCCGTTTACTGTGATCACTCTTTTAGTGTAACAAAACATTTGGAATAAACTCATAATTGGAATAAACTTTCCTCAGATCTTACTAATCTCCATAATTTGGCTGAATTTAAACGGGCCTTAAAAACAAAATTATTTAAAAAATCTTATAATTTATAAAACTTAACTTCTTTTCAATGTTTTATAATGAGCCATACTCTCAAACTTCCGGTAATTGTTTGGTTTCGGTTGCCTCCTTATTATACTTTTTTTAAATGTCTACTCAGATGATTCTTATTTCTGAGCACAAACTGCCTCCTGTTTCATATTATGTTTTAGTTTTAATGTTCTTGTTTTGTCCTGTCCTGCTGTTATTATTATTCTTTGTTTTGTCATCGCTCTGTACAAACTATGCATTTAGTGTAATATTATTAGATCTGTATTAATTAAGGCATACTGTAGGAATAATTTTAAGAACATGACTGTTTTTAAGTTTGTTTTAGTAAAGCGCACTTGAAGTGAAATGACACTTAACTGCACTATATTCTTATTATTATTAGAGCAGTTTTCAACATTGAGTTTTAGAAAACAATCCTTGTCCATTGATATATTTAATTTAAGTCGTTTTGCTGTTGGTTGTGATATACATGCGGGTTAGCAACGAATTTATAAATTAGGTACGAAAGAGTATGCATAAGACAATGTATTCACGTGAATGAAGCAAGAAGTGTTAGCTAAGACAGAGAGTCAATTCTATTGCATCTACCATATTGGTTGGGAACTGAGGTACTCAATACATCCAAAAATTTTTATTCATTTTCGGAAGACAAAATAACTAGTACCTATGCACAAAATGACTAACGTGAAATTATGAAAACAACCCGATATTATTTCATAAAAACATAATAACGCTTGATTCATAGATATCATATAAAAAAGGCTAGAAGTATCGAATAATACAGAAAAATCGTATTTTGATAATAATTTTAATATGCCGAAAGGTTATTTATTTTGGTACGGTATGGACAGTCACGAGTACGTATTTATTAATATATTGCCTCTTTCAAATTTGACTTCGAACGATTGGATGATAAAATTAATAATATTATCAATACAATAATATTAAATTATCAGCAAAACATCAAATGATGAAATACGAAGATATAATACAATAACAAAAATCTAATTTTATTCGTAATAGTCCTAGCTAAATATATCTATAAATATTTATCATAATTGTGATTGAATTCTCTAAAAGGGAAAAAATGTCAACAGAGTGGAATCAATATTTTTTGTGTGTTGAACTGGTAGGGGTGGGTTTAGGGGTACGTAAAATCAAATTCCGATTATTCAAATAAGCTGCGCTCACCGGAGGACTATTAGCTAATCACACCAAATTGAATTTGTGCGTGTCAATATATTTCTGGGCTTGTGAAAAAATCTAATTATAATGACAATTATTATGTTTGTGTTGTGAGGTTGATGGAAAACTCACGAAAATATTAAGTGAAATTAAATTAAAGACATAGATTAAATAAAACGGTACTATAAAGCAATCACCTACGTTATGACTTGCCATACTAATTATACTTAACTACATAATAGCTTTAACGCGACAAATTGTTTCTATGTTTTTTAGGTTATGATACGAGAATACCACGCAAGAGTCCCAATCGCCTGGAGCCAGTGTGACCATAGCATCCCCAATTCGGGTATACTGTGAGCAAAGATATTAGAGTGAGGCATACTGGAGTGGAGAGGGGAAGGAGATAGTAAAGAGAAAGGTTCGTCAATAACTAATCAATTAGTCGTTTGTAAGTAAAAAAAATTGAAACGAGTTGAAATACATGGAGTTATAAAACAGCAATTTAAAAAAGTTAATTAAACAATTTACATCGTGTGAAATTAATTCTACTTGCATTTTGAATAAAATCTCTGCATCTCTGTCAGTACGAAGTTTGCGCGACACTGCTCTTTAATAATAAAATATTACTCCTACTAATTATAAAGAGTAATAATTAAGTCATAACGGTCTTTCAAAGCTTAAAATATAATGTAGAACACACAAAGGCGTTAAATTTCCGTGTATTTGTTTTACGCTCTGTTTTGACGCCTACTTTTATTAAAGGTTTGCTTTTGTTATTACACGTGACAGATGTTAAATTTGAACATTTCGTGGAAAATTTAAAACAGAGTAATAACTTGATGGAAGCATGACTGATGAATGACTACTGATTATGGATACCCTTAAAGCATTACCTATCTTAAGACTAGACGATACCCTAAAATAAATTCAGAATCTTAACGACGTAAGTGAAGTAGCCATGCACAAAAATATGGACAGACCTGCGGTTGAATTTTCCCTATCAAATCTCTAAAATAAAGTGAGAATCATAACGACATAAGTGATGAAGTCAAGTGAAAAAAATATTCGGCGCGCGGCCCGGCGTAATGGACGGACCTACGTTCGACTTTGCCCTACGACTTTCAAATCGATCTTTCCGTGGGGTAAATTTTAATTATTTTTGGTGAGCGTATTTCTAAAACTTCAAATGTTTCTAGAGGGATCCTTCGGGAAGTTACAAATACACGGTCTAGAAAAATAAAATCTGGTGCTTACCGCTAATTTGGTAGTTGAAAAACATTTTATAAAGTTTTCAAACCTATTTAGATAAAATATTTTAATATTAAGGGGTCCTGTTTTAATTAATCTTATATATAAATAATTTCTTAGGAATCCCTCTAGAAACCTTTGAGATTTTAGTAATACGTTCATCATACATAATTAAAATGTGAGCGTCGAGCAAATCTCCCGGTATTAGAATCTTATGTCACCTTAATAGGTACGGTGAAAATGAGTTAGTTACTAAACTCCTAAACCTCGCATTTTTTTCACATTCCTAAAACGTCTCACACATATTTTGTACCAACGTGATATGATAAAAAAATAATATTTATTTATTCCAGGAGGTATGCAGATATGTAGGTGTATTCCATCACATACAAATATCATTTAAAAAATTTAAATATTGAATTATGTTACCACTACTATAATTTTAAAAAAAACTATCTACAAGCAATGGTTTCTTCATCGGGATACAAGGTATTCTGAAAATTAAGGTATAATTTAGGGATATGCCAATAAGTCAAAAATGTATCAGAGAAGCTAATTAATGAGGTATTATTGTAAAATAAATTACACGCATAAAATAAATAAAAATAATTATTGCATTCATATAACAAACTACACTTTTCCTAATTTCTAAAAAAAAACAAATTATTTCATTGTATTACAAAGATTTTTTTTTTAATCCTTTATTTATTACAAAAAAAGATTTGATTCTAAAATGTGGTTATTTAATAAATAAATAAAGACGAAAAAACATATCAATATGACCCGGCTAAATTAATTAAGACACTTGATCGTGCGTTGTGTTCCTTAACCGTCACCGATTTCTTCTTCCATTCGCTTGCGCGTCGTGCATTTTCCTGACAATTCATTCTCATGTCTTCTATGCCCACCTAAACCACCTAAGCGTCCCTGTCTTGTTAATTACGCTTACAGCAGCCTTTCTGACCTTTACATTGGTAATACGGTTTTGGGGATCAATGGTGAGGCACGAAATGAAAGAAGGTTGTGAAGGTCACATGTGTTTTATTGGTGAGTCAGTAGCCGTGACAAGGAGATGATGAAGGACAGATGTAGAATACTCCGGTTGCTGCTGTGATGTGTTGGCAGGTCAAGCGCGGGTCAGTGAGTCGACGCCGGGCGCTGGTGACCGGGACTCGATGGAGGTCAGGCACTGGCGAAGAACGTAGGCCTTCAGGCACTCCAGTGCTGACGAGACGGCCGAAGGTGCGACGGACCTTATAGGCGGTTGAACGGGAACGATGTAGACCAGTGAGGATGCTGCGTGTCCTCGTGGTGGTCATGGTAGCGTGGAAGAAGCGCTGGTCAGAGACGCTGGAACCAGGGCGCTTGTAATCCGAGTAGCGCTGGCCGCGGACGTGGCCGAGGCGCTATGATGATGTCCCGATAGAGTCCATGATGATAGGGGCGAAGCCGGGTACGTGTCCTTCGCGGGGCGCGGGACGCGCCGATCGTCACTCGTGAGATTTATCCACTGGCGGCAGATTGATAACTGATGACTGACTGACTGACTCGCTGCGTCGGGCTTATTTATACTAGACGGCCGACGGCGGCAGTAGGTAGATGGATGGCAACTAAATTCTAGGCACTCGCACAGACTGTGTGTTTCGGGAACCTTCGACATTGCGGCGATTAAGCATAGGCCGTAGACTCGAACCTTCTGGCGAGTTCTCGTAGTATCCCGGACTGAGTGCGCGTTAGTATTGTCGCGAGTATGCAAGTAGGTCTTGAAACAGGTAGGTTGCTTTGTTTTGATTTCGGCTGCAAATACGTACCTAAGTAGCAAGTAGCAAGTACGTACCTAAGTAGGTCGAACGGTTTATTATTAATTATTCAATGGATTAATATCGACGCTACACGGTCATAGATGGCTTTATCACACATACTCATACGCATGAATCGGACTGTGATAAAATTTCTACGGCTTTCTGTCTACTTTCATCCTATGCGGTCACAGGCAAATTATATCCCTCCAAAACCAAATTGTGAACCAAAGTTCTGGTACAAAGTATATTTATACTTCCTGATGAAAAAAGCCTTTGGTTTGAAAACATGTTGATGATTTTTATTAAAAACCACGTTTAACTCTTGACAGGCCAAGATGCCAAACAAAACGTTTGTAAAGAAGTGGGTCTTCCGACGACCCCACGCATTTTTATGGCTTATGGGTTTTCAAACTATAGAATTCCCAATTATGCAGTCAATTATTAATGATAACTTATGTATTTGCGCCGAAATACATAAAATAAT
Source organism: Hesperophylax magnus (assembly GCA_026573805.1). NCBI lineage: Eukaryota > Metazoa > Arthropoda > Insecta > Trichoptera > Limnephilidae > Hesperophylax > Hesperophylax magnus. Next base: position 18,858,358 of record JAIUSX010000014.1, read on the forward strand.
AAAATGATATGTCAAGTATTTAAGCTAATATAAGGAGGATACTAATTTTGGGTACTACCTACTCCCCCACTTGGCTGCGGGATAGTTAAAGCAAAGTTTCCAAAATTATGATTATTTTCATTTTACAAGTTCACAATCAATCATTATGTTGTCTCTTACATTTCTAAATTTATATTTTCCATATTTTTGTAAAAAACTTTATTCAACTTCACTGGTTGAAGCAAGCAAGTCATCAAATGAAGAGGCATTACATCAAAATGTGTATGCAAATGTACATTTTCACAAATATATATTTTTTTAATTAATTTCTGCCACATTGAGTCTACTTTCATCCATCCTCTGTCGGTTCCATGCATCATTAAATTTTCCTACATAAATTGCTATTATTATCTTTATTAGGTGTTACAAGTAAGTTTATTCAATCTAACCCCCAAATTGCTGGTAAATTCTTTTGGAAGCGCGCAACACTTCGTTCCGATGTTATCTTTAGGTGTGGCGCGATTGAAAGTTGTGACAAGCATCATTTGGCAAGCCCAATGAGCCGGCCTGTGTCCGGGCAATGGAGCGCGACGGCAAATAATAACCCACACGGACCCCGGGCCTTGCACCAGACGCCTTATGTAATTGAAACCTTTTTGGCCAAGAGCAGAAAGGTTTACTTAATTTTGTTGTGATATTTTCAATGTCTTTTAAGTGGTTAAAACTACACGGCTTTTTCGATATTGATAAAATTTTATAAACATAACCTTTAATATTTTTTTTTGTGATTGAAGATTCTCATGGCGGAGGAGGGATTTTTTAAAAAATTAACTTCACACAGTAGTCATCATTGGGTATGCTGTGTGGGGACTTTTTGGGGAGTTAAATTAGTGAACATGGGTCTTGAAGAGACCCATGTTGTATGACGAGACACAGAGCTGTTGAATTCTGGAACAAGTCGTAAAAACCACCCGTTTTCGTGTGACAAATAATGTCAACGGTGTACAAATATTGGGTGCGCGTTTGGCGTGTTTCCTGACTGCACCGATACCGAAGGCATCAATGACGGTAGTTTCTTGGAGCATCTTCATCAAAATACCGGTAGAACAAAGATGTCATTCTCACCTGACGCATGTTTTGTAAACATGGCAATTCGTTTGTTAAGATTGATTAGGTCAGTAAACCCGATTACGCCATTTCAAGCACAGCATACAGTGCAATACTGAGAGTATCTACCACTCTAGAGTAAGCAGGAGACGTTTTTATTGAAGGTTTTACGAGAAGGAAATAAATGATTATGATATCAGGAAGTTTACACACTATATAAAACATTCCACAATAACATAAGAATATGATCAGAAAATAAATAGAATTCAATTACTCGAGAGCGATGCTAATGTAAGTGAACAAAGATGCTATCAGAGTATTCTAGATACGGCAAGTCATTCAAATTTAATTTCGCGGCCGAATTTTTCGACGAAAAAACCCACAGTAAAAACAGTCCGTGACCCGTGAGAAATATTATTATGATCATTGGCTTTTGGAAATAATTTAGATTGTGTGGTACGCCGTTTCAGCGTGCAGCACTATTAAATTATTATATTAATTAGGTAGCTTCGTTAAATTTTATATAACTTGTAATGTGTTGAATGTTCGCGGCACGGTATCATTGAAGCTAACCATTGTACTGAGGTATATAAATAATAATTTGTCTACCAAAAAGATTTTTCGTTATTTCAATGATTATTATATCTAAGATCTGTGAGGTATTGTAATTTAGCGGGTGGGTAGGTTTTATCCAGGCGTTAATTTGGGAGCAGATAATGTAGGAAAGAGATAGAGACACGCGTTCATTCCTTTATTTTATAAACTATGATTCTTTCTTGCTTGCACACATCCTTTTTCACGCACACATTACAATACCTAAGTTCATTATACTATTACGAAAGTGTTATTATGGCGATTGGTTAAGAGAAAACGATGCGCGGCCTTTTTCCTACAAAACTTAAATTTGGGTATGAGGCCAAAATACCAATCCAAACTGAAATATATATATTTTTTTAGTCAAAAGATATGTGCTAATTTAATTATTTGTGTTTGAAATAATAACATATAGTCCATTAAATAATTACTTAGTTAATGATAATCATTTAAAAAATATTTTTACCTTACTTTCGACGTAAACATAATAAAATATAAAAGATTAAAAAAAAACTTTTGACGGACTTAAGTTTAACTTAAAATTACGGATTTATGATGCAACACAAGTTTATCGAGAGTAACTTTCAAATTTTGATAAGAAAACACGATGTGAATTTTATATTTCATTATTATATTTGGTACAAAGGGGAAAGGCGGCTTTTTTAATAATTTCTATTAACTCACAAAAAAGGTGTAGTTAAACAATTTAATATTTTATAAATTAAAACGCAGTAGCACTTAGCCGTACAGGATATATGTTTTAATTTTTTGATAAAAAGTAAGTGGCCTCAACTCCAAATTTAACCTTTGTATGAAACAGACCGTGTGGGGATCTAAAATCCAGAATTGTGCAAAAATATGAAAAGATGTTATTTCGTGAATAGAATTTAATGAAGCAATAATTAGAATAATCATATATTTCATAAGCGTAAACCCGACAAGCGATAATCGCTCATTTTTTGATGCAAAAATTAATTTAAACATTAGACGTGCAAGGGTTTTCAGAGTTCCTACAAAAATTCTACAACATTTTCGTAACCCTCTCTGGGGTGGTTCAAATTGCTTTTAGTAATGTGAAGGATATTTCGGGTTGGTTTTATTTGAGAGAATATTCAAAGAAGAGACTATCCTCATGCATAATTGTGTTTATTTAATTGATTCACCCCTAAACATAACGTTTTCGGCTTATTATTTTTGGCGTTTTGGTAATTACTGTTTCAAACATCCTTCTGTGAGTGCTATTGTTAATTTAAATGTGAAATAATAATTAAACACCTACGTTTTACTCGACACCCTCGAAAGCATTCTTATAAAATTGGACTAGAAATTGTTAAGGCCGTTCTAAAGAATAGAATGAGTACGTTACTTACTCAAAACCGAAGATTTATTAATATGCAATTTCTTAAAATAAAGTCGGAATCTTACCGACGTAAGTGAAGAAGGCGTGAACAAAAAGTACTCGGCGCGCGGTCCGGCGTATTGGGTAGACTTACGGTCGAATTTGCCTAAGCAGGCCTAGAAAATTGATCATTCCGAAGGGTATATTTTATTAATTATGATAAAGGTACTACTAAAATGTCAGATGTTTCTAAATGCTCGTAAATTAATAATTCATCGTCCAAAAAATGAAATCTGGTGTTTACCGTTAATTATATATTGAAAAACGTTTTATAAATTTTTCAAATCATTTTAAATAAAATATTTTTATAGTAAGGTAGGTACTGCTTTTAATAATCTTAAATATAAATAACTTACATTTGTGGGTGTCATCCGTCTGGAAAAAATGTATTTATTTACGAATTCGTCGGAATTAATTAAAATGTGCACCTCGAGAAAACCCCCTTAGTGTCGCCTCAAGTTAAGAAATTATGCTGATTTTTTCTAGTGTTCACAAAAGGGTAGTCTGTGATCAAATAATACAAAATTTATATATTTTAAAGCACCACAGCTCGTGGTGAAAATGTCTTTGAAAGCCTTATTATAACATTGTACTAGAAATCTTGCAGATCGTTCTGAAGCCTAGAATACGTAGCCCACTATCATCATAACCAGAGATTTATTTAGTAAATTATGTTAGAATTGTATCATATCTAATATTATGGTCATAAACTATAAATCTGAAAGTCTCATTTCTCTACATCTCCCCATAGAATTGGTGATCGAAACAGATATAATATCTAAACATAATCATTGATTTTTATGAAAGCAATCGAGTATAAGTGGATACTTTATGTTAGGGGTAAGTTGACCCTTCCTTTTTACTAATGCCCCTATTTACATCAAAGTTCGAGTACCAAAGTACATGACTTACATAAGATCTCTACAAATCTTTATCTTTGAAGGGGTTCTCAGCCTGACTTGACTTAGATAACCATAATCGTGTTATGTAGCACGGTCGATCGATGACGGGATTTATCGATAATTTCGAACCCGACTGCAGATCGCTAACGTTCAGACAATCGACTTGACGTCGAATAAATTAAGAATCCATAGTCGCTGTAAGCCGTTGTTTATTCGTTAGCGATCTGCAGTCATTATCGGGAAAAGAGACAAGTTACCGACATAATCAATAAAACATCAATTTATCAGTCCACCGTGCTAGATGCCCGAAACCAATTTCTATCAACTGCTACTCTTCTAGGTTCCATGATTTGACTTCCTGACTAACTTTTCTAATGTCGAAATGCGCAAATTTTTTTGCAAGGAATTTTCAAGTCAACGCAACTTTCATCAATTTTAAAATATCAACTTCATTGTATTATGTTCCATGTATAAATCACGATTTAATAATGAAAAAAACGTGTTGAAACATCGATAAAAGCTAGTTAGTAAAACTCTTCATAATTCATAACCAACAATCTCCTGTTAAATGTTAGATTTTTTAATTGTGGCTGCACGGACTGGTAAAATTTTTTCATTTAGTCTGGGGATGATAATAATAAAGGTGCTCCTAAGTATAGACAAACCGTGTTAGGCCGGCCTTTCCGCCGGAATGGTATTTCGCCACCCTGCTAGCTGCTAGGACACCAGGTTGTGCTCAGTGATCTCTAACCAGTCACTTTGAAGCGTTTTATATTTTAATTTGGCATCACAATGGCAAACATAAAACATTAGAAAAAGCAACTAAAAATAAGGTGAGACTAGATCAATGCTAAATGTGTGCATAAAACTATTTGTAAATTCGATACAGCAGCGAAAATAAAATTCAAGAAAAATGTGCCTGCAAAACTTTCTCAAAAATAAAACCTTTCATATCCTGACATTCCTGACCATATTATGACCTATTTAAATTATAAATAAATAATTTGTCTAATAAACATAGCGTCAAGTATTTTTTAGACAATTATATAAATAATTATACAACTCTCATGGCGGAAATTAAGTTGCGATTTATTAATTGCGCTGACCCAAAAAAAAACCAAGACAGAAATAACTGCTCCAGTTTCATGCAGCCTGAGCTCACCGTTTGAAAATTCTAAACAGGACGTAGGTACAAATTTTTTTCGCAAAAAAATTATGTTGTACATACGTACAAACAAAAAAAAATTATATATTTCCTGAATTTCAAACATATTTAATTTCTTATTTTTAGAAGTGTCTAGTGCAGTGAGAAATCATTAAGAGTCGTCATTTTTAATCGTTTTTCTGAAACAGTTTTAAAAAAAATGAAAAGGTACTTGTATTTATTTATTTTTAATATCAACGGTATAAAATATACCATATACAGTAAATTATAAACAGTGACATCAGAAAATATACAATTAACAGAAACTCTAGATGGATATAAAAAGTTAGAGATACAAGTACATGCAAAACTTATAGGTAGACTAGGTTAGATTAGTATTGATTAAAATATATGATAGTATAGATACATGATATAATATATTACAATAGCTAAAATGTGTGCATTTATTTTCAGGTTTTGGTTGAAAGTAGGTAAGTGCCAATCAAGCTGTTGGTTCACCGTATTGAATATTATTATTGACCCAAGTTTCCTCAGTTGCCCCAGGCAGTTCATTTTATATACATATTTATTTATTATTTTAGATTAGGTGTTTGTTGGGCAGACCTTATATAGGGTTGGTTGCTTATCGCTGTGCGGAGGCTCTACTCCAACTCGGGGCGTGTAATGCGATTAGGGCCGATAGGGCCGTTATTTCGCTAGGATGTTCTAAGTCTAAAGAGCGGCTTGGCCGTGTAAACTTGCTACGTGAAATGAAAAGAGCCCGCCGGGCCAGGATGCCTCCTCCGAAGGACGATGCTCTCGATAGGGCGGAAAAGGGAATATGAGAACAGTAGGCGTTTCTTACACTTTCTTAAAAAAGGTTCCGCGGATTCACTTTTCCCTGAGCTGTCGTAACATTGTTTCTGCCGAAAGCGAAATTATTCTTTTCGCAAGCATTAATAAATACTATTTAACATCACGCCATTTCTACGTAGGAGTTGGAATATTGGTTGAACTGCCATACAACTACGATTTGGCACAAAATAACTTGCAAGATGTAACATGATTATTATTTTTTAAATCCTTTAAGTTCAAGAGACCAGTGTCCATCATACTAAACGAGGGTCGTGCTCGTATTATGGAAGTCGTATATGATTTAAAAATAATATTTTGTAGAAAAAAATAATAAAACTTGTTTAAACAAATAAAAGTCACTTATCCATAATATAAACAAAAGTAAAGCGTTAACTGAATGACAAAAAAGATATTGTAATGAAATCAAAATCTTAGAAAGAGACATTAAAAAACCCGTTACATTATATTTACAAAACTAATTGGTAAAAATTTATTGAAAATATTATTTTGTAATATATTATCACTTAAAAATATATATATATTAAAACAAAAATAGTGCGTGGGTATTTTATTGACAGTAAAATCTTTCGCCAATTTACAGCGTGGTCTTCGCCAACGAACCCCGGGAAGGGGGTAAATAGGCGAATGCAAAATGCTTTCCAAAAAATATTCCAGAAATAAAAGAAGAAGAGCTTTGTCTTTCATATTTCTTTTTCTTTCATCAAAACTTGTTTCTAAATTTCTTAACTTTCTAACTGATACCAAACATTGAATTTTGATTATTTCGTTTAGCTTTTAATCATGGAAAGTTCGCATACCAGCCCCAGTATACCAAATATTTTATAAAAAAAATTAACGCAAGTTAATCTTGGTAGATTATCTAGAAGAGCACGTGTTTTTATGGTCACATTGTCACATTTGAATTAAGTGATATGAAAAGAAATTGGAGTATGAATTTTCTTTTTTTATTCATGGCAACATTTATCTGGACTGATAGGCAGAGAAGATAGTAATTAGTTACTACGCTGTCTTAGTATACTTTTTCTTCGAATCACATTAATTTATCGTCTCATACATTTATCGACTCTTGAGAAGGTCCGTCTCAAGTGTTCGTATTTGATTTACCTAACCTTGTGGTGTTTCGTATGCGAATTCGAGATTATATCATTCACTTGCGCTATCTATCTCCAAAATCGGCCTTAAAAATGAGAACACCGAAAAAGTTTAAAAAGGAAAACCTTTATTTTGAACATTTGTTTTGTACGTCTGACTTTATTTTAAATACCTTCTAAAACAGAATGTATTTAAAGCAAAAAGAGGGTAAAAATATCTCCGGTGCTTGGTCCAAAATAATATGAAACTGTTAAAATGAACGCGACACTCAATTTAGCCCGATTTCCATTTCCATCCAGAATAATTTCCCAAAAAAGGCGACCATGCCAAATGTGAAGACACAGCAGAAGAGCACTTGTGAACTCTGGCGTTTAGGGTGTAATTTGCATACAACAGGATTATTACATTAACTTCAGCTTGGGAAAACCTTAATAGGCTACTTGTTGGGGGAAAAAATGAGACATTTGAGAGAATTATACTTGAACATTCAGTACTATCTCTCAACAGGGCTCATATATTTTCATTATGATCATAATTATAATTTAGTGTAATACTAACACTCTAGTATTTAGCTACACAAGATATTCATACCATTTTACTCTAGATTTTATTAATACTAATGGTTCAACATTTATGAGGTATGTTTTAATCGTTTATCTTTAAAATACATTAATTCTCATTATTTTCTTGAATTTATTATAATATAACTGTATTGTATATCTATGACAAGTTTTACAGTAGGCGTAGTAGATCTATATCGATATATTAGATCAAATTAAATAAAAATCTATTATCACTAAGTAACTGTCGCTCTTTCTTTGGAAGAACTCAAGAAATAGTTTTTAGTCATTAAAAATGTTGTAGTGGAAGTAACTTAAGGAGAAGTGGTAAATAAAAGTTTGCGGAGCTGTTTACCAATAACATACTTATATTATGTTCTTCAAGTATTTTAGTTTTTATTATAAAGATAACAGTTTATCTGATACCTACCATAATAAATAAAATAATTTGAATAATTAATTATAATAATAGAATATTTTCAATTTACGAGACTGATGTTCCTAGTTAATCGGTTTTTACAGAAAATAGTAAGAAATCATTTTAAACGTCATAAAATAAAAACACGATGGGGATAAAATAAAATAAATATAAAAAAGTCGTCTCAATGTGGTCTAAACCTATTATATAATGGGTTTGAACGCCGAAACAGCTGTCACAATAATAAAAAACTAAAATATTTGCATAACTTAATAATCACATTATTAAATATGATTTACTTCATATTAAAAAAAATGGAGTTCTGCAAATAAAACAATAAATGCATGTACTAAGTATGGCGCCGTACATTTAAAATAGTTTAATAACTAACTAACTAACTAACCATCACGCCGGTTCCCCGAAGGAGTAGGCAGAGAGGACGGACCGCCAAACAACTCGGTCTTGGCACACACTTCTTGCCTCATTCCCATTCATACATACTCTTCTATTATTTTGACTCTCGACATGGCCCGACTCGAGTATCTGATTCACTTGATCGTGCCATGTCTTCCTCGGGCGTCCCAGACTTCTGCTACCATTCGAATTTGCATCATATATCCTCCTTACACTCCTATCTTCGCTCATTCGACCTACATGCCCAAACCATCTAAGCGTCCCTTTCTTAATCTTACTCATTACGCTTACATCAGCCTTGCACTCTTTGCAGATCTCCACATTCCTCACACGATCAAACATGGTTTTACACACATACGCCCCAGGGATCTCATTTCAACAGCATTCAATCTACTTTTATCCTTTATTTGCCAGTTCCATGCCTCACTTCCAAACATCCAGTACAAGCTATGCTGGATGGTGTTTAAAGCTATCAACGAAATGGCGCCACCGTATATTACTGAGCTATGCATTCCGGAAAATACTGGTCTAAGGCAGTCAACCCTTAGATCAGCGACATCATCTGCAATTGGAAGGTTGAAAGAGCCTAAGCGAAATCAGAACACTAAGTTTGGTGATCGTGCATTCGGAGTATCCGGCCCTAAGGCTTGGAATAAACTTCCTATGGAATTGAGATGTATAACGAGCCCAACAGAATTTAGATCCAAACTAAAAACTCACTTTTTCAGACACTCATTTCCATAAATCCGTCATTCTATCCAAATATATATTTTTTTCTTTTTTTTATACCGTATTTGTTACATTATCTAGCGATTCCGTTCATTCAATGTTGCTATTGACTTGCCTACCAATGGACAATGGACAATGTCAGCGGGAACATAACAAGTCAATAGGTTTAATTGTTGGCAGATGAATCATCTAAATGCGTTTAATGAGGTGATAACTCACAAAAGCGGCGCTATAAAAATTGTCCAATATTATTATTATTATTATTAAGATTGACGATTGATTTTATTCATTAATTTAATTCATTTAACATATATATCCAGCTAACAATAAAAAACCCTAATATAATAGAACTTCCTTCTTCTTCTGGCGTTAGTAAGATTAGATTGTTAATATTAATTTTAGTTGTAAGTTGCTAAATATGTAAATACTCGTATATATGACGTTAAGATAGTAGTTATAGGCCTTAGTCGCAAGTCACTAGATATAAGTCTTGGAGATAAGTCAGTAGTTCTAGTATTAACTATTTAAGAAATAAATTTGTACAGCGCCCTTGAGGTGATTTCTCACGAAAACGGCGATATATAAATTAGCCAAATATTATTATTATTATCAAGGTAGGTACCAGAACTCCGTTGTGGACTGCTAACTTCGCTTCTTTGGACAATTTTTTGCTAGCGCCAACTGCGTTCAGTCCTCCATTAACGGAATTACCTGCATTTACCATTCTTTCAATATCTCTGTCAGCCTTCCCATCTCTCGTAAACATACTTCCTAAATACACAAACTCATCCACCTGCTCCAAGTATTCCCCATTCACAACTATATTGCACACTGTTTTCGCACTCTCTCTTTCAAATATCATTACTTTAGACTTACTTACATTCATAATTAACTCATTCTTCATGCATACTTCATCCTAGACACGAGAGACTGTAGATCATCCATACTATTAGCAATCAGCACCGCATCATCAGCATACAACATACAACAATAGTTCTAGTTTCAATTCTAGTTAAATAATTAGAATAAAATAACTTTGTTTTTAATACCACTCTATTGCATATATTTTCAATTAATAAAAGCAACCGGTTTCGGTTCACCCTGAACCTTCATTAAGGTTATATATAAGTATATAGTTTTTAAATGTTTTTTAAATATGTCAATATGTTTTTATATAACCCTGATGAAGATTAGGGGTGAACCGAAACCGGTTGATTTTATTAAGTGGTATTAAAACAAAGTTATTTTATTATTATTATGTATATTCACAAAGTGTTTGCTATATGTGAAAATCAAAAATAAATTAAATGGTAATTGATAAATTTTTGGAGAGTTCTAATACAGGGTTTTCCAATAAAAGGTGTTATTTTGAATAGCCTGCTCTTTCGGTAGATGTTACTTTTAAAGTTGTCATTTTTTGACATTTGACAAGTAGAAACTACGCCATTAATAAAAATGGAACGATACACGCTTCAACAACGCATTGAAATAATTAAAATTCACTTGAGTGAATCAAATGCAAATCATCAAACCTCATCTTGAGGCCCATTTCCACCTCGGTGGCTTCGTCAACAAGCAAAATTGTCGCATCTGGGGCTCGGAAAACCCAAGAGTTATTGTTGAAAAGCCTCTCTATCCACAACGTGTGACTGTTTGGTGCGGTTTATGGTCCGGCGGAGTCATAGGACCTTACTTTTTCGAAATTGAGGTTGGAGCAACAGTTACGGTGAACGGATTGCGCTATCGAGAGATGGTTAATGATTTTTCATGGCCGGAATTGAATGGTATTGATCTGGACAACGTTTACTTTCAACAAGACGGCGCTACGTGCCACACACGAAACCATTGATCTTTTACGATTGAATTTCAAAATTACACCTCTTATTGGAAAACCCTGTATTTCAAAGTAACTATTCTGATTGTGTGTCTTTATTAACAACAAGATATAATAACACAAAAATATAGGCCAACTCACTACAATACATCTTTTTCAAACTAGTAATCTGAAAACGACTTACTAGTTTAAGGTATTATATAGGATTTATAACATTACCATAAGCGTGAATTCAATTACCCATAATCCTTTAAGTAATATTCCATACCTAAGCTAAAATGATTTCAGACCCAGGAGCACATACAGCGGTAAGGAGAACGTACACACAACACCCAGTACACACTACAGACGATAATCTGTAATCCAGGTATGGGAGGGAGCTATTCCACAGCCTCCAGCCTCCTTCGGCCGCCAAATTGAATCTTTGAAGGAGATGTGACGTGTTGTGGGAGGGTAAGACCAACCCACTGCTGCTTAATTAATTGCACCCGTGCACGTGGAAGGTTCGCACCAATATACGGATTCACGTACACCTGCCCACTTTGCACTGTACGTATAAGCTAATAACACCCACATGTACGTAAATTTAATAAAGGTGGCGTCGTTGTTGTTTGTATAAGTTTGGAGACTGATAAATTGGGGTTTCTTGAAAGGCAATGTGGGCAAACAGGTAAATTTTCAGATCTTCAGTAAAGTTATTTTTTTTTTAAATAAAGGTATTATTATTATTCGTCTTGTAGATGGGGGGTCAACCCTTAATAAAATCTTCTGTCTTGTATTTATTTTGTATGAATATAAATTAAGGCAATGTTTTTATTTTAGTTGTATATTATTATCATATGCAAACTATTTACGGCGAAAGAGTTAAAATAACGTTTTTTCCGGAAATATCTACATAATGTTTTTAAACCATAATAAATGTATTAGGATAAATATGTCAAAATTGAATTATTAATTTAATTTAAACGCCGCGATGGACTCTTACACGATACATATTTTACATGATTTATTGCACAATATAGTGCCAACAGAAAGTTTTTTTTATTTTTAAAAACAAAATAAAAACAGCATTATTATGTTGTTATGTAGGCGTATAAACAAATATAATATTTCTATAAAATATGTCAAATTGAAACAGCATTATTATGTTGTTATATAGGCGTATAAACAAATATAATATTTCTATAAAATATGTCAAATTGAAACAGCATTATTATGTTGTTATATAGGCGTATAAACAAATATAATATTTCTATAAAATATGTGAAATTGAAACAGCATTAATATATTGTTATGTAGGCGTATAAACAAATATAATATTTCTATAAGATATTTTTTTTATGTGACCGCATCCCAGACCCAATTGTCCAGATCTAACAGAATCACGGCATTCCTAATATGGATTCAAAGAAATTTTTGGAAACCTGGCTATTCAGTTCTTGTTAGAAGTGGTTGACATGCCGGTGGGCAGGACGCTCGACTAGCAGTCGGGCCCATAGACCCTCACACAAGGCACCGACCTTTTTCCTTCTCAGAAAATATGATTTATAGTAAAAATAAATTGCAGGGCTTACAGGTTAATTATACACTGAAAGCTTAAATTCACTAAGTTAATCAATGAATTGTCTTCACCAAAAACGGTTAATTCATCATGGTGTTTAGTTGAATTGATTAGTTGAATGAATGAACCTCAAAACAGGCTTGCCCTAGTGAGGTTAAAAATTCTAATGTAAACCTGTGATATAATGTGAAGAAACAATAAGCAATGAATTAGTTAGGTACAGATATTATCGTACAAGTACACGCACGTAATTGCCGTGTCGTCTAATTGACAATGCAGCTTTAGGCAGATTACACCGTGTCAGTAGTGTGAATTCATCATCATTACTGAAGTGCATGTGAAGGGCACTGAGAAGTGGTGTATTGTCATAATCCCTATCCCAAAGGAGAGATTGCAAAAGAAAACTTTTAATTTTATAGATTTATTTACATCATTTTATAATTTCCCATAGGACAGCTTTAAACCCAATGTTGTTAGGATGGTACACATTATGTACTATCAAGATCACATCATTAAAACAAACAAAACTTGGAATCGTTACAAATCATAAAACTGCTGTACATATCCCTAGTTAGAAACCTAATAGAACATAAGTCCATAGTATGATCGCCCTCCTGCAAAATTAATAATGTTGGAAGAATTCAAAGAAAATGTCAAAGTTTCATAAAATTTTTAAACTATAATTTCAATTGTTGTGAAGTCCTGCATTTAATAAATCTACCTTTACCTACACGAACAACTAAAAAAACATTAATATTTTATATACATACATCTCATTCCAACCAGTGGCGGCTCGTGACTTTTGGGTGTACTAGAGTGCTAATATAATAAAAAATGGCATTTCTGATGTTGTTATAGCTGAAAATGATTTTTTTTTTTTTTTCGAAAATCGATTTTTGTATGAAGATTTTCAGGAAATTTCAGTGTAGCCGTGCGCCGCACGGAATTCCTGTAAATCTTCATACAAAAAATCAATTTTTCGAAAAATAAAAAAATCGTTTTCAGCTACAACAACATCAATTAAGCCATTTTTGTAATATTAGCACGATAGTAACCCAAAAGTCACGAGCCGCCACTGATTCCAACTATAGTTTGCATTCCCCAATACAACGTTTACATAGTGTTGGAAACAAAATTTAAATTATATTTGTGTATTTGACAATAATTTTAAAATTTCAAACTATTTCTACCTATGTAGTATAACTTATTGTTAATGAAAATTTTATACGTTTCTATTAATATTATCATTGATTTAGAGGGCTCTGGTAGATCATCTATTTTATCTAAAAGCCCATTGGACGTTTAAATAAAATAAAATAAAAAACGAAAAAAGCGATCATTTATTACACCTTAGTGGAAAACAAACCAGAAACCTTTTAACGTACTAGTGTATTGGTTTACAAGTCTACATAAATAGTGATCATAGACCTTGTTTTTCTAGTTTTTAGACATGATTGCTTTCAAACATTCCACCCACCCAGTCTAATAATGTCAAAGATTCGGAGAGTAAATAATGGTGAATACTAAATAATGGTAAATACTAAATAATGGTGTTCTTCGCCTAGAAAATAAGTAATACATTTAGACAATAATGCATTTTTATTCAGTTCATAAACAGAGAAACTAATGTGTGAATCTCAAAAAAAAATTGTTAGTGGATTCTTCAAGGCCAGGACGAATGCAAAAGCTGTAAAGGCGATTGGTACGCCTCTAGTTTTAAGGGCTGCATAATTAGGCCTACCATACAACATTCGGACCTCAAACAAATTGATAATCATTAATAACGTAGGCATTATTAGCAAATATACGTACATAGGTATACAGTACGAAAATTCTTAATGTACCTACATAAATTAAATAATGTTTATTTTGTGGAAAATATTCACATTCAAGCAACAGTCGTCATGAAAAAGCAAAAAAAAATATTTTGTTACATGTTTTTATTTTATTTTATAAGTGCAATTAGTGCAGATCTTCCGCAAAGAGTGCAAGGCTGTTGTAAGCGTAATGAGTAAGATTAAGAAAGGGACGCTTAGATGGTTTGAGCATGTAGAGCGAATGAGCGATGATAGGAGTGTAAGGAGGATATATGATGCAAATGCGAATGGTAGCAGAATTCGGGGACGCCCGAGGAAGACATGGCACAATCAAGTGAATCAGATACTCGAGTCGAGCCATGTCAAGAGTCAGAATAATAGAATAGTATGTATGAGACGAGATATGAATGTGAATGAGGCAAGGAGTGTGTGCCAAGACCGAGTTGTTTGGCGGTCCATCCTCTCTGCCTACCCCTGCGGGGAAACGGCGTGATGGTTAGGTAGTTAGTATCTATGTGAGGATATTGTGTCAGCGCTTTATTAGCAGTAGACACATACCTGGATGGATGACGAACTTCGTGTTGGCACTGTTGGTGGACTCTTTCGCTTCAGCAGCTGGTCCAGTTTCTTCACCACCTAGGATTCTTGCTGTAGAGTCTCCATCTTCTATCTTCATGTTACCTGTTCCTGTTCTTCATTTTACTTTACTTAACTTCACTTTATTTTGGTAATATTTATATATTTTTTAATACCTGCATCAACTGTAAAGCGCCCCTGCGGTGATTACTCACAAAAGCGGCGCTATAAAAATTGTCCAATATTTATTTATTTTTATTTAGCAATAAGTGCAATTTTAGACGACACCACTCACTCCATTTTACCATTTTATTATGAATCACATCAGGTAAGAAGACAGCCTTTAAAGATGATCCTACCTGAATAATTCGAATGAAATCATTTAAAACAACTTAAATGTATCACAAAATAGGGAGAAGTGTGCCGTGACTTTGAGACTGGTTTATTCTTTACATTTTGAAATCCTAGAACTTGTTATTTATATTAAGTTATTTTAACCTTGTGTACCTACGTAAAATGCTTCCGAAAGATAATCTTTCAGGTTGAAGGATATATTCTCTAAGTTCTTCTTTTAAAAAGAACCCTTACAAAAAGGATATACTTTTTCAAAAAAACGTCGTCTTCACTTTTAGTTCTGAAAAATCATAAAAACTAAATTAAAAAAACTCACGTAAACCCTTGTTCATTAGTTTCAATGGACATTTTTTTTCTATCTAAGGTCAAAAGGTCAGACAATGTCTCAGTCTGTGGTTCCAATTAGGATTTTCTCAAACAATAATAACATATTTTATAAAGTTTATTCCAAATGAATGTGTATCTCCCAATGAAAACTAGGTTTGGCAATGACACAATGAAAATAAAACAATTGCTTATGAACACGAAAACTTAATAGAGTGAACCTTGTAAACAATCATTTTATCGTCCGCGCTTGCGATTGGGGCTTTATTGACCCTAAATCAATCAGTGTACTTAACACAGCATTAGGATTGTGTAGTGTGACTGAAACGATTATACACAATATATTAGATTTGTGTGTATTGTATGAAAATAACCTTAATTCAGTTAAAAAAAACAATTATGAGAACTAAAAACTAACGAAAAAAAGAGATAAAATTATAGAAAATTATAAAAGTACGATAAGATTGAAGACATCAATAAAAACACAGTTACGAATAGGTACTAAATCGGTTAGATGGTAGAGTGGTCCAAAGCATTGGGTTCCCACCCAGGCGTCGCGGGTTCAATTCCCTGCATAGAAAAGTCCTAAGTTCTTCATCATTTCTCAAAACACATTTTATACTTATAATTATGATGGTAAGAGGTTTTCAAATATTGTAATTATCAGGTTATTTTTAACCTGTAATGGTTGAGGAATTATTCATGCATTTGTTTACCGATGTCATGTTATTGTTTTCTTTATAATTGCAATCAACCATACAATAGTAAAATCAATATTTCTGTGATTTTCTCAAAACCAAATAACCACGTGAGCGAGGGATGATTGTAAATTAGAAGTCAAACAGCTATAAAAATACAGACTTTTCAATTGTTCATTTAAGATTTTTTATGATTAAAAAATTGGGGTAAAAATAATTGAGTCAAGTTGTAAGTAAGTAAAGTCAAGTTAAAACTAGAGTTTTAAGAAATTTTGTAAAATTCTGGAGGCTATCACTAAATATGTCCGGAATCTTACCACTACAGGGCAAGTTATATAATTAACCCATTCGTAAAAGAGTTTGAGGATTAAGTTCATTCTTTGGAAAGGAATATGGAAAGTTTCGTGGTTTTTAGTAGACGGTGATTGGGATTGATGTTGCTTGTGGCAAAAAGGAAAAATGATGATCCTTTGCACTTAAAAACTGACACATGCTCAGCGTGAGAGCTCAAAACATAACTTTGGTACTTGAGTATAAGTATATAAGTATTAGTATAAGTATCAAACCCATATAATGAGTTTTAGTCGTCAGAATCAAATTCACTTGACACTTAACAACATCACAGTGATTATTATCTGAATGAATCCAATTGCTAAGCTATGGGCACCACTATGGTGTTGGTTTATGGAGATTGACATAGGCAATCTGGGACTGAGTTATTTATTACACACCAAATTATTGGATCGAGTTGAACGGACCGGATTCTAGGAGGCTCAGTTGAACACGAACATCTCCATAGTGAAAAGACTAATATTTAATTCATAATTCGATTATAAAACGATCTTTAGAATGGGAATCATAATTGCTCAGTAACAAAATTTATTGCGAAATGATTCAAAATAAATTGTTTTTGTACCTATTCTGGTAAAGTATATTTATCATGTAAAGAGATTAGGAATTTATATTTTTGTATTTGGGTCACGGACAAATTTCGTATTTTATTATAACGAAAAATAATAATCCCAGTCTGGGTGATAATGAATTCAAGTGGATAAAACTTCATATATTATGAAATACTTATTTTCATAATAAAATTTAAATAGTTAGATTATGTTTACGTCTAAGTGAAAGCCCAAAAAAATTATTACAAATTTAAATAAATGGTTATAACCATTTGTTTTTGTTTTTAAAAACAAGTAAAAAAATGGTTATAAACTATTTGTTTTTATTTGTACTCTCGTACATTCAGTTTATTGGTAAATAGATGATAAGTGCAAGTTATAAAAAATGTTTTTAATAATAAACATGGTAGGTGTAATGAAATTTCTTTTATTTTGAAGGTCAAAGATTTTGTCAATATTGGAAAAAACCATTTTTATCGGAGCTTTTTCTGAGAAAGACGCATACAAATAGAATCCTGTTATTTTATGGGATCCTTTTATTTAATAATAATAATAATAATAATTGGATAATTTGTAGAGCGCCGTTTTTGTGAAAAATCACCTCAAGGGCGCTCCTTAGAATCTTCAATGATTTTTATGAGAATGCTTATAAGATAATTTTTTAACGCCTTGTGTCATGGAATATTAAAAAAGTAATAAAATCGTAAAGCGATAAAAGAAGTTTGATAATCGCGTAAATAATTAATTTGCATTTACGACAGATGTTAACAAAGTCCTCTAATCAAATCAAATTTATTTGGAAGCCATAGAGTAAAACAAATACAAATTAATTTAAATTAATTAGGCATTTCAGTATTGTAAACCCATTTATTTGCCAATATGTTTTGTTTCCTCTAAAATGTATTTCAATGAAAATATGATTGAATTTATGACAAAAATCCTTCCGTCTCTCTGCGTTTTTTCCTAAACTACTCTCAAAATATTCTAATACATAATTTCTTTTCATAACCCCGCGCATGTGACCTTGGGGTTTCCCTCGGGGCCCGTGCCATCTTATCATCTCATCTGGTTGAATATAAACGTTAGATAGAATAGTATCTAGATCTTACACCTTGATCTTTCAATAAAATTATATACACCGTCATAACAAATCAATTATCTAGCCTGACTCTACTGAAAATGTTAACAAAATTATTACTCTTGTAATCAATAAAAGATAAACATTTTGTTTTCACACCGTTAATTTATAACATTTCAATCATTGCAATACATTCCGACACAATGCTGTAGTAAAAAGGTTTACACTCAGTGTTTCATAATAATTTTGGAACATTTATTATGTCCGTGTTTTATTACGGTAAGTGGTTACTTTTACCAATGTCGAATAAATTGTTCTGTTTGTTCCTATTTCATGGTTGATTAAACCTAAGGTAGAACGGCCTAGATAAAGGTCGCGCTCGCAGTTGTTATTTAAGTCAACACTTCAGAGAGATGTGAACATTTCGACGAATTAATTTGATGGACCAGTAGTTGTCATAGTTCACTTCATTGTTTTAATGAATATTGTTTGACAGTAATCTTATCAAAAAAAATAAAAATAAGTTTAGTAAACCAACGTCATATGTTAGGTGCTAGAAATGTTCCGGAAAGGCATAATATGAAAAAGAATTGAAGAAATTAAAAAAAACAGCTCAAATTAAATCGTCAAGATTAGCAATAAAATATTCAAAGCATAATAGATTACTTAGCAAGGAAGTGGTCAATACTTAACTGAAGAGAATTATCAACTAGCAGAACATGTAATATTTGCAATGCATATTAAAATAACTGATGCAGCGTTCTGTTAATTGGTTATCGAGATACCTTTCATTTTTCAATATTGGCGAGAAAAAATGAGACCATTAACAAAGAAAATAGAGTAGTGTGAAAAATTCCCAAGTATTTTTGTGCGACAATAGCCAAAATAGATACTCTATACGTACTTTTCAGAGGCGTATAGTCCTAAAGGCTAAAATCTATGCTTACACTAAGAAAAACGAACCGTTAAATAAATGTATAAGATTATTTTTTTTTCATAAATTTGTGAATATTTTTAAGTAAAAATAATATTTCCATGTTTACTCTTTTTAGTAAGATAATTAAACAGAATTTTTCAAATATTCACACCACAATTCATTAGTAAACTTTTATATATATCAATATTTGTAAAACATGGTTAGTGGTTCAAAAAACACACGCTTAACTGAAACAATGTAACAAGAAACAATAGTTCGCATAACTAGTCCCGAGGTATCCTGGAAACTTTGATATTAAAAGTTTACGAAAACGAACTTCTCGCTTTTGTTAGACAAAACAACCAGAATAATTGAAAAACATTAGGATGCTACCAATGCTTCCAGGCGTGTGAGATTTGGAGCTTTCTAGTTAATGCTCTTATGTGCGGAATACGGGAACACTGGCTGAATCTGGGATATTCACATATCCAGTTCCTAATGCAAGTTACTCGAACAACTTTGTGAACGGGAACGAAGAGTAATTCAATTCTTTCTGAGATAAATGCAATGGAATGCGCTTTCAGTGCGGTGGTCAAGGATATAAATTGCTGTGCTGCGGCTGGACTTAACTTGTACAATGCATTGTTTAATATTTATGCTAGTGTAAGATTCATTTCAAACGAAACAAAAATTTATAAATGAACGAATTCACTAAAACATAACGATTATTAAGAAGAAGGAAAAATAAATCGTATCCTTAGTGTTAGAAGAATAAGTTGATGAAGCGTGAATGGTTATGATAAGAAGTCTGAAACGCCTGCGACATATTAAATTCTTGAGTTAGGGGTTGACAAAAGCCGGTATAACTGAAGAGTTTATTTGTGACAGTGAACTGTATAAATGTGAATGAAGCAATGGATTTATGTCGAAAGGTGTGTTAATGTTTAGTCCAAATGGACCATTTTATTATGTACTTGAAAGAGTAATTATTTTTGGTAATGGAACAAAATAATACTCAAAATCATGAAAAATATTATAGTCGTAAAATATTTGAGAAAGAAATCTAAAATATTTTTGTGGGCGGTATTAAACTAATTTCACAATTATTTGGGAGAATTTAGCCTTAGAATCTGTATACTTCATCAAACAAAGAAGTTTATTAAAGGATTTTCAAAATTCCTTGATTAAAAGGGGAAATTTATGTTTATCTAAAGCTTGCTATCGGCCTCCCTATCGCCTTGTTCGTATCTCGGAAGATACGCACTTCCCAACATCTGTTGCTATTGTGCGCGTTTATATATTATGTATATCCCTATACAATCTATCTACAGGGAAAATCCTATCAGAAATGTGAAATCGCCCATTCTAAAGACTATTCTGATGTCGTGAAATATGAAGGTTTATTTTCCGAGTTGTCCCAAATTAAGAACATCCATAAGTACGGTACACTAAAATAGGTTTCTGGTGGCATTCATACGATGGTCCGAGTTAATTCAACATCAGAATTTCGTAAATCGTGTGGTTCAAGAGGGGATAGAAATTTGGCTCGCTTATTATCGCTGCTTGCTCATGTGAATAAAATATGTGGCGATCCTGGAAAAGTAATATTGGTAAACTTATAAGGTCAAAAATTATTGAAAAAATATGTCACAACTTTTATTTTTAATAATTTTCCTCCGAATACAGCAAAAAGTTTTTAACAGTTAACTGGATGTGCAAAACCACCCTAAATCATAATGGAATTATTACCGTTTAAATATGATATGCATCGGTGTCAAGCTTAAAAATGCCTACCAAATCGGAACAAATTATGTTAGAACTCATCGTTCAAGAAGATTTGCTGTTTCAGCAGTCAGAACACAGATTTTCCGCTTCACAGTTCCAAGGAAAATTGGCAATTTGACCGAGCGTTTCTTCCGTCGAACGGGTTGAACGACAGGACCAAAGCGTGTGAAAATAGATTAACGCCGAAGTGTGTGTTCTATCAGGGAATAGTTGGAAGGATATAAAGAGTAAGCCCCCTCATCACTGTCACCCAAGTTGTCAACTGCTTCCACTAAATCGGCGTTCACACGATTGAAAGAAGCTTAATTTCATTGTGACCGAGCTAGTGCAGGCACCACCGACACCAAAATTCAAACTACAAAATCACCCTGGATATCGAGTCCCCATCGAAAAATAAAGCTGTAGAATTTTCTAGCTTACTGGATATCTGGATGGTCACGAGGCTTGGATGGAAGAGCGATACTTTAGTTCGAGCGTATGTGTATTTAGTTGGGGAGGGATCGGCAATCCCCGGAACGGATGCTGATTTAAAGCGACTTTGAGTGACTGCCTGACAAATCTCGTCAGGGAATGGAGCCTCAGCCGCGTCGACTGAGAGCGGTTCCAGTTTTATTAGTTTTTTAATACAAATCGTAGGAAAAAATATTCCCCTGGTTATACTTTACTGTGATTCATTCTAGGACCCATGAATTGGATTTAAAGTGTGTTTTTTTTAAATGAAAAGCGCAATGTTTAATTATTGTTGGCAAACTTGAGTATTAGTTTTACTCATTCGTATTAGTATTATTGCATAAGCCAGAGATTAAATCTTTAAACTGTCACTAAAATCTGTTATGTAAGTGAGCTGTTTAGAACTCATGAATTAAGATGTGTACACTATATTAATAGGTTCAGGTTTGTAAGATATACAATCGAGAATCAAAAAAAAATTGAATAAGATCAAACATTTGCTGAGCATTGCAAAAACGAAAATGGTACATTGGTAGCTCTGAAAAGAAAGGTTTTCAAATTTATTATTTAGTTTCGCTTTAAATTCTGGTCGGTCTTTTGTCCGTCTTAATTCATGTGGTAATTTATTAAGATTTTGGATTTAGAGTAGATATTCTGAATGCTCGATCTTGGATACATTATTTGGACTGAGCTTTGGTTTCTGCAACCTTCCGATAGCTAATGATGTAATGATTCATAAATGGTACTACACCTCTAGTAGAGATATAAGATTACGCGTGTTTAAGATTAGATAAGCTAACATTCTTATATATCCATACATAAGCGCAAACTACAGGTTCAGGAAATCCAAGAAAATGTCTTTATTTTCAATACCATAAACAGATAAATTTAAAAACTAAAGAGTTAACCATCCGTCCATTGCTCATGTTTGATTGATATGAAAAAGTTGCTATTTGTCAAATTGATGTAGAACTTTTATGAAACAAGACATTTAACACACATTTGAGAGCATTTTTACCAATTTTATTGAATCATTTATGTAGACACGTTTAGTAATATTATTAAATAAATATAAAAATTGGGCAGGTATACTAATATAAAATTTGTGTTATCCCGCTTCGCATTAAAGTAGATTTTGGCGTTGGTTTAAAACAGAGGTTCCTAAAGTAGCCTATATGGACCCCAGGGGTGGATAACGGCTTGCTGAGGGTTAAAGTAAGCGAGAAAAAAAAATGGGGGTACATACTAGCGGACGTCCATTTACATCAAGTCATCAACATTCAGGAGCTCCGTAAATGACACAATTCACCTAACACAAATAACACAATTTACGTAATACTAATAATAGACTGAGATATTTATGACAAGAAGAACTGATCTGAATTAGCACTAAAAAGAACTTAAGGGGCAGTTCTAACTACAGAAAGAAATTCGCGTTGCTTATCCTGCTTCATTGGTGAATACCTCACAAGGGCGAAGCCATAATGCACAATGTAAAGACAGAGGAACTATACCGCCACCCGGTTGTTGGGCAGGCAAGGGAAGAGAATCTTCTCACGAAAAAAATAAATGATTATCACATGGGATGTTAATACGTTTAGGTAAATTCAATATTCGGCAGGCAAGGGGTCTACGAAAAAAAAAAAGTTTTTTGGTAAGTGGTCTACGGGGCAAAAAAGCTTGGAAACCTCTGATTCAAAACATTTGTTTTTTTTCTTTCGATTTTGCTGCTTCGTGTAAATAGTTTTTTCTGCGTTAAGAAAACAAAATTCAAGGTCAACGCATATTTTTTTAACTACTATCATAATTTCCTCTATGACCTGAACTTTGAAATTTCCAAATTATATGTCAAAATAAATTGGTCAAGTCGATATACTCTTTGTTCTAATTTTATAAATAAAAAAATGTGTTATTCATTGCAATATCGAAATATCCAATTTTTTATTCATGTATCAATTAAGGTAAACGGAGAAAAATTAGTATTGCTAGTTTATTAAGAATCACTTCAAAATACTGGTAATCCGGTAAAAACGGGATTTCTCATTTTTCTCCGTGTATGTGAAATATGATTGTAAAACTTTTTGTGTCTCCATTAAGAATAAGTTTAGTCTGAGTTAGGTGATTAAAAGCGTGCGTGGTCAACCTCTGTAATTACCCAAAGTGTCTAAATGCGAAACAAAACTTCGCTCATGCTTTATTCACTTCCCTCGGGATCGGGAAATGACTAATGTGCTGTAAACACTAATTTAATGGATGAAGTCGGAATGCAAAATTACTGACGATACTGAAAGGAATCTTAGCAGGACTAAATGGTCATTAAGTGGACTAAGGCACCAAGGGTTCCACGAGGGAGATTAGTTTAACGTCTTAATGCGTGTTTCGGGCCATCTTTCATTAGTCGTTATTTATAACTTATCAAAAAATATAACTTTAAAACGCGAAAACATAAAACTAATTTGGGAGATTGCTCAGTTTTTTCATAACGGTGATCTTTCACCAGGGCAATGCTTAGAGTCTTAGATCATTGGTCTGAGTAGACATACTAGAAACAGTTATTTCTTCTTCCAAAAAAACGCATATCAGCAAAATAAACCTCGTATTTGATTTCAGAAAGATAAATAGAATTTAACAAATTAAAAATAAACCAAAAAATAATATACGACCTTCTTGGGATTTATAGATGTGTGACTGTTTCTTATCTGGTGATATTGAATTTAAAAAGAGGCTAGACAAAATAGTTCATTATAATTACGTCTTTGAAAGATAACTAATATACAATTTGACACACTTAACTTAGCAGTCGCCAAACAAAGGAAATTCAAAACTGATGTATATATCAAAAAAATAAAAATTGACACATTTTATTTTTTTTGATATTGTGTACATCAGTTTTGAATTTCGTTTCCCCAAAATCTACCCTAAGAGATACGAGTTTGTTTGTCTCAGAAGGAAAAAAATCTTTATTTAGTAATCCATATTAAAGTTCAATTTATCATGTAGTTTTATGAGATATTTAGGTAAGAGAGTAATGTTTTGGCTGCTGCTGCTATGTGTGCTGCTCCTTACGAGTAAAAGTTCCACCCATTTGGAAGCAGATAAAGTTGATTCACATTACAGAGCATAATGGATGTAAGTAATATCTACTCTACATACTGCAGCAGACATGGGCTAGTGGTAAGTAAAGAATTTAATTAATAATGAAGAGGAAAAAGAAGGAGGAAGGGAGAAGCAACACACAGTAATATATAAAAGAGGAATAGGTTAACAGAGAACGGCGGAGGTAACGTCTCTAAACACTTGGCAAGAGAAACGCCATGTAGTAAGTAGTTAGTAAGAAGGGGGAAGCCAGTGCACTAGTACAGTAGAGGACTAGTACGGTAGAAGAGTAGTACTACAGTAGAAACTCAGGGGTTGTGGGACTTAGGACAATTTAGTTTGAAGCCAGACGTAGTCTACTGATCCAGAGTCTTAAGTACTTCCTATTGGCTGACTCAACCCGCAGCCAGCTTAATGGCTAAACACTAATCCGGGACAATAATTAAGTCAGTGCCATACAAAACGGGTGCTTTATTCTCATTGTTATACGGCTCGCCTTTGTTACACGCAATAAAACAATACGAAAGATGCCCAGCGGCCGAGTTAGATAAGGCGATAGTTCCAGCAAACAAAAATACTGTACTCCTTCGTAAAAATTGTTCATTGTTTGAAGATCTTTCATTATAATGTTATAAAAGTATTTTCTGGTACAATGAATTATAAAATATTGTTGATTATAAAATATTGTTGATTATAAAATATTGTTCATTATAAAATATTGTTGATTATAAAATATTGTTGATTATAAAGTATTGTTGATTATAAAATATTATTGATTATAAAATATTTTTGATTATAAAATATTGTTGATTGAGATGTAGATTTTACACAAAAGCGGCAAACACACTTGAATAGTAAGCTCTGAGGTCGTGAAATTTTAACAGATTTAACTTTTAACGTTTTTTTAATTCTATTTTGATACCTATTTAACTGTCAGAAGAAGTTTTAATTTTCAAAGTTCTGTATGATAAAAATATGGTAATGAAACTCAGATGTAGTGGGTGGTAACTACAAATTATAATATAAAAAAAGAATGCAGAAAAGCGGACCGTTTAATAAAAACGAATGATATAAATGCACGTGATTACACGAAGAACGGAATATGGAAAATTGGTTTCATTTTACGTGTGAATTGGTCCGCAAAATGGCAATGGTTACGAATTCCAGACATAAAATACAAATTATATAAGTAAGGTTAATAATTATTTATATCGAGTTTTATCGAAAAACTTCCACTTCAATGTGAATAAGAAAAGAATCAATCTAGTTTTGAATTTTTATAAAGGCGCGGACTAATATATACCCACACACTTGCACACCCTCATTGTGAGCCGATCTGAAACTTGGGATATATATTAAAATACTTTTAAAAGTTGTTTCAAAACAACAATATAGCAATCGATGTGGGCGGAGAATGCAGGGGCATCAAAGCACAGTAGCTAAATAAAGGGGAACGGGGGATGCGAGAGGTGAAGGTTTATTAAAAGAAAATTCCAGAAGGGTGGTTCTTTTATATCGAAGAAATGTGGGGCAATACCTAAATGTGGGGCCTACCTACACAAGGAGCCATTTGCAACACTCGGCTATTTCATTATCGGCGCGACGCTTCTGACGGATTAACCAGGATTATAGCGATTCGTATCCTTTTTAGGATATTAGAATGTCTAACGTGGAAGGTTGGTGATTGCATTATTAATGGTCGGTAGTAGATCGTGTATTGTATGCATAAACTATCAAGTTAATAAGCCAGTATTAGGAAAGAAATAATTTCATTTGTAAGTAGATACTTACTTACCTAATTTATCATAACTGAACAAGAAACACAGAATTACAATCACCTTATAAACACAATCACCTTATAATAGTGTACTTTGTCTTTTGACCAAACTTACTTTTTTATTTAGTCAATATTAAAAGACATAATCACAGTTAAAATACATAATCCGTGTTTTTATTGATTTAATAATTTATATGTGAACAATAAAAGTTGTTATAAACTACGTTGTACGTACTACATAAAGGATTATGTTATTTTAAAATTAAATAATTAACTATTCCGATTAGGTGCCTAATTTTAGTAGAGTTTTGTAATCATATTTAATTAAACGTTGGTATTATTAAAAAAACAACAACAAAAAACAAAAAACAATACCTAGTATTCAATCATGTTAGTTGGTTGTAGATAAAAAATCAAATATGTAATTTGATATAGTTTCTAAAATGGTATTTGTATTTACAAAATCTTCAAAATTAAGTAATATATTGAACATTTAAAATACCTTGGAATTTCGATGAGAACACATCAGAAAAACTAGTCCCTGTGAATAATAATAATATTTGGATGGTTTGTATAGCGCCGTTTTTGTGCAAAATTACCTCAAGGGCGCTGTACAAATATATAATACATTTCTACAATTATCTATGTTATTACTAACTATATATGGAGATAATATACAGTACAATACAGTACAAGCAATTTATATATTTCTTATGTATCTTTTCATGAACGTTTTTATGTCTAAATAACTAAACATCACGCCGTTTCCACGCAGGGGTAGGCAGAGAGAACGGACCGCCAAACAACTCAGTCTTGGCACACACTCCTTGCCTTATTCACATTTATACATCGTCTCATACATACTCTTCTATCATTCTGACTCTTGATATGGCTTGACTCAAGTATCTGATTCACTTGGTCGTGCCATGTTTTCCTCGGGCGTCCCCTACTTCTGCCACCATTCACATTTGCATCATATATTCTCCTTATACTCCTTTCTTAGCCCATTCGCTCTAAATGCCCAAATCATCTAGGCGTCCCTTTCATGATCTTACTCATGACGCTTACATCAGCTTTGCACTCTTTGCGGATCTCCACATTTCTCACACAATCATACATGGTTAAAACCATGTATGGTAAATATATGGTAAACCACGCATACGCCTCAGAGATCTCATTTCAGCATTCAGTCTACTTTCATCCTTTCTCTGCCAGTTCCATGCCTCACTTCCGTACATCAGGGTAGGTACCAGCACTCCATTGTGGACTGCTACCTTCGCTTCTTTTGACAATTTTTTTTTAGCGCTAACTGCGTTCAGTCCTCCATTAATGGAGTTACCCGCATTTACCCTTGTTTCAAAATCTCTGTCAGCCTTCCCATCTCTCTTTTAATGTCGGTTTCTATTATATGCTTCAATTAGTAAAGTTGTCACACACACGGTCGTTAATCAATTGAATAAAAATTTCACCACGTTTTTTAGTGAGACCGTAAGCGTCAAGATAAAATTACACAAACGTGAATTTTACGTATCAGTATTAAACTGCCAGAATTACACACGGACTGAATTACACCTACTTATATTTGATCTACTAAAGTTACAGATAAAAAAATTTTTAAACTTTTTATAAATAAGAATGTCCGTGGTAAATAAATTTCAAATAAAAGAAAACAACAACTAAGTCTTCTTTCCATATGCAATTTTTTTCCATATGTAATTAATTCAATGTGTAGTTCCGTCTGAGTAAAATACTGGCAGTGTTAAATTGGTAACATGAAGTGAAATTTAGTCGTGTAATCATAATATATTATGCCTAATTATATATTTTTTATGTATTATATTATTACTTTCAGGTAGCTGTAATGTGAAAGTCAGTAATTGGTCTGTATTTGTATTATTGGATGTTTTCCACGTACATGAAAGCAGCTTTTTATTTTATTTTATTTTTATTTATTTTTTTTCCCTAGGAAGCAATCACTTTGTGGTTAGACATTTATATATTAAATCAAATAAAACACTTTGTTTATTAACCACGACTTTTATAATAATAAATAATAAAAAAAAGTCGTGTTTAATAAACAAAGTGTTTTATTTGATTTAATATATAGCTTTATAATTGTCCATTTTCCTAATTAAATTCAAGTTGACCGTCAATTGACGACAAATTGCAACGGCATATTGAAACTTTCCACTGGGAATGAATTGAAAAAAATCCAATGATATTACAGTAATTAGAGCACTGCGAATGTTTAATTTAAATTAATTAAACTTTTTGAGCCATACGGTCGGCTGAGCACGAGTTAAAAAACGTGCAAACACCCGAAACCCTTTATAAAAAATAAATGCAATTACGTGAATGAAAAAGTTCATAATAATAACGCGTAAAATAAAATATTTCGCAAATTTGAGCGCTTAACCCTTTGGAAATTGTGTTTACTTATGCATTCATTTATACTGTTCAAATATGAAGAAAATTAAGTATTGCTAATTTATTAAAAATGACTTCGAATTATTAATAATCCTGTTAAAAACGGGATTGCAGGCCGTTTCATTTAACTATTAGTAAATTCATAATAAATCGGAATACGTGTTGCCTGAATAATATATATTGACAAAATGTGAAAATATTAGCATTATGATCACGTGTTCCGAAATTGTGATTATATATTTGTATGTTACTAAAGGTTTATCAGGAAACCTATCAATTTATTCGTTAAGGGCCTGCAATCGCGGTTTTAACCGGATTACGAATGATGTGAAGAGATTCTTAATTAATTAGCAATGCTCATTTTTATTCGTGTGTTTTTCGATATTGCTCCATGATCAACAATGCCACAGTAAGGCTTTCGAAAAATTCGTAATTACAAGTAAAAATATTTTTAATTAATAATATGATACAATATAATGTATTTATAACAGGTTAGCGTTCAGTAGCAATACGCTATAGGCCAAAATCTATAGGTGTGATCTGAATATGATCAATGGACGTAAACATTAAATACAATTTGGAGGTAACATACTAAATACATACGAACTAGTGGTATATACTCTCAGTATGGCCCTGTTGAAAAACAATCATTCAGAACCGAAATTTAACATTGCTTGCAATGGCTTTAGCCGTTTTTTGGTATGAACCAAGCATCCCTTTTCCGCCTCTTTCTTCATTTCCTACTTCATTCGACCTCACAGCTTACCCCAACTTTGGATGCCATAATTCCACTGGCTACCAAATTTTACCATTTTTTCTTTAATAATAATAATTTAACAAGCAAAAATAACTTTACCAAATTATTTAACCTTGTTCAATTCTTATTTACTTTACAAAAAAAATTAATGGAAACGATGTGAAAGTGTTTCAATTTTAAAAAAATAAAAATATTATTGTACTAGCGTAGACCAGTGAAAAATCACAGGACAGACTGAATTCTTGACAAACCAGTTGCACGTTTGAAAATGACACTATCACAGCAAATTTGAGTTCATTGAACTAGAGTAATGAAGAATGCACAGATACCATTAAAGACTTTAACGTTAGCGTTTGACTGAATTCTTTAAACAATCAGTTCCAATTTTGAAAATGACACTTAAATTAAAAGCAAATTTGAGTTCATTGAACCAGAGTTACAAAGGACGCGCCGACAAAACTAAATTAGTATTTTTGATTATGACATCATCTACTAATGAATAAGATGAAGGAAAAAAATTATATTCGTTTATTAAAACATTTTTGTTAGTCGGCGAAACCACCTTTATCGAGCTGTTCGATACCTTTCCCTGAACTCTAGGGATTATTTTATAGTTCCCAAGCTTTGGGGGTGAAATGTTAAGGGACAGGGGGTAAGAAGTAAGAAGACCTAGCTATATACCCTCTAGGGGAGCAGGGGGAACGAGGGAATATCTGCCCCATCAGCATCCCTGTACCGACAAGAGAGACAATCTGATTTTATTTTCTTTGTTCGCTTATTAAATAGCTACAATCAACTGGCCATGCGGCCCGAATACTACAATACAAAAAGCTCGATTGTGAAAGGCGGTTCCAAAAAACATCCTCAATTTTCAGTAAAACTAGAATAAAAAGCATAACTCATTTAATCGATGCGCAACATCTATTTATAAGATTGTTCAAGTATATACCTATATATATATTTTTTTTTAAAAAGAAAGACAAACATTCCCGAGTTACTAATAACCTGAAAATATTTGAAAATCTCCTACTACCACCACAGTAAGCTGAAAATTTTGCTTGTGTTGTGATGGAGGACTTAGCCAGCCGAGGAATTGAACACACTACGCCTGAGTGGTACCCAAGCGCGATGTCAACTCGGCCACCGACCGGTCGATATATATATATAACTGATGAACCTATTATACGGTTGAAAGTACACGGAAAAAACTTGCTAATTTATTACGAATTTCTTCAAACTATTCGTATTCCTGTTAAAACGGGATTGTAGGCAATTAACGAATGAATTGATAGGTATTCTGATAAACTTTAAGTAAAATACAATTGTTTTGTCACGATTTCCAAACAAGTGTACATTCGTAGCATAACGTTTTTGCATTTCTTCACGATATGTTATTAAGACATACGCAGATAGATGAACATTATTATAAATTTACCCTTTATCGGTAAACGGCTTGCAGTCCCGTTTTTAACAGGATTACTAATAATATGGGAAATTAAAAAATAAAACAATAAATCATAAAAATAAAGTGAGAAGAGACAAGTTAATTACTAAATTAGCTTAATTATCTGGATTCTTCTGAGTTACTACAAAACATTTTCTAAATCTATTTTTCTTTTCGAATAATCAAAAATTTTGAAAAAATATTTGAATACCCCTCGCCTTACGATTTTAAAATTTATTAGATCTTTAAAAGCTACATCTGCAAATCTAAATTTTTAATTTTGCATTAGTTTTAGTGAACATTGTTATTTTATGGAAATATACTGTACTGTAAATATACTGTAATTCTCGCAAAGAAATAAAGTTGTAGCACCCCCCATATACCATATCTTTATAAAACACGTACCGGTTATTTAGCAACCCATTTAATAAGAAATGTGTAAAAGATTTGCGAAAGAATGTCTAATATAATCTAGAATCACCGGCTCCGGAGAGAAACATCCAGGGCTTATAATATAATAATCCGTAGCTAACACCACTCTTTACGATGCACATAACTATAATATAAAATAAACAGGCGCAATAATCAGATGCCGCGATGCGAAAATCGTGTTATATCTAAAACATAAAATTCCGCGGTAAAACGGCTTTAAGAACCGAATTCATTTTATCATCCCTGTTATCCGGAATCAAACCCCTGCTGCTAAAATAAGGCCAAAAATGTAGTAAAATGAGTCAGAAATAAGAAATAATATCCCTTTTTATTACAATAAACACGTTTCGTATATCACTAGTGGTTACCAAATGACTTCACCCGGGTTTGAACACTCGGTGTTCTTATTGAAAAATATGGGGTTAGATGAAACCCTTTAAAAATATACGAAAGCTTCATGGCGCCAGAAATTACCGTACGAATGATTTTTAGTGAGATTTTATATTTTTTTCTGCTTTATACAATCATAGTTTGGATTGAGCTTAATAAGGCAGTAAGGGAGAATATTATTAATTTGAAAAGTGTGTCTCGTGTGATGAAGCAAGATATAAAGCGATAACACTGTTGGCATAATTTCTATTTTGTTGGTGATCCCTTTAACGATGAAGC
The DNA here is from genome assembly GCA_026573805.1 of Hesperophylax magnus. Classification (NCBI taxonomy): domain Eukaryota; kingdom Metazoa; phylum Arthropoda; class Insecta; order Trichoptera; family Limnephilidae; genus Hesperophylax; species Hesperophylax magnus. Next base: position 18,890,469 of record JAIUSX010000014.1, read on the forward strand.
AATATCAGGTGAAAACTAGTCTTCGGAAACCATCAAAGTACAAAAATATCTAGTCAAAATAGTCATCGCTGAAATAACCTTAAATAATAAAGTTATATAAGTAACGTTATTTAACTTACCAACCATTAATATCAGCTACGTGGTAAATTTTCGGCTCAAGTTATAACTTAATAGAATGTTTCATACCTGAAACAAAAGAAAATAAAACCATTATTAATATTTTATGATCAAATCCTAACGACAAATTATTGACCAACACAAAGTTCACAAACTAAGTCCATTCAATGTAAGCTACTTACTAACAGAAAACATCTTAGCAGAGCTTTTTATAGTAAATTTTGCATCATTCTATTTGCAACGCAGCAACGCTTCGATCCAAACAAAAGCCGTGAATAAGGAATGAGAGACCGCGGAATCCAATTAATGTCAATGCACTTAACTTTAATCCTGTTCGGGTGATTTGCACACTTTTATAACGGCGAGGGGGTGCTTAGTACCCCACAAGAGCCCCCCCAATCTTCTATTCTTCAGCGAAAACATTCAAACATTCCTTCACTTTCTTATTCAAGTTATTCTAAATTCTATGATAAAAAAAACAACCCCACTGATGTAGATAGGTAGCTACCTAGCCAGAATTGGACGGAAAGAATGGATGCAGAAACACTCCTTTCAGCTGGGATTAAAGGCCCAATCCGCCTGTTATCCAATTCATTACTTAGATGTTTCATAAAACATGAACCGATCGATAACTCATTGGAGAAAAACATAAAGAACACACAAATTAAATCAGAGGAAGCAATACCCAGAACACAATAACCACTGCAAAATAGTTATTTGAGGGATTTTTTTTTATTTAAAAAAAAAGATACACTAATTACATTACACAATATAATACAGTTATTAATTACATAATATAAGTATTGTATGGGGGGTGTTGTTATATTGGTTTAAATTTGATATGATTCAGTTAAAGTGTTCGGAATACTTTTTAAGGTGGCTTTTGAATTCTTTTATATTTGCATTCATGTTTCTAATTTTTGCTGGTAATGAGTTAAAAAATTTATCTCCGAGATATTCATGGTTGAACTGTCCTATTGTTATTTTTTTACATTTAGGAGTAGGAAGTATTGACGTTTGTCTTAGATTTCTGTTATTCTTAAAGGGTGCAACTTTATTTTTAATATTTTTTTTATAAATTTATTTGTTATAAAAAATATTCTGTTTACAGACGCGAGAAAAGAAGCAGAATTATTACATTTCAATTAATTAATTCCTGACAACTTAATTTTAATAAATAGTTAGCACTAGCGCAGACCAGTGAAAATCACGAGTTCTGAATTGTCGACAAATCAGTTCCAATTTACTAAATTAAAATATTTGTTTATATTATAGGTAGGCACTATATACTTTACCACATATTTTTATGTATCTTCGTTTTAACATACTTATTTTAGCTAGTCTTAAATCCTGTATTCGTCTAGGATAACTTGAAACTTGTAAATTTGACTGTCCTGAAACGGGAATCCTTCCTAGTTGGACAGTCAAAATCATAAAACGTAATCAATATTATATTATAATAAAAAAATAAAATAAATAAACATATATAAATTATTCACACATTCAACTCCAATTTTGGAAAATTGACACATAAATTCAAGGCAAATTTGAAGCTTTCACGCAGGACTAACAAATGCACAGAACATAAAACCTTAGTATGCTCGATAATATTAACATTATTTCTATGAAATGAGAAAAGCTTTTTTAATTTAGAACATTAATATCTGTTTGGTCGAATGCTTTAATGAATTCGAGAGAGTGCTTTTACCCTCTTTGCAAAATGCAAGCCACTTGAATTAAAGTATTTCTTGAAACTCTGATTGAGGCTACGGGAGCTTTTTAAAGCAAGGTCACTTCCTAATTCAAGTCATGGCCAACTCGGAGCGTAGCTCCATTATTTCGAATGAAATTAAATGCAACCACCGTAGAAAATGTTCACTGCATCGCCATTTTTCCACGTTAAATAAACGTGGGTTTTGCTCCAGTAGGGAGATTCAATATCCGGGTTGGGCAGGAAATGAAAGCACTGTTCTTTAAACCTATTTAAATTACATTTTACAGATTTAAACAAATGAACTGGTTCGGTGTCACGGATTTTTCTTATCATAAATTACTTTTTCCATTTAATATGCTGCACTAGCATCTGGTAGCTGTATGTGTATATTGTTATACGTGTTAGAGAGTTGATTTTATTGTTTTCTTAATTGGTTGTATGCAATTATTTTACAGGAGCTCTATCAGTATACTTAGTATTATTTTAAGTTGCCGTATTTTCCGTAAGTTTGATACCACTCGGTATAAGAACCATTATTATTTCATACAAGTATGACAATCTGAGTGAATGGGGAAATATTTCTTGTTAATTGCATTAAAGCCGTAACCTTTAAATATAGAGTTAAACATTATGACTGCTTTCATCCACATAAGCAAACTACAGAGTTAAACATTATGACTGCTTACATCCACATGAGCAAGCTACAGAGTTAAACATTAAGACTGCTTACATCTACATGAGCAAGTTACAGAGTTAAACATTATGACCGCTTACATCCATATGAGCAAGCTACAGAGTTAAACATTATGACTGCTTACATCCACATGAGCAAGCTACAGAGTTAAACATTAAGACTGCTTACATCCACATGAGCAAGTTACAGAGTTAAACATTAAGAAGGCTTACATCCGCATGAGCAAGTAACAGAGTTAAACATTACGACTGCTTACATCCACATGAGCGAGCTACAGAGTTAAACATTATCACCGCTTACATCCTTATGAGCAAGCTACAGAGTTAAACATTATGACTGCTTACATCCACATGAGCAAGCTACAGAGTTAAACATTATGATTCCTTACATCCACGTGAGCAAATTACAGAGTTAAACATTATGACTGCTTACATCCAAGCGAGCAAGTTACAAATTTCCCCAGTCACACAACTGACTTTGTTATTCTGACCCTTCACATTTTACACGACTTGATATAAGAATTTGATTAGCCTGATCGTGTAAAGTTTTCCTGTGAGCCGACTTCATCTTTACTATGGTAAAGACGGGATGTTTTAACTTTTACTCGTGGTTTAATCAAATGAATATTACATTACGGCGAAAATTTCATATTTGAACTCTGAACCGTTAAAAATACTTTTTTAATGTTAGAACGGTGCACAAAATATAAAGTTTTTACATTATATAAATTTGGTTAAGCCAAGTCAAAAGGATTAAACAACCCGGCCTACGTAGGTAAGCAAATGCAAATTATTTTCTAATGACATTCAGTCACTTCTCTGAATTCTCTGAGAATTAAAAAATATCCCCCGTGTTTTTCAAGCCCGAGCATAAAAGTGTAAATAAAGAATAATATCTGGAATGCCCTAATAATTCTCCACATAACCCCCAAATCCCCTTATCTTACCTTGGCTAGGCTTCGCAGTGGAATACTGAGTCCGTCAATTTCACCGAGTTATACTGTGGCAATCTAAAAATACAGCGCTAGATAGGTATGACTGTTGTTACTGCCCGTCATATAAAACTAAGGTTCCACACGGTGATCACGAAGTGCCTACCTCAATTTTATAATAAAATATAGGTGGAAATACTGTTTATTAGGATTAGATGAAAACTTTAAAAGATAGAAGCAAAATTATTAGAATCACGCTGCAAAAACGACGTACAATACCTTTCAATCAAAACCATCTAGATCACAAGGCCAGGACTCTGTTTCAAATCGGCCTCCTAACTTTTAAGAGATCCTACAAAAAAAATCGTTTTATATTATTCAATTATTTAAACATTTTCATTATTTTTAAAAATAAAAATTAAAGTAATTTTTGTGGAGGTTCATGAGAACAAGTAAAAAAGTTAGGTTAGGTTAGATACTAAGAGAAAAATATACTTTTTCGAAATCAAAATAAAGAATCGATTGTTTATTTAATAGTTGGTGACTATTTTTTCAGTGCGCCCTACACCACACTGTGACTGGTAGCTCCATTCGGTTAAGCCGGGGATAAATCCTCATACAGCGTTCCCCTTTCTTCTATAATTCTCCAAGTCACCTCGTGTGCGGTGCTGTTATTGCAACACCGGGATAAAATGCATTTATTTCACGACTCCAGCAGTCGCAGTTGCAGTTGCATTTCTGTGCGATTGCATTTTAGCGCAGTTGCATTTGAACCGGAGTTTGCAGTTCAAACGAAATATGCGAAAGCGGTTTATCGTTAAGCGGAAACCTATTTTACACAATTGGAATGTTTGCAAATTTTGAACGGTACAAACCGTGCTCCAAATAAAATATGCAAGTTTTGCATTCCTATAAATTGGACAGTGTAATGTGCTAGTTAAATACACCTACCAGATTGCATGTATGCTTACAGCTCCAAAAAACTCGCTAATATTGACTTTTCACGGAAAAACGATTCTAAAACTTCGTTGAGAAAATATATCTGGACCAAGCGGAACTATGGTGTCCACATTTGGAAATATTGTGGGGACTAAGAAAGTTGGCAAGTACCCATAGATATAGCCATTTCAACCTACACATTAAGCTTATCAACCTTAGTCCCTCTAGCGCAATACTGAGAATGTTGATAAAATATATTCTCTTTAATAAGAGGAAACCATAATTTAAAAAAAATACTATTTACTTATGTGAAATAACAGATACGAATTAATATTGCTAACGTCGGATTTTGAAACCACGATCTCCAAGGCCAATGGGTTAAATTAGTAATACCTACATCTTAAAAACAAATCCATTTTTATTTACTTACTTAAACGCCATGATGGGCTTTAACATTATACATATTTTACATAATTTACTGCATAATACAGTGACAACAGAAGGTTTTTATTTTTAAAACATCAATACAAAAATAAAAATAAATTTTAAGTTCACAACATATCTACAAGAAAACAACAAATATACGCAATCGCTTTTTAAATATGCTACACAAAAATGTCATTCAGGTATCTCTTGAACAAAGGCAAACTTATATTAAATATGTCGATATTTGAGGTGAATTTGTTTCCAAGTGTGTGAAAGCGAGAAATAGGTGCATGTATGTGATAGTTGGTACTAAAGTTATTGTTGCAGAATAATATATTTTGCTTAGTTGCTCGAGTAGGTACCTACTCTGAAATCTATGAGTTGCAGGAATAGGCGATTCAAGTTGTCTAAAAACGTACAAGAAATTGACGGTTCTCTTAGAACTTACTATTGACTCAGTAAACCAAACTCATGAACCGGTTAATATTAGCAAACAATAGAATCGGGCGGCATTCCTTCACATTCCTATGTGCCGAAAGCGTCATTCATCACGGAGCTTATCACCAATCTAAAAAAGCTCCCGCACCGAAACAACCCTTTGTGAATTATTCGACTTGGCGCAGAAAAAAGCGCTTTGCCCGATTAAGGGGTAGGAATCAAACGGACCGCTTCCGCCCGACCCCGCTGGATATTTGCTAAGTCCCTTATCCGATCTGGGCGGATATTATGATTAATATGCAAAACCTATTGGGCTTATAAAAGTCACGGGAGCCGACGGGGGTCCCATTGAAAGCGCCTCTCGGCAAAACGAGAACATTAAGTACACACTGGGATGTAAATGGATACCACTGAGGTGAAGATCGGACCAAAAAACACATGGAAATGGATGGAATTCAATATGCGCTCGAAATTACAAGTATTACAATCTATCTGTAGCCGTCAGGTTTTACTACTTGTTTTTAGGCTTCATATAATATTTAATGGGTTGTACCACTCGAACTTGTAATACGAGTGGTAGTGGTTTCAAACAGGTTGGGCTGAGTTGGCATCATGTTTGGGTTTGGCTTGCAAGTCCTCCATCACAACAGAACCAAATTTTTCCGTTTACTGTGGTGGTAGTAGGAGGTTTTCAAATATTTTCAGGTTATTCGTAACCCCGGAATGTTTGTCTTTCTATTAAAAATATATCAAAAAATTCATGTATGTTATTGTAATAATATTTTATTATTTATTTATTAATTAAAAAATATTTTGCATGGGAAAATAAACATTTTTTTTTCTAAAAAGCTATATATTTTTTTATCACCTCCCGAAGTTAGCGCACTTTTCCCCTGGACACCCTGCATATTATATTTCACATATAATATAATGCTAACTCATATAGTACTAAAATTTATTCGTACACGGAGAAAAATGAGCATTGCTAATTAATTAAGAATCTATTCAAAGTATCAGTATTCCGGTTAAAAACGGGATTGCAGGCCTTTAAAGAATGATAAACCTGATAAACTTTTATTAAATACGAATATATTATGTCGTGTTTATAAAAACCCTAATATTTTCGTATTTCGTCGTTATACATTATCAAGGCAAATGAAGGTGCATGAACACGTGTTCATGTAAAATTAATAATAGAAAATGAAATAAATTATGGAAGATGATTTATTTTTAAATAAATAAAAATTCCAATATGCAGTAATAAAGCATTTATTTTCTTCAATAGTTCAATAATAGTTGATTACTTTGTGACGTCATTTTATTTATATGAAAATGAAATAGTTTGTATTCATCACTTTTAATTAATAATAATCTACTTGTTTCAAAGCCAATGGCTTCTTCGTCAGGATAATGCAAATTAACGAATTTAAAAATAGAAAAGTATAGACAAATAGGTACAAAGAGGAAAAAAATCATTATCATATATTTAAGTATTTTTTTCATCCATAATAAATGGATTGAAGTTTTTGTTAAAAAATAATGCAAATTATTTTTAGCAGGATTCAATTATTATTATAGGATTAAAACAATAATCAAATTAAATTAAAGCTCTGAAGCAAACGGAATAATTGAAAAAACTAGGTCAACGAATGATTGGTTTAATAAAACCCATTACTGAAATCCGATCAAGTTAAAAACGATCACAATTTTATTTGAAGTATAATAAAAACTGGCACTCATAGAAGTAGTTCTAAAAGGCTACGAGGTAAAAAAATTGTAATAATGTTTTATATTTATTCCGATCGAATCATATAAAAAATAATAATTTAGTCAGTTACCCGATAGACACATTTTTGATTATTTGAATTAACATAATTAGCATAATTATTTATCGGGTTCCGAAACATAGTATTTATTAAATAATGTTTTGAAATAAATCGCTCGGACACGTACAAACTTCTTAAAAATATATAATATTATTTCAGTGATATGTCAAATAACTTTTTGATTGAAGTTTTAGGGCAAGATTTATACTTAAAATAACATCCATTGAGGAACATTCCATAGATATCATTTTATTTTTTACGCATGAAAAAAATCTATTATTTTCTCTGCCACGAAGTTCGGAATGAAGAATTTTTTAATTTCCTGTATGTAAAATGGCTTCAGAAAATAGCTTGATGTTATAATTTGCTCTATTTTACCTATTTATTTATTTTAAAACCGGTTGAATATTTTGCTAAAATTTAGTTCCACGTAAGTTCTATCGTTCGGATAGTTAGGTACCTACCCTAATTGAAATGTAGACCGAGTACTTAATTAATTTCTCATAATACGCATCTCCCCTCACTTATTTGATGAAAAGCATTCCTTGCAATACATATCGCAAATGGGTAGGTACCTATCTACCTACTATGCTTTCCTTGGTCATTCATATATGTCATTATAATGCAGTCTAGATAGGTACTTAAGTGGTTAGATACGTTCCTAAAGATATTTATTCGCGTAAAGACACGAATAGGTATGAATTACAATGGAGTGCTTGTATCATTGTTTGGGAAATCCACAAAAAAATCAGTGGTGAGCAAAGTTTTGTGAATAAATTTCAAACCAAACACGTACTAATTTATACGAGAAGATAAAGCAATGATAAAACGTTCAGTTCATTGAAGATAGTTCCTTAAAATAAATACTTAAGAGGAAGTTAATTCATTGAAAATAAGATTTTTTTAAATACAGATGTACCTACAGTCTGACAAGGTTTACATTGCAGTGTAGCTTTTGTGGATACGAAATAATCAATAGAATAAAAAGCAGTTTGTTAATTCGTTCGTTGCTCTTTTGGTCGCCTAGAAAGTTATACGTGTCAAGCTGTACCGCACTTTAAATGTAGATTGATTCCATTAAAAGAATGAGCATTTTTTTATGAAAGAAGTTAATTTATTTTCTCTTCGAAATATTACAGATGTTATGTAATGATATGAAGTTAATTTATTTTCTTGAAATTCGCTTTGTAAGCAAACCATTTAATATGAACATGACAGACGCTTACTGGAATATAAAGTAAATATTTAATTTTCTTCATTCTGAGAATTCTGGATGCGAAAGCTTGTAAAAAAGAGGAAATTCTGCAACTGAAATCAATTTTCCGCAATAACCATAGATTTTTTAACTAATTTCAATCAAACTGAGTCGAAAATAAAATAAGTTCATATTCAATGATTTGCTGCAGTATTTTATAAGAAGTAATCAATACGCATCAACATGTTTTTTGAAGTTTAATTGCAAAGGATTTTTTTAGTTTTTTTCTGCCTGAAAACACAAAACTTAAATTATGTAAAAACTTGACAAACCGCGATCAAAACTTCAATCTCTTCATACTCACTTATTTTTAAAACCTTTTCTGCAAGCTCCATCACTGCGCAAAGCGTGGGCAATTCCCATACATAGTAAAACCGTGGAGCATTCTGTATAATATACACATATACCTAGTTGTTATTTGACGAGGAACGTGCATGTATGGGCCGACATATGACAAGCCCACTTTCCCTTTCACTGGGTAATTAACAGCGGGAGACAAGCGATGTGATGGGGTAAGTACCTACCAAATGCACTTGCCAAGTGGTGGCAATTTGGCACTCTGTAGAAAAGCTCGCAAATAGTTTTTTTTTTAAGTTTAGTAGTTTAGTAGTTTTTTTAAAGAATTGTATGGAGTTGAAATGGCATTATAGAAAAGTTCAACAACAGATTCCGATGAATGAAAATAAAGAAGAAAAAAGAGCTATTGCACATTTTCAAACAAGATAAAATACCTACTACCTCCATTGTCTTAATTTCTACACATTCTATGTCTTTCGTTTTTATTAAACAGTGGTATAAAAAAGCTTCGTTTTGTATGGGTGTGCAAGAATTGGAATAAAATTGCTAAAAAATGTTGAATAACTTGAAATTCGTTGCTTTTGTCACACAATTATTAATGAATTTACAAATGCATATGGTCAGGCTAGTGCTAGAAGTGCAAGTGAATGATTTTAGTTTATTTTCAGTTAGGTACCAGAAATAAATTTCACATATTTGACAAAATCACTATCAGCTTAGGCATATTGATGAATGTCATAATGAATTAAGGTAAAATAAAAAAAATAATATATTACAAGGAAAAATGTATAATAATTGCCAAAAAAGAGTTTTAACTTAAAATGTGTGTTTTTTTTAAGATATTGGTCATTCCACATAGCATAATGAATACGGCTTTTTAATATACTGCTAGAATAAATTATTTCGTCAACCCATTTCAGAAATGTACGAAATGCGAAATCACGATTTAATTGAGGACTCTCCACAGTCTCCACGTGTCCACTGCCCATAGTGCAAATACTCCCTCCCCTTAAATGAGGTGTTCCGCATCAGATGTCGAATGGAGTCCACCGCATCGGTGATCTAGCGCTAATATCACTTGTTCTGCTTTCATATCAACTTGCCACTCTCCAGACGGTACTTGAGTGACTGGTGCAAGTGCTGGTGGGCATGTGGGGGTGGGGGGAGGCCAGTAGGTGGAAAGTGGGAGTCGGTGGGGTGACAGTGGAAGGGCGAGTAGTAACATCATCCTCTGGGATCACATTACAGGCTGTGCAGAAACAGGCTCGATGCGCATGAAGAAAGGCTTCATACATGCTCTCAGCCTTGCTGGACTTTTTAAATACATCTAATTAAATTTCACTTTTGTTTTCTTTAATGAATGTATGAATGAAGTGGAAGCTTGGAAGTGACTTCCCGACAACCGATCGAGATGAAAGATAAACTTGTTGTTGATGACGATGCATTCTATCAACTTTTGATGGCACACAAGAGCATTTCTCTGAAATTGAATGAAATTATAAAAATTTACAGCAGTGCGAAATAAATCTCTTATTTAACTTAAGCGAAAGCGCAGTTGACTTCAGTCCCTGGGGAGAAAGGTTCAATCCTAAGTCAAACCAAAAAAAATATATCGATTAATAAAAATAGACGTACAAGAGTAAAGCACAATTTTTTACACGGGTTGATTTAAAAAAAATGTATTTCGATTATATTTAGTTGATATACATAATACATTTGATAAGTTTTGGTGTGCTGTTATGAAAAATCTCAGAAAACAGGAGAAAGTTAAGCGGCGTTTCGCGGAGTTTGCGATTCCTTCGTCCTTTTCCAATAATTCGGGGCTCGGCTCGCGGTAAATTTCTCTTGTTTATATGTAGCCTTATAGATTAAGTCAGTGTGCACAATGTTACATTGTTTGGTTAAGTATGACAATTTTAAAGCGGACATTCAAGAATTTGTTTGCAATTGTTTCAGTAGCAGGCTACAAACCTACTAACATGTGTACGAATCTTGAAGATATAAAAAAATTACAAATATGTAAAAAGATTAATTTGCATCAATACGATACCAAAAAATTGTGGTGTTATTGAACCAAGTGAAGTGAATTTGACAGGATAAATCGTTCCTTAAAACATCTATCCGTATGGCATGAGTAAAAATCCTTTCGATTGAATGGTGAAATCCTTCACTTGATTACCTTAAAAATATATAAAATAAAAAATTACCCTTTCGAAGGGTCTCGCTAAGGCATTGCAAGACGTTTACGTGTCTAGAATAGCCCACACGAATCATTTTAAGTTGGAAGGTCCTTTTCGGACTGAAATCTTCGGTGTCGAAAGTGGAGGGAGATCGTCGGACACCCTAAAACGACGCAAAAAGAAAATAACGTCGGCGTCGGTAATATAGGGTTTTCCAATAAGAGGTGTTATTTTGATATTCAAAGAAAAATGCTATTTTTAATATAAATGATCGAATGTTTATTTCATTATAAAGAGGAAGGTATGTCGTTAATAGTGAAAAAAATGGCTGCCTTATGTCCTCGATAGCCTCACGAATTCCATATTTGAGGTCTTGAATCGACGCTAGGCTGTTGGCGTAGACCTTCTCTTTCACGTGGCCCCAAAGGAAGAAGTAGCAAGGTGTTAAATCACAAGATCTCGGTGGCCAATTGTGATCACCTCTTCGAGAGATAACACGGTCCGGAAACTTTTCCCGTAAAAGATCAATGGTTTCGTTGCTTGTGTGGTACGTAGCGCCGTCTTGTTGAAAGTAAACGTTGTCCAGATCAATACCATCCAATTACACCTCTTATTGGAAAACCCTATATAACCCATTACGCGTATTTTTAGTGCGACTACCTAATACGCGTGTTATGGAGTTCGTTTTAGATAATAGGTACAAGTTTTGATAGAGCTAGTTCTGTCTGATACACGTTCAGAGCGTATTAGCAGAGAATTCCGGTAAAACTAAATGTATAAAAAAACAATTCGGTTTCTACGAAAGTGTTTTAAAAAATAGAAGGGAACGGAGACTAAATTATTACGTCAGGTACCTGTATTAGCAAACTGAATACGCAACATCTACCTACTTGTAAACAAGTATATGGAATTCAAATTGATTATCAGCCTCGCAACATTTCCCGAATAGGGAATATTGAATGGTTTCATATTTAAAACAATGGATTCAATTTAATGGCTCATAGAAAAAAATATTTGATTGAATGTACTATTGACCGGTCAGTGGCCGAGTTGTCAAAATCCCGTCGGGTTCCCACAGCGTTGCGAGTTCAATTCCTCAGCTTGCTAAGTCACCATCATTAAACAAGCAACCTTATAATGATGGTAGAAGGAGATTCTCAAATATTGTCAGGTTATTTCTAACCCGTAAATTATTGTCTTTCTTTAAATTAAAAAATAAATAAAACAATAATATAATATCAAGGTTTCTACATAAATACGATCGCTCACAACCTAAAGTAGTTTTTGTGGGTATTACAAACGTGTGCCAGGACTATCTTCAGTAATACCCGACATCAATAGAATTCGGCAAACCTACATTTTATCGATGTTTTTGTACTTCGCTAAATCTTTTTAGAATCCGGCAGATACCCCGTTATCTGTAGCGATGTTTCAATGGAAATAATAATGTTTTCAACCCATATCTAACACATGGGATGCTTTTTATGGAATTTATGTGATGTAACGTATTTTATCACGGAATAAAGACGAAATCCGATTACGCCTGAAGATTCACCGTTAAATATAAAGCATTTATTATGTGATCGTTCTTGAGGCGTTCTCGGGAGAACGATATAGTTGACATAATTAATTTAAAATGTATTACCTACCGATTTTTGTTTTACAGGGACAAAAAGTTTTAACGATTAACGCGATGCCATACGTAGTAATGCAAAATCATGTGTTTTTGGTTTGAAAATTTGGTCGCCTAGAAATGTTTCAGATGCTTTAATTAAATACTGCGAGTAGAATACATCTTGGCCTTTGAAATAATCGAGTATTTTTTAGATAAGTCTATTTATAAGCCCAGAAAAAATAATGTAAAGGCCTATGAAAACTGCTTTAAAGTTAAAAATCTCCTACTTACGAACCCATTTTCGGTTATGATTTTATTGTATAATGTGGCAAATTAAGTTATTTATAAAATTAAATATTTATGCCTGAACATCCACAAAATAAAATAAATGGCACTTTTTGGACATGTTTTTTTCTTGCATAAATCAAAACAGGCGGATGGTGTTAAGCGGGAATTTAAACCTTATCGCCATCTGCGTAAGGGTTGTTATTGATAGCGGCTCAATTTAAAATATTACACGACGTAGTGCATCGCCTTAAGAAGATTATTTACATCGTGTCTTTTTTGTATCATTGAATAACACTCATTAAAAACTTACATCGTGTCATTTCGCGGGGTAAGCAGAGAGGTTGGAACGTCCCACGTCTTGATACACACTCTCCTTGCATATTTCAAATTCACATTTCGTCTCATATTTATCAATCTCTCTGTTTTTTTAACTTGACTATTTGATTCACTAGATATCGTCCTGGGGCGTCCCTTCTATTTGACGTTTTGAACACACACATTTTTACACAATAATTAGAAAATTAGGTTGGATTCGTTGACGGAATCACACTCATCAATATAATGATCAAAGGAACAACGATTACTGCTCTCATAAAAGCCAAAGAAAATAATGTCACAAATATGCATAATGTATAAAATCTTTTGGCCCAATGATAGATTTTCCATAATATGTATCGAAAAGATATAGGTATTTCTTAGACGCTTTCTTGATTGATTGGCAGAAATAAATTGGGTTTTGCGCAAAAAAAACCTTTTTAAATTTGAAATACCAAACTTCTCGTCTTGGGTATCTTGTACGAGACGGTAAATTGACATGTACAGCATTGGAAATTTACGTATTATCGAAAAACATTCAATATGAGTAAAGATAGTACTAAAATTACGGTCCTAAAAGATGGCAATCAACAAACCGATCATGCTTTCATCTTTTCGCCACCGGGCACGTTCTTAGGGGAACCAAAACGAATTTACAAAAAAACAATTGATATCAGAAGTGGAAGAAGAGTCGATAACATGATCGGAATATTAATCGACTTACTTGGGAAGTTGTACGCAGGGGGTGGGGTCGGGTAGGGGAGGGATGCCATCGGAATACCGTTATGAACCTTGATTATACCTCAATAAAGTCTTTGTGCAAGTCCTTATTCCGGCGGTGATCAAAAATATATGACGAACTCTGTCGAAGATAATATGGCATTTTCATTTACGTCTTTCTATCAGATGTTTGAGGCATTTCAAAATACAAAAATTGTAAATGACTTTATTGTGTTGCTATTTTCTGGACGATACGGAATCATCCAGAAGAAGAAAAGGTTTAAAGCTTTAATTAGACATTGTGAAATCATTCTATTCAAGAAAATGGATTCATGGAAACGTATATGTTTAAATACTAAAAAAACATTCTGTAAAAAAATAACGAAACGCTCCAACTTTTAGTACATACATAACATTATTTACACGACCATTTTGTTGGGGACGCCTCATGTGCGTTATGTGGAATACCTTAAAACGATATACATTAAATAAACCCAAGCATTAGAAATAACAACATTTAACCCCACACAGGAGACCCCGAGGGAAATTATTTTCCTCAGAGCATATTTCATCTTTGAAAATGCTGTGTGGAGGATCTTTTGGTCGTAGTGTAGGTCGTATGAATCTATCTCTCTCGCTGCTGTGCAAGGCGATGGGTCAATAGATAGGTATCAGTTGGTTAGGTCAAATTGTATTCCCAAACCAGCCTCTGCCGATCTGGCTGGTGGGCAGGCGCATTCTGAACACACCTCACTCGATGAACACGGGCACCCCAGCTAAATCAACAAACGTAGCGATCCACTTGAGCTGACCTATGGCAGAGGTGTGGATTATCTAATAAATGGTTCCCTGTGTGGCGATACCCAAACCCGCCACCAAATTGATACAAAAATGAATATGAATACAAAAACCTCCTTTCTAAAGAAAACCAATAAATTTATGGAAAGAATATAAATCTAAACCTTACAAACCTAGATCGTACAGCATACAATTAGATTGATTTATGGGGATATGGTGCTTCAAATTTAACTACCTCAGTCCAGCGCCCTTCAAAACGTATTATTATAATTACACTTAATTCACTGATGTTTTTAGACTACTGCCATAAATATGATGGTGTTCGGAAATCATTAAAAATGCCCAAGTTTAATATTTATGAGATCCATCATTATCTTCGTGAATCAGGTGGAAGGAATTTCTGATGATTCATTGCTAAAAGGGAGATAAATCACTTAGGAATTCGGTTAATAACGGAAGAACCCAATCTACCTGTACTAAAAAAAGATATTTAAAAATAAAGGTGGAAAAGATTAAAAACTTTATTTATATTAAAACATCATTCGCATAAACGTCGCCCAGGAGAAGGTCAGTAAAAATGCTCATTTGTGGGACCCTTTATTGTACGTAGGCAATTGAAGAGGTTGCCATTATTTTGAGACTTCCCATTGAAGGCGAAAGATGACAATTTTGATTGAAGCTTTATTAACAATTTTTTGGAGTTTATAATGGTTCATCCTGTAATTTCAATTAATATTTTAATCAATTTTTTTTAAACAATTTTTCTTCAATTCTGAAGGTTATATCCATAAAATATGAGATCGAAAAATATGACATAAAAAATTAGGTCCCAATGGTCGAGTGGGTAAAAACGTTGTCCTGGTAAGAAAGAGATCTTGAGTTAGACTCTCAGTTGGGACCGTTTTTTAATTTGTAATTTTTAATTTCTGTGTGTTGTTTTGTTTCATGTTTCGTTTAGATTTTCATTCGAAGAAATGGTTTAATCGATTGACATTTAAAATATGCAACAGATTATCAAGGAAATGGGTACGATCGGGATTACGTAGTAAGAACGTAGTTTAGCGAAATGTAACTCTGTTTGACAAAAATAATTAATTACACTATAAGGTATGCTTCACTCATCTAAATAAGAAAATATTTATTTTAGGGTAAAATTGAAATACTATTTAAACTATTTTCGAAAACAACAACATTTTTCCGAAATTTGATTATGACTTTTAAGGATAACACGAATGGGTTTTACTTAGCCCCAGGCGATTTACACTACATAATGTTTAAAAAATAACAATTTCAAACAAAATAAAAAGCCTACGATCAAATCAAACTACCCTTCTACGGTTTAGGGTCAGAAAACCATTCGTTAGAGATACCGACACAAGGGGGCTGGCTGGCTGCAGTGAGAATGGTACAGATGGAACTACATACAATACAATAATATAGCTAAATAATAGGATGGGCTTTGTACGACCCCCTTCGCTATTTCTGCATCGAGAGCTCCGATAAGATTACTTTAATGGTGTTACTAATAATTACTTTTTGGAATAATAATCCAGAGGGGTTTGTTGTAACTGCGCTTTCATTGACTCAACTTTGGCAACATGTGTGGTTTGTTATCTTTTAATCGCCGCAATCTCATCGCCTCGCAACGACACTTATGTTTTTATTATGCAAATAAACGAATAAGCGAAGACGATTTTCTGATAAGTGGTGATTAACAACTTTGTAGTACCTACGCTGATGAATGATTTTAGACAACTTTCAATTCAGAATTTTTCTTATAGAAAACAGCAATATCTTTGTGACTTGACATTATAATTTACATGAAAAATTAATTAAAACAACGAGTACAAAACCAAATCTTAATCATACAAAATAGATTACTAGTTTCGTTGTAACTCACCTTCTTCAGGACCTTTTCTCTCTCCCTCTCTCTCTCTTTTCTTATTGTGAACTCTTCATATATATATTTTTTTAATAAAGACTAACATTCCCGGGTTAAGAATAACCTGACAATATTTTAAAATCTCCTACTATCACTATAATAAGCGGAAAATTTTGCTTGTGTTGTGTTGGAGTCTTAGTCAGCCGAAGAATTGAGCCACTACGCCTGAACAACGAACACCCAAACGCGATGCCAACTCAGCCAATGACGGGTCGAATAATATCTACATATATGCAAACGTCTGTACTTAAGTAATTGTAAATTATTACGGTCCTGAAGAAGGTTAGTTATAACCGAAACTAGTTGACTATTTGTTAAATTGTATAATGAAGTGGTTTAAATGTAAATAATTTTTCATTTAGGTCAGAATTTTTCCATTGAAATCTGCTAAAAATGCTTCCCGCATGGGTAGACAGAGGCAAAACAACTCGGCCTTGTCACATACTCCTTGCTTCATTCACATTGACACATTGTCTCATATATACTATTCTGATATTCTGACTTATGAAATAGCCTGATTCAAGTTCTCCATTTAGATATCATAGCGATGCACTATTTGAAGAATTCCGAGTTCTGGATGTTAGACAACTATACATGAGAAAATTAATTTTAAACACCCATCAAAAACGCCACCTCTACCCATCTATTAACCACTCTCACGACACCCGCCACTCACGGAGAAATCCAATTGTACCACTCACAACTAAAACATCTCTCGCTCAAAGACACTTCTCATTCTTAGGTCCAAAACTATACAACTTCATGCCTGATGCTTGGAAAAAGGAAAACACAGCTATTCTTCATAAATTGACCACTAATTGGTTTCATCAATTAGGTAGAAAGGAGAGTGAACTTTTACTACACAAAAAATGAAATCAAACACAAACCAAAAACAACAACAAAAACTCCAAGAAAACAGTAAAAGATACCTTTATGTTATAATCTTTATCATTATATGTATATATGTACCTACCTAATACTTTTAAATTAGAATGCTACCCAAGCAGCAGTTAATCTTATGTTTAATGTAATATTTTATTTTATGGTATTTCTTCTCTTTGTTATTCATATTTATACAAACATGTTAGTAGGCTTAGGCACCAGTTAAAAGTACAAATACCTATTATTTAATTATTATTTTAATACTATACTTATCAAACAACTTATCAAAATGTTAATACTCATCCTAATTTGACTGTCCTAAAACGGGAATCCTCCTAGTTGGGCAGTCAAAACATTTCTTAAATAATGTATATAAATGTATCATCTTTTACTAAATAAATAAAAAAATTAAAAAAAGTATCTGGTTCACTTGGTCGTTCCATGTCATCCTCCGGCATCCCCGACTTCTTACATACTACCATTAATATTAAGCAGCATAAAAATATACGAATAAAGACTTTTAAAGGCAGCTCTCATACAATTCAGAACATATATCGTCATGTGAGGCGGGTAAAGTAAATGTATTTGTATCAAATTGTAAATTGAGCCAAGAAAGATGATCAACGATTGCAGCAAATTTTTCATGTTTTCTGACAGTATTTTTAAGCATTGTATACGCAAGCAATGTGTAAAATGAATTTATAAAAACTACCAATCTTCATGTACTATTATAGAATGCGAATCTTAATACCTAGCTGACGTGTAACCAGCGTTACTCTGACTTATGAATGATTTGGAGTAAATTTTTGAGGTTATGAATTTCTTGTACATACTATAGTTTGTACCTGAAAACTGCGTCTATTTTGAAGGTGGAAAAAATATTATTCCAAATAATTGAAAAAGTTTTCTATTTTTAAGTTTTGTTTGACTTTAACCATTCACTACTGTTTACAACATTGTTACTATTAAAAAAACTACATAGCATCGACCTTTTTCGACTCCGAATATCATTACAGAAGAGAGATAATGCATTAAGTGTTTCTCGGGCGTTCCCGACTTCTTCTACCATTCAAACTACGCTCTAAACACCCATAAGAACCAACCTTTTGAGTAGTTTTTGAGTCTATAGAAGACAAACGAAGAAACATTAATTTTTATATATTTATATCTTAATTTTAAATAACATCTGTTTAAAGACCCCTAGTTTAACGCAACGGTGACACGAAACGGCGGTATTAAAGTATTAATAGAATAATTATTACCGTATTTCCTTAAAGAACATTAAACTTTATAGCGTAGTTCCACCCCTGAATTAGCGAGAGCTGTCAAGCGAGTTTGTAGTAAATATTCAATGTTTCGCGTAATCCGCTCCAGAGTCTGTACATACAGCGAAATAATAACATTTCGGCTGTAAAAGCTCTCTTATCGTATAAGCTTCGTACATTTATAATATCTTCTAACGATTTGACATTATAATTGCTGTCGTGACGTATTTCGCGAGCCGAAGACAATATTATTATTTCGTAAGGAAATAAATAACATGTTGTGTTCATATTCTGTAAACAAATGTTGCCGGGCACCTTTATTAAATAAGGACACAAATATTATTGCCACGTATGACAAGTCCATTCAGTTTGAATAATTCTTCTAAAAAATATTAGGTATCTGCTTATTTACTATTTGTTCAGTCAATACAGTCGAGTGAAATTTAAATGTAACTATCTAACTAATCATCACGTTGTTCCTCGAAGGTAGGCAGAGGATAGACCACTAAACAACTTGGTATTAGTACACAATCCTTGATTCATTCACATTCATACATCGTCTCATACATACCTTTCTACTGTCTTGACATAACCCTATATCAAGGATTTGATTGACTTGATCGTGCCGTGTGTTCTTCAGGCTTCCCTGACTTTTTCTACAATTCACTTCCGCGTCATATTGAATTTTTCTTATGCTCCTTTCCTTATTCATCCGCTCTACGTCTCAAAATCTCTAAGTGTACCTTTTTAATCTCACTAATTAAGCATACGTCAGTCTTGAATTCTATTTTTTCCACATTTTTGACACGGTTTTACCGCATATTACTATATAACATCTGTTTGGGAATTTTTATGAATTTCATATAATAATTCAATATTTTACTGCTGAAGATTTTCCATAAAATAACGATTAAATAATATCTTTCAAATTGATATTATTTATAAAAAATTGTATTTTTTAATATTTATTTTATTTGATAATGGTCGTTTATTTTTAATAATGCTGCAACAAATTCTTCTTATTATTGTAGGTAGGTATAGCAAAAAAAAGCTTTAAAAGTTGGTTTCGACAATGGATTTCATCAAAAACCGCTTAAAAATAGATAGAAAAACACGTTAGGACTCAAACGTCGATTAAAATACCATTTAGATGTATATTTAAGTAAAACGAAAGGTATTAAACGTAGGTACCTACCTATCGTGTTAGAAAGACACTATAAAATAGAAGGTTGTTGCCTATGCTTATAATGTAACTAAAAACGAGTGGAGAGAATACTAAAAGTGAAAGCGATACTCAATTTTTTTTGTCTGACAGTTTACAAAGTATCATGAAATACGTAAAAGTTTAGTAAGTATAAGAAATATCTATAACTAACAGGTTTGACTGTCCTAAAACGGAAAAAATCTTCGAATTTCCTTTTGCAATAATTATTGTCAATCAATATTTTCTGAAGGTATTAAAAATAAAATAAAACCTTTCGCTAAAACGCTCCAATTAATACAAGAAAAAGCTGGAATTAAAACGTATCTTGGAGCTAAATATTAATTGAAAGGTCAAATAATTGAGGACCCGAAAGATTTCGTTAAGATATTTATTCCATGTCGTAATACTACTGGGCGAATGATCTGGAGCAACCCGATATGAGAATCGGGCCAAAATTCATTCCGATGGAAAACCTCAATAAAAATAAACGATCGACATTAAGATCTGAATCCACAGCTGTTAAAAATGCTTACGAAATAATAAAAAAAACGGTTTTTAAAAGATAATCGGGGCGGAGATGTTTGTGCTTCCATTTAATATGTTATTAAAATATAATATTGAAAAAAATAGAGTAAAAGCTTATATTTTTCTACAGATTATTATCATGATATAAATATATACAGGTGGTATATTATTATCATGATATAAATATATAAATGTAGAATATTATTACCATGATATAAATATATAAATGTAGAATATTATTACCATGATATAAATATACACATATGATATATTATTATCATGATATAAGTATATACATGTAGTACATTATTATCACGATACAGTTATATACATGTGGTATATCATTATCATGATGTAAATATATAAATGTGTATATTATTATCATGATATATATATAAACATGTGGTATATTATTATCACTATATAAATATATACATGTGGTATATTATTATCATGATATAAATATATAAATGTGGTATATTATTATCACTATATAAATATATACATGTGGTATATTATTATCATGATATAAATATATAAATGTGGTATATTTTTGTGTATATTATCGCATTTGCAAAGCATCCTCTCCAGGACGCTTTATATGTTTACGTATATTGTCTTATTTTACTTTGAATAAACTAGGCTTTTTGTGGTAAAAAAATTAGCTAATTGGTTAGTTTTTACTTTGTTTCATTAAATGTTGGGGATTGTAAAAATGTTATGATTGGTTAAATATATTGTCGAAAAATATAAAATTAATTTTACTTCACGATGACAAAATAATTTACTACGGACCACCAATGGATTAAAGTATTCATTTCATTACATAGTTGTGTATTTATATAAATTATGATTAATGAATATTATTAGGAAAATATCAAATTATTTTATTAAGTCTTTGTGTAGGTAGTACATAGAAACCTACTCTGATCAAATATGGTTATGTTAAAATTAGAAATATATTTTTAGAGTTTTTTAAAGGGGAAATTTAAAATCAACCGGACTAATGATGGACCGAGAAATAACATTTAGTAGACGTTAAATTACGGACCAAACGGATAATCATTTATTACCCTCGAAAGGGATCGCATGACGGACTCGGTGGAGAACAAAAATGTAATGCAACCAAAACATCGTAAGCGCCTGAAAATTCTTCCAAATCCCATAATTGTGTTTTTTTTTTTCATTCAGAGAAAAAAAAAATTACTTCAAAGGAAACTTAAATCATAACATTTTCGCTCGATATTGAAATCATTAAAAACAAAAACCAAAAACAAAATTTGAATGATTTTGCCGTAGGGAGTTTCATTGAAAGTTCCATTTTAGTTAAATCAGTCGATATCAAGATATAGAAAAAATAAAAACCGAGATATAGGCACACAACTATAAGATCCGCTGTGCGCTCTCCATCTTTCTAAAAAATCAATCATGTGAAAGAAAGAGGGGTTATACGCTGTATGCGTGTAATATTTTCTATTAATGTTTTATATAATAGCTGGTATACGATTTTTTGTGGGTGATTTAGTAGGAATTATAGGATAAACATTCAGTAAATTTGTGGAAAACGGTTTCACAGCCGTTCCCAAAGAAAGATGTAACCCGTATCCGACACTTACGCTCTTTTGCCTCGGTGCGTATTCAGAACTATCTGGCTCTCTGTGGTTTGGGCTATTCTGGTTTATAATGGAGGCATAGCGCATGTGGTCATTAGGGCTGCCCCGAGGCCTGGGAGCTGAGGGCTGGGGGTTGGTAGATTCTGGGTACGCTGAAAGTGTTGGTATAATATCGCATAGTTGGAGGACGTCACTTTGCGTTCACCCTTGACTAAATGCTTGATGGCACCCAGACTAGAACATTTTTGCAAAATTCGTTTTCTTCGTTCTGCGGATTGAGCAGACATGTATTATTAGCTGCAGAAGAAGACATGAGAATAAGTGATTGAAAAAGAATTGTAAGTAAGTTAATAATCACGACAATTTCAACAGGATTTAACGCCACATTGAACACACTCCTCTGTCCACTTAACGTGCACACATCGTCTCTCACACAGAAATTCATCTTATTTTATTACTACAACTCTTTACATGACTTGACCTAATTAATTGGTTTACTTGATGGTGGCATATCGTCGGCGGACTTCTCTGACTTTCTCCTTTCATCCACTCTCTGTGTCCGAACCATCAAAGCGCACAAATATTCTTGTTCATTACGCTGATATTGTCGTTGCATTATTTTCAAATATCTTTATTAATACATTAGTAAATGGAAACAGTAAATGGTTTGCTTTATATAAAAACGTAATGCCTAAGAATAATATATAAATATTTAACTACAATATTAAATCTTCTTTCATACTTTGTTTGCTAGTTCTATGCCTCACTGACACGTATGGAAATTAATACATTCATAATCGTTAAAAATTAAAAGAAATACTTTATTTAAAATTATGTAACAATGTTCCAAAGAATTTGAATAAAATCTCCTATTGATAACATTACCATATTTTGAACGAGTTGAAGTTTCGAGATGGTATGCGAGTATAATAGCATCGTAGAGTTGAATATAATAGTTACACACTTAATAAAGAAAAGCAAACATTACCTAGATAGGTACACATTTTTTGACCAGTAGTTAGCCAGATACTTAATATTAAAAGAATTTTAATATTGAGTATCTGACAGATTGAAGATGATACTTAGTTATTCCAAAAGCCCTTTGAAATGAAGTCGTGTAAACACTAAAAGGGCATTCCAAACTAATGTGTCACGTCGATACATGGGCTCACAACCTGCTCAAACAATCTTCACCTTATCGGATTCTCAATATTCAAGATCGTAACCTAAACCTAGATAGTTCATAGAACACCCTAGTACCAACGAAGGCTACTGATTCCACTAGATGGAACCTACTCCGATCGCTTAAGCAATAGGTGTATACTAATTTCGCCCTTGTTTAGGTGATAGCTTTACTCCACAACTTCATCCAAGTTTTCAACATAGTTTTGTCGATACATTCTTTCGTTTTGAAAATTTGTAAAAACATTCAAGGTATGGCGTTCTGTCCCATTTTCAAGTGTATGCTCAAATAGTTCAAAATGAAGTTTCGAGGTGTAAATAGTTGTATTGTCCTAAATATACCATATAAAATAGGTGTACAAATATCATGACTCAAGAGCTAGCTGTTTTATTGCCAGTGAAATGCCAGTTTTACCAATTTTAATTGGTATGAAACAGTTAGCTTCTAACTTAATTTGAGTTCATGACTAATCTAAGACAAGTTATATCACGTTCTGTGTGTACAGGGGCTGTAGGAATAATGTAATATATTGATAGAGTAATGTAATAAAAACCAAGTTGTCTCTCAGTGAGCGACACGAGATGAATATTTCATATGTCCAATTTTCTATCGTTCAATTCAATCTTGTGAATTGTATTTCAATGGCACAGGGCGAAGGGCATTAATACCCGATATCGCTATGCTTGGCAGATACTAACGATGCGCGGGTCGCGGCCCGGGGGCAAAAGGGCCCGAACTTCGATAATGGGACAGGGTTCAGACGATTTAGGGAATTTCCCATATCGAGGCGATTACTGAATATTATCTTCGATTACGCAACTGTACAGTATCGAGACAAAAAAAAATATATTATTTCAACTATCATTGTCTTACGATTTATACTTTGGCAATATATTGGAATGAATTACACATTCTAAAATATCAGCTCTTGTTTTGGACACATTATTAATCATATTATACTAATAACAAAAAATGTGTTTGTGTTTAGAATAGCGATAGACCATTAATTCTGCTGGGCGTTGGGTTTTGGGGAATTGTAATATGATCAATATTTACCAAGAAAAATATACCCTTGTTAGGAGTAGGTGTGTAAAACTTACATAACATATTTTTTTAAGAACATTTATTAAAATAAAATCAAAAACTTTGTAAACACCACTATTTAATCAAAAAGGATCAACATGTTTCAAAACAATATAAATTATCTAGAAAAAAACCCTTTCAACCTGTAATATCATAAATTTATTTAACTAACGTTTATTTTCCCTCTTTTTACGAGAGTTTAAAATTTTAGACACGTTATGCATTTATTAACATAGTTTTAGAGGAAACATGGTTTTTTGTCTTGTGATATATAATAAACTAGAAATGTATTTTAGCTATTATATACCTACCGTTTAGCATATATTTTCATATTTATATTCCTCATCTAAGATGAGTCATCTTTATGTTAAGTAAGTTACATAGTATATTATTTAAATATATATTTTTAATCATTGTATTGAGTACAATATCTCACTGTTAGCTTTTTTATTTACATTGATTTTTTTCTTACCTTCTATGTTGTATTAAGTTATACACGCTCATAAGAACTGTTTATGGTTTACATAATTCTCATTTAAAACTTTTTAACTTGAAATATTTTTTTTTTTCTTTCCAATATTGTATTACTTAAACAGGATCTCAATTTGCTTTGTTATTTACTCATGTTTCTTCCACGTGTTTTTTTTTCCACGACGTTAGTTAAAATAAAGCGGCATATCCAAAGATTGTACTAGTAAATTCAAATACCTACTAATCCACCACTGTGAAACTACATAACAAAACAATAACAATTGGATTGGTGCAGATTCCAGGAGAGAGAAAGGCGATAAAGGGAGTGATGTGTGCTAGTCTATAATTTATTGTAACATCTAGAAAGACCACAAATGACAAGACCAAGGCAAAAACATACAAGAATATCCTCTGTTGCTATTTTATCCCAACACGCGACTAATAATGGTTTGATGGTACCTAACCCTTGGACTCCGGGGCAAAGAAAACAATTCCGAAAATTTATTACATGAAAAATACGATGACTTTCCACGTTCTAAAGGACCAAAATATGCGATTTAATATCTGCGTGATGTTCTATGAGTTGTTTTTGTAATATATTGGTTTTAAATGGGTTTAAAGAACCATTTTGATGTGAAAACATAGCTAATTTTAAAAAATATCGCGAAATCACCACATTGAAATGACGTAAGTTGCGTAAATAACTATTGGCCTCCGGTTTGGCCTGTTTCGATATCACGGGAAATAATGTCCCACTATTCTTACAAAGAAGGCGGACATAGGAAGATTTTAACCATTGATATTAAGTTTGACATCAAGTTTAGGAGTAAGTTCTATCCCCAAACTTGATAAAACCGTACCTAATTGTTAGGTAAATAGAAAAAACACATTATTAAAAAAGTTTCAATCAGGCGACCTCTCGTATCCGGACCGTAAGCTTGGGTCAAGCCTTTATTATCTGTTTGTTTTGTATACAAGTACAATCAAAAAGACTGTGACGATCACACACAATTTCCAACTGCTCGGAACTTGTAAATAATAGAACCGCAAATAAGTAGGAGTTTTTGAGGTGAATGGTGAAGGGGGGAGGTAAAGTATGTATGTACGGGAACCCCAGAATTTGTACCATAAATAAACAAAATGCATAGCGAAATTGCAAACTGCAACCGTTGCCAATCGAAATAAGCAATATTCTTAAAAGCTGGTGCATCGATGGTTAACCGCTTAATTGAAAAAAAAAACATTAAATCATCGCATTCGTATGTTTCATTAAGTATGTACAATATATATAAGTATAGGGTTTTCCAATAAGAGGTGTTATTTTGATATTCAATTGTAAAAGATCAATGGTTTCGTTGCTTGTGTGGCACGTAGCGCCGTCTTTTTTAAAGTAAACGTTGTCCAGATTAATACCATCCAATTCCAGCCATAAAAAAATATTAATCATCTCTCGATAGCGCAAACCATTCACCGTAACTGTTGCTCCAGCCTCATTTTCAAAAAAGTAAGGTCACACAATTTTCACACGACCATAAACCGCACCAAACAGTCACACAATTTTTCTTGTTAACGAAGCCACCGAGGTGGAAATGGGCCTCATCACTCAAGATGATTTGCATTTGATTCACTCAAGTGAATTTTAATGCGTTGTTGAAGCGTGTATCGTTTTTTACTTGTCAAATGTCAAAAAATACCAGCTTCAAAAGTAACATCTACCGAAATAGCGGGCTATTCAAAATAACACCTCTTATTGGAAAACCTGTACATAAGTCTTATACCACTTTCGTTATCCATAGTTTTTTTTAAAGAAACCTATTTATACAATAATATAAACATAATTGATACACGGAGAAAGACGAATATGACTGATTTATTGAAATCTTGTTAAAAATGGTACGATTGCAATCCATTAAATAATAAAATATTAGTCTATTCAGAACATATCGTAACACGTGTTCATGCAGATACCCTTTTTCTGATAAATACAATGACGAAATGTTACAATATTATAATCTTTATGAACACGTTTTCCGACATTTTTTTATTTTTTATAGTGAGTACCTCACAAGAGTCCCAACTGCTCCCGTCTGGAGCCAGTGAGACTATGGCATCCCCAATTGGGGGATGTTGTGAGGCTGAAGGTAAGTGGGGAAGGGAAAGAGGAAGGTGGGGAAGTACCTGGCTATTCAGATCTAGTCACTAAACACGGCTAAAGCCATTTGGAGCAACGTTTCAATTCTGAATGGTGGTCTTACACCAGGGCGATACTGGTAGTATCTTCCACTCTGGAACATGCCGCAAATATACTATATATTATTTTAATTAATTAATTGTGAAATAACACAAATTAATCAAATAAAATTTATTTGCGCACGCCGGGTTTGAACCCGCGACCTTCGGAATGGCAGTCCAATGCGTTACCACTGGACTATGCCGGCCGTCAACATCGACATTGTGATGATATACTCGTATTTTACTAAGAGTTTATCAGAAAACCTATAAATTTATTCGTTAAGGGTCTGCAATCGCGTTTTTTACAGGAATACAAATAATTTGACCAAATTTTTAATTAATTCGCAATATTTTATAGCAGCAAGTTTATTCCGTGTAACAATAATAATTGACTTGTAAAAATTATTTTTCATAATTATGTATATACAAACTGTACCTCGCCACGCGTTGCTGTGTCTCAGTCTGTCAACGAAGACAGAGAAGCAATAGCGTGTGTTGTTTTTACATCCAACAGATGGCGCTGTTTTGCATAAAAATCATGTTTACCCGTCACAAGTGACATATATATAGTATAGAAGAACTTTCGGAGACTTAACATTTTAAACAAACCAACATTAAAGTTTTTATTTATGTAGATATTTTTATTCAAAGATGTACCCCCATAAAAAGCTTTGCTTGAGTGTATTGTGGTTATGACAAATTGCTAATGATGTACTCGAACACACGAAACAATATCGACGAATGTAAAATGTTCACATATAACTTACTTATAACTAAAATGTTTATGGGCCAACTAACGAGGCCATGTTCTCTGGATGTACATTGTACAACCTGAACAAAAAGTTTATTTACCGACAAAAATACGCCAACTGGAACAACAACAAAAAAGCATATGTATAACGGGTTTTGGTTGATCATGACTGGTGCCAAAGTAACGAGGAGGCTCATGTAAAACTGTCGCCGGGCAGTCACAAAGCAAGAATTATTATTACCTGCTTTGGTGTGGAACTATGGAGCTAAAAAGATTATGTATTTAGTTATTCATCAACGCCATGTTTAGGGGCTTTTAAATATGAATAGTAATTAAAAAATATACATAATTAATAATTATACATAGTTAATAGTTATATATAGTCAATAATTAAACATACATTACTGAACTGATTCAGTACCAATAATTTATATTTGTATAATGATAAATTGATAATGACCTCAGACTCGGTATAATTATTTCCCTCCATTAGTATTCTCGGCAGAGAGGAATACATATGGAAGTTAGTCTCAAAATTTCTGCACCGAAATAAATCCCGACTTCTGGTATTACATAGTGGAATCCGAAAGCTTATCAATGAAAGCAATTCTGGGCTATTATATATTTGCTCTTTCAACGAAACAATTTTGTTTTGTAATTTTGAAAGTGCCGCTTAGTAATCTGATGAACAGTTTACATAATTTAATAATAATTGTAGCATTTTCTTTTATTGTATTTAATAATAATAATAATAATAATAATTGGATAATTTGTAGAGCGCCGTTTATGTGAAAAATCACCTCAAGGGCGCTGTACAATTTATTTCCTAGGATCTACATTTGTTATTTAGAAAAGATACCAAAACATACTTACCTGGCAAGTCACTTCCGACAAACACACTTATATTGAAAAGTTTATGCTTATAAAAGATAAAACTGCACGCAGAGGACACTATATCAAAAAACACTGGTCATCGCATGACCTTAAGTCTGCTATAGTTTTTATTTTAATTTAACTGTATTTTAACTGTCTTAAAAAGCCTACAAATTGTATTTGAATTATATGTTAGATTGTGAAACGTTTAGGGAACGCTAACATAATTTAGTTTGGCTTAGTTAAGTTAAGATTATGTAAGAAAAGGAAACGATTAAATAAGTCTATGTTAGGAAAGGGCAGATATTCTTGAGTCAATGAAAGAATAGTAAATATTTTCTTTCAAAAGGAATTTCTTTGGTAACTGTCTTTTATTTCGCAAGGTGAATACAGTAGAGGAATGTACAGTGCATATTAGCAGCGGAAAAGTGCTCGGCATCTGGCGTTTAAAAAATGCTGAAATCTTAGTAACCCCGACATAAATTTAACGAAAATCATGTTTTTAAACCTCCCGAATACTGTTGATATACTTTTGACTCCTCCTGTACTTCGGTGTGATAAATCGCATTCAGAACCTATAAACTGATGATATCACAACATCTTAAAGCTTACATACACTCTGTAACGCAATACACATGATTAATCCCACCCATAAATAATCCCAAGAATGTTCATCTCATACAATGTGAGATATATTTATTACACTTTTTAGTTTATTGTCTTCCCAGTACAATTATCTTTCGGTTCATTGATTACTTTTATGCTTGTTCACATATGGAAAATATCAGGTAATTGCAGAGAATGGAGGCGGGCACATTTTATTTGATTATAACTACAAACCAGAAATTTTATTCCCTGGAACAACAAAACTGTTGAACGGCAATTCGCTCTTTTTTTGTTGGATCGTAAACGCAATCATATTTACAGTTTGCAATCTCATCTCTATGTAGTTTTTAAATTTTCATAAAACGAATTAAAACCAGCAGTAAATATACACGGAAAAAAACGAGTAGGTACTGATGATTTGATTAAAATCCTGTTAAGAACCCGACGGCACGCCATTTTCCAACAAAATATCAGTAAATTAAGAATATATCGGTATAAGTGTTCTCGCAGCTGCGCTTATCCTTATAAATATAACGACGAAATGCGGATATATATATATTTACAAAAATATAAATATTGAAATTATATACATATATTTTTTTTAACAGATAGTTTTATAGGAAATCTGTCAATTCATGCGTTAAAGGCCTGAAGTCTCGTTTTCAAAAGAAATTTTACAATTTGGGTGGCGGGTTTGAGTACCGCCGCCCCGGGCACCACTTATTGCATAACCAACACCTCTGCCATAGGTCATATCAAGTGGTTCGCTAGGTTTCGTGATTTAGCCGGGTGCCCGGGTTCATCGGGTAATGTGTGATAACGATGCGCCTGCTGACCAGCTGCGTGGCATGCCAGATCGGGAGAGGCTGGTTTGGGGAGACCCTTTGACCTGTCCAACTGGTCTCTCGATCCACCGCTTTGCGCCGCATTGGCAAGGATATATTCATATGTTCGTCACTCCTGGACACACTGATCCCTAGATTCCTACCCAACCCTCATACCTTTTATCATCCCAGAACTTCCTCTCCGACCTTTCCTTAAAAAAAAACCATCCACACAGCATCCCAAATGATGAAATAGGCCCTGGAGGTAATTATTTTCCACATAGCCTTATGTGTGGGGTTAATGTAAAAACAAAAAACGAATCCGAATAATTTAACATGATTTTCAATTAATTGGCAATATTTTAGATCAGTACGTTTGATCCGTGTATATTTACAACTATTAAGCTAGCAAAGTAATTTCCATCATGAGCAAATGAACAGCAAAAATATTGTATCATAGCCAAAGTTGATTTGTTAAGTTAGTGATTAAGCACATCAAATTAATATTCGTAACTAAATCATGTAGTAGTTTTAAATAACAACTCATATACAAAAGATGAGTTGTTGCATAAGAAACAGAAGAAGAGATGAGATTTAAGTTCCTCTAATTCTGTTCAGCATTTTATGCACGTAAGCCAGGTGTGCCTTACCTCTTCTATACCCTATTCTACCCTCCCTATCTGACGTTACCTCTGACTACTTAGCCTAAAGCGTAAGCCCGTAAATAACGCACATCAACATTAAAAAACCGTAGAGGGTAACTATAATTAACAAAAATTTTCTTGGAAATCAAACTTTTATCACCTTATTTAGGTGGAAGCGCTGTCGGGTTAAATTTTAAACATCCCTACTTAATTTAAAATATCCCACTACAGTCCTTTATATTCCCCGCACTGGGAACATTTGCATTTAGTTAAGTTGTTACCTACAGCCATTGAATTAGTGCTTTGTCCCCCTGTGATGAAAGAACGAAGCTTTTAAGCTCGTGTTACTATGGTCGCAATGGACTACAGTTCAAGGTAAACGCTATTTGTGCTTGTGCCGTGCTTTAAGTACTTGGTTGTGTCATACCTTCCTGGGTCGTTTATGAATTTCGTCCATTGGAGCAATACTTCTGCTACCTCTTTCTCCGTCTATCCACTTTACTAGACCAAACCATCTAAATGTACCATCCTTAAGGCGACATAAGACTAATCACTATATTATTTTATATATTATTGTATAAAAAAAATAAAATGTCTTCACTTTATATGTTTTTATGAATTTTTTTCTTCTATTTACATATGTATGTTAAGTTTTTATTTTTATTTTTTTCACTTTACACACGAGTTTTAGACTCTTGTAAAGGTAAAAATGTTAATTTATATTTGAAATATGTTCTTACTATGTAAATTTAAATAATTATACTGTATTTTATAAAATAAATAAAAATATTAAAAAAAAAACGGGGATTCGCTCGACGCTCACATTTTAATTATTTCTGATGAACGTATTACAAAAATCTCAAATGTTTCTAGAGGGATCTCTACGGATGTAAGTTATTTATATTTAAGATTAATAAAAACAGGACCTTATACCTAAAATATTTTATGTAAAACGGTTTGAAAATTTTATATGAACGTTTTTTTACTATAAAATTAGCGATAAGTACCAGATTTTATATTTCGATTTTTTTATTAATTAGTAACTTCTCGAGGGATCCCTCTAGAAAAAAA
This sequence comes from Hesperophylax magnus, assembly GCA_026573805.1. Classification (NCBI taxonomy): domain Eukaryota; kingdom Metazoa; phylum Arthropoda; class Insecta; order Trichoptera; family Limnephilidae; genus Hesperophylax; species Hesperophylax magnus. The sequence goes on from JAIUSX010000014.1 coordinate 18,922,191, forward strand.
TTAGATTTTCTCAATACGTTCATCAGCAATTATTCGAATAAACCCCACGGAAAGATCGATTTTCAAAGATGTGTTCTATAGCATTTTTAATATTATTAAGCGATCGAATTATCAAACGAAAGACACGTGGTTTTGCATCACTCCGTATTGCCATGTTAATCATGCTTGCATCATCCTTTTTAAAGGAGTTTTATCTACTCGAAGCCAGGGGACCTACGACATATCTATTTTATGGGCAATGTTATTAGGTTAGAGAGAGTAGGATAGAGGAAGAAAGGGGTGGTATAAGGGTTCGGAGGCTTCACATTTATTCATCACACTGTGGGGGCACAGGGATCACATTTAGTTTACTGGCATAAGGCGATGAAAATTGTTGAGACAGTATAAAACAGTATTTAAATTGCAAACTTTTTATCAATCGTATGCAAATCTTTTCCCTTAAACATCGTGTGTTTCTCGACAAGCTCCAATTTTGTTATTTCTAGCCCAAATACACCATATTGCTGCATGGTTCTATTTCTAAAATCCGTACATTGTCCCCCAATTTAGCCCAAACGGTTGGTTCCGACAAGTTTTAATCACATTGAAATAATAAAGGGTATTTGCATAGGACTACGTTACATCAATTTATCGAAGGTACGCGGTCAACCCCATTAGGACCACCCCATACCTACCCCCAAATATACCCCTATTACCTACCCTTACTGTTTTATTCCCCGACAAAGATAAATAATCACACCCCGTATATTTGAAATTAGAACGTATGAGCATTGTATGCGTGGAGGAATTAATTGCGGTACACAAAGATATTTGTGTTCAATTAAAAAAGTCTAGAACCAATAGAAAACTTAATCGGATAAAATAATTAGAAAAATCCCAATTCCCGTGAATTCAACCACTTTAATTGAATTGAATTTTTAAATTAAGTCTGCATTCCGAAACAAAAAAAAACGCTGGTTTGGTGCTCGCTGGCGTCATGCAATTTGCTGTTTTCTCTCTGATTACCACATCTTATATCATTTAAGAAGATTTTATTTTAAAAAAATTAGTTTACTAGCAATATCTCGGATCGTGGAGTTCGCGCAAATAATATTATAGAAAATATTATACATATTTCAATTTCTCTAATACCCATATAGGTACTTTTTGTAAATAATATTACTTGTTATTGTTTCGTTATTTATTGTTTGATTAATGGAGGTATTTACTTAGCTTGACCTCAGGAATCTAATAAGGACTTGGACAATAATAACGAATATCAAAAGAAAAGATAAATCTATCAAATAACGATAGTCTTAAGTGAGGAAAATATCCGGATGAAGAATAAACCTCCTTATATTTTGATACAAACATAAGTTTCAGGCATATATCGCTCTCCCACAACCAGACTGCCGTAACTCAAAATACGTTTAACTGAGATATGAGGTGGAATTTGAAGGTTTATGAAGTTTTAAGTTAATAGATAAACTTAAATTGTTAACATGTTAAGATTTGAAAACATACATAGTATTGTTTACAGAGTTATCTTGTTATCTATAGTTATTTGCAATCACAAGTGTAAAACTCGAAATAACTACGTACTGTGAATGTTTAGCAGAAAATGATGATGGACACTCTCAACACTCTCACTCTCTCTGGACGATACTCTCAGTATAGCCCTGGCGTAAGACAACCGTTCAGCATAGGAACATTGCTTGAAACGGTTTAGGCCGTATTTGGTGACCAGATCTGAATATCCAGGTACTTCCCTACATTCCTCTTCCCCATCTCCTTTCCCTTCCCACTGTTTTCAGCCACGCAACATACCCCAATTGGAGATGTCATGGTCTCACTGTCTCCCGACAGTTGGGAATATTGTGCGGTTTCAAATTTAAAAAAAGATTAAGATGTTCATTTAATTGACCTAGATGCTTAGTTGCGGACGTGTTTTAACCGCTCCGGTTTGTTTAATCCTTTCAGAAGGTTTCCCTTGTTAAGAGATCGCTGAAAATTGTTCAGCATCCGTGTTTTATATAGTGCTTACCTTCTTATTTCACGAAATGCGCGTAACTTCTACCGTTTAGCCGGAATTTGCAATTATTATAGCATTTTAAACCGATTAAATTTTGAATGTGAAGCTAGAACAAAGATTTCTCAATGCAGTCGAAGATTTTATAACTGACTCAAGTGTCAAGTGGTGTCGGGATTTACGGGACCTTTTCAACCGAGGATGTCTGCCTGGAGGACAGATAAGCCATATTTTGTTTAAAGTTTTTGTTTTGTTTTTATTTTCTGTTTTTGTTTATGTATTTTGTTACAGATGACACACATAAACTTCACTTTGACTTTGGTTCAAGATTTTGCTTATGATAGCCTGCGATAAGCGAGCCCTAAGGGTCTGAGACAGAGGTGTGAAATCGTCGGATCACGACAATAGAAAGAATGTATTGGAGCCAGGAAGGAGTCTGAAAGGGTCGAGAGGATGCACTAGGTGGCATGAAAGGCTGGGAGGTGACTGGAGAGACTAAGGTAAACTAGGATGAGGTGATTTTGCACAGCGGTGCTGCCAAGGTCTGTTATCTATGTGAGGATGTTGTGTCGGCGCTCTTTATTGGCAGCAGACACATGTCAGCGCTATATTAGCGGCGGACACATGCCTGAACGGATGACGAGCCTCGTGCTGGCACAGTTGGTGGACGGGGTAGTCTCTCTCCCTGCAGCAGCTGGTACAGTTCCTTCGCTACCTAGGACTCTTGCAGCAGAGTCTCCATCTTCTGTCTTCGTCGAGCGTCACAGCGGTGCTGCCAAGGTTTGTTGTCTATGTGAGGATGTTGTGTCAGCGCTCTTTATTGGCAGCAGACACATGTCAGCGCTATATTGGCGGCAGACACATGCCTGAACGGATGACGAACCTCGTGCTGGCACAGTTGGTCTAAATAACAAATGTAGATCCTAGGAAAAAAATTGTACAGCGCCCTTGAGGTGATTTTTCACAAAAACGGCGCTATACAAATTATCCAATTATTATTATTATTATTAAGTGTTTTTAACAAAAATGTATAAATTAGAAATAAGAAATTAAAACAAGAAATCGAAGTAAACGTGCATTTATGTTCGGGTAGAGGAGCTGCATTTCAGAGCTTTTGGCGATGAATCAATGAACTCTTCAATCGAATCATGAACTTCGCAATAATTTTTTTTTGCTAGAATTTGATTGTTACTGCGGAGGGCAACATAAAACTCTATCTGTATCTAAATGTGGCAGTGTGGTTGCGAGAGTGCCATTTATATTATATATACTAATATATTATTATAGCTAGTATTCTTGAAGTACTTAAATAAGTACCTTCCATTAGTAACGTTGTTTATGGGGGTTACGTTAAGGGTTATGACAATAGTCCCGTCTGTCGCCGACCGTGGGTGATCCTGACTATATGCAAACGCTCCAAAAATAATGAATATTCATCCGCAGCAGTGTTAAACGAGTAAAACTTGTAATTGCGAGTGTGCGTATAATTGCATATCCAAACACCGCACACGTACAATTACCGGCTCCTCTGCATAACTATGCGGATACACTGAGCGTGGGTGGGAATCGAACCACAGCCTGCGGGACACTAGCGGCGCCCCAGGCTGCTCGACCGCCGATATATTAACCAACCCGATCCAGAGGTCCTCAAAGGGATTGTTGGAGAATGGTGCCATTTTGACGTTGCATATAGATGGACTTCTCGAATCGCAACATCTTATTATGTGGTGCACGTCGTATTGTTTCATACTAACTAACTAACTAACCATCACATCCTAACAACTCGGTATTAGCACATACTCCTTGCCTCATTCACATTCATACATATTCTTCCGTTATTCTTATACATAGCCCGACTCAATGATTTGGTTCACTTGATCGTGATCGCGACGTCTAGCATTCACATTCACGTCATATATTCTCCTTATACTATATCTTCGTTCATTCGCTGTACATGCACAAACCACCAAAGAGTTCCTATCTTAATCTTGCTCACTACGCAGCCTTGCATTCCTTGCAAATCTCGGCAATTTTCACACGATCATACATGGTTTTACTACAGTTAACCTCTGGGATCTAATTTCAACAGCATTCAGTCTACTTTCATTCTTTCTCTGCCAATTCCATGCATCAATGCCATACTGCCAGGGTAGACTGCCAATAATATTTATGTACAAAAAAATCTCTGGTAAAAGCATAAATGATCCCAAGCAGTAATAATAATAATAATAATAATAATTGGATGACTTGTATAGCGCCGTTTTTGTGCAAAATCACCTCAAGGGCGCTGTACAAACTTATAATACATTTCTACAGTGATCTATGTTATGACTTAACTATTTATGGAGAAAATATACAGTACAATACTTACCTGGTAGGTCACTTGAGATTAACACTTAATTAACATTATCTAATTGTTTATTGGCGAAATTTAGATACAGGATTTAGGACTTAATTGAAAAATTGAATATAACTGGACTTTCTCTTAGGAATGGTATATTTAATCTAAGGGTACAACAGCTTAAAAAGGTAAGTTTTTAGTTTAGATCTGAATTCTGTTGGACTTGTTATGGATAGTGTACCTTATGTTCTTTTTCGTGACTGGACACACAAATCCAAACAATGCACCAGAACGTTCGTGTATCATCATGCATGTGAAAGATGCAGTCATTTTTGGTTTATAGTTTATAAATATTTCTGTATTAATACCTTAAATTTACGCCTGCATATTCCGTCCAAAGTTCAAGATGAACTCCTGTGAAGTACAGTCAGTACTCGGCCTACTAGCGGTCGAGTGATTCAAGGCAAACAGTGGATGTAAGCAAGGTCCAATGACTCGCTCTCAGTGTGATCAGCCGAGTTAGCTAGCGATAATTTTTCAGGAGTGCGTATTGTAATAAGTGACGTTAATTGTTCTAAGACTCTCATATTTTTTCTCGTTTTCCTCCATCGCGAAACCATGTTAAAAGCACTTTAAACTAATCTCAATGAACTGACTCGCCAACTGTCTCTTCTACGTGTGATCATCTCTACTCTCCAATAAGTAGCTCGGCCGAGTAACAAAGCAACTGACTCGGCAGGTGTAATTTAGCCTTTAGGCTAATAAAATTGTTGAATAAATCATATTCGATGAGAGAAATAACTACTTGAAATTATAACTAAGTGTTTAACCAATAATAATAATCCAAAATCCTAAAAAAGGGTGCCACGTTTTTAAAAAAACTCTTTTTTGGTTGTTAATTTAATGTGCCTTCGAAGATTCACTGCTAGAAATGATTATAATTTACATTGACTTACTGACAATAACACACATCACAGATACAGCATTCATTTTATTTAGATAATGACATCCAAACCGAAAATAGCACCTCCCTAATTATGTTAGGTAGGTAGACGAATATTATTATAATAAATTTATTAAGCAATAAAAGACATTAATTATTTAAACACTTTGATTATTACGTCATTATGTTAAGTATCCAATTAATTCTTTAATTCCTGGTATAAGCGTGTATCGAAAGGGATATTACAGTTGGAGGAATAGTGGTTAGAAGCAATGCGTGAGACATGCGGCGGGCCCCGTGCGCCACGCTGCGTGCTTTATTGGCAATGGCTGAAAGATTGGCTAATTTCTCGTGCAAGACAAATTTGAATTCGCCATTACTCGATTCATTCCACATATTTATTGTTAATGTACCCGCGATAGCTGTCAGATTGTTTGATAAGTGAGAACGGCTTTTTAAATTATTCGATACATGCGCGTCTCATCTTTTTATAAGCAGGTTAACTAGGTGGTTCGGATGCTGAGGTTTTCTGAATATGCATTAGTATATATTATATTATTTTTATGGAAAATGTAATAATATATATACCAGTTGGTATTTCTAAATCGATGACATAATGTAAAAATGAGTAATAATGAACAATTTTACCTAAGATTAAATAACTATTTAAAATTAATTGTTACACTTAGAATCTTGCTGTAGAAGTTAGATTACTGGGGAGTGTGTGCGATTAAACCATGCATGATCGTGTGAGAATTGCGGAGATTTGCAAAGAATTCAAGGCTGTGTAAGCGTAATGAGTAAGATTAAGAAAGGGACGTTCAGATGGTTTAGGCATGTAGAACGAATGAACGAAGAAAGGAGTGTAATGAGAATATATGACGCTAATGTGAATGGTAGAAGAAGTCGTTGACGCCCGAGGAAGACATGGTACGATCAAGTAAATCAGGTACTTGCGACGGGCTATGTCAAGAGTCAGAATAATAGAAGAGTATGTATGAGACAATATATTATTGTAAATGAAGCAAGTGTGTCAAGACTGAGTGTTTTGGCGATCCTCTCTGCCTACACCTGCGGAGAAACGACGTGATTGTTAGTTAGTTAGTCAGGATTGGCATAACCAACTTCATACACATAGAATGGTTACTCGTAAACGTTGATAATAATTAATAACGTGTAATTTTTGTACTAAATTTAAGTAAAACTTTCAATGCTTTTAAAACAGCTTTCAGCTTGCGATAAACGACATTATCATTTATGTGTGTACTATGCAATGGACAAGTTAGGTAATTTTTATGGTGTTTTCTGATCATGGACATGTTTATTATGAATCATATTTCCAGCGAAATGAAAAATAAACAATAATTCCAATAATTTTTATAAACGGTAACGGCGTATGAGGTAATAAAGAATTTGAATACAATAATGTTTCAATAGCAGCTATAAATTATCAAATTATATTATGAGGGGTACGTAAAGTTTATGTTTTTATTTGGCGTAAAAATTCGGTAAATAAGCAAGTCAAATAAACAAACATTAAAAAGCAATATAAAATTATGAATAAATATAAACTTTCGTGATCGTGGACTCGAGGTAGAAATCATTAAAAATGTCATGCGTGAGAAGCAACGAAAAATATGAACTTGAAATCATGAACTTACCAATAGAAGCTGTTTACTATAAAAGAGATTTCTTTGAATTTATCGTGAAATATGCATCGACCATCATTATCATATCGTTAGAAATCAATATAAATAAAACTGTGTGTTCGTTTGTTCAAAATCTTAAATATTCGAAAGTTATTCACCGATTTCTTTAAAATTTTTGAACAATTGAAATAAGCGTGTGTTTTATATTTCTATACTATATAGTTGTCACCTGCGGCAGGTAAAACATGTTTTTTTTAAAACAGAGTCATCTGTTGGAGGTAAAAGTAAGACGTGCTTTCTCTATCTGCACAGACATACTTGCCACAGAAACGTGTGGCGGGGTAGAGCTAGTATGTGATAATAATGTAAATTTGAGTTATCAGCATCCTGTGTTATTTTGACGATTGCGATTAATCTAAATTTTTAAAGCAAATAAAATTTATTTTATCATTAAATTACAAAATACAAAAACCAGTTACTTTTAAATTGTCAACCTTTTGTAATTGTTATGTCAAGCGGGTAAAATATGATTTTTTTTTCTTTCAATGGATTTAATTTTTTTTCTAAAACGCTACAAAAAAAAAACAAGGCATTGCTCGAGGTCAGGGAAAGGAAAATGAGATTCTTAGTTCTGGGGGAAAACGGGAATATATAAAAGGCAGTATTGTTTTGCTCTTTATTGATTAAAGCAATGAAGAAGTGACTTCAAAAAAGTTTTTATATTAATTGCACAGATAATCGGTAATTTTTATAATCTTAAGGAATCTTGTAGAATGCGGTAACGATGCATCGGAATCATAATCGTAATCGTAGTGCCATTAATTTCCTATTTTTTCGGTATTTTCTGATAAATTGGCACGATTAATCCAACAATTCCTCGTTCCTTCTCAAACACAATCAGTAATATCAGCTTAACGTCCGGGTTAGATTCTCACGTCGAGGTCTAGGTAATATTTTAATGATCGCTGGCCACGGTCAAAGCGTGAAACTGGGTTGGAAATTCGAGAAATCAAATAAATGCCAAACGTTTAGAGAAGATTGGAAATACCTGTTCTGTCCGATCCGAGACATCATAAATACATATCTACCCGGTGATATATAAATGGTAAAATAATACGTTTAAACCATTGATTCAAAATGATTACTTTGTAGAACTCAATTTGTATGTGATTGTCGAATCAAATGAAATGTTAAAGTTCTGCTAGATATGTCTGTGTGCGTGTAGGTGAACATTAGTTATAATATCATATTAAAGGTTAAATCAACACAATGACATTTCAGCACGCCCTTAAAAAGTGATATAAAATCATCAAAAGCAATGAAAAATAACTAACATGTAAACCTAACCTACGCTACCTGCTTAATATGGTTTTTGCTTCATCACTTTTCATTTTTTTTTATTTTATTTTTTTATTTTTTATTAACAAAATTTTTGATACATATACAATTTAGGTACATACATAGTAATATAGAAAAAGAGTAACAAAAAAATCCCACAAAGGCGAAGCTTGAGCGTGGGTATTATAGTGTAAGGATAAAACAGTGGTGTTTAAAATTTTTTTTTTTTTTTTTAAACTTATAAAAAGTATCTATAGAGATCAATGTGATTGGTTTTTTTTACAGAAACACACACACACACACACACACACACCCTCACACACACACACACACACACACACACACACACACACACACACACACACACACACACACACACACACACACACACACACACACACACACACACACACACACACACACACACACACACACACACACACACACACACACACACACACACACACACACACACACACACACACACACACACACACACACACACACACACACACACACACACACACACACACACACACACACACACACACACACACACACACACACACACACACACACACACACACACACACACACACACACACACACACACACACACACACACACACACACACACACACACACACACACACACACACACACACACACACACACACACACACACACACACACACACACACACACACACACACACACACATTACTTTATATCACTTTTTAAAGGTGTTGAATTGTCATTTTGATGAGTTACCCATATCAAATGATCAAGGAGCTGGAGGAAAAGGCTTTACAAATTATAGAAGGATAATAGTTAATTTTGAAGAATTTTCTCTCGGAAGTCGTAAGTCGTGATAAAATTAATTCATTTAAGACTGATTTATTACCTACTTTCGTAATCACAGGGAAAATTATTTCGTCATAAAGTTAAATTTGATATTTTTTATAATTGTAAGCGAAACAGTTGTAAAAATCGTAAGAATTCTATATTATATATGAATACGGCAGCGGGGTCCTAATTTACCAGGATCCAAAGGATCCAGTGAGACTATGGCATCCCCAATTTTGGTATGTTTTGAGGAAAGAGTTTGTGGGGAAGTGAAGAATATGGGAAAGAAGAAAGCTTTCACTTCAATTTCAAGTACTGTTTCTAAAAAATGGCCTTTCACCGATTCAATACAATATTTATATAATATATATTCAATTAAGATAACAAATATTTTCTATAGTATCTAGAAGCATGAGAAATACACATACACAAATAAACATACAGTAGGAAGACAGATACATAATAAATAATTCAAACCCAGGACTAGTGGAGAATGATTTCGAGTACATGTTTACTTACAATTACCTACCACGACACACTCCGTCTAATTTATATGCATTAATTTAACATTCCCTATCCGCTGCTGTGCAGCCTAAACCAATAGGCGGGTGTAGGCTACGCTGGACAATTAGGGGAGGAGGGTTGCGGCAAACAACTTGGGGAAAATACCCACATATTCGAAGGCTGCCCCGCGAGGCGAAGGAGACATGGGGAGCAGGCAGTAAAGGCGATCAGATACAAGATTCATGCTAAAACTTTTTTAACAATGTTGAAATATCGATTACCAGCAACACCTGCAAAAGCTATTTTTATCGAAGATTTATAAACACTTTAGCAACAGTCTGAATTAGTCAGTTAGACTATAGTGGCATACCCACCCGCCTCACAACGCTGCCTAACCGGGTGGAGACATAGCTCCCTACTTCTACATTATACAGTCATTGTACGTTTTTGTGAGGTGTCACATAAAAAATAATAAACAATTTTATAGTTATGAGGCTGAAGAAATGGGAATGGTTAGATCTGGTAATTTAATACCGCAAATGCAATTTCAGGTACCCATCGTTTTATTCAGAATAGTGTTATTTCAGCAGCGTTGATACTGAGAGTATCAAAATCCAATAACATATTTAACAGATTTAATGTAAGTTTTTAAATACTAATACTTTAGGATACTTTATGATAGAGCATATTATATTAAATGAATCACTGCAATATATATTTTTTAATTTACTTTGTTTTATAACAGCATAATAACCGATTTCGACCCGACGAATGTACGGTTGTGCTGAAACTGGGTGGCATGTTGTTATAATAAAGTTGTGTAGACAAAGTTGCAGTGTTTCATTTAAGAATATATTTTGATTTATCATGATAAGGACCCCACGAATTCACGAATTGAAGATTCAAGACCATTCATCGTAAACCCTAAAACAATAAACATTGACAAAATAGCAAAGCAGTCTATTTCTGGTATTGGACAGAAGCTGAAAATCAAATAACGTTACACATAATTATAATATCCCTTTGTTTAACCTGGCCGGCGCGAGTGTGACTGTTGTACAATGGGGATATTATTTGGGGACGTTCGGAATCAAGAAGCAAACCGGAATTACACAGCTATCAGAGACTAGACGGTGCCGAAACAATAAAGTGCGGGATTTAGTTACCTTATAATACTCGGGGGGGGGTTGCACGGAATGATTAGCCAAATGTAATATGTAAACCTTTATCCCTAGCAGACACGTGCTTCCCTAGAAACCGGCCCTATATTAAACCAATAAATCAATTCCAATAGTAAGTGTTTTGATATACCCATACACACCAAAAACCTAAGTATACAAGAATAGGATAAAAATAGGCATAAAATATTTTCACTGAAAAACAAATAAACGAACCTCAAAAAATAATAAAACATTTCACAGAAGTTTTGTACTGAATTTCTAACCGCTAAAAATATCTACATAATTATTGTTAATGTTGGTCTTGTCTTTACCAGGGTGTATCTGAATATTTAAAAGTTTCTCAAAGCAAAATCTCGGTTTTTTGTGATGGAATATCTAGGTCAATGAACTTTTGTAGATTCGCTAAATCTTTGTCATCACGCAATATGAAATATCAATTATTTTATATGATAACAAATTAAACAAGACGACATTATTTTGAAACATATGTTCAATAGGGAAAATATGCAATAAATAAATAGTAAAGAGACAGTAAAAAGATGATAAATAGATTTGTGGAGATTAGCGTAATCAGTAAGATTAAGAAAGTGACGCTTAGATGGTTTGGGCATGTATAGCGGATCAACGAAGAGAGAGGTGTGCCAAGACCGAGTTGTTTGGTAGTCCTTCCTCTCTGCCTACACCTACGATTGGTAAACTAGTTATGTAGTAAAATAGTGTTGAAATAAGGTAGCTGCTACTAGATAGTACCATATTCTAGAAGAATGTACAATATACTAGTAGATACTTGGTACCTATGGACATAATGATCTATTCAACTCGCACCCAATTCCGTTGCTTTTTACTCATGGTACAAAGTACCTACGTTGTCCAAAAAAAATCCCTACGCATAAACTTCGGTGAACGATGAAGTGGCGTGCGCACATTTTCAGTAGCAGTCCAATCGGCCAAGTAAACACCTAAAATGCATCTTTGAGTTTACACGGGCAATAAAAACGGTCGATAAATACGCCCTGCTACATGGGCCGTGATTCCAGGACGGCTTTGAGAATGCCAGTACACACACAGGCAACTGCGGGAATACAATATGACACATCAATTCTTCCCTGTATATCTGTTTGACCACGACCGCAGATGCAGGAGTACCTTTTACAGGCGGTACCCACAGGGAGCCGTGTGGAACGCCTAAGGTAGCAGGAAACGCGTATGGGACGATTCGTGCGATAAAAGAGGACAACACTAGACTAGGAGAAGAAGCAGAGATCAACAGAAGTAGATATTCAAGCAAAGAACTGATAAATTCCGCACACGAGTAAAAAGGTTATGAGGATTTATAAGGTAGGAAAATTTTATGATTGGAGTTGGCGAAACTTTTTTAAAGTGAGGTGTTTTTTGGGAGATGGTGAAGATTAGACTTAACGCGCATGTAATTCGCTTTATTCCTCGGCGTGGTGAGGACGTACAATTAAGTCGGCAGCCGACATAATAGACCCCGCAGACGGGGCTTGTCGCGCAATAGGAATAATAAAACGAAGGTGGACGCGAAAGAAGCCCAAAAGAAAAGAACTTCGATTTTATTTTATCGTTAGAATGCGCCATTGTTTTCATATTACCGGCATCAATGGATGTCAGATCGTCGTACGGAAGAAAAGACTCAACGATTCAAATGTATTTTGTCAGCAAAATGTCCTTATTGAGTATGAGCGAGTCATTCCTTCAGGCTTATTAAATCATGTGCTAAGAAGTTAATAATTCCTAAATAAAAAGGGGCAGCATATAGAAGCTACACACTAGGGGAGAGAAATAAAAAATAAAACTGGATTCTTCGAAGAAACAGCCTAACAGAATCATCAGAAACATCCATTGTCTACGTACTGGCCCTTTCATGGCAAATAAAAGCTGCTACCGTAATAACACGTTCCCCGGTTCGAATTGAGTTCTTCTAATTTATTTAAAAATTCGAGCTTTCGAATGGTTCTCCGCCTATCTTGATGCACCACTGGAGGGAGAAAATGGAGTTAGTTTCCTCCCTTACGCAAACTGAGAAAAGAATGTATTCTTTCTTCTGCTTTGCGCAAAAAAATAATATGGAGGTATATAAAATAAAGGGGGAGAAATTTGATGCAATCTTTGCTTTGTGGCTTTCACACATCAGCTGCTTCAAAGGATCGAGGGACGTTTAGGTGAATGCATTTGAATAAAATTGATTGCTATTTGAAAAAGAAACGTGATGCTGAAAATTTGTAACCGAAGCTCTTTCCAACATGAAATTACTAGTCTAGGGCATAATACGATCCGTGAATAACCAATATAGTATCTGCGCGAGAAAAGAATAAAGAGATGAGTCAAAGCTCTACTGAAATAAGTATGTAGGTAAATTCAGTTCAAGTGTTTTTAAAACATAATGCTTGACTGTATCACATAAAATTTGATAAAATAATGTACTTAACCCATAACTATGTTTTTACTCGATTGCTTTGCTGCACAGATGAATGTTCATGTTGTAACACAAAGCGATAACTCGTTAGAATTAATATTATATTTAACGTAGTTTCTCAGAACAGGGACAATGTTTAACAAAGGGAACTAAAGTTTAACCTCTAAACTTTCACTGTCCGAGACTGAAAGTATTTTGTTTTGTGTCAAACTTATAAAATACCATATTACATGTTTGACTTTGAAAGAGTCGTAGGAAACGCGGTATTATTTTAGGAAGGTAATATGGACGCGAAAACGATTTGATGGGATTAATGGTAAATTCCATTTTTGACATGCCGGTAATGAGCGGGTATCTAATTTGGCCGAGCGTGAAAAAGTTTCCCCTGTCGACGCCTTTATATTTTAAATAATATCAAATTGTTAAGAGTCGCTTTCACCGTATTTAAATGGATGGGGTGTTTTTATAGACAACTCAAAAAGGAGTCGGTAAAATAGAGCTTTAAATTATTTTAACCCCCGGAATGGCTCCTCCCCTTTCATAGACCTGCCCAAATTACATAGACTCCTTCACACAATACCTGACTGCTTTTTATAGCTAATCAACCGCGTAGGATACTTTCAGAGGGGTGAGAAAAAAAGGGTGTCGGCTAAGAAATGTTATTGTTGCAAAACGGAGCGAAGCGTGTAGTTGGTTTGGTTATGAGTTGGCACAAAATGTGGCATAAAATTGCATCAAATATTTATTGAAAAAGCATTGATGTAAAAGGGTGCATTTACAGTGCAGATTATTTTTGCAAAAGTTCATGTTGTTGACATCAAATATGACTTATATTTTTTCGTGAAAAGTAGGTACCTAGCGTTCATTTATTATAACAACGATTTTTTAAATATTTTATGGGACTTTAAATGTAAGTGATAAAAACAGTCAAATTATTGCACGTTTTAATTGAAGTCCTCGATCATTTATTAATAATCAACAATTGATTCGTGCATGGTTTATTAAAATATTTTACGGGACTAAAAATCACTAAATGTAAAGAGATAAAAAAAGTCAAATTATTGCACGTAGAGATTATAGTTTAGATTACCGAGTTAATCAACTTAAATTCACGCATAAACGGATGGAGTACCTACGTGACGAATGATACTCATTATTCTCCGATCGCTTTACTAAATATAGCCTGTTGTTAAAGCGATAGATGTGTATTTAGCCGCACTGGTAAATTACATACGGCAAATATGCATAATGCAAACAATAAAGATGAATAGGTGCGTGTCTCGACCGCAGCGGGTAATTTTAACCGGACCTGGGTTCGAATTACACCACGGCTCATTTGCGTTCATATTATTTGTATAATACGATACCTACCAAAATGCCAAACAATCAACAACGAACAAGGTACACTCGGTACTATGGCATTCAAGTATTATTAGCCGTATTCATAAAAGTTGGTGAAAGACAAGTTTGGTAATTTTATATAGCTGCTTTATAAACCAAACATAAGACGATTAGATACCATGGTACTTTGCGGTTTGTTAAGTAAATTTAATCCGCATATATTTGTACTATGTAATGGGTATTGAGTGACTGACCAAACAGGCACACAATAGAATGAAGCAAAAGGTGTTGATCTAAGAAATGGTTTTTTTTCTATAAATAACTAGCATTTACTACCGAGATTTGACCACTGTATAAACAACACGGCATATGTTCGAACTTTGACAGATAAATGTATATTTAAAATCTCGCTAGTTCATGATTAAAACAACGTTTGCGAGCTGGAATTATCTACATTTACCTAGAACTTCCAGACAGAGATGCTGTGCAATACACGATGTCAGTGCGCACAGTTTGAAAGTTATTGCTTTTTTAATTAATTCAGACAGATTTCTTTCAGGCGGTACCCATAAGCTAACTGTAAGGTTAAACCTAACTGGAATCATTTCAATGTCAAGATCATTGCTATGCGAGTATTTAAGGTCCAGGACGTGCGTCACCTCCATTACACAGTGGAAGACGAATAAATAGGAAACATTATCAGTAGGGAAATATCTAGCCGGCTAAATGAGTTTTGGGAGACTCGGGAAAGTGTGAAATATGTTCCGACATTCGGGGGTTGGCGGCTGCCCTTCTCGCGCGTATGCCTCCCGGGCATTCCGCCTAAAACAAAGTTTGCATTAAAACTTCTGCGGAGACAAAGGGAGAGGCGAAAAGGTAGAAATTAATGACTTTTTATGAAGAATTGTCAGTGCGTGCTTTGGTGGGGATTGAGAGACGCTTGTGTTCATGCGAGATCAGAGGGAGGAAAACGGTAGGTCAAGATAATTAATTTCAACTTTCAACATGGAAAAGAATGAAACATTTTTTCCAGATAATTCTAACTAGTATACAATTATCACAAAAGAAGGTAAAATCGAAGGAAATGGAAATGAAGATGAAAAAATAAAGTTTTCGAGAGCATCTCAAAATCGTCTTTTAAATCATAGACAAGTAGATTCTTTCTGGCTTGTCTCTTTTCCGCCTCTTTTTTATTCCCAATTGCTTCAAACTTAAGGTAGCTTTTGCCTAAATGCCATATAGAATTTTTTTTAGATGTAAATGTAATAGAAATAAGTTGTAAGTAGTTAGTAAAGGTTTATACTAGATATAAAAATGTTACTTTTTATAACTAAATAAAAACACACAGCAAAAAAAATTATAATTTTCCTCAAATTGAGAATTTCATAGACCAACTGGACCTCAGTAGTCCAGACACTTACGCGGTTATCACATAAAAAAAAATTGTATATTTAATGGCAAAATGATATCAAGGTATTTTAGCCCACTGATCAAAGAAAACAATAGTTTTAATTTCTAAGATTTTTTTATATCCACAAAATCTACCGTGGCGACATCTCCGACTACAGAGATGAATATATCGATTTATACGTAGGCGGATTTGGCCTCTTTTGCTTTATTCAAATTTTCATTGTCATTCCATTTACCTATTCCCTTTTATACACCCAAATGGAATAAAAAATTAGGTACCTTTGTAAAAAAAGGCTAGAAAGCTGGCACTATGGAGCTTACAAAATTTCAACGAAAACTTTTTCCACAGTTCTGTTTCATAATCCGGCACTCCAGAAACTGGCCAAATTCGTATTCGAATACCTAGGACTAGTTCTGCACAAAAACTTGATAAATCGGGGGGCAGTTCGATTGGCGAAATGGGAAAAAGTTCTACGGGGGGTGAAAGTCGGAGGGCAGACCGGAGGGTAGTAATCTAAAACTCTATAAACCTGACAAAATGGGGAGTTACACGCCCTAAAATACTGTTAACATTGCTTTGAAATACCAAAGGGCTTCTTTGAACTCTGAAGATGGGTATTTCAAGTATTTGAATGACCGTGAATTTCATTATGGTATGCTAATACAGTCGATTCCATTAGTCATTTATTTAAAGCACATTAAAAATAGTCAGGAATCTCGCTAAGGAAAGTGACTTATATAAAAAAAATTGTTGTGGAACAAACCATTGTGCTAGTCTCACACGAGCGTTGTAATCTTATGATGTAAGTGGGCTTGGCCTATTTCACCATATCGCTCGCCATACATTCCCAATGGGAATATGAATAAAAGCGATACGGTGAAACAGGCCAGGCTCGCATATATTATGAGAGTAAAGCGTTCATGTGAGACAATTTATGTATTTATTTATTTTATTTTTAACGCCCAAAGGGCTTTTACATGGAATGCAGTACATCTTTTTATGAATAATTAGAATGAAAATATATTAATAAAATAATCAAAATATAAGTAGAGTAGAATACGACAGTTAACAAAATATAGGTAATATAAAATATAAGAGTTAAAAATACAGGAAGGTAACATAAAGTATGAATAAGTAACATGGCAATACATAATCTTAAGATAATATTGATAAAAACGTCCAAAATTGTTGTTAACAATAATTTTTACTACTAGTTAGAAATAGTTCGAACATACGTCGTTTGAAGTTTGCCAAGTTCAAATTATTGTCAAATATTCGTACATCTTCAGGGATTAAGTAAGGTGAGACGAATGAAAGAGGTAGTGAGGTCACAGCATTTATTGAGTCAGTGTAGTAAAGAGAGATGACTCCGGACCGATGCTCACTCAGTTGGTGGATGTAGTCGACGGTGAATTCAAGAGCCGAAGATCGAAACAGCATCGGTGGATGTAGTCAGCGGCGAATTCCCCGGGTTGAAGATCGACACCAGATATAACTCATAAAAGCGGCGCTATAAAAATTGTCCAATTGTTAAGCGGAAATGATGGTGGTGGAGTGGTCGAGGCGAAGCAGTTGGTAGTTCGATACCGCGTTATTGAAGACCGGACTTGTAGGTGGTGTTCAGCACTGGGGAAGACGTTGAGTCTTCCTGGTACTCCAGTGTGAAGAAAGAGAGCCGAAAGTATGGTTGACCTGGTCGGCAGATGTTGCGTGCGCGAACCAGCGTAGATGTTGCAGGGCTTAGACGCGCGGAGTGCTCAGGCCAAGGATGATATCACAAGGCCAATGAGCTGTTGTAATCCCGAGGAGTCAATGATTATTTGTAGCCTATCGTTTAAGTTCGTGCAACGCCGGGGCTGGTATGTCCTTGGCCCATGGCGGCGCGGTGATCGCGGTGCTCACTTGTAACTGCTAATTATTTACCGACTGACTGAGGTACCTTGACGTAGCCGCTTTATAAAGGCGCAAATGCGTTCGAGAACAAACCAGCAAATCGCGGGTAGGTAGATGCGCCGTACATACGATGTTTCACTAATAGGTTCCAAGGCGATCTGGGTCGCATGTATGAACGTTCCCGAACCTTCTAGTAGCAACCGCTACACATCTATATCGTTTAAATATTTGTTACCAAGACTACGTAAACGTTGTATTAGGGAACGCAAACTATAGTTAGAATTATATGTATATTTATATATATTTTAAATTATATTATGTAGTTGTTCGTATAGGACATAGGTACATGTAGATTTAATAAATTCAGGAGTTCTCAAAAATCGAGTTTAGAGTTTAACAATTTTAATAATAAAGATAGGTCTTTTAGTTTTCGACTGTTTTCTAAAGTTGGAATATTTTAAAATGTTCACTAACGACAGGTAATTTATGTTCTCTAAGGAGATGTTAAGTTTTATATTTACGAAGCGTAGAAATTTTCTTTGAATTTTTTCTACATTACGAATACGATTTTTATAGAAGGGTGACCAAATAATGGAATTACGTTCTATTAGGCGTACTTATAACTATGTATGACTAGGATACAACAGTTTTATGATTTTTACGATTCAAAGTTTTTAATTTAAAACAAAGTGTTTAATTTAATTATAAATATAATGTCCACAAAGTAATTGCTTCATACGAAAAAAAAAATCTTTAAAAAAACTTGTTTTCATACCCTTATTTACAGTTTGTTGAATGCGGGCCGTGAAATCCAGTTTCACATCCATGCACAGATCTCGCATTCCCGTTACTCTATCTAAATTTATTTCATTTATTGAATTGTCGAAATGTACATTTAAATATAAATTGTTTTTAAGCACTAGTTATTAAGCAAGTCTATATTAGAATGAGGAACCTGACAATGGTTGAAGAGGGTTTTTTCTTTATATAATTTATTATCGTCGGCGAATGCAATACATTGATATCTTTAGCAGTTGACTATGTGGTTTATAAAAACAAGAAATAAAACTGGGCCAATATGACTACCTTGCGGTACGCCTCTAGTGGCGGAAAATGTTTTTGATAAAAAAGATTTAATTTTCAAAAATAAAGTCTAGCATATTAACTACTTAACCAACTCAACATATTTGCTCTGATTCCCAAAACACGAAGTTTTCGTTTCAGAACTTTGTTAGTCACTTTATCAAAAGCCTTCGTGTAATCAGTTTAAATACAGTAAAGTTGTGCATTTTTATAAAAATACTTCAATATATAGTTTTGAAAGAGTAAAAAAAATGTTGAAGTTGATCTACCTCAAGCAATAATTAAGCAATGTTGTTTGTCATTTATCATATTTCATCCAGGACTAGAGAAGAGTCAAAGATTTTAGGTAATACAGATTATATGCATATTGGTCGTCTCTTCAGTTTTTTTAAATATTGGGATGACATAGCTGGATTTCCAGTAGATGAGAAAATATCAGAAAGAGAGTATACGGATAAATTTAACGGTAAATGCTTTTCGGTATCATCGAGGGCAGACATTAAAACAGTAACCTTGTTTTTGTCACCGATTAGTTTGTTAGCCGCAGTTGATACTATGCTTTCAGATATATTACAAACTACGTTTTTAGCCCTTTCACTGCATTACAAATAAAAAAAACTGTGCTATTTTCGTGACTCAAGTGCTCATAGTTCCAAAATTTTTAGCTGCTTCAAACAATTTGATCCCTGTTTTACTCATAGATTTAAAAAAAATTGAGTATTGAATCACTTGTCGGTACGTAGACGCGTAAGTACGCAAATAAGATTACGACATTACTTAAAACATGAGAATAAGCTTTTGTTATCTACTTGTGTTTCAAAGTTTCCTGAAAGCCTGTATCATAAGACCAAAGATCGGTAAGCTATTTAAAAAAAATCATTAGCTATTATAATTTTTTCTTGAATATAATTTTCTCACCAGAAATAGAAAGGTCAACCTCGGATTATGATAGTTGGACTGGAACTTACCTGAAAAAATAGAAAAAAAAAATTATTAATTTACAAAACAATACACTTGTATATTGTAAGGCAGGAAAAATATAATATTTTGGACACCTACATAAACATACTGGAGTAAAAATTTAACTTCGAAATTTATATAATCCAATGGAAATATTTATTTATTTATTTATTCAAACGCCATAAAATGGCTGGTGATGCAGTTATTAATTAAGTGCAGTAAGACAATGCATAATTCAAAATAAATATATACCAGTGTAACAATAGCTGAACTATTTTATACTAGGCTTGTATATGACCTGTCATAAGTCGAAGTATCTATGATAATACTCAGTACTGAGTTTATTGTTACACAAAAAAATAATTGTACTTGGAATAGCTAAGTAGGTGCCCTTGAGGTGATTTTACACAAAAAACGGCGCTATACAAGTCATCCAATTATTATTATTATTATCGCAACTTGGCATTAACAATTCAGGGCTGTCAGCGATTCAATGATACTTATGGATAAGAAATTTTTAATAAAATAATACATATGTTTGCTAACACTCTGAATTATCTTAAGTAAATAGTTTAGATGTATTAAAATATGATATAGGAGCCATGCAGATGAATATTATCATTCCTGATATTGATTATAGTGATTGAGGTATGTTATTAATATGCCCAAAAGGTACATATATATTAAGAAGCTAATAGTATTTAGTGTAAATAACCTAACACAGTAGATAATAATCATTATTTGTTTTGTGCGACAATGTTCATTTGCTAATCGGAAGTTTGAAGTTTCCGTACAAGATTTCAGATTCACCACAAGAGGGAGCCAATTATACTATAACTCACGTCAATGAGAACAAGAGTAAACCGACTCAAGTAATAACACTTGTAGGACTCGGGACACACACCGCAAATATTTGAATAAGAAGTCTGTATGGAGGAAGAATAAATCTATTACCGTGAATATTTGGTATATTACGTAAAATCAATAACTCTTTCAATATTTTGTAAATTGCCAAGATATATATTATACAAGAAAATTGCTATCAAGCATGCTCTATACTTAGTCCAACTTACAACATTAAATATATTTATGTATGTATAGATACACATTTTAAACGGAAAATACATATTCGTGAAATTGTGATAGGAACATATGATAATATTTTAAAACCACTTAAAATGATTTAAAGTTTGATAATTAAGGTAATCTTGAAAGCCAAGTACATTTTCTACCTAAATTCTTTTCACAATATTCACTACACCTTAAATGCATAAAAAATACTCAATATTACAAAATATAATAACTTAGAATTTATTATATAAGCAAGATGTCAGAATAACATTAAAATTACAAAACTGAATAACAAGCACATTAAAAATAAACACCTATATCTAGGAAAACCTTATTTTAACAATGTTCGTAGCTAAAAATAATCGAAAATATTTATGAATTTCGCCTTAATTTGAAAAATTACCTAAAACGAGTAAATTACCTAAAAGGTCCAAATATGTTATAATTTTATCTTATTTTTCTGTTACTGGCAAATTAATTAATTAAAATATTCAATCATACGATCTATTGATTCCCAAGTTCGGTATAAAGCTACCTTTTTGATAGAAAATAATAAAAACAATCTGCATTGCGTCAATTTCCCTACTGAATTCTTAACTGAATCTTATTAAACTACAGCTTGCACTGTTTTGTATTTTGTGGTAAAGGTGTATGTCCTTCTATACCGGACGGCACGTCTTTGGTGGCGAGACTCGAGTGGGGTGGCCGTCGGAGGGTATTGGCGTGAAGGTTGTGTTAGGGGAGGGGGAGGGGAAAGAGAAATGTATAAAGAAAATAGGGTCTGCAAAGGTGTAGCCACTCCACACTCTAGGGATGTACGTAATTTATGTTGTACTAGCTTGTCAATTATGGTAATTAGTGGACGATAAGGGATAGCATGTAGAAGGTGAAGGAAGTAGTGAACTTGTAAAAACGCTCGAACTGGGCCATTAATGTTTTCTTTATGGTAACATAAGTGGATAACTTGCATTTATAATAAGCAACCCTAATACAGCTTTACTTCTAAACGTCATGAATTAATGGATTTTTAATATATTTAACCCCTCACGCTAATTTGTTCGCTTTTGGAAACCAGTCACATAGAACTCGTGGTGTCTCCATTACCGTCATGGTGAGAAATATGATCTAAACGGTGTTATTGTATTCAAATAGAAGTTAACCAAATAAATTAAATGCACATCTTTATGAATCTAACGGTTTCGACTGATTTGACAAAAAAATAAATTTTTTCAATATTTTTTGTATAAACAAAAAAAAATTATGTGACAATAACGTTTGTACTACGCCTGTTTGATAAAAAATGTGTTTTTATTTATATTTTCGTTATCTGTAATTCTAGTTACAAAAAACGTAAGATGAGCTAAGGCCAGACCCTTGAGGGGTTAATTATATTAAAAAGATAAACATCCTGGTATTAAAATGTATCAAAATAAATATTACGTTTTGATAAATTCATGGCTGGTAAAGATAAAAACACAAAACAACCGTCAACATATTATTTACCTTCTTTAGGATACCTATACATTTTAATGAGTATTTAATTATCACATGTTATATCATTTGTAACCATAAGGTAATATTATTTTTTTAGAGACGATTAGAATTCACCCTTTATTCTTCTTTTCTGAAACTAACTAAAAGGTGGCTAAGTATTGAAATTTGACATTTAAAAACTAGATAATACACAATGAATGTTAATAAATAAATAGTTGATACCTAAAATATCTTACTTCCATTCTAAACCTATTTTAATCCATCAATTAATCTATCGCTATTGAATGAGGTCCACGAAAGGGTGGCCGCACACAGAGGGAATAAAGAGGCCACTGGAGCCAGCAGCTAGGAGGCAACAGCCCGCAGCCAGCCCTATGCAACAGTCACTATTAGACATCCCCTCGGCAGAGTAACTACCCGCCCACGTCGCAGCCGACTGTCGGCTTTGAATAATTCAGTACGCACCCCGCAGAGGTCTCCATAACGCGTGGTCCCATCCCCAGCTATACCTACCCCGTGAAAATGCTGTGCCAGAGATCGCGAACGTCTACGAAGACTATTTTACAAAGCGAAAATTAATTTGTCTTAAAACACACAAGCTAAGATTCTTTTAAATTTTGGTCGAAGGTGTAAATTAATATCGACCAATGTTTAATATTGAAACGGTTTTATTATTATCCCAAAATTCCGGTTCCTACCCAAATTGCCTTTTCCCTTGTTTTCTTCCATTTCTAAAGGTCTTACCTTCGAAGAAAGCAATAATGAAGATTGCACATTCTATTAAGTGTCAGTGTCATAGTAAGTGGGACTATTGCATCGCCAATTTGTGGAAAAGAAGGTGTAAGGGGGAGGTGACAGAGAAGAGGATGTTAAGATAATATCTGGCTATTCAGATTTCGTCATATAACAATCCTCAAGTGGCTCAAGTCAAGTCTAGAATTCTGAACTATGAATGGTCTTTCAATGTGATATTGAGAGTATCTTCCACCCGAAACGTTTGAGTTTTGATGTTTTTTTTTTTTTTATTTTTTTTTTTTATAGTGAATACCTCACAAGAGTCCCAACTGCTCCCGTCTGGAGCCAGTGAGACTATGGCATCCCCAATTGGGGGATGTTGTGAGGCTGAAGGTAAGTGGGGAAGGGAAAGAGGAAGGTGGGGAAGTACCTGGCTATTCAGATCTAGTCATTAAACACGGCTAAAGCCATTTGGAGCAACGTTTCAATTCTGAATGGTGGTCTTACACCAGGGCGATACTGGTAGTATCTTCCACTCTGGAACGTGCCGCAAATATACTATATATTATTTTAATTAATTAATTGTGAAATAACACAAATTAATCAAATAAAATTTATTTGCGCACGCCGGGTTCGAACCCGCGACCTTCGGAATGGCAGTCCAATGCGTTACCACTGGACTATGCCGGCCACTGGGCTATGTTGGTTTCCTTCCTATTCCAGTAGGTAGATCTAAACGAGACAACAAGAACAAATTAATATATTTAATCCATTTATTATTATTGTATAATAAATGGATTAAATAACTTGGTATACACCACTATTTAAACAAAAAAATCGAAATGTTTCAAAACCAATGGTTTCTTTGTCAGGATAAACGTACTAAACAACCATAGACAAATAAGTACCTATAGACAAAAATGTTACGATGAGCGGTGATTAAAAACAATTATAAAAAATAAATAAAATAGGAAAATTTATTTCATTTATATTAAAATGACGTCACAAAGTGGATTTGAAATTATTGAAGAAGTATTATTTTGGAGTGAGAAAAAGTGACTAAACTAAAACTGAAGAAAATTTAACCTGTCTGTAAAACAAGTATTTCATTTAACTCAACTCAACTCTTTTTTACTGTTTTTCTCTGCTCTGAGAAGTGTGCAAGGTCTGTAAGGGTTGTTTACTCCTTTAAACTAGGGGTTGAAAAGCTGAACACTCGGTACAGCGAAGAAATGCTGTGTGTAGGACGAAGGCAGCTGTAATATGTATGTACGCACATAGCTAGACATAAAGTCACTCAATTCTAGTTTTACGGTTCGTCATACGAGACAGTTTCGTTTTTCGTGTATCCTGTCTTTCTTCATCCACGTGAATGGCAAATGAGGCCTAAATTTTTAATTTTCCCTTGAATACATTATAACAAAGACTGTTGATACATAAAAAAGTTGGAAGGTTGTCGTACTTATTTACTTAATACAAACCGAGTTCCCCAGAGGCCTATGTCACCAGTGACAAAGCTGCTCAGAGGGAACTTTATAGGAAAGAAAAAAGCGAATCCAAATCTTGAAGAGGCCAATATATTGCTGCATATTATATTGTGAGCCATAAATATGCAGCAAGCGGGCAGCATGGAAAATTATTCGGAAAAAAAACAATTGATAAAAAATTATATGTATTTAGATATTTATTTATATTTATACGCTTAAAAAGCTTTTACATAAAAGTGGTACATGATGCAGTGTACAATGTGTACATAGGAGAATATCTGTATTATACAGGAGATACTGAAAGTAAATAGATGTAATCCATTGTAAAGTAGGTACAAAATACACAATTGTAAAATTTTGATTACAAGTATAATGAGAAAATATTCAGAAATAATTAAAAAAAAGAAAACCAATAAAAAAAAATAAATATGAAGCAATATTAGTAAAACGTAAGAGTAACATAAAGAAAAAAAGAAATTACAACAACACTAGAACTTTAACTGATTTTAGGTCCATAGATTGTATGAGAACCCTCTATATTTCATTAGTCAGAAGTCAATTGGAGTATAATTCACCTATTTGGTCCCCTTTATATAAAGTTCACTCCAATAATATAGAAAGAGTTCAGCACAAATTTCTTAAGTACGTAAATTTTAAGCTCGGAATTCCTATTGATTACATTAATTATGTCAGTTTGATGAATCAATTGCATCTAATAACACTGTCTGGCAGGAGAATTATTTCAGACCTGGTTATGTTACAAACACACCAGGGTTGACAAAGTGTTGGTATAGATTATGCTTAGTTCTACAAATGGAGTCAATAAATAATTCAATAGCACCCCCATATTTGTTGCCCAGATCATTCATCCTATTGGTCAGTGAGTGTATTTGATAGTTGATCGTGTATGTATTGTAGAAGAATGTTATATTTTGTCTTGTATTTCTAGTCAGCACATGAAATTTAATAGTGGCAACGATGGCAAGACTATCAATTAAGTTGTTAATGACTCTGTGTAACTCAACCAGGTCTGAAATAATTCTCCTGTCAGACAGTGTTATTAGATGCTTGTATATTATTATTAAAATATGTTTCTGTGAATTTTATTTCTATGAGATGTGCTAACAGCTATTTTCCCGCGAAAGGAAAAATCACAACAGATTAAAGGTGAACAAATGCTCTTTATAAACACCTTTACGATTTGTTTCCGTGCGTGGAAGTAATTTGGATCAAAACTCCACCCGCCGTGGCAGGGTGTATAAAAATAATGAATAGGTCACAAAGTACGGTCCAAGGTTGGACGATATTCATCGATTTGCCTTCAGTACTCAGTAGTGCACGAATATCCAACCGGTTGCTTTTTCGTACGTAATAATCCCCGCAATTTTATAGCGCTCTTCCACGATGTTTATGTAAATGGCGCTAGCCGGCACTTAGTGCGCTGGAATCTAAAATGCACGGACTCTCAAGCTGAAAAAAGCTTAAATAAATCGGTACCATTAAAAATATTGGATATTTAATTTGCCTAGGGGTAAATACAATGACTACTTTAAACATTCGTATAGGTGGATAATGCATCGGAAAGTAATTGAGGTAAATATACAATGTACCTTATTCGCTTCAAAACTGTTTATCCTCTGGTATTTTTACTGTAAAACTCTAGGGAAAAACAAATATTGGATATTTAATTTGCCTAGGGTTTTTATTGTATTTATACAATGACCACTTTAAACATTGGTATAGGTAGATAATGTATCGGAAAGTAATTAAGGTACATATACAACGCACCTTATTCGCTTCAAAACTGTTTATCCTCTGGTATTTTTAATGTAAAACTCTGAGAAAAACAAATAATGGAAATTTAATTTGCCTAGGGTAAATACAATGACTACTTTAAACATTGGTATAGGTAGATAATGAATCGGAAAGTAATTGAGGTACATATACAATGCACCCTACTCGCTTCAAAACTGTTTATCCTCTAGTATTTTTTCTGTAAAACTCATAAAAAGGAAAAAAAACTATTAATTGATATTTATTAGAGAGCGTTCAATTTTTCATTTGTAACTAATTCATATTATAATATGGAAATATTATTAAGCTTTCTATGCAAAGTGCTATTGGTGCATTTTTTTCACATTTTGAGATTATTGTCACGTTTGCTTTGAATCCATAAAAAACATTGTTGATTTAACAATTAATTAGGTATTGTAATTTGTCTTACGTGTGTTTGCCAAAAGGACGTTCATTTTCATACCAAAAGGTTATAAAACTCGTCATTAATGGATGCTAGACATCGCAAACTCAGGGGATCAAAGGAAAGAGTAAAATAAGACACAAGAGACTTGACCGGTCATAATTCCCTTAATGTCTTCCATTAGAGCTGTGGGTCTTACGCGTTTAATGCCTCGGCGGCTCTGAGTTATCATTGCATTAAGGCACTAGGGATTAGAACTACCGCCTCATGCAGCCTCTTAAGGGCATCAGTGTAATCTGGCTGGGGTAAGGATGCGTTGAGGAGAGCAATCAACGCAGAATCACCATTCTTCGGTGACTTGCAACTTTGTTAATCTCTTTTTGTAGATTTGTATGGCATAGGCAGGCTTATTAAGATTCGTACGTAGCGCTCTGAAATTGGTTTTTAATATTGATAGGAGCTCTCGAATAATGATCATTATGATTGAAGTTAATACAATAATATGACAAAAATGTAGAAAACATTTACGATAAGTACTAATCATAAATACGACAAACTGGTGTATATATAGGTAGGTACTTATCAAAAAGATTGTATGTTATACTTAATAAAATGATTGTGTATTATAATTAATAAAATAATTGAATATTATAAAATGATTGTGTATTATGCTTAATAAAATTATTGTAAATTATACTTAATAAAATGATTGTATATAATTCTTATTTTTTTTTGTATTTTATACTTAATAAAATGATGTATATTATATTTAATAAAACGATTGTTGTATTTTTCATATACAAAACAGAGTAGAAAATCTTAAAAATTCAATTAAAAACTTACCTCGGGAAGGCCAAACAAATAAATAAAGATAGGGAAACGGTTTGAAAAACTATTACCAAAATGCCTGCAGTTTCCATAGAAAAGGTAAAGTTATATGAGAATTTGAAACAACTTAAATTATACGATTACATTTCCGAACAAGTAGCCATCTACGATACAGAATCAGGATTAACGAACCCATAATAGCTAGAACGTAACTTCTGATCAGAGAATAGAGTCCTTTGAATCATCCGCTACAAGTTATTACAACATGAAAGTGGATACGTAGGAGCTAGTAATAAATACGTACTAGTACCATGACCCATTAACCCTCATAACCGGCGACGTTAGATCCAATCGACCTAGCTTGGATTGGACATGTACATTATGCCTATACCAGTTCCAGCGAGAGCCGTACATGCATCATCGACAATCATCCTCTTCTTTCTCACAGGCCTTGTATGAAAACTAAAAAGACACAAGATACTAGAAGGATGACGTCATGTACTACCTTTCGCTGGGACTAGTATAGGGAAGGAGTCAGATCCATTAATACGGTATACGAAGCCTAACCACCTGATGCCAGGTCTCTAGGCAGACCAATACAAGGTTTTATGGCTTTTGCAGTATCAGGCCCTAAAGCTTGGAATAAACTCTCACCTGAAATAGGACGAATGAGGAACAACTCAAGATAAAATAAAGGAATTTACAACTCTCTTCAGAATATCATATCCTAATAAATAATTTAAGTAAATAAGTGAAAACAAGCATTGTGTCGATTATTCTGATTTACACATAAAATGTCTTGTTGATATTTAGGACTAAAAATATCTTTAAAAAAAATCAACTCGATAAAGTTTTTTTTTTACTATAAAACATCAATTTTTATTAATAGATGAATTACAAAGAAAAAAAATATGTATGAAATTTTTTTTTGATTTAACGGATTTTGAGGATTGAACCTTCCTTTCTAGGGATTGAAGTCAAAAACTGAGCCAAATCCCAATTGGATAGGAGCGACATTTATTTCGTAAATGACCTCCTGTAATGTTCCCATACAAACATAACTGCAAATTTCATGACAATAGACTCAGTGTTTCAGAGATTTTTTTTCTGATTTACAGTTAAGATCAATACCCAAGAAGCGAATTCATATTTTTGAGTAAACATGAATATACAAATTTTAATTGGCATTCATTTTATAAACCTAAGCAATAATGGAACCTGTAATATTCAAGTTGACACCCCCAGATTCAAAACATTCCTAGAGGGCCTACAACCCTACCCTGCGCGCGTTATTATTAGAGAAACACATTTAAAATTTTAAAATATAAATCACATTTTTCCTTACAAAAGAATAAATTTCATTATTTCGCAATACGCGTTGACAAGCGTTTCACGTCATCGATGGCTCGTTGACTCAATCATCTCCGTGATGAAATAATCAGTAAGCCACACTCGTGGAGCCAATAGCATCGAAGTTTTGACAGGCTCGACATATTGAAAATTGTAAACGGATAACTTCTCTTCATTCCAAATTTTGTTAATTGGATGTCAAATTTTGTAGAGGCCCGTGGTATATGAATATGCTAATAATGGATGATAATATGAAAAGAAGAGTATAATGTACCTGCATAAACATATCCATATGTCTACAGACATGTAGGCATATAATATACAATGACGAAATATTCTGATTTTCATAAACGCGTGTTCCGACGTTGTCATAATAATTTCGTATTTTACTAAAAGTTTACTAGGAAACCTATCAATTTACTCGTTAATGGTCTGCAATTCCGTTTTTAGCCAGATTTAGAATAATTTGAAGAGATTCTTAATATATTAGAAAAATTTTATATCAGTCATTTTCCTCCTTGTAGATTACATTCCTTCCAATACAACACTACTTTATCAATAATAAGCTGTGGTAAATGGAGGGTCTCAAAAAAATGTCTAATAAAATGTCATACCCCCCCCCCCCCGCCTTAGGTTAGAACCCACCCTATGTGAATGCTATAGATACCCCACTGATATGCATGAATTTGAATTAAATACAGAGTGTCTCAATACAGAGTTGTTTGTAGTTTATTTTTTAATATAAAACATTACACAACTCAAAGCCCAGTTCGTACCTGTACTCAATCATATTAAGCACATCGTATTAAAATCTGCGGGTGACAGAGGTAAATCCTTTGCGAAATGATTAAACTCAACAAGGATTTTTTTTTAAAGCGATATAAATCATTCGCCAGTAAAATTATCAGAAGCATCATAATATTTCACCCGACTCGTGAAATCCTGATCTATTTTCAGTAATGAGATGTGTTGATATTATTTCGCACATTTATCTCACAACCGTTGTAATATAATTTGACGAAAAATAATAACAATCAATGATTTTAAAGGTTTTATTAATTATTTTGTCTATGATATACACATTATCATTATTAGATCAGTCGTCTGAATGGATGGCAAGACTTGTGTTTGGTCGGCGTATATTATATTAGTTCTGGCAATAGGTTCTTGCTGCAGAATCTCCATCTTCTATTTTCCTCGAACGTCACAATGGTGCTGCCAAGGTCTGTTATCTATATGAGGATATTGTGTCAGCTCTTTCTTAGCAGCAGACATATACCTGGACGGATGACGAACCTCGTGTTGGCACTGACTGTTGATGGACGTGGTGGACTCTCTCGCTGCAGCAGCTGGTCCAGTTTCTTCGCCACCCAGGATTCTTGCTGCAGAGTCTCCATCTTCTATCTTCATGACACCTGTTCCTGTTCTTCATTTTACTTAACTTAGGTTCACTTTATTTTTGTAATATTTATATTTTTTGTAATACCTGCATCAACTGTAAAGCGCCCCTGAGGTGATATCTCACAAAAGCGGCGCTATACAAATTGTCCGATGTTATTATTATTTTGTTGACAAAGCAGATTCTCAAAATAAGACAAGACTCAATTCTCAAATTTGCATCTGCAGCTATTTATGTATATTCGATTCCTTGATCTCGTTTACAACTTAGAGCTGTTACTTAAAAAAAATCTAGTTATAAAAACTTTAATATCGACCATCACAATTAGAAATTTAAATAATAATATGAAGTAGTCTGTTCAAAATCACTATGAATAAATTATTGAGTTCTCATAATGCCGTTCCGCCGGCAATATTCTGTTAGGCGGTATTGTAGTGTAGAACATTGTTTCGAAGATGATTTCTAGGATTTAAAAATTTTGAAACCATTCAAGTTTCCTAACTAAATTATACTTTTGAACTTGTAAAAGTTTTGTAGAAAAAATACATATATTGACATATTCGTATATTTAAATAAAACAGTGCGCAGAAAACACCATTTAAGCCCATCGTCCCATGGATGAAACTTTTCTGCGCAGGATCTTGCAATTTTTGGTTTATGTCGATTGCTTACCAACCAGTGGGACGACGAGCTAAGAGGAACGACTGCCCAGCCTTTTTCATACAAAACTTAAATTTGGATTTGAAGCCAAAATACTTTACCAAACCGAATAATATCTAGTAAGGATTTACTTTATTTATTTGTATTTCATATTATAAAATATAGGCGGTCCAGATAAATAAATAAAGAATCCGAATTGTGATAATTTTAGAGGCAACTTTGAGAATAAATGAGTTAATAGTAAAACAAAAAAATTTTGCCCTACTTACTATGTAAATATAAAATATATTTGCTGCACCTTGTTCTTAAAAAATAATTATTCATTTTGGTATTTTGGCTTCAAATCCAAATTCAAGTTTTTTTATGAAAAAGACCACACAGCTGTTTCTCCAGTCTTCCAGACGTTGTATGTTCCTGAGCAAAAATATTCTTTTATCTCTACAGTTATGCCATTGTAGGTAACGAATTTGACCATACTCGTATTTTTTGACAAAATGGCGGTATGCTATTTTTTTTTTCAATTTTTCCTCCCTTTATGCACTTATTGGTGTGATAAAAAATAAAATCAAAACGTTAACAATTCCGTTACCAACGTTAAAAAAAATACGAAAGCATACACAAAATTTGAGCTCATTCGGCAGATTGGTTGTCGAGATAAATATCGTGATTGCTGATTTGTAAAACATGGTTTTAATATCACTATTCGCTTAAGACAGGCGTATTTAAAAACGTCTACCGTATAATAAATAATTTGCAGAAAATTCAAAAGAGATTTTTTCACATTTCTACACAACAATACCGCTTGTAAAACTTTTTCAAAGACATATTTAAAGATGTGCTTTATTTTTATTTAAGTGTTAAATTATAAATACATTATGCAGCCTATGGTAAATGAAAGTAAAATTTTGTACAAAATTGAAGTAATTAATTAACAATTATCATTAACCGATCATATCATTTTAATTCCCCATTAAACACACCTCCGCGAAAATCGGCAACATTGCGCAAACAGGGGTCAACAACGGGCAACACAAATTGATCCGATTCGAATTTCTGATGGAATTTAAACCACTCCACAAGCAAACAATGTGGCCGAATTGCCCCGAAAATACGCTACCACAATGGTCGTTTTCATAACTGGAAACGTATTTAATTAATATCGTGCAATGGACGGCTTTAATTTTACGTGAACGTTCGAATTTTGTCATATTAAAAGATGGGGCAAAAGTAATGTCATAATGTGAATGTGCCATAATTTTTGCAAATGGTCTCAAATGTTATTGTGCTTTGACATTTATGTTGTAGACAGATGGAGAATTAGTTGACAACAAGCAATGAAGCGACACTTACGGAATTATTGTTACTGCATATTTGACCCATGTCCGGTCTGTTGTTTTAACTCAGCTTGAATTTCAAATAAACTTTCCGTGAAAACAAAACCAATTTTTTTTTCATTTCTAACAAAATGGTAGCTAATTCAAATTATGACATTACTTTTGCCCCACCTGCCTTAAAACAACAACAAAGTGGAAATTGGTCAAATGACCAGTAACAATAATTCCGCGTTTTTCAGGTGTATATAGCTCCATTATTTGTTATCAACTAATTCTCTACCTTTCTACAACATAAATATCAAATCACAATGAAAAATTACGCCATTTGCAAAAATTATGGCATATTCACAGTGAGACATTACTTTTGCCCCACTTTGTAAAAACATTTTTTTATTAATTGATTGATGGTGCTTTACGGCTATACTGGAGGCTTTATGGTCAAATATCAGTGCACAAACTTCGGGAGGCGATGGTATGATGTACATGATGGTAGAAGTAAAAAATGTGAATAACTTTTTTCGAAATACTGTATTTTCTTTTGAAACAAAAATATTTTTCCGAAGAAGAATATTATTTTTTCCATACAAATAATTCCAATATTGTACCTGAAAACTACCATAAAATTTTGAAAAGAGTTATTTTTATTTTTTACTTCTGTACTACCTTGTAGAATCACCTCCGGACACCTGTGGACATAGGAGTATCGGGAGTCCGAACTTTGGCTAAAATGAAAGAGAAATAGCAGGATCGGAAAAAAGGGACAGTGTAGTCAACCAGGGACTAAAACGAGGACCAAGGATTGTAGCGCCGATGTTGTATATAATATGTATGTTTTGTAACATTACCGTACAAGACTCCCGACTGCCAGGAGCCAGTGAGACCATGTTATTCCCAATTTTTGGGTGTTTTATGAGGCTAGCGGAGGTGGGAAGGGAAAGCAGATTAGAGAAAGAAAGTTTGAGAAGTACTTTGCTATTCAGATTAGGTTACGAAACACGAGTATACGCATTTAAACCAACCTTTCGTGTCTGAATGGGAATCGTTCACGAGAGCAATAACTACTGAGAGTAACTACCATTCTGGAATAGGCCACTTGCATGCTTTTCGTAACGACTCGCAAAAAATCGTGTCGATTGAAATTTCTACCGAGATAACGAAAATGTAACCAAAAAAATTGAAACGTAAAGAAAACTTTTTTTTAATTAAAATAAACTTAACCGTTTTTTTTCTCGTGACGTAACTATTCGAGTATTAAAATGTCCGGTTTACGATTATGTTTATTTGTTTTTTATAAAATTCCACACTGTTTGTTTTTTTTTTTAAATATAGCCACACTGAGCCTTTCGTTGACTTTTGACACATAGTAAGTAAAGTTCGAAGTTTTTGTTCAACAATTTAAGTATGTTCAATTCATCTAAAAGAGTATTGTAGTTCAACAAAATCAATGGAATATTATAAAAATACATTTTGTATTCTTAGAATTTACTATGTGAAGTTCAAACATTTCCTCGGTTTCCGACTTAGCGGCTAACAGGCATAACTGTGAGGGCGCAAACTTTAACAAAATCAAACCATATAATTAATATGGGCGTATAATTTAAATCTGAAAATTTGGATAATATCTAACATCGAACAAGAGGTACAAGATTAAGGTATGTTGAAAAACAAATAATGTTCGGCTTTTCAAAATATTCTACATAAACCGTTTGCTACTTATAAAGTCATTACAAAAAACATCATTGGTTTTAATACATTTTATGTAAATCTTTTTCCTTGTTTTTAATACTTTTCATAGTGTTCATAAACCTCCTTTCTATTTTTTTTCATTTCATTTAAGACATCTCATTTTAAACTTCGTAGTGATTTTTCTATTATTTACATTAATACATATTAATAATGTAAATAATAAGTTTATTTAATTGTAAAATATTTAGATGCAAAATAAGTATGCCTAAAAATGAAGTTAAACACCATAACGTCATGTTGCAATGTTTAATAAGATGGATCAAGGATATAAATAATTTTAGAGATGTAATATTTCATTCTTGCTACTCCCCTCTGACATTCGTGTGGAATTCTACGTATTTTTTTTTTAAATGCGAAAAAAAATTTAAAATGATACAATTTTTTTTAATGTGATGCAAAGTGGCTTATTAAAGAAACTGGAAGGAGATATGATAGGAGACTGATATATAGAAGCGAAGAAGTATCCTAGATGTAGCCAGAATTCTCCAACTTCAACAGGACTGGCTTCTACAGTAACTTCTTGCTACACTATGCCTGATCTGCTAGTCTTGAAGATTACCACGAAATTTTATAGTGGACCCGCTGGTATTCTCCTATCTTTCATTGAAGTCCCTTTTCAAAAAAGGTCAATTATGTTATTTACGCCAGTGTTTGTATTAACATCTCGCCACGGGAAATTCAACACTTCCACCCGCAGATCAAGCTCCCCCTGACCAGAGCTGAATACCTTCCGGTGCCACTAATTTCATATTGAAATTCAAAATTGACATAAAGGTACACGGGAGACACATACGCGTCAGCAAAACGCGCGCTCCAAGGGAAATATTAAAAAATAAACATGAAAGGAAAAGGGTTTTTTTTTAACCGAAATTGGATAACTTTTTAGTAACGGCCAGTATTTTTTCATATGAATAATTAATTCATTTCTCCTTTAATTATAAATGTAGGTACGAAGGTTTCGAAAATTGTGTAATTTTAAGTTCATATTTAAACAAAAGACAAATATCATACAATAGTCGTAGATACATTATTGCCCCACCACCATTCGGAAACTAAAAGTTCTTTGAAATGGATTTAGCCGTATTTGTTGACCAGATCTGAATAATCAGGTACTTTTAAACTGTCCTCTTCCTCATCTATTTTCCTTATTCACTTCTTTCAGCCTCACGAAATACCCCAATTGGAAATTTTGTGAGGCTGAGGGATGCCTTTGTCCCACTGGTTACGGACAGTTTTTGTTTTCTTTATTCAGTGTTTTTATTGGTTTTTACAGTTTGTAGGTGTTTAAAACCACCAAACTAGGCACATGCCTGTGTTATAAATAAAATGATAAATCAAGTACGAAATATAGAAGAAATTAAAATAATATTAAAAGCATACAATTTAAAAGAAAATTAAGAGTATATAGATTAAGATAGTATGTGAAATACATTAAAATAATTTGAAAGAATATATCAAAAGATTGAAATATAATAGAATATTTAAAAAAAAGTATTGAATATAAGACAGTAAAAAGTAAAGAATTTAAAGGAGAAAAAAATATATCTATGAGAAGTTATTAAAATTATATACCTATTGAATCAAAATGAGTATGTTTTACTAGGTAAGCAAATTTAAAAATTTTGACAGTTGAGACTCTTGTGCGGAATTCGCATTAAAAATATATAAAAAGTGATGATCATTGGTGGCTTGAGCGAATGAATGCAAACCACTAACACTATTTGTTCTTAAAATATAACAGTTCTAATGATATTATTTACATGGATTTACGTTACAAAGACTATTTAAATAACTGATTTTATACCGTGAGCATTTATGTTTTCTTTATCATTTGCGTACGTAGATTCAATCGAGAAGAAATAAATAAACGGGTCAATTTCAGACATCTGCCAAACAACTTACAGGCAACAAAAAATAATGGCCTTCGTAAAAAAAATACCTTTGCAGAACGTTTGTCAGTAGTTTTGGACCATGATGACTAAATGGCCCCGTCAGATAACATCAGCGAAGGCGAATCAAACAAATATACGTGAACTGTCAGACAAGCCGGTGAAAAAACCACCTTGAAATATGCTGCAGACGTCTGTGCGTGACAGGCAAAATAGAAGTACACACAACAATAAAAATAATTCAAACATCAGTTACACCGTTTGTCCGGCATTCCGATCCAGCAAGCTCGGAAGGAGAGCTGTCACTGCGGAGCAAATGGCCTCATGGCCGCTGATAATAGACCGGTATGGGAATTTACACGCATAAAACTTAGTGATATAAACCGGGACTACAGGCCTTTTGACGAATGAATTGGCAGATTTCCTAGTAAAATATCAGTGAAACACGAATGTGTTATGAGGATGTCGGAACACGTGTTCATAAAAATTATAAATTTTTTGCATTCGTTATAAGTTATAATACTTATGAAAGAAGCGCAACTGCAGGAACACGTGTTCCGATATATTGTGAATTTACTGATATTTTCTGGGGTAATGGTGTGCCATCATGTTTATAACAGGATTTTAATAAAAAAGCAGTAGGTACTCATTTTTCTGCGTGTTGGAAAACCAATTATTATTCTAAACTTGTAGTAGGTATTGCATTTTGTTAGATTTTTTAATGTAACATACGCCTATGTATTGTTGTTTCGTGTAATTACTGTAGAAATTCTAGGTTATTTCCCACTAAAAATGTCAACATATCTGTAATTTTTTATATCTAACTTGCGCCTGAAGTCTTATGTGCATGAAAGAGAAATAACAATGATGGTATATAAACAGGTATGGTTATCCGTTGTCCCTTTGTTATCACATGTCGTAGGAGATAATGTGTTAAATACAGAATATTTGAGCAGTGGAGTTGCTAAACCTTTATTTACTATTATTTCGCATTTAATTAAGGAAAAATCAAAATGAATGTGTGTACATTACGTAAAGAATGACATTTTTGAATTTTTTTAAATCTCGTTTTGTCTTTATTTTCACTACTAAACATTTTTAAGGATCTGATCAGTAAAGTTAATTGACTGTCTGAGAGGTTATCCGCCATCCGAAGGCATTGTAAAACTGATTGATAATGTGAAAAAGATATTTGTTTTTTACGCATTAATAAATACACTACACCCAGCAGAAAATAAATAAACATAGTATTAACGATATAAAGTGTACCTACCCTTTGAATCTGAAAGAAATATAATGAAAGCTCCAAAATCTATTAAGCCGCAAATTTTTTCTGCGAAATAAAAACAAACCACCTAAAACAGGTATATTAAGACGGTATTTTTTTAAAAGCGAATAACTAGAGATATTTGAGAGAACGGATTGACTAGAATTCGTCTATTTATATTCACGTACCGTTGGGCATCCGCCCTCCCAGGCCATTCCACAATCCACAATCCACAGTCCCCAGTCCACAGGTCGGACGGAGGCTGACAGTAACGGGTCCATGGGATCTGGATTCAGCAGTAATTAGAGTCGTGATTGCCACCGAGAGGAGATATTCGAACAGTTACATATTCATGAGATCAGCTCCATTCAGTGGTCACGAATATTTCTGCCTGCCAACCGCAAGAATGAAAGATATTGTAACCATCTATCAGTTGGAAGAACTAAAGAGGGTATTTAATGCATTTTGTTGAAACCGATTTATAACATTCAAAAATATTCAGTAACAATATTTGGGCGATATACATTGTTTCTGAATCTACCCCAATCTTACATATATATGCACTTATATATTAGGTTTTAGCACATCCTTCCCACATCCTGGAATATTTTATTTTTTTAATCTTTATTCACTGGCCACAGTTCACAAGAAAAATATAAATAAAAATTTCAGGAACAATTCGTTATTCGTAATTCGTTAATTCGTAATTCACGAAAACCTCATTAATTTTTAATTATTGTTTAAAAGAAAGACAAACATTTCCGGGTTACGAATAACCTGACAATATTTGAAAATCTCCTACTACCACCACAGTAAGCTGGAAATGTTGCTTGTGTTGTGATGGAAGACTTAGCCAGCCGAGGAATTGAACACACTACGCCCGAGTGGGACCCAAGCGCGATGTCAACTCGGCCACCGACCGGTCTTTTCTTCATAGAGTAGTTTTCGTAAGGAGCTAACACATTCATATGTTCTGCTATCATTAGCTGGTCACTAGAATCTGCGGAAAAATAATTTGCATTTATCCAACAAGTTCGAACCTCTTCCCAGCCCGCGATATCTATAA
The DNA here is from genome assembly GCA_026573805.1 of Hesperophylax magnus. NCBI lineage: Eukaryota > Metazoa > Arthropoda > Insecta > Trichoptera > Limnephilidae > Hesperophylax > Hesperophylax magnus. Next base: position 18,960,649 of record JAIUSX010000014.1, read on the forward strand.
ATATATAAATATGTTTGATAACACCTTTTATCTCACTAAAATAAAATAATACAGTTTCGTAAGGCAGCTTTATTGGTATATTTAAATAATCCTCTTGTTTAAATAATCTACCAAAGATTACTTCTATCGATGAATTTCGAAAGATCTTTGAAACTGATCAAAATTTAATTATGCATTTCAGTTCAATTACGTGATTCTGTTGAATGTAAAAGTGAATTGCCGCAATCACTGAATAATGATTTTATTAACATAATTTCATCCGCATGTTGCATCCACCACAGTTCCCCCCCCCCCTATAATCTAAAAGCCATTAAATCGATGGGCTCTTTCCCGACTCGTAGAAACTAGAAACTTTCTAAGGAGAGACATTAGAGCTGGGGCGATCTTACGATAATTGGTCGGAGCGTGATACTACCGGCCTGAGACAAAAGAATATCATGCATCAGGTCTAAAAGTCAACATCGTGTCTTCAACATCTCAAATGTCAAGCGTCACTTTTAAATGAATACCAAGCTTTGATGGTACAGCATTGTTGCTTCAGACGATTTAGTTAACAATAAACAGTTTTTTGATCACTTTACAATTTAACAGCAAATCATGACACATGCAATGATTTGTGTTTGAAATCTTTTAGGAAACAATCTGCTTTGTCTGTACTCCGCGAAGCGCAGACTTAAAATGTCACTTCTAAGGTAATTGGAAATAGTATTCCAAGTGCACCGCAACCACAGACGCTATGGCTGATAATAACTTCCTTTCAGAATGGTAATTCAACATCTATGTACATAGAATTTATCTTTATATGAAGGTGTTCATAAATATAAAACTTGTTTTTAGACACGGCATTTTCTTGAACCAAGCCAATAAAATACTCTCTTACAACCTCCACTCTGGATGGTGGCAAAAATAATATTATTCAAAGTTCTCAACAACTTTTAGGTACGTACTAGAGCTCAAGTATCGAAGTGCTGGTGCCTTAAATGTCATCGTTAACGACTCATCAAACTTTGTTCAACTCTGATGGATAGTGCGAGATATGAAAAGAGTCGTGGTGCCATTGGTATTTACCTCTGGTGTAGGGAACGTGAAACCCTCATCAAAATTACAGCGATTAATATCATGTAATAAGTATTGAAATGTTTATAACCCGAAGCATCGTAATCTAGATTTCGATTACTCAGTGTATTCAATGACAGTATCCAACAAAGGTTATTTGACATGTTTTTACAATAGTATTAAATCAAATATTTTGATGAATACAGAGTACAAAACTACAGGAACAACGCAATACTGACAAAAATAGGGACCGAGAAGAACTTCACAAATAAAATAAATTCGAAAACACACATTTTAACATGCTAATAATGAGAAAACACGCTGCTTTTTTTACATTTTAAATGAAAAAAAAACAATTAAAAAATACACCACCTTTTTAAAAAGTGGTGTATTACAAAATATGTTTGTTTTTTTCATTTAATATATAATGTCACACCCCGAAGTAATTGCAACCTCGATAAAAAAATTACATTTTGATAATGCGATTATGATTAAATATTTAACAAAATGGTCTTTCGGTAAATAGGTACTTAAATTAGAAGGATTTTTTTAAAGTTTTAAGTATTTCTTCTTTTTGGGTAGTTTTACAAACGAGCTAATAAGTAAGAAGTAATACTAACCAACAATTGATATTTTGAATCAATCAATCTTCACAAACTTCTCTCAATACTAGAACAAGACATGCACACCAACTACTAATACCAAAAACCAACACATCCTTTGGACAAAAACACTACAGATTCCAGGCTATAAAACTTTACAATTCACTTCCAACACAATATAAAACATCTAATCTTACAGAATACAAAAAACACATATGGAACTGGCTACAATCCTCTTAATATTTAATTTTTTATATTTCGCATTTGTTTTTGTTAAAACTATGTAAAAATCGATATTATATTTTAATTTCTATCGTTTCTCTGTGTAACTAATCGCCACTGTATTGTTTACTGTATTGTTTACTATTATGTATATAACTTTACAATTGAAAAAGTCCTCCACAACACAGGTGAACTCCTAGCGTGGAGGACAATGTACTTTACCTTTGTAAAACTAATTTATATAAGAATAAATAAAAAAAAAAAAATAAAAAAATAAAAAATAAAAAAAAATTGGAAAAACCCCTAAACATGGCTGAAATTGATTTCCCATAAATTATTGCCTATGTTTTGAAATATAAGTAGGAAGCAATAACTGAAGCCTCCAACTGTGTGGTCGTATTTATTGACAACTGTTCACTAAATTATAAATCCAGAAAGGAGAATGAAACGTATCACAACATGTCTCTATATCATTGAAAATAAAATAAAAGTTTTTTTGTTTCGTGTTTTTTTTTATTTTTTGAAAAAAAAAACTACCATAAACTCTCGTTCTACGAAATGAATTTTTGTACTTTTACTACTAAATAATATTGGAAATATCCTTAAAAATCTGATAGTAATATATTTTCGGACAATCTGATAACGGCAGGTAGATACCTGCGACAAAACTACAATATGTCGTAATTTGATTGATATATTAGGTAGAAACCATCATCATGTTAAATCAATCCATTGTTGTTCAGCGTTCAATATTGATTGTGCCCTAAAAAATTATATAATATTTCGGCTATTATAATATACAAAAAGTATTACTTTAAAATTTACTGCTATCCAAGGTAGGCAACTAATTAAAAATAATAAGGTAGGTATACTTGGCATCTCAAGGACTTAGAATAAAGCTAGATAATATTTATATAACCTTAAACAAACTGGTATTTACAAATTAAAGCCACGGGCTATATGAAAGGGCTAAGATTTTTGAGAAAAACTGTCCTGAATTAAAAAAAAAAACACAATATACCTACTTATTGAAGAAATAAGTACAATCATTAATTATATTCATTTACGGAGTAGTGCTTGAGGTTGCGTAGTAAGCGAAAATAAAGAAGAAGAAGATGATTTGAAAAGGAGATATGTAAATACGAATGTTAGAGAGAGAATGACCGACTTTTGCATCTTTATATATAAATTTTTTGATAGATCTAATACGCCTAAATTTTTAATGAGAGAGCTAGGTATAATGCCAGTAGCCGAAATAACGAATGGTAATATTTGTATAGTCTGAGAATGCCAAATTCTTTTTATTTTGTTTCCTAAATCTGTGTATTTTCTTATTTTTTCATTAACAGATTTTTGAATGTTACAGGAATTTAGAATAGCGACATCAATGATATAAGTTATTTTTTTAATTTTGTCATGTAAAACTATATCGGGTCTATTATGACTAATCGTTCGGTCTGTTAGTATAGTTTTATCATAATATATTTTATAAAATTCGTTTTCTAAAAATGAATTTTGTTCGTATTCATAATATGGTACTATATTACGGCAGTCAATCAAGTTATGTTTAATTACCAAATTTTGGTGAATTATTTTTAAAACTTGATTGTGCCTAAATGTATACTCGGACGGTGCTAATATAGAACATCCCGATATAATATGTTCTATAGTTTCCGGAAAAGCCAAACATTTTCTACACAAATCATCAATTTGATTTGTATCTTTGATTATATGCTTTCTATAATTTTTAGTATTAATGACTCTATCCTGAATGGCAAGCATAAATCCTTCTATTTCTGCGCTCAACTCTCCAATAGTCAACCATTTGTTTGACGAAAATTTGTCAACATACGTTTGGTTGAGATAATTGAAGTGTTTTGCGTGTAAAATTTTATTTGACCAGGAATCTAATAGTTCCTGGTTGGGATTTATAAAAAAGGAAAATAAAAATAAAAATAAAATAAAATTAAATTTTATAGTTTTTATTTTATTTAATATTATAATTATCTGAAAATAATTTAGAGTTTAGAGCACTTGGTAGTTTATTCTACTCCGAAACCGAATATAAATATTATACCTACTGGGAATTGGTTTCAAGCTTTCGATAGCTGATGACGCAGCGGATCTTCAGAAGTACCATCGACTCTAAATCGACGTTAAATGAGAAAACTATAGGCTGCGATAGGTGGAATAAAATTATACTATGATTGTACGTGACCCGTCCGCGAGAGAAGCGCTTAGCCCGGCGCGGTAACCTCGGTACAGCGGAGACCATAAAATACCAGACTAACCGTCGAGCACCGGACATATGAATTCAAGAAGTCTACGATAATTGAGACAGATAGTACGCTGCGCTGTGCTTTATCACGGGTCTGCCTAAAGTAAGAGGGATACGTTCAAAGCTTGACAAAAGCGATTCTTATTTATGGCATACGTAGCTAATTTTCGATATTCATTACTAAAAAGATCAACCAGCACGGCTCAAATCCCCTCTCTTCTTCTCTGTGGTGGAAAAGATACAGGTAAGATTAACCTTGTCTATTAATATTCGAGATCACAAGATCTTTGGCCCCTGACGTGTTGATATTTTTTTCTAATAAGATGAATTAGGTAACTATTCAAGCGTTAAATTTGTTTGTACATTTGGTAAAGAAAGCAAATTTTCGAAGCCACACAAAGTTTTAATTCCTTATTTGCGGTAATCTTTAGTAAAAATAAAATTAACACTTGCATCTGTTACTAAAATAAAAATGCCTTATAACCGATTAAATTGTTTTTCTTGTTGCTAAAAACATTATAATGTATATTTTCAAAAAGATTTTGTTTGTCCATAAGGACAAAACACGAAAACTGTACATTGATAACGAAAGATATAGAGGTATATGACTCGCATGAACACTGTTTCACCTTCATATATTTATCAATGACTAGAGCTTCCGTACAGCTGTAAATGCATATTCCAAAACGAGGGAAGAAGACGCAGGTAAGTAGGAAAGGAGAAAGCTTTCTCCGGCTCTACGATTCGACTTATGACATTCCAATACGCCTTTGCAATATCTTTTCCTTTGTCTTTTGGGGAAGCCAGGGTTATTTTACGTCCGAAAACAAGTCACCCAAAATACCTCGTGCAACCTATGCCAAATATGTAACGCTACTTTTCGGGGTACGCGACTGAAATGCACCAATACTATTCATCTTCTTTATTACCGACTCAGTGTTAACATTTTTATTTTTCATTCAAACCTAATTTTATTCTGACTTATCTTATGATTTATCAGTAGCAGATCTAAAAGCTATAAACAAATTGGTAGGCAATGGATTGGAACGAACAGAGAACATAAAGCCCATATTAAACTTCATATTGAAATAGGGAAAGGTAATTTGTTCGTATTACACAATGCTAAATAATTTAAATATCAATAAGGTTGTCTTAGAACTTTTAATAATTTTGCAATCACCGAACTATTACGAAAGTGTTGGACGTTGATATTTCAAATATTTCCTCCGCAAAAGCATAAGCTGTGAAGGTAACTGATTATAAACAACTATTGTTATATATCGGGGAGGTATGTTTATTTTAATTATTTACTTGAATACCGCACAAGAGTCCCAACTGCTCTCAACCGTCTGGAGCCAATGAGACTACGGCATCTCCAATCGGGGTATGTTGTGAGGCTGAAGGTTGAAGGGAGGGAAAGGTGATGGGGAAGAGAAAGGTGGGGGTGTACCTTACTATTCAGATCTGGTCACCAAAGACAGCTAAAGCCATTTCAAGCAACATTTCAATTCTGAATGGTGGTCTTACACCAGGGCGAAACTGAGAGTATCCTCCACTCTGGGTGTTAGTTCAAAGAGTTTTATAATATATTATATAATGTCGTTTTTTATTCACAACAATAATAATCATTATTGACAGAACTTGAAAGATATCTTGGTGTTAGTTTGGTTTAAGCAACTATTATTTAAAAATGTTAATCCACCAAGTTATATTAATAAATAAGTAAAGGAAGAAAATGTTTCAATCCAATTTACCCGGTGTCGCTTGGCGGACACCATCAATTGCGGGCATCGTTTGTTTAACCCGAGAAGAGGAGAAAATTGATACACAAACAAACACAAAGGACAAAAAGAAAGATTTGCATAAGATGCAGTGAACCCCTCTGAAGGAACAATAAACCCATACCTCGAAGTGGTTCCTTTAATGTTTGCTATCAGTTCTCAGTCTAAATTCTTTCTTTCTAAAGTCCTTTGATCGCATAATATGAAAATATGTGGTTTAAAATTATAGTGTTTTATTTTTGGGCTAGTACAAATTAGCATATTAACCTCTCTGTTCTTCGAAGAAATCCCTTAATCACCCCTTCCCCTTTGTTCACCTCCCATTTTAACACCTAGAAATATGTATATATATCTAAGTGCCTTTAAGGTGATTTTTCACGAAAACGGCGCTATATAAATTAGCCACATATTATTATTATTATATCAGTATTGTATATCTAATAAGTTTAAGTATTCTCCTGATGAAGGTTGAGTGTAATTAAAATAAAGTGGTTAAAAACAAATTTGTTTATATTTTAAATTATGGCCAGCCACAAAGTTAATGCTTTCTACAAATATGTAAATATTAATTAATTGAAATATCGTTATAACATATTATATATTGTCCTGATTTAACTTTCAGAACCTAATGAAAAAACTGTTTTCTTTTGTAAACAGTCCGAGTAGTATTATCCAGTCCCAGTAGCTTATTTAATTTATTTTTTAACCGCGACATGTGGCATTTTAATGAATTTATTCGCGTTTAATTAAATTTTACTTTAGGCGAAGCGGGCAATCAAATCCAGTGCAAACACCAATTATTAGGCACCGGGTATGTAAATCATCGTTTACCCAAATCCGGTAGTAAAAACACGTTTCGTTTGTACAAGAACATTTGCTTTGGACTTGCAAATAAATCCACAATAACTAATATTGCACTATGTCAGTCGAACCAGTTCATTCATCGACCTCCTTAAATAATATTATGTATTTATTCATTTATTACAAGCATAGACTGTCCAACTAGGAAATTCCTGTTTTATGACAGTCAAATCAACTCAATAAATTGATCGGAGGATATGATTTAAGATTTTTACAACCATTTTAGTGATTTATTTTTGGTGTATTATGCCCTCCTTCTTTAGCCAACGTTTCGGATAGCATTACAGTGTCTATTATCAGGGTAGATGTGATGATAATGTTGCTAAAGAAGGGGGTAGCGCAACATGGTATAATACTCCAAAATTATAAATCATTAAAATTATCAGAGGACATTCAATATCCAGTAATGATCAGCAAATTAGAACGAATAACTTTAATGAATTCTTTTAATAATAATAATAATGGCAAAAAAAAAATTATATATTTATTCCAAAATGTATGCAGGGGTAGTGCAATGCAATACATTCCATATTTGAAATAATATACATAATAAGTAATAAAAATAATAATAAGGTTGGTAATAACATAGGTGATTCCAACAGGCACAAAAAAGCGGAATTTAAGTGAAAAAAGATAAAATATAAACACAAAAATGAGCGTGAACAGCCGTTTATGGGGGATATTTGCACATCTCCCGTCTCCAGAGGGCCATCAGAGGGGACTCCATCCAGGCAACCATGGCAGCGATGATTTTGTTACTTGATTGGCGTAGTCTGCGCCATAAGCTTCCCATGTGATGGCGGAGAAGCGCTCTGAAAGAGTGTACTCGTCCCTCCAGGAACATTTCCGTGGCGCTGCAGTATCTCGGTAGGCAGAATAGTTGGCGATATGCATTATTGTAAGCAACTTTTATCTTATGCCATTGGGATGAAGTGTAATCCACCCACAGCTCTGACGTATACAGCGAAGTGCAAAATGCATTGAAAAGTATCTTTTTCACGTTTGTACTGCAGAGATAAAAACGCCTTGACAGCATACCTGCTCTAAAGGATATCGCTCTTCTTTGCCTTTCCATATCCTCGATGTCTTTCAGGTCGTCTGTGATAATATGTCCCAGGTATTTGACGCTACGACTAACATCCATTTTCCTTCCATCTAGCCATACTGAAGGTGTTAGCATGTTTTCGTGTTTGCATTTGAAAACCATAACTATTAATTTGGACGTATTATATACAACGTTATGATTTTTTGCAAAATCTTCACATATTTGGAGTAGTTTCATCAGTGCGCTAAGTGACGGTGCTAGAAGAACCATATCTTTTAAATTGTTTTCTTCTTTTTAACGAGACAAACGTTCTAGGGTCAGAATGATGGTGTTAAATCTTTGAATTTATCCAACTTCCATCGATGCAAAGCTGAAAAATTTGCTTGTGTAAAGGTGAAGAACTCGCCCAGCAGATGATTAAACCCACGACACCTGGTTGGAAACCCGACGATTTTTTTCCACTCGACTACTAACCGGTAAATAACATGATTGATCTTTGAGAATTCAGACAAAATTATTGATATTTATTTTATAATAAATGCAAAAAATATTCGCTGTAAGCATCGACCCAATCACAATATCTTGTGTATGTAATTTTTTCAACAATGCCAAACAAACAGATGTTTTTAAACTCCACACAAAGAGTGCCCATCATTAACAAACAAATGTGTAAATTTATTCACAAATTATCATACACATCGCATTCATTGCAATCAACGTTTACTATTTCCACTAGTGTTAATCGCTACATCCTTTGAGTTTGCATACAAACGCAGTAATGAAATCGACTATCACAAACCGCCGCGCCGCTGTCCGTCAAACGACTAATTAAAATAACCCCTTGAAGTGTTCACGAGATCGCGTTTAATTTTACCCACAGTCTAATATAATAGCTTTTAAAAAATAATGCCATTATTTAATTGGTTTCCCTACTACTGTAAGAATCGAATATAACTAATATAGATGAAAGTGTTAAGTATGCCCTATCTTTAAAAAAGCGGTTGTTTTTTAAAGGATGTGGATGTCACGGTTCCATGACAACTCAACACAGTGAAAATTCAACACACTTTTAAAAAGTGATATAAAGTCATTAGAAACGATGAAAAATTTTTTTTAACCTAACCTACTTAACCCACTTAAAGTTTTTGTTTCATCACTTTCCATGACTTTATATAACTTTTTAAAGATGTGATGAATTATCATTGTGATGATTTATCCGGTCACCGGATGTCACGTACCCATATTTACAGTTCACCATTTAAAATTATATTATAATTAAGACTCACGTACCCCTTATCACTTTAATTTTTAACCTTCTTAACATTGGTCGATATTTGCAACATAATTGACATGATCAACTGTAATAGTTTTTTTTATTTAAAAAAAACCCTGTCGTAGTTATTACCTCATATTCCCAACTTTTTTTAAAATCTACCGTATTCCCAACAAAAAAATCGTCTTTGTGCTACAAACCAATCTAACTTCACCAAATTATTAACTTTAAAAAGCACTCAATAGAAAAGCTTGAACCGTTGCTAAATTAGATTGAATTTTTAACACTAGAACCAATATTTTGTGTTGATTAAAAATAATATTAAGGCCGATTCTCTGATATTTAGCTTCATATTCTCCGAGTTAATAACAGAAATTAATAGAATATGTACAGTCATCGTTGCATGAAAAGCTGTTCGATTAAAATAAGTTAATGTAGATATTAAATAAAACGCTTAAAATGGCGCAATTCTGCAAGCCCTGCAGTCTTTAGTTATGTCTCCATACTGAGAGGAGGTATATATATTTATAATTTATTGTAAGGTAGATAAATCATCCATTTAAAGTACAAGATTATTAATTTTGACATTCTTCATTTGGTATGATAGGTACCTATAAATAGTCATTAAACATATGCAAAATATATATGTACTGTTTTAAAAATTTCATTCGACAGCACAAGTCATCTTTTCATGCTATGCTGTGCTAAAACATCTGCTCTGTCGTGTGGTATCTTGAACAAGTTGTGGTGACCATAGCATTAGCATTCCTATAAATAAATTTAAACACGATTAACACTGAGGAGGGGTTTTTTCTCAAGTATATTGTGTGAAAGTTCTTTTAGTATTCATCATGGGCCGGTTGTTTCACAGTACTTGGATAGTAATGGAACTTGAATAGGACTTTCACAGAACTTGAATATTAACTTATATGAAATAACCCGTCCTAAGTATGAGTAGGTATATTTGGAAGTCGCTTATGACGTGAAAAACAAAATGATCTAGGTATAATTATGTAATACAATGAGAATTAAGTTCTACATTGTATCCGCATATAAAATAAAACAAATTATGATATAAGATATTACAATATTTTGTCACGCATAAAATAAAGCGATGCTAAATTCCTACCTAAGAACAAAGCCCGTTTCAAATTTCATTAAAGACGATCTGTATTCCTCTCGGAACGAGAATATTACGTAAGATGAAACGATTAGATAATAAGTTTCAAAATCTTGCTCAATAAGCTAGGTTAAATAGGAGATTTAGCCAAGAAACACTAAATAATCAAAGCTTCATTAATATTCCACTTAAATTGACGAAGATGCCAGATAGAATCTTTCCAGTGTGAGAGTCGACATTTTAATTTTATATCTTTGAGTCACATGGAGATGTTATTGAAAAGATGGTTCGATTTCAAACAGAATCATCGAGTTTAATTTATTGGTGATTTAAAATCAAATATGCCTGATAATGGGCAGTACATTTCTGTATAAATCGCACATTTGCATAAATTGCGCACGGTTGAAAAGATACCCGTGTGTGTTTTTCGGCAGTTAAAAATGTCGTCTTGATTTTAATAGTTAACGTTACATTACTTAGCGTTTAAAGAAACTCGAGACAATTTATTTTGACTTCCGCAAATAATTAACAGACTGTTAAAAATACATTAATAAAATGTATGTTTTTCCATGCGAAAGAAGTCAACCAATTATTACTGAAGTGAATGAACTGAAGGCTGTACAAAAAATAAAATGAAGGCTTTACAAAAGAGAACTCTTTGTTTTTGAGAAGATGTGACCTTAAATATGAGTTTGTCTACCCACTATAAAGGGATTTGGGAAAAGAACCGTTTGGAAATCACACTACGGCGCATTTTCCTGAGACATAAATTTCACAATACAGATCACGTCACGCCAAAATCCTCCGAAATGAGATATCGGAAAAACGTCGCTAAGGCGTCTTTGGATAACATACGACCCGAAAACTGTCTTTGGAGTAGACAAAAATTACACGCTTTGTTGAAACAAAATGATAAAGTGTTTTTTAAATAACGTTAATTGTAATTTATAGACCACACAACAAATAAATTGATTGACGCATATTTTTAACGAGTGAGTAACTACGAATTAATGAGGGAATTTGATAATCTCAATCTAGCATCTTAATTATTAAAGTTATGTGTCAATCGTAAAATGCTAATGAAAAAATGTTTATTGTTATAACCTGTGCTGAGGTTGACCACTGATTGACAGATAATTTTTTTATTGATAATTTAAACAATAAAACAAAGTGGAAAATGCAATCTTCGTGATATGACGAAGTTAAACGGGTCATTTCTTAGTCGGTAAGTACGACGTATGAAACATTGACCATTGTCACGGAACATGTTTCATATCAGATTGTTTTTACGTTCAATTTAACTGACAATAAAAAAATACGGAAGCTTATTAGTAACGTAAGCTTTTCGTGAAATAAAGTTTTTTTTAATTATTTCTGTGCGGTCAAAATGTACATCTACCGCAAAAAGTCGTTGAAAAGATTAAATAAATACATTTTATGTGTATGCAGGATAGCTAAATGGGGCATTAAAAGGTCGACGCAAGGTTTTAAAGGGCAAATTTCTAGGGTATTCAGATTTGAAAAACAACAGAATTAATAATATTTTTTGTACGCCAGAAGAAACACTACACCTTTGTGGCGGTTCTGCGTGTAAAATATGTAAATGTAAAGTTATACATACTATATTTACAACTTTGTAACGAAGATTTTTATGTGACACAAGATATCCCCTGCCTATAGGTACCAGTACTGTGTACAACGTATAATGGGACAATATTTCTACCCAGTTTGGCGACGTTGTGAGGCGGGTTAAGGAAAGAGTAAGAGTTAAGAAGACATCTACTACCCCAGCCAGAGCACTCCCGGTTGGACCAGTAACGCTAGTTGGCACTGATTCATTAGGATTCAAAACACGTGCTCTGAGGATGTGAAAGAGGTTGGAGTACAATCGACCGGTATATATTGCAACATTATAAGCCAATATTGGAATTTTGAATGGGCAGTAATGAAGGAAATGATTGAACTTTTTTTTAATCTTCTCTATGTCTTCCTTCTTCCTGCCACTTTCATCGGTGTGCAGGGGTTGGCAAGGGGAAGCAAATGGACAGCCAGAATAATATTTTTAAAATTTCATTCGTGAATTTATATTTTGTAAAAGTAGATTTAAGCTATCAATATGATCCCCGTTCAAAAACACTCCTGAACTTTTACAGATTATTCAAAATTCATAAGGTGTTACGGTATGGATAAGAGCGTTCAATGTTCACGGCAAAATGTAATTTGTAAGGGTCACGGGACGGTACTGGCGTGCAAGCCATTGCAGTGCTCGTACTGACCGTGCATTATTTATTACTGCACCGGAGTGAAGTGCTCCAAAACACGTAGGTACATGTTGCTGCAAGAAAATTCTTGCTTTCCTGCCGATGAAACCAATGAGAAGAATTTCCGCGTGTTGGTCAGTTTTCAAGTTCTAGTGTACCCTATTTAACCCGTTGATTCACTCGCTGGGTAACGGTACGTAATCGACAAAAACCGGAGACCCTGCGCAAAAAAAATCTACAAGAGCTGCTCTGTAAACCGTAGTTACCTTTACTTTTCTGTGCGTGGTCTCCGATTTTTGTCGACTTCGTACCGTTACTTAGCCAGTGGGACGACGAGCTTAGAGATATAAATATAAGAAAATAATAATAACGAGAATTATTGGATGATTTGTAAAGCGCCGTTTTTTGTAAAAAAATCACCTCAAGGGCGCTGATACAAAAGATAGTGATAATGAGGGTAGTGGGGGAAGGGAAGGAGATGGGATGACCTATACATGCCTTGAAACGCGAAGGATTTTAAAGTGCAACGTGATCAAGTCAGTACCATCGAGCAACGACAGTATGCAAATGGCGGCGATTGTTGCTGGTAGATAGATACTCGTTGTTACTGCTGATTTGTGTGTTGTTTTACCGCAAGTGTATTAAATAAGCAGAGTGATTAGACTATTTCATTTATTTATTTATATTATACGCCCATACGAGCTTTTACAAACATGCAATATAATATGTGTATAAAGATTTAGTGAAATATTATTAAACAAGTAAAATTTGTTGAAAAAATTATAACAAAGAACGAATGCAAAAAAAAATTATAAAAGTTAACATCAATATTTATTTGTAAAGTATGTTATTATAGCCTTATTGTGACAACATTTCGTGCAGTTGAACACATCTGCTATTTCTGAGAAAGCATTGCAATCTAGGTACAAGCGAGTATCTAGATTACACAGTCCTGATATTGTTGTTGCAATTAAACATAAATTTAAGTTTGTATTTGAAAGGTAATTAGGCTTACTAAATCAGGGCTATCTATAATACTCATAATACCAAAACAATACAGTGATGTTTACTTAGCGACAGCAATGACTTAGTAATTTGCCTATACTCTAGTCGGCCTTGACCATTCGTTAATAATGAAATATTGCAAATGTCTAGTTTAAATATACAGTAAGTATTAACAACAAAACGTTTACTTCTTATAAAACTAATTGTACTGAACTAATGACATCAATGTAAGACCATGTTACATGAACTGGCCCAAAAACAGTGCGGTTTACTAACGCGGACTTTGATGTGCTGCGTCCACATTTTGGGTCTATCCCAAATGTCAGTGTCTAAGTAAATAAAACAAAATAAACACAGAAAGGTTAGCATTAAGAGCGGCCAGCGGAGATTTTTTACTATCCGGCGTAGAAAGCTTCACTGGGTATAATACTTTGTATCGAATGTCCTAATCCTACGTATAAAGCCCCATATTTCAAAGTAAACCGGTTTCACAACATACACGTTCAATCAACGGACGTGCATACAACTTACCTACTATCTTTGGGAGAGACAAATTGGAATGTCGTCAGACGAGAATAATAATCTCTGCAGATGAAAAGATATATTGTGTTTGCTCTGGTCAATAGAGATATTTTAAAACAAATATACAATAATAGATATTGATTATGTAAGTATTTTAAATATCGCCGGGTGATCACCTCAATATTTAACTATAACATGAATATTTTACTTTTATTTTTTTTTACTTTTTTCCGACTTTATGTACGGGTTAAATCATCCCCACAGGAAAAACTAAACCCTTCCACACACTTTTCATGATCATATAGTCAATCCACATTATGCAAGTGGATTATATAAGCACAATAAATACAACATAATACAAAAACAATACGTCAAATCACTAGAGATCAAATGGGAAAATAATTCACCGACTCCAGATATTTTCATATCAGAGGGTTCGGCTCAGTAGAACTTCTAATTGGACCTATAAATCCTACTGATCCCACAATATAAATATTTAAAAAATCTTTCGTAATCCTACATGTATATAAAATGCAATTTTTGCATTTTTATGTATAAATTCTTTGACAGATCTAATAGGCCTAAATTTTGAATGAGAGAGAGCTAGGTATAATGCCAGTAGCCGAAATAACAAATGGTAATATTTTTATAGTCTGAGAATGCCAAATTCTTTTAATTTCATTTCCTAAATCTGTGTATTTCTTATTTTTTCAGAAACAAATTTTTGAGTATTACATTAATTTGGAATAGTTTCATTTTGTCAATTTATTTTATTATTGTTCATTGTATTATCATTGTTCTTGTAATCTCAGTGGCATTACTAAAGTATATTAATTTACCTGTTTTCTTCTTACTTTATAGTTACATCTACCTAGATTATTATTATTTACGATAATTGGTTACAAATTTTAATTTTCCTCACTAGGTGTAACCTTTTCTGAGGTATTTACATATACATATAAATAATAAGGAATAGATCAAAACAATTGAGGTTAATAAAGTAATATTATACTCGTATCTAGAGATGTTAAATAATTAATTGAATTGCTAACTATTTAATATTTTTTTAAAGTAAGTGTTGCGGCGTGAATGGACTGTAATTTGCGATATTTTGTTTATTTGTTTGGTTTGACATACCAATATCTCCAAGCTGTCGGCACCTTTCACTTTGCTCTGCGGTAATCACCGGTAGGGTAATTGTTGGTATTGGAACAGAGGTCAGGAAAGGGAAATGGTGATATTTGGTTTGCGAAATGGTCAATGCGTTAGAGATTGCTATTTTTATGCACTTTTTCACGGCGTTCTTTTGCGGTATAACATTTGCCGTTTACAGCGCGGCGCGGTGGTTTTAATAACTCAAGATAGGTTATGCGGAAGCGGTAGATTGGTACCTTGCGGCGCGGTAACTTTAATACAACTGACTTGATGTAGGTAAACGCGCGGAACGCGGGCGGGAAACAACAGAACCAAAAATTACATGCAACAATTATAACTGGCCCGAGCAGTAAGTATTAAAAAAGAAAAGTTTTATGAATATACAAAATAGTCTAAAATTAACATTAAATTTACGTGTACGCCGTCTTGTTGAAAGTAAACGTTTTCCAGATAAATACCATCCAATTCCAGCCATAAAAAATCATTAATCATCTCTCGATAGCGAAATCCATTCATCGTAACTGTTGCTCCAGCCTCATTTTCGAAAAAGTAAGGTCCAATGACTCCACCGGACCATAAACCGCACCAAACAGTCACACGTTGAGGATAGAGAGGCTTTTCAACAATAACTCTTGGGTTTTCCGAGCCCCAGATGCGACAATTTTGCTTGTTAACGAAGCCACCGAGGTGGAAATGGGCCTCATCACTCAAGATGATTTGCATTTGATTCATTCAAGTGAATTTTAATAATTTCAATGCGTTGTTGAAGCGTGTATCATTCCATTTGTATTAGTAACGTAGTTTCTACTTGTCAAATGTCAAAAAAAGACAGCTTCAAAAGTAACATCTACCGAAATAGCGGGCTATTCAAAATAACACCTCTTATTGGAAAACCCTGTATATGAAAGAACCAAGGAAGGTAAGGGATCTCTGTCTGAAGGCAGTACGAGTAGAGAGTGCTTGCAAAAGACTCGTTGTAGCGCTTCTAGTACTGCATGTACATATACACATGTATGATTTTAAGTAAAAAACCTTTTTAGGCGTATTCATAAATAAAGAAATCTTTGTAATTATTGATAATATCCAAACAAAATAGGAATAATAAAAGTATTGTCTATTACAAGCATAAGATATGAAAAGCTCTATCCTATTTAAATAACAACTTATGTGCTTTAATCAATGTTATGAGATTTTTAAGTCACTGGTCATTAGATGTACGCTACTTATTACACGGAGAAAAATGGGCAATGCTTATTTATTGAAAATCTCTTCAAATTATTACTCATCATGTTAAAAACGGGGCTGCAAGCTGCTTCGTTGTAAAGTATTGGTAAATTCGTAATAATATCGTGTTCGAACATCGTGACAAAACATTGGTATTTTACTTTAATTTATCAGGATACCTATCAATTCATTCGTTAATGGCCCACAATTCCGATTTTAACAGGAATGGGAATAATTCGAAAAGATATTTAAGTTTTCTCCGTGTAATACCTATCAAAAGATTAAAGATTTTAAATTATCAGGGGATTTAATTTCTTAGTTTCTATGGGTTATTTGACTAATTGAAAAGCGCCAAAGTGAATTAAATCAAATCGTAAATCAACAATACAATATATTAACAGATTTATATAGTTGCACCGCTAAATTTTGTTGTGATATCGTCTCAAATGAGACACAATAGTATAGATAGCAAAATTTATTACTAATAGAATAACCACGCATTATGTTTTTTTTATTATTTTAATTCCACGTAAAAGGCCCTGCGGAATATCATTACCTGTATTAACCTCACCCTATAAAACAAAACCTAGCACTCTGTTAATAAATTTGAAAAACTGAAAGAAAACGACAATAACTCCGATTTGTATCAACAAAAATTCTTACGTTGAATGTGTTCGGAAAACCACTTTTTTAGCAAACAAACCATGTGACCTTATTTTCAGTAATTAGTTTAATAGGAGTCCGGCAATATCTTATCATTAAGACTACGAAACTATACGGTATTTCGATCCACGAAAAAACATCGTGAGAATTCCAAGCCAAAATTAAACCTTTGACTGCTTTTGTACAATTTATGACTTCCTTCCGCGTTTGGCACTGGTTTCATTAAACTCATTCTTTATTAGTTCTACGTCTTTACTAAACGGATTGGTTTTACAACCTTTTAAATTACTATAATGGACGGAGTAAAACTGCCGCTGAGAGTTCGGTTGTTACCTCGATTTTTGTTAAAAGAGGGAAAGCATACAACGGAGCGAACAACGTACACCTCAAACAAATCACACACATTAAACTTTTATCATAAAAACACTTATATACAAAATGTATTTTATTTGAACACACAGTATCATCACCCCAGGGACGCAAACACATCACAAAGCTAGAAAAATTACCTAAGAAGGTAGTAAAAGTTTATATACCATTTATATATGTTTAAGAGAATAGTAGGTTCGGGAAAAAAGCCCCACGAATGGGTGTCAGTCATTGCCTTAATACAATGGTGTCAGTGCTATGCATATGGAATTCAGCCCCACGAATGGAGCGCCAGTACTATTTATTCACCAGATAAATTTTTATTCACCACATCAGGATTTTATAATAATAATCATTGTAGAAATGTAGTATATATTTGTACATCGCCCTTGAGGTGATTTTGCACAAAACCGGCGCTATAAAAATCATCCAAATATTGTTATTAATTATAGTAATGTTTGTTTATTTAAGCTGAACAGAGCGGTGTAATTACATAATAACAAAATTAAAATAAAATAAAATGGTAAAGATATTTAGCAATTGTACTACGGTGGCTTGAGAGAAATTATCCATCCAGGTAAGTATTGTACGGTATACAATCTCCATATATAGTTAATAATAATAATAGATCATTGAACAAATTTATTATATATTTGTACAGCGCCCTTGAGGTGATTTCGCACAAAAACGGCGCTATAGAAATCATAAAAATATTATTATTATTATTGTGTAGTGACGCGCCCTGCCACTGGGCGACGGCCTGGACAAGCGTGTCCTGGCTACTCTGTGGCGCATCAAACAGCGAACCCATACACCATTCCCTCTGCGAAAATCTGTGAGGCGTTGCATCGCCAAGGGAGGCGATGTAGCGTTGGTATGCGTTGTTATACTGTACTCAGAGTGTGTTCATGACGCCTTGTGTATACTTTGTCACATAGTACTTATGATAGATAATAATTATTACTATTTTTATTACAGACACCAATTTTACAGATTTGAAATTGCTGTTTGTCAAAACACAATCGTTACCCAAGCCCGCAATAAATTATTGTTATGAAATTGGATCTGAATTCGGTTCACTCTTGATAACAATGAGGTGGAGTGGCATTGTAAACAGCTTTCATTTCCCCGTCTGACATAGTTCGTGACTGAAGGAACTTCACTGCATCCGCGGAGGAAGTGCCTAGACTCGAGTACCTCTGCAATGTGATCTCTTCTCACGTACCTTGTTAATTCATCGCGAACCAGGGCACATAATGAAAGGATATTTATCTTATTATGAGAGTTTATCGCTCACTGAGTCTTGTAGCATGGCTACGAAGATAAAGGCACTTCAATAAATTGAATTGCATTGAATTAATGTTATCCAAGCGATTTTGCAGTCTTGGGTCCTGTTGTTTGGAGTATGTGCATTAAATGTATTAGCTTTCAAATTAGTAAGATGTACGATTGTCGTGTTGTGTTATTTTTTTTTCCAGATAATATTTTTTTATTAGATATTTACTAAATAACAATATTATTTTTACAAATAACAATATTATAATTTTACTGGTCTTCCATTAAAAGCCTTAGCTTGTGGATGGAAGAATAGTTAACATTTCACATATTATGTACAAATAAAGTCACGTGTACAGTATTATGATTTAAGTGTTCTTATTTAATCTATGGATTTAAGTAACCCAATGCCAAAAGGCACAACTTTGCTTCTAAATTGTCCGTTATTAATTATACAGAGACTTCGTAGCCTTAGTAATAAATATTGTTTTGTGGATATTTTAAAATCAGGATTACTGAAATACAAAGATGAAATTAATAAACTATTTTTTTACTATTAAATGAGTATAACTATTTAATTATTTCTCATTGTACTTATGTATGAATTGTCTTAAATTAATGTCAAGTAACGTAACATTACGACGTTATTTTTTTCTTAGTGTGATATTAATTATTTTCAACTACCTACACTTAATTATTCATTAAACTTTTATTGAAAGTCAATTACAATTAGTAAGCACATAATTATTTATTTAAAAATGTCTCTTCTCTCCACACACTTTCTTCCTTTTTATTATTATTACTCATATAGGGAGAAGTCCGAACCTTGGTCAGTCGGTTCTCGTCGGCTACCTTATATTCGCAAAGCATTTTTTATGCAAGGCATAGTAAATATCTTCCAACCAGTACATTGTATTTGTGACGCGGATGGCCGTCGAAAGTACATACATTGGTCGACATTATTATTCTTGAGTCTCGTCGAATAATAATAATAATAATAATTGGATAATTTGTAGAGCGCCGTTTTTGTGAAAAATCACCTCAAGGGCGCTGTACAATTTATTTCCTAGGATCTACATTTGTTATTTAGAAAAGATACCAAAACATACTTACCTGGCAAGTCACTTCCAACAAACACACTTATATTAAAAAGTTTATGCTTATAAAAGATAGAACTGCACGCAGAGGACACTATATCAAAAAACACTGGTCGTCGCATAGTTTTTATTTTAATTTAAATGTATTTTAACTGTCTTAAAAGCCTACAAATTGTTAGTTGTTATCATTTTTATTTATTTATTTTTAATTATTATTTTTATTTATTTTATTTTATTTTTAGTATTTATTACATTTTGTTAATTTAAATTTAAATTGCCGTCAACTGTGAAAGTGGAGGTTTCTGAAATTATGGATACGACTGTCTGAAAAGGTGCGTTTTAAGTTTAGACCTAAATTCTGTCGAGTCTGCGATCATTCTCAAATCATGTGGCAGTCCATTCCAGGCTTTAGGTACTGACACGGCAAAAGCACGCTCACCGAACTTAGTATCTGGTGTGCGCTTTGGTTCCTTCAACCTTCCGATAGCTGATGACGTTGCTGACCTAAGGGTTGACTGTCGGGAATTGGAATCTTCTGGAATACACAATTCTGATAAATAAGCCGGAACCATTCCGTTAAGTGACTTAAATACCATCCTGCATACCTTGAACTGGATTCTTTCAGGACATTTGAGCCAGTGCAGATTTTTGAGATGCTCTGAAATGTGGGAGTATTTAGATACTCCGGTGATAAGCCTTGCCGCGGCGTTGAAAACGGATTGTAATTTGTTGATTTGACATTTAGGGAGACTTGCATATATTCCGTTGCAATAATCTAGACGTGAAACAACATAGGAATTGACTAGCAATTCAGTCGCCTCTGCTGGCAGGTTTCTCCGCACTGCTTTAATTTGCCTTAATTGAAAGAACCCCGTGCTTACAGTTCTGTTCACCTGAGTTTTAAGGGAAAAATTAGCGTCCAGATTGACACCCAGTAATTTGATGCACGTTTTTGGAGTGATGTCACTTCCGGAAATGGTTACAAATATACATAATTCGCCAAAAGTCAAAAGTCATTCCACTCGAACAACGAGTGGGTCGAACCACTCGTCAATGACTTCGTCGAGAATCGAAGCCCAGTTTCGTGAATCGTAAAGTATTCGTTTTGGTCATCTCTTTGAATACTTTTCATTTTGTGGTTAATAATACCTACCCATATACTTATCGATAAATAAGCATGCATTTGTAAGCCCCAATAACTGAAAGATTCCTAAATACACTATGGTCACTTCTTTGTATTTGAGTCTAGTGCTGAGAAGACCCAAAACCAATCTAAATCGCCTAATTACAGAGTTGATTGAAATTACTGAATACCCGGTTCACTTTAAAATGGACGACGAAGGGTATTTTCAAGAAGCAATGGTTGTGGTCCATTTCCATGAATTGACTGTTACATGGTATACATAAAGCGCCACCAAGATGATCAATACAATTAATAAAGTAAAATAAAAAGACTATAGATTTCGCCCATAATAAAAATGATATATTTACTTTGCAATTGATTGTTAATTATTTTTTCGGAATCTTCGAAAATGACAAGATTGTGAGCTTTCAATGCTAATATTGATAAAAATGTATGTAATTGCGTCTCGTGCAATTTCTATTACTATGCAGTACAATTTTTCAAAATTCGAATGGTGGTGCTGCAATACTGCCGTATGTAATATATGTTTTTCGATATTTTCAAAAAATCCATAACTTCTGTCTTCAGAGTCGTGACTCGACTGACAATTGATTATGGATCGTGTACAAGTGCCACTAGCTTCGTACAGATGGCCCGCACAATTCTCGTGAACCGCTCCCAACTAGAAAGTAAGTTAATAAATACTTGGACATTGATTTGAAGGCCCTAATATACTATTATAGTTATATATATATATATATATATAATAAATTTTGCCCTTTTGACTACTTAATTAATTATTTGCAAGTTGAAAGCAGTTCAGGTGCGGTGTACGGCCCGTCTGTACGAAGCTATGGATGCAGCGGTTTGATCGTTTCGCTGTGTGATCTTTCGGATAGGATGAGATATTATTTTACTTGCAATATTGCATTGTATCACGATTGTCCAGAATTATGTAACGTAAAATCAAAAGATTGTCACTGTATTCGCACACTGTGGGTGTTTCTGTAGACGTCCACAAAGCAACTGGGACGAAAATATTGACGTGTCGATTGCTCTTCAATACACATTGTCAATGACGCAAGCACATAACTAACTAACTAACTAACCATCACGCCGTTTCCCCGCAGGGGTAGGCAGAGAATACGGACCGCCAAACAACTCGGTCTTGGCACACACTCTTTGCCTCATTCACATTCATAGATACTCTTCTATTGTTCTGACTCTTGACATGGCCCGACTCAAGTATCTGATTCACTTGTTCGTACCATGTCTTCCTCGGGCGTCCCCGACTTCTGCTACCATTCACATTTGCATATTATCAAGATCACAAAAAAATAAAAACACATTGTATCGTTTAAGCACATTGGCAATGTTAATCTCGTATCCTTCAAGAGAAGCAATATTCCCAACATGCGTTCCATTAACATGGTGTAACTTAAATTTACCAGCTCATTCATACAAAACAAGCCGCCACCACATTGTTTGTTCGATATTAGTTCAGTAAGGAAATAAGTATCTTGAAAATCTAGTTCCAAATAAAATGTACTATCTCTTGGTGATCAATATTGAATACTCGTGTTTGCATTCTATATTTATTCAGGTCCGATTCAATATTAAATGACGTATGTGTAAAATCTCGCTATACATAATATCGCACCCTCTTTGCACAAAGAAACATCTTACGGAATAAAACACGAACGACCTCATAATATTCCGATGCAAGAATCCCGGATTCACGTAAACATGATCACAATATTCACCTATCATCTCGCTTCTTGGTTCGGCGGATGAGAACGGATCAGCTGTGAATAATTTACGGCATCTGTGATCGCGATGGCAGGTCAGACAATTGACTTCGGAGGAATCTCGCATAACGGAGCAACACTTTGTATGTAGTTTGTAGTCCATTGAGCAATCTCGCAGCCGCCATACACATTGGTTATGGTTAGACCAATCAGCAAGAGATAAGGTAAAAAATACACGCGTGTAAAAAAGGCTCATGTCGAACTTCTACTGATTCTTTTCAGAATCATAGTAACAGAAACTTTTTGTTGATAAGTCATAAAAATGTTAAGCCATGCTCGAGTTCCAACTATAAAAATACATAGATACAATACTTACCTATAACATTATTTCGTGTATATGAATGAAGGTGCAATTTGTTTTCAAATGGAGCAACCGTTATTTTTATAAGTTTGGCGAATTAAAACATTGCGAAATATTCAATACACTGATAGGCTTTTGAGCTAATATCAACAGCCTCCAGCATTTACGGGGGTAGCCTTTCAAATAATAATATTCTACGCATTTGACCTGCCCTCGACGAAGCTAGTTTAAGCGCCCTTGACCTTAGATTAGGGACCTACAAATTTACTCGCTTTTAATATCATTTACGTTGGTACAAGACGATTTGAATATCTAGCATATTGAGCTGAATGGGTACTATGGTAAATTTATTTTTATTTTAATACGTATTTAAAGATACTTTTTTTTAGTTTGACTACAGATTGAACGTTCTTCCCCAGGGACTGGCTTTTAACTGATGTGAACTTTTAAAACTTGAAAAAAATGGTTTGACAGAGGATTTAACCTTCCTCCTTGACTGTGGTTAACCGCGCTAACAACTGATCAAAGTCATCCAATTTCAGAGAAACGCGTATATGTATGCGTGTGTATGCGTGATTGCCACCTATATAGAATTATATAAAGAATCATTGACAACGAGTCTATCTGCCGAGTTTCAGCTCGATCGGATGACAGAAAGTGGGTTAATTTCCACTTCCAAGGTTTACATTCATTCACAAAATGTCAATTTGATGGACTGAACAAAACATATTTTGAGATAGGCATAACGAAGTAATTTGAAAAAAGAATATTAATTTTACCAGTTCTTTTGAAGTACTCCATTCAACATTTTGCTAGGAATACCTAACTTCTAGTATGAACAACTTTACCTACTAGGATATAAAAAGCCAAAATTAATTTATTTTGTATTTACTGCATGTTAATGTTTATTGTTAACTCGTTACTTATCATTACGAATTCATGATGGCATGCGAGTCAACTGCACAAAACGAGTAACAAAATAGAACAGGAAAACCAAGTCCCTGGGTAATCCTATGTTATAGCAAAAATATTAAATTCAACGATGTCGTCAATACACATGTATATTAATCCAGTGGGTATAATTTGTTCGCAAAATTATCAAGCGAGTAGGGACTTTATTTATGCACTTGGTTCATGGTTTCTGATTTAAACTATATTTTTTTATCTTTTTGCAAAATTGAACTCTTCTTTAAATTGTATAAAATTGTGTTAGAAATTCGAACGTGCCTGAACTGTTTTTGTCAGATGAACAATTTTGTGTGAATTCAGAATTTCCAAAATTCAGTTGTTCCTATTGAAAATGAAAACAAATTACGATTTCGATACGTATCAAATTACAGGAAGGTGTATATATTTTTTAATTACCACTATCATCTCTACACTATAACCATTTCACATACCGTAAATATCGGCTTGATGAATTTATAACGTATTAATTTATAATTCAGCAGAAAATCCGTCAATCAACCGTGCTTTTCGTGACTCCAATAATATTTGACTAAACTCCAACAAAGATATATTTTTTGGAGTCACTGCCCACATTTAAAAGGAGCATCATGTCAATGATGGAAAAAAGAGCATACATGTCGTTTCATTTCTACAGCCAATCATTATCACACCTAAAAACACACCCAAACAAACTTACACACTACACACGTCGTTTGTTTGTTTTTAAAATACAAATAAAATAAGTTTTTTTTAATAAGGCTGTTATTTCATCAGATATTTTCCGAAGTAGTCAGAATAACAGAAGATGTGTGAGACGATGTATGAACGTGAGTCAAGGGAGGAGTCTGTGTCAAGGTGAAGATGGTTAGTTAGTTAGTTTGAATAAATGGATTTATTTCGATTTATGATTATCTGTGGACATGCGTATAAATCAGGTGAGAAATTCGACAAGCAGTATGCTGGGAAAGGGCGGAGACGATCAGTGACCACTAGTCTGAAGTTTGTTGTGGTTGGGTCTGGGTATGGTTTGGTTCGGGGAAAAGGACCCGAGGGACCACTCAGTCAGCGAGGACCTTGTCACGGACCCAACTACTTTTTCCGGGCCTACTTAGTAACTACTTTAATGCCCGTCAGAGCATTACGTAATGATCACGAGCGTACTTGCGTGTTTAAAGGATCGAATGGGATAACAACTAAGTCCATATATATATAGATGGATGCTTACTTATTTTTACAGCGCCCTTGAGCTGAATGGTCATAAAAACGGCGCTTTACAAATCATGCAAACATTATATTGTTACACATATTCAAGAGATCCCGGTCGTCTCAATACAAATAACACCTCCATAACAGATAGGTATGGTAACCCAAAATTCACTGAAAAATCACGGTCATCGTCCCTACGTATTTCAAACCCAACCTATGCAGCACGACATCTTTTATATCTTATATTATTATCCAACTTTGGTAATTTGGACTTCAACGGATGCCACTTTACGAGGGACATCATCGAGGTGCACCTTTAAAAAATAATCACACGGAACATAAGCGCTACTTAATGTCTGCCTCTCCTCCATCTGAAGCGTCCTTATCGGTTCTAATTGATTTGTCCAGTTCCCCGACAATGGCCGGCTTAATTGCTCCCGCCCGGAATATTTGAGATTTCCTTTGGCGTGGCACCTTAATAAACACATAAACGGGAATAAACGAGATAATCGGCATTCCACCTTTGTGGCAGTACCGGTGGTAAACGTCATCGGGCGACAAAAGGTTTGGTCGCCGCCTATCAGAGCTTTAATAGGGTTGCCAGTGGCTAGTTGACACTTTCTACCGTATTCTCGAGTATGTTCCTACTTGTATGTATAAAATCAATCAATCAAAAGCTAACAAAAACGACGTAACTATGCAATTTATACGTATCGTTTTAGACAAAACCACGAAGGCTGTAGGTAGGTACCTACTTATAAGTACCTATATCTGATCGTTATGTCTCAGAGGTGCCATATTTAATTAGAAATAATCAAACAATAACATTATTATTAGTCTTTCCACTGAGAAGTTGGCTGTAATTTCTCTATCTGTTGTGTTGTATGTGAGAAAAAATGAGAGGTTATAACGGAAAAATCATTGCTTTCAGCATAAAACGAACCTAAAAAACAAATAAAATTCATTATAAAGACCATGCATTTATATAGGGCATGTATATTTTCAACAAGTATATATGACAACAAAGAAATGCAGAAAAATCGCTAAAATTAATTATATAGCCACACTAGGATGGATTTAATACTGGCTTTATTAACCTCCCCAATATCGATCGAGTCTCTCTCTAAAGAATATGGCAACCCTACCTTAAATATTCAATTTCCTAAAATCCAAAAACCCGTTAATTGGATTGGTTATTTTATTGCCTGACACAGACGATAAATAACCACCAGTAGGACAAAGCAAAGGCGGTAAAGAATGCGATAAAGGGGATATTAAATATATAGAAGCTACGCGGATACGTCCTAGTTAGGGACCCGGCATTTTGTAAAGTCGGAAAAGTTCTACTTAAGATACTATTCATGAATATTCTATTAGGTGATTGCAGCATTATTTTTCAATATTTTATAATATGAATGAAGGATAAGTGAATGAATTATTTATTTTAAAAACTTTGAGTACCTCCGTGGAAGAGCTATAATCTCTTCGGCACAGGTAGAAAAAAAGGAAAATTATTAAAGGGTAAACAAAACATATGTAATAATCTATGACTGCGCTCTAATTAAATTATTTTAGGAAAAACACATTTCGCAAGTTATGCTTTAACATATTAAGATGAATTATTTGTTTGCGCATGTAAATACGTAATAAGAATATGAATAAATACTTTTCCGAAAAAAAAACTCAATTATTAAAAATAAGGCATACAAATACAATTTTGTATAGGTGATTCAATCCAATATTGTATTTGTATGCCATTCTTGAACGAATTGAGTTTTTATCCGAAAAAAAAACTCATTCATATTCATATTTGGCATGTACATGCTTTTCGTGAAAGAATTGAGTTTTTATATAGACAATACAGTTTTTTATTATTTATATTGCGTATGTACGGGCACAAACAAATAATTCATCTAAATACTTGAGCATAACTCGCGAAACGTATTTTTTCCTAAAAAAATTAAATAAGTGCCACGCGTAGATTATATCATGTTACGTTTACCCTTAAAGCAAAATTTAAAGAACTTATTTACGTGTTATTTCACAAATATCCATGCTATCATGTAGTTTTAGTGAAAGACTTAAGGGAAAAATTACCACAAGTGCGCTGTACAGTAATATTAAACATTTTACAAGATATGAATAGGTAGATTCTGAACCACCTTCCACTTGTCCATTTTCCTTCCCTTACTGGATCCGTACAGTTGAGACTTTTGAGCAATTATGATTTTTTTTAAATAGTAAATAAGTATTGTTTTTATTTAAGTCAAAATTGAACATTGAATTGAATAGGTAATATTTAATCCGATTTACTTTTAATGGTTTTGAATGTTGGTTTAGTCAACTAAAATAAGAAGGAAAATTAAATACCCTACGATACCTTTTGAAACGCATAAAACTGCTGAGTTAATGGGTGTTAAAATTTAAATGTTTAACATGGTAAAAAAGGTCTCGGAAAGTCACTTCTAAAAATACAAAACTCAAAACAAATGATGGGATTCTAATTGTTGACATCTCTAAAAAAATTACCGCATCAAAAATTCTTATTTTTAAATAAACAAAAGGCAACATCTGTTGATTTATCTGATACCGACAAAACATGGAAACGGAATTACAAATGAAGGGCTTCGGGGCGAATAGAAAGGAATCAAAAATAAATAAAAAACTGGAGCACGGAGAGTGGAAAATTTATACCGACGTAAACAGTTCATTGATATTGTGACCTTATTCGCCTCGTTGACACACGATCGCGTCGGTTTAAAAGTCACATAACCAAATATACTTGATTCCAATTAAATACATATTAGTGTTAACACAATTTTATCGTTTTATTTCAATACAAAATTAAAAAAATTAGCATACTGAAAAACCAAAAAATGGTTCATATTTCGGCAGTTCCAATCGTTTCATCTAAGGTTACAATTTACAGTTTACAATTTAGGAGACGGTATATGTACTCCCGCCCCGGGAACCATTTATTGAATAATCAACAGCCCTGCCACTGGTCAACCCTAGTGGTTTGCTATGTTTGATGATTTAGTAGGGGTTGCCTGGTTCATGGGGTGTGTTATTTGTCCAGTTCTTGGCGAGGAATGTGTCTGCGCACCCACTGCGTGGTAGGTCGGATCGGGAGAGACTGGTTGAGGGAGACCTTTTGACCTCTCTATCATATGGATTCATACGTCCGTCACTCCTGGCCACATTGACTCCAGATTCCTAGCCACCCCTCAAACATTTTTCTTTCCAGAACTTCTCCTGCACCAATAGCCCGTGATGGAAATCACGTTGTGATTATGAAAATATTTATGCTGATAAACAGAAAAAGGCGTGCAAACTTCATAACCATAGCTCACATCTTAATTTTTTTCACAAGCCAAATAGATTTCCTGTTAGTTAAAGTAGAGTAGCTAATGATAATAATATATACAGTTGTTTCAAAAATAAGAGACAGCTTTAAAAAAATCGGGGAAAAATTTATTTCGTTTTTTTTTTTTTAAATTTAATGAATTTTTTGAAACCCAATAAAACTGTAATTTCGTCCGAGAAATAAACATTCATCCCAAAATACGAAAGAATCTGTCAAGTGTAGACGACAGCTTTTTTGGTTAACTGATATTTCTGACGGGATATTAACATAAAGTAGGCTTTCTTTGATGCGATTAAAACCACGAGGCTCAAGAATTCTTATTTTATTTCTCGCGGGATCCATCTCAAGGCTGACAGCCGAAAACACAAACTTAATCAAAAGCTACGTTTGCTTATAATATTTTTTTTTAACATTTCATTACCTATTCGAGTTTGAGCTGAGCATTTCATTAATTTTTTTAAAGTTAATTTAAAAATAACATTGTTGTGGAATAAACATTATTTGTGAATTTTTATTTTATTTAATAAGTGTGTTCAAAAGAAATTGCGTGAACATCTAACTAAATTGGTGAAATATATTGTCACCTGCCAATTTTTTTTTCATAAAATTTTAAATCACTTTCTTACAACCTACCTCAACACAAAGTAATCTGATGTCAGTGTGTACCTCACCTGCAAAAAAAATCGATACCCTAAGAGGTGTCACTCATCATCATGATTGCTAGCTCTCCCCACCTACATGAACGTAGGCAAATAAATTAGTCCTACAGGCCGGGAGATGAATAATATAAACAGTATGAATAATATAATCATCGGGAAGATAAAATTTAAAGCTCTCCATAATCGATACACTTTAAAATCTAAAGAGGAAAAATAAATTAAATGAAAACAAATTTTTCATATTTTATGTAAGTACCTGCAATACGTATAAGTACAAGAGAACTGTAGGTTCTATCCAATAGCTGTTAGGATAGAACTACGGTTCGGAGCCATACTTCTTCATGTAGAGAAATCACAAATCTTGATTATCATGATCTCATGTAAACTTCAAATAATCAACGCACTCTTAAGTTAACTTATTCCATAGTAAGAAAAATAAGAACCCGCGTATGTCTTCAATCAATTTCAGTGCTCAAAATAAAACAGCTTTATCAATGCAGCGCATACCATCTCAATGTGATCATAAACTGTCAAATAACTATAAAAAATTATGATTTCAAAAACCATCTTGGTGGATGTAGAGCCAGGTTTTAACACATGTAGATTTTCAGTAAAGCTGTTTTCAGGCTAAAAATCAAAATATTAATTCAGGATATTTCAACACTGTACGAGTTTTTAGACATTTTAAAATTGCATTAAAAGCAATGCGGGTATGCAAAAAAACCAGCCCGAGAAACGCAATTGTGCAATAAAATTGAATAAATATTGATTTAACACTTAAATCATGTAAGTAGTAGATATAATACTACGCATAATATACGAGATTTAAAAAAATAAAATCTGTGGATCAAATGGATATTTTTAAACACGGACCATAAAGTTTGAGGCGATTTACTTAAAAGTCCCATACACAAGCATTAAAACTAATGCTCGGCTCACGTTCCCAGGTAGAAATGTGAAAATTGTGTTTCTGGGACAATTAAGCAGCAGGATCAGGGACCAAAAGGTGTTTGTTTTTATTAGGCACAGCAATAAAACAGAAAAAATATTGTAATAAAATTTTACATACAGGTAATACGTGTCGGGCGCAGTCTCGGCTGTAAAACATACAAGACCACAATGGAATGGCTGGCAAACACGATTACTCGCACTGCCGCCGCACTTAGTTTCGAATCGCAAATTTAGCTGGACAATATTTTTATTTAGATCATAATTGCAATTTGCAATATGTTCTCTTTCATGTCTCTTGAAACCTCCAAGGTTTATGTTCAAGATGTCGAGAGAAGTTATTTAGCAGCACCATACCCCGTGTCATACTATGCTGATCCATTGCAGCAAACGTTTGGTACAAACAACTTACAGCATTCCATTCCAAGGTATGGACCAACGATCAAATTATGATGAATTTTTGAAAAAAAATAAAACGATTTTCTGAAAATGTCAACAAGACAAACCCGTTTTTTTTCTACATAATATTATACTATATCCTGAAGACCCATCCGATAAAATTGCAATTGTATCAATAGCGGTGGGACCTTATTTACTAGCTCTAGTCGTCTAAATGATATTTTTTTGTATTTTTCTTATGTTGAAACGTTTAAAAGAAAAAAATATGCAAGTTTACGAAATTGCGAAATACCTGGACAAAGCATGTAATATGGTGTTCAAAATTCTTTATTTATTTATTTACACCCTTTTTCGGGGTTTTTAGATGTGAATATTAAGAAATAGACATTATTTATTGTACATAACTGAATTGCTTCATTAACAAACAATTTATATTTGTTAAAAGATAAATTGAAGATGTCCACTGACTTGGTATAATTGTTTCCCTCCGTTAGTATTCTGGGCAAAGAGGAATACATGTGGTAGTTAGTCTCAGAATTTCTGCACTGAAATAAATCCTGACTTCTAGTATTACGCCGTGGACTCCGAAAGCTTATCAATTCTAGCAATATCGGACTATCAACTAAATAAATATGGTGTTGTAGAATATCACCATTAAAAAAATTTGCACGTTCAAAAAACATTATCATGCTGGTACATTTTTACTTATTTAAGTATTTGTTGCTACAAGAAATGGGATACATCATTACAAATTTTAAGTAGGTTTTGGCATTTTCCATACATATTCCCCCTTACTCCGCGGCTTCAAATTGTTCTCGACTAGTTCCGTCCAGGGCCTTCACGTTTTTTACAAATATTTATGGCCGTCTAATGTTACGATTTAGACGATTGTGCGCCGAATCATGAGTGTATTGGGCAAGATACTTTCGGCATCACGAAAATATAACATAAATATATGCGTTGAAAAACATTACCTTTCGTAACTGTAATCATTTCAACACGTTAACTGATTTAGAATCTTACAATCAATAATTCCTCAGGTTAATGTGAAATTAATAGCATCAAGCGTTGGTGCTTTATATCGAATAATGAATGCGAAATAAAATGTTAATGTATCACGTAATAATACATACATGGTAGGCGGCAGTGGCGTACGACCGAGTGGCGTACGTAAGTGGAAAAAATAACACAAAAAAGAGGAAACCTTGTTTTTATGGTAGGTATATTACTCGAATTACGTCTAAATTGCACGTACACCGGCTTCGATCTGCTTTCCTGAGATCTGAAAAGAACATAAAATGCATTGTCCCCTTACAGGAGTTCTACGGGGTATTAATTTTCATTAAATATTAATCATAATCTTAACATTAATTCATTAAGGCGATGCACTACGTCAGGTAATATTTTAAATTGCGCCGCTATCAATAACAACCCTTACTTAGATGGCGATAAGGTTTAAATTTCCAGTTAACACCATCCGCCTGTTTTGATTTATGCAAGAAAAAAACATGGCCAAAAAGTGTCTTTTATTTTATTTTTTGAATGTTCAGGCATAAATATTTAATTTTTTTCGATTATTTTATCAATAACTTAATTTTCCACATTATACAATAAAATCATAACCAAAATGGGTTCGTAAGTAGGAGATTTTGAACTTTAAAACAGTTTTCATAGGCCTTTACATTATTTTTTTCTGGGCTTATAAAAAGACTTATCTAAAAAATACTCGATTATTTCAAAGACCAAGATGTATTCTACTCGCAGTATTTAATTAAAGCAAAACATTTCTAGGCGACCAAATTTTCAAACCAAAAACACATGATTTTGCATTACTACGTATGGCATCGCCTTAAAAACATTTATAAATATTGATCTATGTCAGTAGATGCGTCTTTTAACATGGCAAAACATACCTTGCCTGTGTATAGTTGTCTAGTGTTTGTAAATACATATGTAGTTTCAATACCGCTCAAAAGAGTGTGTAGTTGCGAGGATATAAAGCTTATGTAGTTTTAAGGTGTCTCCATAGGCGTCAGTAGAAGTACCACGTGACAGAGAAAACTGTCGGACGTTTCGGTCTAATGCCCGAATGGTTACGAAGCCGATGTTAGCCGATCTACAGGAGAGCACCTTCAGTAAGCGATCCTCCCGATTCGGAATAACTTAGAGCATCGTATAGAACGAACGTAACTCGTAAGCCATAAGTTGTTCTTCCTTCAGTTACAAATTGAATTGCTAGGGAAGTTATGAGAAATTCACCAATTGCATGCATACGAGAAGGGATTATTAATCGGATTTCATGTATATACATATATATTAAAAAAATATAAATTCGTGTATATTCCCTAATAATTTAAGTTTCATAGTTACTCCAAATCAGCTACCAAAAAAACCTTACCCTTGGTCAAAGAGCAATGTACGTCACTGAAAGATGGGTATTAAAACAAAAAAATTAGACAATAATGCCTCACGATAGAACAGAGTGACACATCGAGCAGAAATAACGCAATGATTTGTCGGCTCAGGCCAATGAATGATTTTCTTCCAAGTCACGACTGTTCTCGTATTATCATGTTTTAGAAAAATCGATTGTGGCGTAGAGTGTCAGATAGATTAATTACAGTCAAGTAGTATGGCCTCGGTACCAGCATATCGAATGACGTAAAATAAATAGAAAGGCGAAGGCAAGCAAACATCCACGGTAAACACTGACGGAATAGAGGATAGATTTCCTCGGCGTAATTCATTGAATATCTTGTGAGCTTTCATGTTTAATCCGATAGGAGCCAACTTAAGTGAAAGCAAACGAAATATTGGGTGCTACGTAATTTCTACGTGTAAAAAACAGGCCTAAAAATATCATCTAGGAAACCAATACCAATAACTTTAACTTAACTATTTATTTGTATTAAAATAACGATAGCAATGTAACGCTACTTTAAAATTCATGGATCTCATTATGATGAAAGCAAATTCCACAAGATTTTGATAAATTTTTAATACTCAATACGTTTAATCTACTTGTCATAGCAAATAGTAAAATAATTAATAAACCGCAAAGACCTGAGGCGAGAGTCCCCCAAGTTCTATCATATCAAATGAATATAAAGAGCAGTTATGAATCAGACAGTTAAAAACATCAAAGCTTCATGACGATGGGCGTCCGGAATTCCTGTTACATACTTCAAACAAAGAGGGCTTTAAATATTTAATTAATGGAGCAGCCACCACATACGGGAAAGGCTTAAGTTACTCAAAAAGTTTGACGGTGGACACGGGGAGAACAAACAAGGGTACAGACCAGAATAGGGAGTGGGCCATCCAAAGTACGGGGAAGGGATGATGTTCAGAATTAGGGATCGACCACATACCGCCGGACTGGATAGGAGTGACATAAATAGGACAAAGACTATTGTGGAACGGGGCGATCCAATTGATGTGCGCGAAAGTGATTCATTTTATCAGTTTCAAAGGCGACAACTCATTGCTATTTAATGGTATATTGCGGCGATAAATTGTTTTGACGAGGCCCTACACAATACCCCGATGGACGCCCGTAAAGGCAGGAGATTATCATACACGGTGGTAAGGTAGGTACTGCGATATCAACATTTAGATTTAATATCACGGTACTATCAAGTCCACAACCCCAGTAGCCCGGTCAGGAATTAATTTACGTCCATGAAATTATACGGCTCACATAAATGTTTCAACTAAATGGGGCAAATTCATCGGATAATGCTCCGGGCTGGTAATATAAATCTTTTTTCAACAATAAAAATAAATACATGTGAAAATAAAAGTTATGAAGTCTCTCCAGAATTCGACCAAATACACTCATAAAATGTATATTGATAGACGTTGTAGATACCTACTTACGAGACGTCGATACAAATGAAAATTTATATTGTTAGACGTCGTAGATACCTACTTAAGAGACGTCGATACATATTAAAATTTATATTGAGATATAATAATATAATCAAAAATTTATTTTAGATTCCTACTTACGAGACGTCGATAAAACTGTAGATACCTACTTACAAGACTTCGATAAAACTATAGATACCTACTTACGAGACGTCGATAAAACTGTAGATACCTACTTACAAGACTTCGATAAAACTATAGATACCTACTTACGAGACGTCGATAAAATTGTAGATACCTACTTGTGAGATGTCGATAAAACTGTAGATACCTACTTACAAGACTTCGATAAAACTATAGATACCTACTTACGAGACGTCGATAAAACTGTAGATACCTACTTACAAGACTTCGATAAAACTATAGATACCTACTTACGAGACGTCGATAAAACTGTAGATACCTACTTACAAGACTTCGATAAAACTATAGATACCTACTTACGAGACGTCGATAAAATTGTAGATACCTACTTGTGAGATGTCGATAAAACTGTAGATACCTACTTACGAGACGTCGATAAAACTGTAGATACCTACTTGCGAGACGTCGATACATATGTAGATACCTACTTACGAGACGTCGATAAAACTGTAGATACCTACTTACAAGACTTCGATAAAACTATAGATACCTACTTACGAGACGTCGATAAAATTGTAGATACCTACTTGTGAGATGTCGATAAAACTGTAGATACCTACTTACGAGACGTCGATAAAACTGTAGATACCTACTTGCGAGACGTCGATACACATGTAGATACCTACTTACGAGACGCCGATATAAATGAAAATTTCTACATAATATTACTTTTATGGCGTATTGAAAAATGCTTTGTTTTGTTTTCCTTGAGTTTGATGGGAATGCTATAAAATTTGTTTGTGACATAAAACCCACACGAGTTGTGTACAAAAAACTTTTTCCAAACAAATTTTGGAAAACACCAGTCTGTTGGTTATTTATGTACGAGGCGACTTTTATTAACGTGACACTTTTTGCGTCTTTTTAACGAGCGTCCTTAAACATAAGTGCGGATTTGATTAGGTATACCATACATATATACGACGGCAGGCGTGGTCTAGTGGTATACGCTTTTGACTACAGATCCGAAGGTCGCGGGTTCGAACCCGGCGTGCGCAAATAAATTTTATTTGATTAATTTGTGTTATTTCACAATTAATTAATTTAAAATAATATATAGTATATTTGCGGCACGTTCCAGAGTGGAAGATACTCTCAGTATCGCCCTGGTGTAAGACCACCATTCAGAATTGAAACGTTGCTTGAAATGGCTCTAGCCGTGTTTGGTGACCAGATCTGAATAGCCAGGTACTTCCCCACCTTCCTCTTCCCCATCTCCCTCCCCTCCCCAATACCCTCAGCCTCACAACATACCCCAAATGGGGACGCCATAGTCTCACTGGCTCCAGACGGGAGCAGTTGGGACTCTTGTGCGGTATTACTGTAAAAAAAAAAATATATATATATATATATCATATTACAAAATGTAAAAAAAACGATTGCAGACTAAAATTTACCGTAAAAAATAAATTACATTACATAATTCGAAACAAACATATTTAATTAGGAAAAAGATTGTGAGTCACATATTTGACAACATCAAAGTTAATATAAACAGAACGGAAAAAATGTTTATTATCCTTTGGTAAATTTTGAACAAACAGGCATGTCAATAGATATCATGCTGGGTTTATTGAGAATTAGGCATCTCGTAAAATAATTCGCCCAACAGGTCGCCTGGTACGGATCATTATTTTTTAAGAAATCAAATGTGCTTCACAAGTTATCCACTTGAAGGAAATCAATATCGCTTTTTAAACTTAGTTAAATGTTAAATGAAAACAAAATATTGAAATAACAACGTTTAAAAAAAGTCCTTTGTAATTTTACACCTAAATAATAAATAATTTAGTTATTAAACTATAATTATTATCTATCTTCCAAATGCCCTCTGAGTATATATTTAACTGAAATTATGCTATACAAAATAGCCCAGCGTTATTATTATTGTTATTAGTATTAGACAAAGCTTTACCACAAAATCCCATGAACAAAGATATTACTTAAAAAAATAAGTATATTTAATGATTTAATTTCCAAGTGGATGCGATTAGCTGCCTCATCGCC
Organism: Hesperophylax magnus; assembly: GCA_026573805.1. Classification (NCBI taxonomy): domain Eukaryota; kingdom Metazoa; phylum Arthropoda; class Insecta; order Trichoptera; family Limnephilidae; genus Hesperophylax; species Hesperophylax magnus. The sequence goes on from JAIUSX010000014.1 coordinate 18,997,298, forward strand.
CTTCACCCTTTTAAAAATCTTGGGTGGTAAGAAATTTTAATAAATTTTAAAAAGGATTGTTTTGTTTACTTTAACTCGTGATTTAGGTGGGATAAAAAATCAACAGAAAAAGGACTCGTGTTATTAATGATCTCTGTTCCCATTCAGGAAATAAATTGTTTTCACGTGTCACAAAAGTGTGTTAAAATGGGGTCTTAAAAGGTGGATCACACTATAATTTACCTCTCTCTTGTACGGAATTCTGACAAAATAAGTAAAACTTTAATAGATTAATTTAAAAAAAATAATAGTTTAAGAAAAATCCATCTCTTATAATAGTACTGATCGATTTTTTTTAAATATAAAATCACGATAAAAATAGATTAAACAAAGTTTGTGGTATTAAAATGTTTGCGCACATAAATTATACTCGTGGGAGATCCCATGCACTTTTTATGCTCCGAAACCGAGAACGTCTGCTTATCAGAACGCGTCAATCAACAGAGCAACTTGATGCTGCATTGACCAATGCCATTTGAGCAACGTCTTTGGACGTATTTTAAAAAATAGTAAAACTGCCCCAATGACCTTTTTATACTTATATTTAGCTATATTTCCTATCAACCTTTCGTCTAGTTGTACCGAGGTAACAACACAATAATGTCACCTCTTGTTTATTTGATATTTTTGTCTTCAGTAATGTTTCAAGCACACATGTTATGTACATACTTCTACTATTTGTTATTGCTACTGTTAATTATTGTTTTTAATATTTTTATCATTTCTCATTTACTGTACCTCTTTGTATTCTAAATTTTTATTATTCTTCGTTATATTTATTTTGGTTTACAACTGTTTTACGGAGATAAAATAAGAATTAACATAATATTAATATGTGGCGGGCTGTGAAAGTGTTGAGATCTGCGGTATAAATTCTCAAATAAGTGAACCAAAATAATAATTTATTCTACAATGATAACTTATAAGTTATCATTATACAATGAAATTAATAGCAAGAACATTGTACCATAAAATTAATAGCTAGAGCGCTGTACTTTAAAATTCATAGCTAGAGCATTGTACTATAAAATTAATAGCTTGAGTACTGTACTATAAAATTAATGGATAGAGCATTGTAATATAAACTTAATAGCAAGAGCATTGTTCTTTAAAATTAATAGCTAGAGTATTGTAATATAAAATTAATGGATAGAGCATTGTAATATAAACTTAATAGGAAGATCATTGTTCTTTAAAATTAATAGCCAGAGCATTGTAATATAAAATTAATATCTAAAGCTATATATATATATGGGGTTATCCAATAAGAGGTGTTATTTTGATATTCAAACGTAAAAGATCGATGATTTCATTGTTTGTGTGGCACGTAGCGCCGTCTTGTTGAAAGTAAACGTTGTCCAGATCAATACCATCCAATTCCGGCCATAAAAAATCATTAATCATCTCTCGATAGCGCATTTCCATTTCGCATCTCCATTCACTGTAACTGTTGCTCCAGCCTCATTTTCGAAAAAGTAAGGTCCAATGACTCCGCCGGACCATAAACCGCACCAAACAGTCACACGTTGAGGATAGAGAGGCTTTTCAACAATAACTTTTGGGTTTTCCGAGCCCCAAATGCGACAATTTTGCTTGTTGACGAAGCCACCGAGGTGGAAATGGGCCTCATCACTCAAGATGATTTGCATTTGATTCACTCAAGTGAATTTCAATAATTTCAATGCGTTGTTGAAGCGTGTATCGTTCCATTTTTATCAATGGCGTAGTTTCTACTTGTCAAATGTCAAAATATGACAGCTTCAAAAGTAACATCTACCGAAATAGCGGGCTATTCAAAATAACACCTCTTATTGAAAAACCCTGTATATCTAAACTATAAATGAATACATTATAATAATAAATTAATAGCCACAGGACTTATTTTCCAAAAACAAAAATGATTTGTTAAGAATTTTTTTAATAATATATACATTTATTTATGTGTAATTAAATAATACTTCATAGTCTTGCGGTAGAGTCGTTTATGTGGGTGAACTATTTATGTGTACTCCGGAGTTCGTGTAGTGTAAATAGTTTAACAACCAACATCGCCGGTACCTACGACTGGTTTTAATTTGTGAAGTTTAGGTGACAGCCATCAGGAACTCCAAACAGGCGACCGGCTCTAATTGTTTCAAAGGTTTTTTTCAATACATTTTTTGTATGTTGTTTTGTTGGGAGCCGTGTCTAATAGTATTTATAATTAAATGCCACTACAAATTATGCGACTTCAAATGAAAATATTACAAAAGTTTTATTCGAGCGTGTTGTGCGGTATGATCAATAAATGATTAGACAAAACGGAATAAATAAAATCCTAAAAACGGAATGTCTTACAGTGGTTGGTGGTTCATATTCTATAGAATGCTGCCTTTCCATGTAAATACATTATTTAAGGTAAATGAGATTGTAGACGCTCCACAAAGCATCCCCTAAATACGACACATGGAGATAAATGGTAAAAATGGCTTTTTAATTTCCTTAGAACGAACAATACCGAAATAATATATATATAATTCAAGACCAGGATCAAAAATAGCATCCTCAATATCAAACAATGCGCATTGTTTCCAATATTATGTCCACTGCATGTAAAAACGTATTTGAAAAATCCATTACCTACCTACTACCTTACAAAACTCAAAAGCCAGTAAGTGTGGTCCACATAATATAATTATCTATTTGGATGATTTGTATAGCGCCGTTTTTGTGAAAAACCACCTCAAGGGCGCTGTACAAATATATATTATATATTCTCCAATGCTATCTTATTACTAATAGACTAGACAAAGTATTATAGCTAACAGATTGCATCCACCGGTTCGTCGAACATTTATACAAAACTATATGTACAATGCATTTGATCAATGGATGTGATGATGCGTTGGAATGTATACATATTATTATTTATATATATTCTGTACGGGCACATAATATACAGGACCATACTTACCTGGAAGAAAACTACAAATTATATAATAATATACAGTTTTTTATCCCAATACTAACTACAGATAATTGATTGTAACGACTTATAACTTGAGACAAATAAGTTGCATCCACCAGCTCATCAGTGAATGTATTTATATAAATAAAAAGTTAAATGTTCGTTTGTTCAAAATCTTATGTCTCTTAAAATTCTTCACCTATATTATATAGATGTCATATGTGACAAGTAAAAAAAAATATATGTATATATATTTTTAAAACCGCTATCTGTTGGACGTTAAAGCAACACACGCTATTGTTTATCTATCTGCACAGACAGACCGAGCTACAGCAATGCTTGGCGGGGCACAGCTAGTTAGTAATAATTTGTAAACTTAGATATACCAGCGCTCTGGAGGTGATTTTTCACGAAAACGGCGCTATATAAATTAGCCAAATATTATTCAAATGGCTAAAATAAAATTAATAAATGTATTTTGTTTAAAACTCCGCAGACCCTCGGGGAGTGGTATAAACGGGGCCCAAATATGAAGTAAACTCATCGAACGTGTGACAGATTTATTATTATTATTATTGTTAACAGACGCCAAAAATCAAATCGTTTTCGTGGCCCGTTAAATAAACAAATAATATGACCGAGCATAAATAACCCTTAGTGACAGGGGTCCGGGGCCCGTACCTGCGGATGATTTAGGGCCCAAAGGTCAAAACAAATAAAACAATTCGTTCTTCGGAAACACACGCGGATGGGAGCCTACATAAATAAGCTTATCTCCTGTGACTAGGAAGGACCAAGAATGCCATCATCAAACCATGAGGAGTAATTATTGTTCACTGATCCTGTGCAGTGAAATGATTATCCATAACAAAGTATCATGTGTCACGTCCTTATGCTGAAATGTATGCACAATATTGTTTACATACGTTAATAAACAGAGAAATGCAGAAAGGTTTTTATTATATTATTTGAGTGAAAAAATCCTTCATTTCAAAATTTCAAAAGATTTCGAAATTTAGATTTATAAAATGGCTGATGATGACAATACTTTTTCCATTTTTACCACCGGAATCGCCCGAGAATTGTTTATACATAAAAAAAAAAAATGGAAATATTGCATTGATCATAAAAAAATGAGAAATATTTATGCAAATTTTATCACATCAGAGCTCAACGTTCGAAAGATTTTACTGTGAAAAACAAGCCGATTCTCTGATACAAAGCAAGGATTTGACCAGTTTGATACTCACTTAAGTTTTTTCATATAAAAAGGATCAAAACCATTTTATATATCTAGAAAAAAATATGTTAAGTGGGGGACCAAATTATTAGTTACACTAGAGTTTTTCTTATTATTTAAAAATCTGTGGCTTTTAATGCACATATAAATCTATTTATTTATTTGTGGTATTTTAAATAGGTACATTGATATTTTTTTTAAAAATGGGTACATAAATCACATATTTTCGTAATTTAAGTTAAAAATTTTAAAATTATATCTTTTTGGGGTCATATTTTCGGAATTTAAGTTAAAAATTTTAAAGTGGTTTCTTTTTGGGGTATTGTGCCGTGTTGCGCTACCTCCGTCTTAAGCCAACCTATAGTGCGTCAGAAAACTAGAAAATGGGGAGGAAAGCGATTCACTGCTCCTAGAAATGATCGGCTAATTTGTTGCATTTGCCTGGAAAACAAGAGAAAATGTACGAAGGAGTTGCGCTAGTGCGGAGGACGAAAATATAAATGAAGCCGGTATTATTACAAGAACAACCAGATGTCGCGTTGCGTCATCTTGTACAAATGTGGTAACTGTAGCTGGGAAGTACTTAGAAATATTAAAAGATTTTTCTAAATATTTTGTATTGGATTTGTTCTAATTTTTTTAAATTAAAAATAAAATAATTTATTTTTAACCGTATAAGAAATACCCAATTTACCTAAAAAGTATAAAATCCCTGTATTTATAAATATAATAGTATAAAATAAAGTCACTATCATTTAGATAATTATTTTCGGAAGGTTTATGAAAATACTACATGTATATTATCTCTACACAAAGTAGAGAAAAGTCGATGTTTTGTAATCAAGTCGTAAAAAAATATTTTCCTTTTAACACTGGCTAAAAATTATGAGATACGAGTACATTAAAATAAACGTCCGTTATGATGTATGTGTATCTCTCCAGCAAAGCCGGGTACACATCAGCTAGTTTAATTAATAATGTGGTCACCCACTGTATATCATTACAATGTTTCCTCTCTATTCAACATTTGAACACGAAATTACGACTAGGTACCTTATAACTATAAATTCTAAAACAATCATCTTCTTTACACAAACTATAATCAGCCACCAGATTAAATTTAATCTTTCAGGTCATAAATCAGCGGACGTTTCGAAATTAGTAAAACATTTTGCGTTACATTTAGCAAGTAACCAAAACAATAAATAAAGCCAAATATAAACATTAATGATATCACGGATCGTGTTTGATATAAATTCGCGAAAAATAAATTGAATAAAAAGTAGGAATATACAAACCGAATTAATTTACACAAACCGTGCAATCAAAGATAGAATCTTACTCTATTAATATACATTAGGAATAAATTATTTGAAAATAGGATATTCACTGAATTTATTAAATTATTAACTAAAATTTGGAGGCCTGCAAATCTGTATATACATAAATTAGAAAACTTAACACTTTAGTCGAAATATGCAAATTGTCCACACAGAACTTTATACATAGGCCACGTGATGTAGTTCAAAGGTTGAAATATATGGATATACTGAGCAGACGGCCGTAGATATTTTTAAACTAACTAACTGACATTCTACGAAAGGCTCGAATTACAATACAACAATATAAATACAAGTTCGTAAATCTCTGAAAGTAATTGGACATGTTAAAGGAAGCCTGTTTTACCTAATCGGTTGTCTATGTTTATTGTTTTATTCATGAGATAAAAATAAAAATGCCACCAGTTTTTTCGGTGATGTTTCTTAAAAACGACACTATAAAATTATATTGTTATAAAATGTAGACCGGTTTCAAAGGAAACCATTCCTTCATTAGGATAAAAGTTTAACCGGTTAAACCATGTGAAACAATGTACCTACTACTGTAATTTGATCTATTAATGTAGCTGCTTGTGTAATTTTACTTTTGTATTATTATTAACACTCTTAATTTAAATGTATCTAAACGAAAAAAAGTGAGAGCTCAGTAAATGAACGGTCTTGAAATACAGATTGACATTAGATTCCTTTCAAACAAAATGCATTTAAGAATAACTCGCAACAAAGAGAGGAAATAAATGTAAACATCGCTTAGTTAACCGACAGGTCAATCTCTGCGTTTATACTCGGCACAGGCGTTCCTGTGTTTACTTTGAAGTTAATGAATATAACGTTTAGCTACACAATTCCTACTGAGATTACCGTACAGGTCTCTGATCAGATAAAATCACATTAATAGATTTTTTTACAGCACTTAGAAACGAGCCTAGACGGGACGTTTTTGTACGGTGTGTGAAAAATTCCAACTCAAATCTCAAATCTAGCAAAGTCAATTTTTGTGTTATGCCCGAAAATACGCTTATTGAGAGTAAATTTAAAAAAATGAGGTTATTACTCGATGCCCTAATAAAAAAGCAACGTTGATAAAGCCGCGTTTGAGTAATTCAAAAACATGAATAATGACAGTGAAAATCCCCATGAATCATATTTTCGCCTTTGATTTATGTAACTCGCCTGATGGTCAGTTTTTTTAAACAACAAGGTTTTATTAAAGAATTTAACGATTTAGAACCAATTATCGTCACGCCATTTCCTATTAAAAAAACATAAAACGATATAACTTCCTAAAATATGTTAGAATTTACGTCAAAACAAATACAAATCTTAGGTAAAGTACATACCTACAACAATAATAAATTTTGCGTATAATAATAATGCACCTGTTAATTATTAATGAATTACATTAGGTACACTTCATAATAATCCGTTTCTTACTATCCAACATTAATAGACGTAACTGCTGGCCCTATACAAATCGTAAATGCGCCTCACTGTCTAAATTTGTCAGCCACCTCTGGTCTGGAGCCCCGAAAAACCATATGTGAAAAAGGTGCAGAAACGGGCGGTCCGTTTGATAAATTGCCCTATCTTTCGAGCTCAGGTGTAAGGTGGGAATGCTGTCCTTATTCTGCCACTATTTCAATGGAAAATGTTTCGAGGAATTAGCGTTATTGATCGCTTCGGCAAGGTGCATAGTCGGGAAACATGCCAAATGCCGAACATTTTTACACTGTTGACATTTTTGACGGCATCCATGGTCGAGGGGTAATGCTCCCGACTAGCAATCTGGAGGTCGCGGGTTCAAATCCCGGCGTGCGCAGGTAAATTTTATTTGATTGATTTGTGTTATTTTACAATTCGTCCATTTAAAAATATTCTCAGTATCGCCGTGGTGTAAGACCACCATTCACAATTGAAATGGCTTTAGCCATGTTTGGTGACCAGATCTGAATAGCTAGGATTTTTCCTGCTTTGCTCTTCCCCACTTCCTTCCCATCCCCACTATATTAAACCTCACAATACACCCCAATTGGGGATGCCATGGATTCACTGGTTCAGACACAAATTTTCTCTTCTCAAAATGACCCTTCACACAGCATTCCCAAAGATGTATGACATCTTTGGCAGTGAGGTAATTATTTTTCTCTTGGTCTCCTGTGTGGAGTTAATGTAAAACAAATATCCATTGTTAACTCCGTCTTGGCACACCTTCCTTAATAATTAATATTTAGTTAATTTTTAACCACCTACCATTTAAGTATTGACCAACCCGCTTATTTGTTTATGAATAATGTAGAATCTGGAACTTACCTGAAATAAAGAAAAAATAATTATTAGACACAAAAAATAAGAGGTAGATAGGTAAACAAAAATATTTTTCAGTGTATTGTTCGCATGTCTGTAAATTAAAAAGCAAGTTTTTATTGTAAAAAGACAACAGTTCCATCAATAATTCATTTGGTTTTATGCTTAGGAAACAATTACGGATCATTCTGTCCATAAAACCTCACAGTGAAGCGGACTAGCGGCGAAATATTTTTTCTTATCTAAGCCTTCGCAACACAGTGGCTACTAAAAGACATGCAATTGTGGAGTAAAAAAAGGAAGCCAAACGGGTAAATTAATGGAGAAATAAAAATAAAGACATTCCTTATTCGTTAACTAGGCAATTAAAAAATATTAATTAACATTTAAAGCGGTATTTTCACCATACATAAAAAAGCATAAAAAATATATGGATTTTTATATGCGTTCCAGGGTAATAATACACATAGATGGCCTAGCGCATACATGTGTTAAATGTAGTTTTAAGTAAAAATAATTACGTGTTTATTTTTTGTAATAACTTTATTGAGTAAAACCTCAAATTGTAATATTTAATTATTGAAGACAATATTAGCGATTTCTAAACGAAAATCTGAAACAGAAAAATCAGAAAAGGATACGGTCACATCTAGGAACCTAGCGTATCCTTTTCTGATTTTTCTGTTTCAGATTTTCGTTTAGAAATCGCTAATATTGTCTTCAATAATTAACAATTACGTGTTTTCTAGAGAAATTATTAAGATTACTAACTTGGTAAATAGAAGTTTTGTGGGAAATTTGCATTACTTATTTCGTCTAGAATGGATAAAAGGCGGATATTCACATTAATTTTGTTGCTTTACATCGTATGTAGTATTCTTATAAATGAAATTTTTTAATAGCACTTAACACGTGTGCGCTAGGCCATCGATATTTCATAATATTATCATGATACCTGACGTATCGTTGGCATTGTTTGGGGTGGCTTTAGGCTTGTTTATGTACTAATTTACTCCTATCCGGACTGGTTTTATCCAACGGACATATTCGAACAGATAAAGTTTATACTTAAAGCCAGGACATTTATGACTTAGTTGTTATATATACATTTAATTGCTTTCAAGCTTTAAATGTAGCAAATAAGGCTTCCCGTCGCAGCGTGAAACTGATTTGGATAAAAATCGACAACAACGAATGGAGATATTAACTAAATATATATATATATATATATATATATATATTAATGTTACTTGTGTTGTGATGGAGGACTTATCCAGCCGAGGATTTGAACACACCACGCCTGGGTGGGACCCAACTGGGTGTGGCCAACTCAGCCAACGACCGGTCGAATTATTTTCTGCGTATTTTCTCTCTATCCATAATTTTGTTTTATTGCTAATTCTAATTTGTGTAATATAACGCACACACATAATTATTGAGCTAAGCGGCAGTGCACACAGTGATCTCAACTCAGGAATTAATTCTGTTCATATTATTACAGCATATATGCACACCGTTTCAGAGTTAAGGATATGCTCAGTATTGTCTTGGCGAAAGACTTCAGAATCTGAACGTTGCTTAAATAGCTCTATGTTTAGTTGTAAAATCAGCCTTACAACATTCCCCAAATCGAGGTTGCCATTTGGCATGCTAACATTTTGCTTGTAACTCTTGTGTGGTAAGTATGTAAACAATATAATATACCTGCTTTAAATAACTAACCCAACATTTTCCTTTAATTTTCGCATCATTGTAGTATAAATAAATGTGGTCAACTGGCTGTCGTTTTGACAACGATTTTGGTTTTATTTTCTTTCTCCAAGCTCAAGTTGGTACATAAGCTTCGTCTTCCCAATCCAGAAACGAATCTATTTTTAAATAAAAGGGCACCGAATAGAAAGGTGCTGAAAATGCCATTCCTGCGAAACCATATGGATCATCTAACATGACCTTTTTAAGATACTGACGGAATATTAACGCACAATGTAAAATCGGGTTTACGGACACGATGTAAAAAAATATCGTAATTTCACATTTAACAAGATGACTTTTTGAGTATTTTTGATGTAGGCTGTTAATTTTAGTTGACTTCTTTGTTTTTTTTGTTTTGTGCTGTGGTTTTAAACAAGGTCCAAGAATTCATATAGGGTTACAAAGTCATAATGTGAGAACGTTATTCAAGGGCAAGCCAAGATCGACGGGACCACCCGACGTTTTATTATTTACACCCAGCATTCAATATAAAATTATCCTCCGGGTCCAGGATAAACCAACGAAGGCGATCGCCTTATTATAAAACCACGCTACTTTCTTGCAACCGCATTCCAACCGATTAAAAGTTTAATGTCATATTGATTCAAGCTGGCCATTTTAAAGTTCATGTTAAAGAAGTTCAATCAGCAGTGTTAGCAAGAATTTTGAATGACGAAATTTAAAATGTCAGAAAATATTGTGGTAAATGTAACGAAAATACAATAAGGTAAAACATTGTAGTGTGCATGCCAGTTGTTCGATTACACGATATAAAACCAGTGTTTCTAGATATCTAATATCTATCAGTAATAATGTTTCATTGCAACTGCAAATTGTTTGAAAGGCGAATGAAATATATTAAATAAGGCTACTAGCAATCAACATGCATCAAACGCTTTCAAAGGTAAAATTACAAACCCTCATCATCAATAGAACATTGAACGAATAATGGATCAATTTATTACCCACCCCTATTGAAACACTTAACGATAAAAGTGCCATTATGGAAGGAAAAAATACACCTACATACTTTTCTTTACTTGCGTAGGTACTGGGTACTGTCTTAAACGGTTCTTAGTTTTATGTGACATTTACTCGACGATGTTTTACAACCAATTTCGCTTTCATGTAGGTAGAAAGTAGAAGGAATAGTATGCGAATTCTTGTTTAATGTGAAGGTATTAACATGAATTAAATGACAAGTAGCGTAATTCAGGCTTCTCTCGTGAATACCTCTTCCAACCCCGAGTTTATCGCGCAAGATGAGAGCTTATTTTAAAATATTTAAATTAAATTTACCGGATAATGTTGTTATACTCTCAGCGTATTCTTTACGCTACAAAGGTTTTTAGCCGGATAAGTCGGTAAGTTTATTTTATTGTGCCCGTTCGTGCGTTTTTATAAATTAAAAAAGCTTTGTCCCGCATTGCTGCATTTCCATGGTCACTTCTCGTAACTTCTCTTCCACCTCCGAATCTTCTACAAAGTATTTTAGGGTTAATTACTGACTTAATGCTAACACCGTGTACCTGCAATATAGAAATACACATTTGTAGAACGGGGTTTAAATTTATATTGTTTGCCAACGAACTAACTAATTAACCATTAAGCCATTTCGCTGCAGGGAGGATGGAATGCAACACAGCTTTATCATGCATACGCTTGCACATATGCATACATCTTCTCATATAATACTATACGGAGAAAACTTATAGACATAAAATACTGTTAATTGATCAAAAATCTGGTCTTATCATTCGTTTTCTTGTTAAGACTGCGGGCCTTTAACGAATGAATTGATAGAGTTCCTAACAAAGTATCAGTTAAAAGCAAATGTTTTATGAGGACGGCGGAACACGTGTTCATACAAATACTGATATTGATATGATGTATTAGAAAAAGAATACATGTTTTCGATATATTCTGAATGACTAATATTTTATCAGGAAATTGGCATGATCTCATTTTTTCAACAAGATCATTTTTCTCCGTGTATGTTGTTATTCAGTTGGGCGTCATATGAGCTCCTGACACTAGAGTTCTCACCCAACCGCTTTATATATATATATACCGGGTGTATCGGCACGTACCCGACAAACTTTAACCAGCTATTCCTTAGCACATTTGGAGTAAAAAATGTTATGGGCACTTTGCTGTCCGGTAACATTTTTTTTTAATAAAAAAATTATTATTCATATTTTCACCACATGTCACCAATGTTTTATCCTTTGTCAAAGTTTGAAAATCCATCTGGCAATATTTTGTTCGAGTTTCGTTGAATAATGTACGTACGTACCTACGTTGGCGCGCTTTTACAATCACAACGAAATGACACGGCACCATTCGTCTCATTTTTAACTATTATTATTTAGTGTGTACGAAAGAGCGTGGACACTTTTTGACACACTTGCTAATAACAGCTGTTGAACACGAGATACAATGCAAATGACAGTGACGGAGTGTGGATTTTTTATTTATTTTTTGTTTTTAATGGAAAAAAAATGTTAGCGGACAGCAAAGCGCCCATAACATTTTTTACTCCAAATGTGCTGAGGAATAGCTGGTTAAAGTTTTTCGGGTACTTGCCGATACACCCTGTATATATATATATATTTTTTTTATTTTTTTTTCTTTATTCTTAACAATATATTTGAATACAGTTTTTTACATGCTTTTGGACTACCACACTAGACACATGTCCGTATTATGGTAGTCGAAATTTGTGTATAATTATATAAATGCAATACATGATTCATTTGTTAATATATTATTTTGTGAATTGTAATGTATTTGTGAAATTGGTAATACTTTAACTGAAAATAAGAAAGAGATGAAAATAAAGATAAATTAATGAATTATTTTAAAAAGAAATTTTAAACAGAATCTAAATGAAAAGAAAAGAATAATAAAGCAAATTAACTTAATTTAATGGTGTCAGGCATTCTTTAAAATAGTTTCTTCCCTTCATAAATAACCAATTCTGAATATGTAATATTAGGTAGATTGAATCTTGTAAAAATAAAGATACAAATAAAAATAAGGTAGGATACAAATAAAAATAATAGATAATGTTAGGGATAATAGAAATAAAAATAAGAATAATCGTATCAGCGTAATATAAAGTTTTTGTTGAAAGTTAATTTAGACATAAAATTTTTACTCGAGAAATATGAAAAAATAAGAACCGTTTTAAGATGTAAGGCATTCTTTATAATATTTCCTTCCCTGAGCAAATAACCAGTCCTGTACACTAATGGCATAAAGATCATCAGTTTTCGATGTCTTAATTTTTTTTTTTTTTTTATAGTGAATACCTCACAAGAGTCCCAACTGCTCCCGTCTGGAGCCAGTGAGACTATGGCATCCCCAATTGGGGTATGTTGTGAGGCTGAAGGTAAGTGGGGAAGGGAAAGAGGAAGGTGGGGAAGTACCTGGCTATTCAGATCTAGTCACTAAACACGGCTAAAGCCATTTGGAGCAACGTTTCAATTTTGAATGGTGGTCTTACACCAGGGCGATACTGGTAGTATCTTCCACTCTGGAACGTGCCGCAAATATACTATATATTATTTTAATTAATTAATTGTGAAATAACACAAATTAATCAAATAAAATTTATTTGTGCACGCCGGGTTCGAACCCGCGACCTTCGGAATGGCAGTCCAATGCGTTACCACTGGACTATGCCGGCCGTCAAAATATAAATCAATACTCAGTAAGTTGAACATTTTAGGCGCTATGTAAGAGAACTGTCGTTGGGCGTAGGCTGTTTTTGTTGGAGGAATTTTAGAGTTTTGGTGTGATGAATAGCGGGTGCAAATATTTTGTTGAGTTTTGCATGCAAGGGTGAGATGGGTGATATTTTAATATAATCCTTAGTAGCAGTTTTTTAATTAAGATCACGGGATAAATAATTGAAGCTGCACAGCCTCCCCATTCCACGATACCGTACGTATATTGATATAAAAGTTTCAATTTCTGTAAATAAGGAGCTTTAGGATTTCTTATATAAAGCAGTCTGAAATCTAAAAATATTATTACCATGAAAATAAAACTATTTTTTGGGTCATAAACACTTCACTACGAACGTGTACGTGTACCTAGATCGCTAGAACGTGTACGTGTACCTAGATAGGTACATGTTCATGGTGTGTTAAACGATGTGTATCTTACTGTAATTTTGCTATAGACTTTGAAAAGATATTTACTGGCATTTTTAACGAGATACGTTAAATGTGTTCAAGTCTGCGCGCTGGTGAAAATGTTACACTTTCGAAAAGATATAGAATCTAGTCTATGTTAGAATGATGTGCTATAATTAAAATACCTCTATACCTAGGAATCCGTAGTTACTTTGAAAGGATGTTAACTTTAAGTCCTGAGAATTTACCGGGGCGCTGTTGAATATTTTACACTTTTGAAAAGATATAGAATCTAGTCTATGTTAGAATGATGTGCTATAATTAAAATACCTCTATACCTAGGAATCCGTAGTTACTTTGAAAGGATGTTAACTTTAAGTCCTGAGAATTTACCGGGGCGCTGTTGAATATTTTACACTTTTGAAAAGATATAGAATCTAGTCTATGTTAGAATGATGTGCTATAATTAAAATACCTCTATACCTAGGAATCCGTAGTTACTTTGAAAGGATGTTAACTTTAAGTCCTGAGAATTTACCGGGGCGCTGTTGAATATTTTACACTTTTGAAAAGATATAGAATCTAGTCTATGTTAGAATGTTGTGCTATAATTAAAATACCTCTATACCTAGGAATCCGTAGTTACTTTGAAAGGATGTTAACTTTAAGTCCTGAGAATTTACCGGGGCGCTGTTGAATATTTTACACTTTTGAAAAGATATAGAATCTAGTCTATGTTATAATGATGTGCTATAATTAAAATACCTCTATACCTAGGAATCCGTAGTTACTTTGAAAGGATGTTAACTTTAAGTCCTGAGAATTTACCGGGGCGCTGCTGAATATTTTACACTTTTGACAAGATATACCGCACGGGCTGCATTCCCCATTGAAATTTTCATCCTTGATGATATAACCGCGCGATAACCGCCAAAGGAATCGTATATTCATGGTGAAAGGACCTTCGTATCACGCGAGCCTTACAAACTAACATAGCGGGCTACGGGTGCTTATTCCCGATAAAAGTGTTATGCTGTGTTATGGGGCTGTAAGGGATTTCGAATAGTGAATATTTTTAAAATTTGTTAGACATAAGAATAATCGAAAAAGATAAAGTTTTTAAAAATAAGCACCCAAACGAAAACAACGACATTTTCATAAGGCAGACATAGATAATAATATAAAATCCAAATAAGATGAAACTTTTTAGTTGTAAAATTAGTTTGAAAATCCATGCATGATATTAGCTTATTTGTAACAAGTAATAATATTATATTGTGAAAAATATGATTACCGAGAAGTCATAGTGTCAGTTTTTTGTTTTTATAGAAAGCAATCAATGTGTGATTTGAAATATTATGAAATGAAACAAACACCTTATTATAAACCGGTTTCGTTTGGCTTAAGTTTCAAACTTTGTTATCCTGATGAAGTTTAAGTCATGCGAAACTCCTTGGTACGAGAAACATATATTAAAATATTTTTTAACAGTTGTTTTTATTACAATTATATTTTACAAGTCATACAATACTGAGTATCTATCAATTCGACTGTCGGAAATCTCTCATATTTAAATATTTATTTGTTGAAAATTTAGATAATATCGATAAGTTTTAGTTCTAAAATACTAACCGTTAAAATTTGACTTGATACGGATTGCAGTAAGATAATAAAATTATTTTTAACAAATATTTTGGTTTGTAGGTATGCTAATTGCATATTTTCATGTTTTATAGATCTTTTTCATCAACTTCATAACATTTTTCCTTGTATTGATTGATGCTTTGGAAGTCACTATTTGTTATTTTAAGTGGTTTTTAAGTGTAAGATTTATTATCAATATTTTTATGTACAAAAATAAATACATGCGTTTTCATTACGAATTTTGAACTTCCTTTTCTTCCAAATAAATGATGTGGCTCTAGAGAAAAGAGCAACGAATTCATAATATCATTATTATTACCTGTTTATTACAACCATGGTAATATCAAGTAATTGGCTCGTGGTCAAGCGAGTTATTCACTGTGCCATAATTTCTCCACGTGACCAGAAAATCATTAAGGAACAACTGGAATGCGTGCCATGTAATAGCCTCCACTCAAATATGAATTGTTTTCTGTTCAAATTTGCCATTCGTCGGGCAACTTCTTGTGTTTGAATTTAATGAAGTGCTTCGCTATTTGCTTCACAGCCGCTTTCGAAAGTATGGAAATATACACACCGAGCTTTACATGCAGACCCGGCTATCGACCACGTCCACTGAACAGGCAACCCCTAGAAGTGTGGTCTATACCAATTTGAAGGAAAACAGTTTCCAGATTCCCAACTGCTCCCAACCATCTGGAGCCAGTCAGATTATGGGATCCCCAATTGGGGTATGTTGTGAGGCTGAAGGTAGCGATGAAGGGAAGGAGATGGGGAAGAGGAAGGTGGGAAGTACCTGGCTATTCAGATCTGATCACCAAACACAGATAAAGTAATTTTAAAGCAACATTTCAATTCTGAATAGTGGCCTTACACCAGGACGATACTGAGATTATTTTCCTCTCTGGAACGTGACACAAATATACTTCATATTATTTTAAGTGATTAAATTATAAAATAACACAAAATAATCTGATAAAATTTACTTGCGCACGCCGCGATCAGAACCCGCGACCTCCGGGTTATTAGTCTAGAGCCTTAACCCTCGACCACGGAGACCATCATGACATATCAATTCATAAGTGGCAAACAGATCAATGAGTTTTTTTTAATCAATTTCACCTGAAGCATGAAAAAAATAATCTTACTTCAGGCATACGGACACGCCCATAAAACACTTCTACAGATTTATCTATTCAGCATGCACAGACGTATTGTGAGGTATCTTTTCTAGGCTCATCAACATCGGTCTTAATGGTAATTAGTTTCCTGAACTGTGTTTGGCTTTTCGTCTGTTTAATCAACGGTCGTTATTCTTGACTTCGGTGATTATGGACATTGGAATTGGTTTCAGAATTTCCAATGCGGTTAACTTGAATAAATTAAATTAAATGACAATTCGCGGCATTCTTTAATCAAGTCACAATAAAAAAAAACAAACATAATAAATGAATCTAAATAATCAATAAAAAAACATTAATATTTAAAACTAATTTAGGCAATAATTAGGCACTCTTTAATGTTCATTCATATATTTCCCTATAAAAAAAAAATATTTCGGGGTCGGGACTAGTATTAATAAATGCCCTACCCAGTTCGTCAGATATGATCAAGGAAAAAAGTAATATAGTGTATACGTTACATCCTCACATCACACAACTGCTCTGATGATGGACACAGTAATGCTATCTGAATCGTTGGCTAAAGAAGGAGGTAGCGCAACACGGTACCCAAAAATAAATACCCCAAAAACAACTACCCCAAAAATAAATACCCCAAAAACAACTACCCCAAAAACAACTACACCAAAAATAAATCACTATAACTCTAACATCATCGTTTCGTCACTTAAGGTGACAGGTACTTATTAAAGTAATCGCCACTACCTACGAATATGCTTTTCTAACTTCATTCCTTAGGAAGCTTTTTTCATTGTCGATCTTTCTGGTTTTAGTGATTCCAAGAAAAGTCTATTACAGGTGCTTAAACAATCTAAATTCATTTTCAAAACCCAGATACCTACGTTTTTCAACGACTTGTTTAGGCTTAGAGTAGTATCGCTTTCCATCTTGGTGTTTAGAATGAAGGAGGTCTCTTATATTAAAATTAAACTATGAGAATTCTCGTGAGATATTTAATAAGCAGAATATTTACTTCAGTAAAACTCTTGAACAGTGAGTTCTGAGGTCATAAAACCTGCAAAGCTTTTATCATCTCGAATTTATAGGTCATGGCCACTATTTTAAGACCGCAAAATCACTTTCGTGAATATACATAAATACAGCTTTGAAAGTACATAAAATCCTAGCTATCGTGTCAACCTTCAGTCCTGCCGTGTTTATTATGGTGTTTTGGTCATGCATCAGGTTTCAGAAGAAATATTCCAAGTTCCATAAGTACGTACAAATATAACGCACTCTGCAAAGATCTCGCCTCCAATGCATATATTGCATATGGAATTCTCGGTAATGCAGGAGCCATACTTATAAAGTTTCAAATCAGATAATGTATGGAGAAACGAGCGCACTCAAAGGAGAGAGATAGCCCCGACAGTGTTTACCCTCAACGATGCACGAGTGTGGAAACACAAGAACTGTAAAACTAAAGCGAATATTCCAAGCATCTATTCTTAATATGTAAAGTGAAATTATATTATATTAAAGTTTAAAAAATTAAGTCAATACCAGAAAGTACGCGAAATATAAATAACAACAAATATTTCACGTTAAGCGTCGCGTTAAAAACTATACTGAAAATATAAACAGAAAAGTACACTAGAATTTATGTGCTATTCATTATGATGCGTCCTAGCCGAATTAATATTTTTTGGCACGTAGCAAACTTCACTTCAACCATTCGAGTGAAATGATTTGCTTTATTTCATAATAATAATATTTGGCTAATTTATATAGCGTCGTCTTTGTGAAAAATCACCTCAAGGGCGCTGTACAAATATATTACACCGTTCATGTTAATATTTCCTTTGGTTTTATATGGCATGAGTTCACATATTATCGGCAGCGTTGTTGACGCATTATTAATGCTCGGTACAATTTTAATCAAGGCCAAGATTCATGTGTTTATTCAGTAAATTAGCTGAATATTTAATAGGCAGTAGGGTCCTTACCATGGAATGTGTAGACAAGAAAAAAATTGCTGCAATACAACAATAAAAGCCATAAAAAACTAGTTTTGCTGACCTCCCTAGATGCATTAACTGCAGACAACCACATGCCGCTCGTCGGGTCTGTGAACAAAAACAGTTCTGTGGTCTGCAGGTGCTACAAATGCATTCAATTCTCACGCTGTTGCACACAGTGGACACAAAACACTTGCCTTCAGGAGTTACCAGTTACCAGTGCTAATGCGGGTAACTTTAGAAGCTTTGTTTGGCCAGGAAATATACGTATGCCACCTTTGTCGGCTCAGGTTACCAAGGAAAGATGATAATGTAGTGTTAATTGTTGAACTTTAACTCGTGATTCAAAATAAAGCTACCAAGCTAAATGCGAGAAAGATTTAAACTTACGCGTTGAAAATAAAAGCTTTACTTCTAAGCGAGAGAACGATAACTTTGTTGCTAATTTGATTCCATAGAAAGGAATAAGGAATGATTTAGAATGTTGTAAAATTGTTTACTCGTAGTTAAGGTTTGTTTTTCAATTTTGTGTCCCAAATAATTTCATAATCTCTCTGTCTTAAGGTCTATGAATTATTTTCATTCCTATGAATCAGAATAAAGTAAATAATTCGTTAATGGCGATTAACGTAATTTATTCAACTTCCAAATTTGTGATGGTAAAACAGTTATAAACAAGACGTACCCATTTCCTCGATCCATTCGAAAACGTCTCTATATATTACTGTAACGCTGAGATGTTAATTTAGATGCTAATTAATGGAAATAAGGTGGATTATTCAAATTAACAATACCTCGGAACATAAGCAAACAGAACGAGATTAAAAATGAGGAAATCCCGATTTCTAAAACGACTCTCGACTAGTTAGATTAGAAAAGTTAACGGGACGGGCTAATGAACCAAAACATACTGCCCATCTTTAAAAGTCCATTAGGTAAAACACAGGTAGGTATATTTTGGTCAACAGAACTATAACACCATCCAAACTGAACGTTATAGAGAGACGTAAAAGCTTTTTTCTAGGGGTCTCCAAAGAAGTCATTTCAAAAACGTAATTCAATTCAAAGTATTAATTTTGGACATGTACAAGAGGGTGAACAGGCCAATGTTTTCAAAATTATACTTGTTTATTGTTTCACAATACCAAGTTAAATAATAATATGGAGAAAACTAAATTTACATCATTAACAAATCCTAGCCATTTTAAGTTTGAACAACCGACGATCAGAGGTTTCACTATACCAAGTTAAATAATAATATGGAGAAAACTAAATTTACATCATTAACAAATCCTAGCCATTTTAAGTTTGAACAACCGACGATCAGAGCTATGAAATATGTCGGAAACCTATTGTTTGTTTCACTATATTTATTTCATTGCGGAATCATCAATATTTAGTAAAAATATTATTAATAATTCATATATGTGTAGCGAAATCACTGTAATTGTGCTATATTCAATTTAAATCATAATATAGAAACAAAAGTACTCACTATTGAATCTGAAACATGTCGTGAGAAACTTTGAGACCCCTGAGAAAACGATATATTTTTGTGATAAACGATGTAAACGACTATAGACGATATATTAACACCCGAATGTTCTATTGTTTTATCTTATTCGTCTCTTATTGCAAAACAAAAAGATAAGTATATACATAAGTAGGTACCTATTTAACATTTTATGGTAGATGATATAAACGAGTATATTATTATTATGTTGTATTTTATCGTATTCTATATTACATTGTATCATTGACGTAGTATTTCTCAACTTCCTCTTCATTCGCGCAACCATTATCAACCAGAGCAGATATCTCATTATTCGTGCAATGTGGACATAAAAAAACCGCATAGGATGCAGCTGGTGCAACGAATGCAGGTGGCGTGGCATGCGTGCACCGCGCAGGCGGTAGGTAGATACAGCAGTAGACTTAGACAGACAACATGTGGATGCAAATATGGTGCACTCGAGGATGCAAACCTCACGCGGAACCAGCGCAAGGAGGAAAAATAGTTATTTTCCTTTTTATTTATTATATGATATTTTACTGATATTTGATGTATATTTTTTTGATGTATATAACCTACCCATCATGTATGATAAAATATTGATACTTACGTAGGTTATAAGTTACGGGTATATTAGTAGGAACATGAGTTTAGTACTCGGAATAGACAAACTCAGTTTTGTAAGGCATTCACATGAAATACGGCTCCCTTAGTACGGCTTCCCCGCTACAGCTTCCATGGTAAGACTCACGGCTCCCAGCTTAAGCGTATGAATGATCGTACGAATTATGATAGCGGATAAGTATATACGTCCAAGTCCAGATGTCGGACTGTCAGACGCAATTCGCGTCTTAATATTAATAACAATTAATAGTTGGATAATTTTAATGGCGCTATTTTGAACATTTGCAATTGAGCCGTGGTATGGTCTACTTAAGAATACGGCTCATAAAAAAGAGCTAGCTCAATTGTGCGGCTCGTTCATAAACTATTTATTGTACTGATATGAGAGCACGAATGAAAGACAGGTCTGATGGGTGTAATAATTTGAGTAATTTTTGCATGCGGTTGCATGATATTTCATCAAAATGAAAATTCAACACACCTTTAAAAAGTGGTAGAGAGTCATTAAAAGTGATGAAACAAAAACTAGGTTAAATAGGTTGCACAGGTAACTATTAAACCTAGTTTTTGTTTCATCACTTTTCATGACATTACATACATTTTTCTAGTTGTTTCGAATTGTCATTTTGATGACATATCGGATATGTCATCAAAATGACATTTTTTTACAAAAAATTTTGCACTTCAAGCCTATCAAATGTCGAGTAAAAATACACAACTAACCTGTATTTCACGACGTGTTATGTGGTCTTTAAAACTTTACTGTACATGTAATTAACTAAATACGAATAAAAACAGCACTTACTTATGTGTTATTTGTAGAAAACAGTGCGCACGGCGAACAATAAAAACCGGTAATATTTGACAGGCAGCGAACTCCATAAACAACTTGTGAGTGTTGCAAGCATAAATAAACCAATCATGTTGCAAGCGTAAAAATAATATTCCTATCGATTTCTGTGGAAAAATTGTCAGTTTCGGCGGGGAACATTGAATGAAATTTTCAAATGTAACGTAAGTTAAATTTGAGTTGAAACAACCCAATTCTGGTTTGAAAAAAATCAACAGAATGACTGTTACATTTGAAAAGAAAAAAAGAATGTGAACGATTGTTCAGATATTTGTGTAACAACTGGTCAAATAAAAATAAAAAAAAAATTTATTGGTGCCCTTTTTTACTCATTTAAAGTACGCTCTAGCGTGTTTAAATCGCACTTTATGGAACGCGCGTTTTTTTAAGTTACCATGGCAACATCAACAAATCAACAAAATGTGAAGTCTAAATGACATTTTTTCCGACATTTTCTGAAGGTAAGCAAGCACAACTCGTTCATCTACATCTACTACGTTTTGCTCCTCCATCCATGTTATGAACCTTTCATATTCTTTTTTTTAACCACTCGAACGATCGCGCGTCAAAAAACTTTTTTCTCCGATTGCTCGCGGTTTTTTGGCGACGATTTTGAATATTTTCCGCCAACATTAAAAAAATCAAACCTCCGAATTTTAATACGGAAACATAAAACTGATTATAGTGCTATACAGCCAATGAATTCACCTATATTTTAATAATTATTCTATATTTTTAGAATTGATAGATAAATTATTAAAAAATCTTAAACTTTATAAATGCGCGAAATTTGCGTTTTTGTGATTTGAAATTGCCGCCAGTGGCAGTTTTAAAAATCTTTATTGAATATTTTCTACGTTTTTATGTTCTCTATGGCCTGTTTGATAATCACAGATGCAAGAATGTAATAGAAAAATATTTTTTTGCATGTTAAGATCTCTTCAAAAGTTTGGTCAGAAAATAATTTTGTAAAATTTGAGTGCGTGACGCGTCAAAATTGAAATCACTGTATTATATTATATAATAAATTTACCACAAAAACTGGTATAACGTTAGGAAGATACATTAACTGTCTACAATTATTAATAAGCATAGTCGCCGTGTTGGCTTTATTTTATTCATTTGATGAATTATACAGAGAGCCTATTTCACGATGTCAAAATCATGGTGCTACTTTTTAAATAATTGTAAATTAGAACTGGAGATTTGTAACCATGTTTTTATATTACGTGCAAAACGAGGAAATAAGGCTTAAAGTGAGATATATATCATAGATATAAACATTGCCAATATTTCAGGGGGATACTTTGAAAGTTGATGAAATTCACCAATATTTGACCAAAAATCACTTCTGACAGCTACCTTAAGGTCAATCTACATAGGGTAAATCGGAATATGTAAAATGATGATAAATTTGTATATATATATCAAACCTTTGTATGACCGTAGAATTTCAAATAAAATCATAGTGATAATTTTATATCTAAACGCAAAGGTATCGAAAAAAAATGGGGGAGGGAAAATAATTGATGGAACCAATAATTGATTTATTTATTAAGCCCTAATATCCTTTAAAATCAATATTACAGTTGTATGGTTACAATGAAAGAGCAGTATATTGATTTAAACATTGTTTACACCTTTTGTCATAATAAAAATGTATTCAGTTTATTGGTTTATTCATAATTTAAGAAAATCAATACATAATAATATCATTGTGCCTCGCTATAGAGTGAGATTCTGAGTATCGCTCTGGTGAGGGACCACCATTCAGAATTGAACATTGCTTGAATTGGCTTAGTTATGTTCAGTGACTAGATCTGGAAAAGCATCTTTACAGAAAAATTGACAAAATATAATTAAGACATAAAAATAAAACGAGTTATTTAATGTGTACAATAAACAGGGAAAAATGAGAAAACCTGTGCATTTGTTAACATGCATATTTCAATGATCAGAATTGAAATATACATATTAAATGTCCACCGAACCTTATCATATAGAACCTTTGAGGACAACATAACATGAGACGTGAGTATGCGGAAAGAAATGATTATAAGTCCAGCCATCCAGGCCATCATAATTGATGTTCAAACAAATTTAATTAAATTTATAAATTAGAATTTCATAACTAAAAAACCAAAAAAGAAAAAAATGAAATAAAAAAAAACCCTCAGCAAATCTATATTGTAGTGTGATATGGCTTCATGCAATCATAGCATAATGCCACATCACACACATCACACTTTGTAAGGGTCCTTTTGAAAATGTTATTTATGTTGCACCAGGCACATTTCACCTTTTTCCCGCTACGGACCACGAAGTGGTTGCCTTTCAGGATAGGTCGCAGAGTCTTTCCTTCAGCTATTAGGCCAATGGTCCGCACAGTCGTGTCAATTTGACTACGACAGAACAGCAGAAGGAGTTCATCCGCAACCTCACTCCTGAAGTTTCGGTACAAAATGCGTTTATTTTCCTTGCGGAGCTTTGAGCCGTACAATATATACGCATTCTGCACCGAAACGCTTAGTAGTCTCCTGAAAAGCTTCTTGTACCAGACCAGGTTTCGCTGTCGTTCAATGGGGAAGCCTGACAAAAGCTGATCTTTTCGGTCAACCCCCCCCATTACCTTGTTATAGTCTAGTACGAGTTGAGGTTTGTAAGTCCAGGTACCAAACTTTTCAACTGCCCCGATTTCTGCCTTATGGTAGGTGGACAACATACTTACCAGGTTTTTGTCCAACCAAACCATTACATTGAGGTCCCCGCAGTTCGAGTATACAACCTCACCTTCCCTCAGTTTGGACCGGAGATGGGACTTAAATGCAGAGGGCACAAATTCTCGGTTTAACCGCAATGTGCCCATGCAGTCCATCCCATTTCTTTTGAGGCATCGTGCCAATAATGGACTATTATAAAAATTGTCCATTATTAATGTATACCCCTTGTTAAACAGAGGGCTGGCCAGGTCGTATACTATCTTTGCAGTGGCCCCAACTGGGCAGATATTGTGAGCACCCAAAAAGTTGGCCTGTGTCATGTCGTCCGTCATATCTTCCGTTATGTCTTCCGTCATATCTTCCTGGTCTGGATTTGTCGATTCAGCCTGTCTGGAAATGGTCTTCCCCGTATAAATTTGGAATTTCCAAAGATAGCCAGACTTGGACTCACAAAGCTCGTAAGACTTTATACCCGCACTGGCCGCTTTGGTTTTGATCATCTGGACGAATCCCAAACGGCCTTTATAGCAGAGTAAGGATTCATCCAGAGAGATGTCTTGCTCGGGCAGGTATAAAGTCTCAAACTTATTTGAGAGGTGGTCCAAGACGGGTTGAATCTTTTGTAACCTTCGCACAGATAATGGTGCATCAGAAGAAAGACTTTCATTGTTGGTGAAGTGAAGGAACTTTTTAATTAGAAGAAAACGATTATAATCCATGGCTCGGCTGAAATAAGGCATGGCGGTGAGTTTTTTTGAATAGAAGTAGTCTTTTTCAACAGGAAGGGGACTAATACCTTGATACATTAAAATTGCCAAGAATACATACATTTCCTCTTTATTCGTGGGAGCCCATTTATTGGTACGCGCATGACGCTTAAATTGTTTTTTCGCAATCCATTGATCTGCATACCTGTTGGTCTCTCTCGCGATCAGTTCAACGAAATCTGCATCAAAGATTTTAAGAAAGGCATCCACAGGTTTGCCCATTTCGTCGGTATTGAAAGTTGGTCCCGGCGTGCCTGTGAAAGTCTCCCTTATCCCAGTAAAACGTAAGATATCTTTAGACCAATCGAAAGAGTAACCTTCAGGCGGCAGAATCGAACGCATTGCCTCACTATCTACCTGGTCTTGTCTACTAAAGTCTATGGCCATAGCGGAGTTAGGTGAAACGTTGATAATATTATGATAAGGTATTGGTGGCATGCAGAAGGTATCCTCATCGCTCTCTTCGTGGTCGACGTCACTCGCTTCGTCATCCTCGTCGCTCGATCTGTCCATTTCTGAAACAACAGAAAACCCAAATTAATTTAATGTGTCTATATTACGATAACCCACTGCCTCTGGTACGGCTTATGACTCGCAATACGATGGTCGCGGGATCAAATCAAATAAATTATATTTGAATAATTAGTGTTATTTTCACACAAAATTCATTTAAAATAATATATATTATATTTGCGGCACGTTCCAGAGTGGAAGATACCCATAGTATCGCCCTGGTGTAAGACCCCATTCAGAATTGAAACGTTGCTTGAAATGGTTTTAGCCGTGTTTGGTGACCAGTTCTGAATAGCCAGGTACTTTTCCACCTCCCTCTTCCACACCTCCTTCCCCTCCCCGCTACCTTCAGCCTCACAACATACCCCGATTGAGGATGCCATAGTCTCACTGGCTCCAGATGAGGCTCTTGTGAGGTATTCATATAAAAAAATAAATAAAAAGTTAATCAAATACTTGAGGCGGGCTATGTCAGGAGTCAGAATAGCACAGTCAGGTAGGTATGGAATGAAGAAAAGAGTGTGTGTGCCAAGATCGAGTTGCATGGTGGTTCATCCTCTCTGCCTACCGAAATGGCGTGAAGGTAAGTTAGTTAGTTTTATAACTCACGGTTTCCAAGTACAGACTCTTCTAGTACAGCTGCCTCGTCCACGTTACTGCCCATGTCTGACTCTGAAATAAAAGAAAACACAAATTTACAGTAGAATTTGGATATAATGACTTTGCATTTAACGGTCTACTGTTTTAAGTGACGATAATGTAAACTCTAGTAAGGTTTCATAACTTTTAGTAGGAAAACGTATCCGTTTAAAGTGACCAACTACGTAAAGCGACCTATTTTAATGATAATTTGTCCGGTTACAAAACCCACCTACCAATACAGCCTCGCTTTTGACTAGGAAGCTCGACACAATGAGTCCCGTGAAGCGAAAGTGTTTTTTCAATTTAAGAAAAAAATGCTGTATTACACCGTTTAGAAGCCGGTGAATCAAATGTAATCCTCGCAAAGAAGTTCGGCATGTCTTATTTCTCACTCTGCAATACCCGTTACAGAAAAAAAAAGATGTGTAATGATGCATCCACGTCATAACAACAATACATTTTGTATGTTTGTTATGTGGAATTTTTAAGTACTATGCTTATTTCCTGCCAATATACCAACAGTGAAACTGTGCTAAAGATATCAATATAAAATATAGATAATTGATTTTATATTGAGCCCCTGGTATGACATTTTAAAAAATAAACTCACCGTTCCCAAACGCCGATAATTCTTGGTAGAATGGCACGTCCACCCACAGCTCGCTGTGATAGCGGGCCTCCGGAGAGAAGAGTTCCCCACTCCGCGATGTCCCAGGTAACGGCTCGGGAGATGCTGCACGGATAGGCATAATTGGTGCATTGGGAGCCGTTGATTGGATCTGTGCGGGAGTGGACATCCACGGTGGTGGTACGGGTCGTGGCAACGGTGAAGGCGTCCCTTGTGAAAAGGGACACGTTGTTCTCTCCGGAGATGGAATTCTGAAAACATTTACATAAATCATATAAATTGTTCTCATTCACGTGTGAAACAGTAAGTACAGTATGTAAATAAACAATAAAATTAGAACTCTGTAAAATATGCACTGAATGTGCCAAATGCACAGAGCGCTGATCTTACCAACTATCACTGTAAGAGTGGAACGCTGTCAGGAAAAAACAATAATATTGTATCAAGCATCTAAATACGATTGCTTACTTTTGTTTAGTTTTTCTTGGAGGTGCGGTAGGGAGCAAAATGCGCGCCGCCTGCTTCTTGAATTTTCGGCTTTCCAGCTCTAGCCGGAAGGAAGCAGGCAGGGCCCTAACAGCCTTTAGGGCCTTGACGCGATCCTCTCGCACCAGTAGCAAAGCAGGGTCGCTGTTTAAATAAATACAAATATATGATGAGTTCAACGGCCACAGCAAAGTACTTTCATAAAAAAACATTAAAAAATACTAACACTCCAGACGAGGCTGCAATTGCAGCTCTGCGTTGACGTCCACGTGCAGGTAGTCTGGCACCAGCTCGTACCCCACCTCTCCCTCTTCCTCTGCCTCCTCTTGCAGTCAGCACCACTCTATATATTTTAAATTGAAAACACTTAATGTAAGTACTTAAATGTTTAAATTTTGTTAAATATTGCACTAATATAAAATTTGAAAATAATTATTGGGTCGTGGAGTGCTCCCTTTCCCTGGACGACATTTGTTTCTGCACAAATTTGGTAAAAGTGAAGAAATTAATTAATTATACAACTAAATTACTAAATTTTTATTGTGTGACGAAGGCTTTACACCATTTTACATGTAAAAAAGAGTCAACTTTTTGACATATGACTTAAAATAATTGGTTAACAAATATCTGTATTAATAATGAACCAATTCAAATAAAACTTATATATATCTCTTTGTTTTGAATCACTGTGATGGAATATCTATATTTCAAATGCGCGAGTGCAGTATATAAGACATTATTGTAAATCAAAAACAGATGACGTCTTCAGTTGACGTATTCTTACACAAAAACTTCAACCAAAACAATATATTAGAAACAAACTAATTAAAAACGCATTTCAAAGATAGATAAGTCAATCACAATAACACAAATATATAATTATGCGTTAAAAACCCAATAAATTAATTACTTACGGCATTTTAGGAAGAGTCCAAAATTTCGTGAATGTTAAAAATTTATGGTTTTGTTTTTTGACAGGACGCCTTATAAAACCGCGAAAACTCGTTAAATATCACTTCAAAGACAACGGATAAGTTCATAGACAAAGAGAATATATTATCAGCTATTCGATAAAACAAGTAGCTGGCCAAGGAAGCGTTTTAAATAATTACAATAAATATTTTACGAATGGTAGAAAAATCGGTCCATTTTTGGACCGATATCAATCGCAGAAAAATAAAAGTGGTCGATTTTTCGACCGAAATCGTTCCAGTGGATAAACGTCTTTGGATTTTTCAGGTATTAACCGCGATTCTGCTTTGGTATTTAAATTATGAATGTTAGAACTCATTTTACAACACACAATAACTAGTAAAAACTGTGATGTCAACTATTAATCTTATGTGACAGATTGCAAATTAATGTTTGTGTTTTTCATTTCCATGACAACAAGATATTGTGATGTCAGATCACGAATTCATTAATAGTTCTTATTTCCAAATTTTTAATAATAATTTTTAATAAATTGAACTTGGAAATCGTTAGTGTGCCATCCAAATGATCAAACGTGCCACCTCGGGCACGCGTGCCCTAGGTTCGCCACACCTGTATCCTGTCACCGTTACATGCATACCTTGTCCTTGAGGTTATTTTTTGGAGGAACGTCACTACAAACATAATAAACCGTGCGTCGGCAGCTAGGTACCATCAAGAATTTACAATCTATGCACACATTTTGTAGTCAGTACTAATTTTTTTTTCAAAGTTTAAAAAAAATATATATTTAATTTTCCTCCGAGCGTAAACGTAAAAATTGGGAAAATTAGCTACTAAGGCATTTTCGATACCATCCAATCTCCAACATAAAATATGTTAGTCCCGAAATATGAGAAAGTAATCAGTTGAAAATAAGTGCCTATTTATATTGTTCGAGGATTATCCGCCCCAATTATTTCACGCCACAGTCTTTAGAAAATAATTTCCTAAATTAAATTTTCATTGTGATCGTAAAAGAAATGGTTACTTTGATAAAAATCGATCAACGAAAACGCTTGATTGTAAAAGTTTACGTAAAATCGTTCACTGTGTTCAAGAGAAGAAAATAGCAAACAGATTACAGTGGAAATACTGTATTTATTTCGAAATGTATTGCGGTCAGTTATAAGTTAAAACTTTGTAGATTTTTGACTTGCCACAAAAAATGTAGTTACTCTTTGATAGTCCAGCTTTGTTCGTATTCCTGAGTTACTCCGCTCAAAAAGCTGCAAAGAAGTGTGTTTATGCATTTTTTAATGGCACGTGGCATTGCCACGGGCATCTGGCATTGGAGCCAAACAGCGGCACTTCAGTGGCAAAAGAAACAACAGATCAAACCACACGCCACTCTTGGTTAAAAAAATGCAAACAAAACCTGAAATGCTTTCGCTTGTAAACATCAACAATATCAGAAAAAAGGTTCGAATATTATCTATCGTAATGAATTTGTTTATAACCAAGAATTAAATTAATTTATTACGACCGACCGGTTTCGCTTAACATAAGCATCAATAGGGAACAAATTAATCTAATAAACTGTCAGTAAATAAATTCATGATTATGAACAAGTCTTTGTTTTATTTCATTAATATGTCAAACCACAAAGTGACAGCTTTCCACCAAAATATAATTTGTTGCATTTATTTCTCAGTTTCAAATTAATATACTTACTCGTATTTTTAGAATGGTAAATGTGTAAAATTTTATAAGTGAAATTCGAATGTAATAAGGAACTCCAGTGAAAAATATTATGGCCAAAAAATATATATTCATAGATCAACAAACGCTGATTCTGAATATATGTTTAATTATATTTTATTAAACGTAGAATTTATAAAGTGTCATTTAAAAATAAATAAAACACCATCACATTAAAACGGTGACCGGGTATGTCAACAAAATGACAATGCAACATACCTACAAAAAGTGATGAAAAAATAATGAAAAGTGATGAAACAAAAACTAGGTTAAATAGGTTACATAGATAACCATTAAACCTAGTTTTTGTTTCAACACTTTTAATGACTCTATATCACTTTTTAAAGGTGTGTTGATTTTTCATTTTGATGAAATATCATGGAACCATTTTTTTGCGCTTTGGTAGAATATCAAATGTAATAAAGGATGAAAATAAAAGAATGTTGAATTTTTAACAGCTTCGCGTTGCCTCTTAAATCATACGTATCGATTTCACTCTTATTTTTAATATAATTAATTCAGTTAACTTCACAATCTTATTTTATTTTCCTTTATTTTAGTACATAAAACAGGCACCAAGACCGAAACTTACGTACATGAATGTTTGGAGTAATAGTAATTAATTATTTTAAATTGAACAAAAAACGACAAGCAAGACGGGTAAAAGATAAAATAAATTAGTAGGTACATAAAATTTATTATTGGCACCTGTGCTAATGACCCACCGATTTGGTAACTCAACTGTCTAAAGTGATTCATCACAAGATCAGCTTGATATAACGGCAGAACTTTTTTTTAGTATTTAAGCACCCACATTTCAGATTCCTACCGATTTACTTACATATTTTTCTATAACACCTTAAGTTTTTAAGTTCCTAAGAAATAATTGTTATTTTTTTAAATAATATCTATACATTTGCAGGGTGACCGGATAACTCATCAAAATGATAATTCATCACATCTTTAAAAAGTTATATAAAGTCATGGAAAGTGATGAAACAAAAACTTTATTAACTTGGTTAAGTAGGTTAGGTTAGGTTAGGTTTAAATTTTTTTTTCATCGTTTCTAATGACTTTATATCACTTTTTAAAAATGTGTTGAATTGTCACTGTGTTGAGTTATCGTGGAAGCCATTTGCAGAACCGAAACGGAAATTATATGAAATTCCATCGATAGAAAAGTAAGCTCCAAAAATTATTAAAAACACGTTTTGCTCTGTTTTTTAATACGTTATAGGTTTGAAAAAATCACGGTGTATCTTTAAATGCAACTTAAAAATTTGTCGAGTGATTTTTGCCATATTTCAAATCAGTCTTGTTTTATGAAATATTTTCTCCAATTTCGCTTAATTATTTTCGTTTTTTTAATAATAGCGCGCTCCCTCTAACATTCGTATTTACATACTCGTATCTCCCTTTCAAACCATCTTTGAAAGTTTACTATGGAGCCTTAATCGGGTCATTAAAAATGTCGTCATTATTAGAGCAGCGTAGTGTCATAATTGTTTAATGTGGTAAGAGAGAGAATATCCTGTATATGAATAATAAACTTTTACATACAAAATGTCTATGTTAATTTGGGATAAAATAATTTTGTGCATCATGGGATTCATGCGTAATTCAAATGTATTGAAGAATTTATTTAATTAAAAATATCGTACGTTCATTGGTACAAAGCCACTGCTAAATAAAATATATTTAGTGAACAGCCATACATCTTACTAAATACGTATTGGATCAAGATACTGTTAAAAATGTGACCACATGACCATTTCCTAATAAAGTATTAGTCACCCAGAATATATCTGAACACATGTTCACGCAGGTGCCCTTGTCCGAATAAATATAATGGACGAGATGCGAAGCTATAAATATTTTAAAGAACACGTGTTCCGACTTCTTCATAACATATTCGTGCCTTACTGACAGTTTGTTATGAAATTTGTCTTATCTTTCGTTATGGAGTCCCATTTTTAACTGGAAAACGAATAATTTTTTAATAAGTTAACAATATTCCATATCAATAACTTTTCTCCGTGCAGTAATTTTTAACTCCACAGTAATCCTATTTTAAATTAAGGTTATTTTGAATTTTTGTTATTTTTCAGATAATCCAAACATAACAACTAACTAGAGAGCTTTCTCCACTTAGGCAACGCGTGTTCGATACATTAGTTCCCCATTAAAGCTCACAGGGGGTGTAATGCCGTTATTATGTGGCTTCGCTCCTGATATTGAATTATGACTATTTGTGTCACTAATATTACGTCAAAAGCTGTTTGACAAAGAGCAGAACGCTTTTTCGGCAAATGTTAATTTCCCGCATAAACTTGCCGTTCGATGTATGAGAATGGAGGAAATAACCAATCGATTATGTACATATATACTATACGGAAGTGTACTGTCGGAGGGTACTGACAACAAATGCACGTATTTTTGCACTAATTTTGTCATACTTACTCGAGGGTGAAGACATTAAACATTTAAATTTGAAGTAATATTCCTTCTTGGAGGAAATGTAAAATCTGTTAAACTGACGTTAACCAGAAATAGACAGTTTGAACTACTTTTAATCAAATAATTATGCTGCTCCATTTCAGGCCATTAAAAAAGATGTGTACAAATTTAAAACCAACAATACAACCTTCTTCCACCAAGGATACAGAACTAGTTGAACAATTATAGAAACATGCGATATTAATTATAAGATCTATATATATATATATATATATATATTATTTTTCAGCAGTCATATGCATATTTTAAAGTTCGCTAACCAATAGGGGGAAGATATTGAGAGCTGAAAATAATTGGGATAATCTAGAAATCTCAGGCATTAAAACCTCTTAAGTTCCACGACCGAACTTACGAATCTACAGTTTTTGCTGTTTTATACAAACAGATTTGTTGCTTTCAAGTTAAAATATAATTTGTGAATATATCTAATAATAATGAAGCTTATGAATAATAAACTCATTATTGATGTGCAGATAGCAATGAAACGAGGTTCTTATGTGCAATGGGGCCATACAGCATATTATCAAGATCACAAAAAAATAAAAGCACAAAATTAAGTAGTTGTCTTTTCCATTTTTTAGGCGTGAGAAATTTTAAGAAAATACGAAATGATCACACACGTACAATTGAAAATGTAATCCGATTCCGTTTCACTCGCTCGAGTATTTTTTATTTGTATAATCCTCGTTGATCTGCCAGATGTAAATAAACAACGTTATGAATCGCGGAAACACTCCCGAGTTTTGATACATACGGTGATACGATGATTGAAATAAAGAGTTTGTATTTTACATTATTGGATGACCTCTAGGGTCGAATAGCTGATACGAATTGCGAGGTTGAGGGCTCGATCTCCGACTTTTTGCATAAATATTTCTTAATGTTAACATCAAATGTTTGATGTCATAAAGTTCTGTATTGTAATAGCTGTTTCGGCGTTCGAGGACTTTATTAAGTGTGGTTATGCCACATCGAGACGACTAATTTAAATGAATTTATTTATTTGAACGACGTAAAGTAATTTATTAACATTTTCGATAAAAACCGAATTACATAAAAATCAATTATGAAAGGCATTTTCTTACAGTTAAATAAAAATTCATTTAATGGTGGCAGGTTTATCTTTTTCAAGCTGAGGAAATAATTTAACGGCTGATTTGATTTGGATTTGAATTCATGAACATATAAAAATATCTCTCTTCCTTGAGATACCTATATCTTTTTTTCATAATATCTTTCTGATGACCAGCTTTGGCTTCCTACGATGTCTAAGATTTTAGCAATTCAAACCATCCGAAGATTAGATATGATTTGAGATTTTTA
This sequence comes from Hesperophylax magnus, assembly GCA_026573805.1. Lineage (NCBI taxonomy): Eukaryota > Metazoa > Arthropoda > Insecta > Trichoptera > Limnephilidae > Hesperophylax > Hesperophylax magnus. The sequence continues at coordinate 19,031,101 of JAIUSX010000014.1, forward strand.
TGACCGTAGTATTATCGTGATTTATTTTGTTGCGTTTTCTTCCGCTTTAACCAATGTTTCGGAAAGCATTAACAATGTCCATGGCCAGGCAGGTGTGAACGTTGGCTAAAGAAAGAGGAAACGTAACACGACAAAATAACCCCAAAAATAAATCACGATAATGCGAAGATTAAGTTATTAAAATCGAGTATATATGAAAGGTCGAATACCGTATGGCGTACCATTTTCAGAAAATTGATATTTTGTACCGATACTGGGTCAACAGCAATCTATAATTATTAATTGTAGAAATCAAAGTCGAATGAAGTCCGTACATCTATTAATATTATTCAGTGAAGATTACCTACAGCCATTTACAGCAGAATGACCTTATTGTAATAGTATGTTATTAATCTCGTTACAAAACGCTGATTTGTAAATATAACGGGAAATATATAATATTTCAAAATGTTCAATGATCTGCTATGTTGTGAATAATACGATAATGTGTTAAATTGCTAATAATTTTACACCCATTAATCAATTACTGTGAATAAATTATTTTTTCCGATTTTATGTCCGGGTTAAATCTTCCCCATAGGAAAAATTAACCCTTCCACACACTTTTCCACAAATGATAATCTAGTCAATCAACATTATGCAAGTGCATTATATAAGCAAAATAAATACAAAACAATACAAGAACAACACGTCAACTCACCAGAGATCAAATGGGAAAATAATTCACCGACTCCAGATATTCATATCAGAGGGTTCGGCTCGGTAGAACTCCTAACAGGGCCTATAAATCCTACTGATCCCTCAACATAAATATTTGAAAAATCTTCCGTTATCCTACATGTATTCAAAATGACCGACTTTTGCATCTTTATATTTTAATTTTTTTGATAGATCTAATACGACTAAATTTTCAATGAGAGAGCTAGGTATAATGCCAGTAGCCGAAATAACGAATGGTAATATTTTTATCGTCTGAGAATGCCAAATTCTTTTTATCTCATTTCCTAAATCTGTGTATTTTCTTATTTTTTCATTAACAGATTTTTGAATATTACAGGAATTTGGAATAGCGACATCAATGATATAAGTTATTTTTTTAATTTTGTCATGAAAAAACTATATCGGGTCTATTATAACTAATCGTTCGGTCTATTAGTATAGTTTTATCATAATATATTTTATAAAATTCGTTTTCTAAAAATGAATTTGGTTCGTATTCATAATATGGTATTATATTACGGCAGTCAATCAAATTATGTTTAATTATCAAACTTTGGTGAATTATTTTTAAAACTTGATTGTGCCTAAATGTATACTCGGACGGTGCTAATATAGAACATCCCGATATAATATGTTCTATAGTTTCCGGAAAAGCCAAACATTTTCTACATAAATCATCAATTTGATTTGTATCTTTGATTATATGCTTCCTATAATTTTTAGTATTAATAACTCTATCCTGAATGGCAAACATAAATCCTTCTATTTCTGCGCTCAACTCCCCAATACTCAACCATTTGTTTGACGAAAATTTGTCAACATACGTTTGGTTGAGATAATTGAAGTTTTTTGCGTGTAAAATTTTATTTGACCAGGAATCTAATAATTCCTGGTTGGGATTTATAAAAATGTTGGTATTCTCATAGTATAAATTTAAAGGTGTAATATTTCTATCTGCCTTGCAAATTATTTTGTGCATTTCTGAGATATGAGCTTTCCTATGGAAAAAAAATCTTAGCATTTCTACCTGATTATGTTTCAAAGAAGTTATTTTGACTATACCTCTACCTCCTGAATTTCTAGGTAAATTAATTCGTTCTATGGTTGAATTTGGATGATGGCAATTAAACTTTGTTAGCGTAGTTCTAATTAAGTTATCTAAATCTGTATTGGACCATTTAATTATGCCAAATGAGTACGTTAATAGAGGTATATTATTATTAACCTATCTATTGACATTACCATTATCTATCAGTTGCTGTTAAATAGATTACAGAAATTTCAACAACAATGAATATGCATTAAATAATAAATATAATAAAACGTTTCAAAATTTTATTATGTTCAGTTTCTTATCGGTGCAAAGCGCCTCTGAAGTGATATTCCACAAAAAATGGCGTTCAAAAATGATAAATTTAATGTTATTACTAAGCACGATTTTTTTCGTTACACACTTTTATCGCTTTGCTGAATCCGCAGTTCCACAATCTGAGATGCTTGCGTTTTGATACATCCAGCGATACCACCTACGACTCCATTGTACTTGGACCATTGTGAAAAGATAAATCTAATCTAGGCCCACTTGTCTTTGTTTGATATTCCCTCCAGAAGATATGTGTAAGTTGTATGATCTCTCCCGTTTTATCCCTCAAATGGAATACGAAGCGTTCGCTTAAATAATAAGTGCCTTCCTTACATAACCTAGATATTGTGTTCCCAACTTCATCGGATTTTATTATTTGTTTTTATTTTATTCAATTCGATTTTATTTAGTTTTTATGTTATACCGCAGAGTTCAATCTGACAGGAGACAGTGCAACTGCGGAATTCCCATTTAAGGAAGGTTGTGAGGTTGAAGGATTTCAGGACGTGAGGGAAAATGGAAAGAGGAAAATTGAGAAGATCCTGGCTTTTCATAAGCAACGTATCGATTCTGAAATTATCGTACTCAAGTATGTAGGCGTTTCTGAAAGTATCTTTCGCTTATGAACGAGTGCCAATATGTTAAAATCATACCTTAATAATAATAATACTTCTATAACAATTACAATTAAATAATAATTAATAACAATTAAACCAACATTATAATATACATGTACAAGCTATTGAAAGAATACAAAACAAATTCTTAACTTTTATAAATTTTAAAATGGGTATTCCAGCAATTATGTTGAACAACAACACTCTGTTAAATTATATGAATATGCTCAAATTATCAGACAGAAAATTTTTCACTGACTTGGTATTTCTATATAAAATTCTAAACGATTTAGTTGATGGTCCGGTATTGCTGGAATCGATATGCTTTCGGATTCCACAACGTAATACTAGAAGTGAGGATTTATTTCAGTGCCGAAATTCTGGGACTAACTACCATATGTATTCCTCTTTGCCCAGAATACTAATGGAAGGAAACAATTATACCAAGTCAGTGGACATCTTCAATTTATATTTAAACAAATATAAAATGTTGTTAATGAAGCAATTCAGTTATGTACAATAAACAATGTATATTTCTTAATATTCACATGTAAAAGCCCCGAAAAAGGGCGTTAATAAATAAATAAATTACAAAAAATTACCTAAAAATCGAGTTCATATTTTTAAACCACCAAGAGTACGCTAAATACGGATATATATATTAATTTAATTTCAGATAAATGTTTGCACCATAGATTTGGACCCTATGCGATATCTTAACATATTCGAAAGGCAAACAATTAACGTATATCCTTTCACAAATAAAACAACCGCAACAAATATTGCTTTATTTATTACTAAAATCCAGTCGGATATCAGGAAACACGTACATTTACAATGCAATAACCAATCTACAAAGAAAGAGTTTCGAAAGCAAAGCAAGGCGGCCACCGCCACTGCTATTCTGTGGTTGCACTCCAATCACTTGATTAACTAACGCCCGCTGTTGCATTTAAATCAAATCAGTACTGACTCGAGGGAGAAGATAATGATGGATAAAGTATGGAGGACTGTTGACTGTCGTTCAGATTAATGCTTGAAGAAGTATGAGTATAATTATGTCGTTGAGGCTAATATCACACTCAATACTCAATTACAGTGCACATATAATTTTCTATTTGATTGATGGATTGGTAGTTTGTTATTATGAGTAATTAATTAGTATCGTAGTTGCTGTTCAATTCTTTTGATTCTTTTACGACGACATAGCATGTAAAATATTTATAATAATGTTAGATTTATAAAAGTAATTTTGCTATTCTGTTCAATACATTTAAATATCTCTGTCTGATAATATGATGAATTTAACATTGTTTATTTACGCCAAAATCCAGCTTTATACTTCTCCAATAATTATTTTTAAATTAAATAAAAATAAACAACTTGCTTAGCACCATTATTTATACAAATTTAACATTTATGTCAGTACAGTATACATATGTAATACATTATCTACAATGCTGCAATATAATATTATTATTATAATAGAGATTATTGATAAAATGAGCGATGCTCTTTTGAAGATGAAAACGATGGCATTTACATGGAGAGAAAATTAGGAACCCACATATAATTCATTACACGCATTATGAATACCAAAACAAACAATGCATAACTAAGATATTGTAAGAACCTACACATAAAACGACCGTAAAATACTACATAATTTGCATTTTTGTTTTTAAAATGTAAAAAGAAAGAGAAACATTACCGGGTTACGAATACCCTGACAATAATTTTAAAATCTTCTACTACCATCACAGTAAGCGGAAAATGTTGTTAGTGTCGTGATGGAGGACTTAGCCAGCCGAGAAATTGAACTCAAGACGCTTGGGTAAGCTTCAAATCAGCCACTATAATGGAAGGTAGTTTTTATTTTTTTTTACAGTAATACCGCACAAGAGTCCCAACTGCTCCCGTCTGGAGCCAGTGAGACTATGGCATCCCCAATTGGGGTATGTTGTGAGGCTGAGGGTATTGGGGAGGGGAGGGAGATGGGGAAGAGGAAGGTGGGGAAGTACCTGGCTATTCAGATCTGGTCACCAAACACGGCTAAAGCCATTTCAAGCAACGTTTCAATTCTGAATGGTGGTCTTACACCAGGGCGATACTGAGAGTATCTTCCACTCTGGAACGTGCCGCAAATATACTATATATTATTTAAATTAATTGATTGTGAAATAACACAAATTAATCAAATAAAATTTATTTGCGCACGCCGGGTTCGAACCCGCGACCTTCGGATCTGTAGTCAAAAGCGTATACCACTAGACCACGCCGGCCGTCAATTTAATTAATGTGAATATTGCACGAAATATGTATGACATTAAAGCCATATTAGCAAGTCACAATATAATAATAAAATACAAATAATATTTTAACAGAAAATCATTTTAATTGTCATTTTCAAAATTGAAATTGATGTGTCGAGAATTGAGACCATCCAGTAATTTTCACGGTTCTGATCTAGTGGAGTAGGTACTAATAGAATTTATTAGTACTGATTTTACAGATTATCTTTGGATACATTAAACTCTAGTCTGCATCCACATCAACTTCCTAATCCAAGATTTATACAGTCTATACTAGTCAATGTTATTGTAATGCATACAGATAATTCGATAGCAGCCATACGTCTCTGTATTAGAACCCCCATACTGTCGTACAAATCACATTTAAGTCGAAAGTGCACTTCAAATGGTAGTACACAATCAAATTAAAGGTCCCTTTCAGGAATTGCTCTCGAGCGCAGCCGGAACAGCTATCAGTGTCAATTAACGGGCGCTCTTTGTAAAGAGCAGTTTACTTCGATGCTGTCGTTTTTCTGCTACATTTCATGTAAATCACCTTTAGTTTAAAATATTCTGGCAAACAGGACAAGTTTTACGTTCTTTTATTTGTACATGTAAATAATGTTTCAAATTTGAACGTTTCTTCATATTTTCTTAGAAAAACTATTTTTTGTTGTTGTTTTGAAACAATATACTAAGGACGGGTTTTTTTCTCAGAATTCGAACAATTCATCAAATTTCAAAGTTGATTTTCAAGTTTTGTGAGGGTTCTATTCAAGTTATCTATTAAGCGCCCTTGAGGTGATTTTTCACAAAAACGGCGCTCTACAAATTATCCAATTATTATTATTATTATGTTATTATATCATTAATGGTCAGATGTTTCACAAAACTAAAATAATAAGAAAACTTGAAAAGAACCTTCACAGAACTTGAAAAGAACCTTCACAGAACTTGAAAATTAACCTTGAAATTCGATGAATTGTTCAAATTCTGTGAAAAACCCGTCCCAATTATTGTGAATCTCTCTACGACATATATTAGCAGTGAATCACGCTTTCACGTTATTTTTAACAACATATTTGTTTATTATTTTACGAGCGATGTGCTGTTTGGACGTAGTTGCGGATCTAAGAAATTAAATTATTATGTTTTCTTATATTTTGGTTTGGTTCATGCAATGTCTGCCATACACGAAAGTTGTGGTGAATTTGCACACGTTCATACTTTATTAGCAGTTGGAATTAGAACGGGCGTGGAATGGTACATAGGTAAGTATTGATATTCACTATTAAAACAATACATGTCTTTCAATTTATTATTTTTAATATCTTGCACGCTGTAAATGGCACAAGTTTAGTGGATACAAACACCCATTGAATAAAGGTAATATTAATAATATTACCATTGATTAGACACCAACATATTCACAACCATAAACACGTCAGCACATATTTAGTTTTGATGAATTGTCTCAGTGTCTGGAACCAAATTTTTAAGGTGAATGTACCTAAATATACAAGTTTATACTAGGCATAAATATATCACTTGCATACGATTGTTCAGCTTAGAAGAGATCTCTGGTGACCTAGTGATGGGAATAACGAATTGAAAAAAAAAACAAAACACATCTGTGCCATACATTTTTTTAAGGAGTTATTTATCTTGAAATCCGTGATGCAGAATATTTTACTGACCAATTCTAAATTGTTTTCTAGATATTTTTAAGTACACGGAGAAAAATTAGTAAGGCGATTTACTAAAATCCTGACAAAACGTGATGGCAAGTCATTTCCTAGTAAAATATTAGTAGGTACAAAGAATATCAGAATTTTTTTGAACGGGTGTTCCGATATCCTCATAAAGCAAACGTGTTTATTGATAGTTAGGAAATTTGTAAATTCATTCGCTAAAGACCCGCAGTCCCGTTTTTAACAGGAATACGATTAATTTTACCATATTTTTAATAAGTTTGCTATATATTATATAAGTAAACGTACCCCGTTTACGACACACCTCTATTACAGTCAGAAAAAATACGATTAAAGCCAGAAAGATTTATGTCAACACAAAATTAATTCGGTGAATACTTTTAAATAAACTAAAGCCAATCCCATTAGCGACTTTAACGACTGGTGTTGCCATTCAATAAAAAAAACCAACTGTATTAAATCGAAGACACACACGGCGCTCTTGTAGGTAAGGCACGGAAAAAACTTAATTTGAATAACGAACGCTTTAAGGAGTGAAATTCTTGTCAGCATTACTTTGATGTCGTTAACCTATTGAAGTTCAACGAGGGTACGGTTGGAGGTTAATAAAACTAATTAAGGCATTAAACCGTCTATCTTTAAAAAAATATTGTTTCACCGACGTAATCGATATCCTGAAGCTTTTATTGTATAGAAAAACACGCTGCTTAGTGTGATAATAAATACTGAAAGACTGAAATATAGGGTAAGTTCGGTTCAAAATATTCATCAAAACATTTATTGTTTTTTTTTTTATTTTCGATCAATAGGTATCATACCTACAAAATAAAGTTATTCTCTCTGTGTTCTCACATTAGGATGAGGTGCATTCTACTTTATCGAATATTTTAAATGTATAAAGTTAACAGTTAAAAGGTATCTTATTTACGCTGGTGAAATTTTCACAGGTTTTATTTATGGAATTTCTAGGCCAGTGTAATTATTTTCGCATCATCACTTACATCATGGGCGATATAGCTTTGAAATATGCATTATATTGTATATTATGTAGTACCTAAATATGTACATAATTATCAAATGTGCAACAATAACAAAAAAGTTTTAATTGAATTCAAATCAAACAATTCAGAAATCAACTGCAGATGCAAAGGATGCAGCCCGAGAGGTTATTAAATTTATATTATTGCATTATTTATATAAAGTTATTACAGGATGTTTGGGGGTAAAGTGCACTGTCTTCGGGAGGTGATTCTACATGATGGTAGAAGTAAAAAAGATAAATAACTTTTTTGAAATTCCAACTTTTTTTCTCATACTAAAATATTTTTCCATAGAAGAAAAAAATATTTTCCCATGCAATCATTTCAACTTCTTAACCGAAAAACTACATAAAACCTTGGATTTCAAGAAAAGGTTTTTATCTCTTTTACTTGTACTATCAAATAGAATCACCCCCCCCCCCTTAAGTTAACGCACTTTACCCCCGGACAACCTGTATAAAGTGATGACAAATAATAAAAAAGCAGTTGAATGTAGAAAATCGATTAACAAACCGCTGCAGCATAATGGGGTGCGAGACAGGTAACCAACGAGAAGAAATACGACCTTGTTTCTCACAATTTTCAAAGGATCTTATTACAATATAATTTATTGAATACTTAATACCAACATTTATATTCGTGTATCCGTTTTACTGGGGACCCGATACCTGATTATCCCGTCCCTGGTTGGAATAAAGGCGGCGCCCTATTAGCGAATCCGCCCATGGGAGAATTATGCACACTTGCCAGCCCCGATGGTCGGCCGCCCACACCCTGCTAAATCATAATATGTGGCTGGTGTTGTTTGTTGAATCTAGTTAATCTACGGTACGTGGATGCTGCTGAAATTCCCCGTGAGAACGCGCATATTACGTTACACGATAGTTTATTCCACAGACTTATGTTATGATTACAAGTTGAGTGAAGGTATCGGATGGGATTACATATTTAATATTAAATAAAAAGCTCGTTCTGGTTATCAACCTGTTCAACGATAACATATCGTCATTTAAAAAAAAAAAAAATTTATCATAACTAAAAAACAAGAGAAATAAAAAATAAAATAAAACCCCCACATACACTCAAACATAGCTTTTTATGGTGGTACATCTTAAAATAATATAGAAACATACATTTTTTAAAAGCTGACTATAAAAGGGAAGAGGAATTTAAAAATTTATAAAAATGGACTCGCCCAAATGTGCTTCAATTTGAGATACCAATTTACAAAATTTACCCAAAATTACAATCTAGGGGAGGAATATGTTTTGGAAGCATGATCGCAGGAAGCATCTACAATCAAAAGAAGAGACCGGTGCATTATGGATAAACATTAAATTTACCAACCAAATGTTTATAGTAGGTACTGTTATTATACCGTATCGTAATTTACCAACAAAATGATTATTGTACTGTATATTATCTGCCTGTACAAAATATAAATAAATAAGAATAATAACATATATACACTTGTAGAAATGTATTATATATTTGTACAGTGAACATGAAGTAATTTTGGAAAAAACGGCGCTATACAAATCATATAAATATTAATAGTGTTTATATATTTTAATATTTTCCATTTAACTGTGTTTAAGTCTGTCTAGTCTGTTTTAAAATCTACGCACACCGTTCATTGAACTCCCTTTTAAATTCGTTTTCTCGTGAAAAAATAATTTTCTTTTATTTAATTAATGTTAATTAACGTTGTCTTTCCCGAAATATTTTTTTTTAACTCACTGGGAATATTATACTAAAAATAGTATTTTCATTATTTTGTTATATAGTATCCCTAAATAAATTAATTTAAAAAACGTTATTATATATTATACGTATGAATTATCACTCATAATAATGTTATATTTTTGTGAGAATAAAATTGCTGTAAAATAATGAGTAATATAAGATAATTGAGTGGTAAGTATCGACTGTATTATCTTCTGTGGCCATATTTCAAAATACGATAAGTATAAAATAGAATTCAAAAGGAAAACACTTTTAAATATAATTATAAAAAGAACTTGAAAAAACGATTTTATTCACTTTCTAAGACAATTTGTGTGTAAGGTAAAGTTGTCATAGTTATGCAAACGAAATAGAAGGTAAACCCAACGAAGTGACAAATTTTCATTTCAACAAGTATTTTGGGAAGCGTTACTGTAGGATTTTAGCCAAAAATTGCGCTAATGAAATTAACTCTTAACTATTATTCCCATAATCAGCTCTACAAGCTCAAAACTCTCAATAATAATAATAATCATATTGGGCGATTTGTAAAGCGCCGCTTTTGTATCACCTCGGGGGCGCAAGAGAGTATAGTAATATATTGAAATAGATAAAAAAAGTCAGATGTCAGCATCCCGTTAATATACAGTAAATGTATTTATCCTGTATTTAAAACCACACCTAACTCATCTTGATCTACCAATGTTAGTCATAGTTGTAAAGTTAATCCCAACAATAAACCTGCGTGTTCAAATTACTGAGAATTCCAACGCATCCCGCACAGCTATAGAGTTGCAGATTGCACCAAGTTGCACCCAGACCGCATCAAACAACAACACTACACGGTCCAACAGTTGTACTGCAAGTCCTTTATTCCTTGTACACGGTACCTACTCTCTGCTGGGTTCAAATTCTAGACTATGTCGTACTATACCTATTGCAGATCTACTAGGATGGCTCCTTAAAACAATTTTTCTATGTTGATGGGTCACAAAAGTTGAGTTTTCGAATACTGATATTGAAAAAATATTCTACAATACGTTTCGTCCTATACCTTTGCCTTTGGTCCAGAGACCATGGTCTTCCAAAATACAAGATAAATGTTTTTTTCAACTATTCAATTATTATTATCATGTACGCAAAAAAAACTACTATTGCAATTAAAATTATCCTCAGTAACCCGTACCTTCATGCATTTCTGCAATAGGTCTGTATTTTTTTTACATTTGCATCTGTAAGAATATATTTTAATTCTCAAAGATGGCCTCCTGTGCGCAGTTAATAAAAAAGAGCCGGTGATCGGAGATTTTGACCTGGGAAATGGAAAGTATTTTTTTTACATTAGCTACCGTGAGGAAAATAATTTCCCTCAGGGCCTATATCGTCTTCGGGGATGCTGTGTGGAGGGACTCTTTAAGGAGATGAACGAGTGAACATGGGGGTCTTGAAGAGATCCATGTTGTAGGGAGGAAACACGGAGGCCGGTAAATTGTAAAATCGACCTGGGGGCTACTCTTTATCTTTTGAAACTTTCCTGCACCGGTTTAGCCACGTCACAAACCCGTATTAACCTTTCCCTTACGGTGTTCAATAATTCCTCGTCCTCCGATGCTATACACTCGGTAAATATTTATATATTGTAATTACTTAATGCAATACATAAATGTATTGTTGAGAAGTTCCTAAAATTTGAACACTGTGTTTAGTATATCTAGAGAGATATATTATTAATTAGAGACGACGTTCATTCAGTTGACAGCACCGGCAAGGAAAGGTTAAACTACGAATTTACTGGTTTGTTAACCTAAAATATTAACTGCGTACAATTTGTTTTTATTTTATCTTTACATAGTTGGTTGGGCAAGATTATTTTTTCAATAATTACTATTAAAATATAAGTAAATAAAGTACCAGATGTTTGTTATTCCATTAGATTTAAAAAAATACTATTCGGTTAATGTTTTGTATGAAAAAGGCTGTGCAGCCGTTTCTCACAAGTTGAAACGTATTATACGTAATATTAAGATAAGTAATATTATTATAAACAAAAATAAATGTGAGATTTCTTACAAACAAACTGATATGCGCGATTTATGTAAAATACAATATTTAAAAAAATTATGGTACACCCTGTACAAATTTACATAGTACTCTGTACTGTAATGAGCATGTACCGAGCTCATGGAAGACTCGCCTTCATTACACAACGTGTTGATATTTCGATCCCAACTTAGATCATAAATATCCCGCGGCCTTTTCGCATAGAACCAGAAGATAAATGATATTCATGCGGCAATTGTCTGCCTAGAACCAGAGTCCCAGAGTGCCGGTTTGGGCTTATAGAATGGTTGTGCACGCTTAGCGTGGAGCCCCGGCTATACGAACCCAGTGCTCATACCAGCAAGGTGTATTCAATATTCACACATAGAAATTAAAGCAGCATTACAGAGAGTGTCGTTTTGTGAAATGGTATTCCGTAAAGTAGTGCTGGTTTTTAAGTTGTCTGAAAACATTGCGTTTGTGAGTTGAATCAACTTATATGTACCCGCCTGAAAGTGTAGATTAAAAAAGTACACTAGTTCTTGATATTTAAAGCGTGATAATCTAGGCGTTTGACTCAAGAGTCAGGAGGTTGTTAGTTTGATATGTGCAGTAGCGTAGCGCAAAAATATGTTGATAATATGAAATTTTGTTAGGGTGTTGTGATGTTGATCACAACTTTCTATAGACAATACAAAAGTCGCATTACAGATATATTAACATCACAGATGTATCCATACCAAATGGATGTTATTGATGTCAGTAAAAATCCATTAAAATCGAGATGTTTCAACGTTGGAGGAATTTAAAAAATTGTGATCATACAAAAAGATAGCTGCCAAAAATATAGGAAAAATTAGTTGCAAGATAATATTATTGAATTTGATCATATCAGATGAGACGTATAATAATCAGGTCCCAATGGTCGAGTGGATAAAGACGTAGTCCCGGTAAGGCAGAGATCATGGGTGTGATTCCCAGTTGAGACCATTATCTTTTTTTTTTATTTCCTGTCGCTTGTTGGTGTTTGTTGTATCATGTTTCATTTAGATTTGTTAGTATTTATCTTCTTCTTCAATGAAAATTTTAAAATATTTGGAAAGGCAACGGTTGACTTTAAAGACAAGTATTTTTCAATAAAATATTTAGAAAGGCAACGGTTGAATTTAAAGACAAGTATTCTTCAATAAAATATTTAGAAAGGCAACGGTTGAATTTAAAGACAAGTATTCTTCAATAAAATATTGCACCTAGCGATGTTCACAAGGAAGTTATTTATCAAATACATCGTAAATTGCTTCATTTTAAAATCGTACGTTCCTCGAACGTGGAATCTCCGCAATACAAGATGGCCGTGATAGAACACCCATGTTTTCTGTACGATGTTGGTGCTAGAATGGTGCATGTAGTATGGTGCCTGTAGTATGGTGCTAGCTGTATGGTGCGTCTAAGGTGCTTGTATGGTACTAGTTCACAGCTAGTATGGTGCTAGTACAAAACCATTCGGCGGCCTTTACAAGCCCGAACATAGAACTAAGCTGACTTACGACAATTGTTGTAATACCCGTGTAGGATGATCTTGGAAAGCTGGGAGAGTATAAGAAACTAGGAAAGAGAAATACTTGGCTTATCTACAAAGCTCCAATTTTGTTAAAATAATGCACTGCCAGCTAAACACTGATGTCAAAAGTATATTAGTCCTTATTCTTCAAAAACAGCACTATATTATGCATAATTCAACACGTCGTGGGCTGTAAAAAGGTTCCAACTGGTAAGAAATACCATTTAAATGAAAAAAGAAAAAGAGACAAAATGGAAGATTCAAAATAACACAATACCGCAACTAGAACATATTTTAATATTGAACCTATGAAAATAACGATCTATTTTTGGATATGAATATCTGAAGAGGTAAATTTTAAGAAACACTTGGAGTTCTGAAGTATTTTATGCATTCTGAGTATTTTATCAGCCTTAATGTTTGTGGTCTATCCAAAGTACTAAAATATGCTCGTTCTTTTTAATCTCTAAAATATATATATATCACAGACATAGGAATTAATAGACGAGAAGATATGGGCGAGGGGTAAAATCAACTGTTGAAGAACGAGGGAACGAGGGAACGAGTGAAGCTGACTGTGATTCGTCAATAAATCAATCTGACAGTAAATAGGCATCTCGCATTATAATATCACCATTTACTTCTTAAAAGTAAAATCTGCTTTGAATGAATAGACATTTTTACATGGGAGCGCAAATTACTCGCCACGTTATGAACAAATTTGCGAAGTCCAAATTCGGCAAAGTAAGGCAGCTTTTATTTTCAGAGTCGTAGTTAGTTTCAGAGTATTTAGTTAAGACACTTTTATAAATGTTCATAATTTACTTCCCAGCAACCAACCAGCTTTGTGTTTCGCGTCCAGACGTTTCTCTATGTGATAGTAACAACTGATTCATATTATACGATGTGAATATGCTTAAAATAAAGTAAAATAATGCTTATATATGGAATGTAATACGACAATTGGGTTTATTCTCTTTTTTCACATCTATTTTTACCAGTTTTCATAGTACAAGTCAAAATTTTGCCGTGTTATTTAGTAAAATGAACCGATGATGCCTCGACCATAGTTCGCACAAGAATGATGACGTCACGTTTTCAAATTTCATTTGAGGCCAAACGCGAGCCCAGCCGGCTCAATGGAACCGGTATGGGGAGTGGGGATAATACGCTTTTAATCACTTAGGGCAGGTCTACTAATATTCATATGTCTATGATATATATATATATATATATATTTAAAATTGTGAAATGATACCAAAGTCAAAAGATTGTTGCAGGAAGCACGACATCTTCAGGGAGATACAAATCTTAGAGATGAAACACGTTGACATTTTTTATGAATAATTTGTAGGACAGTTGCTTCATATTCATCTGTAAGATGTCTAAACAAAATTCTATTAATGCTTACTTGAATATTCGAAACCATTCTATTATGATTTGTGGTTCTGGCCACACGCCCATTCGCCCATTCCTCGACAAGAGGCGATAGTCTGCTCCCAGTCGATTTGAAATTGAAGTAACTTACCTGTAACAAACACAAATGAATATAATTAAAACGCCGATAAATTTAAAATGCAATCAAATAAACTCATACTTTAATCAACGATTTCGATTCGCAAAAAGTCTGTTATTGAAAAAACACGAATCAAGACAGCAATAGTTCACTTCTTATGCCCAGTAATTGAAGGCTGGAGGAAATGAAAAAGATACGGTAGTTTATTCCATGTTCTATTTTAATTAAAAGCGTTGGTTATTAATCACCTCACTGACAGTGTTAAATGTTTTATTCAATTGTTTGTAGGCTTTCCAGATGATAAATTAATACGCTAAGTTAACTCGGAATACCCAGGATATACCTACATAAGTTCATCACGCTGCTGGCCGGCGTTATTACTATGTACTGCTAGAGACGTGTTATTAAAACTCTCTATAATCTGCTAAGCAGGATCTTATCATTTTCAAGGCGGGAATATTAAAGTTGATGTAAATAAGTATGTTAAGATTTACATCTGAGTATTACTCAATAAGGTGTATTAAAAAAGTAAGGGGTTGTTTAATTTTTTTCCCACGCGAAATATAGGTAATAGGTACTTCAATAGTTACTGAAAACTTTTTTTAATTTTCCAACATTAATTTTTATAATGGAAATCATTCATAAATCACTCATTTTGAACCGCCATCACAGCAATTTTGTAATATTGGAAACGTTATTAGTGTAGTCAAAAATATAAAGCTTTTACGGAATATATAAGTTACTATTATTAATATAAATAATTTATCATTAATCCCCCGCATTCCGAATTTCTACTGATTTATACCATAATTCTCATTAACACCAAGTTTTTAAGTTCTTGAAAAAAAACAATATTTGAAGATAATATCTATACATTTGTGGAGCCGAAACAGTAATTATACAAAATACTCTGGATGGAAAAAAAATCGCAAAATATGCTCCAACAATTATTAAAAACACATTTTGTTCTATTAATTAACATATTATAGGTGTGAACAATTTTTTTCATAGGGTTTCTATAAATAAAACTTAAGTATTTGTCGAGGGATTTTTGTTATATTTTAAACGAGTCGTGTTTCGCTAATTATATCAATTTGAAATATTAGCGCATTCCCTCTAACATCCGTATTAACATATCACGCATTCAAACCATTTTCATCTTTTTTTTACGCTTAATATACCGCTTAGCGAAGTCTTCAAATCTTATTACTCGCGACTAGCAGGATAGTTAAAATGATAAATAATATTATAGCAGGCACGGCTTACTAATAATAATAATAATATGTAAGATACACAACAACTTTATTAAGAATTGCTTCCCAAAAGTAATTACTGCTTACCCACTATGAATACAGAAAATTAGGAGCAGGGGCGTGCAATCCATATCGGCAAAAAACCGCTACCTATCCTTCCTTACTCATATAAAAATATAAATTATATTAAATTTTTTTAAATTATTGCAGAAATCAATTCATACTTAAAAAATCGCGCGAAGCTCCAGCTACGAATTGTACGACACTGACCGCCCTAATATAATATCTCAAAATCAAAAACTAATGCAAATGTCATATTCAAATGTGAAATGTATTGTAAACAAAAATGTACATGTGTGCGATGTGTGTTTGTGTTAGTATCAAAAAAGCCCCTCCTTTCGGTACAAATCTCAAGTGTATCAATCAGTGCCATCTGATGGTACCTCTATTAATTAGTATCTACAACATTACCAGCTAAATTATTATTATAATATTATGTTGACTTTCATCGAAATACAGACATTTTATATAACCAGTATTTGACTTTTAATTTTAATTGTTACGCGTTCAATTGAAGCGGTAATGAAAAACGAAATTGTTTACGTGGCTGTAATCCAAATCAAACCTCTGTGTGTGTGGTAAGTTTTTGTTACACAATTGATTCGCTGTTTTTTTCTTACTACCTACCCTGGTTTAAATCTCTGTGCACGCCACTGATTACGAGATTTCGGTTTATTATTTATTAGTCTCTCTACATCGTCTTTCGACGTCTTTCCATCTTCAAAGTGATTGTTGATTTAACAAAACTGTGTAAAGTAACAAATAAATTAAGCTTAAAGAAATTAATTATTCCGCGATTAATGTAGGTAACTTCGGGGTTTATATAACTCAGTGGGTGTATGTATTTCGAAACAAGTCAAATGAATTGGAGCAACTTTTTTATGAGAATGTCTTCTCGATTAGGAAAGACATTTACGGTGCATTTGGAATGTCAATGAAACTTCGCAGCGAGGAGTTATTGCATTTTATACGGAACGACAAAGAAATATTATTAGTAAGGGAGTTAGTTTATTACAATTTTATTTGCTCGCCCGCGCCGGTCGAGAAAAAAACGTTTTACTCTCAAAATTACAATGAACTCTTGCGCTCATTTAATGCTGTTGTATTTCATAGTAAAATGAGAGCAATTTTAAAAATGCTCGGTGCAATGCGGGCAGAAGACGACCTGAAATCTGGAAACTGTGAAGGAATATTTATATGACAGACTAATAACTCAAATCAAAAACTGTAAAAATTATACTTGGAAAGAATTTGGGAACACATTTTAATTCTTGAAAAAGCTCACATTTCACCACAACCTCAAATACCACAGTTGCCCTGATGATGGACACTGCAATGCTGTCCGAAACGTTGACTAAAGGAGGAGTTAGCGCAACACGGCATAACACCCCAAAAACAAATAACAAAAATAACAAAAAAACTTTAAAAAGTTGTAACATTAATGTTATGAAAAAAAATATTTGTAATCTTAAATATAGAGAGTTTAAAAAAAACTAGGTTTCTGCGTGAAACCCATGACAGAAAGCATAAGATAGCACCAGTCCTTAATTGTATTTGTATGCTTGCACATTTCTGGAATCGATAATTTCATATGTCAAATAACAGAACATTGAAAAGCTCGGCGTAGTTTTCGGTGGCTGTTTTCATTCAACACAGCAACTCTGGAATGAGGTTAAATGATAAATAAGCTTGCCATTGTTTAGCTCTGTCTTAAATGAAGCCACTGCAGCTTGTAACAAATAGAGTTGGGCGCCTGGTATAAATGAATCCAACAATGCCATAAGTGCCTATAGCAGAATACAGAGCACAGAACAGAACAGCCTCCTTGGTAAAGTAGCCTCTTGGATCTGGCAGGGCGGAATCAGCGCCGAAGCCAACTGGGCTGAAAAGCGTATTTGCATTTGAATACCGTTAGCTTCGGGCTGCAGAACCTACTGGAACTTTACACTGATACGCCGGATTTATTTCCCGGGGCTTCTACCTAACCCATTCTGTCGGGAGATCGAGTTAAGGCGATAAGGGGTTATACGAGAATCCGAAATGTAGGACACGGCGTAAAAGCCGTAACACATTTGTAGAGAGAGCCTATTTTTGTATATCTTCCCCGGCGTTATGACCCGACGGAGTTTTTCGACAAAAATAAAGATGGGAGATACCATGATTCGCTTTGTGTTAAATAAAATGAATTGTCGTAAAACAGACACTTGCGAAATTGACAGCGACAACTCAACGTCAGGCGAAGGAAAGACATACATTACTTCTGACGAGAAAATATCAGTTCAACTATATACAAACAGGAGTCAAGCCCGAGAAAAGAAAAGAGTCTTATAAAATGAACAGACAGTATTTTATTTTGCAACCCGATGTCTCCATTTTTTTATCAAAATTATATTGCATGAATGGTTTCTCTGCAAAATTAGGAAGATTATTTAAAGGTGGAAATAAAAATGAAAAATCAGTAAAGTGTTGAATTACCAACAAGTTGGGTAAATACAAAGAGAAACCGACAAAGAACGATATCCACCGAAGAAATATGATAAGAGGGAAAGTATAAAACAGGCTAACGTCTCCCATTAATTCGCCGGGCCGCGCCTAGCCAGTTTTCTCAAATTTTATTACGGCAGGCGCGGAAAAAATAATCGCTACGCGCATATTTCACGATGAGGCCATAAAAACGATACAACACCGCATAGCGAATCATCCAACTTTTCCCCTTAAACAGAGGCCGGGTCGGTCGCTTCGTGGGGCGAAGGGACTTGGAGCTGGGAACACTAAATCAAAATTTCATCACGTTCTTGCAAAACACTGGAAAACTTTATCCCGGTGTTTTTATGTGGGCCCGACGGTCGAAAGGTGATCCGTCGGCGTAATGTGAATGGAATATGAATCACTTTGAACATAAATTAAGCTTTTTCCGCTTAGTATCAATTCGTGTTGGATCGTTGATGGTTAAATTAAAAAATATCACCAAATGACTCTATATTTTATTTAGAAGACACAAAACGCTGCTAGAGCAATATAAAAAGTAGTAGATGACCTCAGTTCGCCCAGGTGAAAGACCACTAATCCGAACGCAAACGTTTCTAGATGTGAATATAATACGAAATACATCTATACCTTCACTTCCCTGTCTCCTTTCTCTCCTATCCTCTTACTGTAACCTCAGAACATTTCCCTGGATGTCACAGTTCTATTGTATCCGGGTAGTCGGCACATTTGTTTTGATTTTGGTTTTTTTAGGTATAATACATCCATTTAAAAAATAAAAATAGTAACAATAATTACGAGTTTATTCCGGAATGTGGGGAGGTTTGGGCAATCCCACACATCATATAAAACATACACAATAATAATACAAAAATATTACAATAAATAATAATAGTATAACTAACAAACTATTCGTCACGCCGTTTCACGCCATGTCTTCCTCGGGCGTCCCCGACTTCTGCTACAGAATATATATATATATATATTTTTTTTTAAAAGAAAGACAAACATTCCCGGGTTACGAATAACCTGACAATATTTGAAAATCTCCTACTACCACCACAGTAAGCTGAAAATGTTGCTTGTGTTGTGATGGAGGACTTAGCCAGCCGAGGAATTGAACACACAACGCCTGAGTGGGACCCAAGCGCGATGTCAACTCGGCCACCGACCGGCCATGATATAACTATTATATATAATAATAGGAACTAACAAATTCTGTTTTAAATTATTATTAAATTAATAAATTATTATTTCTTTTTTTGAATGGTTTGACTTTGATTTTTGAGGATTGCACCTTTCTTCCCAAGGACTGGAGTCAACCACGCTAACAACCTCGCCAAATGTCGATCGGGTAGAACCGACATTTATTTTGTATTAAGTGCTGTAGTGTCAAACACATTTTAAAAAATGCGTACATATCCGCGTTGTTATGCGTGATTGCAACCAAAAATATAGATGATGAATGCATTGTCATCAACAACGAGTCTAACTGCCGAGTTTCAGCTGGATCGGATGTCGGGAAGAGGGTTAATTTCCACTTCAAAGATTAGCATGAATTCATTCCCGAAAACAAAATTTAAATTCAAATAGATGTATTTTTAAAAGTCGTTCCGAGCTGCAGTATAATTAGTACAAAGTATCCTGATGATAGCCAACCTCCGATAAAAGATGGCACCTAAAGGAGAAGAAGGTTAAAAAAATAGTGAAACCTGGTCAAAAAAAAAATTGAGGTATGTATAATTTCCAGAAAAAAATATTACCCAGAGCTTCAATATGATTACATGAGTAGGTAGGTAGGTAGGTAATTTAGTATAAACAATATCGCAATGTAACATGAGCACAAACGCACATAACTTTTGCTTATAATCTTACATTATTAATAATATCAAAAACACTTAGATAAAATGTGGCGCACAGTGGGAATAAGCCGACTGCCTTGTTAGGCGGAGATAAATAACCGGAGAAGTTAGGGGGAAAGAGTGACTTATACACATGGCATAGAATAATAAATTAATACCTAATGTGTTTAATTTTACCTCAGTGTGAACTGGCAAAAGTAAATAGCTAAATAAATTCACAATAAAAGCTTTATAGCTCGTTTTAGTGTTTCTTTTGAACTTTCGCCATGATAAAGCGAACGAAAATTATTATGAATACTAAAATGAAAATAATATATCGCCCGTATAATTTTTATTATAACGGCCGGATTGTTTTTATTTTTCGCTGTGATTTTTATTTTCCGTTGTTGATTTATTGCATTAAATTTAATAAACGACCTACAATCAATAAAACTCAATAAATAAACTTTTAATTAATCACATGCACAGTAAAACATATCGCATTTTCAAATTTTTATTAGTTCATACGTAAATTCAAGAGAAATTTTTTTATTTTCTTCTAAAATTAGTGACTCAATTCAAATCACTTCATTATTAAATAATTTTCAAGGTTTTATAATATCTACCCCGACGAAGGCATTGTTTTGCCGACACCGTTGGTATCGTAGTTATTAAATCATTATCTTTAGTGATAGGAATCAAAAAGCGTTTAATGACAGGAAATATGTTTTTAAGGTTGTCGAAATGTTGACAGTGAAAAATAATTGTCAAATTCAGGCTCATGGGGCTTTTCCGTAGAAAATATTTTTATTATATACCTAGTGAACAGGAGTAATGATACAATTTGAGGTTTAGGAACTTATGTAACAGATTCAGTGATACTAAAAACTACCGATATAATGTATTATATATTGTCTGTATTCTTTTCGCATCTTAAGTATACTGAGAAAAAAAAATTACCTGTTAAAAGAGTGACAGCATGCTGCGTTCCTGATAAAATATTAGTCATTCAGAATATATCGTGAACACGTGTTCTTTGCCGAATCGATAGCATGACGGCATGCTACAGTATAAGTATGTCAGTATCAATATCACATGTGAAAATATTGAACTGGTCACAGAGTATGTATATTTAGGTATTATTATTGATTGTTTTTTCAAATGGGACTTACAAATAAATAAAGCCTGTGAACGTCTGAGATCTATTGTTAATAGATTATATCAATTAAAATTCTATGTTCCAATACGTACACTTAGAATAATATATTTATCACTAGCTGAATCTATTATAAGGTATGGAATCACAGCTTGGGGACTTTCATGTAAAACAAATATAAACCATGTTCAATCAGTTCAAAATTCACTAGTTAAATTATTAGCTCATAAAAGTTTATACGAACAAAGGCATAATGTTCCATACCTTTATCAGAATCTTAAAATTTTCTCAGTAAGATCAATTCTGTGGTATAAAATTATATTTCAGCATATAAATAGCCCTATATACATAAATAGACTGGACCACACTTGCAATACTCGTTTTACGTTAAATGAAGGACTAATTGTACCTACGCATTTAAACAAATATGGACAAAAAACACTGGACTACATGATACCTAGTTGCTTAAATATGTTACCTGCTGAAATAAAAAAATGTACAAATGTAAAAACAAATATTATGTTGAAAAATTGGCTCGCTGAAAGAAATAGTTTGTATTAGAGTCTAATACAAAATATTGGAAGATACTATCACTGTTGTGTATATGTTTTTATATTTTTAAAACAAATTGTCATTTTTTATTGTTAGCACTGTTGTCATTAAGTAAAATAAGTTTTATCTTTTTTTAATATTTTTTATGTGAAAAGTTGTCATCGACAAACTACTGAAAAGTAGTTTATTGGAACTTTTCTGTTTTTTTTCTGTATTTTTATTTTATTATTTACTGTAATATATATTTTTTTCTTGCTTTCTTTAAATAAAAAAAAAAAATAAAATAAAATAAAAAAGTATTTGTATGAACACGTGTTCAGCCGTCTGCATAAATAAATTCTTTTGACTGATACTTTGTAACGAAATCTTTCAATTCGTTCGTTATAGACCTTCAGTCCCATTTTTAACAGGAAAACGATAATTTTACCAGAATATCAATAAATTAACAGTGTTTCATATCAGAAAGTTTTCTCCGTGTAGGTACTTGCGCATGGAATAAGACCATAGGCGCGGTAGTCATCGGGGTAGGTATTGCTTCAAAACTATACATATAATCGTAAAAGGCTTTAAGTATTATTGTTATTAATAATTATTGTGAAAGATCTATGTAAAGAAAAATTATTTAAGAGATAATGCACAAACGATAATGGTTCAACGAGGACAAGTCGTAACTAAATAACTTGAAAAGTATAGGAAAAATAAATCCAATAATTACAAAAGGTGTCTACTGCCTACAGTGCCTACGCCTACCCGGGAAAGAAGTATGAATGTTACGGAACTTTCAACCATGTTGCTTGTTAATCACAACACGTATCGCCGGCCGTCTGTCGCAACTGCTAAATTAACTAATTTCCAAATGCGCGCTCACAAATAAATCCCCACCCCACGGGCCGAAGTTACCCCTCTATCCCGAAATAATAGTTAGGTATGCTTCTGATAAGTGTGAGGTAACCAACGGGTATAAAACCGTAGTCCGTACCCACCTGAAGTTACTACCTTCAGATTAATCACGATATCATCCCGGATTCCAGAAATCCATTAACACGACAGGTATTGTTAGCGTAACTATTGTCAAATCAGAAACAACTTTCTTTATTAGATGTCAAAGTTATGGGCTAAGATGCGAGAGACGAGGAGATTAATAATGAGCAATTCTCGTTCTCTTACACCACTGAGGAAATTCAGATTTGATGTGTATTCCAGAATACCAGAAACAATTATATTTTATACAAATGACAGGAGATCAAGGATGAAGATGGCTTTTGAGGTGATTTCTCACGAAAACGGCGCTATATAAATTAGCCAAATATTATTAAATATTATTAATTCTGCATTTTCATGTTGGTTCATCATTTCAGTTAATCAACGTACAAATAATGTAAGCTTTCCGAATTGTTAAATTAATGTCTTATTTTTCAAAAAATATTGCGTTCATAAATTTTAATTAGACTCAGCGGATTTATATATACCTGAAACAATCGTATTATACAACGTCAAGAGATCGTGGAAGAAAGATAGCTTTCAAATTCGCATTTAATATTGGTTAATGAACAAGGTAAATCGGGGATAAATTATTAGGAACTTTCATGAAAGAGGTTCTGTTCATATTATTGGCAAAAACGATAAGATTTTAACGCGTACGATCAAGAAATATTGTTCATAAACGTCTACATTGATTGGACGGTTACGCGGTAAGGAGGAAAGGTTTATTATATTTCACCCTTGGAAGTATTTGAGGCGAGACGGGGAGAAAGCGTAGGAAAAAGCTTTAATACGAAAACCACGAAACATTGAGACACATCCGCCATGAAGAATGAACTCTTAATACAGTCACGTCCCTTTTTCCTTAACCCCAGAGGAAATTAATATGACACCATCAGATATTTTTATTGATATATAAAAAGGCTATAGAAAGAAAAGGAGAGAATAATACAATTTTGTTTTGTGACGTGTGCGGTAATCCAACATCCCCGATGACACGTGGATCGGACAGTTATTGAATCATTCTCTTTAGTGGTAGGAATGAAAAAGCGTTTAATGTAGTAAATATGGTTTTTAAGTATTTATTGTTATTAAGTTTAATTTGTAGAACTCCATTTTATTTTTATTTTTTTATATATACAATAATATTATTATTGGGTTTATAAAAACAGTTTATTTTTAAACAAGTTCTGCTGTGTAATTATTATTACGCGTGACAGCTGTTTCGCCCTCTAAAGACAGTTTGATAATGCCTTTAGAGGGCGAAACAGCTGTCACGCGTAATAATAATTACACAGCAGAACTTGTTTAAAAATAAACTGTTTTTATAAACCCAATAATAATATTATTGTATATATAAAAAAAAAAAAAAAAAAAAAAAAAAAAAAAAAAAAAAAAAAAAAAAAAAAAAAAAAAAAAAAAAAAATGGTTTTTAAGGTTCTCGAAATGTTGACAAACACAAAAATAATTCTGAAATTCAGGCTCATGGGACCTTTCGTAGAAAATATTTTCATTTCATACCTAGTGAACAGGAGTAATGATACAATTTGAGGTTTTGAAACTTATATAACAGATTCAATGATACTAAAAAGTACCGATTTAATGTATTTTATATTTTCTGTTTTCTTTTCGCATCGTCAATATATGGAATAAAAATTATCTTGTTAAATAAGTGACAGACTGCTGCATTCTGAAAAAAAAATTTAGTCATTCAGAATATATCGAGAACACGTGTTCTTTTCCGAATAGATATCATGATAGACGAATAGAGGCATGCTACAATATAAATGTGTCAGTATAAATATCAGTACTTGACTGATACTTTGTTTCGAACTCTTTCAATTTATTCGTTATAAGGTCGCAGTTTCATTTTTAACAGGAAAACGAATAATTTGACCAGATTTTTAATAAATTAATAGTATTTCATATCAGTAAGTTTTCTCCATGCAGTTACTTGCACACGGAATAAAAAACATGAATGCACTAGGCGCTGAAGGCGTTAGGTATTATTTTAAGTAGAATTACAGTATAGTATATTATAAGCCACCAGGAAAGGTATGAAAAAATACGGAATATTAACAAAAAATATGGAGTTGGTGTGGATATGAAATATATAATGTACACGCGATTCCGAAGATAGCCGGGAATCAGAATATGTATGGAGATAGCAAACTCACTCAAGAGCCCTCGCTCCGCGGTGAATGGTGATTCCGACAAACCTACATCGATCATGAAAGGGAATCAGTCAAGCGAAATATTGGGATGATTTGCATAGTTATTATGTGTGGTGAAGGACCAACAAAGGAGTCATCATTTCCCCTGGCGGAATTGGAAAGTCGGTATGTGAAATGTATAGCATTCCTTCTAGGAGTTAGTGGGTACGTGATCACTTCGCAAAATTAATTCAACGTGCGAGCAAACACGAATCAGGGTATAAAAATAGAATATTATCAGGTGGTTGACATGAAATAATTTGATAAGTTTATTCTAGACACTTGAATTTCAATAGAACTTAGGTATATATTGTTCGTTGCCATACAACGATGATTGAATACATGCGAAGCCTTCAAAATGTGTAACTTTGTTCCAATAAATTTTGGCATGTCTGCTAACAGTGACTAAAATTGGGCACGCTCAAAAACATGTAAGTACAACAATTGGGTACGATCTTTATTCCTCCAAGGGTGCGGCATATAATTACAAATTATAATAAATAAATAATATAATCAAATAATCAACAAATTCCTCTAATAATGATTCCATAATTCCTAAGTATTTTTTAAATCACAGCGAAAATTCATACTGTTCTTTAGAAAGGGGTTTCAGAGAAATTAAATTCAGTTCTGTCATGTAGCAGGCCTATAATGATACATTAACAGAACTTGAACATGAATTTCGTAGAATCAATAAATAAACGTTGAAATTTGATGAATTGTTCAAATTCTGTGAAACAATGTGTCCTTAGTATATTAATTCAAAACAACAACAAAATTTATTTTTTCAATAAAAATGTATGAACGCGTAAAGGAAACAGCTTAAAAAAATACAGTATTATAGCTAAGATTATCTGTGATAGTTTCACTTGATTAACTTTTTTGTTTTCTTATAAAATTATTTACAAAATAAATAAAAACCAGTTTTGTGCTTGAAATCGAAAGTTTCTAGACTCCGTTTGTCAAGCGATTTTAATGCCATTACCTACAATTTAAGGTATACCAAGAATAAACACATGTTTGGCTTGTAGCTTCCTCTTAATGTGATTTCATTCATAATCGGTAACCCAACAAATATCAAGAAGTTCAGGTTTTATTAATAAACCCAATAACACACGAGTATTGTCAAAACAGACACCACTTTACAGAAACACGATAACTTATTTAATTCAATGTGAGACTTTTTTTTTAATGCGAAACCGCACAAGAGTCCCAACTGATCTCAACCGTCTGGAGCCAGTGAGACTATGGCATCCCCAATGTTGTGAGGCTGAAGGTAGTGGGGAGATGAAAGATATTCAGATCTAGTCACCAAACACGGCCAAAGCCAATTCAAGCAACGTTTCAATTCTGAATGGTGGTGTTACACCAGGGCGATACTGAGAGTATTTTCCACTCTGGATCTTAGTTCAAATAGTTTTATAATATATTATATAATGTCGTTTATTGTCGTTCCGGAACGTGTCGCAAAAATACTATATGTTATTTTACAGAGTGAATTGTGAAATAACACACATTAAATAAATAAAGTTGTATATTATAAAAAAAAACAGACTTTGTAATACGAAACTTTTATTTTTGAATTAACAAAGATTGCCAACCGGGTTTTGCTTTTCCCAAGCTTCGTCGGGGTTTATCATTAACTGAGGTAACGAGTTAATTCAAAAATAAAAGTGATGTATTATAAAGAGAGTTTTTTAATTTAAAATAATATAATGTCCCACCACAAAGTATTTGCTTCCTTCGAAAAAATAAATAAAATTGACTTGCGAGTGCCGGGATTTGAACTCGCGACCTCCGGCTTGCGAGTCCAAAGCCTTACACCTCGACCATGGAAGCTATCATGTTTTATTCACAGCTTTGGTTAGGCGTTTTGTTACAATTTTGTCAATGGTTCGCCATTTTTTCTCGGTTTAGAATCACCGCATGCTTCTTCTTTAAAAAGTAATATTCTTTAGCATGTCTCTAGTCACATAACATATTCGGTAGGAATTTATTCTAGTCACGCAAACCGCCGCGCATGAAAGTGTACCTTCAAATCCAGGGAAGACACGCAAATTTAAATTGACAAGGAAAAGTAAAATTTCCCCTTCGAGTGTTAAATAACTAGAGTCAACGAGATGTCAAAGTTTTCTGTCGTGCGTACGAAATATTCGTAATATTTCATTTTGTGTTTTTTTTTATAAGTTTTTCGCTTAGAGTAAGTAGCGCTGCGTGACTAAATTTCAGGAAATTCACGTGAAATGAAAAAGCCAAACGGGTAACGATTTAGAACAGTTTAGTGTTAATTTGTAAAAGACTTTGTTTGCGATGCTTTTTACCAGAAATAATTTATAAACTATATAACTTGATTTTATTTATCTAAATCAAAGAATATTACAACATAATAAAACTAATGCAGGACAGTTTTTGCATATCCAAGAAAGGAAATTATTTACACGAATCATTTTATTTATTGGTTATCGACATTTAGTTAAGAAATATAAGCTTACCTAACATTCTCACCGCAAATATAACTGTTAATCTAAATTACTATTTATCTTCTTCTTCGATCCATCGCGGAGATGTATCACTCCTGTGACTGCTATAAAATACGATTACGGGTACGTCTATAAAATTCAATATGCTAAATCCTAAATTCATTTGACAGCTGAACCACGCCCGATAAACTTTATAACCACAGGATGTTCAAGAACAAACATTCCAATAAACAGTAAAGCCGACCAAAAAACTTCACGAAAACTAGGTCACTTGAAAAATTGATTAATCGCTGTCGAAAAAAAAAATACCGCAGTAAACATTTGATATTAATATTAATGTTTGGATCTCACAAAATAAACTCTGAAAAAGATGTTGAAAAGGGGAAGTAGGTATAAATAATAAAAATATATATTGCGAATTGTTCCATTCCATAACGTAATTCCATAAACTTAGGGAATATTTTACGTGTGGCCACATAGGGCAATTTCGTAGGTACTGCGTGCAGATTGACAATGAACGAATTATTTATAAAATTAATTGATTTTGTAACAACAAAATCTCCACCAACAGTAATGCTAGGAAGGTAGTAGGCACGTCGATCGAAATCACCCAAAAGGTCAAGATGGTACAATGTATCCACCAGACACCAACATAAGAACAATAGCGTATTATCCAAGGTTGATATTTTCAGTTGCGAACTTACCAAATACAAGAGGTCCATAAAATAATATTTCTCTGATGGTTTGTGAATAATGTTTATATCTATATTGTTTATATATCTATTATGATTTGATTTATATCTACAATCTCTCTCCATGGCTATAAATGTATTTTTTTGTAAATTTTTCGTTTTATATGGTCTTTTGTTTTGAATAAATTTTTTAATTCATATTCCTTTCTCACAAATTTAAATAACTTATTCCATATTATGCTGTCTCAGTAGAGAAAGTCACAAGGAGGAAATCCATAATTGGTTTTATTTTACTATATAATACTTATGTACAAACTGATTAAATGTAAACTGTTGATTTCCCAAAAATTAATAAATAAATTAATTATAAAAGGATGTTCGGTCACCATAAACCCAGTTTATTAAAGCGCTTAAATAAAAAAAATCATTAATGTAATATTATTATAAATAAAACATTTATCAAAGTGTTTGCATTATGTACAACCGCCGCACCAGGGTGATAACTATGCAATAATGTATTTTAATTGTATGCAAAACTGTTTCGATTTAGTTTGTAAATATGCTTTGAGCCTACAAACTGCTTGTCGAGTGAATATTTCTCGCAAAGTTTACATATTTCGAGTTGCGTGGGCGGGTGACATCCCGGCTTTACAAACGAATGCCGAGTTGTATAACTTTAAGTAGTTCGTGTAAGTTGCAAAATAATGACAATCTATTAATTTTAAACATAACGAAGCATGCATCGAAACTTTTTAAATAGGAAAAGGTTTCGCGATATGCATAACATATTGCATCACATTCAATAAATTACAAACTGCCGTGGAGAAAAATTAATAACGTTGCACGATGTTTTTATATTAATAAAATTTGCAAACTAGCATTAACGTGTCGGAGGATTTTACGTGTGAGTATTTTAAAATAAGTATGGTGTAGAGTAAGAGTACATGAGTTCGGCGGAGAAATATTCATTTAGTTTAGGACATCTACACGGAGAAAAATGAGTATTGTTGGTTTATTAAAAATCTCTTCAAATTATTAGTAGAATTATTCTATTCCAGTTAAAAACGGTACCTACCGCAGGCCGCTTCCTGTAATAATATTGGAACGCGTGTTCATGCACGTGCGTAAGTCTTAATAATGTTGACCGGTCAGTGGCATCACGTTTGGGTCGTAGAGTGTTCAATTCCTCGGCTAGCTAAGTCCTCCATCACAACACAAGCAATATTTTCCGCATGCTGTGGTTGTAGTAGGAGATTTTTAAATATTGTCAGGTGATTCGTAAGCTGGGATTGTTTGTCTTTCCAAAAAATATACATATCATGATGAAATACGAAAATGTTAGGATTTTTATTAACACGTGTTCCGACACTCCGAAGTAAAAAAAAATTATGATTGAAATGTTATTTCAAACCCTAAAATTAAAAAAAAATATAAGATTTAATAAATTAATACAAAAACAAAGCTATTTACTGCTTTTATTGAGGGGAGAATAAGGCGGAAATTTGAAATCAAACTGACGATGGTCAATGATTTCCAGTAAAAAAAAACGACTTATTGAATTATTGACAACACTTTCAAAAAGTATGTAACACAAAGTGGATATAAACACAAAGCATCCTGTACTCTGATATAATTTAGGAGTGCAAGTTTCCATCTTATGGGACAATCATGTCGAACATATCATTAAATGTAAATAGCTCGCCTTACAATGGTAAAATAATAATTACTAGATGGCCGCGGGCGTACTGGAGAACTGGCGTTGCCTCACATTATTATCATTATTTATACATGGCCAAACTCACGGTAATGGATGATTCTGAACTTTGTGGGCTGACTTCATTGGGATTAGCCACACGAGATGGGTATGTATGTATGAAAAAACGCTACATTTTTAACAGTAAGACTTACGGACACGTAATTAAGTAGGTACACAGTTATGGTCACAGGTTTAGAACTCGGACAAGTGCAAAAAATCATGGTTCATAGGAATGATCAAGATTATTTTTTAGTTTTTGGCATATTATGGAAAGCTAGCAAAAACGTCTTGTGCGTTCGCTTGCTATAATGTGACAAATTTAAAGAACCTAAAAATATGGGATAAACAGTGAAATATAGATGAAGTGCTGGGCTTTGAAAAATAGTTCATTATGTTTGAATAGTAATATTTGGAGGAAAGATATTAATTAAATCGAACGGCCAAATCGAAAAGAGAACACCCATCGCTCGAGTAAATTTGCTTCGTTTTACTTTATGTATCTGGAAGATATTTCTTTGTTAATAGGTGTATGTAAATAGTCACACTTATTAAACAAAAAAGTAAAGAAATAAAATTTTAAGAATTAAAAAGAAAATGTATTCAATTTATGGTTCGTTTCATTTAAAAAAAAGTATATTTTAATTCGTTTGAGAGTGAAAGATTCTCTCCGTGTCATCCGGGAGGATACGCGGAGAAAAATAACATAGCCGATTTTTTGAAATCCTGTTAAAACGTGATTGCAATTCATGTCCTAACAAAATATTACTCTATTCTGAATTTATCGAAACCAGTGTTCTTGCAGGTGTCCGGTGCAAAGACGAAATGTTACAATATTAGAATATTTTCCGACATTCTAAACATATTCGTGTTTAACCGACAGTTTTTTGGGAAACCTGTCAGTTGAAGAACTGCAGTCCTTTTTTATCAAATAATTAGACCAGTGTCTGCTTCAGCGAAATCAACTATCATCGATATATTATTCTACGTATACATACGCGAGCCGAACTGCCGCACTGCTGCACTGCCGAACTGAACCTCAACTTATGGGAAAGCAACAAAGCAAACGCAAAAGGGCGCGAATCGCCGCTTGCAGTTGCTTCGTTCCTTTCCCGTAATTCGTGGCTCGGTTCGCGTTAAGGTTCGCAAATGTATACGTACCATAATACGCGGTGACATTTACTGACATTAGTTGGAGGCTGATCTAGTATAATAAATATCGATGGGTGATTTGATGAATTTCACAAATTATTATGCTAATTCGGATTGCCCAGAATGTCTAAACGAGCGTATTCGATATTTTCCCATCAGATGTAGACCATTAAGCTACAGGTGAATCACATATCAAGTTTTTCACTCTGATGTAATTATTTTCGGTTGAATCATAATGTAATCAGGCCATTATATTTATTTTTAGCACTGCGTACAATAACACAGTTATGCGTCATCAAGCCAAATTATTCGTCAATGAGGAAAAAAAAAGATTCATTAGACAGGATTATTTCATTTAATTATTTGTTACTGAGAAACCTTGACTTTTGAAATGATGATAAAATGGACAAATTTAATATCCCTTTTTCGATTTTTGTTTTCGAGGCTGATTTATGCAACACTATCACATCGTCAACTAATTTCGGTAGGTATGTAATGTTCGTATTTTGTCTTGTTAACATTTTTTAATGGCGGAATAATAGTCAAGCGACTGTAATTAACACAATATACATACTCTAGTAACATATAGAGACATTGGACAATCGGTCACACTCTTTAATTTATTATTTAATTTATATGTTAATTGTACTTCGCGGCAAAAACGCCACGAAATGTCGTATTTTTGCGGTTTTCAAAAAAAAACAATAAAAAATAGATAAATTAATAAATAAATTTGAAAAAAAATATAACAATGAATTAAATTTCAATAAATCCATAAAAAGGTACAAAATAAACAAAGGTAAAAAACATCACTTTTGGTGCAAACTATCACAGTCTTTGTCGAAAAATAAAGCGAATTTCCCAGAAATAAAGCGAATTTAACAAAATAATAGAGCTAATTTCGCTCAAAATAATGCTTAACTTTCAGGTCCCTACTTATAACTTATAACATTACAACAACAGACTGGATATCCAGCGTTACGAATGCATGTTAAAATTGACGAAAAACTTGGAAAAAATTAAGGTGTTGGGATCAACAATTAAAAATATTGGTCGATTTTAATTCTATTTAACGTTAAGACAATCTGTCTTTGTTTGTCGTCATCATATTCGCGAGACTTGATTGAGAATACAGTATTTTATGTTGATGACTTTCGATTTGACTATTTTCGATTGCTATATCGATGACTATATCGATTTAACTATTTTCGATTTGACCATAACTACTTTTAATCTCCCTCTTTGTAAGACTAATTCCAAACAAAACTCATTTGTCTACAGATCCACACATTCATTTAACTTAAATTATTACCATATTGACATTTTTAACTCGACTTTACGCGACATAAAACAAAAACTCAATAATCAACATAACTCAAAATAGAAGTTCAATCCCTATATATTCCCGTCCTTTGCCTCTTAATCCTAATCCTATATTTCCTCCCCCTCCCCCCCTTTATTTTAATATTTTCTAACTAAACAAGAAATTAATTTAAGAGAACATCTCTATGACATTGTACACCTTACCATTAACTATTTGTCAGTGAAAGTTCAAAATTGGCATAATTAATTATATTATTATTGTATTGTTGTATAATTACAGATTTGCTGTCAACTTTTCCTAAAATATATAAATAAATAAATATATTTAATTGTGTAAACGTAGGCCTCTTTCTCTATACTCTCATTGGATATAATCAGTGGAGATAAACAGAGTAATTTTCCATGAGCTTCTAATGCCCTGACATTAAATAATGTCAGCCGTGGTTTTTGCACTAGAGATCAAATCAATTTACCAAAGACTTGTTGTGATACTCTTCACTTTGAATAGACGCGCTTTAGTTATGTATTGACTGTCCAAACTAATCTCGGAGCATAGATTAGAAAACATCCCATCAGGCCTGCGATTCTGGAGTTAAACGATCAATCGTTTTCGTATGCGCCGTCTTCGAGTGAAAAACTACTAGTCGTCGCGACTAACTTTTTCGAATGTTTCAATTTTACGTATTCTTGAGCGTCGAACGGTCGAAGTTGGTAGAAGAGATGATTATATTGACACCCCTGTGAATATTGTCTATGTTCCTGATGTTTTTGGGATTTCTATGGTGTGACTGTCAAACAGACAACAGTTATTCGTTATTCAAAACAGAAATGGCTGCGGGACATATTACAAATTGCCAAAAGCAACTCTTAATTGAGCTTGTAAGCTCCGATAAAGACTTAGTAAGTGGGAAATTTTGCGGGTCCGAACGTTCGCGCGGTAAAACAAAAATTGACAGCTAGACTAGATTTTGACAGCCAATTCCATAGAAACGCCAACAACCTACCACTCGCTGCCCTGTTTCTACTGGTTATACCTAGTAGTTGTTGTGTGGAATGACTTTTGACGTTTGGGGACGAAGTATGTACCATCGACCAATTTCGGGAATATCAACGACGACCAACGTACGTACTTTCGACGGCGATTACGAGCGCCCTCGATTCAGGAATAGAGCCCCAGGGACCACAATATTCTGATAATTGTTGTAGCCTCTTAAATACCAATAAATCTACTTCTCTTTCAGTACCATAATGCTTTGAATGGCGTTTGACATTTAGTATTCCATGAAGTTTCTATTTCTTGCTCCCTATTAGATATAATACATTTATATTTTTTCAGTTTCATTTCAATATCCTACATAATCTATTAAAAATGTTATTCTAAGTTCAGTAACCTTAACCACAAATAAAATAAATATATGTAACATATTTAACTCTCTGTGGTTCAGGTTAATGAACCTGGAAAAAACTTTTTTAATAAATTATGTAGGATATTGAAGTAAAACTGAAAAATACTTTTCGAATAGAAAGGGACCTAGGTGTTTCGTGAAATTGCTGCCGACAATATTAGTTAAGTTGTTTACAAAAGGACTTAAATTTCTTATTTTTCCTTGAATTCTGTCCGGGACCTTCGTCGGGTAAAGGAATATTTTATGTTTAATTAAATTACAGAAGTTGCCCTCGTTTCTCAGTGTCATCTCAAGGTGTTTCTAATTTCTTATAAATAAATAACACGAAAATCTTCTTAAATTCCACCTAAGGCGAAGGGTTTCAAAAAAAGCTGTATATTTTACGCAGCAATAATTAAGTCATCGTACCTACTTGCAATTAGAAAGGGGCCAAAATATAACGGTTTGTCTTCTTGGAAGAAGATGAAGAGAATTACTTTTCCATTCAGGGCTAAGCGGGTGGCTTCTTCTATTTATTAGTGTAGTTTGGAAACACTGGATACAGACAATTGAGTTATACATAAATAGAGTCTGCATTCCTTGCAAAATCCGAGTAAAATATTGTTACCTTGCGGGAAGTAGGAAGGGGGTGTGGCGGCTGTCGATGTCACCCGAATCCTTCCGACCGCGAACGGACTCAAAGAACGGAGACGCCGGTGCCACGGCCCGGAGAATTTGGGTTACCGTCGCTCCAATTTCAAATGCTCCTTGAGTTTTTTAACATTAATAAGTCAATTAACATAGGTTATTTAATTTATTTTAGTTACCGGATGCCTGTGCCCGGCGAGCGTTTGTAACCAGGTACGGCCCGTGGCCCGTACTTCGAACGCCAATGTTGGCTCTATCTATAAACCTCAATGGTGCAGACGAGATTCTAGTTTCAAATAGTTCAAGACAATAAAGATCCGTTAGTATACAGTTGAAACATAACTTTTTATCATAACCTCAAAACGACGTATGAATGAACCTGGGCTTTTTGAGACAATACTATAAAGTGCCAAAAACAGCATTTACGTGGAGGGAAGATTATTGAATAAATTTTCATTATTGTGGTGGAATTTTAAATACTAACAATATATAATAATTATTTCCAATTAAAACTAAATTGTATGTCCATTCTCAAACAAGGTATCAGTATATATACAAACATATCACTCAGGTTTCAAATATTTGTGTAATCTAAAGCATCACGTATTGTCACTTTCGTGCTTTCAGTCGCTTATTTCACAATACGACAATGTAACCTCTAGTATTAAACGCGTTAAAATCGCTGTCGTGACCTTAACGTATTGGCAAAACAACGGAGTGCAGGAGAGATAGAACGCGGCGACCGAATCACAATGAGATATCGAACACCGACGCTGGTAATTATACACTGCTCGTTCGTTACCATACAAAAGGGAAGGGTTTATCATACGTGATAAGAATAAGTCTGTGGTAAGGGCGTAGTATGAAATGTTCCGTGTTCTGTAGCTCCACACCCCGCGCGAACTATTGAACAAATACCAGATATTAGCGCGCCGTAAACCTGACGGCACTCAATGGCATCGGGGCCAACCTAGGAGTATGGAAAAGTAGACAATTCAAATAAAAGATGACTCATTTTGGTGCATAATAAGTAAACATGTAAACAAAAGCAATAAGTAGACTTATAAATATCTTTACTTGTCCGAAATATATAATTTACGATAATGATAATTTAACATTTTTGTTAAAATTGAGGAACAAGAACTTGTTAATGTGTACGAGTGATTAAAATCCGATGTTACATTGCATAATTATTAATATATATATTGTTCAAAATAATTATTTATGGATATCATAGAACCAAGAGAAAAAAATATTCGTATTTGTAAAACGGGTTAAAAATATGGAAAAATACTAATCATTAGAACGACTTCTGAATGGTATTCGTTAGTAAATGTATTTTATTTGCTAATTATGATTCCACAAAAGGGCGATCGCGATGTCACGTTGGATTCATTTCCTTTGGAGATATTGAAATTATTATTTAGAGATATTGAAAGGAAAGGATTATCACTTCTTTAACTACTCTTTCATCATTTTTGCCAAGTTAGTGTTGCGACAACATCTTAACGTTTGATGCATATCTCTTAACAGTACACTTTGCAGATAAAACTCCCTTCGTGACAGCATCCCCGGAGCAACTTTAATATATTTTAAGCGACAGTGATAAGAAATGCAATTCAGATTCATAACAATAATTACTTTAATTGAGTCTGCACGCATTCCCGACGTAATCTTAAGTAAGCGTGGGTATAAAAAAATGCAATCAAGAGATGATGTCACACGATGATATATTGCCAATAAATTGCAAGAATTTCTCTTGGTTTTTAAACGATATCGCGGTTATAAAAGACGACTCGCATTGAACGAAGAAAGTGCTGATGTCATCTGTTTAATTAAGTGATTATTTTAATGATCTCTGTTCCAATTTTATTGGCTTCTTGAATAGATAATAAAATTATTTATTATGTGACGTTTCCTGGTATTTCTTAGGAGCAGCGGATCACTAAAGTTAAGTGACCATTCTTCTTCTCCGAAGCCAACTAAGAAAATAACCACAAACATAATTGTTTGAAATAAAAGTACCTAATTTTTAGCTTTTTTAATTTCATCATCTATCTTCAACAATACTCAATTTACAAATACTACATAGGTACTTTCTACAATCTAACTAAGAATTTTTTTATTCCGTTTTAGATGTGATTTTATAAACTTGTTTTAGTTGAAACATGGCGATCCTCTCAAATACGCTTACTTAAAGTAAAATATTATGATATATCTAACGATAAAATAATATCTTCCAAGATCAAATCCAGTCCATTTACAAATCCAGATTACTTTGGAGAATCGAAGGTTTTTTTCCCGAGTGGCGGTTCCCATATATACTATATATATATATATAGATGCTGCGGTCCGTGCGGTACAAAAGATTTCAATTAAAACGAGCAAACATAACGGTAACGCTTTTACTTGAGTCCGCCCGGGAACGGCTACGGATAGTAGGTAACAGTGCGAGAACGAGTCCTCACGGAATTATGACATGAAAATGCACTCCACAGTCGGCGCAGTAAACTGTGTTTATACTATTTATCCTACCAGCAAGCCATGAACAATAATTTGCCGTTTTAGCGAAACAACCACCGTTGGATATTATAATGTACAATCTCAAATGGCGGCGGGCAGAACTAATAACTTAGAATTACCCGAGTTTGCCCGCTGAGGAAAAATTACCATTCATAAAATAAAAGTGTGTAAAGCGTTGGACAAAACATAATATCGGGATAAAACGGGGAGTAAACAGTGTTGTTAGCGGTAGGACAGGCTGAGGTTAACGTAGGAAACCGATACAGCCAAATATGAGTATTATTTACAATATGCTGTCATTTTCATGCATGTTTGTTGAAATATTTACACAGGGTAAGTAAAAGTTTACAAAATTTAAATAGCAAATTACAAAGCTTATTTAGACATCGTTCCTGTTTGAAATAACTTAAGATGGATAGATTATAATCGCCCTGGTCAGAAACATCAATTCACGATCGAAAAGTTGAAATAATACTCAATCAACTTAATATTCAGTTCCACAAAAACTCCCAAATTTGGGATGTCTTCAGATAGTTGACATATTAAAACGTTAATAAAAGGAAATGGAATCAGGGTTTAAGAACTTGAAGAAATATACATACTCATATTCTTATATACGACAAAACAATCATGCTACTCCGGGAGAAAATAAACAGCTGGCTTCAGGATTCAGCCTATTGCTAATTCTTCAATATATTTGTCGGTGGCTTGGAAAGTTCAAGTTAGACCATACTATATTCAATTTTTCAATTAAGTCCTAAATCCTGTATCTAAATTTCGCCAATAAACAATTAGATAATGTTAATTAAGTGTTAATCTCAAGTGACCTATCAGGTAAGTATTGAACTGTATATTTTCTCCATAAATAGTTAAGTAATAACATAGACCACTGTACAAATGTATTATAAGTTTGTACAGCGCCCTTGAGGTGTTTTTGCACAAAAACGGCGCTATACAAGTCATCCAAGTATTATTATTATTATTATTATTATACTTATGATTGTCGATCTTAGCTTGACAGATCTACTGCCAACATAAAGGTATCTATTGGACTGATGCATAAGTTGGAAGTATTTTAAACTTTCATTACCCAACAAGCAACTGAATAGACATTAGTATTACAATAAACCAATACTATTTGCTAAGACACAGGCATCTATCAAAATATACGATTCAAAGTGAATCAAGGAAAACATAAAGACTCCGAAATTACCCGTTAATCTAATATAACAGAGAGAATCAGATAATAAAGAGAAGTCATAGTCAATATACGATTCAACCCTCGTTGGAGGAACGTTTGCAGGATTTTTTAAAAAACGAATTTTTAAATAACTTTATTTCATTAATTTCCTATGATCAACCAACTGTGAGTCTCGACCCCTTTAATTATTTACTGCAAATGATAATATTATAATGTAAGCATCCGTTAGATTTCCATTTTATTATTATCCCATGCAAAATTAATTTTGTACCTGGGACCTAATGAGCGCGTAGAATAAACAATGGTTGATTATTTATTTATGGTAGTGGGCGATGCGACGGTCGCCCACCCAAAATACAAACCTCCGTAATAATGCACGTGTGTAGGTTACTAGTTACGACGAACGCCCGATAGAACGTATCAGATTTAAAAAATGATATTAATATTTAGATAAGATAAACAACTTAATTTACATTGCTTAATTCGGTTTGTAACAAATTAAACTTACACAGTCAATAATATCATATTTCAATAAGAGATTTCTATTTGTGGACCGGTAATTATAGCGATAGACATAACTAATCCACATATACGATTACCAAATTTTTAAAATAATTTTAACATTTTTTTGAAAAATAAAAAGTTTTTTAAATTTCAATTTTGTAAAACCTTTTTTTAGACGTCACAAGCCGTGACCAATTTTCATGATTTCGATACTCATTCTAATGGAAAGATAATAAATTAAATTATTGAATAATTTATATTAGTTGACTTTTGATAATCGAGTAGGATTCTTCGCCCTCTTGATCCTACGTATCATACGTTTGATACGTTTTTTCATATTGGTTAATAAGTTTTTATTATTTCAACAAATCGAATATAAATTTATTATTCATCTTTTTTTTTAAGTTTAATAACTATTATGTTATTTGAGTTTATTATTTTTAATTTGTAATTATCTTCTGGTGTTATTTGTATTAAATTTATTATTTAGATAATTCAAATAATGCGTTTTTTCCCTAAGCTATAGTGGCGCTACTCCCAAATTCAAACACGTGAAATCATTTATCAATTTAGTTAGGCATTATAAAAAGAATACGCTTTTCTAAATATCATTGAACGATTTGTATTTATAATGTACTATACGAGTATTATAGTGTATATTAAATAATAAAAAGTTTATTTTTAAAAAAATAATCGATTATGCCCGTCACGAATAAAAACTCGAAAAAAAAACCCAGTTAATTTTAAGCTTAATGTTAATTTTTAAATAAAATCAAAAACACAATAATAACTTACATCCATAAACATTAATTTATGTATTAATAATTATGATAACCGTAACGATGTGACTTTAAATAGGTAGTTTACTTAAGAGATAAGTATCAGCTATTTCTACACGCTTAAAGCATAGAATATAATTTAATGTAAATAATATTAATAAGATTAACTTAAGATTTGAACTTGTATTTAATACACTGTCCATTATCCATATACCATCTTTGAGATAGGATCTATGCCTAAGATTTGATCTGATCGTACGACGTCCAACCAGTTGCTAGTTAGATGATTGTTAAGATTGTTTAACGTCGGTTATGTAACGTTGTTGTAATGTCACTCTGTTCATTCCTTAATCATCCTGAATAAGTGATTATATCACATGAGAGAATATTCGTTGAAATTACGGGACATAACGTGAACGTATACTAAATGGCGTTTTATAAACGTAAATGTTGTGTATAATATTTATTTACACCTTGCCAGCAAAATATATTGTATTTCCCTGTTGGCTATCCGCTGGAATGTTGCATTAATTAACCCGATACTTCAATGGAAGGTATATTGAAGTATTTTGTAAGTACTAGGTACTAATATCTTTTTTACTTTTGGCATTTGTGCATAGTAAGGAGGCACGCCAAACGCGTGCGCAACATTCATACACGTATGACATTCGGGTATAGATATACAAATGTTTTATTATTGTTTTTATGTTCATTGTTTAAGATTACTTCCTTTGATACTAAGTGCTTTAAAATATCGGCGAGACTATTTTTAGAAAGTAATTTAATCGCAGAGACATAAATTTTAATAATATATATAATTAATCCAATATCCTTTTTCCAGATGAAATTCATCGTGATTTAACTATTTAGATTATTCAGAATAAATAATAGAACAAGGAAGAAAACTAGAAGTGCCTTCGAAACAAATTTGAATAGTAACACATTTTCCATTTAGCACACTTAGCACGCGCTCTGTCTCACTTACACTCGCCCGACATCGTAGATCTCCATCCCATTTGAATTT
This sequence comes from Hesperophylax magnus, assembly GCA_026573805.1. Lineage (NCBI taxonomy): Eukaryota > Metazoa > Arthropoda > Insecta > Trichoptera > Limnephilidae > Hesperophylax > Hesperophylax magnus. The sequence goes on from JAIUSX010000014.1 coordinate 19,071,693, forward strand.
CGTAAACTCAATTTTGTATTGGAAATTTAAGGCTCGATTGGCCAAATATTTGAATGACGAAACAATCCATGTGACATTTCTTGTATTCTTCTTAACTAACTAACTAACCATCATGCCGTTTCCCCGCAGGGGTAGGCAGAGAGGACGGACCGCCAAACAACTAGGTCTGGACAGATACTCCTTGCCTCATTCATATTGAAACATCGTCTCATAAATACTCTTTTATTATTTTGACTCTTGACATGGCCCGACTAAAGTATCTGATTCACGTAATCTTGCCATATCTTCCTTGGGCGTCTCTGACTTCTGCTACCATTCACATTTGCGTCATAAATAAAAATATTTTATTTTTTTTATTTCATTTTATTAACGCCTAGAAGGCTTTTACATATACATGTTATGGGTTTTGTTGTTCAGTAGCATTATAAAATATTTTAATTACATAGCATAGTAAATTGAGTATGAACTTACATAACAATGTGTAGGGTTATTGTTATGGTGTTATTATTTTATAAACATAAGCAAGCAAAGTTTATTGTACAAAGTACGTCGGTTGAATATTTTACAGAACATAGGTTAAACTAATACATAAACTTGAGAAAAATATAACAGATATAGGTAGGTAGTTAAGTAGATACAATTCAAGTATATAGTTACGGTGTTATTGGAATTTGGACAATGAGTTAGATAAGTTTATATAAATATAGTGTAGTTACAAGAGTACAATAATGTAAGTAGGTAATACACACAAGACAAGTAAGTTTGTTATTATTATTATAAAGATAAACACTACAGTTTGTTGTAAACCATCTTTGTAATCATCAATCTTTATTTTGCCCGATTGGGAATTTTACAAAACAAAGCTTAGTTAATGAAACAATAAAATATGCGTTTGAAAAAAAATTATGAATCTGTTACAAACATTCTAGTATACTGTATTTTAGTTTGTATACTGATTGGTGATGATAAACATCAATTGAGCTATACTTATTACCGAGTATGTGAAGTCTTTGAATAGGTGAGTTTTGAAAATAATTGTTAGCAGATATGGGAACATTATATAGAGCGGTCTGTCGAGTGTCGCGCGTAGGTACACGGAGCGATATAAGACTCGTCAAATCAATGGCGTCCAGTCTGCCATTCGAAATTTTGAAAAGAGATACTAAGTCGCACACTGTGCGTCTCAATGATAAATCGGTTAAATTTAGTAAGTTCATGAGGAAAGTGTAATTAAGATATTCGTTTGGAATTCCTAATTTATAATTAATAAATCGCAGAAATTTATGTTGCACTCTTTCAATTTTTAATTGGTGAATCTTATAAAATGGAGACCAGATTGTTGAGTTATACTCTAGATTACTTCTAACTAAACCAGTGAATAGCAGTTTGAAGGAATTTATTAATTTAAAATCTTTCGCTGTCCTTAATATAAAACCCAAACATTTCATGGCCTTGTTGGTTATTTCGTTTATATGAGGAACAAATGTTAGTTGCCTGTCAAAAATAATACCAAGATCCTTAATATTCTCAACTCTTTTTAGGAAAATGTTGTTGATGCTATATTGATGCGTAATGGGATTTTTGATTCGGGCAAAAGTTATCGTTTGACATTTATCAATATTGAGAAATAGTTCATTGTGGGTGCACCACTCTTGTAGCCTCACAAGATTAAATTGTAGTACGTAACAGTCATGAATATTTGTAATGGTTTTATAAATTTTGAGATCATCTGCAAATAAGAGAATCATGACTCCATCAAAAACCGTAGTTATATATCAATTGATAGTTTTGCTTGGACTAAGTTAATTAATTAGCTATGATCAATAACTTATAAGTAACAATCTTTATGTTCATCATTATAGATGGAAGGTTATTAAATAATACATATGGTAAAATACTTTTTTGTTTTAAAACCACGATTATTTATTAAATATGTATTTTATTAAACATGTCAAACCACAAAGTGATTGCTTTCTACAATAATAATACATATGGTGTTTTAGTCTCAATTTTCTGTTTCGTTTTGCCATTTGACCGATTGTAAGGTGTCCTAGAGTTGATTTTGTACAAAAAACAGCGTTGTCACATTAATCAATTTATTATTATTATTGATTTTATTGCTTGTTTATTTACAGTGTCATGTAACTCTCAATCCTAGACAGCCCGAGGCGAACTCAAGAGACTGCGAAAGTACGCGAGACCCGTGAGTTGTGAGGCGAAACATCTCACAACAGGTTTATGTAGCCAGCTCGGTATGTGGTAGGTCCACCACAAGATACAAGCTACAACAGAGATACAGAATTACAGAGTTGCAAGTACACAGGTAGATACACGCGGCCGGATTCCCACTACCTACTAACAGTTTTCTCACTGCGGTAAAATCCCTCAAACGTCCATTGATGCTATTAGGTATTTATCGCAGCTTCTCTAGATAATGGTTGTATTATTGTTGGTCGGGGATTATAAATAATGCAACCGCATTCTAGATGAAGGAAAAAATCAGTGCGGCCAAAAATTCCAATTCCAAATCAACACTTGAATGGAGCCTTCGATTTAGATCAAATAACCGCTGCATATTTTTGATCCACAAGAGAATTCTGCTGAAAAATGTTCGTGATACAGTGGTAAGCTCTTTGGCTCTGGATGTAGATAAGGCAGGTTCAGAACCCAACAAGAGCAAATAATTTTAAAAAAATGCATAAGTTTTGTCCTATATAGAATTTAAATGTATTTAAACCTTGCTCCAAATTCGATAGCACTATCAATAGGGGCCTGATGAGAGATCAAAATTCAAAATCGAACTTGCTTAAAATGGCTTAAGCTGTGCTAAGTTACCAGATATGAATATTCAGGTAATGTACGACCTTCATTACACCTCCGCATTTATTTTAGCGCCACAAGATTCCCAAACTAGAATTGGCAAATCGCATAAAAATGTAAAATCGTAAAAAAATAGTAATTGTAAGCAAAAATAGAAAGACAACCAGAACGATGAGATAATGCTTATCTGTCTGCCACAGATACCACGCAACATTATGTTTATGCTACAGACGTGTGTCTATGAGATTAGAGAAAAAAAAATATTTTGGGTCTCTTCTCCGATAAATCATAAAGGGTTAGACAGCTAAAAATTCCATGGCGAAATCCCTCCAGTCGTCCGCCTAATGTCTGTTATGATGGCATTATAAATATTTTAATGACTTTATTTAAGTTGTTTGTGAGCTTTATTTATATTTTGTTTTAGCCACGGAATGTCAAATGTGAAACAATCATGCGGTTGGGTGAGAAAAGTGATAAAAAAGTGAAGAGGACGCAGTAAATAAAAAATAAACATAAAGAAGGAGGTTCATTCTAACGTTACGAATAACATAACAATATTACGTTAAATTGTCCCCATGTGCATCGTAAGAAGCTGAACTTGGTATTTTCGCAATGTTGCTTGAAGAGGAACGAACCCGCGACGCTGAGGTGTGAAGTCGACGCCTTAGACCACTCGTCCACAAACAATCGAAACTTACGTTGGTTTATTCTATGGACTAAAGTTCGTGCTACCATTAAAATTCAAAGCTATTTTTCAAATTCTGAAATCGGCAAATCTTAACCTTACAGCAGAAAATTTGCTTGCTTGCTTCCAAAGGAACAAAAACTCTCGAACGGTCATTGTGACATAATTCTTTGAACTATGTAGCTTTAATATCTTTGGAAATAAATCTGTAATATTAGAATATTTCAAATAAACATTATCAGCCTTGTTGTACAAGCAAAGATTTGAGTTCTTATAAATAAAAAAAAATGTCTTCAACTGGGAAGAGAAAGAGCTGGCAAAGTCGCATTTTGGCAGACTGACACATCTTGAAAAGATAGGTTATTTATCACATTTTCTTTTTTTATTGATTGACATTTATTGTTTTTTTTTTGTAATTTATTTATTTATTTATTTATTAACGGACATCGTCCAAATTACAAAATAATAACACGAATAAAGTAAAATGAAACATATAGGAGTAGACAAAGGTACATGAAAGCAAAGACATATGGTAGATATAATATAAAAAAATAAAGTGACATGTCGAATCAAGTCAAAAATACGCCGTGGGTCAGGACCACAGGACACTTATAATATTCCGTCACTTTTTTAGCGACTGGCAAAAATCATTTAGACTTATCCCAAAAAAGTTAAGGCTTTGACTTGAGTTGACCAGTCTACACATTCTGGACAATGGTGAAAAATATCCATAATTTGTCGAATGATGGTTGAGGAAGAGCAGTTCATTATTTCTGAGTCTTTGCGAGGGGATATTGAAGGGAATGAGTTGCAGTAGAGTAGGTGAATCAATAATACCATTTATAATTTTGAAGAAGCAAATGAGGTCATTTCTTTCCCGACGGACTTCCAAAGTAGAGAGGTTTAGAGTTAGTTCAATTTCATCATATGAGTATTTGCCTTTTTCTAAACCTAGCCTCTTTGTAATAGGTACAAATCAATTTATTTTTACATATTATTGAACACCGTTATTGGATGGTTGGTATTTATTATTTCTTTGTACTTTTTAAGTCAACCCTCTGTCTGTTGTGTACATTATAAATGGAATAAAAACAAAATATAAAGCCAAGACGCTGTATTGTACTTTCTTTCACAATGTTCTTAAAAAAATATATTGTTAGAACTCGAGCAGTGGTAAAGTAAAATTCACTGGAGTTTGGATGCAAAGTAATTTTGCTTGGAAGCTTTGATTTGTAAATATTTTTGAATATTTTCACACCGGTTTAGCTCTTTTAAGTTTTTGTTTCCATTTTAACATTAAAATGTCATATTTGTGCTGTATCTTGTTATTTTTTTTTATAAAAGGATGACAAGCATAGACATTCTTCAACACCTACATATTATTCGCATAATGGGCCATGAGAAACCCAGTAGTGGTATAACATCTATGTTTACTTAATTAAAATTGTATAATTTTAAGGTTTTATTTCAAAGCACGTGGGTGAACGCTATGGCCATTAGATGCCGTAATAAAAACGTCTGAAAACCGATTATAACGTGTTTATTTTTTTTTTTAATTCTGCAAGAATATGGTGTAGGAATTTCACCATGAAACAAACTGTTGTAATAAAATACGCAATTAATTGAGTATAGAGTCAAAAACTATAAAAAAGTCAAATCACGACAGAGTGCAATAAATTACTGTCATGTCAATATTAACTCTTTAATTATTTTTAATGGTCTCCATAAAGCAGTTGTACATCAATATATAAGAGATATTACAGAAGATGTAGAACACAAAAAGGGTACAGTAAATAAGAAATAGTAGTAAAAAATATACGAAGTAACAATATTAGCAATAACAACGGACATCCAAATTTATAGACTTTTCCTAACATGAAATCTGCGTATCATTTAGACGAGCTGAAGGCAAACCACGTGACCATATTTTGACACCGTGAGAGATCGAGAATGCTTTGAATAAACTAGGACATCAGTCGTACAGTGATCGCCGAAAAGCGAAATAAAGTTCGGTAAAGTAGGTAAGGCAAAGGTTTGAAGCGCGGTACATTATGGGACTTTTCTACGCAGGATCTGAACTGCCTGGCGCAGGGACGCTAAAATTAGTGATTTGGGTAAATTATAACACTTTTACAAAAGTGTCTTACTAAATAGTGTACCAAAATATTGAATTTTGGTAACAAGCCCGAACTTTTGTTTACCAGATTTGGAATTTGCGCGCCATTCTAAAAAAGACTAGTAATTCTTAAGCAGATTTTTTTCGGGGACTGAATAATAATATTACAATGCGAGTTTTCTGTTTACAGTCTATCAGATTAAATTATTGACCAATCACAGAAGAGAGACGGTCACGCCACCTCCCGCGATCCTCCCGACATGGTTTGTTACTCTTTCCCTGATTGGCCGGTCTATCAATTTGAATGTCTATGGCAATTACAAATAGTAAAAGTGAGTAACTTATCCTAGGTGAGCTTTTCTCAAAGCCTATAATGTGTTGTTTACATTGTATTGTAGTCAACCGAAAGTTATAGAAATGTTATTAATATTAATCTAAACATAATGTTGTACACACCTGGGGGTAAATATAGACCACTTTCAGAGATTTTTCATTACGTTCAGTAGTTAGTAATAAATAAATAATATTTAGATGATTTATATAGCGCCGTTTTTATGCAAAATCACCTCAAGGGCGTTATTAGTAACATAGTCAAATGAAAACAACATCCATTTAAAATTGCTCACAAAATACATTTCAAGACCAAAAATGCTGTTACAAAAATAAATTGTGTAGGTTCACAAACAGCATTTCATTTCATTATCCAAAAATACCATTTGTTTATTCAGAGAAGCCCTGAATAACATATAATAACAATTTGTGGTCTACCGTTGTATGAAAATAATATAGCAACGCGTTAATATACAAAGTAATTAAGTTTAGAGGGTAGGTTGGTTCAAGAAGGTACCTGGCTGTATTTGTTAAACAGAAAATCTCACAACAATATTATGCTAAAATGATTAACACGGGTATGCCAGCGGTTGTTCCGGTGTAACGACTTCAACCAAAATGGAAAACATTGAACGAGCCATTCGCCATAGAGTGACCGCAGAAGCCAAAAAACACAAAATTGAAAATTTGCGGTAAAATGAAAATTTGAACGGATCCAACGCCGCCACAAAAGCGACCAGTTAAAAAAGTAAGCACCCGAAGCGGGAGATCCAGCAATATTTATGCAAATATCACGGGCAAACGAAAAGTCAAGCGTGAAATTTGTAATTAAAACGTATCCATTTCGGCCTCTGGCCTACTGTACATTATGATCAAAAACCTTGCTACGTTAAGATTTAAGATGTTAGCATCGTGGTGGATGAAGTGCAAGCAGTTTTTTAAATGGGAAGGTCATGAACTGCATTATATGTTTTTTAAGTAATTAAACTAATTGCCTGGCATCTACATCCTGCTTCATCAATTTAAAAATACCCATATGTATGAAGAACGAATAAGCACTAGAGCCTTGAGACAGTCACACGTAAAATCATATTTGTAATAAGCATTTACTTTGTGGCTCGTCATAATTTACAATAAAATATATAAATTTGTTTTAGACCACTTTAATTTTAATTGTATTCTACCGGTTTCGGAAGCACCCTTCCTTCGTCAGGAGAATATTAAAACTAACCTTTGATACAAAATATTGACAGATATACACACAAAAAATATAATTTAGGTGTTTGAGTGGGAGGTTAACAAAGGGGAAAGGGTAATTGCGGGAATTCCGGCAATAATAGAGCGGTTTACTGAAAATATATCTAGAATGGGACTAAACGATAAATTATTATTAAATATATATGTATAATAATAATCAAATACGTATTTTTATATATTTAAGAAAAGTAGAATAATTTCATAAATCTGCTGAATGTTTTAAACCATTTAAAATTAGCCACGTGTAAAAGGAAAGATCTTTTAGTCTGAATGAAAAAAAAAATGTCTTAAGTAATATTTTTTCCTTGAAAAATGAATAAAAATTCTTCTTATAATTTACTCGGAGCTTGTTTATATTTAAATATAGTAGTTTCATTAAATAAGGGGTTTCTTTCAGTGTTTAGCTATAGATTCGTAGAGAAGAAGCGCTCATACAGGCAAGTAAAATATTTATCCAAAGGTTTTAAAATGTACTTAGCAATGCCGAGCAATAAGGAATAAATCAACGGGACGTGATGACAAATTGCCAAAACATTCCTCAACACTAGAGGCGATAAAACTGTAATGATGTTTGTACGGAATGAGATATGGCTTTTCTTTGTATTTATACAATAAATCTTCTCCAGATCTCGACTGGAGGCATTTTGATTAATGTGCAAATGCATTTAATATTATTAAATTGGCTCAAAATGTGTATCGAAGGTCAGTTCTATAATACGATCACTGGACGGAGGAGTCTGTAATAAGGAATTAAGAAAGTATTGACTGTTCCGAATTGAATTATTGCATCACCAGATCATCATCAGCATCGTTTAAGTCTTCCAATAATTGTAATACATACTTATTAATTAAATGAGCATTAAAAATATTAAATAATCTCTTTGGTAGATCGTTACCATGGAGTGGATAACATAAACATGTAATAAAAACATAATAATATTAGACACAATTTTAAATTGAATAAAAACCACGATGAAAACATAATCGACCAAAAGATATTAATTTGTATTTAACATCAATAACCGATTATCAACTCATTTAAAAATGGAAGAGTGCAATTTATGTATTACGAAAAATAAGCGTGGTGAAGTAAAAAAATTTACGAACTAAGTACCTACCAGGGTTTTTTTAATATAAAAGCGTGTGTTTATTTAATTGCGGGAGATTGAACGAAAAAAAAATCTTATTCGTTTGCGGTGTTTGCACGCATGAATTATATAAATACTACAATGTAAAAGCGATGAGTCGTTCATGAATGAGCCGCAATATTGAGCTAGCTCTTTTCGATGAGCCGTATTCGTACGACTCCCGGAAAACCATACAACGGCTCAATTGAACGGTTACTTTTTTTTATACGGAGATATTTTAGAAAAACTGCGCCATTAAAATTATCCAAGTATTAATTGTTATTACATACTCAGAGACGTGAAAGGCGTCTGACAGTCTGATATCTAGACTTGGACATATGTAGCTACACCTACTAACTACCTTGAATCTTATTTTTCTCGTACGATCATTCAAACGCTTACGCTGAGAGCTGTATTGGGGGAGCCATAGTAAGGGAGCCGTAGCGGGGGAGCCGTAGCGGGGGAGCCGTATCCGGCGAGCTCACGGCTCCCGTTCAATTGAGCCGTTCGATAATATTAAGATAGAATCGTGGCTCCCGCTCTAAGTAAAAATGAGTCACCCATCGCTAGAATGTACCTACTGTATCGTGATTATAAATATACATAGTACTCTGTTATAAACATTGGTCGGACTGGTACATAAGATAAGCCTTAAGTGGTAGAAACTAATCAAATGCCGGCTATGAGCATAATAATACTGCGGGATGACACTCGCATTACACGCTCACTTATTTATAAAACGCACTGAAATGTTTATGGCGTTCGGGCGCGCATAATTTAAAACTAGTCACACATTTAATGAACTACGCCGATGGTGCAATTAATAAATAATTTCAGGCCCAACAACGACCATGAATAAGCATATTATTTCATTTTGGTTCATCGAATGGCTGCATACAAAAACTTAACAAACAGTATTAACCAAACAAATATTTTATTGTAGTGATAGACACAATCAAGTGATCATATGAAATGATTTTTGGAATTAAAATATATTGCGGTTTTAAGTAAATTTAACAACATTTTGTTAATGATCGAAATACTACTCAAAATAATTTTGATTAATTCACTCGAATGAAAAATTCTGAGAATCCAAGTTTTGATCGGAAGCTATCATTGTATTAATTTAATATTTCGAATTGAACATCGAGGTTTATTTTACTCCTCGGATGCACCAGCATCCTTGAGATCTGGAAAAAATCATAAAATAAATATATATGATTAGAGATTTAATGGCCAAAAGTATTATGGGGATTTAATTTTGGGTATTATGCCGTGTTGCTCTATCTCCTTCTTTAGCCAACGTTTCGGATAGTATTACAGCGTCCATCATCAGGGCATATGTGTGCTAAAGAAGGAGGTACAATTTTAATTTTAAATTTTATTGTTAAAGGCCTGCAATCCCGTTTTTCAATTGATTACTAATAATTTGAAACGTTTCTTAATAAATTAGCAATACTCATTTTTCTGACTAAAGATACGAATGAATAAAGATAGGTAGGTACCTATCTTTATTCATTCTAACCTAACCTAACCTAACCCAATAATAATATTTCCGAGAAACTACTTTCTGAATGCGTTGATTCTAGTGCACGGTTTTATAGATTGTTTTTGTTAAGACGGGTCTCCTGTGATAAATGTTTTCAAAAAATTGAACATGACCATTGGCCACGCCCCAATGTTTGAAATTATTTTGTCGCAGGAGACCAGCATTTTTTTTCACAAATAAAATAAATATTAATTAAACTTAATTTCATTGCGAACATTCCGGATGGGAACGAAAATTTTTTGCATCAGGAATGTGTTGGACCACATTACATGAAGGGTGGATTCATTCTAGTCTGAATTAAAACCGCGCTTTTGGTAGATCTCTAAGTGTAGCAAATGACGTACATGTCTTCGCGAACAAAAATCATTCAGAATGATGCATGGCCAGTCGAAAATACGCTGTGATTTCATTAACATTCCCGTACAAATTGATGTTTTCAAGAGAATGGACCCAATGAAACGGCCATATGTTGCTCTAGCTAGGTAGATAAATTATAATGAACTGCGGTTCGGAATTTTCCTATTCCCCTTATTGGGACGGTCGGCTGAACGAAATATGCCGACCAAATAAAACAACAAATCGACAATTTCACGAATTTAATTTAATTTGCGTTTTCAATATTGTACGCGCATGATTCACTGGCGCTGGGCACTATGGTGTGAATGAAAATTATCATTTTATAACACTAATGATAATAATTACAAGTAGATTTTGATTATAAAATATTTGTGGTCAATATCTACGGGGTGGGAGGTGGAATACCAACCCTACACAATTCAACCCAACGATGACTCTTACGGAAGACCGGTAGTTATGCTACTTGATTCAACTCAACAAAATTCAACCTAACGATAACCTTTACGGCAGAGCGGTAGTTATGCTGCTTGATTCAACCCAACGATGACCTTTACGGCAGAGCGGTAGTTATGCTGCTTGATTCAATCCAACGATGACCTTTACGGCAGAGCAGTAGTTATGCTGCTTGACTCAAATTAGCGATGTCATAGTCAAACCAGGCTCCGAGCAGTTGGGACTCCATATAGTTATAAATAATAATAATAAAGAGAAAAAAAATCACACAAAACAAACAAATTTCACAAGATCGATAAACACAAGGCCTATTATAAAATTAATCAATCAAAAAATACACGGTGGTCCGAGAAGGGGAACATTTTTTTCAGACACCTGCATAATTAACTTATCCCGCATACTCACGAATGGACCGAACATCTTCAATCCCAGGCAGATGAGTCTATTTACCCGCAGCCACCACAAATCACATTTTTTTTATTCCGGAGATCAGTTGAAATTTATTACATTACTCCATCAGGCAACAAATAATATTATAACCGCATTATTTCTGGTCGTAAAGATTTGAGGAAATCCTATGTAATAAAAAGATGGCGGCTACTGCAGACGTACAATAAATAAGCTATTCTTGAAGTGGCCATTCGAGCGGTTAATATTTTCGAAAGCACCAATCAAAATCAAAAACAGGCGCCGTAATCCGGAGACATCTGGGCCCGCAATAAAACCCCGGCTAACGAACGGAAAACTAATGAAATCTTCTTCAAATTATTTTAAAAAGTATAACGCTCAATTCAAGGAGTCGCATTATTTGTTCCCGCAGTCTTCTTTGGAATAATGATTCTTTGTCTTTCGATAAGGCAAATTGTTAGAAAGAAGTAATGTAATAAGCAGAAATTAATTTTATTTTACGAAAGATGGATTTGTACCTTACAACTAGGTAACTATCCGACATCGCTTTGCTGAGCTGTCACTTTGCGCGATCTTTTGACACCCTCCGTGGTGGAGGGGTAAGGCTTCTCGACATACAATCCGAAGTTGGCGGGTTCAAATCCCAGCGTGCGCAATTTTTATTTTTATTAAATTGTGTTATTTCACATATTACTCATTTAAAAATTATATATAGTATATTTGTGGCACATTCCAGAGTGAAAGATACTCTAAGTATCGCCCTGGTATAAGACCACCATTCAGAATTGAAACGTTGCTTGAAATGGCTTTGGCCGTATTTGGTGACCAGATCTGAATAACAAGCTACTTCCCCACCTTCCTCACCCCAATCTTTTTTCCCGTCCTGCTACCTTCAGCATCACAACATACCCCAATTAGGGGTGCCATAGTCTCACTGGCCTCCGACGGTTGTAGCAGTTGGTATTCTTGAAAGGTTCATATTTAAAAAAAATGGATTTGTGTGAAATTTAATGATACCAGAAATATGGATCTACCAACAACTACTATTTGACCTTGGGGTAGTGCTGGATGTAAAACTAAATTTTATCAAACACATTAACGAAGTAATCAACAAAGCCAATAAAATGTTGGGATTTATAATTCGCATATATAAACCTTTTCGCAATATTAAAACCATGTATTCCCTTTACACCATGTATATCCGCCCCCACTTAGAATACTGCACACTAATTTGGGCACCGTTCTACCAATGCCATATTGACAGAATCGAAAGTGTGCAAAACAAATTTTTTAAACACATAAATTATAAATTCAAATTACTCTTTGCAAATAACACCGAATCCTTAAAATTTCACAACTTTACTCCACTTCAAACACGTAGATTAATATCTGATCAAATATTTTTATACAAAATTCTGAATAACGGCCTGGACTCTCCTGAACTCGTAAATTATTTAAGAATTCACATACCTACAAGGCCAACCAGACAAAACCATTTTTTTCATTTGCCCGCGTGCAGAACCAACCTTAGAAAAAAATCTCCAATCCCCCGTATATGCGCGCAATATAACACGCACTTTAACAATATCGATATTCTTAATAATACTCTTGTGAAATACCGAAACGAAGTCAAGCGTACGACCACAAATGTTAACTAAATTAATGCACAGTTATAGAAAAGGTACAACATGAGCATCTCCTGTCCCCATCCCATCTTCCTCTGCCTCTTGCCGTTTCCTATTCCTTCTTCCTTCTAATATATTTATATGATTTTTTTTTCTTTTTTGTTAATTTCATTTTCAGTTAATGGTTACATATAACCAAAGATATTAGAAGAACGAGATATGCTATGTTGGCCGCCGGACCGTAGGCGGAGTACTACCTAATTAGGGTACTTTGAATGCTGTCGGGACGTGTACGCACAGAAATCTGTTCTATGTATTAGTGCGGATACCTTAGCGCAAGCGAAGGTGTGCAGTAATATTGGTGAACAAAACCGGCGACACTGGGCAAAACAATTCCACACAGTATGAACTGCTCATAGCACATCTCGTTCTTCTAATATCTTTGGTTGTAACCAATTACAATTTTGTATTATATCATATTAACCAACATTAGCATAAGAAACTATTTTGGCTTACGTCATACTTAACCTCTTGTATAACTCATTAACTCCTTAACCTATGTATAAAATTGCTGTTTGTTTCTTACAATAAATAAATAAATATAAAACCAAAGGCGTCGTTTCTGTGATAGGATATTAGAAAATGTATGTATGGTATGCGTTAGTTCCTCTTCCACCCGTCGTATGGATAAGCATATCAAAATGTACTCCTTTTTCAGTCTGCCGTAAAAGTATATTTAAATATCCGAAAAAATATTAGAGACGGATATAGATGCTTACAACATAGTTCCCTATTACCAGTTAAATAAACTTACCTTTTGAGAAGAAGTTCAATAAAGATTTTAATGAGATTTACTACATTTTTTTTAAATTCAATCGTGTTTAGTTTCGTGTAGGAGATCTTATAAAATTTAAAAAAAAAATTATTTGAAAATAATGGGAACCTAAACATTCCCCGATAGACGCCAATATGTTATTTGGCATTCCCTTTGAATAAGTGTTCCTTAACATTCAATAGCGTGTTCATAATTTAATAAATATTCCTACTTACGACTCTTACGAGTAAATTGTATGAGTGTATTGCTCACATAGTTCCCGGTTATCATTCCACAGATGTTATTTGGCATTCCCTTTGAATAAGTGTTCCTTAACATTCAATACCGTGTTCATAATGTAATTATTATTTTATTTTTTTTTTATTTAGTAAAAGATTATACATTTATAAACATTATTTAAGAAATGTTTTGACTGCCCAACTAGGAGGATTCACGTTTTAGGACAGTCAAATTAGGATGAGTATTAACATTTTGATAAGTTGTTTGATAAGTATAGTATTAAAATTGATGTTCCTACTTACGACTCTTACGAGTAAATTGTATAATTGTATTGCTCACATAGTTCCCGGTTATCATTCCACAGAAGTTATTTGGCATTCCCTTTGAATAAGAGTTCCTTAACATTCAATACCGTGTTCATAATGTAATTAATGTTCCTACTTACGACTCTTACGAGTAAATTGTATGAGTGTATTGCTCACATAGTTCCCGGTTATCATTCCACAGAAATTAGCCACCGTCAATTGAATAGAAAGTTACAGTTCCTTGATGAAAGGAACGAATAAAGAGTACCTATACCGACATACATTATGGTACATGGTTTGCTTTTTGGCGCTCGCTCAATGGAAGCTGTCAGTTCTAATAAGAGGAGCTAAAGGTGGATTCAGGGACCAATTTACCAACACTCGATTAGAGCGCACGTTTTTATTGGCTGTATGGATACAAGTAAGTACTGGTGCTTGCCTGTAGACATTGTGCGAGTGAAATTGGTAGCCTTGCCAAATTCCTCTTAAATTATTCATGATACACAGAAGTAACTTCATGCAGAGTCAGCCTATTTACGAGTGTTGTATTTGAGTTTTTTATGGAATGAACACGATATGCAACGGTATTTTAAAACTAACATAATATTTTTTAAACATTTATTACAAAAATTTATTATTTTACAAAAACTATAGTTTTGGGAATACTGCATTAATGGTTAATAATAGTTGTAGGTACATACATTAACTAATGAAATATCATTTTATACCAAAATAATTAACAAAGAACTGGAACAACACGGTCGAACCATCACGTGGGCCGCCATTCAACGCCATTACATGTTTCTGGATGGCACGCGTCGATGATGTGTCCTACACAAAATCATGAGGCCACAGAGCAGAAACCAGGAGAGGTACCCACCATAGAGCGCTCTTTTGGTTTGGTGTTCCAACTGGTTGTGCCACCGTGGTGTCCCGGGAGTGATGGTGTTTGGCTGAACAACTATCGCCAGGCTTGACACCATGACCTGCTATATGTTTCACATGGCAGAATGGCTGTCCCGGCCTAGCATAGCGTGACAAGAGGTATGGTGCTGCTAAATGATATGTGTGGGTCTCTTGATATTTTCAACATAGGTACATAACAAGAACTGCAAAATATATATTTTTTTCTAATATGTGTAAGTAAGATTTTCACTTTAATGAAGTATTTTTTTACATACCTACGTACATGGAAATAGCATGAATAGTTGTTGTACCTATTACATATATACATACATGTCCCTACTACCGAAAAAACTACCGAACTGTTAATCTCTAGACCACTTCTGAATCCGCCTTGAATTAATAGCAATAACTATTTTAGAAAATTTAATTATTTATGAATAGTCGCCTGGTTCACGGAAGACCGCGAATATCTTCCGGTTTCAACTCAGTATCGAAAAGCATGGCCTCCGTTATATTTTTTTTTTTATATAAACAATAAATTGTTTTTCCAATATTGTGATTTTTCACTGACAGCAAAGGAAAACAAATTTTCACCCACTAAATCCAATTTATTAATCAATTTCTTTGATTGCCTGTGAAATGATAAAACCATTTCCTGTCACAGCAGAATGTAATAGAGTAATAACTAAATCTTGATTACAAAGAAAGCACATCGCGTAAAATACGAAGGGTTGCGACGTTTTTTCCACTTCACACAACTTCACCCACTATTTACGGGGAATCATGGTCAAGTGAACATCCTGTCATCAAACCTTAATGATTACTTACAAAATGTTGGGGGATAGCGCCGTAATTCCTTAGTTATTAAACCTTCGGTACCTATATACGCGTTAACCGTGTCATAAAACCGCCAGTTAAATACTTTTTTCGCCGACGCGACGACTGAATTAGAAATGAGATGAACATTGTTTGAATAGATATGATAATCAGGCGGGGTCCATTGAAATTCCACTTTAAAATGGGTGCTGCTCGCTTTACTTGATTGTTTGAAATATAATATAATTAGGTTGACCACTGAAGCGATTTGTGGCATATTATGGCAAGTTTGCAATAAGGTTTTGAGCGATCGCTTGTGCCATATTTATAGAACCTAAAATATGGGATAAACGGAAAAATCTAGGGGTATTTATTGTTTTTAACCCACATTAAGCAGCTCATATATTTAAATGGGAAGGCTGACAGAGATATTGAAAGAAGAGTAAATGCAGGTCACTCCATTAATGAAGGACTGAACGCAGTTGGCGCTGACAAAAAATTGTCCAAAGAAGCGAAGCTAGCTGTCCACAATGGAGTGCTGGTACCTGGTGACAAATGTGCAAAGCTGATGTAAGCGTAATGAGTAAGATTAAGAAAGGGACGCTTAGACGGTTTGGGCATGTAGAGCGAATGAGTGAAGAAAGGAGTGTAAGGAGAATATACGATGCATATGTAAATGGTAGCAGAAGTCGGGGACGCCCGAGGAAGACATGGCACGACCAAGTGAATCAGATACTTGAGTCGGGCCATGTCAAGAGTCAGAATAATAGAAGAGTACGTATGAGACGATGTATGAATGTGAATGAGGCAAGGAGTGTGTGCCAAGACCGAGTTGTTTGGCGGTCCGTCCTCTCTGCCTACCCCTGCGGGGAAACGGCGTGATGGTTAGATAGTTAGTTATATTTACGTAATAATGTTTTGAGGAATGATATTAGTTAAATAATATGGTAAATACAACCAATCGCTCGAGTATCTCAATGTTCTAATAAAAAAAACATACATTCGTGATTTTTTTCGTTATTCAGTAAGAATTTAATGAAACGAAGAAATGATAACGACACTCTACGTAATAAGGTATCTTCATTAATGCTATGTAAAGTTTTATATAAAAATATAATTGTTAGAACTAATATTGGTGATTGAGGTTTAGCCTAAACCTTGGGTACACTTTGTCATGGTATTTCTTATTAAATCAATAAGATAATGAATAGAACCATAATGATTATAGCATAATCAATTAGATTTTTCGTAGACCTTATTCCTCGTAACCGGTTGTTTTTCAAGAACACCCTTCTCCTTAGGAATTTCCAAGTTCTACATTTAATTACTATTTATATTTGTATGTCCTGGAAAAAGAAGTTTAAATTTACAAAATGCATAATGAAAACCGTAAAAAAATTGTGTTTAAAACAAAGAACATGTTTAATTTAAAATAATAAGCAGGTACCTACCTGAATGTAAAATATATGGCAAACCAACTATGACTTTCGATACTTTTGTTATTTCATTTTACCACCAAAATATTTAAAAAAAAAATTCCATTACAAAAGATAGAATTCTTATTTCAATTCGGTGAAAAAGGGCATAAAACTTTACTACGTTCATAAAACATCGACGTAGAGCTGGGCTAAGGTTTAACGCTGCTCTCCGTACAAAGATACCTAGTAGGTTTATATACTATAAGGTATTTTAACCGATAAAAAGATAGCTTGGTGGAGCTGGTACTGCGCTTTCTCTTGACTTGAACCGAGATATTATTTCATAAGAATAAAATACAGTTATGGAAAAAATACTAGAAATATTGCTGACCAAAGCGTTAAGCATTGTGTAATCTATTTTATAAATGTTATTTACTAACCAAAAAAATATTTTTGTGGCGAATCATCGTACTAACATCCTTTATTTATATCTGAAAATTTGAACAAAAAATTAATATTTAAAAATCACTTGTCACTGTGTTCGTACACGCTAATCTCCGAAACCGCCCAACTGATTTCAATGAAATTTTGTAAATGTGTATGGATGGTTCCAGCATAAACTATAGGATTATTTTGGACCCGATAAGTGGCGCTGTTATCGAGATTTAAAAAAAATAATTTTTCAGATTTCCACCCTAAAATACATACATCCATATATTTTAACTTCCCTTTAAGAAGGCGGTCTGTGGCAGGACAACATCTGCCCATGCCCGCTAGTATATTATAAAAAGAAACCCGTGCTTCCCTAACCGCCTAATTTTCTTCGCAACCAGACACGTCAACCACCGGTGGTTAAGAGGAAACCCGGGCGCTGAGAAATTTGAACAATAGGTATTTTAAAAATAACTTGCTATTTCACTCTGCTCAGCGAGCGCGCTATCGATGTGTGGGTACCCACCCAACTAAGTGTGTGTGTGTGCATGTTACGCTCGCCTATTATTATTACTCCCGACCCGCATCTCCCGTCTTCCGTCCTTCGTCATGTGTCATGTATCTTTCTGACTTATTTCTCCGTTACTGATTTTGTCTCGGCGTATAATCTCGGCGAAATGGATTTTGATAGGATTTTTACTATCATTTAAAGATTTTCTTCCGAAAGGTTTACACACGTAATTTATAAATATGCATTATATTTATAAAAAGTAGAGGAAAGTCATTGTGTAATCAAGTGATTTAAAATAAATTTTCGGTCGCTTAAATTGCTAACGCTGGCTAAACCTTGTGAGATACATCAAAATAATGTACTAATAATTAATTGTATTGCTCTTACTTACTTGACCGGTCAGTGGCTGAGTGGGCATCGCGTTTGGGTCCCACCCGGGCGTCCCATGTTCGATTCCTCGGCTGGCTAAGTTCTCCGTCACAACACAAGCAATACCTTCCGCTTAGTGTGGTGGTAGTAGGAGTTTTTCAAATGTTAGGTTATTCGTAACCAGGGAATGTTTGTCTTTCTTTTAAAAATTAAAAAAATCTTACTACCCATATAGGTACACTTACTAAAATATGTAGGTGCGTACATTTGAACTGCCTCCGTGGTTGAAGGGTAAGGCTCTTGGCTACGAATCCGCAGGTCGCGGCGTGCGCAAGTAAATTTTATTAAATTAATTTGTGTCGTTTTGCTAAATTAATCAATTAAAAATAATATAAAATACTTGTTTGGACAGATAGTTATCTTTTTTGTTTATCAAAACTTAACTAAACCATTCAAGTTGTTTGAGACAGGGATAAGTATTAAAATAAAATATTTATTTTTTATTTTAGTAAAATTCCTGAAATCAACTGGTTTTAATTCCCTTGCGATGTTTATTTGGCCAAAATGACCAATTTTTACCACATAAACGTCGCAAGTGACCAATTTTCGATATAATATTACAATTTTTTGTTCACTATTTTGTTTTTTGTTTTTATGAACTAGTATTTAAATATCCATGTAACTCGAAAATAATAGAAAATGTCATGACTAAACGGCGCAACTTTTCTACTGTGTTTTGTTATAACAGATCACCACGCAAATGGCATATTTTTTAAAAAAAATTCTTTATTCATTGTAAGTTGAGGATTTTTTGACTTTCATGCTAGGTACATGTTCGTGTTACGACCAAATTCTGTATCGGGTTGCTACAGGGTTTTGTTATAATACTCGTCCAAATAAGTCGCGTCTCAACTTGAGCGCGCACATACAATAGTCAGGTGGCTTCTTGCTGCTAACTCATCTCAGTCGCGTCGCGACTTGAGCGTGCGTTTAGACTGGTCTCCCGATCCGGCCTGCCACGCAACTGGCGGACCGATGCATATATCGCCAAGACCCGGACAATCCTCACCCCCATGAACCCGGGCACCCCTGCTCAAGTCACCAAACGTAGCGAACCACTTGGGGTGACCTATGACAGAGGTTATCCAATAAATGGTTCCCGGGGCGGCGGTACCCATAACCACCTCCCAAATCGAAAATTATTATAGTACTTGACGTATACAAATTGAATTTGGTCCAATTTTAGTAAGATCGGCAAGTATGGTATACTCGAAATAAGTCAATAAACCAAAAAAAAAACTAATAAAATATATCAATAACTCGGGAAAAGACAACACTAGTGCATTGACACAATTCGATATACTACGCTACATCACTTTGCTGTATATATTTATTTGTCGAAATAGAAGTTAAATAAATAAAATAAAAATATATATTATAGGTTATTGAAGAATTATAATATTATGCTAGTTACCCAAAAGATATTTTTAAAAAAATTATCCATTTGAGTGTTTTGTATCCATATTGGCAATACGGAACGAAATCACGGATGTTTTTTTTACAGATATTATTTTACGTAAACATATGAAATTAAAGTAAGAATATCGGAATACTTCACCAAACAAACACAAAAGTGACCAAACGGAAAAAATAATAAAAAAACATCGATTACTCGGGACAACACAACACTAGAATATCGAATATCGATTTATGACTACGTGACATCACTTCGCACAAATACATACGTATTTATCTAAACCCTGTCCCCCCGACCATTACCTCCCGAATACTGAGCGAAAGGGACACATGCAGCTCGGGCTACAAATACCTAAATGAAATCTTCAAAATCGAGGTTTTGTATTCCCCATTTTTCTCCTCCAAAAGTTAACCGATTTTCAATTTTTTTTACCTACTATATAAGAAGAAACTATTCTATGTCGGACCGTTTTGCTTTTTTTCAAAATATATTGTCTAGTTTGTAGACTGAACGTCTTTTGACTGCGTTTAAATCAGGCAATTTTATTGATTTTTGGAAGGTCATAACTTCTATAAGAAGCAATTTATCAAAAAAAAATAAATGTACCGACACGCAAGTCGCCGATATCTATTTTATGTTAAAAAAATATTTGCTCTAGGGTTAAAATCCAGAAAGATAAATGGGGACTACGTTTGTATGGAAAAATCAACGCCCGGTTACGTCTTAAGGTTGTAGATAGCCCTTGGTGTCACATCGAAAGTAAGAGAGTTTGGGTGGCTGAGTGTGGGTGGGAGTGGATGACGAAAATGTACTTTGTTATGGGAAGGCCGCGAATGCTTCAGATTATTTAAAAATGGGCCCGCCGACTGTGTCGGTAAGTCTGGGAGGTTCCAGAAAGTTCATGAAGGTTCTCGAATGCTCTAGAAGGTTCTGGAAGGAGGAAGTTCAAAAAGGTTCTATAAGGTTCGAAAATTAGTGGCGGAGTGAGTCGGTTAGTCTAGAAATTTCAAGAATGCCCTTGAAAGTTCTGGGAGGAGCCACAGTAACGCGTGGCGGGGTACAGCTTGTTTTTAATAAATTAGCAATATTTTATATCAGTAAGTTTTCTCCGTGCATTTAACCAACTACAAAATTAGTTTTGAAGGATTTATTTTTATTAATTATTTGAGGTGAGGAATGAAAGATGTTGTGTGGTATCACAGCGTTTATTAAAGTCAGTATTGATGTTGATGCGATGACTCCGAACACGGCGTCGGTGGATGTAGTCGACGGCGAAACCTCCAGGCCGATGGTCAACACCATATGAAGCGGAAACGAACGGTGGTCGTGGTGATGATGTCGGTGGCTCTACACTGCGTTGGTAGAGACCGGATTTGTGGGTGATGTTCAGCACTGGTGACGACCATGGGTCTTCCAGATACTCCAATGTGAAGTAAGAATGCCGGAGGTACGATAGACCTGGTCGTCGGGTGATGTGAGCACGATAAGCTCGCGGCATGGTGCGGCGCAGAACGGGGGGGGTCGCCCCCTAGTTTGTACGGTGGTTCGGCTAGCGACTAGCGACTGCCTCAGTAGCGATGCGGGCGCGCTAATATATGGTCCCCCGTTAACTACAGCCGGGAATGTTCTGGTTGCTTGCATAGTACTTTCTTGTACATTCTGGTACAAGATGTAATCCACGCTGCTCTGAAAGATTTCGAGCGTTCGATGTACTATGAATTATTCCAGTACCTGCCGCTATAATTACCAAGAAAAATAAAACTTTTTAACTACTATTAAATGTAGGTAGAAATATTTTGTGCGCCATTACTAACAACTTAATTGATAATATCAAAGACATTTAAAATGCATCTGTAACACTCTATTGATCTGACCAATTTCTGATAAAAAACAAAAACAAAAACCTTTAGTTTTAGATGAAAGAGAAAGCCGAACGGAGACGTAAACATAAATTTAACTGGCAAGGGTTTGAAGGGGTGGGGGTTGATATTTTGGGTAAGCCAATGATTATTTCGCTCAAATTGCGACTTAGTTGATTGATCCTAGACCCAAATTATCCCAGCCATTCAGTGCTGCCCCAATTTAGGAAATTTTGTTTCCGAAGATTTTCCCATTTAAAGTTTATTAGATCAAGAATTAAGGGATCAGTTTTGACGGAGGTAAGATTTTTTCTGATAAATGATAATCAAATTTTGCTTACCTACCAATAGAAAACTTCAATTAAGTTTTTTAAAAAGCAATATTTTGTAAGGTTTTCCTAACGAGTGCCTTACGGGCTTTCAGTTTTCCCGACTTATTTATTCTTAAAGAATACTAAAAGCAAAGAATGGAAGCTATAAATCAGATTAGAAATAAATCCTGCTTTAAATAGCTTTCATAATAAAAGGTGGGTATTTATCTAATTTTCATGGGGTAATTTTTATGACATATTTCCCCGAGGGCGATTAACACTACAACGCTACAGTCTCTCGTGTTTAGGATGAACGAAGTATGTATGAATAATGAGTTAATGATGAATGTAAGTAAGTCAAAAGTCATGATGTTTGAAAGAAATAGTACGAAATCAGTGAGCCATATAGTGTGAATGAGGAAAACTTGGAGCAGGTGGATGAGTTTGTGTATTTAGAAAGTATGTTTACAAGAGATGGGAAGGCTGACCGAGATATTGAACTAACTAACTAACTAACTAACTAACTAACCATCACGCCGTTTCCCCGCAGGGGTAGGCAGAGAGGACGGACCGCCAAACAACTCGGTCTTGGCACACACTCCTTGCCTCATTCACATTCATACATCGTCTCATACATACTCTTCTATTGTTCTGACTCTTGACATGGCCCGACTCAAGTATCTGATTCACTTGGTCATGCCATGTCTTCCTCGGGTTTCCCCGTTTTCTGCTACCATTCACATTTGCATCGTATATTCTCCTTACACTCCTTTCTTCGCTCATTCGCTCTACATGCCCAAACCATCTAAGCGTCCCTTTCTTGATCTTACTCATTACGCTTACATCAGCCTTGCACTCTTGCGGATATCCACATTCCTCACACGATCATACATGGTTTTACCACACGTACGCCTCAGGGATCTCATTTCAACAGCATTCAATCTACTTTCATCCTTTCTTTGCCAGTTCCATGCCTCACTTCCATACATCAAGGTAGGTACCAGCACTCCACTGTGGACTGCTAACAGATATTGAAGGAAGGGTAAATGCAGGTAACTTCATTAATGGAGGACTGAACGCAGTTGGCGCTAACAAAAAAATTTTTTCAAAGAAGCGAAGCTAGCAGTTCTCAATTCAGTGCTGGTATCTGGTGAGAAATGTGGAGATCTGCAAAGGATCCGAATGAAACGCTGATGTAAGCGTAATGAGTAGGATCAAGAAAGGGACGCTTAGATGGTTTGGGCATGTAGAGCAAATGAGCAAAGAAATGAGTGTAAGGAGAATATATGATGCAAATGTGAATGGTAGCAGAAGTCAGGGACGCCCGAGGAAGACATGGCACGACCAAGTGAATCAGATACTTGAGTCAGGCCATTTCAAGAAGAATAGAAGAGTATGTATGAATGTGAATGAGACAAGGAGTGTGTGCCAAGACCGAGGTGTTTGGCGGTCCGTCCTCTCTGCCTACCCCTGCGGGGAAACGGCGTGAAGGTTAGTTAGTTAGTTTAGCGCTTAGCAAAACTAGAAAAGGTTGGACCATTCATACTGTAATTTAAAAAGAGATTAGCCATTAAAATGACAAACCTTATACAAGTGCCTCGATAATAACATAGCAAAAAAAAATATATACATTTGAAAAGATCTGTATAATTGGGATATTGTGCCAAATTGTCCCTTTCGTCTTCCTCTCTCCTACTTCTTTTAGACCCGAAAGATTCCCGAAAATTTTGATGCCTTAGATCTACCGACTTTGATGGAACAATTGTAATACATGTTCGGCTTCCGTGGTTACGATCCTTGGCTACGAATCTAGAGGTTGCATGTTCAAATCCTGTCATGTATAAGTAAATTTTATGGATAAATTTGAAATATTTCACAATTTGTGAATTTAATATTATACATTACACATTTGCGGAATGTTCCAAAGTGATAGATTCTTTCCATACCTTGATAAAACCACCGTTCAAAATCGAAACGTTGCTTGAAACGGCTTTAGAAGTGTTTGGTAACCAGATCTGAATAGCCAGTTACATTCCCACCTTCCTCTACCCCATCTCCTTCCTATCCCCACTATCTTCAGCCTCACATAGTCTAACTGGCTCCATACGGTTAGGAGCAGTTGAGACTTTTGTGCGGTACTCACATAAAGATAAAATTGTAATAGCTTTGAAATTTTATGGCAAAATTTTTTTATAGTGATTTACTTTTGGGGTATTATGGCGTGTCGCGATACTTTTTTAGATACTGTAATGGTGTCCAAAACGTTGGCTACAGAAGGAGATAGCGCGACACGGCACAATCCTCAAAAAATAAATCACTTTAAAAATTGTAATAATATTGTTTTTTAAATATTATTTCACTTTAATTTGAAAAAAATATCTAAAACTTACGCACCTATAAGGTAATATTTAATTCTAAAAATACCCACAAACCAAATCCTCCATGATCATTCAAATTCAAGCCTTTGTATAAACGGATACCGTGTTCATGTAATGATTTTAACCTTTATATCGAGGGTATACGGCACATCTTGTACGGAACACGGTAAAGGGCTAGCCACTCGCGACCAGGTAAAGGGCTAAGGCCGTTGCCGGTGCCGCCGCCGGTCAGTTTACGATGATAGTCGTAGTAGCGATAAAAAAACTGAATCCCGTCATTATGATAAACGTCGAAGAAATCGTTTTCGGTCTACTCGGCAAGTGTTGACTCGTGTTGATATTGAAATAATATATATGTGTTTAAATATTTGATTTAGGTAGTTACCTAGTAAGTACTGCTTGAAATATTTTGGGGGACTAAAATAAATAGAGTACCTGTTGATTTTTCAAGTTAAAAGTTTAAAAGATTAAAAAAAGTTTATCCGTTCGATGGTGTATGCACCGCGCAGTAAGTACGAGAACTGACCTTACCTTATTTTCTGTTTAAATATGTTTTTGTTTTTAAATAAATAAATAAATTTTCTTAAAAATAATATTTACGGTGGAGTTTTAGAAATGGTATTTACTTTGAATTTCCAAATTGGAACTGACTGTCCGAAAAATAATCGGTAGAGTATTAACAAAAATTATTTTACTAATTAACAATTCTTTTTTGAAATGTGTATTTTGTTTCTCTAAATTTTTGACAGAATTTTTCAAGTTTACTAACGGTGTTCATTCTAGAGGTAAAATGCTGATCGTCTTTTGAAAGGCAATGATCCTGTGGCAATTTTTAAAAATACATACTTTCAGTTTTACAAATCCTACAATTATAATATCCCGTGATATTTCACGGGTCTGCGCTGGCAAATAGCATTAGGTGAAAGCTTTGCGGGTGTTTACGAAATATAATTGAGTAATCATCGTTAAGTCTTTTGCTAAGATTAAAATTTGCTTAACTTGTCCAGTACCATATTTTATGTGTGCACACAAAATATCATACTCATGATATTTTTTTTATTTCAATAGACATTCTCTTATTAACTTCTAAGTTCTTAACTCTATTCCGTCATTTCTATTCAATAATTAAATTTCAATTAAATCAACAAAAAAGGAAACCACCTAAAAATTTTACCAACGATTATTTTACGGTAAATTCTTTAATAAACAAAAAACTGGTCTCCTATTTGAACCAGACTGTTTTTTTTTCCAAAATAGCTCCCACTCACGAAGGGTACCTACGCATTCCCTACTATTTCAATAAACGCTGTATAATTATTTTGGGACATCAATTATTGAGGGGAACCCACGATAGGTTATACCCTCCGATGTATTTCTTTTTTAAATGATGACAAAACTACACATAATTACTCTTAACCCGGAAGATTTCTGAAGGGATCTGTTAGAAACATGGTTTATTGATTTCACTAGATTTATACTATGCAAATACAATGGTATTTCTATGAAAACACACGATCGTGACAATAATGTGAAAATCTGTTTTTTTAAACAACAAAATCTCACGATCATTGAGTCACAATAATATTAGCCTAGCATTTTTCGTGTATAATTTCTTGTTCCGCGGCAATTCAATACACATTTAAAAAGTGATATAAAGTCATTAAAAATAATGAAAAAAAACTAACATATAAACCTAACTTATGTTACTCATTTAATCTAGTTTTTGTTTCATCATTTTTCATGACTTTATCACTTTTTAAGGATGTGTTGAATTGTAATTTTGATGAGTTATCCGGTCACCATAATTTCTCGTTCAATACTAGTTTACGCTCGTACCGTTATTTCCACGACAAAATGTGTAGATTTTGAATATCTGTAAAAAAATAAGAAATAACGATATGACTATTCCGAACACTGAGAACTAAAACTTGGATCAATCCGGGTAGTAACTGCAATCATAGGTAGGTACTTTTATTTGAATATTTTTTACAGCAGAAAAGCATTCAATATCGAACTATTACATTATTACATACTCTCAATACCTCATTAAATACCTCCAGTATCCTGTGAGTAAACACTACAAATGGCCTCGCAGTATTCAATCACTGGAAACATAATGTTTATGCGGCTCCTCAAGTAGTAGGCAAACATTAATTTAACGACTGAAATAATAGTACCGACAAACTTGCGTGTTTTTACACACACTTGTAATTATGGCTGTTGGGAGAGATAGCGTCCTTCGCATGGCGTTAAACTCGTGGAAAAAATTTCCACATCCGCTCAATTGGACGATAAAATGAGAACATTTACGGAAATTACCCAATCCATCAACGGACCCCTTAGATCCAGCATCTTGAAACAGCATCCGAAGACAGAATCGTTAAAAAACGAAGGGTTAAATTCTGCCATGTTTTTCTACTATACTTATGTACGGTACTACTAAAATGTTTTGAATCCTATAAGTTTTACAAGGGTATCGGTCTTTGGTGGTTTATAGCGGTCCTTTGATAAAGTAAGGTTAGGAAATTAGATTTGATAGTACTCAAATACAAAGCTTGGAACGTAAAAGAAAAATTTTACAATGTTTAGCAATGAGATTTATTTGTTAAAATGAAAAGCTGGTGTTATTAGAAGGAAAAAAACATTCAAAGTTCATAACACGTATATTATAACTGAAGATACACTTATTATAAAGCACACTATTTATAAAGATTAAATAGCTATTGCTCCTAATTTTTGTACAGCCTTAGAAATGCGAATAGCTGTCACGCATAAAAAAATCGCTATGGATAACAAAATATAAAAAATAATAATATTTTGTTTGACCACTGTATTTAATAACTAAAATGTTAGAATATTTATTATGTAAACATAGGGGAGCATTTTCTCTCCCGGTCAAAAAATCACACAATATTATTACTAGGTTAGTTTGATATTAGTTTTTCTTACGAGGATAAACGTACAGGCAACCTTGTAAAACGTAAGAGCAAGACCAACCAGTTTTTTCAACGGTCCAGAACATCCTCTCCGCCCATCCCATTTAGTTTTCACCCTTCGCAAATCCAGACTTATCCAACCCTCGCCCGATTTCAGAAGGTACTTATAGGACCTAGGACCCAAGGTGTAAAATCATTAATCCTTCCATTCAACTTCGAGTAAGATAGGTATTAGTTTGTTTGATAACTTTGTTGAGAATTGTTTAGTTTTTGATAAAGGTTGCAGTATTAATGATTTGTTGACGTATCTTGAAATATTAAGTTGGCAAATATTGGAGTGTTATTTTGTAAATAATAAAGGGTGAAAAATGTTGAAAGAGCCAATTTTTCCCCAGGTGGAAGATATCGGTTGAATCGTTGCCAACAGTTTATGCAAAGCTTGAAATCTTTCTAAAGCAATAGTAGGTATGTACAATAAGGATCCTTTTATTGAATTCAATATGAAAGAAAACATTACTTATATTACCAAGCATTGTATTGTTTATCACTACTGAGCAGTTAGTCGTTTTCTACATAAAAAAAACTACATGATACAAGACAATTTTTGATAAAAAAAATAATGTCAACTACAGCAGGTACAAACTCAAGCACGCCCAATCGATTCGATCAAGTAGATTCGTAGATTGAATAATAATAATAAATTTTAATAAAACCTTTCCGTCATAATTGTTCGGCAAATGATAGAATATATAAAAGCAAGCTATAAAATTGTATCAGACCATCACTCAGCCAACATAATATTATAATGTACCCCTGTCTCAGAAGTCGGTCGAACAAACTGTAGTTGGAAGTTGTGCGTAGTTCTGTATCCCGCATAGATAAGGCAATTCCTAAATTCTTGGGTATGACGTGAAATATTATTATCCGGGAAGATAGCCGCGGCCAGAGTAATGTTTGCTTGAGTAGGCCTAAACAATCTCGGCCACCCCAATCACGATCCTAATAATTACACGGCACGTCCGCCAAACAAAGCAGGATTTCGCGAATCGTTAAGCTTGCCAGCAGAAAAAATAAATACGAGCCAAATGTAAAATAAACAGATTATTTACGAGGGACGGTGGCGTAACGATTTCCCGCCTTAGCATCGGCCCAACTACCCGGTTCCTGCTTAGTACCTCTAGTTATGCAGCCTTACGCCTTACATTCCCTTCAATGGCTTCGGTATCAGCGATAGAGCTTATTATTTGAATGCCCCGCTCTCTAAAATATTCAGTACGCCCGTTTTGCTTAAATAAAAGAGATTAGTGTTAGCAATATTATTATCGTTCATTCGCGAGACAGACTGATAAGTATATCTAACAGCAAACATTTTTTAGAACTGACTTGATTAAACCATTTTAATCTTATTTGCAAAATGAAAATATACACCAGCCTAGCCTAGATACACAAATAAAAATTATTTGCAATGTCAGTACATTCTTGAGTTCATGGAGTTTTCAGATTATCTGAAATATTTCATGGTATATATTCCAGTTTTTAATTCACAATTTTCCCTACTCGCGATAAATAAATATTTACCTACAAATTACCACAAAATATTCGGGGTTGGTTGTCTACGTCGTGATAAATGATAGTTTTAATAACTTGATCGTGTACGTATTTTGAAGAAATCGTTCGCAGGACAGATAAAGACATATAAATTATATAATTCATGTTGTTTTACTTTGAAAAGTTAAAATGAAATTATAAAAGTTCAAGTCAAGTCACGCGCAATGAACAGCGGATTAAGGAGTTTTGGTTCCGCTACACGTACCGAGCAGCGAATATTCACTTTTCCAAACATAAACCGATACTGTAAGTAGTATCCTCGGTTATGAAATCCGACGTCTCGCATTTCCCACTAACGACAAACCCCGGTTTGGAGATAATAAATGAGAATTTATTATTCTTTCCCACCCCCGCGCCAACAACTGCACTTGCCTCTCGCTTCAGCTACTGTGTTTAAATTTTCATGAATTAAATTTATGAGGTTTTCAGGAACCGACTCCCTTGCCGCCACTGGCCAACCCGAGGGGAGGTAATTTATATCAAGAATACCAACTTTATGAAATAGATCGTATCCGAAACAAAACGATTACGTTGTTTTCTAGACGAATATTTTTCTTTCGCTTTGTTACAGGGAGTATTCTGCAAAATGATTGAAACCCAGAGAGCGTTGTTAAATCTCTTAGGTATTTTAAATGTGTATAAATAAGGATGCAGCGGTTAATATTCTGGCATTAAAGCTCGCTTTAAATGTTTGTGGCAATACACAGAAACATGACTATTCGCAAGATAAATAGACGATTAAGAGGAAAGCCAAAAGGTTACTTAAAATGTATAGTAGTTACGTTCTTGTGGATATTTTAAATTGAATAGAAAGTTCGAACTTCATAATCATCGACTTAACACGAAAACCTTCTATACGCATATTACAAAGTCCTTTAGAGGAAGTTAAAACACAAGTATATTCACTCTTCTTGTGATATTGAATAGTTTTGATAAATTATTATGTTATTAATTATTGATTCCTTCGGCCCGGACCTCAATATTTGCTGTGTTTAAAATTAGTTCATTACAACGGGTCGTTTTTACGACTGCTTCTTGTACTAATGCGTGAGTATTTAATAAATTGTGGTACTTCATGTGTATGAAACAGTAAAAACGAAAAAACAGAAAAATAAAACTGAAAAACTGCGGAACGCTTTTTACAAGACCAAGGATTACTCTTAACTTTCTTTTAAAAGACCTTCTATAAATATACTCCAAAATATCATAAGCACTGAGATAAATCAGAGTGCCTTCTGAGAGGACTTAAATGTTCACAAATAATAATAAACGAAATATAGACTTCCGTCATAATATTATTATATAGTGGATTCATAAGTGGGAATATCGATACATTGGTACATCGATAGGTGGGAATGAAATACTTTCACTGAAGAGCAGTAAAATAAATAAGAGAAACAACCAAACCACCATACGTATATGACAGCCGGTGTCAAAAACATCACGTCATAAACGCCTACAAATAACTTTTCATTGAAAAAATAAATATGACCGCGGGCATCAGCATTTGAAATATGGCGATGATTTTGAAATAACGTTTGAAGTATGCGTTTGTTGGTGTAATTCTATGACGCTACTAAATATGTACATATTTGAATAATTTGACTTGAGTGGTTAACTCTTTCTTACCCGAAATATTTTGTTAATAAGTAAGCGAAAAGGGTTTAAGAAAATTTTGTTTGAAGTGTTTGTTTTACCTTAGATTTAAGGAATATTATAGATGATTAAGTTTTTCACAATAGGAAACAATAATCTTAAATAAAATAAGAAATAATGAAGGATTTATTAAAAAAATTGATATAATGTGAATCAAAACTGATTAGGTGAAAGATTTTTCACATAATGGTAAAAATTTACATTTCCCTTGAATGATTTGAGTTTTTCACGGCCAAAAGTATAACAGTGATTTATTTTAAAGAAGAAGGTATCGCAACACGGCATAGTACCCCAAAAATGAATCACTGTAATTATTTTTTTATTTTTTATTTAGTGACTAAAACTTCAATCAGTTTTCTAAATTCACAAAAGATACAACCGTACTTCGAAATTTTCTGTATTCGATTTTAAAAAACGACACTGGTTGAGCAGGGGTTAAGTCTGTCATGTGTTTTAAGATGAGGAAGAATATTTCAACACTCGTAATAAAATGACAGAGAAAAATAAACACCACATAGAAGAACATATCACTTAAAATCACTGGGTAAAAATCTGTTGACAAATATCTGTTCGTGGATTTCTGTCACTAGGTTCACGAGGTTCAGGCATTAATTCATTGGTACAGGTTGATCTCGCTGTATAATAAATAATAATACCTAATAAGATAATGTTTCCTATAGGTGAATTAAATTGAAGATCCAAAAAATACACACAAAACGAAAATAAGAGGATGATCTTCAAAAGCTTACCGCCGAGGATTAAAATATTATTATTTTAAAATGCGGCAATAGACACATCTACCCAGTAAATTTAAAACAGTTTCGTGGGTAAGAGTTAAATAGTTTTGGGAAGGCTGGAGTAGTTAAAGGATTAATTATTAACTTTATGGAGAAACATAAACCGCTTAAAGGTGGGAAAATCTCGAATTAGACGCCTTTTTCAAAAGCTCTCGGTAATTTCGCAGACAGCTTAACTTTGTGCATAATACTTCTTATGTAGGCAATAGGTACCTCCCTTTAAATATGTATTTATTTAGAATTAACGGCGCATTTACATACACGATAGTTATTGACAATTCTGGTACAAATATTATTGAATATTGAAATAAAGAGAGAAAATTTTAATTATAAGGTTGATCACATAAGTAATCAAATCCAAATAAAAAGGAACATTAGTAAAAATGTAAATTAAATCAATTAATTGTTATTTTTTTTAATGATAAACTTATGTTTATAAGACAAGGTTTTATGCATGGCACAAAGGATAACAAATTATTATAAGCAAACCCGAAATATCAATACAAATTGAAAATATCTCCATCTCCTATCAATAAAGATGGTTGTTTACATGTGAAAAAAATATAGTAAGCAGTAATTGTTGATTGAAGTACTAGTACATATTGAAATATTTGGGGTGTTGGAAATAAGCCGACGTAGCTCAGTGGTTCAGAGCACCTGACCGGACATTAGAAGGTGCGGGTTCAATTCCCGTCGGCGGTATTTATTTTTACTCTGCAGATATTTTCAATTTGTATTGATATTTCAGGCGACTAATTAAGGTTTATAATTATTTTAAATCAATGAATAAGTAAACAAAAAAAATCATGGTGTCTTCGTTAAAATGTGCACTTCTTGAGTGTTTAATACGTACAGCTTTATAATTCAACAGAGGAATATTAAAAACATCACCAACATTAGCAAAAGATTTACCAACGGGGCGTAATATATTTATAACAGAATTATAAATAATATTATATACAAGAGCAATTGTGCAAGATTAAAACTCAAAGCAGATTACCTCTACGACCTTTAAAATGATGACATGTTATTTTAGTTTGAATTCATTCGGAAAGTTTTACACCTAAGATAACACGTTATTACAGTATCAGACTCTAAAGCTTGGAAGAGACTGCCACATGATACAGTGAAACACTCCACAGTATATATTTATTTATTTATCACGGTTTACATTCACAAATTTTTATTCAATTCAAAGCACAACCACAAAATGGTTACTTCAGAAAGTCATCATTATTAAAACATACTTATTTCGGTTGTGTATCTGTCTGTTACTCTGGGTCAATGAATTCTAGAAAACGGATTTGCTTTGAATTTAATGGTCATTTTCAAAATTTTAACTGATTGCAATATAACGATAGGTTACCTACATATAGATAACATTTTTAACAGGTTTCTTTTGTGTAAATTGAGGGGTATGTGAAAATGTGAATGCAATATTTTTTCAAATTAATTTCTAAAAAATATTTTTGCAATACAATATTCTTAAAGCTACTTATTCCCATATAAAAATATTATAATATCTAATGTTACCCACAAACAGGCTTATTATATTTTAGCCAATAGAAACATAGATTTTGTCACTTGACAAAATGGCTGCCATGTTGATTTGCATGAATGTGGCTGTCGCTTGTGTTTTATTAGTTATATGGTGTTTCAAAATCAGCTTATTCCAAGACAGTAAAACAGGCAAACAGATCCAAACATAAATAAATACCTATATCAAAAATATCATAAATATCTTATTACTTTGCAATATTTGTTTTTATTTTATGATTCAAATCGAATATTATTAAAGTCATATATTACAAAAAAAAATAATGATACAGGTGTCAAATATGTGATTTGACACCTGTATCATTATTTTTTTGCGTAAATATAATAAATAAAAAGATACACAATTTTTAACCAGAAAAAAATTTAACAATAAATTCTATATTGGAAATTAGAATTTATTTTGTTTAAATTTCTAAGGGTTAATTTTGAAAAGTTATGTCAGATTTTGCGATTTTTCAAGGTTATGCACTTTTTAGCAAACGTACAATTATCAAGCAAAAAAATATAATATCCCGTGAATATCCCCGGGGTGCGCTGGTATAATTCATAAAATCTATAGTATACATTGCTATAGTACACATAATCTTCACAGGAAGCCGATAGTGCCTAACTACCCAAATTACATGGTATACTATTATATTTTGCACTAGTTAAAATAAACAAATTGGAACTCCGGAATATACCCACTGTCATTAGTTCAAAAGATTGAAACCTCTTGATATTTCTAAAAAATGTGTAAATACCAATTTTTCAATCACTTCGTTCGGATATTTAAATCGGAGGTCGTCGTCCCATGAATCTGCAAGCTATCTACCTAAACGTCCTAAACCGAGTGCTGTAAGACCCTGTGCAGAAAATAAAATAATAATAATAACGTTCTGCAGCAGTCTATTTTGGAACGTTTCGGCGCAGGGTCTTACATTGCTCGTTTATGTCGATTCCTTATCGACCCATGAGACGACGGCCTAAGTTGAGCGGTTTTTTTTTATTTTTATAGTAATTTTATAATAGTTTTTGCATAATTTCTAGCTTGTGAGGTGATATTTTATAAAAGTAAAAATATTAAATATTTTGTGAAAAAATGATCCACATATTACGCTGCGAGCCGAGCTTCGATTTATGGGAAAGGAAGAAGCAACCGCAAGCGGCGTTTCGCGCCATTTGCTGTTGCTTCGGCTCGCAAATGTACACGCAGCTTTAGATATTAGACCAACCTTAATTGTTTTATTCGTGAAATTTTTCGTCGTTAACTTTCACACAACATGTCACTTTTTATCGTTAAACCAACATGCCTCTGCTTAATTACTATAAATTTACCTTTTTTAAAGTAACAAAACGCCGTAATGGCTATTTCTGATTAACGTCATTATTACCTCCGATAATAGACTGCCGGCTGACCATTAAAACTGACGTATAACTGAAAGGGTCTCTGTGCGAGGGAGAGGGATATGGATACGTATTGTGCTAGGGTGCCTAGGCGAAGAAAAGAGATGGCCCGAACGACAAAAACAATACGTGTAGTATGTACGTAGAGGTGCAACAGAAGTTGCCGACGACTTGTAGAAGCGCGCATTGGATAAGAAATAATGTTCTGGTGTGACGCGTTGCAGGGGTTGTCAACTATGAATGAAGCAGGTAACAGCGGGGCACTAATGAACACCAGAAAAGAGCTGTTGAAATATTTTTCAAAAGCGTTGAAATAAAATGTCTGTGTATAAAGCCGTCACGAAAATGGAAGTAAACAAGTGTTTATATTTTTGATAATAAAACTATTACTATTAAAATATTCTACAAATTTAAAAATCATCACCATTAAGAATATTTTTTTATTGTTCTAGATTCATCGCCAATTTTTGGGAGAATATGAGCAAATACACCTCACAGAGTTTTGGTAGCCGGGCAAAAACAGCCGACGAGTCACGAAGCTGGTCGAATGAAGCGTCGTTCCATGCAAGAGCATCGTCCCGTCTTGCCACCCGCTTGAGTCGGTTTCATCCCCTTGGCGCGCCAAATGATGTTTTCATGTCCGAAAGTTGGCTACAAAAGGATGTAGCGCAACACGGCATAATACCCTAAAAAAATCACTATAACAGAAACGAGTTTGTATAACATAAGGGAATGTATGAGACGATGTATGAATGTAAACGAAGCAAGGAATGTATTTTAAAACACATTCGTGTGGCATTCCATCAACCTCCTGTGAGAAAATGACGTGATGATTAGTTGAATAGTTGATTTCATTTATTGAAATGTTACATGACACCTGCTTACATCAAGAAAATGTAATGCGTAACATTTTTTAGTATAATCAACAAAGTACTCAACCGGCGCAATTATTATGCATGTGGTACACAGGATTATTATTACTTCACGAGGAATGATTGGACTGACCTTTAGTTTTTTTTACCTTTAGTGAGAACTGAGATTATTCGGGACAGATGTGTGCGAGAGTTTTACTTTTTACCCAACATCTGTAAGATGATACTTCGGTAGAAAAAAACAAGTAGCCGGATTTGTGAAAGAGAGGTTTAGGATTATCTGTAGTCTAGTCTTTGTGCATTACCCGATGGTATCATAACTTTCTTGTAATGTAAGTAAAGCTCTGTTTTCACAAAAGCGTGTAACTACTAGCATTTTCTACAGAAAAATAAACAAGCAAATAAATATGTACGAGTATATACTTTGTGCTCACAAACTGTTACAAGTGCTCCGACATCGTGTTCATAAAAATTAGACTTTGACTAAAAGTTATTTGATATTTGGTATTTGACTAAAATTTTATCAGGATACTTGCAATTCATTCGTTAATGTCTTGTAATACCGTTTTTAACCGGATTACGAATAATTTGAAAAGATTTTTAATAAATTAGAATTATGTTTTATCAGTAAGCTTTCTCCGCGTTTGAACAGGCTCCGTTCAAAATTAAATATAGTGGAAAAGCGTTTTAAAACCTTTTATTATGTCAGTGATTAAATACTCGTACATATAAAAAACTCGTACGTAACAAAAAACTTGTACTCGGTTGTGTTTACATTCCTCCATCCTCGTCGATAGAAGTCTATAAGTCACATACTGTTTTAACTGAACATGTTTCTAGAAACGCTGATTCCTTATTTATTTGTGGCGATTATAATTTACCTAAAATATTGTGGCTGAACGACAATCAAGGTGTCAAAACTCCTACGAGAAATCTTTCCCCACAAGCTACTGAAATTGTAAATTTTTTTGCCTACTTGAATCTGTTTCAAGTAAATCCAGTCACTAACTATCTAGGTTCTTGCCTAGATTTAATTTTTTCTAGCATACCAAATATCATAGTAAGTGAAGCTGATGTCTCTTTGTTACCTATAGATAAATATCATCCACCTCTCTCTATTAACATCACTAATTTCTTC
Organism: Hesperophylax magnus; assembly: GCA_026573805.1. Lineage (NCBI taxonomy): Eukaryota > Metazoa > Arthropoda > Insecta > Trichoptera > Limnephilidae > Hesperophylax > Hesperophylax magnus. Next base: position 19,108,206 of record JAIUSX010000014.1, read on the forward strand.
CAATTAGATTCTCTGAAACCAAGTGCCTCTTATCACTACAAATATCTTAATGGTGACTACTCTAATATGAACAAATTTCTTTCCCAGATTAATTGGTCAGTACTATTTTTAAAATCTGATATTAATGACGCTGTATTTAAATTTAATGAATGCGTCTCACGCGCTATAGATTTGTTTGTTCCTAAGGGATGTTACTATCAACCCAAGTTTCCAAATTGGTTTAGCTCAAAACTCAAACAGTTAATAATTGAAAAAAAGAAAACTCATAAGCTATTTAAAGACACTGGCAACTTAAACTTGTATCGAAAATTTTCTCATTTAAGGGAACTGTCCAAAATCGAATCAGCCAAATGCTATAAATCTTATTTAGAAGTTACTGAGTCAAAATTAATGCAAAACCCTAAACAATTTTGGCAATTTGTTGCGCAAAAGCGTACTGATAATGATCTTCCTTCTAGTATGCACTATAATGAAACTCATGCTACTAACGGTCTTGACATCGCCAACCTTTTTGCTAAACACTTCTCCTCTGTATATTCTGGTGCCTCATGCAACATCCCTCCACTCAACTATGACTACAACATTGACTTGAATGATTGCCAAATCTCACTTGTAGAGGTATACCAATCTTTAAGTAAACTTTCTAACAAAAAAAGTACCGGACCTGATGGCATTCCAGAAATCTTGCTAAAAGAATGTAAATATTCATTATCTATCCCAATTTGTATGTTGTACAACTTATCACTCTCATCTGGAACATTTGCTGATTCATGGAAAATTTCATATATTCGACCCATTTTTAAATCCGGGAACAAGTCAAACATTGAAAATTACAGACCAATATCAATTATATCTTGTATTCCAAAAATATTTGAGTCGATAATTACAAAGATAATCACTCCTATATTCAAAAATGTTCTGATTGATGAACAGCATGGATTTAGATCGGCGAAATCTACAACAACGAATTTATTGTCCTTTACAAATACCATTGTTAAAGCCTTGGAAGACAACACTCAGGTTGACGTACTCTATACTGATTTCTCCAAAGCCTTTGATAAAGTAAATCACTCGATTCTCATGGCCAAACTTTATGCTATAGGCATTAGAAACCCGTTGTTATCATTCCTTCGCTCTTACTTGAGCGATAGAAAACAAAGGGTTAAAATAAACAACTTTGAATCCTTTAACATTGACGTAACGTCCGGCGTTCCCCAAGGAGCTCATTTGGCCCCGCTTCTCTTCAACCTTTTTATTAACGATATCACCAAAGTTTTTTCTCATACACGCTTCTGGCTTTTTGCGGATGATAATAAGATTCTTCAGATAATTAAATCCTACCTTGACTGCTTACATTTTCAACGTGATATTGACTCGTTTAATAATTGGTGCAAAATAAACTGCATGGAACTTAATGTTGATAAATGTAAAATTTTGTCCTTTTATAGAACCAAAAAACCTATTCAGTTTGATTATAAATTAAACAATGTTTGTTTATCTACTGTAACATCTATCAAGGATCTTGGGGTCACTCTAGACTGCAAACTTTCTTTCCGTGAGCACATTAACAACATTGTTAACAAATCACTTAAACTACTCGGCTTCGTTCATAGAATAACCTCTGACTTTAAACATATAAGTACCCTTAAAACTCTTTACTGCTCGTTAGTTCGCCCTCACCTTGAATACGCTAGTGTTATTTGGTCTCCTTTCTATGCTGTCCACATTTGTCACATAGAATCCGTACAACATCGCTTCCTACGAGGAATCGCTTGGAGGTTGGGTCTTGAAAGAGGAGAGTACTCATATGATGAAGTTGAACAAACTTTAAACATTTCTTCTTTGGAGAAACGTAGAAGGGACACTGATCTGATTTGCATATTTAAGATTATCAATGGTATTACAGACTCACCTGCTTTGTTGCAACTTATCCAATTCAACATCCCTTCCCGTAGACTCCGAAATAATGAATTGCTGTTCGTCAATCAACATTCTACCAATTATGGATACCATTCTCCTTTGTCCAGAATGTCGAGACTTGTCAACTCACTGTCAAGTCAAAGCATTGAATTTTGTGGTATATGCCTAAATGACTTTCGACAGTCAATACGCAATGTCTAATTTCTAATGCCCTTTGAACCATCTTCATGCTTTGACTTATTATTATATCCCATTCTTACTTTTATATTATTATTGTCATTATTATTGTCTTCGCTCCTCATTTATATATGCTCTCCTTTCACTGTCATCTCTGTTTATAAAACTTATTCGTGTAATTAATATGTTGTTAATGGACTATTTGTCCGTAAATAAATAAATAAATAAATAAATAAATAAATAAATATATTTTTTTCTTTTCTTTGTTTGTTTCTTTAAATATGTTCAATGGTTTCATGATATTTCATAAAATAACAATTGAACACACCTTTAAAAAGTGATATAGAGTCATTAAAAGTTATGAAACAAATACTAGGGTAAATAATTACCTATGTAATCTATTTAACCTAGTTTTTGTTTCATCACTATTCATGACTTTATATCACTTTTTGCAGGTGTGTTGAACTGTCATTTTGATGAGATACCCGGTCACCATGCTTAATCTAGGTACACTTTTATTTTCATCGGGAACTAATCTATATATTAGGATGCCATTAAACCTTAAACAATTCTTTTGAGTTGAGTTTTTTATTTGTTTAATCTTATTAGTCTTCTATATCCTTTCTTTTTTCTATAAGTAGTTAAATTAGACATTGTATTTTTTAGCTCGTTAGGGTGCGTATAAACACGCGAGCCTAACTGCCGAGCTGAACCACGACTTGTGAGAAAGGAACGAAGAAACCGTAAATGTCGCGAAACGCTGCTTACGGTTGCTTCGTTCCCTTCCCGTAATTCGTGGCTCGGCTTGAGCGTTTTCTCGTATCTATACGCAGCATAACGTATCGGTATTTTTCAATTAAATAATTCAACCGTTTTTATTATTTAAAATATCCAAGCCACAGTAAGTTATTCGGATTAAAAGTTTTGATTGAATTTCATCATAACTCTCCAACATAGATATAAATCGCTTTAGGAACAATGTAAATATTCACACAAATCTAAAATGATGTAAGGGATTGTGATTTTATACATGTTGATATGAATTGAATAAATTTGTGAATAAAATATTACAACCGGTGTTTAAAAAAATATGCGTATAATATTATATATTACTTCCGACAGTTTAAGGATGGTGGGATTTTGGCATTTCCAATTGGGGAATGGTCTGAGGCTGAAGAGAGTAGGTAAGGATAAGAGGTGGCAAAAAGAAGGTTGGGAAGTACCGGAATATTAACATCTTGTCACCAAATATGGCTAAAGCAATTTCAAGCAATTTTTAGATTCTGAATGGTGGTTTTCAAACAGGGTAATACTGAGAGTATCTAACACTCTAAATGGTCCCACAAATCCACAGTTTGTATCCATGGTGTTCGAATTTCAAAATGAAAACATCCAGCACAGATTTAATTACTAGCAAAAAGTTTATTTTTTATTATTTTTTTGGTAAACTAATGTTTAAGACAAGATTTTTTTTATGTATAGCACAAAGGGTAACAATTATTTTACAAGCAATAATTATTCGCCTGAAACACTCATCCACATTGAAAAATCTCCTGATAAAAGATACATGACGCCAACGGGACTTGTCAAATATTAATTATTATATATACGCAGCATAAGATATTAATATTTGACAAGTTCTAGTATTTCACCTAAAAATGTAGACAATTTGTCTCGACGCCATCTAGTGAGAGAGTTAGCACTTACAATGCCTTTCTCATATAAAATAAAGTTGGTTGTTTTCAGGTGAAAAAATGTAACAAGCAGTAATTGTTGAATGAAACACTAGTATATATTGAATTATTTCGCGGATAAGAGATAAGCCGCCATAGCTCAGTGGTCAGAGCTGTCGACCGGAAATCGGAGGGACACGGGTTCGAGTCCCGTTGGCGTCATGTATCTTTTATCAGGAGATTTTTCAATGTGGATGAGTGTTTCGGGCGAATAATTATTGCTTGTAAAATAATAGTTTATTTTTTATCAGTGTGCAAAATATGCTCAGTACCGATTATTTATTTTCTAAATAATTCCTTATTTTTTTCTAGGAAAACTTGCATGGTATAATTCGTTCGTGAGAACAGGTCGGCTTTACGGGGTTTTGTGGAAAGCAAAAAAAGTGTCCACCATGTGTGAAAATGGGTAGATATTTGCTAATGGAACCGTTTCAACACTTAGCTTCCTGGAAGGATACATTATGTGCGATGAAATGTGTAAAAAAAATTTGGAAATAAAGATATTTAATATTATGGATGTTGAATATTTAGGCAGTCGTAAAAGAAGATTTTCTTCCATCCATTTAAAAACAATGGTATAGGTACGTAGAGATAACAGTGGACTAATGTGACTGAATTCTTTTTAAGTAGTCTTTCAAATTTGAAAAAAAAAGTTTTGTATCGTAGTACCTACGCATACAAAATTTAATTTAGAGTATGTCACGATCGAGATAATCAAAAGTCAGAATAACGAAAGAGTACGTATGGGATGAGGACAATGTAACTAATTAACTAACCATCACGAGGACGGACCGCCAAACAACTCGGTTTTGGCATACACTCCTTGCCTCATTAACATTCATACATCGTCTCATACATACTCTTCTATTATTCTGACTCTTGACATGGCCCGACTCAAGTATCTGATTCACTTGGTCGTGCCATGTCTTATTTTGGTGATCTCATTGCTACAGCATTCAGTCTACTTTCATCCTTTTTCTGCCAGTTCCATGCATCACTTACATCGTATATCAGGGTAGGTACACGCACTCCATTGTGGACTGCTAGCTTCGCTTCTTTGGATATTTTTTTGTTAGCGCCAACTGCGTAAGTGTACATGTGAATATCGCAGGGACTGAGCAAGACAGCTATCTGCGATTCTCCACACCCTCTGCGTACCCCTGAGGTGAAATTGAATAATGTTATAACCTACTAACAGTACCTACCTACTACCTGTCTATATCTGGCACATAAAGATATAACACCCTTAATGTGACTCGCGCCAAACGGACCCGCGTGTGAACACTGCGAACACTATAAAAAGCGAGGAACAAATGCGACATTATAAAAAAGGCCACTTTTGGGTATAAATCAACTGTCGCCATATGGCGGCGTACTTATGTAGGTATATTGAAGGGTAAAGCGCTGAATTGTAACCGACATTTTTTTGTAATATTCCGTCCACGTTTGGAAAAAGCGCCCACTTTTGCCGATCGAGCATTGGGTGGTGATGTTTCTGTTTTGGAATATTAATACGCAACTTCGATCCAGAATTGATGACAAAAATGATGGAAGGACGCGACCGTACTGTATGAATATCAATGACTAAATTAAGTCCTACAATAATCCTACGTACAGAAAAAAGATTGAGACGAAACCTCAATAAAAAATAATTCAATACCGTTTTTCTCACGGTACGTGAACAGAATTACACGGGAAATAGTAACCAACGATATCAATTTCCCATTAAAAAAACTAGAACAAAAAATCTCCTTTGAGAGGCAAATATATATTCAGGTAAATGTCTCTAGACTACTGTGGAAAAATTTCGTCCATCCCCACGATTCTAAAAAAAAATATCTAACTTTGCCACCTACGCCCACCACCTAATATATATCTTATAGCAGAATCATTTAAATACCCACTCGGTCAAAAAAAATATACAGGGTGTATCGGCAAGTACCCGACAAACTTTAACCAGCTATTCCTCAGCACATTTGGAGTAAAAAATGTTATGGGCGCTTTGCTGTCCGGTAACATTTTTTTTCCATTAAAAACAAAAAATAAATAAAAAATCCACACTCCGTCACTGTCATTTGCATTGTATCTCGTGTTCAGCAGCTGTTATTAGCAAGTGTGTCAAAAAGTGTCCTCGCTCTTTCGTACACACTAAATAATAATAGTTAAAAATGAGACGAATGGTGCCGTGCCATTTCGTTGTGATTGTAAAAGCGTGCCAACGTAGGTACGTACGTACATTATTCAACGAAACTCGAACAAAATATTGCCAGATGGGTTTTCAAACTTTGACAAAGGATAAAACATTGGTGACATGTGGTGAAAATATGAATAATAAAATTTTTATTAAAAAAAAATGTTACCGGACAGCAAAGTGCCCATAACATTTTTTACTCCAAATGTTCTAAGGAATATTTCTTCCTTAGTCCTTAGTCATAAGTCAGTAGTAATAAATCGTATTTATAGTCTATGAGATAGGGAATATGTTAAATTATAAAAAAAGTTGTTAAGCGCCCTTGAGGTGATTTTCTCAGGAAAATGGCGCTATAGAAATGATCCTAACTAACTATCTAACTAAGTTAGGAATGATCCAATCATTATTATTATTATATACGAATACTTTCCTACTTCCTACCAATAGTCCCACATGTAAGAATGCGTAAAAAAACATTAGGAACCTATGTCATAGTAAAAATAGGTATATTTATTCAACATTCTGTGAATATACAAATATGAATAAAATGTTCCTTTTCCTTGATTTGAATATTTTACTTGACTTTCGTTACATTTTTATCGCCATAGAGATTGACCTTCAGACTCGGAAAGAGCAGGTAAAATTAAGTTTCTACATGCGGAGGGATGAAGCATCAGACCCAAGTTTTTATTTGTGATAGTTGAGGATTGATCATTTTTACTCGGGGGTGTAAGGTTGGTAGGGTTCGGACAAGGGTTGCGTGCGTGTACCCTTGAACCACTCAATTATCCCAGCCGGGGTCGACGGTTCAACCAAACCCTAGAATCGTCTTACTGCCCTGAGGGTGAACCCTTATCTTAGGCCAGATATAGAAAACTGTTTTTAACAAATAGAAAATGCGTTCGGGTAAAGCCCGAAGGACATTTGCGATCGATCATGAACGAAAAGATTTGCGGGATGATTTGGAGGATAATCGTCGCCATTTTGGAAAATTGACAAAACACGTAATCATAGAACTATAGTCCTTCTTAACTTCTTAATAGTATAATTATATATAATTTTTTTAACACATTCTACCGCCATTATTGAAACATAAATCAAACTATTAATAAATAAACAGCTAGAGCTATCACTGGGAAAAAACTTTAAATTGTTTACTTGCACAGATGTCTCTAAATTGCGAGCATTTAGTATTCTCAAATGGGACAAAAAACATATTACTAATATTTATGTTTATGTATATATATATTTATTTCTACATATATTTATGTATACATATATTTATGTCTACATATATTTATGTATACATATACTTATGTATTACGAAAAAAACTTTAAGAATTAATATACCAGTCTGAATACGCCAGTACAGGGTTAAGCTGGTCCGGTCCCAATCCCCGTTAGCCTCAGACCAACCAATGAGAGGCTGAGGAGAAAAGTGTGGCACTATAGGTCAGCAGATTGGTTCGGTATGCGGGCCCATTTCAATGCTTTTCCGTGGTCAGCTGTTTGTTTTCGGACTTCGGACCCTTCAAGATGTGCCCAGGAGATTGGTGAAGTCATCAAATCGGCGATGGATGGCTTCATACAATCGACTACTAAAGAAACTGGTGTGGGCTCAAAGCCGTGGTTCAGTCGACAATGCTCCGAAGCAGTTCGACGAAAAAACGCGGCTTACCGAGCCTACAACACATCTCGAACGCCCGAAAGCAGATCAGCATACAACAAATCGGCAAAGGAATGCAAGAGAATCATCAATAGATCAAAATTCGAACACGACCTGCAGATCAGCAAAAAGCTGGCTGCCTGCCCGCATGGCAGCAGAGCATTCTGGTCGCTTGCGGGCTCAATAGGTCGAAATTTTTGCAAACCCAGTTTGCCACCTCTTACCAGACCTGACGGCTCACTAGCAAACACCGCCACCGAAAAGGCAAACCTTTTAGGGAAAATGTTTGCGGAAAACTCGACCCTCGACGACGGGGGTGCTGTTCCGCCGTCGGTTCCTCACTGCGGCTTCTATATGAAAAAGCTGAGGATCCGGCATCGGGATGTACTCCACGTCATACGGGGGCTCGATGTTAACAAAGCTAGTGGACCTGATGGAATACCTGCCTTGGTATTGCAGAGGTGTGCTGCGGAAATAGTTCCAGTTTTGACAAAGCTCTTCAAAATGTCCCTGAAGTGTGGCACTGTGCCCTCTGGTTGGAAAAAAGCGGTAATTCACCCTATTCCCAAGAAAGGTGACCGCTCCAACCCGGCCAACTACCGCCCCATAGCGATCACATCAGTTCTGTCCAAAGTGATGGAACGTGTGATCAACGACAAACTGCTCACATACCTCGAGAAGAACAAAATTATCAACGACCGTCAATACGGATTCCGGCGGAACCGCTCGTGCGGTGATCTTCTCGCGTATGTGACGCATGTTTGGGGGCGGTGCCTGGAACGTCACGGTGAGACCCAAACGGTCGCACTAGACATATCCAAGGCCTTTGACCGGGTCTGGCACCGAGGACTTGTCAACAAATTGCATTCTTACGGACTTCCCGCATCCCTGTGTACGTGGATTGCTGACTTTTTAAGGGATAGGTCGATTCAGGCGGTTGCTGACGGTTTCACCTCTTCCTCGCACTCCATAAATGCTGGCGTCCCACAGGGATCGGTTCTGTCTCCGACTTTGTTTTTGTTGCACATCAATGACCTTTTGACATGTGCACCGATTCATTGTTACGCGGATGACAGTACAGTTCATGATAGCTTTTTGTTTGACAAGCCCCCAAAGGGCACACAAACTCCAACGGCTCGGAGGGCTTTGAAGCAGAGAATGGACGGTTATCTCGAGAGTATTTCCTCCTGGGGTAAAAATAATCTCGTCGAATTTAATGTTTCAAAGACCCAATCCTGTCTGATTACGTCTAAAAGGGATCCAAATGATAATCTAGTCTCCTTCAACGGAAGCAATCTTCCGAACAGGCCTTCCATTGATATGCTTGGTGTAACTATAAGTGACCAGCTCAGGTACGGGGGCTCCATCGAAGCCAGAGTAAAGTTGGCCTCTCAGAAGCTGGGCGTACTGTACAGGGCCCGCAGATACTTTAATAGTACACAACTGCTCACCCTGTACAAATCGCAAGTGCGCCCTACTGTCGAATTTGGCAGCCATCTCTGGTCTGGAGCCCCAAAATACCTGAAAAAAACCCTTGACTCTGTGCAGAAACGGGCGGTCCGTTTGATAGATTCCCCAATCTTAACAAACGGACTGCAATCTTTAGAGCACAGACGTCGGGTAGGTATGCTGTCCTTGTTCTATCGGTATTACAATGGAAGATGCTCTGAGGAACTAGCGTCATTGATCCCTTCGGCGCCGGTGCGTAGTCGGGATACACGCCAAACGCGCGCCCAACATTTGTACACAGTTGACACTTGTCACATGAGAACGGGTCGCTTCTACGATTCGTTCTTAAGTTCAACAGCTCGGCTGTGGAACGAACTGCCGGCCTCTGTGTTTCCTCCCTCCTACAACATGGGACTCTTCAAGACCCATGTTCACTCCTTCCTCTCCACAAAAAGACCCTCCACACAGCATCCCCAAAGATGACATAGGCCCTGAGGGAAATTATTTTCTTCAGGGCCTCCTGTGTGGAGTAAATATAAAAAAAAAAAAATAAATAAATAATTAAAAACCCTTATTATATTATCAATCACATACACTTGAATATCACCATTAATCAACGGATTCAAAATAGATTGATAGTAAATACATGAAAAAAATGTGGGTAATTGAATAATTTGGCAGTAATATCCGATAATATTATAATATGTGGTAGAATTTGTTCGTCAGGCAAACATTGCTTTTTGTAAAAAAAGGTTGCGCACACCTTTTTATAATGCACGTCATAATTCATAAGGCGTTTACAAAAAATGAGTCCAATCATAAAACACACAAAACATTAATATTAAAAGTGTATATTTCTTAAGATCGTTGGAGCCATAAAAAGCAAATGTGATCCAACGCATCACCGAGTGTCTAGGGTCTTTAAAAGTCAATTAGAGTAAATTGAGGGTTACGTTTTCGGAAATGACTTTGCCAATTTGGGAAATCACGCATTCGCCGATATTACTGTAATTTTGCTAATATAGGCCTCCACTTAAAGCGTCCTAAATTAGTTAATACATTTTATAGTTTCTGAATGGGCATATTTAATTTTCGCAGAAACAGAAATATTATTTATTTTTTTGAATAACTTTATTGAGTAAAACCTCCAATTGTAATATTTAATTATTGAAGACAATATTAGCGATTTCTAAACGAAATTTTGAAACAGAAAAATCAGAAAAGGATGCGGTCACATCTAGGACACGAACCCAGGACCCTTGCCTTTCCGGGGCACCGCTCTACAACTGAGCTAATGGGACCCTATCCCCTTTGGTCACATTTAACTATACCATACTTCGAATAAGAACTACCAAAATTGCATTCATTTTTTCACCGCACATTTTTTTTTATTGGCAATCATCTTTATGTATGATCGCAAGATTCAACCCGAACTAAATGCAATCTAGACAGCGTCTTTTAGATAAACCTATCTTATTTTTTTTATTTTTAATGTGCGACATCTATTGACTTTTCTGCAAGTCTAGGATGAATACTTTTTTTTTGATACTAGATGTGACCGTATCCTTTTCTGATTTTTCTGTTTCAAATTTTTGTTTAGAAATCGCTAATATTGTCTTCAATAATTAGAAATGTTATTTTTATTCATCCAAAAACTACTATCTTCATTTTGAGCTTAAATCAGAATAAAGCAAGGAAAATCAATTATGTGTACAATCTTTAAAATATCATACAAATAAAAATCTGACAATTTAGTTAAACAGATAATAAGCAAATTTATTTGTAAAGTACCTACCTGTAAATTTAATATCCCTTGAAGACTGCTTTGATATGATTTCTAAAAGAAAACGTATTTTTAGCCGTTCAATACCTTCTATTATCACAAATTTGAGCGTAAAACTGAATAGACCAAGAAAACCCATCAAATTAAAGTGCGTAGGTAGGTACCTATTCTAAGATTATGTTTAAAATCTTAACAATATGATATAAATCTAAATCTAATAGCCCGTCAAATTATTTATTGAAAAAAAATTATATTAAAAAATAAATATGGTAAACATTACTGTATAATTATTTACTTGGTATGGAGGTTGTGTATTGAAGACCGTACACAACCATGCCGAAATAAAACGTAATTATTATCATTATTAAATACTTTTGACGTCAATACAATACATGGAAACAATGTCTCTCTATAACTAAGGCATATTTATAGAGATATTAACGTTGGCGACGGCGTAAGATATATATATATATACAGGGTTTTCCAATAAGAGGTGTTATTTTGATATTCAATCGTATAAGATCAATGGTTTCGTTGCTTGTGTGGCACGTAGTGCCGTCTTGTTGAAAGTAAACGTTGTCCAAATCAATATCATCCAATTCCGGCAATAAAAAATCATTAATCATCTCTCGATAGCGCAATCCATTCAACGTAACTGTTGCTCCAGCCTCATTTTCAAAAAAGTAAGGTCCAATGACTCCGCCGGACCATAAACTGCACCAAACAGTCACACGTTAAGGATAGAGAGGCTTTTCAACAATAACTCTTGGGTTTTCCGAGCCCCAGATGCGACAATTTTGCTTGTTGACGAAGCCACCGAGGTGGAAATGTGCCTCATCACTCAAGATGATTTGCATTTGATTCACTCAAGTGAATTTTAATAATTTCAATGCGTTGTTGAAGCGTGTATCGTTCCATTTTTATTAATAGCGTAGTTTCTACTTGTCAAATGTCAAAAAATGACAGCTTCAAAAGTAACATTTACCGAAATAGCGGGCAATTCATAATAACACCTCTTATTGGAAAACCCTAGAAAGCAATAAGTATTTGATTAGGTTTCAAATATTTATACATGTGTTTTTGCCCTATTTAATATTTACATACAATATTTTTAGTAATATATATACACGATAAAGAATATTATATAATATTACGATAAAAAAAAGATAACCTATCACTTTTTACACAGTAATAAAAATATAACCATTCCCCAACTAAATATAAAGCTAATCAATCAGTTTCATAGTATCAGCAATAAGCCAAATTCATAAATTAAATATTTACACAATACTTGACAATTCTTTCATCAACATTTGCATAACCTTTCGGCAAAAGTCAATGCGCTCTAATAATTGTAAGAAAGTAAATCATTTAAAGGAAAGATTTTTTTTTTAATTTGAGTTATTTTTGGCTTTTCACATATTTGGTGCATACAAATTAGCAAATTATTATTATTATTATTATGAAAACCATTGTCAAAAGGTGCATATGGTTTTAAGTATTGAGAAAAGTACACCCATTTTATAAATATAGCCCGAATAGAATTAAGAAATTAAATGTTTAAAAATTAAATTCACACACATAGGCGAGAAATATAAGTTTCAGTCAATATAATATAATATATTTATTTAACTAATATAAGAAAAATTACATTGGATGATACATTTTTAATGTTATTTCAACCGCCGTGCTATATTAATATATAATGATAAGTTAATATATCTGCAAGATAACAGAGTATTGCGTAAGATATTATCTTAGACATCATGTCAAGCATGATAGATAAATAATTATGTAGGTACATAAACAAAAAATATATAATGAAAAAATTAGACTAGCTGTCATCTCGGAAAAATAACGTTCATAAAAATAAGGGGTTAATCCATAGACATACAAATCTCTTCTGACTTCAATGGGTTTATCCAAATAATATCATCTGAGATTTCAAATATCAACACCTTGAAGCAAGAAAAGTTGCAATTAAACGTGTCTTTTACATCTCACAGAATAAAAATGATAGTCGCAATAAGTGACAAAGCGGCTTGTCAACTTTACAACTGATTTATAAGCGCACATGCCATTATTCAAAGTTCACATTACTTATTATCTGAACATCTGGCCGTAAGTTACGTGCATATAGCAGAGGTGCGCACATTTGGCACGCGAACTGAAGAACACTATGGTAAAGAGCGTGTTAATACAAATTAAAAAAAAAAACGATATGTATAAAAGCGGAAGATTTTTATATGAAGCAGCAAAAACTGAGTTTTGACGTCATGTCATTTATACAACTATGTTATCCGGAAATTTATAACTCAACGCAACCGGAGATTTGATATATCAACATTGTTGTGAAAAAATAGGACAATTACAACGTGTTCAAAAATGGTGTTTATAAATAAAATGAAATAAATTTCTATATAGCAGAGTAGAAAACAATAGGTTCTGCAACACGTACACTTCAGAGCGGCGGTACCAAGCGCCACTCCAGTAGGCGCGCAGAAAAGTAAGGTAACAGTTAACAGCGCAGTCCATTGAGAGACTTTTCTGCATGGTGGCCAAAGTGTACACATTTATAATTTTAATCTATTTACGGCAAATCTTGTTAAGTTTCTTCAAAGTAAAATTATTTTCCATATTAATAATATATTTCTTTACAAGAAAATGATTGGTGTCGGTTAATGGTAAGATCACTTCGACCCAAGGAGATATTGGTTGAAGTCCCGTGAAAATAGCTAAAAAAAATCCGTATTGTTTTTCAGCTTTTGTAGAAACCAATCAATTTATGGTTATACATATTAGTGAAATTAAAAAAAAACTTGTTTTTAACCACTTATTTATTTAATTTTATCGATTAAACGGTTTCGCTTGGCTTAAACTTGATAAGTTTGATAACAATTTGAAATAAACAAAAATATATAGTGTGGGCATTAGTAAAGGGGTATACCTATTACCAAGTACACGAACACACTATTTTCAATTCAAGGAGAAACCGGTTGGTGAATAAATTTAAATAAATTGATGGTTAACTTCAAAGTTTTTGTTTCAATTAACATTATTTTTTATTCCAAATCTCAACCAAAATTGGGTAGTGAAGTTGTTCCAACCGTTGCGTTGTTTCCTTGCAGAAAATTAAAATAAGCTCGTATATCTCTGATGACGAGTTATCTACAAATATAAATATAACATTAAATTACCGGGACAATAATAATATTGTATACATTCCGTGTTTAAAATATTTTAATCCCAGGAAGGCAGGATTTGCGCACGGAACTGTCGGGGACAAATAATAAAATATTCATGGAAGGATAGTTGGTCCAATAATAGAAGCACTTTGTATAGAGTACAAAGCTTCGGTGCATAACGTTGGCACTGGTCGGACTCTCCTAATCGCGAACCATAAATCTCCCGAAACAGAAGCTAAAAGTATATCTGCCTACCTATTTAGGTAGGTACCCAACTGGCGCAAGCTGTTCCCAGTTTACGAATTAATATAATATATTAGACATATTTAACTACCCTGTATCTGGATTGTTGTTTTCGAGTTTTGAGTTTGATTTTTAATTAGTCACCACATAAGGCATGTTGTATTGATTGAAATACTCAAACAAGAAATACCCGATTTCCGTACCACAACGTTGATAAATAACTAAAGGCTGCAGAAGTTTATGTTCAAAACTTCTGTTTGAATTATTTCAACTCAATTAGGTAACACACCCCATGTCAGATCTTGTACCATCTGAGAGACAGCATCATTTATCTACTTCGTCAAATAAATTATTTTATCTCGCGACATCGTTTCCTTCGAATTGAATTATCAAATTAAACTGTAAACATAAAGACTGGACGCCATTTTTTTTATTCAACAAGAAAAAAAATAGTACAATTTCGAAACACGGACAAAGCCGGTAGCAGTTTTCGAAGATTATCAAGTTAAGATATCATGAAAATATTATTAATGTATTAATGATTCGCACAGTAAACGGAAATCACCCGATGATTCAGTTTAAAAGCTCAATTTTAAGTGATCGTAAAAGTAGTAATGTATTAGTCAGAAAAGAGTATGATTGTCTCGATTCCATGCAAAATTAGATATTGGGGCGAAAAAATTATATTTTTGAAAATTTAATTAAAGTAGTCTAATAAAAAAAAAATCAAACTCATCGCAGGATCGGACATATCAGTTCTTTCCCTATGAGATTACAACACCACGTAAAATTAATTAATTATATTTATGTAATGCTTAGAATATCATTGGGACTTGAAAGTGATAATATTTTTTGTTATGATTATTTATACATACTTAAATAAGCGACGTAGCTTCAAATAAATAATTAAGAATATTGAACGTTGGTTAATAATTTCCTCCGCTTCTGTTCGTAGCCACTAATAATAAAAAAGTAGCCACCGAACCATAAAATGCAGATTAAAAGTCACGAAGTTATTTGGACGTGTATATGTAATTAATCCTCACCACTTCAAATACCAACCACTTTGTGACGAGTCTGGCCAAAGACCAGTTGTTTAAACTTAGCAACGAATACATTAATCAGCTCTTTAAAAAGATCTACTCTGCTCACGAGAGATTTACAGATCTAGATGAAAATACTTCATAATAAATATTTTATTTGTTAGTCTACGGCATACAGAATCCTACAACCCAGCTGAGCCGTTTAACGATGCGTTCCTTTGAAGAAATTACACCATTTTGGTCAGAACAGAACTATAAACGACCGTCTCTATTCAACCATTCTGTTAAAAACACAATGCCCTAATAGGTTACACGGTCTACTTGCTTTCTTATAATAATTGAAAGTAAATGATTCACGTAATAATAACTGATCTCTAGTAATTTATGTACCGTGAACTTACAATGGATCATTTCGCCTTTTCAATTACGTTGACTTTATTAATATTTATTTGAAAACTCAAAAAATATTTTTATGAAAATATTTTGTATTGCTACTGACGATAAGGATTACTGTTTTGATTTTCATTTATTTATTACATTTTTTGTTGATAATTATTCATAATATCCCTCTTTTCATTGTCAGCTTGGTCACACTATGATTGTGCCTGATAAGCCACCACAGATACTTTGCAATAGTTATTTAGCCAGAATAATGTTATTGTTGCCAACTTTGAACGAACTATCCAGTTGTAAGTTTAGTTTGAATAACTGTAGTGTTTACTTTTGTAATAATTTTGTCGGTTTATATTTTAAATATTATATTAAGTTTACATTATTTTTCTTATTTATTTGCTAGGAATAATAATTGTAAAGCGGCACATCTCGACACAGGAATTTCCAAGTGATTTTATTGTTTGTTTAATTTATTTAATATCAACGGTATAAATATACCATAAACAATGATAACATGTCACAGTTAAAATCGTAGAAATATTTTTAAAAAAAGAATTAAAAATATATGTGGCATTTGATTGTGAAATGACATTAGAGAGTAAGTAAGTAAACAAGAGATACAAGTACATAAATTTCTATAGTGCAAATAAGGTAGAATTAGATTAAATTAATATTGATCGAAAAGATTTGATAGCAAAGCCCTCTTGTACCTATAGTCTAAGAGGTCACGGTCTTTTTCATAACGATCAGAGGAATGGGTAGTTTTCGTACATATTCAAAGTATGGCGTCTCCGCATATGAAAAACGTTGGTCTGCCTGCTCTAAGTGGTTGCAACTATGAGTTATAGAGCTTACAAGAGGCTTTATTGTTTCGAAAAAAAAAACGATCAGAGGAATGGGTAGTTTTAGTACATATTCAAAGTATGGCATCTCCGCATATGAAAAACGTTGGTCTGCCTGCTCTAAGTGGTTGCAACTATGAGTTATAGAGCTTACAAGAGGCTTTATTGTTTCGAAAAAAAAACGATCAGAGGAATGGGTAGTTTTAGTACATATTCAAAGTATGGCGTCTCCGCATATGAAAAAAGTTGGTCTGCCTGCTCTAAGTGGTTGCAACTATGAGTTATAGAGCTTACAAGAGGCTTCATTGTTTCGAAAAAAAAACGATCAGAGGAATGGGTAGTTTTAGTACATATTCAAAGTATGGCGTCTCCGCATATGAAAAAAGTTGGTCTGCCTGCTCTAAGTGGTTGCAACTATGAGTTATAGAGCTTACAAGATTAGGCTACATTGTTGCTAAAAAAAAAAAGATCACAGAAATGGGTAGTTTTAGTACATATTCAAAGTACGGTGTCTCCGCATATGAAAAAAGTTGGTCTGCCTGCTCTAAGTGGTTGCAACTATGAGTTATAGAGCTTACAAGATTAGGCTACATTGTTGCTAAAAAAAAAAAGATCACAGAAATGGGTAGTTTTAGTACATATTCAAAGTACGGTGTCTCCGCATATGAAAAAAGTTGGTCTGCCTGCTCTAAGTGGTTGCAACTATGAGTTATAGAGCTTACAAGATTAGGCTACATTGTTGCTAAAAAAAAAGATCACAGAAATGGGTAGTTTTAGTACATATTCAAAGTACGGTGTCTCCGCATATGAAAAAAGTTGGTCTGCCTGCTCTAAGTGGTTGCAACTATGAGTTATAGAGCTTACAAGAGGCTTCATTGTTTCGAAAAAAAAACGATCAGAGGAATGGGTAATTTTAGTACATATTCAAAGTATGGCGTCTCCGCATATGAAACATGTTGGTCTGCCTGCTCTAAGTGGTTGCAACTTCGAGTTATAAAGCTTACAAGATTAGGCTACATTGTTTCGAAAAAAAAAACGATCAGAGAAATTGTCAGTTTTAGTATATATTCAAAGTATGGCCTCTCCGCAGATGAAACAAGTTGGTCTGGCGGCTCTCAGTGGTTGCATTTCAGAGTTATGATGCGCGTAAGTCATTGCATTGTTGCGAAAAAAACGATAACAGAAATGGTCAGTTTTAGTACCTATTCGAAGTATGGTGTCTCCACAGGTGAAACGAGTTGGTCTGCCTGCTCTCAGTGGTTGTATTTCAAAGAAAAAAAATAACAGTAATCAATAAAATAAAAAAATTAAATCGAACAAATCCAATTTTTATTAATTCAACTTCCATAATCTAAACATCTTTGGGTAAAATCACAGATTAATCATTTTGTAGAATATTACTAAGGCTTAAAGAGTTAAATATTTACTTACTTCTAATATTCTTTTAATATTTTTATGAGCTTTTTCATTAGTCACATCAAAACATCATGGATTTTGGCGATAAAAGTGAAAAATAGCTTAAAAAAAGGGGTCTACGGTATCGTATACCGTTTACCTAATTCGAGTTTGAGGGATTTCTTAACGTACTTCGAAAAATGGTGTTCAGAAAACATAAAAAAAGACAACCTAATATTATAGTAGGAGATTTCAATATAAACATGAATAAAAATGCAGACATCTATACAAAAAACTTAAAAAACTTAATCATTGAATTCAATGGGATGAAACAACTGGTAAAAGATCCCACTAGAGTAACTCTAACATCAAGTACATTAATTGATCTGGTGATAACAAATGTATTTGAACTACAGGTAAATCTATTAGATGCACCCAGAATCACAGATCACTCCATAATTCAAATTATAGAGCAAAATCGAAATACGAAAAAACATTTTATAAACACCAAAGCTTATCGGAACTATGCAAAATATGACGAAGAAGAACTAAGATTACAACTCAGAGCACAAAATTGGAATGGAATAATGGAATTAGATTTTGATATTAAGGTAGAAACATTCATAAAAAACTTAAAATATTCAATTTCAATATTCAAGATTTCTTTTTTAACTTGGATAGATTTAACTTAGATTTCGTCATCTTCGGAATCTTCTTCTTCGCTGCTTAGGCACATAGACGAGGAGTCTGTAATGTGATAAAATAACTGTAAAGTTTGATAGAAAAAATGACGATTTTGATGATATGAAAATTATTATATATATAAAAAACAGAAGGAAACGAACTCTTGTATGTATAGCTTAATGAGATTTATGGTTTAGATACGTAATATGCCATTAATAAGAAACAAATACATGCAAACTTTTCGTTTCCTAACGATTTTTACCTATACATCCGCAATCGTATAAAACTTACCACTGACATCACCAGAAATATTGTCATTTTCTGACTCCGTTACAGTAACATCAGATACTTTATCTGGTAGTCGGTTCCCTGCATACCAGATAGGGACATATTTGCCGTGTTCTTCTTTCCACCCATGTTCAATTGGCAATAGATAGCTTGGAGGATTTTCGGTTGAATTTATCCAGATATTTGATACGTATTTAGCTCTAAGTATCTGTTGAACTAGTTCGATTTCAGACGGTGGCAAAAAAGCAGCATCAAAATTCATAAGAGTTTTGTTAAATTTTTCATTCTCTTTATTGGGCTTAAATTTTTTGAGGAAAATCTTATGGCGGGCCTCGTTTACAGATTTACTCTTCACACCATATAACTCACATATGAATTGTTCAATTTTGCATTTGATTTCATTTGTCAATGGAGCATTAGAACTTAGCTCTATTAGAGCCTCTTGATAAACTGTGTTTTTACTTAGGATATTGTAAGGTTTTTGTTTGCCCTTTCTATAAAATGCAGGGGTATAATCACACCCTGTCAAAGCATGAAACGCTGGCAAACTCTTTGCCAATGTAGCACCAATATTGAGATAAATTTAGTTAACATTTACAATACGTCGTTTGGCAAGAGTGCCGGATTCAATAAATATTTCATGCTTTTCGAATTTGTCCAAATTTCCCAGTAAAATGACGATTACATCAGTGTCAGAAGTTTTAATCAAAATATTAGATGGTTCTTGAATACTGTATATGTGGTATATTATTTTTGTATCGGTTTCTTCGTGGTGCCCACACATCAAATTAGGGTTATCGTTTTGCACAACCTTTTTGCCGTCGCTTTGATATTCATACGAATAACAATTATTTTCAAAATTGAGATTAACCGTGCTTCCAGAAATGACTAGACTAGCCTCCTCGGAACTCCAATGTTTTATGAAAAAATGCACGAGTTCTTCTTTGAATTGTGTAATTCTTAATTCTTTGACGAAATTTCTTGGTCTTATTTGTTTTGGCGATGTTATTTTACTGTGTTTTGGGGGTAGCTTTGTGCCCAGCTCTCATTTCACGTTCAAAATCTTTGATTGAGGGTGATAAATAAGAATCAAATATTACATCGATACGGTTTGCTTTGTAGCTCATACATTTTTTCAAAATGTATAGCGACATTTCACCAAATGTTTTCACATGCACTGGTATTAAATGGAGAATATAGAATCCATCTACAATCACAACATCAATTTTTTGTGGCGTATTGGCATTGGCTGTTTTTTCCAATATTTTCATGAGTGCAGCCTTGTTAGTCTTCATCAAGGAACCATCTAAATGACTCATTGAAGGTGACGATGAAGATAATGGATATTCCAAAACTTTTGGCAAATCTAGTTTCTGATTAAGGGAAATTCCTAAAAGACGACCGAAGACGTTTCGTTCTGCTTTTATAACTTGCAGTTTTTGTGCTGCTTTACATGGCTTTTTTGATTTATCTGAACAGAAATTCCTGATTTCATTGCGTTTTATTGGTTTCTCGAAACGGTCGGGATTTTCATTACATTGAGATATAAATTCTTTTCTCTGATTTTCTCCTGTAGCCTCTATATTGAGCAGAAAGTCTGCGGTTTCATTCGTTACCGAATTCCCAGTGACAATATTGTACAGTTCGTCTTTATCGTCTTGATAATCAAATGGATTGCCATAAGATTCTACAGTATCGACAAGTTTCTTCACTGCCTTTTTGTTTTTGGAAATGTTGGCTGTCTGCAGATCAGAGGTAACGTCTTGTACCCTGGTAATATTAGTTTCTTCTAAAACATGAGTTATAATGGTGGATCTCAGTGCATGGCTTTTTGCCCAACACTGTCGGCCTGACAAGGAATTAGTAAAATGGCTAACACCAGACAATCGCTTAGCAGCATCGGCGTTTATGGTTTGTTCTAGTGTTAAATCAACGGGTTGTCTAGAAAACGCTTTGTCAGTGCGCTTGATACCCAAGCCATGACGTTTTAAATGAAGCTCGAGGCCTGGGTGAGTGTCTTGGACTTTTAATATGTCGTCATGGTGCTTTGTGAGCCATCGCGCATAATTTGGATGATTTAGTATGAAAAATATATTGTTAATTTTTGGAAGTACATATTTGTAAAGCTCAAAATTGTTTTCTCGTATCGATCGGCTCAAAAGAAAGTAATACTCGATCAGATTTATATATTGCATGTAAAATTGTGCCGTTTTGCCGTGTTCTCCGTTTTGAGTTTTTTCTCGAAAAATTCTGTATTTAGAGATGATTTCTGATAAAAAGAAATTGTCAACATCGACCAAGATGTTTCCAGAACTGTCCATTCGTCTATTTTTTATTTCTTGCAGTTCTTCTACCAA
Organism: Hesperophylax magnus; assembly: GCA_026573805.1. Classification (NCBI taxonomy): domain Eukaryota; kingdom Metazoa; phylum Arthropoda; class Insecta; order Trichoptera; family Limnephilidae; genus Hesperophylax; species Hesperophylax magnus. The sequence goes on from JAIUSX010000014.1 coordinate 19,129,555, forward strand.
ATCTGGTGACAATTGAAGATTTTCCTCTTTTAAAAAGAATTTAAAATGGATTAATTGTAAGGCCAGTGAAATAATAGGGTGAAGTCTCTTGCATCGATTGTAATGCATATCAGACATGAATCCATTAAGAGACCCATTGGCTAGCAAATCAGCTTCGATTAGCATATGCGTCAAACCACAATCATCTATAAATTTTCCTATAGCTTTGAAATAGGCCAGGATGATATGAAATGTGCCAAGAAAAATAAAAAGATTGTCAAAATTTGGCCGTTCTGTGGATTGTATTTGTAATGCCACTTTTGCAATTGCAAGATCATATGTAACACATATATATTCCTGACCACACTCTTCGGCTATACTTTTTGCTTGTTGCATTGTTGTTTTAACAACGGAAGTGTTAGTGGGAGACATGTTTATTGGGTTCAAATAAGCTATTTTCTGTTTACTGGTTTGATCATTCATAGTGAGGTTATTAAATCCTACCCACATAGAAGTATTCTCGATTTCAGCAGCATGACACAAAACCCATAATAAATCTCTATTCTTTGCATTTATTTTGACAGATTCAGTTGTTTTACGTAAGTCACTATCAAGTAAAATCATACTGTCACTCATTCTTGGTTTTTTAATGAGATGATCTATATTAATGTCAATCACGTCGAATGCCCTTCTTCTTTTGCCTTTAGATGGTTTCATTGACAAGTCAATAGGTTGATTTCGTATGGAGTACTGTTCTTCATTTTGAAAAATAATTCCTACTGTGTCATGCAATGTATTTTTTCCAGAAGGTGTGTCTACGTAACGGTCAAAATTATCGAAAGCTACTCCAGTATTTAACTGAGGACATGGAATTATCCCAGACGGAATGAATGTTGTTATAGATTCATCGATGGAGGCATAGGTAATTTCAGTTTCTAATTCTTCTAATAAAGTGTAGCTAGGTATCTGACCATATTTGTTCAAAATGTTCACAACTTTTCTGCTGTTAGTTAGACTTTAGCCATTCCCAGAGCTAATTGTTTAGAAGGCTTAACATGTCCATTTGTCACAGCGTAAATTTGATCCTGGCTTATCGATTCAGCTTTCTTTAAGCAAGTCTCAGACAACTTTTTTTTTGTGCGCGAACCGATGCCAAGGAGCTCCAAGTTGAATTTTTTAAGAGCATCGGGTATATTACACTCGCCTTGGAGTAATTCCTGCACTGAACAAGTGGTTGGTAGGGGAGTTTTAGGCAGGGAAAGAATCTCTTTTCTCAATATATTAGCAGCAGACGTGAGAATATCTCTTTTCACTAATTCCTTCTGTTTCGACATCACGAAATCAATTGGCAAACTCGTTCTGAAAACTAACTTACGTCCATTTATTTCTTCTATAGTTAAAACGCTTCGATCAAATGAGGCTCGAATTTTCTGTTCTAATCTCGAACATGTAATATTATTTTCAGTGCTATTTGACTGCAGAGAACATTCATAATATTCGTGAAGATTGGACATTAAATGAATATTATTGCCATGAATTATGTCGTTTATGAATTCATACAATTTTTGTAAGGCATTTTTATGGCTCTCGCGTATAACGTGCCACACACCGTCTTTTTCATTGGACTGACAGTCGGATATTTTTTCAGTTCTTCTAAAAAAATCTTTCAAACAATTAGTGTGATAAAATAATGGAACACTTGTCTGTGAAATTTTATGTTGTAAATTGACTTCGTTAGATGCTAACGATTTCATCAGTATCTTTTCGCGGGTTTCATTTGATTGCAAACAGTGCATCTTTTCAAATTTTTTATGTGATTGTTTACGCTGGTGATCGCAGAATAAGCATATAGCTTTGCAACTAGACGTACTTGGTGAAGGTGATGACAATGTCTCCGCTTGATTATCTGAAGTCTCGACTGGCAGAAGTGTTAAACTGTTGGTCTCAGGAGTAGATATTATTGTTTTTTTCACTGCGGTAAATTTTTTATAGCACGATAGATGATATACGGCAGTACTGTCACAATCATTTGGTATTTTGATATGAGCATGTTTCAAATTACGGTTAATACGAACTGTTAATATATCACGACACTTTTCTAAACTGTTTTTATTAAAAGGCAGCACTTTTTCGCCCATTTTACATTCACAAAACAGGCATGTAGTATTTATGTTCGACATTATTGTAAAAGTGGGAGTAACGGGTAATAGTATTAAAAAATGCACCAAAACAAGCGAAAGCACACCCTCTCACAACGATTGTACTGCGCACACTGACGCGGGACGCGGGCCGCCGGGCCGGACGCGGGCGGAGGAGGGGGCAATGTGTGTGTCAAGCAGGGTTCCCGATTTGCGGGAATTCCCCAAACTGCGGGGAATTTTTCAGATTTACTTAAAACTGACCATTTCTCTGATCGTTTTTTTTTCGCAACAATGTAGCCTAATTTTGTAAGCTTTATAACTCGAAGTTGCAACCACTTAGAGCAGGCAGACCAACTTTTTTCATATGCGGAGACGCCATACTTTGAATATGTACTAAAACTACCCATTTCTGTGATCGTTTTTTTTTTTCGCAACAATGTAACCTAATCTTGTAAGCTCTATAACTCATAGTTGCAACCACTTAGAGCAGGCAGACCAACTTGTTTCATATGCGGAGACGCCATACTTTGAATATGTACTAAAACTACCCATTCCTGCGATCGTTTTTTTTTCGAAACAATGAAGCCTCTTGTAAGCTCTATAACTCATAGTTGCAACCACTTAGAGCAGACAGACCAACTTTTTTCATATGCGGAGACGCCATACTTTGAATATGTACTAAAACTACCCATTCCTCTGATCGTTTTTTTCGAAACAATTAAGCCTCTTGTAAGCTCTATAACTCATAGTTGCAACCACTTAGAGCAGGCAGACCAACTTTTTTCATATGCGGAGACGCCATACTTTGAATATGCACTAAAACTACCCATTTCTGTGATCGTTTTTTTTTTCCGCAACAATGTAGCCTAATCTTGTAAGCTCTATAACTCATAGTTGCAACCACTTAGAGCAGGCAGACCAACTTTTTTCATATGCGGAGACGCCATACTTTGAATATGTACTAAAACTACCCATTCCTCTGATCGTTTTTTTTTCGAAACAATGAAGCCTCTTGTAAGCTCTATAACTCATAGTTGCAACCACTTAGAGCAGGCAGACCAACTTTTTTCATATGCGGAGACGCCATTCTTTGAATATGCACTAAAACTACCCATTCCTCTGATCGTTTTTTTTTCGAAACAATGAAGCCTCTTGTGAGCTCTATAACTCATAGTTGCAACCACTTAGAGCAGGCAGACCAACTTGTTTCATATGCGGAGACGCCATACTTTGAATATGTACTAAAACTACCCATTCCTGTGATCGTTATGAAAAAGACTGTGACCTCTCAGTCTACTACCTTGCGTGCAGTTAAATAGATCTGCCACATCAGCGTATCTATTACTAACTTCATGCAACCTAGGTACAAGCGAGTGTTTGGAATATTAATATTGTGTTATAATATATATTTTTTTAAATAAATACGGGCGTTACTAATTATGAACGGTTTTAATATAATTAGGATTCATTGTGATTATTAGGGTGAAGAAATCTCAGAAAACACTTGTTCCTCTTTCCCCTAACAAGAAAATCACTTAGCGTTTCTCTTTATCTAAAATTAATTGCACCTTCACAAACGAAGTAATCACGAGGAACGTAATTTGAGAGGGTTAAGATAAAGGGGACTAAGGATAACAAGAGAACATTCAAGACCACGTCATGATACTCATGATCATCATCCATAAATGTCCAGTCGCCTAGTGCTAGTGCATTGGGAGTAACGAGTTTATACGAGTATTATCAAGAGTCAGACATCATTCCGAAGCTGCTCCTTGATAGTCTGCCCGTCTCACGCATGGCCCAACGGACGTTCTCTACAACCCCACTGCACATAATAGCATCGACTAAATAACAGCAAAAAGCAAAAAAATAAAAGCGTACCTTTGATCGTACTCGGAGTGACAAATCTACAATACACACCTTTTGACCAGCGTTCGAGCAGCTCTTTCTCCGATTCGATCAAGACCGGACAGCTGAAAACCAGTTCTAAACAATTCTGTAGCAACCTCCATCGGTGCTTATCACATTTTTTGTTTGGCAATTCAAAAGGTAGCGCGATTTACAGATACTGTTCAGATTGTAAACAAATACGGGGGTAAGTGTCGCAATATAATGTGTCATTAAAATCACTTGGGGGGAGGATATATGTGGAGCACATTATAGAGAGATTAATGTGATCCGCTAACGATTCTTGCAAATATTTTGAATGCTTTCATACAAACAAAAGGGATATAATGCATTGAAATACGGTTTGGAGAGAAAAAAATTAAAATAAAATGCATACAAGGTATTCGGAGAACATACATTATTTTCGGTAGGATATATTACAAGCTACAGTGTTTTTTTCGAAATGTAGGCATTTCTCAGGTGACAAAAGTAAAGTTATATTTTTTCCGCCGTTATGAAACGTTGCGCCCGGATTTTGTAGCTCATATTGCGATTGTTGTGTACATATTTCTAAAGCTACATTTTTAGGAAGATAATGTTTGTTTAAATAATGTTAACAAAATTGCACCTCTAAGATTATCTACACTAATACCTGAGTATTATTGGTTGATTATAGCTATCCTATAATGTGAACATCATTAATTCGCACCCGTCCGTGAAGTTATAGAGGATGTAACGCATCGCCAGCTAATGGATTCATAATTGGTCCACCAGCCGACAAAATCGGACTACAGCGCTGTTGTTTCGGCTGCTACCTTCTACCTGCCCGCACTGAGCTTGAAAAAACCCTCGATCGTGGGATATTTGAGATCGATATAATATGAAGGGTTCTGAGGTCTCAATGTCTAAAAATTCCCCACAATGTCGTCCCGATGACTAAGCTCCTAATTCAATCTCCACACTTTGTTTGTTAGTTGGAACATTCCCGAAGAATCCGACTAATGAGGCTTAATTTAAATCCGTTCGGATAGGATCGGTTTTGTTTGGGAGGCTGGGGGATCCGAGCTGCTAATCGGACATCTTATCTAATGGACCAGTATTCCTACCAGGGGCCCACAGCCGGGTAGAGGTATACCCAGCCCGTTTTCTCCTAATGCATTCGGCTCAAAGAGCAGAGATCCAATCAGTAGATTATTTTTGTCGTACGCAATACCCGAGTGATGCGAGACTAATCGATAATCACACTACTGAGCAGTTGAGCACAGTACATACTGTACAGAGAACGGGACCTGCTTGAGGCTGCCACGCTATTTGGTATTCAAAGTAATTAAGACTTGTTTAACATTCGTTCCCTCGAACGTTTATACCAGATTACAATCGAATGAGATTGAGCATTTGATTTATTTAACCGTCTATTTACCTATTTACCGTGCTTGACTAGGGTGCTCATTTTGTTTTCAAATGAAATTTCATTCAAGTGCTTACGAAGGTACTTCCAATTTCAATCTAAATCTGCAAACCAAAACATTCCTTTATAATTAAAACACAAAGCGACGGTTATCAATTCAAATGTTCCCATTAAATTGTGATGTTCCTCAAACATAAACTTTCAAAATCTTCGAATTCGAAATGAATCCAGGAACGAAACTAAAGCTCAAGTCGAATTGTTGTTGGTGCATGGGTAAGTAATGTGAAATATTACTGCGTAATGCGTAACACTATTCAAGTTGAATAAACTTAAAAATTAAATTTTCAAAATTGGAACTACTTATCACGTGTATCAAAAAGCAATAAAGTAAGTAGCAAATTATGAAGAATTAAAAATAACTCTTTATTGGAAATGCGTATTTATTTTGTTCAAATGTTTGACAGATGCGTAAATGAGTGAATATACGTTAATGAGACAAAGTGCGTCGTGCCGTAGTCTCACTGAAAATCTCCAGTGGCCATGCTTTAGCGGCCCGTTCATTTCCATCGTGATTACAAGTATTTTTTTAAAGTTTAGATAGTTAAATTTCTTCTTTTGAAAGGCAACGATCCAGAAGCAAATATTTTTTAATAAATACTTTCACCTTCATAAATTCTACCATTATGATATCCCGTAATTTTTCACAGGTCTGCGCTAGTAATATTATTATAATATTACTATTTTTATAATCCATATTAGAGATTAAACACATTCTTAATAAATACTTTTCTGAAATGTACAAGTTTACCACTCCGCACAATGGTAACCATGATGGTAACCATCGCACAGTGGCTGAAGTTTGAGCGCTGGCGCGACTTTTCCCACCTGATCGGCATGTTCCCGAAATGATTTTTTTTAACTGATGGTTCCTCAATTAACCACTGACACTAAAAATTACATCCGAAACCTAATTACTCTGTAATGGGGCGTAGAACAGAGATGTACGGTGTGGTACTAAGGTGTGTTTGAAGGTGTGCGGAATCAAGTTGCTGTACTTATCAAATAATTTTTTTTATGAAATGATGGATAATATTCTTAAAGGTTTAATTTATAAAAAATACATGTGTTGTCTTGGTTCAAAGCAAAACAATTTTGTCCAAACTTTTTTTTTTCCAATTTTTTCTCATTAACGGAGTAGAAAAAATCTTTACAAATCTTCACGATTATTTTAAAAGAAGATTATTGTCTTATTTATTTTGTACATAGAAACAAAATATTTCATCCATTTCGATTGATTTACTCACGCAATATCATTTTTAAGACATGATTTTTTTTTTAATATTCAACTTTTAACTCGTCCAAGAAATATAAATTTATGTGTTTTATATTTTACTGCTACCAATAGATAGTTTATTTTAAAAAATACGAATCAAAATATGTGCTACGCTCTGCTAATATGTTTTTAAGTACCTGGAGACCATCATTTTTTTTGTAAATGCATTCTATTTGCTTGTATACACTATTAGTCGGAGTTTGTAGGTTTTTTTATTAGGAACCCTATTGTGTGTAATAAACCCTGTTTATTAATCTGTTAATCCCCTGCATTCTATTGTCTTTGTGGTTATTCACCACTGTCTGGAAAATACTAAATCCCTCATTGCTACGTAGTACAATTAATAATTTTATGTTTATTATTTGGGAATCTCCTCCAATTTGCGAATTTCCAGTATAATTTAAGTTAATGTTATTCGCATAGTAAGTTTTATAATTTCTATAAAAATGACAAAAAAACTTTTTAGATTAATTTTTCCCTTTTTCTTCAAATAATCTATTTCTTTTTTTTAATAACTATATCTGTTTGAATATTTAATATAGTAATTCAACAATATGCAATACCCAGCGTACAAGTTTTTTTTTTAACTATTTTAAAGCATTAACAACATTTGAATTTAAAAAAAATAAAGTATATTTTCATTTTACCACTTAAAAACAACAATGAATTACAAAATGGTTGAGCGTAGAGAGCGATGTCGCGCCAAATCATCAAAATCCGCCACTGTGTTCCGTAGTGAATATTATCCTGTTTTTATTTTATTATTTTATTACAGTTTATTCAATCGCTTATTTAAATTAATTTTCTAATTTATTTCTATATTATTTCACACATGTTTTGTTCATGCGTTATACTTTATATATTTTTTATCATGTAAATCAATACCACGTACTTGCTACTATTACTATTTACATTAATTTTATGTAAAAGCCTACTAGGGCATACATAATAATTTGCAGAAAATATAAACTTATAAAAAGTACTGACGTTTCCGGCAAACGGAAAAAAAATGTATGAAGACTGAAAGGAACTTTTAGAAAGTTTAAATATGGTTAAACTACCTGCTATTGTTAAAATATTTGTAAATGCTAACCAAACAACAAGGATACTTTGTGTATTTTACTTATCCACTTGTTTAGTCTCCTACAAAATATTCTTCACGAAGCTAATCCATCATTGTTCTTCGGCAAAAACACACCAATCAATCAATGTACCTACACAATATTTTATGAGGCGGAATAAAATCTCAAAATGTCTTAAATTCTAATATGAAACATGCCTAAGACATCTTATGTAGGTATCTATTGATCAATGTTGGTAAAATAATACATATTCACATTGTGAGTAGGTACCCTAATTAATTAACACACTCTTGTTAATATATTTATAACACACCAATAAACTTCATCTTCTTCACAGCGCCCTTGAGGTGATTTCTCACGAAAACGGCGCTATATAAATTAGCCAAATATTATTAAGGCGAAGCTTAGTGCCAAATCACTATTTTGATTAATCTTTATAACGAATTGGTGTACATTATGAATACCAAAAAATATGCTTTAGATAAATTGAAGGTTTTCCTATCTTTTCGCTTGAGTTGAATACAAATAAAAAAAATAATTATAAATATAAATGCAAACGACTAAAAAAAATATTTTTTCAATAGAAATGTACGAACGCATAAAGGAAACAATTTAAAAAAAATACAGTATTATAGCTAAGATTATCTGTGACAGTTTCATTTGATTAACTCTTTTGCTTTCTTAAAAAAATATTTACAAAATAAATAAAAACCAGTTTTTTGCTTGAAATAGAACGTTTCCAGACTCCGTTTTTCAAGCGATTTTAATGCCTATTACCTACGATATAAGTTATTTCAATTATATACACATTTTTGGCTTGTAGCTTCCTCTTAAAACATTACATTTGATCGTCAGCAATTATTCCTCATGTCAATAACTATTTTTTGTCTTCTTGACAATTATATTCACAGGATAATGAAATAAAAAAATAAAACAAAAAGAGATAAGAATAACAACAGTAGGGATAACCTATAATATTATTAGACACTCTCTACGGAACAAATCATTAAAATGCAAAAGTTGAATTCCAAGAAACTGAATAAATTATTCCTGTTTTTCTCATTCGGTAAATTAGATAACCTTTGACAAAGCGAGCTGATTGTATCAAATCTACGAACAGTTAAAAAGGTAGGTATCTGAACACATAAATACAAAAACAATATTACATTCAATTGAAACAGAGAAGCAATACAATTCTGTTATTATTTCGTACCTAATCGCCCGTAAAAAGCGATCACACATTCCGTGAAATTACGTAATGAATATTTTAGCAGAAATGGTTCTTTTAAATTAACTTCAGAATGTCAGCCCATAGCGGGCGGCATGTGTAGACTTGCCCCGATAGCCCTTATAGCCGACAAATACCTTATTGGATAAAATCGCATGACACCAATATATAAATCATCGATTGTTTAGATAAAGCTGCGTGATTGTAACTAGGAAACGTCCCTAATAATAGATAAATTTTCGGCCCCTCGTATTTTTTGGGTACGGAATTAACTACTAGGACGCAACTGTCAAGCTTAAATTGTATCAAATTTTCGGGAGGTAGGTAAGGTTCCTATTTATAAATACGACAGTACGATAACTGACATTTATTTGCGCAAACCACGAATAAATAAAATACTAAACTCAAAGTTTGTGAGACGGGGGTAAATTAATAAGAGAAACTGAAACAGCGGAGTGCTTATATTAAACCGACAGTCGGCGAGCTGATAAGAGCTGGACAGTGTGCACTGTGCAGCAGGCAGCAGGTAGCAGGCAGCAGAAATGCGGTATCCTTTAGAACCCGGAAAGCAGTAACGGCATCGGCACAGCGAATGTTGCTAATTAACAGTGCGGGAATGACGAGACTAGGAAGCGGTATAATGAGCACTAGCAGGTTGATTGGACATGTCACTTACCGTTGTAGAGTATGGTTGAAGACTGAGGCGGATGCCATCCTGCGCCAAGCGATCCCTGAGGAGGACCCTGAGCTGGACGCGGGGGATCTTCACCAGCTCTGCCTTGCCCTCCTCGTACTCGTCCCGGTACCTGGCTCCCTCCTCAACCACTTCCTGCTCCTTCCCGGGCCACTCTTGGGCCACAGCCGCGGCGGCCTCCTCCAGGGTGAAGTACACCGAGGCGGCCCCCTCCTCCCTGAGGGTGCGCACGGAGGCCAGCAGCCGCTGCCTGTGTGTGGGATTCAGCACCCCGATGGCATCCAGATCCGGCTCCCCGACCTGCTTGCAGATCTCCAGATCGTCGTAACCGTTGTCTATAAAACTTTCAGCGTACTGGCCCAGGTGTAAGGAGCGCAGCCACTCCACCACGATATTGCTGTTGGAAGGCATCTTGCCTTGAACTTTTTCTCACAAGAAAGTAACTAACTCACTTTACGGATTTTTTGAATTTACGCACTTGCGCGCGACTCGGTGCCGCGACGAACGCGAGCTCCCGCGCGACGGTCGGAACAACACTGACTGAACCCGTTTTGCCCCGAACGCCCCGCCGCCCCTCTCCCGCTCTCCACCACCCCTCACTGCCCCACCGCCCGAGCCTGCGCTCTGCGCTGACAACTTTTTGTTGAAAACTCTTTTTTTTCAGCACGAATACCTTCGATAATTTTTTTCGTCGTCATTAACTTCGTCAAGGTCATCATGCTCTGAGATGAAATACATACTTTATTTACCGGATAATTAGATCAAGCCAGTCTCTATCACCCGGTGCATTATATTATGCAAATACAGTGGTACTAAAAATTAAGGCAGTACCGAGGAAGAAAATACATTATATTCTATGTCTGTGATTATACTACTCCTGATAAAAACACATATTACACTGTGGTGATGGATCAAAATGCGGCGAGTGGAAAAAAACACCTTCAGTAAATTGTACCTGTATTTTAAGTCTATTATAAATACACTACCATGAAGTGTCGTGTATTTATAATATGATTTAGAATGTGAATGGTACAAGTAATTGGTGACACCCGAGGAAGACATGGCACGATCAAGTGAATCAGATACTGGAGTCGGGCCACGTCAAGAGTCAGAATAATAGAAGAGTATGCACGAAACGATATAGGAATGTGAATGAGGGAAGGAATAAGTTCCAAGACAAAGCTGTTTGGCGGTCCATCCTCTCTGCCTACCCCTGCGGGAAACGGCGAAATAATTAGTTAATATTTATTTTTTCTTTTTTGTGCTAAGTTTGACCTGAGAATAAGTTGAAAATAATGGTATATACAATTAACTGAAAATAAGTAAAAAAAAAATCATATTTTTAAATACCTACATAAAAAAATAAAATGTAAAAATACATCCACAAAATATTTTATATATATATCGATATATTTAAAAAAAAAAAATTCTGTATGCGTTCATGTACCGTTCATCTGATTTCGCTGAAGTTTGTACAGTGGTTTGAATGGTGGAAGAAGTAGACAACGCTCGAGAATGACTTAAAGCATTATCTCTGCACTGGAATGAGATACGAGTGAACATGGGTCTTGAAGGTATCCATGTTGTATGATGGAGGAAACACAAATGACAGCAAATTGTTTCAAAGCCGAGAAATTGTACTCAAGAACCCGTTGAATCTATCAAACGGACCGACCGTTTCTGCATGGTCAAGGTTTTTTCAGGTGTTTTGGGGCTCCAGACCAGAGATGGCTGCCAAATTCAACAGTAAACGCACTTACGACTTATGCAGGGCCATCGGTTGTATACTATCTGCGCGCCCTGTACAGTACGCCTAGCTTTTGAGAGGCTAACTTGACTTTGGCTTCGATGGCGCCTCCGCGCATGAGCTGGTCACTTAGAGTTACACAAAGCATGTCGATGGAAGGCAAATTGGGAAGATTACTTATGACGGATTAAAATCAAGTTGTTTATTGCGATGTAATTATTATTGACAAAAATAGACAAGACTAGCCAAAAAGGAGAGAGAAGATGCAAGAAGAGCCAAGAAGTGACCAGAAGAGACAAAAAGGGGCGGTAAGACCTAAGAATATGCAAGAAGAAACAAGATGAGCCAAAAAGGAGAAAATGCAAGAAGAGGCAAGAAGCGGCCTGAAGGGGCAAGAAGAGACTAGAAAAGACAAAAGGGATGGTAGCAAGACGTAAGAATATGCAAGAAGAGATAAGACAGGCCAAGAAAGGGTGAGTAAATGAAAAAGTATTCGTGAAGACCCAAGGCGAGCCACGAAGAGGCGAGAAGAGTCAATAGAAACTAGAAGAAACAAAAAGAGACAAGATGAACCAGGAAGAGCCAAAAAGAGGCAAGGAAATATAAGAAGAAGGAAGCCAAAAAAAAGAAAAATTAAAGATCACTCAATTCCTTTATTCCTGCCTATGCTAAATTCCAATAATGGCTTATTAGGTTGCCACGTATACCGGTCGATTAAACTTCAACTTTCTTCCAATATAAAAAGCACGTGTTCCAAGTCCTAACAAATCAGGGTCCCTGGTGTACCGGGACAGGAGTCTCCTGGCTGTGGTGGTACAATCGTATCGTATCGTATCTTATTGTACGACGAAATTAGTATCGAAATCAACTGAAATAACAAACCGAACAATTACTTTAATTAACTTTTTGGCAGAGGTGATTAGGTCCGACACCACTCTGTAATTTTAATGGACAGTGTAATTAATGTGAACAATGTTATTGAAATATCAATATCACTAGAGAGAAATGTGTAGGTGCCTAAAGTGTAATGTGGAATTTAATTTGTATAATAATCTGCCTGTAGTTATCTGTAACAATATTTTGATGATCATTAATTAATTATCACATTTTAACAAACCAATACGCGTTGCGTTTATGTAGAAAACAGGAAAATGTGTTGATGTAAATAATTTTTTTTATGCAAAACCAAAAAAACACTTTAACAACTTTCATTATTTAGGTACAACCAATGTTTTGTAAACAATGCTCACCACTTCAGGTTTACAACTAAATTACAAATAAAGACTTAAAGGATGTAGTGGGAGAAGTATGACAGGGGTATTTTACAACGAAAAAAAATTTTGCAAAGGGTCATTAATTTTTTTTTAATATACATTAATAATATTTAAATACTTCTGTTAAACTATACCTAATTTCAAAAACTTCCAGTTATTTTTTAAAAGTATATTTTACTAACCGTGTTCAGCATTGGACATTTGAAAGGGGACGAACCTTTTTAACGATATTTTTTTTTAATGTGAAATCGCATAAGCGCCCCAACTACGCACCCCAGACTATGGCATCCCCAATTGGGGTATGTTGTGAAGCTGAAGGTAGTGGGGAGCGGAAGGAGATGGGGAAGATGGAGGTGGTGTAATACATGGCTATACAGATTCGGTCAGCAAACACGGCCAAATCCATTTAAAGCGACGTTTCGATTCGGAATAGTGTTCTTACACCAAGGCGATACTGAGATGTTTATTATTTTTAAATGAGTAATAACTAATTATTGTAAAATAATACAACTTAATGAAATAAATTTTAATTTCCGGCTTGCTAGTCGAGAGCCTTACCACTCGACCACAGAGGCCGTCATTCTTCTTTACACTGGTTATGGCTTTTACGTTGCCAGTATGAATAAGCATATTTGTAGAATTTCTAGTTCAAAGTATTGTAAAATAAATAGGTCGAGGAAAGAAAACACCAAAGGTAATTAGAAGATAACGATATAACTATCTAAAGATTAGGTAAATTTAAAGTTAACACCAAAGATAATTAGAAGATAACGATACAACATACCCGTATATGCATGTATTAAATGCATTATTATTTTGTGTAGTTGTCACATTGTGGTGTAATATAAAATTTAAGATAACACATAATTAACTTATTTTTAAAATTGTCACCAAAAACATTCAGTGATCATCGTTTACCAGCTGTCATGTGTATGTGAAACTGGAAAGGAACTAAATCAAATACTAATACTAATGTTATTGTCGTTCCGCAAATAATTGACTGAGCTTAGTGAACTCCACCGTTTTGCATTTCATCCGTCAGTAAATTTTTTCGTGCGTTCCGTTTCAAGATGGTGGCCGTTTTAATGGTTTAGTTAAGATTATTTTTTACAATAAGAATTTCGAGTCCATTTTTTAAAAATCGTATCAATGTCCTCATTCAAACTTAAATACCAGTATTTTTTTAAAGTTCGTTTTCATAGATAAATTAATTATCCAAGTGTGAATTTTTTTGAACCCGCCAAATCGACCATGATAAGAGGTAGATGGGTGCGTAATCTGTGCTCTGCACGTCTACCGTGGGTTAGTACTGGATAGGTATTTTGTATGGATATTTTCTTTATTCTTCAGTATGGAATTCCAGTAATGTTTTAATAATAATATTTTACTAATTTATATAGCGCCGTTTTTGTGAAAAATCACCTCAAGGGCGCTATACAAATATACTTCTTAAATAGTTAATACTTGAACTACTGACTTCAATTTAGTGACTTACCTCTAAGACTTATATGTAGTGACTTACGACTAAGGCCTATAACTACTTTTTTTAATCATTTTTTTTATTATAGCGAATATTTAAACATTGTGCATACAAAATATAGTGTTAAATATATGGATAGTAAGTTGCATTTCTTAGTCCTCCTCACTAGGGTGACCTGTGCTGAGGCGGACTAAAGTTATTCATTTCAGTTTAATTAGTTTTTAATGTTTTGTTCAGAGTTTTTTCATTAATCTCTTTCAGCCAGATTTTTATTCTTGCTTTGTAATCATTCAAATTTTCTATTCGCTTCATATCAGGGGGAAAGATATTGTGGGGTTTCGTCGCAAAATAAATGTAATTTCTTTGCCTGAATCAATGTTGACCGTTTAAATAAATTAAGGATAAATATTTCTTTTTTTATATCAATATTTCATTATTATATTATTTTTTTACGTTAGAATTTGTTATTCGCGCCCGTTTCATCGTGCGACATTCGGGTTCACACGGTATTATCCATATATCTACGTTGCTGCAGATTGAGGTGTACTCGCCAGCGGGGTTAAACCATTGCCCTTACGTAAATTTGAAATGAGTTTCTACTTATTCGTTTTACAAAAACGATAATTTTAGGAGGGTCGCGTTGTAATTTGAGTTATGTTGTGGGCGAATAGCTTCAATATTACCGCTTTAAATTTAACAATACTTTCTAAAATGTCAAGTGATAATGCTAATCACAATACAAGCAAAGTCCTCCATCACAATACAAGCAACATTTTCAGCTTACTGTGGTGGTAGTAGGGGATTTTCAAATATTGTCAAGTTATTCGTAATCCGGGAATGTTTGTCTTTCTTTTTTTAAAAAAAAATATTATTATACAAAATTACATTATATTAACATGTTTTCATATAATTGTGTGTATTATTGGACACATGAAGATCAGTCACAACCATCTATAAAACTAAAAACTCAACAGTAAAAATTCATCTCAAAACCTCATTTCATACAAATACAAAACTACATAACACAACACTGTGTGGCATCCTTTCCCGCTTATTTACAAAGTACGCCATGTAACAGAAAGAGATGCACAGAGATGTTCAGTTATTAGTACACTGTACAAACTTAACACGGAGTACATTGGACGTCAGATTTCGTTCGAACAATCATGTGAGCGTTTGTAGAGTATAGCTATTAAATCACTTTTCAAGAACGATTTATCAATTGTAAGAAAAAATATAGAATTATATATCTATATTCAGAATCGGTGTTTTTTAGTCTACATGAACATATTTTTCAAAAGTAAATATATATTTTACTTAAATTCGTTATTGTGAAATCGTCGAAAACTCACTGATATGAAATATTGTTAATTTATTCAAAAAAACTTCCTGTTAAAAACGGGACTAGAGGCCAATAACGAATAATTTGACAAATTTCTTAACAAACGATCAGTATAGCACGAATATGTTATGAGGAAGTCGGATCACGTGTTCTTCAAAATAATAACATTTTCGCATCTCTTGCATTATATTTAATCGGACAAGGGCACCTGCGTTAACATGTGTTCAGAAATATTCTGAATCACTAACATTTTGATAAAAAAGCTGTACTCATTTTTCTCCGTGTTTTTTTTTTTTTTTTTTTTTTTTATATTTACTCCACACAGGAGGCCCTGAAGAAAATAATTTCCCTCAGGGCCTATGTCATCTTTGGGGATGCTGTGTGGAGGGTCTTTTGTGGAGAGGAAGGAGTGAACATGGGTCTTGAAGAGTCCCATGTTGTAGGAGGGAGGAAACACAGAGGCCGGCAGTTCGTTCCACAGCCGAGCTGTTGAACTTAAGAACGAATCGTAGAAGCGACCCGTTCTCATGTGACAAGTGTCAACTGTGTACAAATGTTGGGCGCGCGTTTGGCGTGTATCCCGACTACGCACCGGCGCCGAAGGGATCAATGACGCTAGTTCCTCAGAGCATCTTCCATTGTAATACCGATAGAACAAGGACAGCATACCTACCCGACGTCTGTGCTCTAAAGATTGCAGTCCGTTTGTTAAGATTGGGGAATCTATCAAACGGACCGCCCGTTACCTGCCAAATATCGAAAAAAGTTTTTAAATAATCCATTTGTGTATTGGGAATGAACAATTTATTTGCCCGTAAAATAATAAATAAATTACTAGGTTTGCTGTAAATGCAATCACTCCGAATGTTTCACCCAATTGTCTTAGTATATAACTGTAATAAGGGAAGTTTAAAGTGTTCACTACATAAATAAAATAATAAATTACATCAATTAGTCAGGTTGTCATGCCGAAAACACAATAAATATTAATAATTAAGTTTGGTACCTACCGCAAATACTAAACTTCTGATTTAATTCTTGAAACTCAATATTCTCTGCAACATATTTGTTAATTAGTCAATTATTGTTATCTGGTTATAAACTGATTTTAAGTAAATATTATTGACATGAAAACTTCAATTCACTGAACGTTTTCATTTGAAAGTTGAACTCAGTTTTCCTAAACTATTGAATTTCAGCAAGTACTATAACTATAAGAAACTGGAAATACAGTACTTTGTTTTACTTGGATAAATAGAGTTTTTAAAAATAATTCCACATATGACCATCAGTTTTCTTTAAATTCGATGTATTCTAATGATTTTCTTTATACATAACCTTTTCTCGACCACAATCGGTTTTGAACGCCTTCGATCATTTTCAACTAGTTCCCGAAGGAAAAACATTGAAACCACCGTCTCTAAGCATTTGTTCTAACGAAGGTGTTTTCTCTGTCTATCATCATTAGTTTTGTTTTTGTTATGTTGATCAGTTGATTGCAGCTTTCTTACTCTACTTGCGAAGGGTGTTTTATTTCTTACTTGGAAGGGGCAGCGATAATAATAATAATAATAATTGGATGACTTGTATAGCGCCGTTTTTGTGCAAGATCACTTCAAGGGCGCTGTACAAACTTATAATACATCTCTACAGTGATCTATGTTATTACTTAACTATTTATGGAGATAATATACAGTACAATACTTACCTAGTAGGTCACTTGAGATTAACAATTAATTAACATTATATAATTGTTTATTAGCGAAATTTAGATACAGGATTTAGGACATAATTGGAAAATTGAATTATGAGTATTATGAGCGTATTAGGGTTAGGTATTTTTTTCCACCTATTTTAAAACTACATTTCCATTAATCGAGCAATAACAAAGATGGACATACAAGAAAAATGATCATATCTTACGATGTGAATAAAGGTAACACCATACAGTTGAAATAGTGTTGATTTTAAAACGATTTTACTGACAAGTGTAATTATTGTTATATTATTTTTTTTGACAGTCGTTTTGCCGATTCTAAGTCCGTCTCAGCTTTTGAAAAAATTGTGATAGAAGAGGACAACTATCGTGTAATTAAGCTTGTCAGCATATTACAATTTGATAGAAAGCTGAAACACACCTAGAATCGGCGTTTAACGGAACCTTTCGAATGTCAAAAAAAAAATTACAATGAATAGTCATCTGATGACCATGTTACATTTGAATTTCTGCGAAACAGCTGGGATTGGGTTGTTTTAAATCACATTTGTTTAAAAGGCCGCTACATAATCCTGTAAAAAAATGATATGTCGATTGTGCGCATTGCAAGTTCAGATGCAGTTTCATCGATAAATTTGCCTGCACAACTTTATCGGTTCGTCTTTTACGTCTACAATTTAACACTAAGTACCGTACGCCAACTAATAAGTACCCTTAAGTAGCACCGACTAGCACCACAGCAGTTGTTACATAAGGCGTGCGGCACCACCAGTAGTAGTTAACGTTTCACGTACGTTACCCGTTACCCGCGGAGACGTGTAGAGACGTGCGGGCAGGGGTAACTCCTGATTTCAGTATGAGAGCCCGCGTCAACTTATCTTCGTTAGTTTTAAGCAAGGACGTGATTCGTGATTGCGCCGCTCCATTTTGTTTGCTCTTCCACCCCAAACTGCCAACTGACAATGGCACGGGCCGAGTTACATTGCAGCCGGGGTAACTAGTTTCACGTTCTCAGAAGTGGCACCAACCCTTGTATTATATTAACGAGATGATGTGGTACGGAAGCTGATGCTGTATGGATATTAATTACTGTTAATTTATTAAAAATCTGGTAAATTATTCGTTTTCCTCTTAAAAATGGAACAGCGGGCCTATAACGAATGGATTGTAAGAGTTCGTAACAAAGTATAATATAAATGTGACACGTGTTCTTACAAATACTGACATTGATACTGACATACTTATACTGTAGCATGCCATCATGATATCTATTCGTAAAAGCACACGTGTTCTCAATATACCTATTCCGAATGACTAATATTTTATCAGGAACTTAGCATGCTGTCACTTTATGAACAGTATCCCCTTTATCAGGATGCGTTCTAGCCTTACAACTATCTAATCTAACCCGCGATGAAAGTTGCATAAGAATAAATGTAGTGAAAGCAAAGTTTAAATTGATTGTGAAAATATTGAAAATTTCAATTATATGAAATACTTAAGAGTTATATTAGATTCAAAACTAAACTTTAACAAGCAAACTGAGTATACACAAACATCGGAAAGAAGTTTTTTTTTTAAGATTTCATCAAAAAAATATCAGTAAAACTGCAATCACTACATCCAACTCCATTATTGCTCCACATTTTAACTACTGCTCAACGATTATTTTCTTAAGTAGTGACAGAAATCAAAAAAATGCGTAGGCGAAAGAGTTTTTGAAAAGTAACTAAAATATTAAAGAATCTAAATTGGCTAACCGTGAAACAGATGCTGACCTTGAACAAGATGAAATTTCCACATAAAATAATAAACAATCCATTACCAAAATACTTTTCAATGAAAATTATTTGTTTATTTATTTACTAACGAACCAAGTCCAATTAGCACATTGCATAATACACAAATTTGATACAAGGAGCAATGTTGAAACTTGCACACAATTCAAAATTATAATAAGAATTACTACGGAATCCCTAACCCTTAATGCAGATGGGATATACCTACTTTACACGTGATAGGGACGATCCTTTGAAATATTGATGAATCGCAATATGAACGGATGCAGTACGAATATTGTTAACTAGCCTTAAACGTGAAAATTACTTTCAATTAAACTAACAAAAGTTACTGCAACTGCTCAAGGGTAAGTAAAAGAATTCCTTGCTTTATGCCGTTACAAGTGGCACTAAACTACGTCGGATGTGAGAATTGAAATTAGAATGCACTAGCTTTACACGTGAAACTTAAGGCGAAGCTTAATGCTATATCACTATTTTGATTAATCTTTATAACGAATTGGTGTACATTATGAATACCAAAAACTATATTTTAGATAAATTGAAGGTTTTCCTATAGTTTCGTTTGAGTAGAATACAAATAAAAAAATAAATTACTCAATAAAAAATATAAATGTAAACTACTAAAAAATTTTTTTTCAATAGAAATATATGAACGTGTAAAGGAAACAACTTACCGTATTATATTTAAAATTATCTGTGACAGTTTCACTTGATTAACTTTTTTGATATCTTATAAAATTATTTACAAAATAAATAAAAACAAGTTTTGTGCTTGAAATCGAACGTTTCTAGACTCAGTTTGTCAAGCGATTTTAATGCCTATTACCTACAATATAAGGTATCCCAAGAATATACACATTTTTGGCTTGTAGCTTCTTCTTAATCACAAATAAGAGCCACTACAAGTAGGATGGTTAGCCGTATAGTCTATACCTTTACAATTGGCAAGCAACTAGGATGGTTAGCCATATAGTCTATACCTTTAAAATTGGCAATTCGTCATATTTTATGGTTATATTCAAGAATTAGTAAGAATTAGTTACAGAAGCGGATGAATGTATAATAAACTATAATTTAAGTTTTGAACGTGCAATTTACGCGACATAGACATAATATAGGGGTAATTTATAAGAATAATTCCAAATGTAGAACTAAACTGCAAGAGAACCTCGTTGGAGACCTTCGCGGGTAGAAAAGGAAGAATCTTGTCTCTAACCTAAGGTTGCGGGTTTGGAACGTGGGAAAGCGTACGCACAACATTACCTTTGTTTAATGTCAACGACATTCGGCACAATCGATGCTTCCAGGTGTTAATGTAATATGTACATTAACATATATTAGAGTAATGTTAACAGTAGTAGGTCTGAAGAAAGCATCGAAACTAGACAATTGGCTTTACCACTTCTTTATGCAGAGGATTTTTTTAAAATTATTTAATTTGATTACCTAGTTTTTATTTATTTCGTACCCAATTGCCAACAAGGTTCTAAGTGACATTTGGGCCCATTTTTAAAACCCTATATAAGATATTGAAAACTTCTACGTGAGCACGCACATAATTTTGCAATATAGTTTTTTTTTAAAATAAATTAGGTTTATTGCTATTTATTTTTCGGAATAACTTTATTGAGTAAAACCTCAAATTGTAATATTTAAATATTGAAGACAATATTAGTGATTTCTAAACGAAAATCTGAAACAGAAAAATCAGAAAAGGAAACGGTCACATCTGGGACTCGAACCCAGGACCCCTGTCTTTCCGGGACAGTGCTCTACCAACTGCGCTAATGGGACCCTATTCTCCTCGGTCACTTTTAACTGTATCATACTTCGAATAAGAACTACTAACATTGTCTTCATTTTTTCACCGCACATTTTTACTGGCAACTATCTTTATGTATGATCGCAAGATTCAACCCGAACTAAATGCAATCCAGACAGCGTCTTTTTTTTTAGATAAACCTATCTTATTTTTTTATTTAATGTGCGACATCTGTTGACTTTTCTGCAAGTCTAGAATGAATATTTATTTTTCGGAATAACTTTATTGAGTAAAACCTCAAATTGTAATATTTAAATATTGAAGACAATATTAGTGATTTCTAAACGAAAATCTGAAACAGAAAAATCAGAAAAGGAAACGGTCACATCTGGGACTCGAACCCAGGACCCCTGTCTTTCCGGGACAGTGCTCTACCAACTGCGCTAATGGGACCCTATTCTCCTCGGTCACTTTTAACTGTATCATACTTCGAATAAGAACTACTAACATTGTCTTCATTTTTTCACCGCACATTTTTACTGGCAACTATCTTTATGTATGATCGCAAGATTCAACCCGAACTAAATGCAATCCAGACAGCGTCTTTTTTTTAGGTAAACCTATCTTATTTTTTTTATTTAATGTGCGACATCTGTTGACTTTTCTGCAAGTCTAGAATGAATATTTATTTTTCGGAATAACTTTATTGAGTAAAACCTCAAATTGTAATATTTAAATATTGAAGACAATATTAGTGATTTCTAAACGAAAATCTGAAACAGAAAAATCAGAAAAGGAAACGGTCACATCTGGGACTCGAACCCAGTTGGTAGAGCACTGTCCCGGAAAGACAGGGGTCCTGGGTTAACTCAATAAAGTTATTCCGAAAAATAAATATTCATTCTAGACTTGCAGAAAAGTCAACAGATGTCGCACATTAAATAAAAAAAATAAGATAGGTTTATCTAAAAAAAAGACGCTGTCTGGATTGCATTTAGTTCGGGTTGAATCTTGCGATCATACATAAAGATAGTTGCCAGTAAAAATGTGCGGTGAAAAAATGAAGACAATGTTAGTAGTTCTTATTCGAAGTATGATACAGTTAAAAGTGACCGAGGAGAATAGGGTCCCATTAGCGCAGTTGGTAGAGCACTGTCCCGGAAAGACAGGGGTCCTGGGTTCGAGTCCCAGATGTGACCGTTTCCTTTTCTGATTTTTCTGTTTCAGATTTTCGTTTAGAAATCACTAATATTGTCTTCAATATTTAGGTTTATTGCGTTTATCAATTGCATGAAACTAAGAATATAAATGAAAATCGATATTGATGAAAAGGTGATATATATATTTATATATAAAGGCGGTTTGCATTGCATGTTAACAAACACTAAAATTTCAGTTACAATACGTTCTTCATTTAAATTTTTTACAATCGTTAAGTGTAAGTATTTTATTCGGAATTCAAAGTTTGATCTTCAATATCTCAGTTTCATACAAATGGCAGATAGAACCTTGTTATTCCAAGGTACGATTTGTGGAGAAGGTAAGAAAGATACCATTCGCGTCGCCCTTGAGAGAGTTCAAGTGAGTTATTAAATGTAACCAGGTGAGTTACTTCCGAACCTTCGTATTTCCTTTCTCCTTCCTTTCTCCATCCCTCCTCCAATTCCTTCCACCTTCACGATTCTCCCCGGAAGCGCCACAGTTCCTCTGACTCGGTGCAGTGATTAAATAACCAGCACTTTAACAAGTGCAGTTGAACACTTTGATATGAACATATTCCTGACATTACACGCTGTCTTAAATGGTATAATAATTACAATCAATAGTATCAACTTCTACAGCTACTAGGTACAACTCCAAGCACGTAATGTGAAATTAGCTCTAAACGTATCCTGTCCAAAATGTTACTGTAATGTAAATGTAATCGCGAGCCGGGTACTATACCGAATTAAAATTGGGTTAAAGGTGAAACCTTCCAATACAACCTCTTATTTCATTGATCATAATATATCTTCAGATATCACATCTATTAATACTCTCCGAAATTTCAATTGTAATATATGTTTTAGCCACATTCCTTGCAAGAGCTGGTAAATATATGTAATTCATTTGATCCTAATAATCAATAAAAAAAACATATACATTGAACGTCGACACCGATGATTTTTAAACTACCGCAAAGAATCTAACCAGCAACCTCTCGATGCGAAGTCAAATCTAAATTATTTAATTGAATATGGGGAAACACACACATTACATATTTAAACGACCTACAAATAATACAGAATAAAGTTATAAAAAAACTTTTTTAAGCATGTATGCCAGATACTTCCCCACCAAGAAAGTATACAAAGAAACGAAACTGAAAATCAGAAATCTGAACGAATATAACATAGTTTTATATTAAAATATAATAATATTATTTTGGCTAATTCATATAGCGCCGTTTTCGTGGAAAATCAACCCAAGGGCGCGGTACAAACATATTTATTCAACATCTTATTAATCTACAAAATCCAAAATACGAGTGGATTTATGCACACGAACACAACATTTATGAAAACACCACAAGACCGCATAATAAACCATACACACATTCATCAAACACTGAAAGTGGTAAAAGAAACAGACCACGAGGGTGTACAGTGTACACATATACAATCTCGTTCCCAATAGCCTGACATCGGTAAATAGAATGAATATATTTAAGAAAAAAGTGTTTGCTCTTAAGATCAGCGAACATAATTAAAATATACTTGTTAGTTAGATAGTAAACAATTATATTTAGATTTTTATTTTTAACATGTGCTTTTAAGTTAAGAAAGTAAAATGTGTATATTTCCTTTAACTAAAATAAAAATAAATACGTAAAGTATTATTCTACGGATAAGTGGATCTCAAAATGGCCCTCGAAGACGACGTTAGTGATTAATACGATAAAAAATACGTATTAATTATAAATTCTTTATAACCCGTATTAAAGAAATACATAGATAATTTTAAGTAGGTACTCAAATATTTGAGCCATAAATAAATTAATGTTTTTAATTATTCCGGATATGGTTTTACGTTCGGAATATCTATGGTATAAATAGATTAATCTTCTGAAGTCGGCCGGATGTCTTTAAATTCTTGAATAATTAAGATAAACGGCTCAATTAATATATTTCATGCGCATTAAAGGTGTTTCTCCTGAGTGTATTCTGTTCGATTTTGGATCTAGTATCACTTTCAAAGCAAATACTTATATTCTCATTGATAGATTTATCGATTTAGGGTTCTGATAATGATAATGATTGATACATTTTGCGATTAGGAGGATGAGTGAGAGATTAATAAAAAAATATGGATTGATTCGGACAAGAAACGTGATACACTAATCAGACGGTTGCTGAGGCTTTCAAAAATAATATGTATCGATTGGCGTTGGGATAAAATCTAGGAAAAAATATCAGGCTATCGGAATACCTGTGAAGAATAATTAATCCAATGATAATAACAATATTATTTAGGCATATACTGATGAAAGAATAATTGTTATCGTCTTTATTATACAGTAGCACATTTTTATTGTTATGAACCACATATTGTTTACTTGTTGTTCGTATTTTGTTATTTGTTCTGTTTTCCTTGTTTGTTTTTTATAATTTTTTTATTTGCATTAATAAAAATAAATAAATGTTTTATTATTTTTTGTAACAAATAGACATAATGATATCTTCACTTAGATCTCCCGAGCCGAGAATTTCGTTTATATATTATAATATGTTTGTAGTATGGATAATATGAAGTAATTATTAAATGTTTTTTCTGAAATAATTTGAAATTTATTACATGATGTTTTTTTAGTATATTTGGTTGATTCCGGTTTCATTTTGTATTTGATGTCCGTATATTTTCTATTTCTGATTTCACTTCGTTTTTTTATCCAGCCTTTTATTTGAGATTTTAATGTTGTAATATTTTTAATATTTTTAATTAACATTGTGTGTGTTTCTTAAAAAAACCAATCATATTGATCTCTATAGATACTTTTTACAAGTTTAAAAAAAATATATTTTAAACACCACTGTTTTATCCTTACACTATAATACCCACGCTCAGGCTTCGCCTTTGTGGGATTTTTTTTGTTACTCTTTCATTCTATATTACTATGTATGCACCTGAATTGTATATGTATCAAAAATTTTGTTAATAAAATAAAAAAAATATATATATATAAAAAAATATTGTTGTGAGTTTTGATTGAGAGTGTGATGTGTTAGAGTTTGTAATCTTAATATAGGAAGCATTTTGCCCAAATGTTTTCTTTCTAATAGTTTTTTGGATATGCCTTTGACCCCGAGATCCAGTGTTTATAATATTCGTGATAGTTATCATTTTATTAATATAAAGGTGTATCGTTACCGGAACAAAGGTTTATTCTAATGACTTTATAATATTACTATCAAGTACCAACATAATATCAACTATTGTTCAATTTTATAATTTCCTGGTTGAATGAACTTTAAAATCTCTGTGTATTCTGGTACATTTAGAATTTTACGTTTACGTCTGCAAAAATTTACACCTGTAGGCAACAACGCTGAACTTCAATATTTTCATAATAGTTTGATTATGTAGTGTTAGGATGTTGAAACGATCTAAATACCACAGTGGGAAACTTTTAGGTGAGAAGAGCACTCCTGAACTGGGTTTATATAAAATAGCGCACTTGGAGTCTGATTATAGAAATTATAGTATTATAATTTAAAATACGTGAAGATGTTAAATTATATTGGTATTCTAACGAAAAATTTAAATAAGGCAAAAATACTTGTGCTGAGTTGACACACGTAACGGATGTGAGGGATGCTATTATTAAAATATTTATCTTACGACTTACGACTTACGACTCAGTATGAGATTTATAATCTTCGATACCTAAGGGATGAGATTTGAGAGTATTGTAATATATTCACATTCATATTAGTGAGAAATACACATACCAGTTTCATTCGTAGTTGAGAGGATGAATTTTTAGAGGGCTCTCAGAAATTGAGTAGAAGCCTTTTGATTATTTTTACTTTCGATGTTTCTTATCATTTTATATTTAAATATACCTACTTAAGAATGACATTATAAATCTAGTGATATTTACGAGGGCATTGTGATAAAAGAAGGATATGTATGTGTGTATGAATGTGAATGAAGCAAGGAGTATGTGCCAATGATTTTCAAGGAATAGATATTATTTGGATACCGCACAAGAGTTCCAACTGCTCTCAACCGTCTGGATCTAGTGAGGCTACGGCATCCCCAAGGCTGGGGCAAGTTGTATGGCTGAATGAGTGAAAAGTGGAAGATGATGGGGAAGAGGAAAGTAGGAAGCGCCTGACTAGTCAGATATGGTCACCAAACACGGCTAAAGCCATTTGAAGCAACGTTTCAATTCTAAATGTTGGTCTTACACCAAGGTGATACTGAGTGTATCTTCTGATTATTAGTATAGTATTTTAAACGATTGCTAGTCGAGAGACTTACACCTCGAAACCGGAGGCCAGTAGTTTGTCGGTTCAACCTTTCTGCCTAACCCTGTGGAGAAACGGATGGTTAGTTTGTTAGTTATGACGACTTCCAAATTTTCTCTTGGTCAAAGATTTTTTTTTCAATTTTAATATTCTATTTTTGGGTTATTATTATAAAAAGCATGTTACGTTATGTCCTGTATTTTTAGACATTTAATACTAACAAATATTAATACATTATTTAATATTTAACTCGAAACAAGTTGAAATCTAGTTAGATCGAGATTTTATCGCCTCTTCAAAACCAATTACGAATCGAAACCGTAGCGTATAACAAATCCAATATTAATATGTACATTATAATATTACGCCATCTCGCAAAGTCATTTCCGTATGAAAGAAACTTTTCTTACACAATTATCACACCCCTTCGTCTCGTCTTTTGCCCTGGCAATAGTAATTATTCCAACGCGTTTCCATTAAATCAATTTCAATTTAACAGGGAAACAACATAGAATCTGCTCTAACTTCAAGGCCGTCAGTTCGAATTAGCAACGAGTATACATTGCGAGCTTAACTACTTTTATATAGGTATAAAGTATGGAACGGAAGTTTTGGATGATAGGACAGTTCCCGGTTATGGCCATTATAATTTTTATTTTTGGTTGAATCGCTTCATATCGGAGTTAGGCAAAGAAGACAAAAAGCTTCGTTCACTTTTCTCGTAAACATTATTTTAAAACTTTTGTAATGATAATATAAAAATGGCATTCCACCACGATTTACAAATAATTAGAAACAATTATTACAATAAGTTAAAAAATAAATTTGCATTGGGAAGATGGTTCAGAATGCCTGAATATTTAGATCTATTTACTTATTCGTTTATTCATTTATTTTTTTATTTTTTTGTATATATATATAAATTACAAACAATACAAAACAAAATAAACCTTTGTCTGTCCAACTGGGAAGGATTCCCGTTTCAGGACAGTCAAATTGTGTATTTAGTACATAATATTCTTACAGTGTAATGGCGATGCTGTCAAAACAAATTCTTAGAACATTCGTCTGAGATTCTTTTCAGGGCATTTTGGAGAACATTTACAATTGTATAGTTAGAAGTTCCACATTTATAAATCAGTATAAGACATATGAATCCTATAGTACTATATTTTTGGAATTTCTTAGGTGATAGAAATTACACATTACTAGACTAGAATATATGTCGTATGACATATGAATTTCCAATTTTAAAATTTCGAATTTTTATTTATTAAATGGCTAGTCATTATTATACAGT
Organism: Hesperophylax magnus; assembly: GCA_026573805.1. Lineage (NCBI taxonomy): Eukaryota > Metazoa > Arthropoda > Insecta > Trichoptera > Limnephilidae > Hesperophylax > Hesperophylax magnus. Next base: position 19,157,241 of record JAIUSX010000014.1, read on the forward strand.
AATCGAAATAAAACCGTGCAAAAGATTCGTAAATTTAAATTTAAATAATAACAACAATGAAGATCAAGTTATTTGGAACAAAAATAACCATTTTAAACTTGTAATAAAAAGTGATTTTAGATCCTTATCTTTCTTAAGTATAAAATAGCCTTTTGGAAGATAAATAAAATTTAACATAATATTATAAACGCTATTATATTTTTTTTTCTGTCTAAATACTTAAATAAGTACTAAAAAAGATATATTTTTTTAATTAACATTTTTTTTAAATAAACACTTATTAGATCATATTAGATATGTGAGTTTGTGTTAGCATGAGTTCGCTCTAGACTCTCCCCATGTCCAGAAGCCAATTGCTAACACATTTTCGCAACGCGCTAGCACTTTTCAATTTCCATGCATCGTGAATGAGGTTGAACACTTTAGGCCCTAAGTAGGAGTATTGTCTTTGTGCATGTGTTGTGTTTGTAGTGGGTGGAACTACTGGATTCCTCCTTGCATGACTGGTGTTGTGGAGATGATTCGTTCGAAAACTATTTCAATTCAATGTTATAAATCTAACTATGAATAATAAATAAATATAAATCTAAAATCTATGAGTTAGTTAACGTTTGACTAATTCAGAACGATCACACACGTACAAATTAAAAAAAAACTTTTAGAATTACAGGCGACATAACATATTACTTAAATATAAAGATTACCTTAGTTTCAGTAAAGTTCAGTTATAAGTTTAAGAAAACTGTAAAAGCTGAACGATTGTTGGGGCGTATAAATAACCACACAAAAATTAGGCGTTCTACTTGGATAAAACAGAAGGTCGCGCGAAGGACGTTTTATTAAAAAATTAGGATTACAACATGCTTACTAACCTTGATCAGCGTCACTTTTCTGCGATGGTGTAGTGTCTTAAAGCTTTTCAGACCATCGATCTCGTCATTTTCATGAAGAGAAGGCAGATTCTAGTCACCATGAGAAATAGTGCTATATTTCACAGTTACAAAATACTATTTTTCAATAGTAAATATATATTTAATAATATTTCAAAATTAAAGTGTTGGCACCCTAATGTCACAGGAGATTATATAATGATGCAATAAATTGTAATAGTTATGCGCAGCGTTGAGTAAAATCCTCCAAAATGATTTATTTTTCATATGAATTTATTTTGAAATATGAAATCAATTTTCCAAGACGCTGTTGATTCAAAATTCAAATGACAAACCGCCAATAAAAGAACGCCGAAAATTAAACAATATTCTTCAGCTTTTTTGGTGCATTCCGGTAAGTACCAACCATGTTGTTAGTAAGCACTTAGTACGCACTTATGTGATATTTTATATCAATCAACATTTTAAACTAATCAAAAAAAATATTTATTTCTTATTATGGTTCATAACCAAAGATGTTAGATAAACAGTGACAGTGGCGCACCCAGGTTCTCCAGCCAAAATAAAAAATATCAAAAAATTAAGTTTTTATTCCGAACCAAGTTTTAGCATACGATTTTTACATAAAAATAGCAAGGATTGACAAAGCAGATTCAACCAAATGCTTTAAAAAAACATTACTATATTTACGTTGCCCACACCATTTCAAGATAATATAATGTAATTCTGATAAATTACTAGTTTTGAACAGGATGAGAATACACCTACAATATTTATTTCTATATTATTACTAGATGTTATAATGTGCGCCAAACTAAAAAAACGCGTAAGATATTGAACCTAATTATCCAGTTCCATAACCGATTGCCCTACCCTCGCCCTCATAACACGTACAACCGTCATTAGTTGGGAAGAAGCGCGAAGGAGCGAGTGAGACAAAACGCTTCAAATATTATATCACACGAAACAAATATTTCATTCTCAGCCTTCATCCATCATGCCATGGACCGTATTGCGAGCCGGGACCTGTGCGCCGATACACATTTTCCAAAAATGTTTTTAATTTTAAGCACGGTGTCTGGAAGCTAGAAGTATAAGCAGGAAACTGGTGATTCAACATCATACAGAGAAAACGAAAAATGTATTTTTTTCGATTGGAACTCTTGGATAAATTATTATTTATTCTTTTTTTCCGCAAATAATGGATTTAAAACATTTGAAGCAGGGACTACGATTCGACGTCAAATTTGATAAAATTATAGTAACCACGTAGCGACTTATTTTTTTCAAATTTGATTTCAATAATTCCAACTTCGGACTCGACTTACTCGGAAACGAAAGCCCAAATCAAAAAATGTTAAGTAACAAAATCCACATGTGACGTAAATTCAGTAATTTCGCACTTGTACCGCCATTTTCCGAACACCATAATTAGATGTAATAATAAAAATAATCATTAAAAAACGAGCGAGAAGTAGTAGTTTTGAGTACTCTTTACTTAGATATCACGGATTCGAAACTTTTACTTTTGTTCGAGCGCTTGTACGTTTTTATTACATTGGGTTTCTTCACTTACTTCTACACTCGTAGAACACAGATCGCAACAGTCACCAGGTTCCTTTAATTTAATTTTCTCATTCACCTTCGACACTTTCCTCCATTTCACAGCAATCTTCATCAAAGTGGGATGCCATAGTTTCATTGGGTATGGGCAACGAATTCCAACCGTACGCTTAAGCATAAAAAGAAAAAAACAATTAAAAAATATTTACCAAAAATTTTTGATCCATCATTTTTTTTAATGCTTTTCATTTTTCGCTACGCAATTCGGTGCGAAGAATGTTCTCTTCAGATTCCTCGAAATAAGGGTTATTGAAGGCTCAACAATCACGTAAATCTAAGACGCAAAAGGGAAATCTGATGACAGCTGTGTTTGGCTTACAAAAACTATATAAAAATCCATGGCGAGACTAGACGAATAAAAGTTACCCAAGGGTGTATATTGTTCACTTAAATATTTTTCATACTACCTACACATTCTAGGACAGACGAATTTTCGACAGGGGTCTAGTTTGATTTTTTGTATCCTAAAGTGATTTGAAAATGTTGCCAGCCAAACTAAAAACTCGAACCCGGAGAATTTGGTCTCTGGCAAAGTGAAAGGCAGGAGAAATAGATTGAGGGGGATTACCGATGCGTCCTGATGGTCAAATATCACAATCGTCCCATACGACGCTCGGTCTCCGCAACTCTCCATACAGGGCAACAATGTGAGTAGTGGAGGCAGAGCGGGCCCTGTGCAGGCGCAATTGGAGCAATCCGCTCCTGGCGCCGACAATATCTTACACCTTACAATTTGAGAGGCAGGCTTGGAATTAACGCCTAGGAACCATTTATTGGTCACCCCGAGCGGTTCACTACGTTTGGCTTTACGATTATATGGCGAAGGGTGCCCAGGTTCATCAGGTGAGGTGTATTCAGGAAGCGCCTGCCCATCTTGCAGGACTCGCACACAGGTCACCACTGCCGCGTATAAATTATTTCAAAAGTATCCGTATTTTATTTTTTTCTTATTATTTATTTTGGTATTGTTAATTTCACGCCGATCCGTGTGGGAATGGCCTTAATGTTGACCGACAAAACCGAGATACGTATGATGAAACGCGTACCTCGACAGATTTGAACCTTTTGGCGGGATTCGAAAAATTTTAATTAAAAAAATGATTTAACTATGAAAAAGATTTAAACAATTTTTTTAATTGATGAGTCCCTTATTAAAATGAGAATAACGAACTTTCGCAATGAGGCAACGACTCAATAAGAAGATGCAAGTTTCTGACCTAGGTATAATTTCAGATGCCTAGCTCCCGACGAATAAATTTGTCAAATGAATACGAATAAAAAAAATTTCACAAAAATATATATATAAATGTGTTGATAATATTATCGGCGCGCGGTCAATCATGAAGCAATCAACACTCCCTAACAATTCAGCTCAGATCTTCCCCAAGCACTCCCTGACGTATTAACAAAAATACTCGGACGTGAGAGGAAAACCCACAATAATCTCATACTCTTCTTGCTACCTACTTCCATTCCATAATGCCATAAGGAAAGTGCGTGGCTATACTTTATAACTTTGCCCATCGCACGAGTGTGTACCAAATCTTTTCTATCGCGGAACTTCAATTTGTTGCCGGGAGAAACTATTTATGGAGCTGTAAGCTGGATTGGGAAAGCTTTTTCGTATTGTATACGTGGTTTAGTCTGATATAAAATACTGACAGAATATTTTATAATGAGTTCAAATTATTTTTTTTTAAATTCAAATTACAATTAACGTACAAAATTAATATTTAGTGATGCAAAAAGATCTGAAAATGACGCAAATTGTCGTTTTTTCATGCGCTTTTCTGGTAGGTATGTTAGAATAAGAAAATAATTGTAAATATTCTTTGCCTAAGGTTTAAACAAGCTTGTAAAAGCCATAAAATGGACTGTTATTAATTTTTTGATTTTGTAAAAACAACTTTTTGTTTCACAATAATAAAAAAATAACAAAACATAACTTTTTTTATCAAAATATCGCGGCTCTTACTGAAAAATATCACAGCTTTTTTTAAAATTAAAAATAACTCAATTTCGCGAAAATAACATGATACTAATATTTAAGAATAATAAGATTTCACGATAGTTTTAGATTGTTTAATAGCATAAATTTATAAACCTCTTAAAATCTGACATTTCTTTATACATTTTCAGACTTCCAAACCTAGAATAAATTTGACAAATTCTGTGTTATGTTTTGCAATTAGTCAACCATATTATCGTTTCTGGTAACATAAATGTAAAAAAAAAACAAGTAACTAACCATACTAAAAATAATATTAATATTCTCCGCCGAACAGTCAGATATAGGGGACCGTCACACAATCCAGCATAAGCATAAACTCATAGTTTCATTCACATTCATACATCGCTTCTTAAGCACTCTTCTGTTAGTCTGACGCTTGACATGACTCAACCTAAATATTTGATGGTTGAAGTACGATCAGGTATATTCTCAACTACTCACGGAGGTTTTTCAAGTTATCTAATATTTCATAATATCTTATTATCGTGTTATTAGTAACAAAAAACCTTAAAACATAACATTATTTTAGTTTTTCGATGAAAGGGTTTTTTATTTATTTATTTATTAATGCCCTTTTTAGGGGCTTTAACATATGAACAGCAAAAAAAATATATTAAGGCGATGCACTACGCAGTAATGCAAAATCATGTGTTTTTGGTTTGAAAATTTGGTCGCCTAGAAATGTTTCAGATGATTTAATTAAATACTGCGAGTAGAATACATCTTGGCCTTTGAAACAATAGAGTATTTTTTAGATAAGTCTTTTTATAAGCCCAGAAACATTACTGCCGCCATGGAAAAAACAGTATCCTTCTAGGATACTGCGGGATAATAACACTTTCCTAATACATGCGAACACCTCAGCACATGTTTTCCTAGTAAGGTGTTGACAAAACTTATGTAAACAATATGTAAAAAATAATAGAAATACATAAATAAATAATAATAACTATCTTTTGTATTTGTTTAGTGATAAATTAAAGATGTCCACTGAATCGGTATTTTTATTTTCCTCCTTAAATATTCTGGGCAATGAGGAATACATGTGGTAGTTAGTACTAGAATTTCTACACTGAAATAAATCCCAACTTCTAGTAGTACCTAGTGGAATCCCAAATCTTATCAATGCAAGCAATTCTGGACGATCAAATGAATCATTTAAAATTTGATATAGAAATTCTGAGTCAGTGAAAATCCTTCTGTCAGACAATTTAAGCATATTCATTACATTTAAAAGAGTATTGTCGTTCAACAAAATTACTGGAATATTAATTTAATCTTTTCAAAAAAACCCGATAAACATTTCCGTCCGACAAAAAATGACATCAAAAATATCGAACAATTCTTCCAATTCAGCATTTTCCCGGCTTTTTCAATTTTTTCAGCACACTTAATACACGTGTTTCGAAATATTCCGATTATTCCCCTTTCATTTAACTATAACAATGGGTCTGCACAGATCTATAGAACCAGGAGTATCCCATTTGCATCAACTATCCAAAATATGTCCACGTGCAAAATTGTGTATCTATCTGTCAATTCACAAAAAAAAACATGACATGCGCTGATCCTAATATATTATTTCATTTCGAGTGTATTCGTTTGAGAGGAAATTTTTCGTATATTTTCAATGGAAATCCTCTTCATTCAACAAAGCACAAACAGTATCATTTTTTTTACATACTATATACACACAAAACATTGATTGGTGATAAATATTGAAGTACGACTAGTACAGAAGATCTCGCGTTCAAAAAAATATGTTTCTAATTTTTTCTTATTTAATAAACCAAAATTTTCTTTGAAATCAGAAAATTTGAATTTGAACAGATTCTTAAATATCTACTTGCTGAATTATAAACTATAAAGTTTAATATATTTATTGTTTTTGTGTTTAATTCGGAGAACTCCATTTAATTTTTTTTTAAATTTAATTAAAATCAAATTTAATAATATAATTATTAAGTTCTGCAAGTATTTTTTGGTTTTTGTTATTGTTACAGCTGTTTCGGCTTTCAAGGCCATTTTCAAAATGTGGTTTATTCACGTTTATACGACTTATTAATATGATTCTATTTTACCCTCTCCCAAATTTAAAATGATTTATTACCGGTTAAACAATTTACTGATAAAAATAATTGTGACAATAGATTTCATATTCTGTGGGGGTATTTTGAAGTCTGTTTTCCCAACATTAATTAGAAGCGGGGAATAAATAATTTTCCTTACTTTATTAATTAATGTTATATTAGGGTCATTGGTTCTTTTATTGATTTCTAATTGTTCAAGTAAATTTAATCTAAGGCCCTTTCTTTCTATATAATAAACATAAAAAAAAATAAAAAAAATAAATAAAAATAAATAAAAAATAAAAATAAAGTTTAAGTAACTTTTTAAATTTCAAACAAGTTATAAGGTGTATATATATATACCTTTTTCAAAGAAGCGTTATGACAATTCTTTTTTCAAACTTTTTTAGGCGTATAGGTACAAGAGAACCGGAGGAAAGCACTTTCCCTCAGGGCCAATGTTATCTTTGGGGATGATGTGTGGAGGGTCTTTTTAAGGAGAGGAAGTTCTGCGAAGGAAAAAGGTATGAGGGACGGGTAGGAATCTAGGGATCATTGTGTCCAGGAGCGGCAGAAGGCGATGGGTCGAGAGTTCAGTTTGAGAGGTCTCACCAAACCATCCTCTCCCGATCTGGCACGCCCTGTAGGTGGTGGGCAGGCGCATCCTGAACACACCTCACTGATGAACTCGGGCACCCCTGCTAAAGAACCATACGTAGCGAACCACTTGGAGTGACTTATGGTAGAGGTGTTGGTTATCCAATAAATAATGTTGCCCAAACCCGTCTCCGAAATGAAAAAAAATACGAATAAAAAAGTAAAAAATAAATACAACGATTTCACATTTAAGTATCTTTAGTGCACCACCACTATACGGCCACCATTTTGAAAGGGAAACTGAAAGTTCAAACAAATTTATTGACAGGTGAAATGCAAAAAGGACTTCGCAATGCTCAGTCAAATACTACGTGGATTAGAGGCGTGTCTGTGTGCCATAAGTAAGGTCAATTTTACACTTCTTGTGAAATTGATCAAAGCAAATTCAAATATTGATAAACATTCTTGAACAGATAATTAATTCCGTTGGCCTATCTGTTAGACGCCTTGGAGTCGAAATGACTTATGTAACCATGCTGATCTTGCGAACGGATTGGGTTATTGGTTTTCATGCAATCTGCAATTTTATAAGTGTTTCCTCATTTTTTCTCTTCTTTCTTTTCATTCTCTTTTCTCTCTTTTCCTGCATATTATATACATTTAAATGCAACCTTATGTAAGAGACAATGTATGTATGTGAATAAGGCAAGGAGTGTGTGCCAAGACGAAGTGGTTTGGTTACGTTTGTTTTTTTTTTCTAAACTTTAAAAAAACTCTTTTTGTCACTGAAATTTATGAAAATATATATCTTGTAAAGCCCATCAGGACTTTTAAAATTTAATAAATAAATAAAATTAGCAAGCGCATAAGGTTTAATGAAGGATATTGTACAGTGTAACTATAGTGAACTGTAGTGAAAATATTATGGCTTAAAAATATATATTCGTCAGCAATCGATGATTCCGAATAAATAAGTTTTATTACATGTAGAATTGATAAATCGTCATTTAAAAACGAATATAATTTTAATTAGCTCACAGGTATTTAAGTTGAATGGAGATTAAATTTTTATAAATGCACACTTAAATTGTAATACTGGCTCGCTTTTCGTATTCACGCCTCGTTTTATAATACGATATTGATCATATTATCTAATTGCATTGGTAAATCGTATTGGTTTTTATTGTGATGGCAGACCTATATTCACGAATTGTTAATGGCCACTCAGCCGTGAACAACGACAATATTACATTGAATCTACTCTGCAAAGCTCAATGCTTCGAAATTGCGGCCTCCGATCTTCAAATCTATATCAGACACTAGCGCCATCTTTTGGAGAAAAGTGGAAGTAAGCAATGTGGCTGAAAAGATTTTAGACTACATGACAAAAAAATAAGTTTTTTATTGTACCTATTAAAACAAAATAATTTTCTTGTGCTTTCGTTCGAGTGTAACGATTTCAGAATTTGAAAGTGATTTATGTATTGAAAACAAAAGGCAAAATACCTACCTACCCTTTGATATTATTGTTTTGTCAGACGATTATTATTTTTCATTATTCAAAATATTCGTTTAAAATAATGGATTACTTTTGACGGACATTTTAAAGGTGCAACTAATGTATGTATGAAATGAAAGCAATTCATATTTTGTGATTCTGTAGAGGCCAAATGTCTCGATTTTGATTTTGGCAAGTCAAGTTATGTCATTTTTATATATACTTGTATATTGAATTAGTTTCAGATATACTTATTTATTGAATTAGTTACATTGCCGAGAAATTTAAAACATTTAAAAATATATTTTAACAACGTAATCACATCATCACAACAATATAAAAAATGACGCTGTGGGCTGAAATTTCCGATTCAATCAGAAATTGCAATCCAATTCCAATCAGAAAAGGCTGTTCAAATTTAGTTACGCCATAGCTCTCAGGAAGTTTTACTGCTTAATGAAATCGAAATAGTTTATTTTCACACGAGTATTTTCAACCAATCGCCATCGAGTTGTCCTCTGTATTCGAATAATCAAGCGAAAGTGAGTGCCGTTGACGTATGCCCTTTTGTACACGGATATAAAGCAGTGTTACATACAAGATTTAAGCGACATATGCCGTTTTTTCCTTGGGATACAATTCTCAAGATTAATATTTGCCGTACACTAATATGTTCGGTAACAATGTGCTTTAAAGCATTTTTTTCTTGGAAGCTGTGCGTCTGTGTGAATTCACTCAGATCAAAGTTGATTAAGGCGATGCCATACGTAGTAATGCAAATCATGTGTTTTTGGTTTGAAAATTTGGTTGCCTAGAAATGTTTCAGATGCTTCAATTAAATACTGCGAGTAGAATACATCTTGGCCTTTGAAATAATCGAGTATTTTTTAGATTAGTCTTTTTATAAGCCCAGAAAAAAATTATGTACAGGCCTATGAAAACTGCTTTAAAGTTCAAATCTCCTACTTACGAACCCATTTTCAGTTATGATTTTATTGTATAACGTGGCAAATTAAGTTATTTATAAAATTATCAAAAAAAAAAATATATTTATGCCTGAACATCCACAAAATAAAATAAAAGGCACTTTTTGGCCATATTTTTTTCTTGCATAAATCAAAACAGGCGGATGGTGTTAAGCGGAAATTTAAACCTTATCGCCATCTACGTAAGGGTTGTTATTGATAGTGGCTCAATTTAAAATACTACTCGACGTAGTGCATCGCCTTAAATAATTAATTTAGGATACGTGTCCATTCGTTTTCACGGCAAAATGTTATAAATTCTAAGAAAAATGGCGAGAATGGGCACTTCAGCCAGTCACGCAAAATATAATATACGAGTATGTGTTGATTATTAAATATAAATCAATTGCACATAAATGTGTAGATGGCTCTGAGTTTTTATCAATGTCGTTTTAGATGATGCCTTGTGGAGTTTTTTTTAAGAAATATAACCAATGAATCTGGGTTTTGAAGAGAGGAAAAAAAAAATTCTCATAGGAAACAAAATCTATAAATTTTTCACGGTCGAGCCGTCGAGCACTATAAAAGGTTTTAAAAACGACCCGTTCTGATGCGGTATTGTCAACTACTTGTATGTGTTATTCTTAAAGTTAGTTTGTTGGAGGTTCCGTCCATTGAAATTTATTTCAAGTTTATTTATTTGAAGCATATTTTCAAAAAAGGAAATAAGAGCGAAGTATTAGCAAATTATAGGCCAATATGCATAATGTCTACTTTACCCAAACTTTTTGAAAGCCTAGTACTAGATAAGTTGATTTCACAAATTAAAAGACTAATCTCACCCCTTCAACATGGATTTATTAACGAAAGATCAACTTCAATTTGATATTGTAGGCTTATGATGTCGTTAATGCCCTGAACGCATCACATCAAAATGACACCATATATAGTGATTTCAGAAAATATATCCGATAAAGCAAACCGCAGAATCTTATTACCCAAACTAAAATTGTGGGGAGTGAAAAACAGTACGTTGGAATGGCTTAAGAGTTATCCATTGGAAAGGTACTTTGCGGTAAAGGTTGATTCATTTACTTCTCACACATTTGCGGCATTGAGCGGAATACCGCAGTGATCTCATTTGGGCCCAATATTATTTTGTTTACTCATCGCGCTATTTTGCAGTTGAACCTTAATAAACTATTTGCTTGGTGTTCAGGAAATGATTTACCACTAAATATTAGTAAATGCCAGATCATTAGTTTTATAAAGTTAAAATTCTGTTAATTTTTGTAATTTTATAAGTATTGCTAGTCTTCTTCGAGTATCGCAGATTCGAGATCTGGGTGAATTATTATACGAGAGTCAGTTAAACGTACACATCGATGTAATTACAAGCGATGAGAATGCTCGGTTAAATTTTAAGAATGAGGGCAAAGTTAAAAAATACTTCAATTTAAAGCATCTATATTGCACATTAGTACGAAGCAAATTAAAATACAATAGTGTGGTCACCGCCCTACAGAGTCCATTTTCTAGCATTAGAAAAGATACGAAATAAATTCCTTGGGTGCATCAATTTTAAAATGGAAATTCCTGTCGAATTTATACATTATACTAACTTACGTACCAAAACCAGACTTCTCAAACTATTGGACAGAAGAGTCTTAACTGATGAAACTTGAATTATTGAAATCAGCCCTGAATTATTGAAATCAATTTTCATTTATATACCTGCTAGGCAAACCCGAAGCAAAGACCCTTTTAAATATAACAATAATTTTAATACTAACTGTTCTATTTATTCACCAATTCCGAGAATTGTTCACCTTGCATACAGACACTGTAAACTTATTAATACATTTGGTCTTAACAATTTTGTGGGTTGTAAAGAGGCATTTAATTTCGGACACATTTTCTAGTAATTAACTTTGTCTCATAGACATATGAATATTAGTAGACCTGCCCTAAGGGATTAAAAGCGTACTATCCCCACTCCCCATACCGGTTCCATTGGAGCCGGCTGTGCTCGCGTATGGCCTCAAGTGAAATTTGAAAACGTGACGTCATCATTCTTGTGCGAACTATGATCGAGGCATCATCGGTTCATTTTACGAAATAACACGGCAAAATGTTGACTTGTACTATGAAAACTTGTAAAAATAGATGTGAAAAAGAGAATAAACCCAATTGTCGTATTACATTCCATATTTAAGCATTATTTTACTTTATTTTAAGCATATTCACATCGTATAATATAGATCAGTATTAGAAACATATACTATCACATCGAGAAACGTCTGGACGCGAAACACAAAGCTGGTTGGTTGCTGGGAAGTAAATTATGAACATTTATAAAAGTGTCTTAACTAAATACTTAAACGAAATATTCGACTCTGAAAATAGAACCGAATTTTTTTGCCGAATTTGGACTTCGCAAATTTGTTCATAACGTGGCGAGTAATTTGCGCTCCCATGTAAAAATGTCTATTCATTCAAAAGCAGATTTTACTTTTAAGAAGTAAATGGTGATATTATAATGCGAGATGCCTATTTACTGTCAGATTGATTTATTGACGAATCACAGTCAGCCTTACTCCCTTCGTTCTTCAACAGTTGATTTTACCCCTCGCCATTATCTTCTCGTCTATTAATTCCTATGTCTGTGCTTTGTCTCTTATATAGTCTGTACCATACCTACGGGTACATCGAATTCTTTTATTTTTTTTTTAACACACGTATTTATGATTTATGTATGTACGAACATACTTGCTTTATATTTTTTAATTTATTTACTATTTCAAGTCTTTTGTTTATATAAAATTCAATATTAATTATAGTATTCGAATTTAGCTTATTCGTATTAGTTTTTATATTGGTAAAACTTATATTATTTTTGTATATTTTTTTGAATTTCTTCTCTCAATATTGTTTTATACCTAACTAGTACATAATTTTCTTGTTTATTTTTTACTGGCTTTGCAATAAATATGAATAATTTTACACCTATACGTATGTACATACTTACTTTTAGATTTTACGCTTAGCTTTGTTTTTTAATATTAGGTCTTATTATTTGGATTCGATATTAATCATAGTATTAGTATTTTTATTAATATTTTATAGTTATACTGTATGTACAACTGTACTGTGAGTTAAACTTACATACTGTAATTAAGTGTCAATATCCTTGTAAAAGTCCAATAGGGCGATAGTAAGTTTTAATACCAGTTTAGCAAACACAGCACCTACGCCTTTCTGTGTTCTGAAGATTGTGATTCGCCCTTTAAACATCAATGATGCAAATGCAATGGTGCACAATACAGTAATTTTTTTTTAAATGTGAATACCGCACCCAAGCAGTGGAACTACGGCATCCCCAATTGGTGTACGTTGTGGTAAGGATAAAAATGAGGGGAGGGAAAGCAAACGGGAAGGGTGGGAAAGTAGAGACTTGGCTATTCAGATCTGATCAGTACACACAGCTCATGCCAGGAGGTCTTTAACCAAAAATTTGGAAAATGAAGGAAATAAAAAAATACGTACATTTTCTAAAATTTTGTATTAATATCGCTAATTTCCAAATCCAATGCTTTCTATCCAGATATTCAAGGAATATTCAAAATTTTGAGAGCATGGCGATTTAAAAAGAAAAAATCTTAATATCAAAAATCAAACCGAAACGGCCCAAACTTGTCACGTAAATTAAAAAAGGTCTGGTGAAATCCGGCTTGGTGTAATTGAGCTGTTTTGTTTTAATGGCACAACTTTGCAAAAACGGCCCTATTACATAAGTTTAAGATTAAAATTTTATTTTACCATTATCGTTCCACTTTCATCAGCTGAATGAATTTTTAAGCTTTTCACGCTCAGTTGAAATGCGAGAAAGTGAAAATAGAATTCAACTGAAGAACGAACAATGTTTTTGATAAACTTGAGTACCTACATGTTTTTGTTTACACTGTAACACACAGCGTTAAATCGCACAATCAGTTGATTGTAATCTTTAATCTCTTTGTTAGATTTTTATTTTATTTAGGTATGAGAGCCAGGAAGAGGAAAACTAGGCTGGGATAAGAAGTTAGCTAGAAGAGATAGTAATAGACTAGAAGACGAACCTAAAAGGGTAGAAAAGATGCTAAGAAAATAGCTAAGAAGTGACTAGAAGAGACGAAAATAGCCTACGAGAGATGAGGTGAGTTTGCACAAGGACGGCGCTGTGTCAATCATCCAAATGTTATTATTATTATTAATAGAGACTAGAATGATGGACTCGCCGAACGTCACAGCGGTGCTGCCAAGGTCTGGTATCTATGTGAGGATATTGTGTCAGCACTTTATTAGCAGCAAACACATACCTGGACGGATGACGAACCTCGTGCTGGCACTGTTGGTGGACGCGGTAGACTCTCGCTGCAGCAGCTGGTCCAGTTTCTTCACCACCTAGGATTCTTGCTGCAGAGTATCCATCTTCTATCTTCGTGTCACCTGTTCCTTTTCTTTATTTAATTTAAATTCACTTTATTTTTGTAATATTTATATTTTTTGTAATACCTGCTTTAACTGTAAAGCGATCCTGGGGTGATATTTAAAAAAGCGGCGCTATAAAAAATGTCCAGTAAATTAATTAATTAATTAGTCAATTGAGCGCAAGTAGTGCAGTAAGCAGATGCAACTAGATTCAGTGTGACTATTTTTTAGGTTTACTGTATGTAGAAAAGCTCCAAGAAAACCAATGTATATACCTATAAGTTGTTGAGTGAAATCAATTTATATTCGAATGAGTCGAATGTTCAAAAAGGATTAGCATGAACAGTTGTGAGAAAAATGTCATTTTTACTAAGCTTATCTTGTCATATCACAGAATAAACAAGATAATGTAGTTTGTTAAACATCAAAGCGAATTCCTGAATCAAATTCATAAATAGGCATTAAGTAGTCCAATCGGATCCGAGCGGTTGGAATTATTGATCATATCACAATAACATAAACTAAGCCACTGGTTAAAATCTTGTGTCTACTGAATTAACCACAATAATACAGAGATTTTTACTAACTCTTAATTCAGTTCTTTCCAAATTATGTTTGTATATTCGTATGATTCCTGGCGGAAAAAATAAATATTTTTCTACACATTCACTTGAAGAGGGGTCTTGTTAGCTTTTCAGAATGGTCAAGTGGTGACTTGAAAAACCCTCCAGCTCTGGGTCAATGTTTCAGAGCTTTCATACAGTTTGGTTTCTTGGAATTTTATTTTCAGCAGCTATGTAAATAATGAAATATGATTTATACAAAGACATTAATTATCCGAGCTTTCAAGAGCAAGAGTTTGTACGGTCCTTTATTTTTTATAAAGGACCCGACAATTTGACTTATCTTGACAAGTCAAACACAAGTTTAACAATTCTTAACTGACCTTGGTCAGTGCTTTAAATATATTTGTTATACATTTTGCATAACGTCATAAAAATGTAGGAAATGGAAAAAGGTCAATTTTAGACCCAAAGGTAAGAGTTGAGTCTTAAAAAGGTGTTTGTCTCACAGGTGTTATAGCAAAATATAACGTTACACCACGTTATTCTGTCTTTATCGTTAACTTGCAACAAAAAATCCTACTCCAATACTGTTTTTGTTAATGTCTACTTATATTGAAGTTAAATGACTTAAAAACTATTCGGGTTCAGGAAATGAACGCCAGGTCAACGATTCAAGTCAAAGGACATTTTATTTGATAGGCAATTGACAAAGTTGCCAGTAAACTGAGACATTTAAGCAACGATAAACGCCAAAGCTTATTTAATCTATTGGGGTTTACGTTAACAGCATGCAATACTTTTTTGTAACTGTATCAAATACACGAAAGGAGGCATCATTTGTCCGTTTAATTGAAATATATAAAGGAAAAACGTGGAATACGGAAGGACATTATTTACGCCACATTTTTTTGCAGAATGACATAAAAACAGCCCGAAATTCATTGAAGGACATAGCGGAAGTACACTCACAAAATATTATTGCAGTCACTAGACCTTATTTGCCCATATTTTAGTCAATTTGCAAGCAAGGTACGTTGCCCAAAATGTAGGCGATTTGAGAAGACATTTCGAAAATATTACAAAAGCTCACGTATCTTCGTAACTACGATATTCGCTGACATAATCGATTCACCCAGCGACTACATCCATCTCTGTACACTGCTCTAATAAAAAGAAGATATTTCAATTATGAAAATATTTTTATATTCCAACAAACCCCACAGTAAAATTTCCCGTGAATATTTATTTTACACAAATTCTGTTACATGTTATACACCTATGTATTTGTTATAATATTCACTGCCTATTTAAAGTTATAAAAAAGTCCTAAAATTAAAAATATCACGTGAAAGTGAATTTTATTTTTCATCTCCCAAAATGTGTTATATTTTGGTGCCGTTTCTAGGATCATCATGTAATATCACGACATTTGTATTTTTAATATTAATTCAGTAAGCGTGATTCATAACGAAGAAATAGATAATTTTTTTATTATTCTAGGATAATTTTTAGTCTTATAAATTACGATTGAAAAATTATTTGTCAAGTGAAAAACGAACAAGCGAATTTTGCCGGTTTTCGTAAATACACTGAATTAAAAACAAATGAAATAGTAATGCGTACTGATGTTATAAATATATCTTTATAATCTTTTTTTTAAATTTTAATTTTTTTTTAATATTAACTCCACACAGGAGGCCCTGAAGAAAATAATTTCTCTCAGGGCCTATGTCATCTTTGGGGATGCTGTGTGGAGGGTCTTTTTGTGGAGAGGAAGGAGTGAACATGGGTCTTGAAGAGTCCCATGTTGTAGGAGGGAGGAAACACAGAGGCCGGCAGTTCGTTCCACAGCCGAGTTATTGAACTTAAGAACGAATCGTAGAAGCAACCCGTTCTCATGTGACAAATATCAACCGTGTACAAATGTTGGGCGCGCGTTTGGCGTGTATCCCGACTATGCACCGGTGCCGAAGGGATCAATGATGCTAGTTCCTCAGAGCATCTTCCATTGTATTGATCTTAAAATACATGACTCCAAAATTTCATTTAATAAGTACCATTTTAAAACAATTTAAACAAAACAATCAGACGAATTTAACGCTTTTGTAAATTTCACGATTTTTTGATGTTGTGAAATCTACAAACTAAAGTTATATTACGAAATATTGGTAAATTCATTGCCTTTAAAATACAGTTAACAATTTATCTGTTTTCATAACAATATTTGGAGGAATGGTTTATTTAATGAGCGCGGGAGAATTCAAAGCAAAAAAAAACGTACGAAAATCTCCAGCGCTCAACGCATTTTGTCGTAAATATCGTGTCGCTCCAGTGGTATTAAACAGGTTTTATTTATCAACAAATACATAATCGTGGATATTATTATCCTAAAATTTGTTGCTATTCAGAACGCCACCCCTGTTTTGACACACAATCATTCATTCACATTCATATATTACAAAATACAAACTCTGCTGTTACTCTGACTCTTGACATGATCCGATTCAAGTAGATCGTGCCATGTCTTCCCCAGGCGCCCCCGACTTCTTCTACCATTTCCCACTAAGCCTAATTCCCTTTACGATTTGATACAGAGTCAAATTCCACATAAAATATAAAAGTTTATTTATGAAATGGGCGAACCTGCAAATACCATTCCGTTTTATCTCAGAAAACACTTAAATGTTATATTTACACGACCGCAATGTAGAAAGTATCATAAAATTTTAATTCATACGGCGCTGACTGGTTGGAAGCCACGGCGGCGCGCAATCAAAACTGGCAAAAGTTATTTAATGTAATTAAAATAAATGAATAAAGTGCTTGGATTTTAATTGATATAAAGTTTTAGCTGAACGGTCCCGGTGTGTTTAGAAGTTAATGTATGTAATGTACCTATATCAAACTTAATGTTCAAAGTATTATTCAATGTGGAAACTTTACCATGCAGAAACTTAAAGTACCTAATGCTATGAAGGGGTATTTTCAAAAACTATGATTACCGTTAAAAATGTGTGGAATATTTATAGTTTATTTTACGGATAATAATTTTGATTCACAAATATTGAATTAAAAAAACTGTCTAAGGCCGCAAATTCCGAAACGGTTCCAACTGGCTACACAGTCATTATGACAATGTCTGGTAAGAAGTTTGTCGCCAACGTCGCCCAGTGTGACGTCAAAGCAGTCAAATTAACGAAAAACGAACCCATCGTTTTGGCGACAAATCGAAAATTGAACATTTTATACCATTTTAGAAAATTAAAAATTAAAACACCTTCATTTTGAGCATAAAAAACTACATAAAATACCATGTTGTTGAGTATTTTTAATCACCAAATATTAATAATAATAATGATGGCATTTATATACCGCAGTTTAATGTCATTTCACTTCAAGTGCGCTTAACTATAACAAACTTAAAAACGGTAATTCAGTATTAGTGGTCATGTTCTTAAAATTATTCCTACAGTGCGCCTTACACAATACAATACTAATATTAAATATACGGTTTATACAAACTGATGACAAAACTTAGAATAACAATAACAGCAGGACAGGACAAAACGAATATTAAAACTAAAACATAATATAAAACAGGAGGCAGTTTGTGCTCAGAAATGAGAATCTTCTGATCAGACATTTTAAAAAGGTACAATAAGGAGACAACCGAAACCAAACAATTACCGGAAGTTTTAGAGTATGGCTTATTATAAAATATTGAAAAGAAGTTAAGATTTATGAATGGTAAGATTTTTTAAATAATTTTGCTTTTAAAGCCCGTTTAAATTCAGCCAAATTCTGGAGATTAGTAAGAGCTGAGGGAAGTCTATTCCAGATGAGCGGGCCTGTTACACTAAAAGAGCGATCATAGTAAACGGCTCGATTTGACCTAGAAAGTTCTATTAGACGATTACTAACATCTAAATCTACTGACCTTAGAGTAAGCTGTCTATTTCTTAAGTTTTGTCGGACACATAGTTCCGATATATAGGCTGGCGCCATTCCTTGCAATGCTTTGAAGGTCATTAAGCAGATCTTAAACTCTATTCTTTCAGGGCATCGAAGCCAGTGAAGAAGTGGAGTTATACGACAATACTTAGATCCACCAAAAATTATTCTCGCCGCAGCATTAAAAACTGACTGGATTCTATTGATTTGTTTCTGAGGTAGGCCGGCATTTGCATTATTGCAATAGTCCATACGTGAGAAGGCATCTCCTGATTGATTTTATCTACCTTAGATGGAAAAAACCAGAACTCACAGCTTTTGAAATTCGCCATCCAAGAGAAAGAGTATTGTCCATAGTGAAACCCAGAAATTTTATTTCTGCAGAAGGGATTATATCTGTATCCTGAATACGGATGTTTGTTTACTTAAAAACTTTTTCAATACTTTGGGAAAAGTACATTGACGCGCATTAAAATCACATATTAAGAATCCCAACCGCCCGAAGCCAGTGGAACTATGGTATTCACAATTGGGGTCGTGAAGCTGTAAAAGGGTGGGGGGGGGGGGGGTATGATTCTGAGAAGAGGAAGGCGGGAATGCATCTGGCTATTCAGATCTGATCACCAAACCTAAAGCCTTTTATAATATTGAAAAAACATACTTTTTAACACACCACTTTTTTGTTGAAAATAACTTTGACAATGACAGCCCGGTTAGAGTATTTCACCAGAGAAATTCTTAGAGTATTTACTACTCTGGAAAATGTTATTTGTAAGTGCGTAGAATCCTGAATTTTAAATTTAAGCCAAACGAAAAGGACTAAGAGGACGAAATTAAAAAATAATTTAATTCATCGCTCATTGTATTGAATGTCAATAGGAACCTAAAGTTTTTGTTCTGTTGTGACTATTTGTAACTGTGTAGGGCACGGGAAATATTTTTAATTATGAGTAACGAAGCTTTAAAATATCCATGAAATAGTAAAAATACCTATACAATTTTTTGGTGAATACCATACAAGAGTTCCAACTGCTCCTAACCATCTGCAGCCAGTGAAAATATGGCATCCCAATTGAGGTGTGTGGTAAGGCTGAAGGTTGAGGAGAGGTACCTGGTTATTCAGATATGGTCACCAAACACGACTAAAGCTATTTCAAGCTACGTTTCAAATCTGAATGGTGGTCTTAGACCAGGGCGATACTAAGTTAATCTTTATTCTCGAACGTGCCGCGAAAAAACTGTTCATTATTTTTAATGAATAATTTGTTAAACACCAATGAATCAAATAAAATTTACTTACGCATGCCGGATTTAAACCTTTGGATTTCTAGTCAAGAGCCTTACCCTTCAACCTTGGAGGCCGTCAATTTTGCAACATTGTTTGTAAAGCATTTTCAGAAAGAAAAAATGGAAAAAAAAAGAAATAATAATCTATTTCGTGAAAAAATAAAATGAATAGTATATACAACAATAATAATGTAGCCGGGTGTCCGGAAGTAAGGTGCACTTACTTCGGGAGGTGATTCTACGTGATGGTAGAAGTAAAAAAGATCAATTACTCGTTACCAAATTCCAACTTTTTTTCCCATACTAAAATATTTTTCCGTAGAAGAATATTTATTTTCCCTTGGAAAAAATTCAACTTTTTAACCTAAAACGTACCTTAAAACGTTGGAATTTAACTTAGTGCATTTTACCCCCAGACACCCGGTGTATTTCGCGATTTTCGATATCGTTGCGCTACACTAACAATAATCAGAATTCATATTTATGGATTCGGCTACTTTCGAATTTGTCATTATTAAAATAGTACACTTACATGCGCAATACTAACCAGTAAACATTAGGTAGGTATATTTAGAGCAAAAAAGCAAATAATGCTTCTTGCTTGACGGTTTTCAATAAAATTTCTGGAAAAATATTACTATTTCATATTATCGGAAAGCTGTATATTTCTATCCAAATATTAAGGTCTTACCAACTTACAATCTTCGTATTGTAGAGAAATATAATATATTCGGTGCTTTAAGTTAAGCTACCCCTTTTTATAAAATTGTTTCATTTGAAACGTACCAAGGATAAAGTCCTTAAGCTGGAAATATACCCCCTATGATCTCAAGTCCTATCGTATTGCACAATGTAATAAAAATCTGACCACCCTGAGATTGGTTGTATTAAAAAATATTTCTGCGTAAGTATGTGGCACTTCAATAAAATGTGATCTTATTCATACTAACGCTATAAACATCGTATATTTTTACTTCATCCCTTTTATTGTATATTTTCTCCGCAAACAATGATTATTTTATGGGAAATCTTTTACTGCCCTTAGTTGTAGGTACTTAAGTACATAAATTTTAATTTATTTATTTTTTCTTTATCCTCCGGAGAGGGTGTTATTTCTTATATTATGAAAATAGTAGAATTTAATACAATAATCAATGAAATTGAATTTACACAACGACACAAATGGGCTATCATGAAAATGAGGTTTAAAAAATATAAACGTTTTGACAAATATTCGCTGAAAGAATAAGTACAGTTAAATATTTTGTTTAATTTATATAAAATACAATTTGTAATACACGATTTTATTTTTGAATTAACAATGATCGCAAACCGGGTTTCGCTTTTCCCAAGCTTCGTCAGGGCTTATTATTAACTGATGATAGTTATTATTAACTGACGATAGTTAATAATAAGCTGATATATTAAATAATAAACCCTGATGAAGCTTGGGAGAAGCAAAACCCTGTTGGCGATCTTTATTAATTCAAAAATAAAAGCGGTGTATTACAAATTGTGTTTTTTTATTTAATATATAATGTCACACCACCAAATATTTGCTTCCTTCGACATAATTAATAATTTTAAATTTTTTAACAATTATCTTGGTTATTTAAGATCCTTAGCCTTTTCTAAAAAGAGCATTATAGAATGCACTGACTCCAAACGTCGCAACATTTATCATTCAACAATCAAAGATTTGGAAGGGCTGGACGTCAAATCAACAAAAAAATAGTAACCATCATGGTTGAGCAGAAATAAAAAGTTAGTCTCTACCGTGTCCGTAATTCAGCTTTAAGTTGCCGCACCGTTCGCCGGATGGCCATAACTATAAATTTCCCACTGCATTGCATCCCTCGACAACCGACCTCTACCAATCTTCTGTTCTTCTGGTTGAGCTCTATTCCATATAATAATTCCGGAGCTGAAGGGCCATCAAATATCTAATACCTCATATTAATTGCTTATTAATTTAAGCCGAGATGTATACCTTAACCAGAGATAAACTACCTCCGCAATGTTTATTCGCCATGAATATACAGTTTGCGGTTCTACAGAATGCACAGGTGGCTAGAATCTATAAATCACATTACAGTTTGGTTTGAACATTTGATCGCTAACCGCAAGTCTCTTTTTAAGATCCTTGAAAAAATTAAGCGTCAGGCTTATAAAAAGTGCCCCAGCAAGGCAAGGGTCCCGGGTTCGTGTCCTAGATGTGACCGTATCCTTTTCTTATTTTTCTGTTCCAAATTTTCGTTTAGGAATCGCTAATATTGTCTTTAATTGTTAAAATATTACAATTTTATGTTTTACTCATTAAGTTATTCCAAAAATAAAATATCTATCCTAAACTTGCAGAAAAAGTCAATAGATGTCGCACATTAAAATAAGATAGATTTATGTAAGACTCTATCTATATTGCATTTAGTTCGGGTTGAATTTTGTGATCATAGATAAAGATAACAGTCAATAAAAATGTGCGGTGAGAAAATAAAGACAATGTTGGTAATTCAATTCAGTTCAGTACCGTGTTGTACTTTGAAAACTATTTTATATGAAACTACTAAAAACTAACATTCCCAAAAATGTAGCTTAAATACAGTCGATGTGGTTTTGTTTTAAAATGTGGAAATTTGAGTTTTTTTCATTCTGATCGGAAAACATTATAATGTTTGTGTCTTCACACAATCAAATAAAACCTCTCTGTTGGCGATTTTTTTGCATACATCAAAACAGGCGGCATAATTAAAAATAATTTGATAAACTCACTCAGTTTCTTTGAGCATTTTCGGGGTAAGAGAGGACTGCGGGCGGACTACTTCCAAAAACTTTTTTTTAAACTTTCGATAATATCGGTGGGCACAAATACATTAAAAAATGTTCCCTTTGAAATGATTTGCCTGTAAGTACCTATATATTTGTGTCACGTCGTGTGGTGGAATGAAATATAATAAAATTACTAAGAGGATAAATACATATTTTCATATCAATCAGGTGTGGCGAGTTAACTGATATTGTGAGGGTTAGATAAATAGCTAATTAAGTCACTTCGATGTTATAATTACTTTAGTCACGGAAAATTCAGTATATTTATTCTCATTCATTTTATAATCACGCTATAATAATATTATTATTTTAAAAGGATTGTAAAACCATTCCATATTTTCGCACTATCAAATTAAAAAAAAAAAAAAAATATCCAGCAACCGCAGGTCAATGATAAATATGTATCCTTGTTAAAAAATTTTTGAAAACTCTCCATTCATATCAATTTTAAACATAACAATAAGGTAAGATTGTCACGCACTGTTATTACAAAGAGCCTTATCAAAAAGCTCTCGGGTCTCGTTTTAAACGAAAACAACAACAAGTAGATACGTTTTTACGGAAATAATGATTATTGTAATAGTTCTCGTAATAACTGACGAGAACGTTCGGTTTGAGCTACAGGCTTTATATTACAGGCTACAGTGTTGGAAGAATTGTGGAGGCAGTGTTTACATTATTATTTGTCACAAGTTGGCCATTAGATCATCTGTTACTTCCCGGATTTTCACTTTGAAATTGTGTATACGAATATGTATACGTAGATAAAACAAAAACATTATTTTTTATATATCGTTAATCAACTAATACAACTTCCTCCGTATTCGAGGTGCTTTGTGGTTATAAATCGTGTCGGATGTTGTAAAAAAAAATTGATGACATTTTTACGAAACAATCAATTCCCTACCATCGTGTAAATATCTTTGTCACGAAGAAGAAGTATGTACTGGATATTTATCAGTGAATACGTGAGCTTCCATGGATATATATAAAACCTGACCTTGTTTTTTTATACAAATCTACAGTTTTATTCCGAGAATGATGAATTTTGCATACTTCAAAAAAACTGGAAGGTCACGGTCCACATCTCATTTCCATTTAGTTAGTTAGTATCTTGATTTATTTAATTATGGATTTACATTTCTCAGAAACTAATGGTTTTAGGCATTTTCAAAAAAAAAATAACAGCCCACGACAGGAGAAGAATCCTTTCCAATAATATAATCCCGGAGAAGTTGGGTGCTATTACAGAACAGGGCTGACTCAAGTAATCGTCGATTTAGACGTCTGTTACTGCCTGCTACGCCGATGTGACATGTTGTAATTTGAAATTTGACGTCTTGCTTTGTTATAATTGTTACAACATGCGAACATACAATAATTTTCTATGGTACGGCTGACTTTGAGCGCCGTTATAACTTCAGATTTGACGTGATTGCCGTAATTAGTTACGTATTGTATTCATGAATAACACGATTTAAAACACTGCATGGTCAGCACTATTAGAAATATATATCATACGTATATATTTTAGGGAAAAACATAAATAGGCGGTAGTAGCGTTTATTTGTGAAATCTTTAGAGAAGTAACTGGAACATGTGGAACCGTGACAAAACAGAACAATAGTGAAAATTTATTATAAATAAATGAAAATAGTAGGTTGAATATGGTAAACCTAGGTTAGGTTGGGTTAGGTTTTTTTCACTTTTAATGACTTTAAATGATGTTTCGTGTTTAGTTTAGTTTTTGATCCTTTTACAGAAAAACATATGAGTTCGGTAGGTACATAAGCTTTTTCATATTGGGAACAAATTTGCACCACCCACACACATTGTTTTAACGAACTAAATTGGTAAGAATACATTTTAAGGCAACGGGTAGGAGGTACCCTCTTGCAAATAAATGTATTTAAAACTTTACGCATCTGATTAACACCCATATACCATACATTGTTGTATAGTTAATGGTATGGTCTAAAATTTAAATCACGTTTTTCAGTACGGCCCTTTTGTTTATTGAACTAGGTATAACTGTAACATTCATATTTGAGTGGTAATAATAATATACTTTAAGGTGACGGAAGTGGTGAGCGGAAGGAAAGGTTGAAGTAGAAATTTCTTGCTATTCATATTTATTCTGAAACATATCTAAAAAAAAATCAAGTAGGTAATTATTTCTAATTTTGAAACCTTTAATTCTGTGGCTTGCTTCTAAAAGGACAATGTAAGTTTTTCGTTAAATATTTTTTGCGATTTCGCCTAATTCTGAAAGAACCTGTCAATTTCAAGAAATATATTTTTATTTTCTATGTCCAAATTTAGGTATAGTAGAAAATTACTTTCTTTAATTTAAAACATGCCAATGTTAGTTTTTAGATATATATTTTTATTTTGCAATTTTGCCTCAAAATTGGGTTATCTACCGAATTCTAAAAGAACCTTTCGATATCTAGAAAGGATTTTTCAATTTTCGAGAGCCATTGTTACCCTAGAAAATAGCTCTTATTAAAATTACAACCATAGAATTTAGGATGGAATTTTCCTTTTTAACATCACTTTTTGTGGATTTAAAGACTTTTATTACTTCCTTCTATAAAAAGGTGAAAGGAAAAAAAGATATTTCTAGCAACTTTTTCTCGAAGCAGCAGTACGATACTGAGAAACTTCACGCCACTTTAATACAATGTCCTTTTGGATATAATTAATAATTAGTTATTAAATTTTGAAAAATGTACCTACAACCTTAGTGAGATATATATGGTGATTAAAAATATGTTTTTGGTGGAAATTGAAAACCTGATTTGGCGAATAATTTCACAGAGTAATCAGGCTGTATTTAATATATTAGGGTGAAACGAATGTAGGGAAGTTGGCTCCAAGTATAATTTAGAAAGCCTTTATTTGACAGCCTATTAGTATTAGTGGTAGACATTTCGTGCTGAGAGGGCTAATGCACAAAACAACTGGCTCATTTTAATGGCTTCCCGACAAGTCTCGATGTTTGCATTACAATGCAGGATTTATACGGAATTAACCACCGCTTGCCATTTACTATGGACGAATTCGTGCCGATGATGAAATAGCTACCGAGGTTTTTAAATAGCTACGTAGGAAATAAATTAATTAATCAGGAAGTAATTATGATAAGTGTGTCATAGTAGGAGTGGGTGAATAATAATAAACAGCCCACAAATCATATTTGACATGGAAACACAAATTCAATTTTATTACAACTATATCAAACTACTAAAAATTATAAGGAATGAAGCACCCCATCATAAAATAAAGGACATGAGTCATGCCCTGGCATCGCCACGTCAGTTTATCTGTTATTATTTTTTTTGATTTTTATTCTATTGTGCTCTTGTTATTTTGTTTGTCATTGAAATGTGGTTAAAATCTTCTAATATTTGTGTTTTATAAAGTCATTTGTAAGGTTTCCGTAGCGGACTTGAATCAATCCACCCGTTATGTTTTTCTAGCAAACATAGAAAATGGCCTTTGTTTTATGCATTTAAATCATCTATATATATTCTTCTTAGTAAACTGGTTGGTCTTAGAAGATGTTTATATTCAAAATAATCCATTTTTGAAATCATGAAAATCAATTATTTCGTTCTTTACGAAGACAATAACAAATCTGAACGAAATCCAATGAAACAAAGACTACAAATGAAAAGGTAAGTCTAGTAAGTCTAGTTACTTTCCGTCATTTTGATTAAACTCATACTTCCATTTTTAAATTATTATCATTATCTGCAATTGTTTCCAATATTTTTTGGTGTAATTGCAAAGTTTCGGAATGGTATCTCGGATATGCCTATCCAATTTTAATTTATATATGAAATGTATTAATTTTTAAAATTTAGAATGAATGTTCAACTTAATTCAGTAAAAGTTTAGTTATTGAAGATTCTCAGTGTCATATTATTTATGCATTTCGGGGAAGAAAATATTAACAATACTACAATGAGTTTTATACACCTCCAAATAGTTTTACCCAATAAAATTCAACATCAATTATTTCAGTTTTTTTTAATTATTCTTGTTAAATCGTTGGACGATATTTAGCAGATAAAATTTTTACACATCTAAATGTATCTTTACTCTTCTATAAAACAGTTTGATAACTCTGATGTAGTGAAAATAAGATGTTTGTTAATTTGAAAGTAAAAAAAAAATATATATATTTTTTTTTTATTAAAAAAGCAAAGTAATTACACATAAAATCGTATTTACATTGGGTTTTTGAATATTAAGAGATTTTAATATTACTCTTCCATAGAATCGTTAGCTCGTGCTTGGAAAAGGATATGATTTAATAATATTTTTTTTTTTTTTATAGTGAATACCTCACTAGAGTCCCAACTGCTCCCGTCTGGAGCCAGTGAGACTATGGCATCCCCAATTGGGGGATATTGTGAGGCTGAAGGTAAGTGGGTAAGGGAAAGAGGAAGGTGGGGAAGTACCTGGCTATTCAGATCTAGTCACTAAACACGGCTAAAGCCATTTGGAGCAACGTTTCAATTCTGAATGGTGGTCTTACACCAGGGCGATACTGGTAGTATCTTCCACTCTGAAATGAGCCTTACTGAGTGCCTTTCCCGTGCTGAGGCTCCCGTTGAACATTTTTAAATGATGAATTATGAACGTTAATAAAAATGTACTGTATTGTTTTCTTAACGAATTCTGCCCAATGAATTTTGATATAAATTTTGAAACCATCCCTTACACTCGTATGGTCGAAGGTTCGTGCTATAACTACCCTCGTTATACACAAGAGTAAAATTACACGGCCATGCTGCCCTCTTAACCCATCGATCACAGGTAATAAACATTAAACACTGAACTGAAACTTTCCATTTGAATTTTCAGTATGATTCTGTTATTAAGCTTAAACGCCTTATTTGCAAACAATTGACGAAATTCAAACCGAACGTAATTTTATTTATTGTGTTTGTAACGAGATGTTTTTTAAAGATTATAAATACCAAATTGGTCAAGTTTTAAAATACATAGATAGGTATATGTTATAGCAATATGCTTATATATTTACAATGGACGCAGTGAGAGCACTTATGTTAAAACGAAAAAAACTTGTGTAATCAATGAGGCTTAAAACATTTTTCTGAATAACTACAATATATTTATACGAGCTAGCATATAAGGTTTGAGAAAATTCAACATACTTTAATTAATAATTAATTGATATAATTATTTTCAGTTCTCGCCAACACAACATCTCTAGCAGAGAGGTAGGTTGTTAGCATTATGCGAGGAGGTCGCTGACAATCACCCGGTGACGGCAAATAAGATTATCAAAAGATGTATAGATTTTTTTCTAAAATGGAATTTTCACTGAAACAGATATTTTTTTTAAATTTTCAACCATGATTTAGTGTGACTATTTCATGTACATAAAGAATGTTTCGAGGCTGAGGGAAGTAAGGAAAAGAGAAAACGAGGAAGACAATCATTGAAAGTGGTCATAGCTGTATTTTGAGACCCGAGAGTCAGTTAAATTCCGACCTCCTTACCATTCCCAACTTGACGTTGCACGTTGATCGCGAGGAGATTCCCGTTAGGTAATAAAGAGAAAAAATTAAGGTTAGGTAATAAAGGCTTACCTAACATCATATTATAATTACTATATGAAATTGGATTCAAATGTTAAAGTATGTAAATAAAGAACTGTTCCGCACTACTTATCGAATTATTATTTTAACTGTTCCACTAATTGAAAGGAAAACAGTGCTTCAAATTAGTGGAACAAAAATAAGTGTACTAGAAAACCAACCAAACAACGTTTCCCCTATTTACAGTAATAAACCTACCCTTACTAGCTATAAAACAAATCATTTCTAATTTTCCTACGAATACTCGTAACCTACCAATAACCTGTATATTAGTCGTGAGTGTATGCAAAACAACCCCATACTTTGAAGGTTGTATCGGTTGAGGCGATTCGATCACTCACCAAATAGCGCCGAAGTGGAGAACGCCACCCACCAAATTAACCACCATAACTCCCATTTGACCTACCCTAGTCTGTGAGGCTTTGATACTAATGTAGGTCACGATACCACTCATGTGACTGTATTATAATGATATGATTATTTATGTTTTTTAACCGATTTCCAAAACATCTAATGAAGTTATTTGTTTTTTTTTGTCGGTAATATTTATTGTTCGGTGGTTTTTTCGCTTAACCCTTTTTTGCCCGCATTTTTGTATATAAGCTTTGTTTTGGAGATATCAACCTCAAATTATGACCGCATTTCAATTAGGGGGCGGGCATGGGTACCGTCGACAAAGGAATTATGTATTGGATAACCAACACTTTTGTCATGCCCTTAGCAAAGGTGCCGGATGTTCAGTTATTGATTATAATATGCTGTATCAAAAGTAATATTTTAAGCAAATTATAATTTTTGTATGCCAAAACCATTTCTCCTTTTCATAAAATGATTATGCTAGGTACTTCACCTGTAAGGAACGTACATTGAGTACACTTGACGATGACCAGAATATATAAAAAAACTGATATCGCCATTGAACACATTAAGGTATATAGATATATTCAGATTTGTATGTCGTAAGTATGGGACACGCATATCGGATCATTGTCCGATGTTATATATCACTGACATCAGTCGGTTACAAGCGCTCGCCGGGAACAGGTCTCCGGCGATAACTTCAAAATGCCGACACGCACGCTGAGATATTGCACAAGTCGTACTGGAGAATATACGGAAAGCCATAGTATAACCTTTCATCGGTAAGTAGGGTTTTACCATAATCAGTAGTCGTGTAAATTGACTTATTAATGTTAAAAACTCGTGGAGCATTTTGACTTCGAACGCGAGTTCGTTCGCGGTCGGAAGGATTCGGGCAACATCGACAGCCGCCACACCCCTCTCCATACTTCCCGCACGGGAACAATATTTCACACTGTAAGGAATTTACACTCTTTTATATAAATAAATTTTAATAATATATATATATATAACTCAATGACTGTACATACCATTTGACGCCTGGACAATGAAGTTGGTTAATTACTTCATAGATTATAAAAAAACATATACTCTCTATAGGGATGTATATACTCAAAACATATACTCTCTATACAGTTTGATATTGCTTTCAGTGTGTGAAACAGCTCTTACACATAATAATAATTGCTAAACTTTTATAAAATGAGTAATGATCTTGTGGAATATGTAAGAGAAAATTTTTATATTATATGAAATTTATTAATTATTGATGACCTGTATAATATTACATGCGCGAATATAAGTTTTAATGAATATACCCACCTCACATTCTGATGATAAAAAATGATGCTGTTAAAAAAGTGACAGCATGTTAAGTTCCTGATAAAATATTGGTCATTCAGAATATATCAAGAACACGTGTTCTATTCCGAATAGATGTCACGACGGAATCCTTCAATGTTGGTATGTCAGTATTTGTATGAACACGTGTCCGCAAAAACATTTGATTTTGACTGATACTTTGTTACGAACACTTTCAATTCGTGCGTTATAGGCCCGCAATCACATTTTTAACAGTAAAACGTATAGTTTGACCATATTTTTAATAAATTAACAGTAAATCATATCAGTAAGTTTTCATCGTGTAAGCAATTCTCACTCGTCTATATACAAACACATAACTAACTACTAAGCAAAATATTAAGTACTCGCTGTACTCGAAACAATAAAAAAGATTGACTTAAAATTCCTGTTTACGTAAATATTATTAATTTTTCAAAAGAAGCAAACACATTGTGACTTGACATTTTAAATAATAAAAAGGGAAAAAAAAAAAAAAAAAAAAAAAAAAAAAAAAAAAAAAAAAAAAAAAAAAAAAAAAAAAAAAAAAAAAAAAAAAAAAAAAAAAAAAAAAATTTCAATAAAGTGACTGTAAACAAAGTGTTTCCCTTTTTATTATTTAAATATTATTAGTTTCTCTTGATTATTTTATTTACTTACCTAATTTGTCAACAAATGAACACGATGCACACTTGTGTACAACGTGTATTCTTAGTTATAGATGCAAATTTCTTAAAATAAAGATATATTATCATTATAATTGGGATTGCTAACGGAGATGAGAAGGGAAAAGTTTAGAAGTAAGTGCGTGGCTCTGATCACTAAAAACACCTAAAGTCATCAATCACTGTTCGGATTTTGACAAGAGGTCTCTCTCCTGGGCGCGGGTGCTAAAATGAGTATTTTTTACTATGGAACGAAGTGCCAATATTATGCTTTAGATTTATTTAATTATGGTCTTCAATTAAATGTGTGATGCTTTACTTTCAGCTCACTTGGGGTTGATTTGCACGTAACTAACGGAATATAAATAATCAAGGATTATTTTCATGCTTAAAAAAGTGTGAAAATATTTCCTGAAAGTAAATTACGTAAGAGTACCTGTCGCTCGATAAAATCATGTGACCTCGTTATTTCAACAGATATAAGACGGTGATTAAAATAATAAATGTTACATTTTCAGCACAAAAATAATTAGATTATATCTCATACAATTCATTGGTCAAGTCGTGGAATAAAAATGAGCTACATAGTATTAAGTTATTGTCGAACATAAGCGAGCATAAGAATTTCATGCGGGTTTTGGCTTATTCCCAACCGTGCGTTATGAAGTAGGTAACTGACTGAATGTTTCGTGTTAGGCTGTTATTATAATGACGGTCAAGCTTTTATCGCGCGTTATTATGATGTTTTTATAAACCCGTTAAAATAACGTTAATTTATTGTCGTGGTGTGGCTGGATACTAGGTACTCGTATTAATTGAGGGTAATGAATGTTATTTGGTGATCGTAATGAATTTACATTTATTGTAAATAAATAATATTTTATTAGAAAATATTTGATGTTTATCTTCTTTAATTTCGGATAATTTCTCAAAGTAAATTATTATTTTCATATTACTATATCTACAAGTAAATCTGGGGGGAAAGCTAAATGTTCCTTTGTGAGATTTTGGTTATTTGAAACAGGTTCACTGAGAAAATTTACTCATATAAAATATTGCTCAAAATAATTTATTAAGAATCTCTTCAAATTATTCGTATTCCAGCTCGAAACGGAACTGCAGGCCTTAAACGAATGAATTTGCAGGTTTCCTAATAAACTATCAGTAAAACACGAATGTGTTATGGCGATGTCGGTCACGTGTTAATTAAAAATTCTTATATTTCGACATTGTGTAATATCAGAACAAACGCAGATGCGTGAACACGTTTTCCGATATATCATTAATGTACTCAAAGTTTATTAGGAAATGGCATGCCATCCGGTTTTAAACAGGAATTCAAAAAATCAGCAACGCTCCAATTTTCCTCCGTGTATCAGAAAGAAATCTAAAAAAATCCCTAATTATAATCTTATATTTTCCTTTGTTAGTCACCCGAATGGGTATCTAATATGAATATCTATATAATTTCTCGCCATTTTCAAGCCACTTTTCGAAACAAATCATGTTTCTGACAAGGACACTTCTAACTTCTCAGATATTATGCGTTTTCCCCAAAAATAGCATCCAAAACACAAAATAAGTTGCATTGAAGGTACATAACAAATTATGCTAATTAATCATACACTAAATTGAATACAAAGGAATAGATTTATCAATGTATCCTTATTAGTTAATTTGATATCACAACGTACACCCTCTTATGATAATATCCCCGCCGTCTGGTCAAAGCACAACTAGTGCGACTAAAAATTCTAAGCGTTTCGTTTTAGCTCGAGCGACAAAGTGCATCTACGACATTCGCACCGATAAGAATGGCACTTAAGCTCTCAAAAAGTTTTTATTTTATTTTGCTTAACTCTTTATCGCAACCCTTGATAAACATTCTGCCCGTCAAACAAACAGCGCGAAGTTAACTTTAATATTCCTATTAAAAATAACTTATTTTACTTACCTTGCTTTCCAGAACAGTGTACGGTTTTCGAGAATTGCACATTAACATTTTATTTCCATCCAGCCACCATAAAACTTTTGAGCGGGATTAAACAAAACTGATATATTTTAATTTTTGTTTAATGAATTTACCAAAAAGGTGTTTTGATAAAGATTTTGTAATGCAAGCGATTATGATGATACATATTAAATAATATGTAGCAGTTTATGTGACGAAGTGGAATCGAATTATTTTTTTACATTAACTTCACACAGAAGGCACTGAGAAAAATAATCCCCCTTAAGGCCTATGTCATCTTTGAGGATGCTGTGTGGAGGGTCTTTTTATTAAAGGAAGTTCTGCTAGTGAGGGTGGGTAGGAATCTGGGGATCAGTAAATCCGGGAGGGACGTATGTTATGGATGTACGGATGTTCCGAGAAGAGTCCTGCTGGGGAGGTCGATGGGGCTTCTGTGTGTAATAACTATACTAGGTACAGCATCGTGAGTTCTTATACATATTATGTATCAAAAAACCAAGATTTAGTTTCCCTCTCTTGATGAAAATTGAAAAAAATTTGCATTTTGCAAAATCATGTTTTTGTTCGTGACACTTAGCGCCCGCAGAAAAAAAAATTAATTATGGTTAGGTCTCGAGTGACCAAAAATATTTGCAAAACATCGGACAAAAACAAAAAGTTAGGTCGGGGCCACAACGTTTTTTTGTTTTCCATCGGCCACTGAAAGCAAAAACATTATGGCCCTGCGCCAATGTTTTATGTTTTCACAAACATTTGGTTCAATTTTTGTTGTTTGTTTTTGGGGTGTTATGCCGTGTTGCGCTAACTCCTTCTTTAGCCGACGTTTCGGACAGCGTTACAGTGTCCATCATCAGGGCAGATCCGGTAGATCCGAAGTTTCGCATCTTCGGATCTACCGGATCTGCCCTGATGATGGACACTGTAACGCTGTCCGAAACGTCGGCTAAAGAAGGAGTTAGCGCAACACGGCATAACACCCCAAAAACAAACAACAAAAATGTTTTTGGCCGTGAGAATCTAAAAACTTATTTGGTTCAATGTTTGTGGTAATTTTGACTTTTATTTACTACTCTACAGCTTTATGTAGACAGATTGATTGTACTGGGTATTATTTATATATTTCGGTAATAGAATTTGAAGGTCACGAAAATAAAAAAAATATGATGACAAATGAAATGACAACAAAATAACTC
Source organism: Hesperophylax magnus (assembly GCA_026573805.1). Classification (NCBI taxonomy): domain Eukaryota; kingdom Metazoa; phylum Arthropoda; class Insecta; order Trichoptera; family Limnephilidae; genus Hesperophylax; species Hesperophylax magnus. Next base: position 19,191,161 of record JAIUSX010000014.1, read on the forward strand.
TTATCAGCTTTTGTGTTGTTATTACACAATAAAAGGACTGTTTTATGTATGTAAGGAATTCAATAATAAATGAAATGTTGGAGCTGCTTCAAGTTTGTGGCCACCCTATTGGAACATTACCAACAAGCGTCGTCACTACCGACGCCGTCGCCACCGGCGTCACCACTTACTGCAAAGGACGATGGAAATTTAAATAGCCGACGTTTTTAAGCTCTTAAGTATTCGAAATTGAAATTATTTGCATAAATTCCATTCTCGCGTCGACTTTGTGCAACGCTCAACTGGACAAAGTGGCCAACAGTGCCTTTAGTTTGTAATTTTTAAATTTTAAACAGAACTTAAAGAAAATTCCGATTATATAGAATTCGGTAACTTAAAGTTGGGTAGTTTCAAACCCTCGTTACATTTGATTATCATCAAATCGTTAATATTTACAATTATTGAAATTTGAACGGTTCCCGTTAAACGCCCATCCTCGGTCAGTTTTAGCTTTTCATAAAAGAGTGATCTGTTTAATGCTAGATGGTCGTGAAGTTTCTACCAATCCTGGAAACAATGATTTTACAATGTTTTAAATAAAACATGAAAATATGTTTTATGTTTATTCGCATTTTTTAATGACTGGTGGGAAATTCACTGAAATCTTTGTTAAAACATTGATACTACCTTGAAGCATGAGTAGATAAACACTGAGCAAAAACTTTATGAAAGTTTGCACAGAAGCGATATTGGATGTCGTAGTCATTGCTTGAAAATACTTTCAGCTTCATCAAACTGAAACATCAACAAGAGGTAAACGAACCAAAACGAAGTATGTCTACCATTTAAAATCTCATTTCAATAAATAATTGACATGTTTGTCTCAAGTTTTCCGCTTAATTTTCAGTTCAAAACCTAGACGAAATTTTTAATGTAAAATATAAATCTCTCGCGGTTAGTCGAATCATTTTAATTACTTGGCAGATAAACCCGTAGGGTACATATTTACCAAACAAACTGACCCAGAATGTCGCAATCTCAGCGCTGGAGATCAGATTATTCTGGAGGCAAGTTACAAAGTAAACAATTTCCAGACTTTAATTAAAACAAGTGTAAAACAATGTTTTAAAATTCGGTAAGCTTGGCGCGGCCGGCCCTAAATAGATTTCAATTAATTCCTGCGAAAAAATCCCCGGGCGGAACTTTGCGGATTAAGCAGAAGAGAGGAGATTACATCACACAGAACAGCGATGACTTCGCCGTATCACGTTTACTTCGTTTTCTACGTTACGAAATAACATATTATCAAAGTCCTTTTTACTTTTCCTCTGAACACCGTTAGAAGCTATATACCCGATTTCAATTAACACGTTGCATATGCAGATAGGAAAGATAGTCAGCTTTTCACACTGATTAATTAATAGTTTTACTTTGCAGCTTCAACCGAGTTTCATCACCGTTTTTTCAAAGAACCCTTAAACACATAGTCCATGGAACAAGTACGGTGTATTGTCTTGTTTTTTCAATGAACCCTTAAACATATAGTCCAAGTAACAGGTACGGTGTATTTTCTTGTTCTTTCAATGAACCCTTAAACACATAGTCCATGGAACAGGTACGGTGTATTGTCTTGTTTTTTAACCAATAGGTGAACATTTCTAAGCATAATAGCATAAATAACTTAATAACGAAAAAAATGTTGCATGTTAAAAACTGTTGTGTTGAAAAAGTTTAGAAAGAAAAACACAAACATTTTAAAACGATAGAGCACGATTTTTGCAAGTTTTTTCTGATTCATACAAATATGTGCTGATTTACGTGCGTAGCAAAAATATATATTATATATTGTACATGTCTGTACACGTTGTGCATGTAGTTTTTTATGTTATTGACTGGTGATCGGATGAAACCTGTCTTACGAGTATGTTATAAGTTGTTAAAATTTAAAGTAAGGCTTTAAAATATTTTTTTTTTTAAACATATTAAAACGAAAATAAGTAATTCTTGTCGTGTTGTGGGTACTTTGTTTTGTTTATCTCTCTCTCCTTTTCTATCCCTTGTATTTGTAATCGAGCATAATCTATCTTTACCAATGTATTAGTGGGTAAAAAGTTAATTAAATAAATTACTACCTTGGCTCTGTGCTTATGTGTATCCCTGTCTGTTTCCTTTTTTGTTTCTTCTTGTTTGTACTACTAAACCTCCCTTTTTCTATTTTTGTACTGTTTCGTAAGTGAAACTTATAATTTTGATATCAAAATACCAATTTAAAATTGTACCTATTAACTCCCACCTAAGTGTTGTAAGTTCCTCTCGTCCTACAATGAGTTTTGTAACTCATCGGGATTTCTCTAGCAAGAAATAAAAAAAGAATAAAAAAATGATCTGTAGTTAGTAGTAGAAAAGAGCATTGAAAAAAAAACATATTTGGTTCAGCGCTCTTGAAGTGATTTTTCATAAAAAAACGAGGCTACATTTATCATCCAAATATTATTATTATTTTTAACACCGTGAAAATTCATTGATATTGTGATTGTGGGATTTGTGAGACTGAAATAATTTACCAAACAAATAATTATCTCAGGATCATTGCCTTTCAAACGTGCAACAATTATTATATCCCACGATTTTCCACGTTTCAAGTATGGTTTCAAATGATACGACGTAATTAGCATTGTTATAACGGTTGCACGCCATTACTTCCACGTAATGAAATGCATAGATGCAAATGTGCGTGGCGCAAATGTGAGTATACGGTGTTTTACACTTTGTATGACTTTTCTCGAGTGATATATCTAGGGTTAACATTTTCATTAGTAGGGAAATGTGCTTCCCGAGGCTTCGTTTATCCCGGCAAGTATTTTTAAGTATCCATTATGAAAACCATTACTTTAATTGGAATACTTGGGCACAATCAAACTTCTCCTTTTTAATACCAGCACAACTTCTAAGGTATTATTAATATTTATTAATTCAACCAAAGGTTAACTATGAGTTTTCATCCCCTAAGATTAAAATTAGGTATTAATTATTCAAACATCTACCCTATTTCCTTAGGCTGATTTTCAGGTGTTATTTTATGATTGATGAACTTAAATATTCATCAATTTCGGCAACGAATTCGAATTTTCAGTTTAGATCTTGAAAGTGTGTTTAGGTAAGTATATACTCACAAACGGAAGAAATAATTCAGGCACTAGGAAGATCTTCAAATGAAGTAAGAAATGGATTACGACAGTGCGAAATTTTATATTCATAAAGTAGTGGGTACCTTTAGAATATTCGTATTTCACGCGAATTCTGAATGCTTAATATTGTGACAGAGGCACAAATGATTTCTCGTATTACGCATTCAGCATTCTACATGAATATATAATCTTAATAAATTTCATGTTTTTCTCGCACTTTCCTATTATATATAATCTCAATGTCAATTTGAGGGCTCTAAAAATCAATTAAGACATATTTTTATTTTAAGATGTTCTTTTTACCGTATGCAAATGTAACTTACCAACCAGTTAATCTAACCTAACCTAACCATCACATCACGGGCATGTGCCTAGTTTGGTGGTCTCAAGACACCCAAAATCTGTAAAAAACCAAAAAACACTGAATAAAGAAAAAATAAAAAAAAGCTTATGCAAAAACCTGGCTTCTAAAATAATATATAATAACTGCAAAGCATTAGAACAAGAAGGATGATGAAATGCCCTTGTCACAAAAATCTCAAATCACATTTGTATAAAAAAAAACAGTGGTTAATTATATAAAACACAAAATTAAAAAACACCTAATGTAATCAGCGCAGGTGAAAGAGAGACGGGATGGGCAAAGTAGTGAATCGGTAGTAAAAGCGTTTGCCACAAATTCATCATTTCCAAGCTACATGGTGGAATAGAAATTGGTGGTGTATAGAAAGTACATAATAAAATTTTAAAACATTTACGTAACAAATATAAAAAAAAAACTACACATAAACTGACAACTTTACAAAAAAGACGTAAATTGTCAGTTTTAATTTTCTGCATTAAAAACACCCGATTGTTTTGGAATAAAAACTTAATAATATTAGACTTAAACTGTCACATCTATTAAAGACCTTGGTGTCTCTCTAGATAGCAAACTTTGTAAACATATGAATATAATTGTTAATAAATCTTTCAAAATAATTGGTGCCATCAATAGAATTACTTCTGACTTCAAAAACATAAATTCCCTAAGAACTCTATACTGGTACTTGGTTCGTCCCCATCTTGAATATGCTTTGGTTGTTTGGTCTCCTTTTTTGGTCCATATTCGTCAAATTGAATCCGTTCAACATCGGTTCTAAAGAGGGATGTCCAGGAGGCTTGAATTAGAAAGAGGAAATTATTGTTTCTTCAAAATTATTAATTGTATTATTGATTCGTCTACTTTACTACAACTCACCCTTTCAATATTTCCTCAAGTAGACTCAGAAATAATAAACTGCTCTTCTTCTTCAATCACCATTCAACTAATTATGGTTATAATTCCCCACTGTCCAGAATGCTTAGAATTGTCAACTTAAGTCAAGACCTTGTTTTTTTTCAGTAAAAATCTAAATGATTTTTATCAGTCTCTAAACAAGCGAAGACATATTATACTTGTACCTGATATATTAATACCCTTAATTTTCTTACACTTACTTAATCTGTAATAAGATATAGGGGAGACCCAGGCAAAGCGAATGGACCAGGTAAAGCGGATGAATTGAATATTTCCGAAGATTACCACTACAATGCGCTAATACTCTCACAATCGGTGTACCGCATCACTATCGACGCCATGACAGTGAATATTTGTCGTTTGGCAAGAACGCACGCTCCTTTTGGTAAAAAATCGTTTTTCGAGAATTTTCATACGATAAACGAAGGTAAGGTATTTGTGATTATTATTATTTGGTTATATTTAATGTGAAGATTAGTTTATTTCATCCAATGTTTATTTGTTTCCTAGCTAAAAAACTAAATTTAATTAAGAAATACAGAAACCACATTGTATTTTTTAACAAAACTTTATTTGATACTGCCTTGGGCAAAGCGAATAGGGCAAAGCGGATGGACCATCGCTTTGCCCGAGCGAATGAACTTTTTGGTTGATTATGTTCAATTGCGTATTAAATATCCCATAAAAACATACAAAAAGACAAAAATGAAGCCAACATTTGAAAAAAAAAGAAATAATAAAGAAAAAAAAACTTGGCCCATCTACCAGCGGACTAAAAGTTTGAAAAAAATGATTTGCCTTAATTGTGACTAAAATTATGTTTAACCACTAACAGAGGATTGGATTCAATGCAGCCAGTGTAAAAGTTGGGCTCACGAATCATGCACCTCATATAGTGGATATGGTTCTTACTTCTACTACGATTGTGATTCCTAATTCTCTTTGCCCGGAGCCCAAGTTCACTTTGCCCGGGTACCCGGGCAAAGTGAACAATACGAAGAGTTTTTTAAATGTACATTATTGTTATAATTCTAATTAATATTACCTTTTCATTTATTTTACTTTTGTAGACAAACATTTTTTTAGCATTACACTTTATAAAGTTTTTATGTTATGCAAACATTGTGTGTTTTATTTAATATCTCCCTTAACACATCCGCTTTGCCTGGGTCTCCCCTAATATTTTAATTGTCTTTAACAAGTATTTTCCTAATTTGTGTACCTGATATATTGTACCCTTAATTTCCTTACGCTTATTTAATCTGTAAAAAGATATATTATTTTAATAGTCTTTAAAAAAAACTTTTCCAATTTGTGTACCTATGTTAATATTATTTTTGTATTTATATCATAAGTTTCTGATTATTGTTTAAAAAAATCATTAGAACATAATTTTTACTCTAAAAGTAAATACTCTTCCCATAAACACGAGCTACTGGAGCTCAACTTATGGAGTAGTAGAATAATAACGAAAAAAATATATATAAGTCTGCATATTGTTATAATTTGTAATGTTAAATAGTTTACAAGTAATAAATAAAAATAAAAATATATATAAATTTAATATTTGGACTTCTACAACCCGGAAATGTACGGCGTATGTCTAAATAAATAAGTAGAAAAAAATATCACATTAATTGATCGTATTAAGAGGAACAGCTGCGAGGCCTTTTTAATACAAAACATCACATTAATTGATCGTATTAAGAGGAACAGCTGCGAGGCCTTTTTAATACAAAACATCACATTAATTGATCGTATTAAGAGGAACAGCTGCGAGGCCTTTTTAATACAAAACATCACATTAATTGATCGTATTAGGAGGAACGGCTGCGCGGCTTTTTTAATTAAAAACTTAAATTTCGGTTTGATGCCAAATTACCAAACCAAAATGAATAGTTATTATTTTAATCTCAATGAATAGCAAATATCTAGAAATTATATATGCTGTTTTATTTATTTTTGTCTAAAATTATAATAAATTTTTTTGTCAGTTATATAATTAGTTAAAAAAATAGTCTTGCTCTACCTACCGTGCTAATATAATGAAAAATTAAATAAAACACTTTAAAAAATCGTTTTTGGGTAGAAATTTTTAATTTATATACTATAAATTAGTATTCTAACGTAAGTAGATAGTTTGTTATTTAAATTAAGAGATGGTAAAAAATGGTAGAGCAAGACTATTTTTTTAACTAATTATATAACTGACAAAAAAATTTATTATAATTTTAGACAAAAATAAATAAAACAGCATATATAATTTCTAGATATTTGCTATTCATTGAGATTAAAATAATTACTATTCATTTTGGTTTGGTAATTTGGCATCAAACCGAAATTTAAGTTTTTAATTAAAAAAGCCGCGCAGCCGTTCCTCCTAATACGATCAATTAATGTGATGTTTTGTATTAAAAAGGCCTCGCAGCTGTTCCTCTTAATACGATCAATGAATAGCAAATATCTAGAAATTATATATGCTGTTTTATTTATTTTTGTCTAAAATTATAATAATTTTTTTTGTCAGTTATATAATTAGTTAAAAAAATAGTCTTGCTCTACCTACCGTGCTAATATAATGAAAAATTAAATAAAACACTTTAAAAAATCGTTTTTGGGTAGAAATTTTTAATTTATATACTATAAATTAGTATTCTAACGTAAGTAGATAGTTTGTTATTTAAATTTACGCGCATCAAAAAGTTTTTTTTAACCATTTTCACTTTTAAATATTTCTTTATATTTGCATTAAATATAGAAAAAAAATATTTTTTCAAATAATCATTAATTGCAAATTGCCAAAGTTGCCCCTAAAATCACGAGAACTTGAATTCTTTAATGGCCTCTATTTTATAATTTAAAGCACAAATAAATAAAGTAGCGTAACACCCGTTCACAATTGATGTTGGCTCGTATGTGGAACGAGCTACCGGCCTGTGTTTTTTCTCCTTCATATAATTCGGGCCTCTTCAAGACCCGCATTAATAAATCCCTTCGTACAGCCCCTTCCTTAACCCGCCTCACAACGCTACCCTTACACTGTACGTACAGGGGCGCTCTTGTGAGGTGGCACAAAAAAATCGTTATTTGCTATAAATTTTGGTTTTTTGCGTATTTTAACCTCAGATCCAAATTTAAGTTTTGTGTGAAAAAGGCCGCAGCAGTATTTGTTGTCAGGCAAACGTACAGCCTGAAATCTAATAAGCCCTGCAGATATGTTTGTTTGAGTGCTACCTGGAACCTGGAATCTGCACTCCTAGAAGCTAGGAACATCTTGTTAGTGGGAGTCTTTCTAGACATCCAGCCGCGCAGACCCACGGAGAGTACTTGGGAAATTCTTTATCACTACTCGGAGAATCGTAAGTCTACGGTTTTATTTTCTATTCCATCGAATTTCCTTACCCTCTCCGTTCCCAGGGACGGTTAACAGTTTCGTACAAATGCTGAGGTTATAATAATGTTGGGATTATTTTCAATAAATTTTAAATCTAAATTATTATTTATATAATACTGTCATCAAGTCATGGTTATTAGTGAATTAAAATTATAAATATTTTGGGTGATTTTAATTTTTTTGAACCTAAAATCCTTAAACCTAATGTTTAGTCACCAGAGAATTAAATTTTATTTACATTGTTTTACTCCAAATAATGTCAAGAATCACTATCAAGTCAAGTCCGTCCCTGTATAAATATTTAAATGTTCGTTTGTTCAAAATCTCCGAAAGTTCTTCTCCGATTGCTTTGAAATTTTGACACAACGTTGCATTGGTGTTTGTATATACTTATTTAATATATAGATGCTATTGTTCTTCTAACTGCACAGATAGAATGAGCCACAGCAACGCATAGAGGGGAACAGCTAGTGATAAATAAAATTACTTTTAATAACAAAACATAAATATAAGCTAACAAAAGTTGTATCTGCCTTCAAAGAATCGTACTTTTACAGCTGCTAGGATTTGGTTTATCTCAAAGGCTATTCTGACATCACCCCCTCTAGGACGGCCACTGATCTGTTCGGGGGGAGGGGGGGGGGTTTCAACCTTTACTTCTCTCCTGCTAAGGCAATGACAGATCCCTCTTTAGCTCAGGGGATGACTTACTTAGGAACATTCGATCTTGGACGCTCGGTACAGCCCAATACGATGAATTTTATTCGATTGTTTTCTTTATTTGTCCATGTATACGTTGCGTTCCTCGCCACATCAACAAATTTCTGTTCTAAAAAATAAAGCTTAACCAAAATTGATATAAAATATCAACTTTTAGATGGTGAGTGATAGCCAGATCTTTTGAAACTTCACGATTAAAAATATGTAAACAATCAAATGGAATAAAATAGAATAAACGTATAACTATTGCTAGTTAGTAAGTACTAATTATGGCGCAATTTACCTGGAGGGGTAGGTAGAGAGAATGTACGTTCAACTACATAATTTTGAGCGTTTGTTAGCCCGCGCTGACAAATACGCCAAATGAGAAATTAAAATATTTTGAGGTTTTTCGCATTCTGGGAATATTGTTTAGTTGATAAAAATCCTTTTCACACATTATCGTCTCGTTCAAACTGTTATTCCAACTCTTGACGTGTGGTATAACTGATATCCAAGACTGAAATGCAGTACAACCTGAATAAGGTCCTATTCTATGTGATTTCCACACTACAAACAAGGCATTTCTCTGAAGAGGTGGTCAGAGATGATGGAACAACCGGTATGCAATCCACGTTTATGCAGATGTACCTTCTCATATAATATTCCGACCTGATAAGAACCTTCCTGGGGCGTCCCCTAAAACTAATTATAATAACTAGCTATGTCTCTCATATCTGTTAAACTGTATCAATATGATTAGGATTTCCTAAACGAGTAAAATCGACCAAAATATTTTTTATGAATTCTGCAATTTAATTCTAATCGGAAATTAATACAATTTTTCCAAAATAAGTAAAATAATTATTGTATTACAGATTTTTTAATATGGTACATTTATAATTTTAGGCACTCTATGTTATACATGACATTATTTTATTTTGTTTGATCATACAATTTTCAAGAGTGAAACTTCACAGGTTTTTGCGTGAATATTTTGTTTGGCAAATTCTGTACGGAAAAATAATGACATTATCATGATAAAGACAAACGTGCTCACATTCCCACCCACTGAATAAAGGTGTTAAGATATATAAAAAGAGAAAAAAAGCCACGCGTAGCAAGAGAACATAAATAGGTTCAAAGGGCTTAAAAATGTTATCAAACGAATATTTATATCAATAAATTTGAAAGGGACCTACCTTCATATCCTTTTTATGACTATGTATGTACATGACCGGTCGGTGGCCGAGTTGACATCGTGTTTGGGTCTCACCCAGGCGTAGTGTGTTCAATTCCTCGGCTGGCTTAGTCCTCCATCACAACACAAGCAACATTTTCAGCTTACTGTGGTGGTAGTAGGAGATTTTCAGATATTGTCAGGTTATTCGTAACCCGGGAATGTTTGTCATTCTTTTTAAAAAATAATAATTTAAATATGAAATACATTTACAGGATTTTTAACAGTTCAACATTTTGATTGAGACTTTACACCTAACAGCTTTATCACTTGTTAGTGGTAAAAAGTCAAACTGGTGAAATGAAATAGAATTTCGTTAATGGATTATCGTTGAAATTTAGCCTCTTCATCCAGGAAGCTCTTTAAATGTTGATTAGACGTGTCCACAAAATACCCTGGACAAATGGAGAAACTCCATTAAAAGTTATTCTACACTAGGTATAAACAACTACAATATCTTTATCACATCGTCAGAGGCAAAACATTACCCTGATGATAACTAACCTCCGATATGAAATGGCATCAGAACAAGAAGTAAAAGAATAAGTAAGCCTTTACCTGCCAATTTTTTTTGAATTCCCAAGGTTGACTACTGAAAAGGCATACCTTTGTAAGTGTTTAAATCACTTTATTTCTCAAACAAAACAATCTTATTTTTTAAATTTTACAGGAAAATTTGCGGTTCTGAAATCTTCTGTTTGGACTGTATAAACCTGTCTCCGTTATAAAGACTCGGTTGAATTTCCTCCACAAAATTGTACTTATACTTCTTTTCTTAACATAAGTATAACAATAAGAAGGAAGCAGATTCGGGAGAAAACGTATTATCCCAACTTACGGATCTCCTCTCAACCCTCTCCGAAAAGAATAGGGGAAGAAAATAAAAGAATAAAAAATGGTTAAGAAACATTGACGCTGAGAAATGAACATGTAATAGTCCTGGAGGCTCGCAGCACGGATATGTAGATAGTCATATAAATGTAATTTTGATTACCTAATACAGTGGTAAATTAATATCATATTTTTTCTACTTACTGTGCTTAAAAAATATTACTCTGTTCCTCTTATTTATTTGTTCCCATGATAGTTATCTATAAATCATTAGTTGGTTTGAATAATACCGGGTTCATGGGTGAGGTATGTCTATGTCTTAGCGGCGGATGGGTTTGCTCACCTCCTGCGTGGCGGGCACTGCCACCGTAAAATTAAAAAAAAACAGGAGGGTCTGAGGAAAAATTATTTCTCTCGGGGCCTCCTATGTCATCTTTGGGAATGCTGTGTGGCGGGTCTTTTTGTGGAAAAGAATGAGTGTAGGAGGGAGGAAACACAGAAACCTGCAAATCTTTCCACAGTCTGTGGTAGTCAATAACGAGCCGTAAAAACGACCCGTTCTCACGTAACAAATAATTTTAATAATAATAACATAAACACAACAAATTTTTGTTAAATACTTAATGAAGTTAAATAATCAGTAAAGTGGTTCAAAACAAGTTTATGTTTATTTAGAGTAGGTACATTATAATAATTTTAAAAATGTATTTTCAAACGTAAAATATGAAAAGCATGATTTCCACAAATAACATACTGGCACGCTCCACGTTCATACATCTTCTCACATAATATTCTGACTCTCAAAATGAACCTTCCTCGGGTGTGCCCGATAATTCATTTCTGTTAAAGTTTATTAATTTGATTAGAATTTCCTAAACGAGTAAAATCGACCCACATATCATTTTAATCTTTTTATAAATTCTGTTTCATAATTCTAAATTTAAATTAAAACTTATTAAAAATAATAATTATTGTATTACAATTTTTTTCAGGTTCATTTTAAACCCCTTTGTTTTTTTGCCATATTATAAACCTTAGGCTATACAAATAAAATAAATAAATAAAAGCAAAGCATGTTCATGTTTTATTTAGGTTGATGGATATTTATAACATAATATATAATGAGTATAATTCAAGAGCAAACTTAAGGGATTAAATTACAGCAGTATCGAGACTCGTAAATAACACCCTGATAATGACTTCAGAATGGATTGCAGGTACCGAATAAGAAACACCTACTCTAAACTCTAACCTTATAATATAACAGTGGAGAATGAAGCTTTGCGTGAGAACTATTGACATGGAAAAAATATCGTTTTGTTCAGCTTAAGCAGGGCTTGTGGGGTAGATTTGTAAGGAATCCAAAACGCCAGTCACCTTAATAATAATAAGAAGAAAAAAACAGCATCTCCTAATGTACAATATTATCCTATCGGTGATTGAGTTTTTGCGAACTTAAATGTACAGGGAAGTGATTTTTTTTTAAATAATCATAAACTGATGTTGCGTAATAAGCGTTCAAACCGTAGAACAAGGTGGTTTGAAGGGGAGATATGTAAATACGAATTTTAAGAATATAGCGCGCTAATATTAAAAACATGATTTCAAATGATAGACTGATTATTATTTTTTTTTATTGTTGATACATTATTTTACAATATTTCATATTTTATATATGATATATATTATATATGATAGGTCCAGAGCACCTGACCGGACATCAGAAGATGCGGGTTCAATTTCCGTTGGCGGCATTTATTTTTACTATGGAGATATTTTCAATTTGTATCGATATTTAAGGAGACTAATTATTGCTTATAATATTTTGTCGTAAGTAGCATTTAAAGAAACTGTGAATTTTGCATATCTATAACATGTTAAATAATATAAAAGACGTATTTTTTTTTATGGGTGGAATTTCATATAAATTCTTTTTCATCTCGGAAAATGTATAGATATTATCTTCAAAAGTTGCATTTATTTATTAAAGAACTTAATCGGTAGAAAGTCGAAATATGATGTCTTAACTAATAATAATTTTAAATTGTGGAAAAAATGTTTTCGATTTCAATCTAAGCGAATAAAGCTATCATATGGAACTTTTTCGTTCATATGCGCAGAGAGGTTAAAAGCCTAACAACCCTACGTCGCGTCGCCTGAAATTTAAAAAAACTTTTTTGTCATAATGAATTAATTAATATGGAGGAAACAGTATGGCATCTCATCTAACTCATTGACAGGACAATTAATATTTTAGAGACAATAAAATATATTTCATGATGCCAAACGAGAGTTATGATACATTTTACAAATCCACAAAGAGTGTTTCAACAATGAAAACTTAATACTATTTTCGAACAGCAATAGACAAAATGTTCTTGGCTCTATAACTATCGCGTGTTCACCACCACAGCCTAACAATTTTACAAATATATTATATGATTATGAAATATATTAAGTGCAATGGTTTCGACAAAAATCGGTTAATATAAGATTGTAAACAAATCCAATATATACAAAATATTACAAAACGCACCCTCATACTGTAATAAGGTGTCGATTTCCTTGTAAAAGCCCAATAGGGTGTTAAATAAATTAGTTAATTACAAAATTCATAAGTACAATAAAAAACCGTTTCAATAGCATTTCTCAATAATTGTACATTAATATTAGTGTAATATTTCTCATTAATAATATAAGTTATCCCTTTATATCTCGTCTTCTTTTTTATTTTTTTTTTCTTTATTTCTTCCATTATTTTCATGACTAATAATTTTTACATTTTCTTTTTTTTTCTCAAGAGAGTTAAAAAAATAACCCTTTCTGAAAAATGTATGTTAAAACGTTATTTGTCTATGTACGTTTCTTTGCTTTTTTAACACGAGCGTTTGCTCTAAAAAAAGGTGTAACACTATTAATATTTTTAAAAAAAACTTTGTATTTTAGGAAATATTAAGATTAATCGAATAAAAAAATAAAAAAATCGAGTCTGCTCTTTCGACTTCCTTTAAAATTCAATCCGCAATAATAGTTCATTCATCGTTGACCCCAGTAGAGTACAAATCCGCTCATATATTACAGGGCACGCAATCATTCCATGTTCACGCAGTTGTGTACTAACGGCCGAGGTCCGCGGGGAGTCGTTCCGGCGACTGTTAGTTCTGAATGAATGTTTTGTCCGATTATTATTATTGCAAGGAACCCAATCCTCCGAAGGACGATTAGAGCAAAAAGCAGCCAGATTTCTACTCAGCTTCTTAGATGAGGTTTACAGTCGAATATAAGAAGTGATTTTTTTTACACTCATTTCGTCAATATTATTTTATTAACAGTGTCGTAAACCTACACGTTTTTTACGCATATTATGTGAAAGCTTTGACATGATTTTAGTCGTCTGAAGCAACCAGATATGAAGAGTCCGGTACTGCCTAACCTTTCTCTCTTTCATATCAAGAGTTTGTCCCCATGTTCAATAACTTTACAAAGTAAATGTTGCATTGCTTGAAATTGCACACGTCGCTTTTAGTGATCAGATATAAATAACAAGGTATTCGCCAAGTGAATTGCTGGGACGGTATGCAAAAAAATATGATGTAGGTATATTTAAAAAATAAACGACATAAATATTGTCTCATACTGGATTTAGAAATCGGAACATCTGGGTCCCGAAGATAAAAGATTAACACTGCTTCATGGAGTTTTATTTAAATTATGAAATCTATTAGCTTCATAAATTTATCTTGGATTTCAGCTCATAAATAGCTAACAAACCCATAAGTATTTTAAACACTTTTAAAAAATGTGAAAAAAAAACACTTTGTACTTGCTAAGAAATTTTCCATCAAAAACAGTAAAAATGTTCTTATAATGCGCAAAAATAATCTCATAAATGAAAGTGTGCTTACTTAGTTCGGCGTCTGGGTAATACTTAAACCCTTTCAGTAAATAACTAACAAAAGCATTAAAAGTTAGAAAGTTCGCATAACAAGGGCTAAATTCATAATTATTATTTATCAACTCGTTAGTCACTGACAGCCATTCCACTGATTAAAACAACCCTTTTCTATGAGGTGTGAATTCAGCAGTTACATATAATTTAAATTATTAGTATTTTGAATAAAAATTATAGCACGAATAACCACTGTACAAGTGTACATACCGATTATATACACTTTTACAGTGTGCATACGTATTACCATTTTAAAAAATCAGTCGCAAGAAATGTATATTGTTTCTTATCGGTAGGTGATTACAACAAACGCATTTCGAACACGAAGAAAAGTGAATACATATAAGAATATAATTTATTCAGAATCTATCCAAATTTTTGATATTCCGGTTCAAAACGGGATGGCAGGCCCTTAACGAATAAATTAAAAGATTTCCTTATAAAATTTAACTAAATTTCGAATATATTATCACGATGCAGGAAAAATATAGTAACTATTCTCCGTGTATATTGCAAAAAACTCAATTTTGTGCCACCTGAGCTTCATAGGTGTTTTATGTAACAACAACAAAAAATACTACCCAATAATAATAGGTGCTTTATGAAACAACAACAAAAATACTACCCAATAATAATAGGTGCTTTATGCAACAACAACAAAATTACTACCCAATAATAATAATAGGTGCTTTATGTTAAACAACAAAAATACTACCCAATAATAATAGGTGCTTTATGCAACAACAACAAAAATACTACCCAATAATAATAGGTGCTTTATGCAACAACAACAAAAATACTACCCAATAATAATAGGTGCTTTATGTTAAACAACAAAAATAGTACTCAATAATAATAGGTGCTTTATGCAACAACAACAAAAATACTACCCAATAATAATAGGTGCTTTATGTTAAACAACAAAAATACTACCCAATAAAAATACTACCCAATAATAATAGGTGCTTTATGCAACAACAACAAAAATACTACCCAATAATAATAGGTGATTTATGCAACAACAACAAAAATACTACCCAATAATAATATGTGCTTTATGTGACAACAAAAAACACTATCCAATAATAATAGGTGCTTTATGCAACAATAAAAAAATACTACCCAATAATAATTTAAAAATACAAACAAAATATTTATGTTTTCTTTTTAGATGTTAAAGTACCTACATAATCTCTCTTTCCAACGTGAACAAGAATCCCAAGCGCCCAGAGCCAGTGAATCTATGAAATCTCTATTTATATGGTCGAGTGAAGTAGGTAAGGAACGAAAAATGTGAAGGTTGGAAGTGGCCGATTATTCAGAGCTGGTAACACAGCTAAAGAATGGTGATCTCTCACTAAGTCGATATATAGCAGTAGGTACATACAATTATACCGTAACGTCCTGAAAATATGCTAAATGGAATTTAGATTACATTCTCATCTACTTCAAAAGAATTATATTGAAAAATCGAAAAATTCGATTACAGTCGCATAAATAATCTTGCAGTAGGTATTAGACCACTTTTACTAAACTTATTTAATTTATTGGCAGTTTTAAAGGTCTGAAAACGATTTCAGTTCGCTTATAAAATCGGCACTTTATCTACAATAACGAAAGCCGGGGGTGAGCGAAAATTAGCCCCGAGCGGCCCCGTCCCATCACGGGAGCGAAAACTAATTATTATTTTGCTTTGTCCAGTCGGTACTCTGCCGAGTACGCAACTACCGGTCACGTGTCACACATTTATAAGTATTTTTTTTATGAAAAACGTACACGTTTTTCCCCCATGCGTTTAAATACATAATTTATACGCTAAACTGACAGATATCTTGATTTATGGGATATTTGTTTACGTAAATTCATAGTAAGTAATGGCGCAAAGGGCGAGGAACTTAAGATTTGATAAAAAAGATTTAGTTTATTTACTGGTTCTGAAAACAAAACTTATTGAAATAAATTTAAAAAAAACCCTTTCACCATTTCACCTAAATTGCAATGCTTTTGTAAAAATGTGTGTCTTGCAGTTTTTCAAAATATTGTAGGTATATATTGATCACTCAAGTCAAGCAATACCTTTGTTAATAAATACCCATAACCCTATCTTCAGGAAAAGGAAGGCAGTACTATAAAACCAAACTCATATGTCCCACCTTTTACACCTTTTGTTTTATTTACGTTAATCCATTATCTCGGACGTGCCAAAACTAGATCAGAATGCTTTTTATAATATTAGCCTTGCATAAACACAAGATCTTCTGATTCATAATACAACCATCACGATAATTATTTATCTAACTTTCTTCAATACACATTTTTATTAATGAATGCAGCACAAAAGTTCATACTCCTTGGAGACAGAGGTACTATGGCAACCCCATTCGAAGAATGCTGTGAGGCTGATAGATGGGAAGGTGATAAGAAAGAGATTAGTTATGACACATCCGGCTATCCGGACTTCTAGTCACTGAACACGGTCAAGTCATGTCAAGCAAATAACATTTCAAGTCTAAATGTTTGTCTTTTACCAAAGCAATTCTGAGAATATCCACCTATTTACATATTTGAGCTTCATTTTTGGTGTTGGTTTTTTAATAGAGATTCTTAATTAAAAATTAAACAACAAACTCAATCAAAAACTTAAATGTTTTTGCTCTATTCTCATATTTTATACAGCGGTCAATGATTTTTATATAGCCTCTAATACAGTGGGGTGACCATACTGACCATTGCGTGATAATTATTATCATCGCAAATGGTCAAACTGCGGGGCGTTTTGTTTACGGGGGTGACACCCCTTTAATAACTGCCCCTCACCCATTGGCAGGGGTGATATACACAATTAGTCAAATAATACTAATGAAGTTGCAGCGAAAGATTAGTGCATGATCGGGGCCGTCAAACCGATTATTTTAAAGTGTAAAACGCTAAAAGAATAATAAATTATGTTAGATTGACCGTCTTTGGGAGTAAAACGTTGATTATAATAATATTTGGGCACATACTTTATGGTAATGGTTTAGTTCCTATATCCATTATTACATTAACTTAAGAGGAAGCTACAAGCCAAAAATGTGTATGTTCTTGGTATTCTTTAGTTAATAGGCATTAAAATCACTTGACAAACGTAGTCTAGAAACGTTCAATTTCAAGCACAAAACTGGTTTTTATTTATTTTGTAAATAATTTTATAAGAAAGCACAAAAGTTAATCAAGAGAAACTGTCACAGATAATTTTAGCAATAATACTGTATTTTTAAAAGTTGTATTCTTTACGCGTTCATACATTTTTATTGAAAAAATA
Source organism: Hesperophylax magnus (assembly GCA_026573805.1). Taxonomy (NCBI): domain Eukaryota; kingdom Metazoa; phylum Arthropoda; class Insecta; order Trichoptera; family Limnephilidae; genus Hesperophylax; species Hesperophylax magnus. Next base: position 19,209,024 of record JAIUSX010000014.1, read on the forward strand.
TTTTTTTTTACATTTTTATTTTTTATTGAGTAATTTATTTTTTTATTTGTATTCTGCTCAAGTGAAACAATAGGAAAACCTTCAATTTATCTATAGCATATTTTTTGGTATTCATAATGTACACCAATTCATTATAAAGACTAAACAAAATATTGATTTAGCATTAAGCTTCGCCTTAAGTTCTTGCGTTGAATTGTAAATGGAGGTATTTCTCCTAACTGTTCCTAAATATCCTAAGATTATTCCTAATGATTTTTTCCTCATCCGTATATCATCCGGATAGTAATTATTTTTTGTTCTTTTTATTAATACACGCGATTAATATAGTAAATTGTGAGTTGCCACTAGAAGACATAAAAAACCCACGTTAATTAAATTAATTTATTAGTGTACTATACATTTTCAGACAAACAGCATTTTGCACTCGTATTTATAGTTGCAAAGCAATTGTTATGAAATATTCATATTTCACCTTTAGAGGACCATGGACGTTATCTAAGCCACATTTCCCGAAGCATTATATGATAATCTTTAACAATGTTCCACAAATATCTTCAATGAAATAAATTCATATTAATTTTGTGTGGCTATAGTTAGATAGTTTCAGTCAGAATAAACTTTTCTATTTCATGACAGTATAACAACGGTTTTTTAAACACTGTCTTAGAAAATGCACTTTGGTGTTCGAAACCGGTCGACTTTTAACACAAGCAACGTGACATATACGGTTTATGGGGCTAAAGTGCACTAACTACGGGAGGTGATTCTAAATGATAGTATAAGTAAAAAAGATAAATAACTTTTATCTAAATTTCAAATTTTCAGGTAAAAACGTAAAATTGGTCCGCTGTGTGCGGCTGGCATTATTATTTTGCTTTGTTGCAAAACCTAACGTCACGCGTCCCGCTTTAGTCAGTGTTGGATTTGATTACATCGTCACTTGTCGTGTGTCTTGTCAAGAACATTTAATTTTATTCACGAAGTAAGCCTTATAATTTAATGTACTTGACTTTGGGGTTTGAATTTAAAAACATGATTATTATAATCAAAACTTGTTAATGTTGTATGTTGTTATCTAGTATGTATTTATTAAGACTTACTTAAAATGACATTTTTATTCAGTGCGTGTTTTCTCGAAAGATTTAGTTATAACATTGTGTTTATTTAAAACTTCTTTTGGTCAAAGAAATTATTTAAATCAGGCACCACTTATGTTTAATATTCTTCCAAATCATATTTAGTCTACAAATTCCTTAGTTAAATTTAAAAATTTAATTAAGATTTTTGTATTGACAGACAATTGTCTTAATATTTTTTCATCCTTGTCCTTTCTTAAATAATAAGATTTTATATAAGTCCCATTTACTAAAAACTGAATGTCACCCTATCTGTCTTTATTATCTACTTTGATTCTTCTTTTGAATAATGATTAATGATTAGTTATGGTTCAAATATTGTTACAATATACTGTCAAATTACCCATCTGGTAACACATCTAATACTTATTTTTTCTTTAATTTTGAAATATTTTGTGTTTGTATGTAGAATTACTTTATGTTTGTGATTACTCTTATGTTTGCTTCACTATAATGTAAATTGTTAACCTCGATACAGGCTCAGTCCTAGTGAGGTTGATTTTTATGAGAAAAAAAGTGTTTTGTGTATAGCGAGATGCAATAAATAAATAAATAAATTTAGTTGTAGACTTACTACACTGTTAAAATTGGGTTACTTTTAATGTAATGTTGGGTTACTTATAAATCTAATTTTGTTATTTAATTACTGTGACACTGCTTGCTGTACCCACGAAGAACGGTCGGACAGTCATTATTTTTACGGGGTACACGATGAAAATGTATGCGCTGCGCGCAGTGAAAAGAATTGAAGGTGCTCACATTTTGTTATTTTAATGCAGTTCCGTTTTTGAACAAGGTTTAAAACAAACAATTTTAATTGTAAATGTCACACTTTCGGTCTTTTGTTATTGTTCACGTACGGTTTCCACGCATTCGGGCCTATCACATATATGCAACATTGCCATATTCGTCCTCGGCAAGCTCACAACGAATTTATCGGGTAAGTTTGCACCTCGCACTAACGATTTTTAATCATATTAAGTCATTACTTTTTGTACGGAAAAAAGTCAGAATTTAGTGAATTTTATCCCCGGACACCCTGATGGCCAGTTGCTTAAAAAAAAATTATCAATCATTACGAATTCATTTATAAGTGGTTATTATTAAACATAGGAAGGATTTTAATAAAATTGATTCAGCATCATCAAAAGCTTTTTTTATGTATTTATATTATTAATCTGTATGGGTATTTACATACACCACGAGTAAACAGATGAGTAAAATACTAAACTTACTTGCATATAATATTAATATATCCATATTTACTTAACTCAAGGGTTGGGCATAAGCCTCAGTTTCTATTATTATCCAGACTTCTACGAAATTTTCGATGAAATTCGTTATTTGCACTGCGGATTAATATAGCGATGACGTGCGTCGTCAGAGAGAAAAGTAAATACATTCTGGTTTGAATTGCATGGCGCCCCAATTTCGTTGTCATATTATTTGATGGATTTAGAAGACGATAGAAGGAATATTAAATGCATGGAATACAATATTCATGTAGTTCTCGGGAAACGTATCAATGCGAAAGCAACCGAATTGTATCTAAATGTATACGGTGATACTACTTACCATCATTGAGGTCAGTAAATATATAGCTCAATGCTTACTAGCAGTTCTGTGAACACTATACCTTGCATCCGAAAATTCTCGAAATTTTTCCCTTATTTAATAATCAAATCCAAAATTTGCCCCGAAATTATAAAATTCGGACTTACACAATTTGTCCAAAAAAATATCGACATCTCAATGACAATTCTATTTTCAAACTTTCTTCAGGTAGGTAGGTACCGTAGTACTGAAAAACTCAGTCAAAAGACTCAGCCACTTGGTCAAAGTTAGCCATCTAGTATATAAGTACGGATTGCTTGAATAATAAAGTGGATGCAGCAGATTTTCGAAACCGAAACGGAACATACAAACAAATTTACAGACAGATTAAATACCAAAAAGTCGAGTAAAAAAAGGACTTCGCTCATTCAATTCCACGATTCTCATGTATTTTCAGTATTTTTTCGTTTCTGTTCAATTAACTATACTTTATTTTGTCTGAGGCCGTTTAGTCGGCAATTTTTTTAAAGAACATTGTACATGTAGGATTGCAGAATAACCACTCATGATTAAAGAGGTGAACTTATTGTATGGTGGCTATTGATTATTCTTATCAATGCAGATTTACAGTGGAAACCAAATCATGTACATATCATTTTTGTGTTAAATCAACTAACTAACTAACTAACCATCACGACGTTTACTGCAGGGGTAGGCAGAGAGGACGGACCGCCAAACAACTTGGTCTTGGTACACAATCCTTGCCTCATTTCCATTCATACATCGACCCATACATACTCTTTTATTATCTGACCCTTGACATGCCCCGACTCAAGTATCTGATTCACTTGATCGTGCCATGTCTTCCTCGGGCGTCTCCGACTTCTGCTACCATTCACATTTGCGTCATATATTCTTCTCGCACTCCTTTCTTCGCACAATGTTATAATGCTTAGTGTTAATGGACAACTGCTTCTGCTACCAATCACATTGATCTCTATAGATACTTTTTACATGTTTAAAAAATATATTTTAAACACCACTGTTTTATCCTTACACTATAATACCCACGCTCAGGCTTCGCCTTTGTGGGATTTTTTTGTTACTCTTTCATTCTATATTACTATGTATGTACCTGAATTGTAAATGTATCAAAAATTTTGTTAATAATAAAAAAATGGTATTTACTCAACTGTTGTAAGGACTACGAAAGAGTAATGTTGACGAAAGGATTAAGGAAACACACCATTAGTTTGTCTGAGTGTGGGTGGAGTTTTAAACACCATATTTAAGAAATACGAGAGACTTACGAGCACTATGAAGCATGTATAATAGTTAGAGTAGTGGATCTAAAATATCTTGGTTCTATCGTCACTGATGTGAGTAGGCCAGTTTTCGAAAAACCAAGTGCGTAAGTGTTTAAGTGCATACAGTGCTCACGAGTTGCTTTTCCATAAAAGGTATTAACCATTTATTATTAAAATTAAATACGCTAATATGAAAATTACGCAACTGGATATTGTTGTGGACGTGATAAAGCTGTTATTACGTTAATTAAGTAACAAACCTACCCAACAATCTGTGAAAAGAATAGTCAGTCCACACGTAACAAATATAAAAAAAATAAAATTTTTGATTGCATTAAGTTTTATAAATGCAAGAATAATTTTAACTTAATGTTTTAAGAGGACCGGCTGTGTGGTCCTTTTCATAAAAAACTTAGATTTGAATTTGAGGCAAAAATACTTGACCAAACCTAACTCAAACTTTATTAAAAAAAAAACTATGTTTTTACAAATGTTACAACCAATATAAATATTTTACATTAACCCCAGAAGAAAATAATTTCCCTCGGGGCCTATATCATCTTTGGAAGCTAAAAAGTAGGAGGATTAGGTAGGAATCTAGGGATCAATATGGACGGACAAATGTATGTTGGAGAGGTCAAAAGATTGTTAAGTAGGTTTGACCTAGGGTACAAATAATAAGCAGAGGAGTGTATGTACCAACCTTACCTTTCTATTCGTCGTACAAATAATAATTGTATAAACTTTGTTCGGTAGAACGCGCCAATCTAGGTTAGAATTAATCATCTAGAATGTTTATACTCAATGATCTCAGGTGTGAAGGTTCGCAACCAAGGTCGCGTGTCAGAATCCTGTTTTGTTCTTAGGGATGGTCTTACATAGTAAATAAAATAAAAAGCGGTGCATAGTATGTTATTACATGTATTGAGAAACATGAAATTTAACCTGTGAGCCCTAGTATGACAGAAACATTTATAAAATTATACATTTTGGACTTACCCCAAGACCGACCTGTATCCGTTATCATAATCTACTCTACGAGAGCGAATCACTACGTCTCCTATTACTGAACACTGTGATTTCTTATTGGCGAAGCGACGGAACGTCCCCCGGACTCCATCCAGCGGCTGACGTGACCCCGTGAAGCGTGGATCGGGCCCCAAACATCACACGTCCAAAATAACGAGGCTCCCGCTTGACGGTTTTGCGTAAGCCGAATTTAGGATTGAATATAATTTTATCTCACGCCGGATGGGACAATTATTTACGGATTACCGCTGTCGGCTGATTACCGGATTACGATTGTCGCGTGGTTCGCTCGTACACCATTTCTTTCAAAGAAGTCACCATTACCCACATCGGGAATGGTTGTTTAACAGGTTGCGGAAAAGAATCCCGTCGTGCCCGAAGCAAACTCGCATTTTACGGTACAAAAGAAAGAATGGAATCCATCCATACAACTAATTACTCCAAAATAAAAATCACCGTGACTGTCAGCTGTGCAGTTCACGATCCCACCCGTTGACTGTCCAGCTAAGAAGTGTTTTTGTTTCCGCCCGGTTCAGTTGTTAAATTTTAAATTAAAATTCGAAATTTTACTAAAACCAATACCAGCGACAATCGCCCAGTTCCTAACTAGGTTAGAGAATCGGCGAGGATAAATGTGATGATGCAGAATAAATTAATGAATAAAATATTAAAACAAAAGGAGTCTAGCCCTGCATCATAACATTACCCCCCTCGCCACCAAATGTTTGCCCTCAAACATATAAAATTGTCGAAATAACCTAACCCTATTCTTTCCAGGTTGGTCCAAGGGTCTACTACAACAGAAGAACAAAGTTAACAATAAATATCAACAGTAGATAATAATCATCAATAGGAAGTATTCAAAGAACAAAAATTAAACCAAAGTGAGAATAGCGAATGGGCGTGCCGCAACTCCGGTCGCACTTGATCGAACGTAAGGCAGGATGAACAGGTTTGCGGTGCAGCCATTCTTACTTAAATAACTATAATATTGTAGGAACTAAACTTAAAAAACTTAATCTAAACATAACAACCAATGTTACGTGGACGGGATCCGCCAACACCCACAGCTTGAATATGCTGGGTGAAGACTAATTGACTAAGCGTCATGGACAACCGTTGACGTTACATTTATAACTAACGTAATACCTTAATGTCTATCACATTCATTTTACACAACCAAATGCAAAAATGCATCACTGTCCAAAAATAGGGTTATAAGCCCGTCAGGCAACACTTTTTAGGGAGCATAGCAACCCTCACTTATCACTGACTCTACTTCTCCATAGGAGATAAGAAAACACTTTGTCGATGTTTCTACCTAATCTACCTAACTAGGTCGTATGGGGGTGCACACAAAAGAACAGAGCAGTTAATGAAAATACACAATCTTATTTCAACAAAGAGTGTTAAGCAGTCAACAACCATCGCATAAGAATGGAGCCAAAGTAATATAGTATACAGCCATCAATATAGAAGGTGCAATATTGTTAAGTGATTTGCAACTATTATTAGTGCAGTGATCTAGGTATACGTCCAACAGTAACGAAGGCGTAATCGATATTGTTATGAAACAACTTATGGTTTTCTCTGTAAACCGTTGTTCAACAAAGTTGATAATAGTAATTCTCGCAGGACAATACCAACAAGTATGTAATACAAACTTATAATATTCATAATATGAATTCTATAACAATAGGAAAGGAACATCCCAGTTTACTTACATGATAGCAAGATTTAATACAAAAAAAAAACAAAAATTCATAAATTGAAACATTAATTGTAACAAGTAACACCAGTGTATTTACAGACATAACTGATGAGAAGTAAATGGATCAACAATAAATAAAATTAACGTTTATAGAGAAAAATTTGACTCAGAACATAAGGAAAGGTCTCAGTACATCTCCCCATGTTCTGGTCTTAATGTTAAATATAAGAAAATATGATTCAAGGATCAACATATCAACAAAGTGGCTTAAAATGTGGAAGGATCGGTGGTGGGATATCGTTCCACATTATAAGTCAGAACCGTACTTATAAAGGAAAACAAGTAAGTTATGTCTCGTTTCATCAGCAATAAAGCGAACAGCTCCATTTTATCACTAGGAGATTAAATGTTCAGTGCACCGCTTGGTGCAGTCTTTAATATATTTTCAGGACCCATCAAGACATTTACTGTAAAACAATGACAAAAATATCCGTTTACAAATTAATGATGAAACGAGAACCAGTGTTCAAGCACGTAATTTGTAGACAATGCTTCTTTGTTTTCACCATCATGAAACGAAAGAGACAGTGGGAATGTAACTCTTTACATTTCAAGATGTTATATCCTAACACATACTACATGTTAAGGTATATTAGCCAATTTCACTATATAAAATTCATAATATTTTTAAATGATTGTTCATTTGTTCACTTGGAGTCTTTTGTGTACTTAAGTTTAAGTAAATAAATAAATTATTACTAATAAATAAATACTACTTTAATTATTACTAATTCTAAAAATTTTTATTTCTAGTCCATTCAATTCGAGCATTTATACCGGAGTTGATGGTTAATTGTTTTAAGCAAGTAGCTTATAATTAACAATAACAGATATATAAAAAAAAAAAAAAAAAAAAAAAAAAAAAAAAAAAAAAAAAAAAAAAACGCCCTCGCGAGGTATTTAAACATTTCTTCCGAAATGAAATTATGACAGGACCAAAGTCTGTCAGATGGCATGGGAATTCTTCAACTCGGTTGATCAGGCCGGTGAAGTTTTCCGTGCTTAGAAATTCTAATAAGGAACCGAAGTTCCTAATTATTAATAATATCAATCCTCACGAAAGTTGGCCAGACCTTCGGAGGCACTGATGTTCTAAAAGAATTTATACCGGAACATTGTCCGTCTTGACGATATCCTTTACATGGAAATCGCCAGATACTTTTCCTGTAAGGTCTGCCAGGGTATACACTAAATCCGATTTCTTCTTTATTATAACATTTTGCACGAAGCGTGGGGACAATTTTTGAGAGAAGTAATTTAATGCGTTTGACTGAACAAAGTTTCGTCTCCACACGACGTCCCCTACTTGAAATGTGACGTTTCTTCTGCGTAAGTTATAACGATTTGCTCCCGTCTTGTAGGCTTTGAACAAAGCGTCTGAAACCTGCTTGTATATGTTTGCTAGACCCTGTAGCCTTTGAGCATAAGCGGAGGGCAAAGCTCCTCTTTCCGAGTTAATTTCCCCATTATCTATAGGTATACGGTGCAAATCTCCGTCGAGAATTTGCTCCCTGCCGTGCATAAGGAAGTACGGTGTATAATTTGTCGCGCAATTAACAGTGTTGTTCATTGCGGACTGAACCTGTGGCAGAAATTTAGCCCAGTTACGGTGGTCTGATTCCACCAGGATTGACAACGCGGTTCCAAGAGTTTGGTTGTATCTTTCGACGACATTATTCTGAGGAGTATAATACGAGTTATAAAATGGGGGTGGAACATTATAACTCTTAAGGAGGTCCTTAAATTCTTTTGAGATGAATTGGGGCCCGTTGTCACAAATAACAGTTTTCGGTACACCGTGTACTAGGAAAATATTTTCCTCTAAATTCTTTACTATGCTTCCCGCGGTGCCTTTGCGCAGCGGAAATAACCACGTGAATTTAGAGAAAACATCAACGCAAGTTAAAATTACCGTATGTCCTGAATAACTACGAGGCAAAGGTCCTACCAAATCTAAAGATAGCATCTGCATAGGCCTTGTTACTTTTTTCGGGTTAGAAGATAAACCGTTCGGTGGTGCCGTGCTGATTTTATGCGCTTTGCAAACAGCACAATGACTAATAAATTCTTTGACATCTTTGTACATGTTAGGCCAAAAATAGCGAAGTTGTAACTTTTTATATGTTTTAAAAACTCCTGTATGACATGAACGAGTCGACTCGTGGGAGTCTGAAATAATAGCTTTCCTATTTTCCTGAGGAATCACCTTCTTCCAAGCAGTGTCCTCCCGTAAGACTAATTGAGTTTTCGTATGGCGATACAATTCGTTATCTTTAATTTGGAAGTTAGAAAATCTTTGAGGAAAATCCTGGCAACCTTGCCATGCATTTTGGTACCATTTGTCCGACGTAGGTTGAGAGTCAAGACCCGAAATTAGCGCGAGATCCATGCGAGAAAGTACGTCTGGTACAATATGCTGCGTACCTTTACGATGGATGACGTCAAAGGAAAACTGAGAAAGACCAGTGCTCCAACGCGCCAGACGACCACTTGGGTTTGACAAGGATCCAAGCCATTTCAGGCTCGAATGGTCTGTAATTACCGTGAAATGAGCCCCTTCTATGTAGGGTCTAAAATGGGTGACAGAATCTAATACCGCTAAAAGCTCTCTTTCCGTGATGCCATAATTACGTTCGTGGGTATTAAGATAACGTGAATAGTACGCGATCGGGTGTTCGGCACCGTCTATATTTTGAATTAGAACACCACCAATTCCAACGGAGCTTGCATCGCAATGAATCGCGAACGGTTCAGAAAAATTTGGGCAGCTTAGAACTGGAGCACTAATAAGAGCTTGTTTTAGATCATTAAACGCTTTATCAGCTTCTGGAGTCCACCTAAATTTACTAACTCCATTCTTTGATCCAGTAAGCTTTGTTAACGGAGCGGCTATACTGGAGAAGCCTTTGATAAAACGTCTAAAATACCCTGAAAGGCCAATAAAAGCTCGAATTCCTTTCGCGTTTTTTGGAATAGGGAAATCCTTAATGCTTTCAATTTTTACCGGGTCCGTGCGAAGCCCCTGTGAATCTACTATGTACCCCAAGTACTTAAGCTCCGATCTACAGAACTCTGATTTTTTTTGATTTATTGTGAGTCCCGCGTCTCTCAGTCTTTCGAAAACTTTATTAAGTAGTCTCATATGTGAATTAAAATCTTCTGAGATTAAAATTAAATCGTCCAGATAACAGAAAGCGTTATCATCAAATTCAGGTCCAAAAAGAGCGTCAGCCAGTCTTTGGAGTTCAGAGGGTGCATTTTTTAACCCAAACGGCATACGAGTAAATTCGAAGAGTCCCCAACCTGGGACGACGAATGCCGTTTTCTCGCAAGAGTCTTTATCCAGCGCTACCTGCCAAAAGGCCTTACTCAAGTCTATCGAAGACACATATCTTGCGCCACCAAGTTTGTCCAAGATACGTGCGATATGAGGTAGTGGATAACTATCTCTGACCGTGACATTATTAATCTTCCTTGAATCCAGGCAAAATCTCCCTGTCCCATCCTTCTTCTGTACAATAACAACTGGGCTAGACCACGGTGAACGAGAGGGACGGATTACTCCCAAATTTAGCATCTCATCCACTTCCGCGTCAAGTTGCCTTTGTCTTGCCGGAGACAGAGGATAGTAGCGCTGCTTAATCGGCGGACCATTGGTAACGATTTTATGTTTTACTAAATGAGTTAAACCCAGACCTTTCCTTTCGTAAGAAATAGATTCGAATTTATTAATTATTTTCGAAAGAGCTTTACTCTCAGAAACAGATAATGAAGAAGCCGGCCGTATTGCTCTTAATTCATTAAGGTGACCTTCATGGTCAGGTTCGTGAACTTCTGGAAACATTTCCGGTGCGATTCGAAACTGCCTCCAAAAGTTGACTCCTAAGATAAAATCAGGTGATAATGATGGGATGACGTAAAAGACAACCTCCTTCATGATTGTCCTGTACGTCACCGGCAAGGTTAAAGTACCCAGAACAGACTGACTCGAACCGTCAGCTGTTTTAACTTTAAAATCCACTTTTTCTAATTCTACGCCTAAATCTACAAATTGCTTAAAACTATCTCCCCCTAAACAAGATACTGTTGCTCCACTGTCTAAGAGAGCAGAAAACTTATTATCTAATATATATATATTAACGAATGGACGATTATCTCCCACAACCTCCGGCTTCTGTGGTAGCGGGCCCACCACCCCAGAAGACGGTGTTGACAAAAACTGACGAACCAGTCGGAGCCAACTCTGCCACTCCCGTTCCCTTTGCGCACAGGGAGGGGCGTGTCCAGATTGACTCCAAGCTAGTTTTTTTGAGTGTGATTCTTGGTACCAGTATGTACGGTACCAACGTTAGCATTTTTAGAATTGGAGGCTTTCTTCCAGCATTCCGTTACCTTATGCACACTTTTCTTACAAAAGTCACAAATAATCTTATTATTTGGAAGAGAAGACGTCTTACGCGTGAAAACATCATTCTTGTACATATTCTGATGACTTTGTTGTTTTTGATGAAAAGTCGAAGTGTTGTTGCTATTATTGAAACTAGCCTTGTTATTGGAAGACGAATACTTTCTAAAGTTATTATATTTTTCTGGTAGTTCAACCACTTTTTGATTAGAAGAAGAAGACGTTGAAGCTTCAGTTAGTGATTCTAATTTTGTTGCTGCCTTAGAGAGATCTTCGAAAGAGATAAAATCTCTTGCTGCTAGTAAGTTTGCATATGATGGTAGCAGTGCCTTCATTGCTAGTTGCAGCAGTTCTGCCTCTGGCAGTTTGGCATCAAGTTTATTATTTAGGGCCTTCATTCTCAAAGTAAACTCAAAAACAGACATACCCTTAGGCTGTTTCAAATTAAAAAGTTCTGTTTTTAATTCAATCTGTTTACCCTCTCCCTCGAACTGGTTGATTAATAGCTTGGATAGGTCATCCCACTTTAAATCTGGGGTGTAAATAGACCTATACCACAGCAAGGCAAGACCATCTAGAATTTCATTAAAAGATTTCACTATTTCTTTGTGCGTAATGCCCCGTGATCTGCAACGTTCATCTAACAAACTCAAAAAGTCCCGCACACAGGTTTTACCATCGAACTTGTAATCCCAGTTACCAAGGCCACGCGACGAAGATTCCTTATATATTATTTTGGTTTCTTTAATTAGGGTAACCTTCCCCTTAACTTCACTATTTATTTCCCCGTCCGAATTATTACCCGACGTTTCAACTTCGGAGTCACAATCTGAATCATTAATCTCTGAATCCGCATTAGAAATTTGTTTTTGTTTTTTATTAAAAGCGCGCGCTTGTGCGCGTAATGCTTGGAATGTATTATCTGGTTTGATTGACCGCGCCGTTAGTTCCTTAATTAGCTCCTCCTTGGAAGCGTTGTTCACATTCGGAATTGGAGTAGACATGATGACGTCAGAAGTTATTCTTGATAAAAAATAGAAAAAGAAGATGACCGTTAGTTTCAAAAATCCGAAAGAATTTTTCTATAACATATTATGACAATACTAGAAAGCAAAAACTCAAAAGAAGTATATTAAGTAGAAACACATCAGTATAGTGCGTACCTTTTTCCAATTAAAAATTAATAAAAATAAATTTCGCAACCCTGAAAAATATTTGTGGCAACCTTGATAAATAAGGTAAAAAAAAAAAAAAAAATTTTTTGGCAACCTTGAAAAAATTTGTGGCAACCTTGATAAAATATATGTGGCAACCTTGATAAAATATTTATTTCTTTTGCCAGCCCTGGTTTTTCCGTACTATTATTATATTTATATTATTATATTTTTCCGTAGAATATTATTTATTCTCGTATTAAATCCACACGAGAAAAAAAAAGAATCACTTTTCAAAATGAAAACAATTACCTAATTAGAATATACATTTATTATTTGAAATTATTAGCGAAGACGCAACCCATGCTATGAACTAATGGCAATGAACCGACTCCCGTTACTTCGATATGCGTTGTTATTTGTGTATAATAATATTCAGTTGTCAACTGCATTAATAAATAAACATGTTTCAATTTATTATTTAACGGTACCATAAAGGAGGAATGATCCCTAACATTCACACAATTCCTAAAACAACGCACATAAGAAATTCATACAATCATGCGATAACAATTTCACTGCTGTCACTTTTACAGTTATCGGGTTAACATTTAACAAACAAGGTTAACATTTTAGGTTATGTATCAGAGCTCCAAGAGAACAAAATAACCCTAAACCATCAAAAAAAAAACATAATCCTGACACACGACTTACGCCGTTTTTTTATTAAAAACGCGGGCAGCCAATTGTTAAGTAGGTTTGACCTAGGGTACAAATAATAAGCAGAGGAGTGTATGTACCAACCTTACCTTTCTATTCGTCGTACAAATAATAATTGTATAAACTTTGTTCGGTAGAACGCGCCAATCTAGCTTAGAATTAATCATCTAGAATGTTTATACTCAATGATCTCAGGTGTGAAGGTTCGCAACCAAGGTCGCGTGTCAGAATCCTGTTTTGTTCTTAGGGATGGTCTTACATAGTAAATAAAATAAAAAGCGGTGCATAGTATGTTAATACATGTATTGAGAAACATGAAATTTAACCTGTGAGCCCTAGTATGACAGAAACATTTATAAAATTATACATTTTGGACTTACCCCAAGACCGACCTGTATCCGTTATCATAATCTACTCTACGAGAGCGAATCACTACGTCTCCTATTACTGAACACTGTGATTTATTATTGGCGAAGCGACGGAACGTCCCCCGGACTCCATCCAGCGGCTGACGTAACCCCGTGAAGCGTGGATCGGGCCTCCGAAAGGGGCAGGAATATATCTCCCGGCCACATCCACGATCTCCAGCTAATAACGCGGATGTATCCGGGTTCTGAGGATGCTGCAACTTAGGCCAGTAGCTTTCTCTCGGCCGCCGGCCACGTGCGGTTAGTATTCCCAAACATCACACGTCCAAAATAACGAGGCTCCCGCTTGACGGTTTTGCGTAAGCCGAATTTAGGATTGAATATAATTTCATCTCACGCCGGATGGGACAATTATTTACGGATTACCGCTGTCGGCTGATTACCGGATTACGATTGTCGCGTGGTTCGCTCGTACACCATTTCTTTCAAAGAAGTCACCATTACCCACATCGGGAATGGTTGTTTAACAGGTTGCGGAAAAGAATCCCGTCGTGCCCGAAGCAAACTCGCATTTTACGGTACAAAAGAAAGAATGGAATCCATCCATACAACTAATTACTCCAAAATAAAAATCACCGTGACTGTCAGCTGTGCAGTTCACGATCCCACCCGTTGACTGTCCAGCTAAGAAGTGTTTTTGTTTCCGCCCGGTTCAGTTGTTAAATTTTAAATTAAAATTCGATATTTTACTAAAACCAATACCAGCGACAATCGCCCAGTTCCTAACTAGGTTAGAGAATCGGCGAGGATAAATGTGATGATGCAGAATAAATTAATGAATAAAATATTAAAACAAAAGGAGTCTAGCCCTGCATCATAACAAGATCCCAAACCAGCCTCTCTCGATCTGGCACGCCAAGCTGCTGGTGGCCAGGCGCTTCCTAAACACACCTCACCCGATGATCCCGGGCACCCCTGCTAAATCTCCAGACCTATGGTAGAGGTGTTAGTTATCCAATAAATAGTTCCCGGGCCTACTTTATTTATTTGTGTTCTAAATTATAAAATTTGGGCCATTGAAGAATTCAATTTTTCATAATTTTATAGGAAATTTACTAATTTTTGGGAGATAACAGTAGTTAATAAAAAAAATGCAACAAGCTACTATGTAAACATAATGAAATATAAAATTAAAAAAAAAAAACATCATCAAAGAAACTTTTTTTTTGGTCGTTTTTTTTTTAATTTTACAAAAGACAGATTTGTGCTCCAATATTTTTTATTTTTATTTTTTTATTTTTTTTTATTATTTTAATATACATCATATGGGTTACATTAATACATACATATTTTGCAAAATATAATATTAAGGTTTGTAATTTTATTTGTTTGTAATCAATGGTTTGTATTTTAAATTTAAGCGCATCATTTTTTTTTTTTAAATTTTTATTTTATTTAATATTTTCATTAGTGGCTGGAGCAAAATTATTTTTAAGGTTGTTAGCATTAATAAGCAAATAATTGCCAAAGTTGCCTCTAAAATCATGAAAAATCGATTTCTTCAAGGGCCTTTATTTTATAATTCAAAAAACAAATAAATAAAATAATACGTAGGTACACGTGCTACATATTTTTTACACCTTTTGATGAAAAAATAATACTTCAGTTGTTGGTATTTTGACCTCAAATTACAGTTTAAGTTTTGTATGAAAAGGCCTCGCAGCCGTTCCTCTAAAAGTTTCCTATAATGTCTGCACAAACATTTTCATCAACACCAAAAAAAAGTTGCTCTTTATAAAAAAATATTTGAATCGCATACCTAATTATATTACCTATTATTGTTCGTGATATAATATAGAAAGCGTTGTTCATTTTGTTAAGGAAAACAACTTTGAAATATTTTTCAAAAGGTTTTTCTTCCATTTTACCCGACTTCCTCGTGAGAAAGGGAAAACTTTTACAAAGTAATGATACGCGAAATTTTTACTGAAAAGGGAATGCTTGCTCGTAAAAAAGTTCTTGCTTTTTGTTAAACCAGATTAACTTAAATAAAATTGCTATATAAAAGTTGCTTAAGCCTTAAATTGGTGGTACATTATATGTTCTCATTCTTCCAGAATTTCTAAGACTGGACAAGCTTTAGGTGTCGTTTCTTAAAATTGTCTTTCTTTTTTATAAATGTTGTTGGTTTTCTTTTGTATGCTCTACAGTCAGCCTTTATCAAAAATTTTGTGAGGGCATCCTCATTTTTTTAAACGTAGATAATGTTTGGAAACATTTTTTAGTGTCTTTGATTTTTATCAATATTGAAAAAACATCCTGCGATCTGCCTGTGCTTAGGTCAACATATTAAAATTGTATATGGTTATGTTTGTTTTTTTCAGCTTAAGTACGTTATGTAGGTTATAAATGATTTGTTCAGGTTAAATATGTTATGTAGGTTATAAATGATTTGTTCATGTTAAGTATGTTATAAATGATTTGTTCAGGCTAAATATGTTATGTAGGTTATAAATGATTTGTTCAGATTAAGTACGTTATGTAGGTTATAAATGATTTATTCAGTTTAAATATGTTAGCTAGGTTATAAATGATCTGTTCAGATTAGGTAACTAATGAAGGTTATAAATAATTATGTTGGGTGAATTGAAATTTAATAATATTATGTTGGTGCATCGATTGGCTTAAATCATAAAATACTAACAAAATAGCTGTGTATTCGTAAGTCGGTCGATTGGTAGGTGTCATTGGCTTGTGTTCTATAGAAAAGGCGTGTAAATGACCATTGGCAGAAAAAAATGTACACATCTACTCATTACATATAAAAAATATAGTTTTTAATTTAGGTACATCATTTTGGAGAAAAATAAAGACTTACCACTTCACCGCTTGCAAAATATGTTACGAATGATGGGATGTATAACTAAGTTAATTAGAAATTTTAACACAATTAAGTGTCTTGTTGTAATATTTTGTTAGAAGTCAACTTGAGTAGAATTCTCTCGTCTGAACCCAAAATACATTATACATATACAAGCTATTGAAAGAATACAAAATAAATTCTTACATTTTCTATGTTTTAAAAGGGGTATTCCAGCAATATTATTGAACTACAACCTCTTTTAAACGACATAATATGCTTAAATTGTCAGACAGAAGGATTTTCACAGAGTGGCTATTTATTTATATATATAAAACTCTAGATGATGCATTTGATAGGCCAGAATTATTTTCAGTGCAGAAGTTCTGGGACTAACTTCCATAAATATTTCTGATTGCCCAGAATACTAATGAAGGGGAATAATCATACCGAGTCAGTGGAAATCTTCAATTTATCACTTGCCAAATACAAAAGATTGTCACTGAGGCAGTTCAGTTCAGCATAATAAATACTGTATAATTTTTACCATTCAAAAGTAAAAAAAAAACCTAAAGAGGGCGTAAATATAAAAAATATTTTTTTGTATAAACTGTAACACCAACGATATTCCCAATCTTCAATTCAATATCGATTTTATAGATAAAAATATACTAATATTTCATTCCAGCCATTCTCTGTTTGTTTCCATCAATATCGATGTGCCAATTGCTTTTTCGTTTGCATTTCTATAAATGTATCCCATTTGGTATTGAATTGCTAGCCAAAGTAATAAAACATGTTTCGATAAGATAATATTTTCACGAGTTAATAATTGTTCTTCTCTATTTTACCTGCAAAATTGATTTGACATAATATTTGGTTTTTGCTTAAAGATAATTAAGGAATATTATTGCCAGTATTAGTGCCATCGGTTATGAATAAGACCGCACGTCACTATTCAGTTTACACATATCAAATTTAACACAATTTTGAAATACAAGACCTTCATGTCCCACTAAAATTCAATGACACTTATTGGAACATTAATGATTGGTTTGTTCGATAAATTTGAGAGTTGCACTCATCGTCGCTTTTAAATTTAAATCTGATATTATTAATACTCCAGCGTCTGGACGGTGTAGGCCCTCTGATTGGTCAAATTTAAATTGTCTGTTTCGGTTAAATTCCGCTAACTTGAAAAGACACGATTTGAAAATTAAGACACGATGCTCATATAATTTTTGGATAATATCGAAGAGAATATGTTTTAGAAAGTTGACAATCCATTGGATTCATTACATTACAGTAAAAATTATCCACAATTACGTATTAAAATTTGACGTTTATCATTATTCACGCGAAAGACAGATTGTTCAGTGTTGCCAGCGTATATGGATTTCCAATCAATGTAAAAAACTTTTATAGCCAGTTAGTGTCAAGCAATGTACAATGTCAGTGTGATTATTTAATGTGAGATATATTATAATTATAAATAATAAATATAATATATATTTATAAATCCACCATTATAAATTAAATAAAAAATAACCAGTTCCACTCGATACTTATACGTAATTAATTATTTTTTGATATTACAACACCGACCCCATTCGCTGTCATCAGCTGTCATGTTTATATGTGATAATTACAGAATTATTATTGACGTGATAACCGTAGATATTTCTTTTAAAAACTATCGCTGTGAATCGCTAAAAAGAAATATTTTGTTTTCAGATTATTATTTCAATTTAATTACTATGGCTAAAAGGTATGTGGGCAATATTTTACCAGAATTGGTCAAATTTCGGAATGTTCGAATGAGAGGGAAATTTACCAAGCGATTGAAGTGCCATATACCACAAATTTTAGCTTATCCTCCAGCACTTAACGAATGATTGACAGGAGATTGTAGTCAATCTAAAAACTTTAGGAATTTTGTTTGTCAATACAAATGCTACTAGATGTATACAGTGCTAATAGATTTGCCTCATTTGGAGCGCAAATAGCTAATATCCCAGGTAATGGTCCATATTGTTTAAAAAAATTTGGTTAGGTTTATCATCTGACTTCCAGAAGTATACAAGTTGCAGGTAAAATACCTTCCTATGCTCAGCTTTATCTATATGATCCTGATGAGGCTGTTAGAGTGCGTATGAGTCATCCATGTTATGCCGATTGCTATAAAAATATAATGCAAATAATTGATGATTGAACTAAAAGAAGCTGTCGAGGAAGAAGAAATACGCATTGCGGCTGAGGGTGGGCAGGTGAGAGATATACGTCTATTATTTACACGTTCATCAGAGGTACAATGCTCCAACCAGTTCTCACGATATCGCCATGGTTTACGTAGCAGACAGACGGGAATTTGTCATCGGGTATAGATATCGCTGTTTAACCTAAAAATGTTGAAGGACCTCAAAGGATGGCAACTTTATCAAAGCATTTAGATCCCATGGTTTTCCCACTACTATTTCCATCAGGTGAATGTGGTTGGACTCCAGGCTTTCAGCATCATGCTGATTTCTGTACTGCTCAATGTCATACTGTAACTGCTATGTAGTTTTATGCAAGTAAATTAGCAGTGCGAAGAAACATATTTAATCCAATCCATTATGCGGGTAAACTTTTTCAACAGTATTTAATTCATGCTTACATTATATACCAATCTGGTCGCCTAGATTACATTAGGAAAAACCAACGACACCTCAGAGTGGAATGCTATCAAGGTTTGCAAAACCATGTAAGAAATTTAGCCACTGATAGAGGAGTATGTGCAGGTAATACAGTCATTCTTCCATCTTCATTTACTGGTGGACCACGCCATGTGAATAAACTTTATCAAGTTTCAATGGCAATGGTACGTAAATTTGGTCGTCCTGTCGTCGTCATAACTTTTACATGCAATCCCAAATGGCCAGAAATACCAACCGAATTGGAACATTATCAATCGGCCGCGGACAGGCCTGATATGGTAGCCAAGGTTTTCCATCTAAAAGTCAAGAAATTTATTCATGATATGACTGAGAAACATGTTTTTGGAAAGGTAATTTGTTGGGTGTATACAATTGAACAGCAAAAAAGAGGACTCCCTCATCTACATGGTGTGTTTACACTTTGCAGCCAAGATAAGTTGTATACAGCTTCTGATATTGATAATGCCGTATCTGCAGAACTACCCCATCCGAAGAACGGCTTTGTACAATATTATTTAAAAAAATAACATTCATGGACCATGTGGCGTACTTAATCCAAGGTCAGTCTGCATGGTATACGGTAAGTGCTCTAAAAAATTCCCCAAATCATTTAAAGATGCTACTGATAATAATTTCGCTACCCAGAGTACAGGATACGTGATAATTTTTCTGAAAATCACGTTGTTCGGGATATACGTATCGACAATCGATTTGTTGTTCCATATAATGCATTCCTTAGCAAAAAATATGATGCTCATATTAATGTTGAAATTTGTTCCTCTTTGGATAGTATTTATTTATTTATACTGGGTTTTTAGAGATTTTCTCGCTTATCTATACATGATCAATCTCACTCAATTTTACTTCTGGCTTTACATTTACCCGACAGCCAATCTGTTTATTTTGTAGAGGGGCGGGAGGAACAGGCTCTTAGGGAAGCATCTACAAGGAACACCTCTTTAACAGCGTGGTTCCAATTAAATCTTAAAGATATTGAGGGACGCTCTATTCTGTATCAAGATGTACCAAATAACTATGTCTTTTCAGCTGGTAAAAAGTGGACGAGGCGACAGCGGGGAGGCGGCAACATCATTGATGACATACGAGAATGGACGCAGTGCATGACGGAGGCTTCATTGTATTTGATGCCTAAAATTCTTAGACATCTATTTGTTTTAATTTTAATACAATGTATCCCTTCGATCTTCGGCTGAAGATTTTTTTCATCGTGGTGTTGCTGAAGAAACAGCTATTAATTAATCTTTGTCTTTTAAACATACAGGATATTCTTATGAAGGAGAATTCATCTTGCAGAATGCAGGGCTTACCTGAACCTGATGAAAGTTGCAGTTTTGGACAAGTATCTGATTTTAATGTAATTTCTGAAAACACTTTAGGTGAATTGATGGCTGCCAAACTCAATGACGTACAACTTCAAGCATATAATTCTATTTTGAATAAGTTTTTTCACATGAAAATGATGACAATGAATGTTTCTTCATTGATGGCCCAGGCGAAACAGGGAAAACATACCTTTACTAAACTTTAATTCACACTCTAAGACGAAAAGGTAAAAGAGTTTTATCATACTGCTTTTAATTTACCCATCAATTTACAGGACAATACAACATGTAAGGTCACATCAAAGAATCGGAAAATTATAACGGAAGCAGATATTATAATATGGGATGAAGCACCAGGTGTAGCTTTAGAAGTTATTGAGCGTACTATACGTGATATCATGGGAAGTGATTCTGTCTTTGGTAACAAAGTTATTGTTTTGGGCGGAGACTTTCGTCAGATCCTTCCAGTGTGTCGACGTACTTCACGAGGACAATTAATTGCCGCTTGCATAAAAAGCAGCATACTTTGGTACCATTTGAAAACTTTTCAATTAAAAACAAATGTCAGAGCTTTAGAAAGTGAAAATATATTTTCTAAATGGCTTTTGGACTTGGAAGATGGCAAACTTCCTTCGGTAGAAGGAACATTAGAATCATCTGTGCTTATTCCCAATGTAAATATTTGTCAAGATATTATTCACTATATATACAGTGAGACACATACAACTCCTGATGCCTTAGTGATGAGTCAACGTACCATATTGTGCCCTAAAAATAGTCATGTTTATGCTATCAATGAGGATGTACTTCAACGGAAAGCGCCCCTGAGGTGATATCTCACAAAAGCGGTGCTATAAAAATTTCAGCTGTAACTTAATTCAAGCCAAAATCATTACGGGGAACAGAAAAGGTACAGTACATTTCATTCCTAGAATTTAAAACACTTTTTCGGATGTTACAATTAGTCAAATTAGCTTATGCAATGACCATCAATAAATCTCAAGGACAAACTTTTGAACGGGTTGGACTGTTACTTCCTGAACCAGTATTTTCTCATGGACAGTTTGAGCGCAGTCATCGTTATTTATACAAATTCTGACTGATTGGTATACGGATAATATTGTTTATAAAGAGATTTTTTCCTAATGAAAGTGTATAATATTATGTTGTAGATTGTAAAAAATAAAAGTATAATAAATTGTACTTGCTTAAAAAGTTTTGTTTTTTGACTCAATTTATCCCACCTGTAAGGTTTTCCAGCCTAAGAATTAAGAGAGTTTTGTTGTATTTACTTTGACAATCGTTAGGTAAGAGCGTAATATTATTTCACCCAAATATGTAGATTTTTAGGACATATCCCAATAAAATAATTCTTAATATATTTAAAAAAAAATGTAATTACTTTGACAGTCTTTTGGTAAGAGTATATTATTTTACCAAAGTTATATGTAATATTGTAATATGTTGATATTTTTTTTTATTTTCAAATTACATATAAATATTTTGCAATTTAAGTTTCGATTTAAAAATTAAATCATTTTGGTGGTATGGAAGAGGAAACATTTTTCTCATTGACGAGATTTATGTTGGGGTGAGGGGTGTTTAATGGTTCAGAATGTCTTTCTATTATATATCTACCCATTGATCTAATATCTACCTATTAAATGTAACTGTTAGTATCACTCAAACTGGGCGAAGCCCAATGAAGTGCCGCCCGCAGGGCCTAGCAGCAAAAACCCGCGGAGCGGGTTTTTAACTGCTAGTTTTCAATTATTGCGCTCAAAACGGCATTCATATTTTTCAATATTCATCGAAAAAGAGGGTGACCAAAGTTTTCATAAAACGTGTAACACAATTTAAATTGGTTATTTATAATACCAAAGAAAAAACATTAATTTTTCAATATTCACTAATATAATAATTATCTTAATAAACTAATAAACTTTATTTATATTTAAGGTTGGTACTGCTACGACAGTCTGCACAAGACAGTCGTAGCAGGCTGCATATTAATTTATTGTAAAATTTAAATATACTGCAATGAATTTACATATACAATTAATATATAAATAATTGTTAATATATTCATTAGCCTCCGTGGTCTACGGTCTAGTGGTAAGGATACTTGTCTAGGGAACTGGTTCTTGTACAACTTTTATTTAAACATAATATATTTGATCGGTCGGTGTCTGAGTTGACATCGCGCTTGGGTCCCACCCAGGCGTAGTGTGTTCAATTCCTCGGCTGCCTAAGTCCTCCATCACGATACAAGCAACATTTTCCGCTTTCTGTGGTAGTTCGTAACCCGGGAATGTTTATCTTTATTTAAAAAAAAAATAACAGTAGCTACTTCCCGGTTTCGCCTGGGTTACAACACTGTTGTGAAGATTTTTAATAATTTCTATATTTATTCATTTATTATCAATATTAAGTTAGCTCACATCGTCGTGTGTGCTAATAGTTTTAGATAGACATAAAAAATTTACAGTAATTGGCAAACAATGAATCTTTAAATACATATTACGTCACAAAAAAAACAAAAAAATATCAATATTTGAGGAAAATATCTTTTCTAAATTCCTCTTTAAACATAAACATCATCTCAATCTCAGTAACTTGCTTCGGAATTTGCTAAACAATTGGACGGCCTGTTACTAGCCTTATGTTGTGATGGATGCTACGGTACATGAGAGATTTCTTAATTAATAAATTTCATTGAAAAAGCGGTAGAAGATTCACGATTGGAAATATGACATTTCGTGAATTTTTGCTGCATCGAACCAACTTTTATGGTTTCTATAATAGCTTATGACAGCCAGAAGTAGGTACAAAAATATATAAGTTGAGATATACACGTATACATACCCTTTATAATATACATATGAAGGCACTTATCCACTGGAACGATTTCGGTCGAAAAATCGACCACTTTTATTTTTCTGCGATTGATATCGGTCCAAAAATGGACCGATTTTTCTACCATTCGTAAAATATTTATTGTAATTATTTAAAACGTTTCCATGGCCAGCTACTTGTTTTATCGAATAGCTGATACTATATTCTCTGTCTATGAACTTATCCGTTGTCTTTGAAGTGTTATTTAACGAGTTTTCGCGGTTTTTTAAGGCGTCCTGTCAGAAAACAAAATAATAACTTTTCAACAGAAATATTATTACTATCCCCCTGAAATATTTGCAATGTTTATATCTATGATATATATCTCATTTTAAGCCTTATTTCCTCGTTTTGCACGTTATATAAAAACATGGTTACAAATCTCCAGTTCTAATTTACAATTATTTAAAAAGTAGAACCATGATTTTGACATTGTGAAATAGGCTCTCTTTATAATTCATCAAATAAATAAAATAAAGCCAACACGGCGACTATGCTTATGAATAATTGTAGACAGTTAATGTATCTTCATAACGTTATACCAGTTTT
The DNA here is from genome assembly GCA_026573805.1 of Hesperophylax magnus. Lineage (NCBI taxonomy): Eukaryota > Metazoa > Arthropoda > Insecta > Trichoptera > Limnephilidae > Hesperophylax > Hesperophylax magnus. Next base: position 19,232,811 of record JAIUSX010000014.1, read on the forward strand.
TGTGGTAAATTTATTATATAGTATAATACAGTGATTTCAATTTTGACACGTCACGCACTCAAATTTTACAAAATCATTTTCTGACCAAACTTTTGAAGAGATCATAACATACAAAAAATTATTTTTCTATTATATTCTATCTTATTCTTATTCATCTGTGGTTATCAAACAGGCCATAGAGAACATAAAAACGTAGAAAATATTCTATAAAGATATTTAAAACTGCCACTAGCGGCAATTTCAAATCACAAAAACGCAAATTTCGGGCATTTATAAAGTTTAAGATTTTTTAATAATTTATCTATCAATTCTAAAAATATAGAATAATTATTAAAATATAGGTGAATTCATTGGCTGTATAGCACTACAATCAGTTTTATGTCTCCGTATTAAAATTCGGAGGTTTGATTTTTTTAATGTTGGCGGAAAATATTCAAAATCGTCGCCAAAAAACCGCGAGCAATCGGAGAAAAAAGTTTTTTGACGCGCGATCGTTCGAGTGGTTGTATAAAAATGTGGAAACATATTATGAATATTTAGGTAAATTATATGGCCATTCCTTCTTCATATCGGTTTTGATACCACCAAAGATACAACTGCGAAACAGTACATTCCATTTGATAAGTTTAGTGCTAATAAATTCTTCCGACCTGATTTATAACTCATAAAATAAACCGCCAGCATGTGGCTGAACCGGGACGAATTATCCTAGAATATAATACATACTCTAAATTCTACCACAAAATAGGCCCCGAAATGAACAATATTGTACTGTAACATGCAATAAATAAATATATGTAACGAGAATTTAGTAATTCTCATTCTAGTGGGGATATCAATCTGTGTAGAAATAATACTCGTATAATATAATATAAAAAGACGTTAGTTAAATTAGTTAAGTAGTAATAATAATCCGACTTAGAAGAAATTGCAACAAAACTATACGTCTGCATAGTGGTCCTTGTTTAGTAAGTAGTCTGCGAGTAGGTACTGTTTTCATTGCTTTCAGAAAGATATTGTAGGATTTTGATTACTATCATTGTACATAATTTGGTGCAATGAAAACAGACTTTACATAAATATATAAAAATGCCAAATGCCATATGTTTTTTCGATTAAAAAATCCAGTGATCTTCAATTACAACGTTCAAACAATACTTTTAAGGCATTAACACAAAGAAAAGACTTAGGCATCACTTTTCAATAATATCTTTATTTTGTTAACCACATAACGGAAACGTCTGCAAGGACTTCCAAATGTTGGGGTTCATAACTAGGCTAAGTAGAAATTTCAACAGTATTAGTTGTATTAAGATGTTATATTTTGCCTTTGTTAAAAGTCATCTTGAATACAATTCTCCCGTTTAGAACCCACATTACAATATTTATGTACTAGGTATTGAAAGAATACAAAATAAAAAATAAGTTTTTAATAGGTATTTGAGCAATTTCATTGAACTTCAAGACTCATTAATTGAAATGAATATGCTTAAATTGTCTGAGGATTTTGACTGACCTTGTATTTGTATATAAAATTCTAAATTATGCATTTGATAATCCAGAAACAAATGGTAAACTTTCGGATTTCGCTACGTAAAACTAGAAGTGGGGATTTATTTCAGTGCGAAAATTCTTGTACTAACTACCATATGTATTCCTCATTGCCCAGAATACTTACGGCGGGAAATAATTATACCGAGTCACTGGATATCTTTAATTTATCACTTTACTTTTAACACATAGATTTTTTTACTGAGACAGTTCAGTTGTGTATAATAAATATGTACTGCATTAATACATATTTTTTACTATTCATATGTAAAAGCCCCTAAAATTGCGTTAATAAAGTAATAAATAAATAATAAGATTTACAAAAACACACAGTAAATTTTTCATTTCCAAACAGAAATATTTTTTTTTGTAAATCATAAATAAATTCCTAAATATTTTTAACAAGATAATAAACCATCATATATAATATGTAAATTTTTCATTTCCAAACAGAAATATTTTTTTTTTGTAAATCATAAATAAATTCCTAAATCTTTTTAACAAGATAATAAAACATCATATATAATACTACGTCTTCAAACATAGTATTTTTTGCTGACATAAGCAGAAATATTATCGAATACACTTATAACCTTACTAATAAACGTGTAGTGGTACGCCACTACTTCATTCGAACGGAATTCTAGAAGTTTCAGTTTTTCCAAACAAGCTTCTTGGATGTTCTTTTATTTTTTTATTTATTTGTTTGGAAAATTCTACATAGCAATCAAATTGTTCGAGAAGCTTCTTCACCTTTTAAAAGCGACAGCATGAATAATCTAGTCAGTCAGTCATCAATCCGCCATCAGTTAACAAAGTGCACAACTAGTGATAATCCGCGCACCTCACTTGCGCGAAGGACATTCTTCCCGGCTCTGCTCATGGACTCCATCGGGATATCATCATAGCTCTTTGGCCCAGATCGCCGTCCCTGGCCAACGCTACATGGATTACAGCGCCCTGGTTCCAGCGTCTCTGACCAGCGCTTCATCCACTCAACATGACCACCACGAGGACACGCAGCATCCTCACTGGTTTACTCAGCTCCCGTTCAACCGCCTACAAGGTCCACCGCACCTTCGGCCTTCCCGTCAGCACTGGAGTACTGATTGCCAAGATCGCCAGTGCCTGACAGACAACGAGTCCGGTCACCAGCGCCCGGCGTCGACTCACAGACCCGCGCTTGACCTGCCATCACCGCCTGCATCCGGAGAATACTACATCTGTCCTACGACATCTCATCACGGCTACCTGACTCACAAATAAACACTCTGACCTTCACGACACGTCTTTCATTCCGTGCCTTCCTCAATAGATCCCTAAAAACGTGTTATAAAAAAAAAAAAAATTTACACATTATATAAGGACCTAGGAATATAACATCTTATAATCTAAGTCGTATGGGAGTAATTGGAACCGTTTTATTTTATTAAAGTTTGAACTAATTTTAAATATAGGTTAAAACGCATATAATTAAATTAAAACCGGAATTCATTTACTTTTAGATCTACGTAGATAGCTGAAGAAACTTCGTTGTTTAATATAAACAAATTACATTTAAGTACCTACTAGCTTTATACGACGTATTACAAAAAACTTCAAAAAATTGCATAACTGCTAAGTATTTGTATAACTTTTCATGAACGTTTTCTTTGGTTTGTTGGTATAAATAAATTGATGCGTTATTGATACGCCAAAAGCACTTTTTAAAATAATGAATATTTTTAACAATGAGTTCAGACGTCATTATTTTGCTCAGCCTTTTAGTGAACAGTAATTACGTTGAACAAAATGCCATGAAGTATATCTAATGGATTTTTAATTGTGCACGCATTACCGTCAATTCCTGACAAAAAATTTACAGCCAGAGGCGACCATTAACATTCCTGTGGACAGATCACAGAAAAATTAATATCCCCCGGTAAAACGCAAATAATAGGCAGGTACATGTTGAAAGGGACTGGTCCGTTTAATGAAATATGTTCCTAATCTTTAACTGTAAATTTGACAGATTGGTGAATTTTGTTTGAAATTAAATTGAAAAATACATATTTACCACAATGTAGGTACCATATACATAAATTTAAATTAAAAATGAATAAAAGGAAAACCAAAATTACCGGGTTTCATGAATTACCTATAGGTGCACTATTACAGTGCGGAAAAATATACTAGACATTTAATCAAATTGATCAAAATATCTTTGACATCACCAGGTTTCACTATGTTGTTGAACTTTGTTGTTTGTTGTCAGAAACCCGCTTAAATCTTTTACACAGTTCAATAAATTTGTATTAATTTATTTGTTCATTATTTGAATTTACTTTAAATTAATAAACCGATACATAGGAAGTGGTTTACTGCGTATTTCAGTATGGGTGTGATGTATTTATATACAGCATTCGTTAGAAGAATTTCTAGTGAGGAAGCTCGTGTCTAGCAAAAAATGTTTGCAAACGAACTATTACAAAAAATATAAAAATGTACATTGAACATTCAGAATTGAGGTTTTGCTTTATATTTGAGTTTGACATTTGTTTGAAAAAACACCAATTTCCAAAGGAAAAACTACACAACTTATTTAGAAATGTTTAAATTTTTGATTTTTATCTGTGAATTTCATTTTCTTTTATTATGATTTCAAAACAGCTATATTGATACATACCTACATTTCAGAAATACATAAAAACAAACAATAATTTTAAAAAACTTACATCCGTGGATCGTTCATACATGATGCCAAAATAAGATACAATTTTTGTTTATGACATTAAACGTATCTAAAGCGTATAGATATAAAATTACTATAAAAACGTTTCCATAAATCCTAAATTTTGTATTGCGAATCAAATTATTATGTATTTCACCAAGGAAATATAATATATGTAGCCTTCTAGGTAACACAAATCTTTTATAAATATGTTTCAAGACAGATTCTGCCTTTGTCGTACAAAGTAATCTAAAAACAACACACAAAGGACATCATAAAAACAAGAACAAAACATTCACATTCTTTTATCATAAGTTGTTAAAACTTTCAAAGTTTTACAGCAAATAAGTAAAACTTTTTAATGTTTCTTTATGTTTTTCTTATATCGTATACTTACTTTAAATTGCCGTAAGGAAGCTTGATATATTGTGAGGCAATTTACTTGTCTAGCTTTTGGAGAAAAAAAACTAACGATTTATGTGATTTTGAATTTATGGATAACGGTTTCCAACTTTGTATCCGTAAGTTAAACAAAACAATGAAATGTATCTCCAATCTACGTAGTTGCTTTGCTTAATGACACAGAAAATAATATATGCCGGTGTAACACTTAGTGGTAATGCGATACTGACAAAATCAATAGATAAATAATAATATTATGTTTGTTAAACTGATAAAGGGAGCAATAAGTATGGAGAGAACGATGAAAATATTTTTCACATATAAAATCATGGGATATTATATTTGTGGGATTTGTGAAGCAGAAAGTGTTTTTTTTAATATTTGCCTCTGGATCACATTGCCTTTCAAAAACAAATATTGCCAATTTTCTTTTTAAAATAGGAGAGGTCGGAAACATTTCGAATGAATATCGTTATAAATTATCTGTAAAACAATTAAACAAAATAAATTCACATTTCATGTATAGAATTATTAATTAAATATTTTTCTGACTGGGTATAAAATTGGATCATCAGTTCCAATTTTGAAAATTTCAAAGTAAATCTTTGTTCTTATGCAGGAATATTTCACATCACAGACGGTTAAAATTAGTATGTTGAAATATTACAACTAATCATAGTAATATTGAAAAATCGTAATGTTATTTCTACCCAACAATAAGCTTCCAGAATGTGAATAAAATCCAGGGGCTGGTATTGCATGTGCAAGTTTTGAAGGTTGTACCACACGAGTGAAATATGAACCAGGGATAAGTAACTACTTTAGATGGTAAAATACACTTCAAAGTTACATATTATGGAAGAAAACGATAATAATGTTAAAGTCACGATTATAAAAAATGGGTTTATCGCGACTACATATAAATAAGTTGCAAACATGTTAATTTTAACATGGTTACATTATCATTATTAACAATTGGTTTTATGAAAACACGTTAATTTAATATTTAAGTTTCAAAAATTTAAATTAACCGTGCTGAGGCCCCCATTTTAAAAATGTGTGCTACAAATTATGTATGTAAATAAAATGGACTGAAATGTTTTGAAATTATGTTAAATTAAACGAATTTAAATGCAACGTTAAGAAATAAAATAAAATAAGTAAAGTAAAGTAAATTTATAAAAATAAAATAATTAAGGCAGTTATAAAAACCGGCCTATGTATAATATGTGAACTATTTAAGTATATTTTTTGTTCTTTTAAATTAAACATATTTGGCTTTCAACAAAAATATTATAATTGCAAGAATATTAAACTAACAAACTCCCTGTGAAGCAGTTTTAATGCCTTGGGAAATATGACCATGGTTAAAATGGAGCTTTTGGCAGATTTGATAGATTTTCACGGCAAAAAGTATTAGCGTATTTTATTTTTGGGGTATTATGCCGTGTTTCGCTTCCTCCATCTTTGATAGAAGTTTCGGTTAGCGTCACATTACTACAGTTACTACATTTATGTCACAATAAATATGATAGATTTTTCAAAATAAATTTCATTAATTGCCAAACCCAAGTATCTAACTAACCTTTGTGTTTCTACCCGATATATAATATTATGAATAACTCTATTCAAATTCGTGAACATTGTGTACTTATTAATTGTGTAAAATGTAAATTCTTTTCATCTCTCCACAAAAATTCTTCCGGGTTGAGGACGAGTTGTTTCCTCAATTTGAATAATTCATTAAATTTCAAATTTTGTAAACGTTCTATTCAAGTTCTGTTATTATATCATAACGGGCGATTTGTTTCACAGAAATGAAATAATAACAGCATGAAATAATAACAGAATTAAATAATAACAGTATGAAATAATAACAGATTGAAATAATAATAGAACTTTCACAGAACCTAAAAAATTACTTTGAAATAAACCGTCCTTAGTATTTTTTGTAATTATTACTCATACCTACATCATTAGAAAGAATTAAGAAGTATATTTCAGATCCCAGACGAAATTACCAAGATATTTTAAGGACGTAAGTAATAGGTACATTAACTATGTATAATTTAATACTTAAACTTATAACTGGCAGTAATATGTACTGTGAATGTCCAAATAAATAAATACAGACTCATGTTTTAAAAAATCTACTTAAAATTCGCCGACGTCAATGATATTTTCCAAATTTTAATCAATAAGCTCAAGCAATTTCTCAGGAAGGTCAATCCTCCATGGATACATATTCCGCTTAATCGAAGATTGCAAGTAAATAAAATATACGTTTATAATCCCACTATCATCACTACCACATGACTTATATGATAAGATATAGTGGTTATTTTAACACCGAACTGCATTCGCCAAATAATCAATATCAATGGATATTTTAAAACCTTAGGATGATGATTATTAAAAAAGGTGCTAAAAACGTGGGTTTACTATCTCTCGTTAGTTGCCGCTTTCACTGAAGGCTCTATGCAAGAAACGCTTAGGACACCGTCTCACAAAAGCTCGCAAACTAACAACACCCTTTTACTTCGCCAGCCAAATCTGATACGATTCATTAAACTAATGGCGCTTTAATATTTCACATCGGCCTGATTAAAACTTCCGGGAGAAGGAAACTCTTCGAACCCGTCTCGGCTGGATCTTTGTCCCTGAGATGGGCCAATAAGATGACGAAAGATGAAGTATAACGGAGGCTGGGCGAAAGATGCAGTAGAAGTGTAGCATACTACAACAGTACGTATTACAGGGGAATGAAAACTTTTTTGGAAAGTTTTGCAATAATAACATGAAAAAAACTAGTGTAAAATAAATTGTTCTCTTCCATTTCATTCTACGTATAAATTACTCGAATAACATATTTTCTCAACTTAAAAATAATAATTATGAAATTAAGAAAAAATCGCCTACTATTAACGTTGTGAGATTGTAATCACTTTCTCACTCTTAATGAATTATCCTTGAAAACCACGGTTATTATAATTTTAGGATTGATAATTGCATGTTAGCTAAAAATCGCAGACCTTTATCAAGATTAACGCTAAAAAAATTAAAACAAAAGAAATTTACATTTCTGATATAGAATTGAAATAAATCTGTCGTTTAAAATATTATATTACAGGTAGGTACTTTAGCGCTTGGCTGAATTCTTGACATGATGACACATAAGGTCCAATTTAAAAGTCGACAATTATAATTTATTTTAAATTAAATATTAAATTCCAGGTAGGTACCTACTTTATGACTTGTCTGAATATTTGACACATCATTACTAATTTTAAAAGAGTTCATTAATCAACCTATTTTGAATTAAAGATTAAATAGGTTCTCAGGTTGGTTGGTACTTCCGGTAAATGTCACATCATAGGTACTAACAAGATTAAACATGCCGTCAATTCTAACGACAAATTCCGGCAATAAAGGGCATTTGAAAATAATTATATTATAAAATGCATGTTTTTCTATCTACTCCGGAATAAATAGATGTTTCTCGAAGTAATTATAATTTTAATTATTGAACAGTAGAATTATACTAAAACTACCACTTTCTTGTGATATTTTTGTGACAGCCGTTACGTCCTCAAATGCAGTAGTAAACAGACGTCACTTCGCTGCATTTGGTGGACCTATCAAAATAATAATGTCTGTGACGTTAAACCGAATTGAATTACATTTTCACTCAGCGGCAAATAATAAAATTTCAGACTTAATTATTTAAAAAATTTTTTAAAAAAAGTTCATTTTGCTAAGTAATTTATGAATGTAAGCTAAGTAATTTCCTTATTTCGTTGACGAAAACTTCTTTATTTTTGGTACTTCATAAACAATTTATTTTTATTGTTTTACGACTATAAAGACTTACAAAATGTTATCAAAAATTTCAAATTCCTTATAATCAAGAAAGTTTTTTTTTCAAACAAATTGATAGCTCTCGTTAACTTTAAATTCATTTACTAGAGTATATATTTATCTATTAACTTCACTGCGTTTATTTTTTTGATTATAGTGTGTTTAAATTTATAATTTGGGAGGAGATTTTGTGTATGTGTATTGTGTACCGCTGCCCCCGGAAACCAATTATTGGATAACCAAGACCTCTGTCATATGTCATATGTCCCCAAGTGGTTCGCGGCGTTTGCTGATATAGCAGGTGTGCCCGGTTCAATGGGTGAGGTGTATTCACACTGGTGTATGGACACACTGGCCTCTAGATTCCTATCCACCCATGATACCTTTTACTTTCCCAAAATTTCCTCTCCTTCCTTTCCTTAAAAAAAGTCTTTCCACACAGTATTCTTAAATTATTTTCTTTAGTGTCTCCTGAGTGGGGTAATGTAAAATTTTTTTTCAATTTAACGTTTCAATCGTGGATAGTGGTATTTGACAAATAAATTGTAGTGATGTAACATTACTACTAACTGTTTAATATCCCAATTATATTTATAATCACGTCAATATATTTATATCTAGCAATATGTCTGTCCTAAATTGCAAAATTTCTTTTAAAATATAAAAAGATAACAGATAAAGTCCCGCAAAAGCTGGCATATGGCTCGTTGTGCTCGAATTTAATAATAATCATTGAATACAGTCCTACAGTACCTACCGCTGTGACTGAGTTTAGCATGCATATACTTTTTCACTGAAACAATTAAACTTCAAGGCCTTTCATTATTTAAAAGCTTAGGTTATTTATTAGTTAATCAATATATTTTGTTGCTCCATAAAAGATATTATGTATTTTTGAATTTTCTCTAAAGAAAAATCTATCATCACTGAATAAATTTTAAATTACCGAAGAAAGGAAACACTTTGTGGTTTTACATTATACAAATGAAAAAAAAAAAGTTTGTTTTAAACTTTACTGAGTTAACTGGTTTATATTTTCACTGTCCCGGTGATGGTTGTGTGCAACCGAAAAGATCTACCTATATAACTCAATAAAGTGGTTTAAAACAATATTTTTTGAAATGAATTTTATTTTTATTTATAAACTAATGTTTAAGAGACAAGGTTTTTATTCACAGCACAAAGGATAACAAATTTTTTTTTAACAAATATTATTATCAACAATAAATCTTCCAAAAAAAACAATGATAATTATATTTTAACGCAGCACATTTACAAGCAACGACTTCAAAATATGCTACAAACATTTCTTATCATTTGACAAGTTCGGCACTAACACCGCATTGCCTTTTGATAAGCTTTCTTGAGAAATATCAGGTCCAATCTCCAACATCTTACGATGATGCAAATATTCTAATTGCGCTATTGAAATGTTTTGCTCTAATATCACAATAATCGTCAACGAATAGTAAAAAGGTTTAAAGCTCTCTTTTCGTCAAATAAATCTATTAAATAACTAGCACAATATCGATAACCTATCCAAGCCCCGACGACTATGAACGCTTCAAACATCGCGATCACTCAAGTTTATGATGACTGGTATTTTTTTGAGAAAATAAATCAATAATTAGGTGCCATTTATGTCATCCACGAAACGACCGATTTCTAGGAAATCGGCGAGGAATCCGATTCTTAGCGAGTTTAGTTCTAATCGCTGACTATGCCCACCGACCAACCTTGGAGGGTCTGCAAGTTTTAAGCTTTCCGTCGTAATGGCCAGCATTATTTATGAAGTTCACGAGTTCAACTGCTTACGTGCCCCTGGAATAAAAGTATAAAGCACGGACTCCCTTTAGAGTCGTCTCTTTGATGGAAGCAATTGCCGAGAAAGTGGGAGTAAAAAAAAATCATTCCTTGTTTTAGTTTTATGTTTATTCTACGGCTATGCCGTTTTTTTACGGCTGCCAAAATGGGTACGTAGGTACTACTATTTGGTTTTAATGAAGGTTTTCACTTAGTACTTTGGACTCTTACATAATTGATGCTAATATAAATATCTCCAAATTATTCGTAATCCGATTAAAAACGGGATTGCAGGCGGTTTCCGGATAAACTTTAAGCAAATTCCTCATATGCATGAGAATTTGACGTTCTCAATTTGCCTTGATAATATATTTTGACGAAATACGTAAATATAGTGATATTTATTAACACGTGTTCCGATTCGTGATAATACATACCTTTTTTACTAAAAGCTTAACCGAAAACCTATCAATTCATTCATTGAGGGCCTCAATTCCGTTTTTAACCGGATTAGGAATAATTTGAAGAGATTCTTAATAAATTAGGAATACTCATTTTTATCCGTTTACATAGTGTTTTTTTTATTTTGCAGTTACTTTTCTAACTACGAATCACTCTAAAAAATATTTTAACTGGACAGTAAAAACCGATATTTTGCTGGCTATAGTAAAACAATACCAACCTTCGAACTTAATACGAATTCACAGTTACATTAAAACTTAATATAGAAGTATTAAGTTTGAAGGTTACTTTTCGCGATGAGATGCCACATATTTTTTGTTTATAAACTTAAAAATCGTACAATGCATCATCATGAAGTAAGCGGTATTATGTTTTAAAACAACAAACATAAAACAGTTACAATTGTAGCGAAACCGAGATATTTCACCTTCAGGAACCGAGCCAGTATCTAAAATATGATAAAGTAGTGGTGTTTAAACAAAGTAACTTATGAAAAGGAATTTCTTTAAAACGGTTTTAAATATTTCCGAAGAAAATAAACCAATAGAAAAGAAAATGAACCCATACTTTCTAATGTATGTATATACAAATATTAGTAGGTAGGTACTTACCTGTATGACCTGCTTCTAAATGGTGGTAAAGTTCTAAAAAATTATTTCTTGCAGAACTACAAAAGTAGTACATACGTTTATCAATTATTTTTTTTGAACTTATGTATTTTCCTAAGCAAGTAAATATACCAACAGATTGGTAATAGTTTCCAAAAAGGTACACAATTAAATGAAGCCAATTTATTACGAAAATAACTAGTAAAATACATAATCAAAAGCAGAATAACTCCAATTGAAGTAGGATAATAGATCCTCTGTAGTAATGTTAGAGCTTAGGGCGAAAGGTCGCTCGTAGTTAGAGCTTCGATTTCCCCGATCGATGTATAACGTACAAAGCGTATAACATGAACATTTTAAAATTGTTCTGAAGTGCCCCCACCTGGCCCCGGCCGTGCAACTAATTGCCGCCCCACTTCAGGGCGACAGTCGCTGCGACAATATTTCGCGAGCTATTATGACGTGTACTTTCCCGCGCTGTTTTCGCGGATTTTCCGAACGACGCGAATGTTTCCATATGACGCCGTTCGTTTGAATGGTTCCACAGTGCGCCATTGTTGTGGGAATTATTGCGATATCAATGTTTCAATTTCATCATAAGAAAAACGTTTACCTTCTCAAAAATTTCAACATCGAAATTAAATAAATAATTAAATGAAATGCATAGGTACCTACTTTTCTAATTTTGGCAGGGATATTTTGTATTTATTTTTTGAGTCAGAACAATAGAAGAGTATGTATGAGACGATGTATGAATGTGAATGAGGCAAGGAGTGTGTGCCAAGACCGAGTTGTTTGGCGGTCCGTCCTCTCTGCCTACCCCTGCGGGGAAACGGCGTGATGGTTAGTGTTATGTTTGCACATAGCTTGCAAGAGCTAACTGCACAGTTATGTATATCCTCACGGCCCGGAAACGGAGCACTCACTCAGTACGTGTAAACACACTAATATATACGCATCTCGGCATGTCTACAATCGGGTGAACACCAATACATACGCAGGAGTTCGCGACGTCCCTGCCTGACACGGATCACGCGGGCTAACAACCAATCAGATGGCTAATAACAAGAGATGACCAAATATGGATATCCCTTCCACTTGCGCCCGACGCAGGTCAAGTACTTGCGGCGAGCTGCCCACGCGCCAGTTCCCCGACAGACGCGTAGCAAGTAACATGCTGTATTAATTCCGAGTTAACATTTGCCGCCAAATCGGTGTCGCCGTAAATATGGACCGGCGTGCATACGTTTTATAACGTGCCGCGTCTATAGACTTAGTTTATCACGTCCAGGCAATCTTCAGCCGACTACACCATCATGGATAGGATTGCGTCACATACCTGGGCCGCGGCCGTGCACCCGCTGCCGCCCACGGGGTTCAAACCCAGGCCGCCCACCACTGCTCCAGGCTACTTCTGTGCCGCCCTTCGCCATGAGCCGCCCACGTGTTTCCAACAATGCCCCAGGCCGCCTCAGGCCGCCCAAGGCCGTTTCTGCGCCGCCCTGTAGGAGTCGTATTCCCGCCCTGCATCAGCCTAGGCATTCCGCTTATGGCATCAGCACCATCGTTCACCGCATCCGCCGCAAATTACACGTGAGCGAATAATATACCTTTGTCAATCAGAGCCCTTAGAGTCAATAGATTGCCTAGTAACAAGTTAGGCCTTAAAAAGCTATGTACCTTTTGTAGATCTGTTTGATAACCTGCTTATATGTACAATAAACCCTCATATCAAGAGACTTGTTTTATTGGGAGACTGACTATAATCCACACCCTGAAAGATTGGAGTATCAAGCTCTGCTGCCTGACTTGTGCGGCGATGGCTATTTGTGTAACTCACCTGTAATATATTATATGGCTTTAACAGTTATATAACATTAGTTAGTTTATATTTTGTATATATACATGAGAGCTATAATGCCTTACAGTCCCAGTGTACGAAACAATTCTATAACTGAATTTTATGAGAACTGTTGTGAAAGTTAGTAATCAAGCATGAAGAAAAAAATATAAACTGTTTTTTTGGTTATTTTAGATGTCAAATTATATTGATAATTTTATATTAATTCATACTATATGTTTTTCTTTCTTCAACAGTATTTTAAATATGTTATATCAAGCATACTCATCTACGGCAGTGCATTTTTTATTGTATAAACTATTCTAATGAATATCCAAAAGCTTTTTTGTTTATGAATATTTTATAAATTTTAAATAAGAAACAAATAAATACCATGTACACCTAAAGCATTATATTTTATCTGTATTTACAAAAAAAAACGTTTATTTATGAACAAGTTCTGCTGTGTAATATATGTTGTAATATTATTAAATGTATAAAAAAATAAGGTAAATAACAGTAAAAAAAATATATGGCTTGCAATAATATTGGAATATTGAAAAATTATGCCTACCTTTTTTCAATCAGAAAAATCGTAACATTAAAAAAAATTACAAAATTGCTTTGAATGATTCATGTACGAGTATTTTGCATTAAAATCTATTTCCTCTGATATTTTCATTCTCTCCCTATTTCTCATAAACGACAAAAAGAGAGGTTATGGCGGAGCACTCAACGGCAGGACGATAGCTAGATTAAGAGAACCCCCTCCCTTCAATCTTTCTGTGTCGCGCTCAATTAAATACGATTGTATTCCCAATTAGCAGTGGAAAGACGGCTACAATAAGGTTAAATACCTATTATATTTCAAATGACTGCCATTTTGTAAAAAGAACTTTTCACAATTTCTTGTGCTTCGACGGACTTCTGTTACATTATTATTTAGCATGTTCTATTATCTTTTTAAAACATAGTAGATATTTGCATGATCTCATCACGTTATTTATTTATTTAACATTAGTATATATGTAAGTAATACTACTTTGTAACAATGGTAAAACAAGGTCATGGTATTGATTTATAAAATAAGTAAAGTTACAAAACACAACGCATAAGTTAAGCACATTTGAATATTATAGAAAAATCACTACTTTAATTGAGAAATGAAATTAAATACATAGTGATTAAATATATATATATATATAAAAATAATAATAAAAAAGAAACATAAGAAAAAAATATATTCACTACGCAGTGAAAAACGTGTACAATTCGGAAAAGTAATTAAGAAGATTTCGTTTCATTTCTAATACTAAATCTTTAAACATGTCTACAACAATCCAAAATCTACTACGAAAATTAAGCAGTCGATTTATAGTTGTACGAGCCTGATAATCTGTTTCAAAATTGTCACAGAAAAAGGTAGCTTTTTGTCTCATTTTTCTAGTCGGTATATAATTTTATTTTGGTGATAATATCATTATTGTAATCACTAATATTAAAAATCAAAAATTCTTTCAAAAAATTAGTTAATTTTACATATTCATCTTTTTCTTTGTGTTTTAACTGCTAGCAGCCAGTTTGATTATTGCATTTCTAATACGAGGAATACTGCGAGTCTGAAAGGAAGTAAGAATGGAAGATGGGAAAGAGGATCAAAGTATGCGGTTATATTGCGCATTCTGAATAAAATATTTTATACAAATAATCGTATAAAATATTTTAATATCTTGCAAACATTAAACCATGGCACTTGACCATATCACTTATGACAGTTAGAAGAAGTCCAATATTGTGACTGTTTCAAATTTTAAATAAATAATATTCGTGCTAAATTATTTCACGCAAGGAGGGTAAAAAAGGGAGAAGTAAGGAAAATTACGAATTTGTGTGAAAACAGCGCATTTCTCTGGTAGGAGCCAAAATTCAAATTCATGTTTGTGTTTTTCTTGCCGAAAAATAATATTACTTGAGAGGCATCAGCTATGTATTTTGAATAAAAAAGAAAGAAAGACAAGAAAGGTCAGACAAGTGATGGAGACGAGCATCTCATACAAAATACTTCACTTACTTGGTGCTGTGAGCTACGCCAAGTAGAAACATTATACACCAAGTATGCTGACATGCGTGAAATTCGATTCTGCATTGTATTTCATATTTAATTTTTGCCAGGGTATCTCTTGGGGGGTATTTTTTTATTAGCCGACGATGTCAAATAATGACTCGATGCACAAAAATCCGCACGCCAGGCCAGTGCAGGTCTCCTGTCGACTATAATATGAGTCATGTTAATGAAAAAACATTGATACACATAGGAGAACTTTTTTTGACACTAAATCTTTGGAGTTAGCTAGTTTTTTCTTGGCAGTTTTTTTAATAAATTTATTAGTGTTAAACCCTTGTATCTAAATGGCTACATACTTTGTCCACCTCCGCGGAAGAACAATAAGCTCCTTTTCTCTGTAATCTGAGACTGCGGGAATGAATTCAACACTAAACATGTAAAAATATTTAATTTACCGCCTTGTTTCAAGTTTCAAGGTGAATAATATTATCAGAATTGATCTGGTAAGAAACCACCCAGATTGGTTTGAAATATGATTTTATCTTTAGTTAGTTAACATATCCGTATTTTCACATACTTTATGACTTTAGGCCTCTCGTACACAGAGATACTTACAAGCACCACAAGTCGCATATAGATATGCTACTCTTTAAAGCTGGTTTTCTATACACGACGCTACCCGAATTATACTGAACTTTTTCACGTGCAGCCGTGCAACACGATGTCAAGTGACTTCAGCGATGAACACACTATTGTTCTTCTCTGTCTGTACTATAATTATTTTAAAAAAGATCTAAAAGAAGATTTTGGGTTCAACTACACAACGAAATAAATATTTACTGTAGGGCATTCTTCGCTGCCAAGGAACTGCATGAGAATTACTTAAAATTGACTTTTTTCCAAATTCAATCCACGCCTTCTCCAATAAATCCTTTCTTACGTGTTCCGGTAAATTGTAGTTAACAAATTTAATATTCAATTTATGCTCGGTCACCATTTCTGTCAAACTGTAGTAGATACGGATGCAACTAGTGTACCAGCACGTCAGTAGCGCCCAACTAACGTCAAACCACTCGTTGCGTTGTATACTAACACTGGCAAAATAGTATTGCGGATACTCACTAGCGACGCGTATGCTACGCACCAAAACTGTAGTCGCTTGTAAGTTTCTCGTGTACGAATGGTCTTACTCTCTCTTTCTCCATCGCCCAACAGTACCTTCGACAACTACCCCTAAAATGGAGATGCTACAGTTTCACCGATTTTGGTTAGTAAATTTAGTAAATAGGGCGTTAATACATTAAAAGTTACTACTTTTAATTTATATTTCCACTAATTCTACAATGGGGTTGCTCCGTGAAATGATGACGTATCAAGAATCTTAATAATTAAGTCATCCGTACAAATTATTGAAGGTCATTTTTCCTCTGGAAAAGAAAAGAATAAGGGTTACATATAATAAATAATTAAATAACAGAATATTACATAAATTGCGCAAAACACTTAGGAATTGAAAGCATGCAAATATTTTCAATGTAATTTTAACTTCACAGAACAAATTTAATAAAGAACTTAAGCGTAAGTGTTTGAATATCTTTCAATCCCTCAAAGCAACGGATTCAGATTCTGTTGTCGCGTCATGAATTATGCAAGTGAATATGATAACTAAGACTCAAATAACCTTACAACCTACACATAGATGTTGTAGCATTAAGTAAGTCAACAAAATTTTACTTACACCGTAACACAACACATCAAAAAAGTTACATTTACTGATAAAAAATAAATGATTATTAATTATTAATTTTAAGAAATTACGAAACGAAGAATTTACACGAACAAGTCCTTGAATTTTTACAACCATTAAAGAGCGAAACACGTGCAAAAGAACCGAGAAACGTAAAATGATTAATTAAAATTGGGATCAAAAAAGTACAAGTATCTGCAATAAGAATAGATACATAAAGAGAAAACTATATCAATAAAATGGATTAATCCAGAAATTAATTAATTTGCATTCAAAGAATCAGCAAAGAGAAAAAAATTCTCTAACGCGATGGTTAATATGTATTTGTTTTTCGTCTCATAATTATGTATAAACTATAGATCGAAGCTAGCAGAAATATTAAATTTGCGTCTTATATATAGAATATTAATAAAAATTATGTAAATTATTAAAATGTTGTTGCCTGGAATGCTAATTTGATAAAAGAATTTAATAATGTTCAAGCAAAATTAGGTTGGCAGAACTCCCAAAAATATGGTAACCTAATAAATTCCAAAAGGATGAACATTTTGAAATCAATCTCATTCTCTAAAACCCATTCAAGCGAACGCTGCTAAAAGTACTTTTCTTTATAAAAAGGTCAACCATAATTGCTTATTCCGTATAATAAAAATGGTATGGTCGGGTTATTGTAAGCTTACAAATTGATCGGATCCGATAAAAATTTTAATAAAAATCGAAAGATGTAAGTATATTACTACAAACTAGGTACTAAATGAGTGTTGTCGCTAATCCCAAATTATTATTTTTATGTTTACTAAATTTAATATAGAATAGGGTAACAGGTATTCTATTTAGTCGTTAGTTTGGTACTCCAACGAAGACACAATTTTGGGATGCTGCGTGGAAGATGGTAGTTTTTCAAAGTCCTGAATATGCCAACAATTTAAGCATTTTTATTTATTAGTTTGTTAACTTTGACCAAATTTACTCGTATGTTAGTCGAGTTTCTCTAGGGAGAACTTATAATCGGTGTTTTATTTCTCGTAGATAAACTTACTCCCTAATTAATGAACGCCTTAACCAATCATGTAGATAGTACTTTCATTACGTACTACGAATTATTACTAACACATCGAATTATTATCTCAGATTATGGGGATGCGATCGGATAACATAACAGATAACAAGTTTTAATTAATATTATTGCTGTCGATGTAACAATTTGCAGCTGTTCGAGAGATACACTTTAAAGTTGAAGAATTAGATCAGAAATGAGACTGCCTAGTGCCGAGTGTCCCGGTAAATAATATAAGTGGAAGATGAAACAAAACAAGGTAGCCTTCTGTTTCAAATAAGATAGTCAATAAAATAGTTTAGTCCAGTAAAACACACTAATCAATCAAAGAGTCAAAAGAATTTCTTGAATAAATTTTGGAACCATCTCTATTGCAAAGGTTTTTTTGTGAGGTGACCTGCTTTATCAATTGATTTTAAAGCGAATCTCGTCGGTATTATAAGCGGGTATGCGAACAAAACAAGGTAGCCGTACTTAGCTGGAGCAATCCGAGCGATTAATTGTGACCCTATCTAGGGGTTGGGAGTCGGAGGTTGGGATCCAACGAATAAAGGGGTGGGGGGAGTTGATGAAGGATCTTTGTACATCTTCCAGCCAACTGTCTTGGGCTAGCTTAATCCACCTTGAAACTCTACCTAATACAGTTATAGCAATCAGAATTCGGCGAAAGGTAGACACCATCCATTAATCTTCGCAATACTCCAATGAAATTATTTCTCCTTTCTTACAAACTGTAGTAATTTTCCCAAATAAATTATGTATCTGATTACTTGAAGAATGTTTTAGTTATTAAATGTGATTGATTATATTTTAAACGGAGAAAAATATTTATCTTCGTTTAGTCAAAATTCTGATTTAGTATTCTACATCTCCTGATATTCTTGTGGTGCATGATAAAATCAAACTTTATACAAATATTTAATCAAATTTCGTCATATTCCCATGTCAAAAAATTTCGGAATAAACACGTCGTTTATTATTATAATTTCGGGACCCCTCTTTTAGTCGATAAGTCATTGTCAACAGTCGCAAGTAACTATTACTGCCCCCCGGGGTGTGACTAGTGATTGCTTTATTTTCAATAATCCTAACTCAAAGTTTGTTCGTTATTATCCTATAATATTATAAAGACAATATATTTATTATACATACGTATACTATTTTTTATAAAAACCTACAAAATACACATGAAACCTTTCAGTACCCGAAAGTTTATTAGGTTAAAATTAAAAATAAATGTCTGTGGAAATTTTAGAAAACTTAACTTACTAATGTTAACTTACAATTCCGGGCAATATAGGAAGATGTTACATAGCCAAGTGAATCTAAAGTCAGAAAAAAGAAGCGTGAATAGGGAGCTGTATGAGTGTAAATGAAGTAAGGAGTATGTGTAAAATCGGAGTTGAGTGTTGTTCCACTTATGGCATATATGTGAACATATATCTTATCACTGATAATATGTGTATAATAATTCAGTAGAACAAAGGATAACAAATTATTAAAAGCAATAATGATTTGTCCGTAATATCCATAACATACCACACCCATAAAAAATCTTCGAGAAAATATATTTTTCAATTTGTGTTTCAGGCTTGCTTATAATAAATTGTTATCCTTTGTGCTATGCATACACAATTTTAAAATTTCCTCGAAAAACCTTGTAAAATACAATAAAACTGTGAAATTAACTGAAATTATTTAAACAGAATTTCTATGATTGCTTCTTCCTTCACCCATGGTTAATTCTAAACTTCTCTTCATTATTGAATTGAGTAAGATCCAGCAATAATCTCGTCTAACTTTGCTCTATTCCGAACTACTGTTGCGGGCCACGATACGAACAGAGCAATGGGGTTTATGGAAGCCAGATATTGCTATTAAGCTTCCGGATGCTGTGTTCTGGACCGTTTTCACTATAAAATGAATCATACACTTCGCTGGTGCACCGAATCAAAGCTCAAAATAGAGAATAATTTGAACTAATTATACGTACAAAATATTTCATTTCATTGGGAGTTAATGTGATAAATATTTAATTGACTTATAATAAAGAATAATAATACTTAGCTAATTTACATAGCGCCATTTTTGCGAAATATCGTCACATCGGAATTCGTACCGTAAAAATCTCGCAAATCTCGCCGTACTATTTTTTTGGAATGTAATTATTCAATGACTAAAAACTTGATATGTGCTTAAATGTTCCAATGTTTTCAATCAATCTGGGATTTACATAAAATAGACATTTTCAAGATGATTTCTCACAAAAACTCGTACGGCGAATGAATTTACAAATGAAGGCAAAAGCTTAGTATTTTCAACAAGGACACAATCTATCAATCTCAACCCGCGAAAAGTGAGCTCTGCCATCGTGAAATCAGCGCTGCTTTTACACTTTAATACCGTTTTTAATATCATTATGTAGCATTAGCCATGTAGCTTGAAAAAATAGTGTAACTTTTCTTTTTGGTCACCTCACAAGCACGGGAGTTATGTCGCCACCCGGCTGGGCAGCGTTACAAGGCGGATTAAGAAAGGGACTGTAGGAAGAGATTTATTAATGCGGGTCTTGAAGAGGCCCGGATTATATTAAGGAGGAAAAACAGACAAACAGTCTGTAACTCGTCTTACACAAAAACGAGTCGAGGAAGCGGCTCGTTCTCACGAAGCCAACATTAACTGTGAACACTGACTGCGAACGGGTGTTCAGCTCATGTACGTCGAGTTTCACAGTTTTATCAATGCTGCAAGCTCTTTAGAGCAGGCTCCACCAAAATAACTGTAGAACAGACTCAGCATGTACACTTTGCGTCTGTGTATTAGATATGGTAATCGGTCTGTTAACAATGGTTGGCAATCAGACGGACTGCACGCCTTTGCACAGAATCAAGTAGGTTTATCAAGTATTGTGGAGCTCCAGACCAGAGGTGCTCCCAAATGCAATTTTTGTTTTGTTTGCAGTTGGTTACTATTGAATAATCTGCTAGTCCTATGCAATTCGCTCAGTTTCTTGGAAACCAGATTTACTCGGGCTTCTATCGAGCCACGATACTAATTATAAAATAGTAGTAAGAGTTCCGAAATAAATATATCAAAATCTCGAGCGTAAAGCTAGTATGGCAAATTCATAGCAAAGACAAAATTAATTGGAGGATCATTTTATTTTTGGACTAATAAAGGATTTTTAATCCATCAAGCTATATCCCCGATGGAGTAGGTAGTACTTGATGGATGACGGGCCTTTCAAAATATCATTTCACACGACTAGAGGGAGAGCCCAAAGTAATGGGTTGTCTATAGAGCATTACTGTCAGACTTAATCATACAAAAATAAGTATGGTAATTCAAACAAAAGTCATGTTTTCGTAAAAAAAGAATCATTATGTTCTAAATTGCAAATAAAATCTACAGTACCTAGATACTAGATACATGTCGATAACTTAATATCAAATTTTCACCAATCGTCATAATAATGAGTAAAACGTTACGTTAGATTAATGTTTTTTCATAAAAAAATCCTTTAGTGGAAAAATATTTCTCATTATGGAAAACACAATAAATTTCGAAAAAACTCTATTAATTTTTTTATTTCTATCTAATGATTTATAATTACCTCCCTCGCAAAATATATTCATTTTACGAATATTAGATTTGACAATATTAGAATACCTCCTACTACCATTATTAAAAATGAAAGATGTTGCTTGTGGAATTATCGAGAACTAGCTGGCAGAGAAATTGAACTCACTACGCCTATGTGGGTACCCGAATGCCTTGTCAACTCAGCCGTTGAATGATCAATAGTTTTGGGACAACTCTGATGGCAGTAAGGTATGGAACTGACTGGTGGAAAGTAATTAAAAACCTGAACAATATTGAGAAAATAGTACTAAAAATGTACAATTTTGAGAAAATAATACCAGAAATGTACAATATTGATAAAAA
Source organism: Hesperophylax magnus (assembly GCA_026573805.1). Lineage (NCBI taxonomy): Eukaryota > Metazoa > Arthropoda > Insecta > Trichoptera > Limnephilidae > Hesperophylax > Hesperophylax magnus. The sequence goes on from JAIUSX010000014.1 coordinate 19,254,859, forward strand.
TATACTTTGACTTGAACAATATTGATAAATGAGTCTAGTTTTTGGACTGTTAATTCGTGGTGGAATTCCATTGTATTATAGATTTGAAATTTAAACATCTTTTGCACTTTGTTCCACTTATTTATTTTTAACAGGTCCGGTTTCATCATAACAATTTTCTACCAGTCTGAAAATGTCCGTAGTAGGATGAAACCGGTCCTGGTAAAAAAGTGCAAAAGTTATTTGAATTAGAAAGACAAGAAAAGTAGAAAATTGATAAATTAATACTTTATGTGAATAATTTTGATAAAAATACAAAAATCGAGCAATATTGATAAATTGTGAAAAATATTGATAAACTAATAGTTGACGTGAACAACATTGATAAATTAATACTTTACTTGAGCAATACTGATAAAACTAAATGATTAAAAATACAGGAAATGTACAAATATTAATAAAAAATACTTGACATGAACAATATTGATAAAAAATATAAGAAATGTACAATATTGAGAAAATTATACAAGAAATGAACACGTAGAGATTGTAGAGTGCATGAACCAATTATGGCGCGTCAAGAGAATATAACCTAATGAAGCACCAGTGATTGGTAGAAGAATTCCAGGCAACCCAAGAAGATGTCGCATAGCCAAGTGAATCAAAAGTCAGTAAAAGAAGTGTCTATGTGGAGCTGTATGAGTGTAAATGAAGTAAGGAGTATGTGCAAAAACGGAGTTGAATATTATTTCAGATAATAATATCTTAATCTTGAATCATTCAGCTCTTAAAAAAAATTATTAAAAAAAGTAAGTATCAAATAATTATAATCACTCAATTAATTTGAACAATAGTTTACTATGTGCGTTTTTAAAATGTTGCAAACATCGATATACTCGTATATTTAGTCAAAAATAATTAAGTAGCTACGGAGAGCTCGTGTATAATCATACACAGTTATTTATGCCTCCAGTAATCAAATAACGTCTTACGTAAAACGCCGGAAGCGGCTCTTAGGCAGAAGCGAGCTATAGCACCTAGTGCCAATGGATATTATCATGTGCAGGGGTGGCTCTGAAATCGCACCATCTTTTTCAATAGACATTTAGTTTCAAACGTAATTTCATTAATTTTGGAGCAATTTTAATAAATATCTAATAATCGATTAGACAAAATGTTAAGCAAGAGTAATGTGAGAGCATCTACACAGGTATTAAGCTTACTTTTAAAATTACTAGATTTTTTTTATTAATCCCTCATTTTTCAGTAACATACAATATGCCGTGTTTACAGTTATATAAAAATATAGTGTTATTAATTATTGTTATATAAGATATAAGTTTCATTTTACACATATATTTTTTTAAATATTACATTTAGGGGCATTCCTGTTCTTGTCAAAAAAGTGGAGCTTTTGTGCCTAATAAGAGAGCCACGATTCATTCTTTGGTTTGTACATACAATTTTTTTTGCTTTTATTAATAAAAGTTATTATGAAATATTTACATGTTATGTACGTTTTTTTAATGTTTGTTTTAATTATTATGTTCTATAAACATATTTATTGATTTTATGACAATATTCAAGGTATCGCCATAAAGATCTAAAAATGATGTTACTACGTATTGTACGTGAAAAAGATCCCTCATGTCTGCGAAAGCTGCAATACTGCATTGTTATAATTTTCTATAATACATTATATACATTTATGTAAGTTGTAAGTACCACCTTCATTTTTTTTTTAAACGGCGATTAATTGCGTCCATAGCAAAATAAATAATCTTTTACAATTTTATTTGAAACATTGGGGTACCTATGTAAAATGTACCAAAAATGAATACGTTCTGCCAACAAAAAAAGCGGAAAATTAACATTGACATAAATACAAAGACGCGTTATGTTCCTACTAAACAAACAAAAAATATAGTACATTCCAGTTTCTATATGAAAAGCGAAATAACGAAACGCATGAAAAAAGAATAGCCAAATTTAATAGATGAAATATCTACATACAGCCTACCTATCATGTAAAGGAACGCATTAGAAAGGGATAGCCATTCAAAGAATATGAGTGTACGGGTGAAACAAGCTATATTATTATTATCGTTTCTGTATGCGGCGGTCCACTGACGGGCGAACATGTAACAAAAATCCATGCATATATTTATATTTATTGAAATACTAAGTGATTTTTGAGCACATACACATTTGAGTTTTTGCTCGAGAATGATATGTGCACTTCTCAAAAGCAAGGGAAGGCATTTTTTTACAAAAAGAGCTTAGGGCGACGTCTTCGTGGCAGCTGGTGACAGCTTGACTGACCAACGAACTTTTGTGCGATACTACACGCGGTAAATCTCAAGTATGTCCACTGGACCTAGTTCAGTGAAACCACGCGCGTTGTCAGTAACCTTTTTTCACTTAAGAAATTTACGGAGCTCTTTTTTCATCACCAAGGCTTAAGAAAAATTACCACTGCGCGACGGAGCGCGCTTTATAATGCTTTTTTAACCAGAATGATTGCTGGATTTCTCGGATTTAATTTTCTTAAGAGTTAGTCTTAAATATATCTTTTTTAACTCGTAGCTCTAAATTCTGTTGAAATATTGAAATTATAGATACAACATATTATTATTTCTAGGCTACTGCGAAAAGCTGAAGGTTTGATCTTAGTTTAGTATCTGGACTGCATCTGGCTTCATCAACACTCGTTTGCTGGTAATATTTTTGATCGAAACTACACAAAATTCTTACATTTGTGTAGTTCCGATCAGAAATATTACGTTTGCTGGTAATGGTTTAATGGTAATCGAAACTACACACAAATGTAAGAATGATAAACATACTGTACCAATAGCATGCTACCCAAAAGTTGAGCTGTTTAACTGGGTATGTCCCAATAACAACGAATATTAAAATATTATCTAGACTATTTAAATCTTATTTTTCCTATTATAAATTATTGATTGACAATATATACTTGAATGGATAACCAACACTGTGATCAGCGATATGATGTTCATGTTGGTTAAGTTTTAAATTTTTAGGATTTTGAGTCTGGAAAAAGATTTAATCGTGTAATTACAAAACAAATATATGCTTCGTTAGTTCGGAATTTCTACTTGGAATCAGCTACCGAAAAACCAAAACAAACGTAATAATAAACTTTTCAATTGAATCACACAATAGGTAACCTAGTTTAAGTAATTTTAATTTTAATTTAATAAATTAATTAATTTAGACGGTTATCTTTTTTATTTTTTTCTTTCATTATTCTGTTTCATTTTTCATTTAGATTTTTTAATATTTTTATCTTCTTCAGTATTTTCTTACTGTCCAGATTCGGTCCTGTCAGCTGGGGCAGGGGGAGCTAAACGCCTAATGACCCCCTCCCCCTGAATCGAGCCCATCCAAACCTGCCCCAATTGCGCATTTATCGCTCGAATAAATAGCATTCCTCGTCTAGTGGCGATGATAACACGAACTAAAAAACCGCTAAGGCAAAAATGTAAGAATAAGAAAAAAATCTTAAGACCGCCTAGCTTGGCTTCGTGTTTACCTCAAGAAGCGATGCGCTGGAGATGAGAGTGGTACTCACTAACTGTAGTCTGCTAGGGCAGATGTTTTGGGGCTCGGCCCTAGCGAAGTTTTCTGTACCGCCTGATCCCGATTTAGGCCTAAATTCAGCGAATTTAATCCAATATAATAATTAACCATGACAATAATTATCTAAAACAAAAATTATATGAAAAAATTGAACTTCAAATAAAGTTTTTTGCTTTCGATAAAAAATGTTTCTTATATTATCGTACATGTTCTTTATATTATGTTTTTCACTATTTGGATAAATGGAACTTAATTTTTCTTTAATAAAGTACACGGGCAAGTATCTACTCAATCACAACACACTACCAGCAGCAAATAAAACGAAAATAGCACACGCACTTACATTTGATTGGCGTAGGCGTATTGCCTTTCAAAAAAAAAAAATTAATAACAGCTCGATACTCAATTTTTTCCATTTTCACACAAATACACATATCGACTCACTCAAACGACTGTCAACTAAAAACTGCGCGGCCAAAATGGCCGAAAATTTCGTGAGTAACTGTCAAAAAATGCACAGCTACATTCAACAGCTTTTATTGACGAGTACCGCCGTCTTTGCGTTGAGGTCGGAAACTTTTCAGACCACCCTCGTAAAAGGAACGGCTGCTCGGCCTTTTTCACACGATTCTTAAATTTGGATTTGAGGCTTAAATGCTTGACCAAACTGAATAATTCTTTTCCTATTTTCTGTTTCATTTTTCGCTTAGATTTGTTAGTGTTATCTTCTTCTTCAGTGATATATTAAATTGATGGGTATAACCTTCAAAAGAAAAGTTGTTCCAATAAATATTGAATATTCATTTAAACTTTTAGAAAAAGTCAACAGGTATCTCATATAAATAGAAATTAGAAATATATCCGAGACACTATATAGGTTACAAACCAATTATTAAGAATTTTATGATCATTCATATATCGCTGCCAAAATAAGGGAAAAAAATAGTTGCAAAATAATATTGTTAATTCTGAATTTGAAATATGACGTGTAATAATTAGGTCTCATTGGTCTAGTGAATAAAGACGTTGTCCCGGTAAGGCAGAGATAGTGGTTCGATTCCCAGTTGAGATTGTTATCTTTTTATTTTTGTATTTATGTTTCGTCTAGATTTGTTTATTTTTTTATCTTTTTCTTCAATAATTTTTTTCTCAATCAAAAAGAATAGTAAACATCTAATATGGATATATACTACTTTATTTTTCTGTATCTTAAATTATAAAATATAGCCTATTAAATAAGTAAATTTTCATGATTCTAGTGCAAACTTTGAAATTTTTTAATTTTTTTGTTGGTTAATAATGACTAGTACAAAATTTACTTGCCCAATCTTCTATGCGAATATAACGAAATATAAAATAAATAAAAATGAAACGGTGTAAAAGAGAGTTCTTAGGTCGAAATATTAAATTTATATACGATAAATTTATGTTCCAACGTAGAGAATAGTTCTTCGGTTCGTTCTGACATGTCGTGTTTTGTGATCGCTACGTGTATTTATTTTTCTAAATGTGGCTCCTCTGGCCTAAGGTAGGTGAGACATTACGCTATAACCATGATACTTAGCCTATTTCAGGCCAAACCACGAAAATATACCCGCTTATAGCATGGTCTGTCACAGGCTTAAAGACTTTAAAACTGTGTCAAAAGACGTGTTTTAATGAAAGTTTTACAATTTTATTGTGATATTTGATTTTGCATTTTAACATATCAATGTCCCCAAGCTCTCGCCGTTCGGACAGTGGTGTTAAAGATATTTGAAACTTCAATAGCAATAAAAAAATAACAGAGCTATGTTGATCACATGGATGGCGCCGCGTGATTGCATATTTTGTTTATTATTGAATTAAGGAGTGTTTATTATTGGAAGTGAATTAGAATGAACACAAAGGTTTAACTTGGAATTAAATTTGGAATCACATCACAAGATAAGATTCCATTTATTCACTTTTATTTTGTTAATGATGAAGATTGTTCATGTTAGCTTAATATTTGAGAGCACTGAACTGAATAACATAAAAAATGCCTTAGAGTGCGCATTTTATGTATCTATTTCCTATTTTTTTGTTTTTCAGTCAGTTTTTATTCATTACATTTCACAGGAGTGTCATTTGAAATGTCTTATCTATTCACTTAGGTTATGTTAGGTTTTTGTTTTATTTTATTTAGGTTTTAGAAGGACCAATAAGAGTATTATTTAATTTTCATAGACCATCGAAATGCCTTATTCGTAATTTATATTTTATATTCCGCTAGGTTCATGGAAAGCAGCCCCAGGAACGGAGTGTCAGTGCTAGGTTTAAGGAATGCTATGTTTAGGGAAAAATGTTTCTCACGTACTCAGGTATGCTCGTTATACCTTGGCAGGGTCGTCGATCTCAGCAGTGCTGCACCAAGAGGATCCATGCTCCATGGTGAAGTTGTAATGAGAATTAGTGGGTTTTTGGGCCTAGTCAGGTCTGTCGGGGACAGATCTGGCTCTTGTGACTGGTTCACGGTACCTCGGCTAGGGTATTCAGTCAGTGGCTTAGGATACTCCACCATCGTTAAGCAATACAGACGCAGGATCTTGTCATAGATCACTAGAAACAGTAAAGTTCTTTCTAATTTTTGGAAACATTTGCATAGTTAGAACATGGTTTATTTCATCACTCTAAACAAAGGTTCAAACATATAAACCTGGCTATATTCTACAGGTTTCTCTTACTGCATAGTACGTAAGTTACAATTTACCGATGGTGTCCGTAAGTTACCAATTTACCCGGCGTGGGCCGGGTTCACATGGTCTCAACTTTCATCAGGAAATGCAAAAAGCACTGAGAATACTAGTATATTGCACACGAAAGCAACCCCGACAAGGTGGTGTGGAGCCGTACATTTAAATAGAGCAAAGGGTAGTTAGAATCCCAAAAAGGGGAAAAATCCGTCGGCCATTTTGGCGGGCCGACGAGCGTGGTTAATCGCCTCCACGATTGATGCGTGCTGTGGGTCAAGACAAAACCTGAACACTGAGACAGTGATGGTATGCCGAAAAAATAAATTTCTCCACCGGTTTATGACCGAAACTCCCCAGATTCGAAAAATTCAGTACTTCAACCTTCAAAGATGCAAAATATGGGGGGGGGAATATTTTCGATAATAAATAATGTTTTGGAAAAACAACACTATTAAATGATAGTTAACGATAACTTCATTCAAAACTTTTGACTCTATAATATTTATTTATATATCAATTGTTTTTTTTATGTTCGCTATGAGAGAGATTTACGTACGTCAAGTCTCTCTGGCAAAAATTAGATAATTAAATAATTAAAAGGTATTACTAAAAAATACTTTTATATCGGGCCATCGCCACATGATAGCTAAGGATAACCATATTAGTTTATGAAAATATTGGAAATCCCCTTATCTACATATAATATTTGATAGACACAAACCATTTCAGCAAACTACACTTCTTAACATCAGCCTTTAATACATCGCTCACAGGTGGCCACTGAACAATATGCATGATTTCACAAAATCCTCATCATCAAATCCCCCAGTTTTCTTACTTTTTGCCAAAAAACTGACTTTCTCCCTTTGGAATTCAAAAACCCCCAGATGTGGGGACTTCTCCCTAGACATACATACCATCACTGCACTGAGAGTTTCGAAGCGACGCGGCCGGTAACTGAGTTTAGTTCTCCGGTTCGCCGCGGGGCCGTCGTGATAAAGGGCGGCCTACACGGTCCATTCCTTCTAAAGGGCGGTCCACATGTAGGTAATTGTGCAATATAACAATATCTGCACATTAGGTAAGAGCATTTTTTTAGATAATTATGATTAACTCACAAATAATTGCTAGAGTTGCTTATATAATATGCTTTATTATGAATATACTTTATAATATAACACAAATAAATAAAGTAGCACATGTCGGTCCTAAATACATTTTCAACCATATTTGTTCCGTTCTGTTAAAAAATATTATTCAGTTTGGTTGGGTATTTTGGTTTCAAATCCAAAATCCAAAGACTTGTATGAAAACGCCGCGAAACCGTTCCTCCTAAACATTGTCTAAAATAATATCAAAAAACACAGATTACATATATTTTCATGCCATATAGGAAAATGTAACTTTTTTTACTTGTATTCCGTATGTTGTTTTTACTTCTGTATTTCTTTTGAATTTACATACCTACCATGCAATAGGTTCATACGGTTTCTATTTGTAGGTATATACATAAGTAATAAATATCTGTTCATATGTTTGGATGTAAAATGATTTCATGATATTGTCCTTCCCGGAATAGGTTTATTCCGACTGGTTGAAAATATATTATTGTGCTAGGAATTATTTTTGAAATGTAAAATACACTGTAAATAATATCCGGTTTGTCCGAATTTCAGGCTTTTTTCTTTTTCAATGACCTTTCTAGACCGTAAGAAGATCGACTTAGAGAGCTAAAAACAGTTGCGTTGACATACATACTCGTATCTGAGAAAGCCGAAGCTGACGAAAGATTTTGCCGCTTTTTTGAATTTCACGGTTGTTTTTGTGTATGAATGGATTAATGAATGCAAATATTGAAAGTGGAAATTAACCCACTTCCCGACATCCGATCAAGTTGAAACTTGGTAGATAGAATTTTTGTATGACAATGTATTCCATCAACTTTTGGTGACAATCATGGACATACACACGTACATATACGCATTTCTCTGAAATCGGATCACATTACTGCAGTTAATATACGAAATAAAGGTCAGTCTGACCCGATCGGCATTTAGCGAGGTAGGTAGAGTTATCCACGTCAGTTACTAGGTAGGAAGGTTCAGCCCCGAGACAAACTCAAAAAAAATATATTTTCACGTTTATATATTACTTATGGTAATTATATTTTATATTTATATATTATGATAAATGCAGAAATAAAAAGTTCGTTTTTTAACTCCTTTAATTAAATAATTCATTTGATGGTTCACCAAATAAAACAGTAGATGCTATGTCTTAATTTAATTTAGCTGTTTATCTTTTTTTTAATTTCTTATTTAACGGTCTTCTACGAATTGTCACTGTTGCATAAAGACATACCTCGGTGAAATTATACACCAACATATGAAATAGCACAAACACATGTGAAAATAACTTGTTAAGCGCATTTGGAAATTTTTTTTTGAAATATTCCAAAGTTAGATAATTTAAAAAAAGTATATTACGCACTAGATCAGTCATTAATTCACTATCGAATTATTGTATGGGGAAGTGCGTGTGAAAATATTGTACCCTGTAAAGGTGGTACAAAGACTAATTATTGGTAACTATGTGGTAATTATTAAAGTTATATTAAAACACAAATAACTTTGTTTACATCACTTTAATATATATATAATAAGTACTATACAATGTATAACCTCTACATGTTTCATGAAAAAGGTTCACCTCATCAGGAGCAGGTATATACTAAAGTCAAAAATTAAATACTGATTACAATTGAACAGTGGAAGGAGTGGGGAGGGGTAAGAGTGGGCGGAGTTTTTCGGAATTAGGAATTAAAATATTTATAAGAGGGTTTATAAAGGGTCTGCTTTTTTATTAACACGTTTTCTAATTTCTAAATTGTTTATTTGTGAAGCTTTATATCCTGTGTGCAGTACTTTAAGACCTGAGTTTTTATCAAATGTGTGATCCAAAGATATTAGAAGAACGAGATATGCTATGTTGGCCGCCGGACCGTAGCCGGAGTACTACCTAATTAGGGTACTTTGAACGGTATCGGGACGTGTACGCACAGAAATCTGTTCTATGTATTAGTGCGGATACCTTAGCGATGCCTTAGCGTAAGCGAAGGTGTGCAGTAGTATTGGTGAACAAAACTGGCGACACTGGGCAAAACAATTCCACTCAGTACGAACTGCGCATAGCACATCTCGTTCTTCTAATATCTTTGGTGTGATCGTTATTTAAAATATGATCTGCAAACTCAGATTCACAATTTCCATTTAGAGCTCTGAGACGTTCTTTAGTTCTAATTTCAAAGTATCTATTGGTTCTACCTAAGTAAAAGTGCAATCATTACACTTAAGTTTATAAACTCCTGATTTTTTTGTTTGGTTATCGCTCGTCAACGCTCACTCACGTCAATGCTGCTCAAGAGCTAGGCAACACATAAATGTATTCATTATTATCATTTCGATGGCCTGGAGGTAAACCACCTGACCATATTTTTGGCACCAGTAAGGTTCGAGAATGTTTTGAATAAACTATGACATCAGTCGTTCATTGACCACCGAAGAGAGCACATCCATCCAGACCATGCGAATAAAAGTAAAGTTCGCTAAAGCACGGCAGCGATTCCATTGTGGAATCCGAACTCCAAAGTCCGCTGTGTGACTTTTCTGCGCAGGATCTGAATGTTAGTTTTTAAAAGAATTGTCTGGAATAGCAACGCTAAAATTGAGTGCGGTGGATAAATTAACAAACATTTTTTAAAGCGTTTATCTAATTATTGCAACTAAATATTAAATTTTTGAAACATACCCGTACATTTGTTTTACATATTTGAGATATGTGGATAATTTTATGGGCAGCCAGCTATTTGCGCGCTATTACAAAAAGCACTAGCATATCGTAAGGAGATTTTATTTTCGAGGACCGTTTGGTTATATTACAATGCGAGTTGCCTGTATACTGTCAGATTCATTTAATGACAAATCACCGAAAGTGGGACGGTCACGCCACTTTCCGCGAGCCATGAATGTTTTTTTGTTGTTCCGCTTTTTGGCTCCATGGAACGAAGTAAGTTACGAAATTTATCGTATTTTATAAAAAAAAATACAGTGTGTGGCAAGCCTACGCACGACGGAAGTGAAACTTTTAGTATTCTTCTCTCTCTCTTTTCATTCCATTCTCTCTTTTTTTCTGTCTATTGACATATTTATAAGTAGCATGTGATAAAAAAAATTAAAAGTTATAAAAATATGGGATTCGAACCCGGGTCCTGCATAACGAGTGTCGAACGCTCTGCCTCTAGACCGCGGGGAGAGGTATCTCGCGCAAATTAAAGTAAAGGTAAATTAACAAATTTATGTAATTTTTTACTACATTATTACAAATCGCTGATAAATAAAAATAATTAATCAAAATACCGAGCGACTCTACCGGCTCGATTTGTAAGCTATATTTCGACCAAAATATCATGTAGGTACCGTAAAGTAAAGTAAAGGTAAATTAACAAATTTATGTAATTTTTTACTATATTATTACAAATCGTTGAAAAAAAAAATTAAAAATTATAAAAATATGGGATTCGAACCCGGGTTCTGCATAACGAGTGTCGAACGCTCTGCCTCTAGACCGCGGTTATTACGTATTCGACCAAAACCAAAATATCATATTGTCAAAATATCTAAAAGTCGCAGCACGAGAGCATTTTATCACTTTTCCTCGTAATAAAAAAATCACAAAAAGAAAAAAAAAATAGTTTAAGCGGGGATCGAACCTCGGTTCTTCACAACGAGAGTCTGGCGCTCTGCCTCTAGACCGCGAAGCTGAGTTTGGAGGGTGACCTAAACTAGGTATATAATATTAGCTAGGCTCCTATAGCGAAATGATCACGGTTTTTCGTGACGGTCATGAGTCGGTTTTACTCCGGCCCTCGAAATTTCATGACGCGCGTAAAGAAGTTTCACTTCAAAATTAAACAGACTTAACTTTACTTCGGTCCAAGATGTCTAGGGCTGGCCCCAAAAGACCTGGTTGCAATCCAGTCCTAAATGTCTTGGTTCTGGTTGTGTCGGTTTCTTGGCTAAGTAGATAAAAGGAGTATTATGAAAGTCCAAAGAGCAAAGTAAGTTAGGGACGATACCGGAGAAGGATGAGAACCTTATGATCAAAGGTAAAACGCAACAAAGCATTTTTACCAACCGCAATGAGAGAAAATTGATTCGTTTTCATCATTTTATGAAATGTTTTCTTGCCTTGAAACTAAACCTAATTTTACATAAAAAAAGTTTGTAGGTCCAAAAAGATCATTTAAAAAATATGATGTACACATGTGTGAAATATTAATTAAAAATGACATATTTTCAAAGTAAATTATGTTGATATCTCTGGTAATTAATACATTTCCTGAATTTCCCGAATTCCCTGAATTTTCAGTGGGTTAGAACTAGATCACATAGGCTGCTTTCTTGACATTTTGCGTTGTCGACGAGATAAAAGAGGGAACTCAATTGAAAAGAAAATAAATATTTTTAAAATTACTTTACAACTTTCGTGATGGATTAGTTCAGCGATGCATAAGGTTTATATCAATGTGTAGTGTGATTTGAATGAATAAATTAAGAATGCCATGCTCCATCACACATGTGCTAACTGTGCAAGATTAATGATATAACTGACCGCGAATCCCGTTTCCAACTAACGTCGACATTTCAACTGAACACTATAATTTAATAACACACGCCACAGTCAGCCGGCACGGTATTTTTACTGTGATGCTGACAATGACAAAAATTCATTTTAAGGGAGATTATACACCGTGCACGGTGTTGGTATAACTGTAATCCATGTGGTTTAAGTAGGTGGGTTTGTGCAAAGTGTGCAAGTTCAACTGCACAATTCCCAAAAGCCACCTGTAACAAGTGCTATTGACGAACAATGAAAATATTTACACACTTAAATAAATAAACTTCGTTTTATGAGTTCATTTGTGATGAATCCCCTTCAATGAGCAGCAAACTGTAATCGTCATAATTTGGTAACAGTTCCCTACAATGTGAAACTGCCCTTATAATATTAGGGGGTGAGCCATACAATTGTATTTATGTAAATGCATTTATGAAAATATTTTCCAGCCTGAGATATTATTACACTCGGGCGGACTTGCAATAGTCAATAGAGCCATTGGCCTTATTATGCGCGGAGGAGACTCGTGATTCATGATTGGAGATAAGAGGGGAACGAAAACACTCAACGTTACTCATTTTACGCTTCATAAACCGAATGTGGAAGAGAAAAGATGAAAAGAATCAGTTTTATCTCCCCCGTAGAGTTATTTTGATGTGGAACTTGCTTGTATTCATAAAAAAATACTATAGCAATTGCTGTTGTGTAGCCACACCTAATCTGGATCCTTAGATATCTACCTAAAGTTTATTTAATAGGTTTCCCGGTCATTTAGAAGAAACAGGTGCGATGCTGTGTTATTTTACTCTACCGGTATTCAGTCTTTCACATACAGTCTTTCCGCTCCTTTAAAATACATATCTTACTACCTAGCAGTCCTGTTCTGTAATTTATTAGAATGATATACTTATTCACACCTGCAATTCGTTATGTTCTATTTTTACTGACTCCGGAGCGATTTATTATGAAAACTGTTAATAATCTTCATAATTAATTTGGCACTTTTTTGGAACGCATTCTATAGTATTCCCAGGCAAAGCTTGTACGCACGTAGTAATGACGCATTCGAAAGGAACGTACCTCTTAAGGCAACATAAGACTCTAATAACGGTGGTTTGCTCGACGCTCACATTTCAATTATTTCTGATGAACGTATTACCAAAATCTCATATTTTTCTAGAGGAATCCCTACGGAGAAGTTATTAATATTGAAGATTAACAAAAACAGGACCTTACCATAAAACTATTTTATGTAAAACGGTTTGAAAATTTTATAAAACGTTTTTCAACTATAAAATAAGCAACTGATTTTATCTAGACGATGAATTTGTAACTTTCCTAGGGATCCCTCTAGAAACATTTGAAATTTTAGTAATACGTTCATCAGAAATAATTAATTTAAGCCCCCCGGAAAAACCTTTTTTTAGGCCTGCTAGGGCAAAATCGGCCGTATGTCCATCCATTACGCCGGGCCGCGCGCCGAATATTGTTTTTTCACGTCTTCATCACTTATTTCGTTAGTATTCCAATTTTTTTTGGTGTTTTCAGGTCAAATTCAACCGCAGGTCTGTACAATACACCAGGGCCGAGCATCGTATATTTTAGTACACGGCTGCTTCACTTACGTTGTTAAGATTTTGTCCTTATTTAGGGTATTGTTTTGCCTTAACTTAATTCTTATAATATTGATGGGTGACAGTGACTATTCTTCTATCATTTATCTGACCTTGCCAATAGAATACTATTATATAAAACGTAAGATTAATAAGAATCTGCATTGATGATAAAGATGTACAATATTTTATATTTATTTATTTTATATATATATATATATATAAATTACAAACAATACAAAACAAAATGAACCTTTGTCTGTCCAACTGGGAAGGATTCCCGTTTCAGGACAGCCAAATTGTAGATTTAGTACATAATATCCTTACAATGGAATGGCGATGCTGTCAAAACAAATTTTGAGAACATTGTTGATTGCATTCGAAGTGACAGGATGGTTTCTTTATCCTTGAAAGAATCGCAAATTTGTAATTTATTACCAGGGTCAATTTGGATAACATTAGTAATTGCATTCAGAACAGATGAATGGTTTCTTTCGGGACATCACAAGTCTGAGATTCTTTCCAGGACATTTTGGAGAACATTTACAATTGTATAGTTAGAATTTCCACATTAGAATTCCATATATGAATGCATACATTACGTGGAATCGAAATAATAACCCGAGTTCGTACAAGAATTTTATTTACTTGTTCAGCCGAAAATGTATGTCTGAAGAAATAATTATGAATATATGGGAACGTAAAATTGAACCCGAAAGAAAATTCAATAAGATTTTATGAAATTTTACTAAAATAACAAACAAAAAATTATTTAAATAACATTTTCATAGTAAAAATATAAAAATAATAATTAGAATTATTAAAAATCCAGAAATAAGTCGTGCGGAACAGGAATTTATACAAACTTTATAACTTTATGAAGGCAATACCATATTATTTTTTCGGTAAAATTATTAAGGGATAGGAATATAATTAATGTTAAATGGCTACCTCGTCCTGTGCTAATTTTATTACCATCGTGTGCGTTTTATGAAATGTAGCATTTAATTTTTTTGCTCGTTTTATAGCTGGCAATACCATAATAAGTATACAATTCAAAAGAAACATTGGCTCGCGAAATATCTATAGGAATATGATTAAAGATAAATGATATATTGGTTTCTCCTGTTTTTTTCATTTTCGTTCAAGACGGATGAGAAAGAAGATTTTTATGAACGGCTTTTAGGACGATCGTCGATGACTTGCATACGATCTCTACCTGGGACTAGTATACAAACATAACTGATACCTATATTTATTTTAGCCAAACAAGTCATAAGGAATACTAGGGTTTCAAACTACATACTATTTTCTTACGAATCGGGAGTAACAACAAACAGCTGATGCAAAAAAAAATTAATGGTACTACAAGATTTCTGAAAATATTGATACAATTAACTTGGTTGTGTAGAGGTACACACAATCATTTTGCATACAGATATGTCGAATGTTACAGTAAAATCATACCCTTTTTAAAAAATTTGAATTGGAAAAATTAAAAATATGTTTTATTGGAAAAAATATTGAATTTTTAAGTGATTGGTAGGTAGGTACCCTTCAAAGGATTATCCGTATTCAGAATATCTATAAGACTAAAGCCATCCACTCTTTGTCTCTCATCCTTGCATAAGCCATATAATGCGAATGCAATCACAGCATACTGAACCTTATGGCCGGCTATTACGTGTGTATTGTACGATTTTTCCGATCCACTACACGCAAGACCAACAGCATTTTGATGCACGCTCTTTGAGCGATTACTTGCACATTCAACCGGAGAAGTGGTCAGACAAAGCTCATGGGATTTCCAGATTTGAAGACATCTGAGCTAATATTGTAGCGATTCACCCTCTTTAGATTAATAATTGTAAAAGGGTGGTTGGATATGAAAGGAATTATTACTTTGCTATATTTGAAAGAAGTGCATATTTGATATAGGTAGCATATCTTCTATTATATTCTTGTTAATTTTCAGATTATTGTGAATGTGTTGTTGTATCTCCTCCAATATCTATTCAATCATGGTTAAGAGGAAGCTTTAATATTACGTTATTAATAAATAATCTTTTTGGAAAATATATTACGGCTTTCGTAAAGATCTAAGCACTGAAGATGCCATATATGAATTGACAAAAAATATTTATACATCTATCGATAAAAAAAAGAAATGTCTTGCCATATTCCTAGATTTAAGAAAAGCTTTCGACACCATTAATCATAATTTACTCATTAAAAAATAACTCGACTGGGCTTCAAAAAAGACACACTAAAATTACTATCAAACTATCTTAAAGACAGAACACAAAAAACAAAAATTGGGAATAATTATAGTTCAGAGACACAGATAAAAAACGGAGTTCCGCAGGGAACTGTTCTTGGCCCGATTTTATTCTTAATTTATATTAATGATTTATGTAATATTGTAATCCCTGGTAAAATTGTTTCTTACGCCGACGACACGGCAATAATAGTGGATGGTAATAATTGGACAAAAACTTTTTCGAAAGCAACTGTATGTATTTCACTTGTTTCAAAATGGTTAAAATACAACAAACTTGTCTTAAACTACAGCAAAACATTTTACTTATCTTTTTATAAAAACATAAGAAACAAACCAAAAGAAAACCTTAAAATTCGAATCCATAATACAACTTGCAATCAAGAAATGTGCTTCCTGTGCAACGAACTCGCTAATGTCAAAAATATAAAATATTTAGGAGTATCAATAGATGTTAATCTTAATTGGAAATTACATATTAATCAAACCACTTCTAAACTAAGATATCTTACCTACATATTTTATAGACTCAAGGAAATTTTAAACGCTGAAAAATTGAAAATGATCTACTTCTCCCTGGTGCAATCTGCAATCACTTATGGCATAATAGGATGGGGTGGTGCACCTGATACATTTATTAAGCCTCTACAAATAATTCAAAAACACATAATTAAAGTCATATATAACAAAAATAAAACATTCTCGTCCGACCTATTATACAAGGAATCTAAATTATTTAACATTCGTAAATTATTTATATTACAAACTATGAAATATTTATTTAAAAACAAAAATAATTTCAAAATAAATGAAAACAGAATGAGCAAAAGAACAAATAATATATTTTACACCCCCCAAACCAATACTAAATTAATGCAGACACATAGCAGTTTCATTGGTCCTCGTACATTTAACCTTCTACCACTACAAACTCAAATGATAAATAAAAAGATAGAATATATTAAAGAGGTAAAATTATGGCTGAATGACGCAGATATTGAAACGCTTTTACTATAAATTTATTGATCCTCTCTACAACTCACTTGCTGAAACGTTATAAACTATTGTACATAATGTTTTTCTCTTTACTTTTTATAATAACTATAAACAAAAAAAAAAAATTTCTACTAATGTATATTATACTTTAGGTACTTGAAATATAGTAATCGTTTTATATTACCCACACTCAGGCAGTGCCTTAGTGGGTTTTCATTTTTTGTGTATACTATTTGGTATTATATATTATGTTATTATATACTATCTATATATTAATATGTATAATATATGTAAAGAAATGAAAATAAATAAAGTAAAAAAAAGAAATAAAAAAAAAACCTACAGTCAACAAACGCGAAGATGAGGTCTACAAACTTGAAGATAGGGTGATCCATAAACACATACCTCAAAATGAAGACGAGGACTACAAACTTGAAGATTAGATCTACAAACTTAAAGATAGGGAAATCAATAGACAAAAACCTCAAAATGAAGATGAAGTCTACAAACTTGAAGGTGGGGAAAACAACAAACCCGAAGAAGAGTAAATCAGAACACATGAAAATGAGGTCCACACGGCCAAAAAATAGTATTGCTGATTTATTAAAATCCTGTTCTTGTCAAAGTTAAATCCAAATCGGCAGGCCATTTCCTTATAATGTTAGTACTTTCCGAATATACCTGAACACGTGTTCATGAACTCTTAGATATAAGAAAAGTTTACTGTATGCAATGTCTGAAATATATATTTTCACAAAATGTATACTTTACAAAAAACGAAAATCGCTCCAGCAGTAGAGTTTGATGCAGTAGCATTTGAGGTTCCCCTACGCAAAACTAGGCTTGCGTAGAGACATGCTTTTTTCATTGCGCCAAAAATTTACAATGCACTTTATCAGACTGTAGAAATTAGACGTGAAAATATATCGTCTTACAACGTTTACAAAAATGTAATAAAGACTTGGATCGTTACCAATGACACAAATACTTAACTGCTATAACATCCTACCTGCTGTAACTTTACAAATTCTTATTTTTTATTTAACTTGTTTTTTTAAAATTATAATTTTGTAAATAAGGAATTATTTTTTTTATAAATATTTTCTTAATATCTTAAAACACAATGTTACATTTTCATCTTAACCGCATAATAAAACATAAGAATACCCACGAACTGACGATACCTATGTGGGATTTTTCGATATTATACATATATGCATACTATTGTTCTATATTTTTTGTTTAGTTATAATATTATATATTTATTTTATATCTATATATGAGATAAAAAATATTATAGTTCTTTCTTTTTTACTTAATATAAAATTTATATGTATGTAACAAAAAAATTATTAATAAAAAAATAAAAAATAAAAAAATGCACCTGCGTTTGCCCTGCTAATATATAATGTCGAAATGCGAAAATATAATATTTTTTTATGAACGCTTGTTTCGACGTCGCGTTAATACCTTTTTTTACTAAAAGTTCAACTTGAAGCCTATCGATTCATTCGTTAAGGGCATGCTTTCACGCTTAACAGGATTACGAATAATTTGAAGAGATTTTTTAAAAAATAGCAATATTTTAAATCAGATGAAACATTATGAGTCATAAAAATATGGATTAACACCAACACAATATCCTACAGTCCGCATCGGAACAGGAATCCCTTGATAGGACTCAGGAGGACTGTGAATATACTATTTTCCCTTGAATTTTCCTATTAGTCATTGATAAAAAAGAATAAGACAAATTCAAAACATGTCATGATAATCTATTAAACATTAGTCAGGAAAATTGCTCAATATAATGGAGAATCCAAGTATATGATTTCATACTTTTTATCTCCTAAAAACATATCAATAGATCCATGTTTTAAAATATGAAAATGACATAAAAATATATTTTGAAACCCATGATGTAAAAATGTAAAGGACACTGGTACAACCTTTAACATGATTTAAGGGAGCTGAAAATTAAAAAAAAAAAAAATTGGAAAAGTTTTATGTCGTATAACTGTGTTAGACCACCTCAGAAATCTAACCTCCAAATTCAAATTTGTGATGACAGTCAACCTGCTAGATTAAAGCACTGCATTACGAAAATGAGATTTCAATTACAGTCCATTAAATTTAACAGATTTTCTCACTCCTCTACGTTATACATGATAAAAGAAACCCCAAAGGTCCGAGGTTGTCCACGTTTGTTAGTAAATAGTTTAATAGTTTCTCGCCTGGGTCCAACCAATCACGCAAAGTTGTGCTGCTTCTTTATCAGAGAAGGCTTTATCATCATTTCTCATGACAAAAATACTTTCTTAAAGTCACGGGACATCTATCGACAAAGGTATTAAATAAATAAAAAGTAACATTCTTTGAAAGTACTTTCTTTTGACCACTTTTGTTCGTAGTTTACCCCATTCAAAAAATAACATTTTCACTCTCATTCGATTATGAAATAATAACAGCATTCGATTCTGATGAAAATGGTCGAAATTCTTTGAAATATTAAATTATTATATTGTATTCCTTCTTCCTAGTGTTGCCGTGTTGTATTTGCTTTTTACGAAGGAGGACTTGGCGAAAAATATCAAAGTTGGCGCATTTTCAACATTCCATCTTCATAAAAAAACTCCAGTCAAACAAACCATTTGGCCTGCCGCGGAGGATAAACCGAATAAATGAAAAAGTTCCTTAGTTCCCCATCATTGTAACAAATGTGGGGCGAGAGGAATGAGCATATAACCAAGTTTACCTTATAAATAAGAAAGTTTCCCCGCTTCACGACCGACGGACAGTTTTTCACTTAAATCATACCTGAATAATTTTTGCAGAATGTACATTTGTTGGGCGCTTACGAAAGCATCGATTACAAATTTAAAGAAACTTTTTCACGTCCTGTTTACCCATAGTAATAAATAAAATTTGATAGTATATTGGACGATTATATACCTACAAAGAAACAAGAAAATAATAACAATATAAATGTCAGAAAGCACCAACCCTAAGGCAAAATAATACTCTAAATCACTGTAAATATCTCCAAAATAATAAAACCGTCTCACAAAGGGTAATAAACCACGTAAAGGAGGGTATATTATTAAAACTAAAAACTAAAAATACATTCCGAACACTTTTAAAACGTATACTTAATATAAACATCCCGGAATGACGAAATGAATTAAATTACACTAAGTGGTAATTTTATTTTTTCCTAAATAAAATGACTAAATAAACTTTTAGCTATAAAAGAATCGATGTACATAGATATCTAAGTAAGTATAGAGGGTGTAAAGGGATGTCAAACTTTAAGGGCCTGTTCAGACACGGCGATAACCGCGCGATTGATAAAATCGTGCGGTTTGAACCGCAAAAATGTTGACTGTTCAAACATCGGCGGTTAGTTAGCGATTAGCGATCAGTTTCAAGATGGAAGTCGAAGAGGAACTAGCGTGTCTGTGGCTGCTCCAGAAAAAAATAAAGAAAAGAAGGAAAAGGCAGTATTGGGTGCATCCAATATTAAGGGATCGACTGACACATGGCCAATTCGTAACGCTATATCCCAATTTAAGAATGTTTGAGAGGAAATTTTTTGACTATTTAAGAATGTCAATAAAATCTTTTGATGAACTAATTAAACTAATCAGGGAAGATATTTTGAGCTCTGAAACACATATGAGGGCAAGCGTGTCACCAGAAGAAAAACTCGTAGTAACTTTGAGGTAAGATATTTATTTATTGTTCATTAAAATCAGCATATATATTTTCTATTATTGTAGAAGACTGCGAGGCAGTACTATATTGAGATGATGGCGATGGTGACCCAGGAGGAATAACAGCAGAAGTTGATCCATTTGTAGTAAAATATCCTTGCGGAGTTGTACACTGTTGATTTTGCCAATACGATGTATTAGGTATTATCTGGTGAGCACTGATGCGAACAGAGGGTGGTAAAGCTTGTCCTTTTTGTATCACTTGAAGCAATTCAATTTTGGTCGCTAAACGTCGATTTTCTGGTACTTTTTTCAGTTCTTTGTATAACGATAAACAAAAAAGTTTATCGTCATCTTGTCTGGAAATATTATTTTCTTGAAGTCCTTTTTAAAAACTTTGTCGTGACTCAATGCTTTTTTCAATTAAATCACTTATTCGTTCTTCTGGTATATTTCTTTTCTTTCGTTTAGGGGGACCTACTTCAGTGGCTTCGGTTGCATTGGCGTTTAATTGATGTGTCTCATTATTGTCTTCGTCTATTATTACATTTGACTGTTCATTCATACTATTAGTAGTTTCATCGTTGTCTACACTCTTCTGCAGGAAAGAAAGCCTTGAAAAATACATATATTGGGCTCCTTTACGAGCACCTGAACCGGAAGGAGTTGTTTTCAGTTTTTTGTATTCTTTATTGTAACAATCCCGTATGTTTTTCCATTTTTTTTTTGGAGTGTTGTACCTGAAAATAATGTCATTATTAATTTTCTTGTTTTAGGTATCTTGGTATGGGTTGTTCATTTGGAGAATTAAGCTACAACTATCGCCTTAAAATCTACGATTACAGGAATTGTCCGTGAAGTGTGTAAATCGTTGTGGAAAAAGTTGGTTAGTAAAGTTATGGCCGAACCAACCGAAGATTTCTGGAAGAGAATAACTCAAGAGTTTGAGATATATGCGAATTTTCCAAATTGCATTGGTGCTATAGACGGCAAGCATATCCGAGTTATAAAGCCTGTCGATTCGGGATCATTGTATCATAACTACAAACATTTCTTTTCTATAGTGCTCTTAGCAGTTTGCGATTCCAAATATTGCTTTACTTATGTTGACATTGGGGCTTATGGCAACAGCAGTGATTCCGCAATATTCAAAAATTCTTTATTTTATAAACGACTGATAGAAAAATCATTAAATATACCACAACCTAAACCAATATCTAATGTAGATTCAACACCACTGCCTTATGTCATAGTTGGAGATGAAGCCTTCGGTTTATCAGAAAATTTAATGGGACCATTTGCAGGCAAATGTTTATCACATGAAAAATGGATTTTTAACTATAGGTTATCGAGAGCCCGACGTAACATTGAGTGCACTTTTGGTATTTTGGCTAACAAATGGCGTATCTTTCATAGGCCTATAAATGTGAAAATAGACTTTGCCAAAGACATAATAAAAGCCTCTTGCGTTCTACACAACTATGTGAGGAGTAGAGATGGTATAAAATATAAAGATACTTTATATACTGCACCAATGACTAGTCTCAATACCTTGCATGCAGGAAGAGGGGCACCGTCATCTTTAAATATCAGAGATAAATTCGCTCATTACTTCGTGAACGAAGGGAGTGTTTCATGGCAAGATTCAAAAATATAATAATGTCAATAAATTTTTCTTACCTAAAATAGCCTTTTTTTCCAACGTGTCTTCACCATTTCCAAATATTTCCACCAACTCTTGCCATACTCGGTTTTTTGCAATTTTATCCGAATAATCCGCACACTGAAGATTCCATATTACAGGTCTTTTCTCCACTTCATCAATAAATAACTCTGTGTCGAAGCGATCCATAGCTAGCTCAGGCGTGCTCTCGTTGTGACGTGTTGATCGCGCGGTGCCCGCAACGCTACTGAACGCTGAGGAAGATCTCCATAGTAATAAAACCGCGTGGGCGCCGCACGATTCTATTTTCTAGCGGTTGAGTTGCGGTAATCGCGAGGTTGGACTAACCGCGCGATTATGTCTGAATGATTATATGAATACCTGCGTAAATAAGACCCACGCGGTTCCCGCGCGATTCTCAAACCGCGCGGTTCCCGCCGTGTCTGAACTAGCACTAAGGGGACACGAGAATAACGGGGTTCATATTTTGGTTGATATTTTAATTAATTCCGACAAACTCGTAACGATAATATGTATATTTTTTAAAGCGATCTTGTCAAAAATATTGTTTTTACACGACTTCATCACTTATGTCATTAAGATTCTAGTTTATTTTAAAGATTTGCTAGGGCGAATTCAACCACAGGTCTGTCCAGTACACCAGGGCCGCGCGTCGCATATTGTGTGTATGGTTTCTTGACTTACGTCGCGTCGTTAAGATTCCGACTATATTTTAGGGTATTTTCTCTTCTTAACCAGTAGATTAATTAATAGTTTATTTCTAGTAAATAATGTAAACGGCATTTTGATCTCCAGCTACATTTTTGTTTGTTTTTTTAAACACAAATAAACAATAAATAATCTACATATTTGTAATAAGTAATAACTTTGTGGCTCGCCATAATTTACAATAAAAATATTTTAATATTTTCCTGACGAAGGAAGGGGGCTTCCGAAAGCGGTAGAGTATAATTAAAATTAAAGAGGTCTAAAACAAATTTATATTTGTTTATTGCAATAAATAATCTTTTCAAATGGATTTACAGATAAATAAAGTCTTTGAACGACATACGGCAATTGTTAGTGAGTAGATCTTTTACAAAATAAAATTCTACTTTCCAATATAATGTAGACTTCAAATAATTTATTTATCATTAGCTGAGTCTGCTTTAATATATTATACGGCAGTATGGAATTACAGCACGATGACTTTCATGTAAAACAAATATCAATCGTGTTCAATCAGTAAAAAATAATTAGTTTTACTATTAGCCCATGAAAGTTTAAATTACTAGCTCAAGAAAGTTTATATGAACAAAGGAATGGTAAAAAAATCAATACTTTTTTCACATTCTCAAAAGTCTTTCAGTAAAAGCAATTCTGTTGTACAAAATCATATTTCAACACATTAATAACCCTATACAATATATAATTATGCAGCAGCCTTTTCGTAGATATTATATTATATATAGGCTGGAGAACACTTATATTACTCGTTTTACGTTTAATAAATAAACTAATCGTACCGCATATAAATAAAACGCTGGACTACATGACATGCTATAATGCCTAAATATGTTACCTGACGAACTTACAAGATGAAAAAATTTATGTAAAATCGAAAACGTATGTTCAAGAATTGGCTTGCCGAAAGAAATTTTGCATCAGACTATCTATTATATTAAATTATAGTCGCTATCTGCGTATTTCTGTGCGCTTAGTTCTTATTAACTACGCAACGGATTTTGATAATGTCTTCACTACTATTCAGAAAATTTCTTCCGAAAAGTTTATTATATTGTACGCCCATACGGGCTTTTACAAACAAGCGATAAAATTAATTTAGTAGAATATTATCAAAGAAGTCGAAATCGTTAAAGAAACTGTAAAATAGAACACTTGCAAAATAATAAGAAAAGCTAACATTAATATTTTTTATGAGGCATGTTTCTATGGCCTTCTTTTAACTAAAATCCGTGCAGTTTAACACATCTATTTCTTCTGAGAAAGTATTGATGATAAATACCAAAGAAAGTATAGTAAATAAGTCAGTCCTGATATGGTTGTTACAATTAAAAGGGGGTATTCAGCATGAAGGGGTTGTTACATATATTTTTCATTATTATTACTAGACCTTGGTCTTGGTTGATATTCTTAAAGTTTTATTGTTATTATTATAATAATTTCATAAATTAATACAATAGCGCCGACGCGTGAGAAATCACGAGACAGTCTGAATTCTGGACAAATCAGTTCAAATTTAATTTAATAGTAAAATAATTTTCTGTAAAAATATTTTTATGATAGATTGGTACTTTATGGCTTGTATGGTTTTTTTAGGAATTTATTTTGAAAAAAATACTCTAAGCAAATCCGATTTCATTGAACCAAAATTATTAAGGATGTACAGACAACCGAAATTAGCATTTTTTATGTGTAAGTAAGTATTTTTAGTAAGGCATATACTTATTTGTATATGCCTTACTAAAAAACAAAAAGTTTCACACGTCATCACTGGTAACTCAGCCGAGTAACCGGTTAACCACCCACCCCTCCCCTGACTGTCAAATAATACCCATTTTAATGATTTTAGGTGAAAAAAAAGACACCAGAGACTTAAATTCCATCTACTTTTTTAAACTCTAAATAAGCTCAGAAATTGCTGAATGTTAAATTAAATCAGGTAAGTACCTTAACACTCCGTATCTTAATTGTATATTATTTTTCTAAAAGAATTACGATATAAAACTCTAAGCTCCTTTTAAAAACCAGCTATTTGATGTATCAAATTATAATTCTGGTTTCTCCTCCAACATGCGTATTTATATCACCTAAGAGAATATGCGACTCCAACTAGCAACTACCCTTAGCTGGCAAAAACATCCCTTATTTATTTTATGTCGGACAACACTCGTCTACTGAAGGGTGGCAATATTAGGGGCAGTCAATCTCGCAACAGAAATCGCCATTTATGATTTTTGGCACATTCTCGATTCCAAAAACCAAGGGATGTTAAATGGCCCTAAACGAAAATGGTCAGTCGACGCATTATCACTTACACGCCTTTTGCAAGGGTCATTCTTAGTACACGATAGTAAAAATATTTTGCTTATATTTTGCATGGTGAGAAGAAATTATATATAATTCGTGAATGCACGAATCATAAAAAAAAATTTTCTTTGCAATTAAAATTTCAGCACGTTGTTTTTTTAAGCTATCAAATAACCATACAATCTTGTGACAAGAAATAAATATACACGAGTATATATTATTTTTAAATCGAAAATATCAACTAAGAACTGAACGATCTTTTTTTCTATTCATCATAAAGGGGTTTTATGGGTTTTTTTCGTTAAGACTACATAGGCCAATGTATTAGAGAATGATTTGTCTTTATTTTATGGAAAGGAATGAGAGGTCAAAGGCATTGACCAAATTATTACATCAACGGTCACAGGGTATCCCCAAACCACGCAGTTGGTGGACAGGTGTATCCGCCATCAAGACCCTATGGACCCTGCTATGTCACCAAACATAGTGAACCACTTGGAGTGACCTATAACAGAGGTGTTGATTATCCAATAAATACTTATTAGAGCAGCGCGCGGTAGCCATACGTCCACCAAATTGAAAAATAAAAACCAGTAAAAAATAAACCCTTATTTGTTTTCTTTTTTGTACGATTCGTACATACAATAGAAAATAACACAATAAGTGTCTGAAAGTGTCTCAAAACTGTGTTTCACTATAATTACAAAATGCAAATGGAATGGCGATGTACAATTTCAGGCAAGTGTAAGAGGGACAGACGAAAGGGTATTAAGTGAAAAAAAAATCCTGACAAAATTTTTTGCTAATTTATTGAGAATCTCTTGTAATTATCCGTTTTCCTGTTAAAAAGGGGATTGTGGACCATTGACGAATAAATTGATAGGCATCCCGATAAATTTTAAGTAAAATACCAATGTTTTGTCACGGTGTTCGAACACGTGTTCATAAAATTCATAACATTTTTTTGCCTGATATATTATAAAGACACACCCAGGTGCATGAACACGTGTTCCGATATTATTGTGAATTTACTAAGATCATATTTGTTTCCATTAAAATTTGTATAAAAGGCACTTTTCTTCTTTATTGTATGGATTCTCCCATCGAGTTCCAACTACCCGGATGTAGAAAAACTATTTTTTTTTATATATTTTATATTTAAATTAAATTATGTGTATTGTAAACAATTTAAGTTAAAAATTAAAAAGAAAGACAAACATTCCCGTGAACCATGAAATAGCCAATAATTTGAAAATCTACTATCACAACAATAAGCAGACATTTTTTTCTCGTATCGTGATTGAAGACTTAGCCAACCGAGGAATTGAACTCACGACACCTGGATAGGAACCGTACGCGAAGCCAAATCATCCAATAACAATCTATATAAATATTCGGTTGTTTAAAATCTTAAATCTCCGAAAATTCTACGATGGCTTTGAAATTTTTACACAACGTTGCATCTGAATACGTGTGTATTTTAAAATAATATAGATGTCACCTATGACAGGCAATCACATGCTTTTTTGAAAAACAGCTCCATCTCTTGGATGTAAAGCAAAATACGACGTTGTTTCTCTATATGTACAAACAGACTGAGCCACAGCAACGCGTGGCGAGGTACAGCTAGTATGATAATAATAATTGATAGTATTTTAGTGAATTTATGTAACAATATTTATTATGTAAAAATACAAAGAGTAAAAAAGTATTTTATGTAAATTTTATTGTGTTGTGTTTGATTTGGTTTTCAGTTACGTAAAAAATGGGTACCTTTTGTTTTTATCCAGAACGAAACATTATATTTTATTGTATTTGTTTGGTACATTATCTGTGGGTTGTTTCAATAATATAGGTGTATGATTATACAGTTTAATAGCGTGAGTCTTTGTCTGTGGGTGGTTTATTTGGAATCTGATAATTATACTTAAATAGCGGATATAAAGTTGTATAATTGTCGCAACGTCTAAAAGGTTGAAAATTTCAAAAGAGTTTATAAAGTATGATATTTTGTATGTCTGTGGAATGTTAGAAAAAAAAGAGGGCGGTCGCTTGCGGTAATATGTAGGTGAATAAATGAAGAGTTGTAGTGCAACGTGATTCGCTACGTGCTGCGTTCGATTACCATCGGTCCAGACCGTCGCACTGTTTATAACCTTAAAATCTGATTAAACATCAACGATTCAACTTCCAAAAGTGGTCTCTTAACAGGCTGATATGGATAGCATATTTTAAATGTAAAATAACCCACATAGAAAGCATTTAGTTTGCCACCTCCAAAGCCAGAGAGCTTACTGATGTTTATAGGATATAAAAAAAATACTTTTTCTTACCTACTACAAATTTATTCACGAAAATATTTTTTTATTTTTTTTTTTATTTGGTACATTATTTTGTTACAATTTATGTTTTCCAGTAATGTAGGCCTCACTGGGTGGCTTGCCCGTGCTGAGGCCTTCATTTTATAATATGAAAATCTAATCTACATATTACATTTAAAGAGAAGATAGTAAATTTGAAGAGAAAATAATAAATTTAAAATTAAAAATAAAAATACATAATAATACATTTAAAATTAAAAAATAATACAATGAAAATAATCTTGTGTGTTTGTGAGTGATGTGTGTTTATGTTGGTTTTGTGTGTTACGTGTAGGTTTTATTTTTATTTTATGCTATGACATTTTGGTAATATTGTCTTTTTTGTTGTTTAATCCATTTTGTAATTTTGTGTGTGAATTTATTTTTATTTTCCTCAATTTTAATTTCAATTTTTAGACTGTTGAAAGCTTTTATAGCATGGTATTGGTAGTGTCTTTGTCCAAAGGTTGAATTTACTGTTGGAGTTTTAATGTTTTCTTTGTACGCTTGTCTAACTGGTCTGTTAGTGTTATTTTGTGTATGTTGAAATTTATTTTTTTGTTAAAGATGTAGTTTAGTAGTGTTTTAACGTATAATTGGCGTATATCTAGTACGTCACAGCTGTTGAATATTTGGTCTGTATCGGTCAGTCTATGTTTTTTTAGTATTACCTTTAAGATCGTTTTCTGTGCGGTTTCTATGTAATTGATAGCCGAGTTTGTTGCTCCTCCCCAAGCAACAATTCCATATTCTATTATTGATTGGCAGAGTGCAAAATATATTGTTTTCAATTGTTTTATTTTATATATGTTTCTTATGTTAAGGAAATGTGTATTGTTTTGAGAAGTTTATTTGTGATTTGTTTGATGTGAGGTATCCATCTAAGGTTATGGTCAATTACGATTCCTAGATACTTTATTTGTTCTGTTTTTTCTAGAGGAGGGCAATCGCAGATGTTGGTGTTTAAACATTCGTGTATTTTTATATTATCTCGAAGGTTTTGTAGGCACCGCGATTATTATTATTTTTTGAGCAAAATGTCACCTTGACTCTAGCAACACTTGCCGGCGCAGCAAAATGCGCAGACGGCAGAACTGAGCTCGCGAGTGGAAAAAACTTCGAGACCATTCCGTCTCGAACGTTCCTCTCGCCAGTAAGCTATTTATTTTAATTACGCAAATTATTGTCGCGGATAGAATCCTTGTATTATCTCACCTTCTTGTGTTAAATAAAATATAACTCTACCAAACAATCAGCGTTATGATTTATAAACTAAGTTCCGTGACTGATTATTTAGAGAACTTGAATATCTCCGATGAGGTAAGCGGAGATGTTCCAGCAATTTCTAAAGTTTTCTCGACGCAAGGAAAATTAAATACAGCCCCCTCATGCATTGGGGGGCCGCAATATTTCCGATTGAGCGGTTTTATTATTTCTTTATGATTAATCTTAGATTAAGTGCAAAATAATTTATGTTTAGTATTTTTACTGCGTACACAGGCACCCTCATGAAAAAATGTCCCGAGGCTATATTCCATGTAGTGAATGAACACATATTAGTGAGTGAACACATGTTCAAACTTCAAACCAAAGTTCTACCGACAGAATTCTTGATTTTGATTTTAATTTGAATATAATGGAGTGAATTATTATCAAGTTAAATTTGTAGAACTCATTTTTAACTTTAAGTTTTTCCTGTATATATTTGATAATATTTTTATTCAATTTACGGAGAAAACCGTTTATTTATGAACAAGTTCTGCTGTGGAAATATTATTACGTGCGATAGGCGTAACTTTATTTTGGAAATTGACTGATAATGTTATTGAGTATATAAAAGAATAACTTGAAAAAAATTTGATAGAATATTCATTAATAATTTATTACTGTTAACAAACCCCTCCCCCCTTAGCTGTATCTGATTAGAAAAATGGAAAATAACGCCAAAACCGGATTTACGTAATTTAACACATGTCTTAGCTATAAGGGTTTTGCTTTTACGAAAAATCAGTAACCTATATAACGTGTAATTTTTTTCATAAAATCAATTCTTTAGTTAAAAATGGCAAACACTTGCACAGTTCCGTTTGAAATTTCTAGATTGATGCAACTATTTTCAGCAACGAAATTTCCATCATAAGCAATTGGTCTCTGAAATATTATATCTAATTATTTTAAGCTTGTTTTTTTATCTATAAACTGACCTAATAAAAAGCAAACCATTCAATTATATGAATATGCTTGAAGATATTAAAACTAAATATTATTTGAAAATAAAGCGTACTTTGTGATACAAATCCATAAACTGATGTTTAAGTCAGTGTTGGGTCATTATTATTGTAGTAATATGCTTAATGTTTTTAAAACTAAGTATTATATATTTTTATTCAAATCCATAAATTAAACTTAAAGTCAGCTTTGAACCATTACAGTAATTCGATAAAAAGTTTCGTCATTATATACAAAATCAACAGTTATCGTAAGAAATTTTCCTCTTATGTAAATTAAAAAAATAATTAATTCATCTTATTTAATATTCCAAAATGATATAGTTCAAGCAGTATCCTCCAGACTTTGAGTAAAAAAAATCTTTACATGTTGTTACCTAATCATTTTGTAAATATTTTTTTCGTAATGTGGTAAAAAACTAACCCTCATCAAAGTATGTTGATAATTATAAAATTAATGACAGCATGTTATTAAAATACTAAAATGGGACCTGCTTTTTGATTAATTAATTAACTCGGCACACGCTAGATATCTCAATGTTTGCTGTCGTCTGATCAATTTCGCGTTAACTGGAAATATAATATACGTGTACAGCTTTCAACCTTGATTAAAATGTGCTTAATTAATAGAGATTTTGTGGCCACCATTACGGTTATCAATTAACAACCTTCAATTTATATTGCCTCTCCACCAACCAATATGATATGTACGTAGGTGAAAAAATTAACACAATTTATCGACTCTACTTTATTTTTTTGTCAGGGATATTTTGTAATTAATACACACTGCTTAATTTTTAGAGGTAAATATATTGTTTGTTAATAATACATTATATTTTTTAAACGTGTTACTAGTATTTTGGAACTGTACAAATGAATTAATATGCAAAGCAACCGGTAAAGGGTATTTTATTAAAACATATAAAGCTCAGTTATGAATTATTATTTATGAAAAATGTCTTTAACTGGCTGCGAAAGAGATGGAAACGTCGGATTTTGACAGACTGACGCATGAGATTCCCGTCTTGAAAAAGTTTTTTCTGACGTTCGATTTTTTTAAATTGGCTGTTACCGCGTGAATTAAACATCGAATATCATAATTATCTTCTTCTTCCATGTAAATTTTTTTTTTGCTGCGAGGGAATCGAACCCGTTTCATTTAGATTGAAAGTCAAATGCGTAGAGTACCTTGCCTTAAAGAAGCTTGCAAATGTGAGCATAAATTTTCTGAAAATGGATGTTCTATCCAGTTCATCCCACCCGGGGGTAATTAAATAAATATTTGAATTCATCATAAAAGATTTAAAAAATCACATTCTGACGCCATCTCTCGGAATCATAACGAGGAACGAGCCGAGGGATTTCGTATGAATGAAGTCTCCCTCTGCGAAAAACGAGAAATAAAATTAGTGGCACCGCCCCGGGTCTTGTATAAAAATTTAATTATACTCCGTACCCACAGAGGGCGAAGGGTGCTTTTGTGCACACACACAGGTGGAGTTCCGTGACGGGGAGAATCGTTGACATGTGTCAGGGACATGTGCGAGGGCGACCACAAATTTTCCGTTTATATTGAACACCGAACTGCACGCTCTTTTGGCGAATGAGCCGAATAAAAACACCGACAAAATGGTCAATTCTAGCGTGTTCAATTTAACGTTTCGTTTAGCTAACCAATGCAACACAATGAAAACGTTTACTCGAACATATTACGTTCTCAGCACAACCGAAATTCAAAGAGTTCTTATAAACTAACACATATTGCTAAGATATGGATAAACCGGGACTCGAACCTGGTTATTAAATTGGCTAAGCTCAGATAAAATGGTAGAGCAGGCGACTCGTGTACAATCAGGGGTGGGCAGTTCTTTGATCAGCAGCTCGTCCATCGGTCAGGAGGTTGGAAAAGGACATCACAATAATAACACATAAGTAAAAGGCACAAGGTATATTAAATGTCTCGAGAAATACAGGTTAACATGGATCTCCCTACTAACTCTCTCTACTAATTTATGACGACCAGATAAAGCGTGGATTCTACATGAAATTTACGAGAATTGAACACAAGAAAAAGGGGAAGGTTGAAAGCTTACGAATCGTCTCGATGAGGTAAGGGGCATCATGTTGAGCCAGAGGTACCCGCGCTCACAGGCGGCGGGTCAGTTGAGGCGGTGAAGTGCACTCGGGATTTTACGCGGGAACGGGACTCCATTGAGTAAGCCCGAACCGTAATAATAAACATGATTGTAAGTTTGATGGCGAAATGCATCTAGTAGGAAACTGGCACGAGATCGCGTCTGTTTCTATTATTACGTAATTCCGCGCGCTCGAACATTGTGAGCGTTTGTGGTTCGCTCTGCGAGAAACACACTGTTGCAATGACCGAGGTCCGCTCTCGACTGGCGGGGCTCGGCGGTGGCGGGCAGTGTTGAGCCGAGAACGCTCCCTGGGTGGTCTGTGCCATCACGCGGCGGCTAGCTGCGTTTTGTCACGTACGCCACGATCGTTTGCATGGGGAAAGCGAGGCTAAATTATGCATCTTTTTTATAGGGTGACTTGTATTACGTAACACATTCCCCCTCCGCCAGTAAAAGGCGACGTGGTAATGAAGCTTTAGGCGCTAAAAATCCTCTTCACCTTGTCGTGAGGGAAGTAGAGAGAGAATAAAAAACAGTGTTGATTTACAAAAAAAACAAAGAAAAAAAATACATGGTTATGCAATGGTGAAAAGACAACATACAAGGTTATGCAGTGATGACAAGAACAACATACAAGGTTATGCAGTGATGACAAGAACAACATACAAGGTTATGCAGTGATGACAAGAACAACATACAAGGTTATGCAGTGATGAAAAGAACAACCTACAAGGTTATGCAGTGATGAAAAGAACAAACATACAAGGTTATGCAGTGATGAAAAGAACAACATACAAGGTTATGCAGTGATGAAAAGAACAAACATACAAGTTTATGCAGTGATGAAAAGACAACAACCTGACTCTAAAATTTCATTGGTCTGTAAGCTAAGTTTGAAGAGCGTAGTGTTTTCGTAGAGTACCAAGTAGACGTAATTTCACTGAAGTTATAAAGTTACATTTTCACTGTAACTTGACCCATTTGAGATTGCACTCAAGTATCACTAGGGCCATAGAAATTGAACTGTGCTTCTTGGTTGTGGTTGAGGGATGGTGATGCGGAGGGCCAGAAGTATCCGGGTTTTGTTGTTGTACCAGCGTGAATTCCATTATGCTGATGTGGTGGAGCAGTGGTTGTCAAGGTGAAATGAAGTTGGTATTAACATGGAGTAATACCAGTAAGTTGATTGATGGTTGTTGCGTGTAATGGCTATTATGTTGAGTTTGCGCATCGGCAAGTGGTTGGTTTGTACAAATGGCAAGTGGTTGATTTGTACGACAGCCAGTAGTTGATTTGCACAAACGGCAAGTGGTTGATTGCACAACGGCAAGTGGTTGATTGCACAACGGCAAGTGGTTGATTTGCACAAACGGCAAGTGGTTAATTTGCACAAACGGCAGGTGGTTGATTTGCACAAACGGCAGGTGGTTGATTGCACAAACGGCAGGTGGTTGATTGCAGGAACATAATTAACCTTGAGCTGGCATGCTCTGAGGTTGGTTCTTTTGAATGTGGTTTGAATGATGAGACAACTTGATTTGCAACTGCACGCACGACTCACACCTAATTTGGGTGCGGTCGGGTGTTTTTGGTACGCAGAGATTGGAGAGATGTGAGTGATGGAAGTGAAGGTGGCGAAGAAGAGAAGCTCAGCTTGCAGGTGATGAGGAGGGCTGCTGGTCTTCTTTTTAATCCAGGGACAGGTTATTATTAGAGCCAAAATTCTTGAAGTTTACCTGCCTAGTAGACCAATGATGCAAAACGTTTGGAGAGAAACAAATTGTGTTCAAGAGAAAAGACAAAAAAGACAAAAAAAACGTCGTTGGTTAGAGAGGAGTGAGAGAGAGTAGAGAGAGATGCAATATGCTGACTATACCATGAGTATCCCGAGATTGGGGAGACAAAAAACTATCACGACTGGCGTGAGGTTACCTATTTGATATACAAGGTATAGGTAGGTGGTTGTACAGTAGTAACACCAAGTTTCTGAAAGAAGTTGGCCTTCCATGGCCGGTGTTAGCGCTTGAGCGATAACAACTTACGACTTTCAAAATTACAAGAAATGTGTTGATTACCTAGGTATGGGGTGAAAAGGAGAGATTTGAAGCAAATTTCATGGATAAAGATTGTCTTATAGACAGACGATACGCTATGTGCGTAGGGTACACCTTCCAGATTCATGAAATTAACCTCAAGGATAATGAGGGATGAGAAAAAAAATGGCGATGAGCGAGAAGGTCTGCTGGTGATGGAGCTGATTCTCCGTTCGATCTCTTTCAGAGAACGAAATGTGGTCAACAAGCAGATTTCCTAGCTTTTACAAATGTACGAGAGTTTGATGGAGGGGAGAAGGATGGAGGATTGAGTAGCGAAAATTGATAGTGACTGAGCTAATTCTCAATTCGATCTCTATGTGAGGACGAAATATATCAACCAGCAAATTTCCTAACTCTTTACACAAATATACATGAATTTGATGAAAAGGTGAAGGAGAATACACAGTAATAACAATCTAATCTTTCACGTGTATTTGGTGAAAGATTAGGGGTCGTATTTAATCTTCTACAGTTTGTGAGAACATGACAGACCCTTGCTCAAGTTTCACAAACCTGGGAGTTTTTCTTATTCGTCTCCCAGACAACGAGTTAGGTGGTTTTGTGTCACTGTCTCAATTAACTCCCACGACACGATACCTCATAACCAACAGTGAAGCTGATGGCTAGTCCATGGTCAATGGATAGTGGATGGTTCTTGGGTCCGTTTGACAAGAAGTCCACAGGTATCAGTTAGCGTAAAAAAATTGCTGAATGCACAGCTTCATGTTTGTTTGAAGAGAACAAAAAAAATTCTCACTACAGTGAAGGACATTTCCCTCAGTGTCATGAGTAATACAAAAGGGTCCCAATTAAGGGCGACAAGTCAGGGTAAAATGATCTACGTCCGGTAGAACAAGTACATAGTGTCAACTTATTTAAAGAAGACAACAACAAGATATTGTATCGTTCGCACGAATCATGGTAAGTATTATAACGTCTCCACGTCTCATGTAGAAATTGAACGAATTACGAAAGAACCCTAGTATTGAAAGGAAAGGTACAACATAGATATTTATAACCATTTAATGGAACAAATTATCTCTTTGGCCACAGTGTATGTAAGCCAGTAAAAAAAGTACTTATAACGAACTTCTCGTATCATGGTAGATATTATAACATTCTCATGTATAGTGTTAGATTTTATAACGATCCCTCGTCTCATGGTGGATATTGTAACATTCTCATGTATAGTGTTAGATTTTATAACGATCCCTCGTCTCATGGTGGATATTGTAACATTCTCATGTATCATGAAAATAATATATCAACGTTCAATAATAAAAAAGTACCATTTCAATACCGGAAAAAAGATACATACACAATGTCAAAAACAATCAAGTAGTGGCTATTGGTATTATCAAAAAATGACAACGGCATAACCTTTGGTTGGGTTTATGCGTTAAGTTGGCAATAATACAAAACATATGCCTACAAGGATGTCTTAAACAAGACACAAATATAGCAAAAGAGACCTATTTGGTTTTACTAACTCTTTGCTTACAAAATGTTGTGATGGCATAACCTTTGGTTGGGTTTATGCGTTAAGTTGGCAATAATACAAGACATATGCCAACAAGGATGTCTTAAACAAGACACACATATAGCAAAAGAGACCTAATCGGTTTTACTTACTCTTTGCTTACAAAAAAGGTTTGTAGTGGTTTATTTAAGACCTGATTGGGTTTTACTTACTTAAAATGACCAAACAAAAACAAGGAAACACACTTGGTGTTACCAAAATTGCCACAAACACGAATGTTGTGAACTTTTATGTTACAAATTTGATACAGAAGGCACCTAGAGACACAGGATGACTTAATATGAGTGACCTGGCTCGGTGTATTTGACAAGGCAAATTAATGCTTATTTAAGTCAAAATATAGTACATAATATAACAAATTGGGGTCAGGAAGTTGAGATCTTAAGATTTTACATACTCAATGTGACCGAAAGGTGTTATGTATGTAACATTGTTATTGATGAGGAGGACAAATCGGTGTTTGTTCTCCTTTACAACAACCTTTTTCAGAATTGACGTGTCAATATCAAATTCTGAAAAAACAACAAATAGAGCAAATGGGAATGTTGAGCGCCATTCAATTTTTTAGAAAAAACTGAAAAAACTTTAAAACAAAGTTAATTGTAACTTTTTATTTGTTACACCTATGTAAACTTGAATCAAATGACGATACCAAACTGGAATTTACACACGCATTATGATTACAAGTTACAGGGGTAGAATATTCACCTCAATTGGGTGTATGTTGCAAAGGGGGCATTGTTTTATGTACGATGGAACCCATTGGAACAAATGTGAAGAACAAATGTGAAAGAACAATGTAAAGAACAATGTGAAGAACAAAGTGAAAGAACAATGTGAAGAACAAAGAACATAAAAAATATTTACAAAACAATGTTGTACGTGACTTTTTGTGGTATTTATGACAAAAAATAGTTATGTATTTAGTGTCGTAAGTGTCAGAATGGTAACGACTAACAAATGATGTCCAGGGTCGACTCCGGGAGCATAAATTGTTCGGGAAGTGGAAAAAGTCTCTTGACTAGAATGATCAGTTCTAGAGAAGATACGTACAAAATATTAGTACAATTATAAACATTACACGGTGAGGTGTGACAAAGAAACAAAAATAACAAAGGGTTTATACAAAAGAGCATAATAGTACAAGTATTGGTGAGAAATGATTTAAAACCACAGTTGACACTTCTGTGTTTTTAGAAAAAAAGGTTACCTTGCAGAGGTCGAAAAAAAGCGAGTTTTTATATGAAACTAACGCATTAAGACATGCTATTTGTCTGCACGAGGGCCAAGTCTCGTGGGACAAAGGTAGAGCCAAAAGTTTGTTAGTTATGTGAGTGTGACCTAGTGAAGGTGGTGTCTATTGTGTCCACACTTCCTAGTTTGACAATATCTTTTACGTGATAGTTGCCGATGTGTTTCCCAGAGGCATCCGATAGGGTGTACACTACATCGGAGATTTTTCTCAGGACTTTTGCTTTAACAAAGCGAGGAGCTAGTTTTGCAGAGAAATACAGAGCACCTTGTGAGAGTGTGTTGTTGCGTCTCCAAACTATGTCGTTTTCCTTAAAGGTAACATGTTTCCCGCGTAAATTGTGTCTGTTTGTGACAGAGATTATACTGCCGGGTTGAAATTGCAGCCCTTTTATGTATTTCCTGTTGTAAAATGTTGCGTGTTTGATCAGGACGTTTTTGGTTTTGTTGAAAGGAGAAATATTCCTGTCTTTCAATTCCTTTTCTAAACTTTGCGTACTTCGAGAGCAGATGTTGGCTATTATGCCTAAGGTGATGTTTCGAGGATTCATTTTGTGGCTAGTTGAGTTAGACATTGTGAAAAGAAAAAAGAATTGTCAGAGTGTTGTGGTTGAGTTGTTTTTCAAAAAAAAAAAAACCAGGGGTTTACTTGTGATGGTAGGTGAAGAATTTTGTGAAATTTTTGAAGTCCCAGTATGGAAAAAAAAATGGCCAGCGGTCTCCTTGTGTTTTTAATGGGAAGGTCCCTGAGATTGTGCGTTTTGAAAAAAAAATTTCGAAAAATTTCAAAGTCCTAGATGAGTGAAGGAAATTTTTTGAAAAATTTCCAAGTCTTTGATTTGAAAAAAAAAAAACGGCCAGGGGTCTCCTTGCAATTTTAGTGGAAAAGTCCCTGAGATTGTGCGTTTTGAAAAAAAATTTTCGAAAAATTTCAAAGTCCTAGATGAGTGAAGGAAATTTTTGAAAAATTTCCAAGTCTTTGATTTGAAAAAAAAACGGCCAGGGGTCTCCTTGCAATTTTAGTGGAAAAGTCCCTGAGATTATGCGTTTTGAAAAAAAAAAAAAAAAAAAATTTCCAAAAACAGATTTCCGAAAAAATTAAAATTTCCGAAAAAATTTCAAAGTCCTTGATTTTTGAAAAAAAACGGCCAGGGGTTGTCCTGGGATTTTGATGGAAAAGTCCCTGAGATTGTGCGTTTTTGAAAAAAAAATTTCCAAAAAAAACAGATTTCCGAAAAATTAAAATTTCCGAAAAAATTTCAAAGTCCTTGATTTTTGAAAAAAAACGGCCAGGGGTTGTCCTGGGATTTTGATGGAAAAGTCCCTGAGGTGTGCGTTTTGAAAAAAAAATTTCCAAAAAACAGATTTCCGAAAAAATTAAAATTTCCGAAAAAAAAATTTCAAAATTCCGAAAAATTTCCGAATACAGATTTCGAGGAAGTATTGTTTGTTCTTTCAACAATTAATGGAGGGTTGTTTGTGATTCGTGACCAATTGTCTGAATTTAGGCAGAACCAGCTTTTGGTTATTTACACGCAAGCATCCCTTTCCCTGGACACGACAGGCTCGAGGCGGAGAAGGGCCGAGAGTCGGGGATTTACGTCAATCGCGAATCTCAATTATATGTAAAGGGTAAGTCGGCTTTCAAGACTTTTCTTTCAAAAAGGATACTCTACCCACCTTTATTACATATAAAGCGAAATTATCAGATGACAGAAGGGCGTTAATTTTCCTTGTCTATGAATTTTGCAGAACGAT
The DNA here is from genome assembly GCA_026573805.1 of Hesperophylax magnus. NCBI lineage: Eukaryota > Metazoa > Arthropoda > Insecta > Trichoptera > Limnephilidae > Hesperophylax > Hesperophylax magnus. The sequence goes on from JAIUSX010000014.1 coordinate 19,293,519, forward strand.
GCTGGCTTATGGCTCCACTAACAAGGAATTTATTTTGTATCATGTACAAGATTTGAAATTGTTGAATTGTAGTTTAATGTAGCTCGTTTCCTCTAATAGTTGTACTCGGAAAGTAAACCTTCATGGTTAAAGATCACTATGTGATGTTTGAGATGTCCGAAAAGAAGTAAATGTTGGTTGCGCACCTTGTGATAGAATACCGGTAATTAAATTTTGTCGAGTGACGATTCGTAGAACTTGTAATTTAACACAGAATAGTTTTAATGTGACACGGTTGTTTTAGATTTGACGCGATGGTTTGTAGAACAGCTATGATTTATTGGAAGAAAACATAGTTATTCAATTGTTAATACAAAGCAAGACATAAAACACAGTGAAAGAGTTCAAGATTATTTCCAATTTGACCTCCCGATGGACTACTAATAACCAAAGAAAAAAAATCCACGTTGAAGGGGCCAGTGCTAACATAATAAACACAATACATAACACACAGGAGTAGAATGGCACAAGGTATATTAAATGTCTCGAGAAATACAGGTTAACATGGATCTCCCTACTAACTCTCTCTACTAATTTATGACGACCAGATAAAGCGTGGATTCTACATGAAATTTACGAGAATTGAACACAAGAAAAAGGGGAAGGTTGAAAGCTTACGAATCGTCTCGATGAGGTAAGGGGCATCATGTTGAGCCAGAGGTACCCGCGCTCACAGGCGGCGGGTCAGTTGAGGCGGTGAAGTGCACTCGGGATTTTACGCGGGAACGGGACTCCATTGAGTAAGCCCGAACCGTAATAATAAACATGATTGTAAGTTTGATGGCGAAATGCATCTAGTAGGAAACTGGCACGAGATCGCGTCTGTTTCTATTATTACGTAATTCCGCGCGCTCGAACATTGTGAGCGTTTGTGGTTCGCTCTGCGAGAAACACACTGTTGCAATGACCGAGGTCCGCTCTCGACTGGCGGGGCTCGGCGGTGGCGGGCAGTGTTGAGCCGAGAACGCTCCCTGGGTGGTCTGTGCCATCACGCGGCGGCTAGCTGCGTTTTGTCACGTACGCCACGATCGTTTGCATGGGGAAAGCGAGGCTAAATTATGCATCTTTTTTATAGGGTGACTTGTATTACGTAACAATATATATATAGGTGTGCCTGCGTATAAAATTCTACTAGTTATACTAAAAGTGCGTATTTTTATTATATTCCTCATACAATCTAGCTAGACATAACAGTTACGTTACTACATAAATATATCCTGCAACTATCCCATTGAGTTTGAAAATATGTGTAATTTATTAAAACACTTCTCATGCGCAAGCGTCCCATCTTGGTAAAAATTATTAGAGTAACCATTTGCATAACAAATTGCGGGTCTTCTTATCTCATTATTTCAACATAAGTAATTTCACATTCCTATACGGAGTTTTGAATGCCTCATCTTTAATCCCGTCGGATCTCAGTCTTCTTAAATGATTTTTTATACCTTTCTCCTCTTTTGGTACCTCCTTTTTTGGTACCTTTCATTGTCTTTTTATAACATTGCTGGTACAAAAGTTGTTTGAAAATAATAATTCATTTTCTTAATAATTGCAATAATAATAATAATTGGTTGGTTTGTATAGCGCTATTTGTTAATAATAAAAAAATTCTTTGAAACGTTAGTTTCATTTCAATGTTACACCCTTTAATGAAAATCCCGCAAATCCCAAACTCCACAAATCCCATAAATCCAACAAATCTCACAAATCCCGCAAATTCTGAAAATACGGCAAATCCTGCAAATCCCGCGGGATTTCCAAACTGTGTCCTGCAATCAAATGTAATTTGCAAAACCTAATGGTGGCAGTATGTCCTAGAAACAAGTGCTCTATTTTACCAAACCTCAACATTCAAAACGAGATTCCTATAAATAAAGCGGAATGTTTTTCTACAATCTACTGCAGTGGCCGTGAAACGTTTCATTTCGTTCCACACATAACCAAACATTTTATTAAAAAAAAATCCTCGAAATTGGTCTGAATTAAAGTTTGATGATGTTTTCATGAAATGATGTTTTTTGCATAGTATACTATTTAGAAGGAATGGTTCATTCATTAAAATTTTTCGTGTTTATTCATGGAAGAAGCCATGTTAAGGGTCTCAGTAAACAGCAATGAGATTTTCCAAGGAATCCCTTAGATGTTCGTCAAAAGAAAATTCAAGAGTGTAAACTTATTTTAAATTGCCTGCAAACTTACGATTAACTTGCACTTTGCTTTAATCTAACCGCGACTTGCATATCTTGTTTACCTTTTTTCATTTGTGAGTTATCCCATTTTAGAGAATATTCCTCATTCCATCCTTTTGAGCATCTCTGGGGAAGTTTTTTGCGCTGCAGACGATACAACTCATGTTGATCTTTCATTTGAGTTTAAATTAAATAACCCAAGGGTAATTTCTTCCTCTTCGCCTAAGCATGAGGGTAATTCTGCATGCTGTTTGCGCGACCCCTAATATGAACGATAAGCGTACGTCGTCAACTGTTTTTAACGAAGATTAAAGCATTTTTGAAAATTTACTTAATGTTGGGGGCGAAGTTAGAGAAATTCTTCATTTGGATAATAGGGTGGATTACTCTTGATCTTTTTTTACACATATTTAAAAAAAGTATGGATTTGGTGGTCATTCTAAACAACTAATATCGAATAAAATAACTTGGAGAAATATTTGAATATCTGCCCTAAAGCTTAAATAAACTTTTATATGTAGAAATGTTATTATTATCTTTCTTGTTAAATTTAATAAGAAACTTACTGAAATCAAATAAAGTCATGGTGTTACGTTTTCAACAGGAAAATCTATTTGTTTTCACCATAACCTGCTAACTTAAAATGAAGATGGTTACATTAAAATGTTTTGTAGTTACTGTCATAAAATGTGTACAAAATTGAGCATCAAATCACGTAAATTGGTGGTTATTGTCATACATTATATTTAATGTTAATTTTACAAAATTTAAAATTTAAAAACCACAATGTTTCGATTTACTAGTTTCAAAGCATATATATATTAAATTCTTCGTGTTAGAGAACGGTTCGCTCACGATCCGCGTTGCTTCAATTCGTGGTACAGAACATTGAGAACACAAATCTAGTCCGTAGGAACACTTTGACACGTTGCCTCTCTCGTCTAATATTTGTAGGAAAGTCAAATAAATAGTTTTAGATGCTCTGTGCGATTTAATAAACAACATGGCGTTACTTGGAAGTGAAGAGCTTTGTTATCTGACGGAGCACCTGAAATACAGTGCGATGTGTTGCCAACATACGATAGTGTCTTTTTGAATTCAATAAAAACTTGTTGCACCATTTATCATCATAGAGGAAAACTAGTTGACGGCAAAATGATTTGGATTATTACAACTACTTTATTACCAATAGAAACCCGATATGAATGGATTTCACTGAACAGAAAATCTTTAGAAGTGAAGTATAAAATACTAGTTTTGAACCTTTTTGGCTTACAGTGATAAAACGAAATGCTTAAAATGGAAACAACCTCCAAATTCAAAGCACCGCTATGGTCACTGTTAGGATTTTTTTTAATACTTTGTCATTTCAATATGACTTGTTACATTCACCATTGAAAAGAGAAATATTAGTTGTGTTATTAACATCAATAACTACAATGTAGCCAGTAGCAAAAAAAATCTACTCAGGTTTTGTCCAATGTTATATTGAAATCCAATGTTACCAGAAATTACTGTTATATTAGTTTTAACATTGATGAACTTCATAATGGAATAAGTTATATAAACAAATCAAATTACGCAGCAAACTACAAACAACATCCAGAATAGATTACATTAGACAAATAAACATACCCACATGACCTACATGGCCTATCCCTTATCTTTATATGAATAAACACATGCTTAAGTTAAGGACTGGCACATAAACACACATCCCCATTCTCACTTAAGCCGACTGCCTGTGAAGTAATATCAGGAGGCCAAATTTGGTAATTAGTGAGAAGGCCCATTTCTGCGGGGCATCTTGATATATGGCGTGACGTCGGGGTTTAGGTCAAAGCCTAAGAAGAGGGGTGGGTGTTTTGTCATTAAAGATATCTACAAATATCCGGGAACAACCCTTAGCCGCGACATTAATTTACCGCTACCCCTGCGCAGGAACCCGGCACAAGGAGATCAGCCGCCCTGAGACCATGACTAGGGACATTTCACGAATACGCAAGGCGAATTTAGAAAAGGAGCTTTCATTGCCACGAACATGTTTTATTTAGACAATTCTTGTAAACCGAAAAAGAACAATTGGCACAGTTAGGATCAGTTATTTCGCAGAAATTCATGTGAGAGAAAGTCATCAAATGGCCATTCAGCGCCATTTATTTTTTTGACAGTTGAAAGGATCCCTTTAAATGCCGTTTCAGCTTTTGAACAAACTGTGATCAGCAAATGATGACAACTATCATGTTGCCAGCTTATTACAATTTTATAGAAAACTGAAACTCACAGAGAATCGGCGTGTAACGGGGAAGTTACGAATTTGAAAAAAAAAAGATGCTGATGGCCATTTGATGACAATGTTTTATTAAAATTTCTGAGAAACAACTGAGCCTTCGTTGAGTACAATTAGGACGGTTGATTAATAGAATTTGAACCATTCATCAAACTTCAAAATTAACGTTAATGTTCCGTGAATGTCCTGTTCAAGTTCTATTATACTCTAAGTATTTTGAAAGAACTCACGATGAAACAAAACAGAACTCTAATAGAAATTGAATTTTAACTTTGAATTTGATGAATTTTTTATTTCTGTGAAACAACCCGTCCTTTTGAAAATTTATCGTTAGCAACCAAAATTTCTATATGCTTTTTTTATTTCTTGTCGGGATTCCATCGATTTTCCCCTTTCATGCATGAAATGTCGAACAATTTTTTTTTCTGGATCTAAATATTTAATATAGACTTAAATGTTAACATGGCAATAACTTAATTTAACGGTAAATTACCAAAGAGAACATAATTAAACCACATGTTATATTCCTTTCATCTAAAATTGGTAAGACCAGTCGGTGGCCGAGTTGACATCGCGTTTGGGTCCCACCCAGGCGTAGTGTGTTCAATTCCTCGGCTGGCTAAGTCCTCCATCACAACACAAGCAACATTTTCCGCTTACTGTGGTGGTAGTAGGAGATTTTCACATATTGTCATTTTATATTGGGTTATTCGTAACCCGGGAATGTTTGTCTTTCTTTTAAAAAAAAATTTGAATGTGGATTTAAATAAACAAAACTGCGAAGAGCTCATTATCTATGGAACGAATGAAAGTCGATCAAAACGTGTTATTTTTGCATTTATTTATTTGATTGTTTTGGATGGGTTAATATGGTAGACACGATGTTTGCACAATTATTACAAAAAACTGTGCCTTCGAGAATAGGCTGGGAAATAAATTCAGTTTCGTTGATATTTTCATTAATTACATGCTAAAATTAAAATCAGAAATTTATGAAATTTGCTTCGGTAATATAATCTGTAACTTAATTTTTAGGTTGATATTTATCTTACTTTTTTGTTCAATGTTATTTATTTTATCTATTTGCTCTAGGCAGAGATATCTCTGTTCTTTCTTTTTTGTATTTGTTGTACTTACGAGTATTAATTACGTCGTGCATTTTGGGTATACTAGAGTGCTAATATAAAAAATTGCATTATTGATGTTGTCGTAGCCGAAAACGTTTTGTATTTTTTTTCGAAATCTTCATACAAAAAAAATAGTTTTCGAAACAAATAAAAAATTGTTTTGTACTAAAAATATCAACAATGTCGAATTTTTCCAACTTAGCACTCAAAAATCCTGTTTAAAATTAACTGCATATCCCTTTCATAAATGAAATGCATTCTGTCAATTTGGTATGCATGAGCATACACATGTATTTTTCAGAAATCGGATGACATTATATTTAATAAATAAAAAATTTAAGCAATTAATATAAGTCGTTAAATTTTAAATAAATGTCGTCGTTAAATAAATGTCGTTACTATTCAATTAGAATATTGCTTAGGTGTTAGAATTGTTGACGCCGGTCCCTGGGGAGGAAGGTTCAATCTTCAGTCGAAAAAAAATTATGTATATTTTTATACATAGTAAAATAATAGTAAAAATAGCTTTGTTTTTCACGGGTCGATTTTTTTAATATCAACCCATGGCTGATTTACAAGATCAGAAAGAATCTAACATACATATAAATATTCTTGTAGCTACGTATATATACACACATACACATGGTTAAAAAGGTTATTTGGTAACTGGAATTTACATATTAAGAGATGTCGAGGACTGGCGAAAGAATTGATTTAAAATGGTAAAGAAATAATTACAAAAAATATACGGGATGAATAAACCTAAAATATATCAAAAAACATTGTTAAATTAGCGTTGAATTAAGGTTCTATCGGCAAGCTGTGAAATAATGGTATCAAAAATGTACATGGTTACAACAGGCTTACCTTTTTTGAGGCGTTTATTTAGGAAAACATTGTTATAAGCTACAAAGGTTTTAAAATATATATATTAGAGGCAGGTAGTCTAAATGTTTTCTTTTGATTAATACCTTCGTGGAAATTAAATATGTCATATGGGAACACACTGACCACCAATGTTTTTACCTATTTATTTATTTATTTATTTTATTTGGTATAATATTTTTTACATTTTAAGTTTTCCAGTAATGTAGGCCTCACTGGGTGGCTTGCCCGTGCTGAGGCCTTCATTTTATAATATGAAAATATAATCTACATAATACATTTAAAGAGAAAATAATACATTTAAAATTAAAAATACATAACACCTACATAATAATATATTTAAAATTAAAAAATAATACATTGAAAATAATCTTGTGTGTTTGTGAGTGATGTGTGTTTATATTGGTTTTGTGTGTTACGTGTAGGTTTTGTTTTTATTTTATGCTATGACATTTTGGTAATATTGTCTTTTTTGATCTTTAATCCATTTTGTAATTTTGTGTGTGAATTTATTTTTATTTTCCTCAATTTTAATTTCAAATTTTACACTGTTGAAAGGTTTTATAGCATGGTATTGGTAGTGTAAGTAAATATATAAATATACCTATGTAACTACATAGATGGTAAAATAATAACTCTCTTACCTATAGACGTGGTGTAAATATAATGAGGCGCATAAGGTCATAATAGTGAAAATTAACTATATGTATATTAAAATAATAACCATCTTACTTATAAACGCGGTGTAAATATAACGAGGCACATAAGGTCGGAATAGTGAAAAGTAACTACATGGATATTCAAATAATAACCCTATTACTTATAAACGCGGTGTAAATTGAATTTTGACGGCCGGCATAGTCCAGTGGTAACGCATTGGACTGCCATTCCGAAGGTCGCGGGTTCGAACCCGGCGTGCGCAAATAAATTTTATTTGATTAATTTGTGTTATTTCACAATTAATTAATTAAAATAATATATAGTATATTTGCGGCACGTTCCAGAGTGGAAGATACTACCAGTACCGCCCTGGTGTAAGACCACCATTCAGAATTGAAACGTTGCTCCAAATGGCTTTAGCCGTGTTTAGTGACTAGATCTGAATAGCCAGGTACTTCCCCACCTTCCTCTTTCCCTTCCCCACTTACCTTCAGCCTCACAACATCCCCCAATTGGGGATGCCATAGTCTCACTGGCTCCAGACGGGAGCAGTTGGGACTCTTGTGAGGTATTCACTATAAAAAAAATATATATATAACGAGGCGCATAAGGTCGGAACAGTGAAAAATTGATTTATTACCACGGCGTTTGCATAGTTGTAACGTCCTTAAACCAAGCTTGAGGCTAACTTTACCACAACGGCGTTAAACCGGCGCCGGCGTACGAGTATAAAAATATATGGAGAACACCAGGGAAAAATATTATGGCTTAAAAAATATTAATTCATATTGGTCAACAAACGCCGATTCTGAATATATAGGTTTTATTAAATATACGTAGAATTAATAAATCTTTATTAAAATTGAATAAAATAATATTTGTTTCAAACGCCCTGCTTGGTTGGTATCACTGCATCGGCTGTTTCTATAGTTACGCCGCATATTGTATGAAAAATGTTATGTTTTTTTATTAGAATTTTTTTAATCTTATTTATTCGCCGTGTTTTAATGTAAACCGAAATGAATTACTGATTTTGAAAGCCTATATAAGACTCTTTCGGATTTTAATATTACAAACGGAAAAATGCGATTACAAATATAAAATTTCTGATTTCAAAGACAGAGGAATTTTTTACCTATTGTTTTTTCTTGTAAACTGTAGAAATAAATCTTTATATGAAAGTCAAAAATATATTTAATTACACAAACGTACTATAGAGGTTATCGCTTTTTGACTTTTTTTCGTTTAATATAAAAATAATTATTAACAAATTCACAAACTTTGGAAAATCTTTCGCAAACATGTATAGTTTTAGTGTCTATGACTTTTTGAAATATATTATAATTATTTGGAAGTGTGTGGTAAGTTACTTGGTATTATTTCTTTTTGATACTGCATAAAACATATAAATCACCGTCATACAAAAGGAAATATAAAAACTATATAATGAGTCCGTCTCAGCTTAGTACTGAATCGACCTTGTTGATACAAAAAGTAAGCTTCTTGTGACGTCACACGGTTCTTTGTGACGTATCGGGCGTTTTTGCGTTCATTGGAAGATTGAAACTTTGACAATTATTTTTACCAACTATAAAAAGGATTTAAAATATATAGGTATTGAGTTAGAAGGGTATTTTTATAAAAATAAATAAATTGATAGCAGTTCCTCATCATAGTCGGCGGTTAAATTTTTTGTGAAAAACACATAACGCTAAATAACATAACATGAAAATTAAAATGTACTTATGTAAGTTAATAAAAAGGTAGTAAGCAATAATATTTTTATATGTATTAATATATTTATATTTTTATGTGTATTTTTAAGTTAATAAAATGAAATGTGTATATTTCTTTTAAATTAAAATATAAAAAATAAAATAAATGTTTGAGGTCTTTTATCCGTGAACTTTCAAAAAAAATTTCACTATTTGAAATGACTTCTATTAAAATATAAAATTTCTGAAAACAAATTGATATACTAAAAAAAATTACCATATTTATAATTCGCACAAATAACCATATACAAAGTGAGCATAGAACGGGGTACTCCTGTAAGGTCACATTATTTTAAACAGTATAAAAAAATAATAAAAATAAATGCATACAAAAATAATTATTTTTAACCAAATTTTTAAACCCATAATTTTCTGCTCATGGTGAGAAATATAATCGTTAGGGTATAATAATCATTATTTTTTATGCTGATTTAAGGCGAAGCTTAATACCAAATCGCTTTTTGATTAATCTTTATAGCAAATTGGTGTACATTATAAATACCAAAAAATATGCTTTAGATAAAATGAAAGTTTTTCTATCGTTTCGCTTGAGTAGAATACAAATAAAAAAAAAATTACTAATAAAAAATATAAATTTAAACTACTAAAAAAATATATTTTCAATGGAAATTTATGAACGCATAACGGAAACAACTTTAAAAAAATATAGTATTATAGCTAAGATTATCTGTGACAGTTTCACTTGATTAACATTTTTACTATTAAAAACCCGTTTTGTGCTTGAAATCGAACGTTTCTAGACTCCATTTGTCAAACGATTTTCATGACTATTACCTACATTATAATTAGGTATTCCAAGAATATACACATTTTTGGGTTGGAGCTTCCTCTTAAAGAGAAGCATTGTCATTTTATAATACTGTACACTAAACACTTTGTTTAGAATAATCCCACTGACTTTGTTCTGTGGAATGATAATAACGCTTAGGGTTGTTACGAGTGCATATTATTCAACCTGCTCAGAGCTTAGTCTCGTGGTTTAACCCCATGGTTAACGTCCTGAGTCCCGAGGTAAGTTATACTGTTTGCGGTGAAGGCTTTTTTGAGTAATCCAACTAAATAGTGTCAGTAAATTACAATTTTTTATTTTTTTATTTATTTAATATATATATAAAGTGGGTACAGGATATGATATGAGTACATAAAGAATATATTTTACATTACAAAATATGTTTACGTCTTTTATGAGATGTGTGATAACTAAGTTTAAAATCTTTTATTCTAGTTAATACAAAAATGATCACAAATCTATGTAAAATTAATTACTAGTAGTGCAGGCATAGCAACTAGAGTTGATTGGAAGACAGTACTCACACTAATCCATCGCTTGCATAGAGCATAATTCATACTTGTTAATCGATATTGTTGTTGGTAAAGCCGGCCCTGAGCTAAACGGAGGACGCCAAAGGTAGTAGGTAGTAGGTAGTAAGTAGTAGGTAGTAGGTAGTAGGTAGTAGGTAGTAGGTAGTAGGAAGTAGGTAGTAGGTAGTAGGTAGTAGGTAGTAGGTAGTAGGTAGTAGGTAGTAGGTAGTAGGTAGTAGGTAGTAGGTAGTAGGTAGTAGGTAGTAGGTAGTAGGTAGTAGGTAGTAGGTAGTAGGTAGTAGGTAGTAGGTAGTAGGTAGTAGGTAGTAGGTAGTAGGTAGTAGGTAGTAGGTAGTAGGAATTAGGTAGTAGGTAGTAGGTAGTAGGTAGTAGGTAGTAGGTAGTAGGTAGTAGGTAGTAGGTAGTAGGTAGTAGGTAGTAGGTAGTAGGTAGTAGGTAGTAGGTAGTAGGAAGTAGGTAGTAGGTAGTAGGTAGTAGGTAGTAGGTAGTAGGTAGTAGGTAGTAGGTAGTAGGTAGTAGGTAGTAGGTAGTAGGTAGTAGGTAGTAGGTAGTAGGTAGTAGGTAGTAGGTAGTAGGTAGTAGGTAGTAGGTAGTAGGTAGTAGGTAGTAGGTAGTAGGTAGTAGGTAGTAGGTAGTAGGTAGTAGGTAGTAGGTAGTAGGTAGTAGGTAGTAGGTAGTAGGTAGTAGGTAGTAGGAAGTAGGTAGTAGGTAGTAGGTAGTGGGTAGTAGGTAGTAGGTAGTAGGTAGTAGGTAGTAGGTAGTAGGTAGTAGGTAGTAGGTAGTAGGTAGTAGGTTGTAGGTAGTAGGTAGTAGGTAGTAGGTAGTAGGTAGTAGGAAGTAGGTAGTAGGTAGTGGGTAGTGGGTAGTGGGTAGTAGGTAGTAGGTAGGAGGTAGTCGGTAGTAGGTAGTATGTAGTAGGTAGTAGGTAGTAGGTAGTAGGTAGTAGGTAGTAGGTAGTAGGTAGTAGGTAGTAGGTAGTAGGTAGTAGGTAGTAGGTAGTAGGTAGTAGGTAGTAGGTAGTAGGTAGTAGGTAGTAGGTAGTAGGTAGTAGGTAGTAGGTAGTAGGTTGTAGGTAGTAGGTAGTAGGTAGTAGGTAGTAGGTAGTAGGAAGTAGGTAGTAGGTAGTAGGTAGTAGGTAGTAGGTAGTAGGTAGTAGGTAGTAGGAAGTAGGTAGTAGGTAGTGGGTAGTGGGTAGTGGGTAGTGGGTAGTGGGTAGTGGGTAGTAGGTAGTAGGTAGTAGGTAGTAGGTAGTAGGTAGTAGGTAGTAGGTAGTAGGTAGTAGGTAGTAGGTAGTAGGTAGTAGGTAGTAGGTAGTAGGTAGTAGGTAGTAGGTAGTAGGTAGTAGGTAGTAGGTAGTAGGTAGTAGGTAGTAGGTAGTAGGTAGTAGGTAGTAGGTAGTAGGAAGTAGGTAGTAGGTAGTAGGTTGTAGGTAGTAGGTAGTAGGTAGTAGGTAGTAGGTAGTAGGTAGTAGGTAGTAGGTAGTAGGTAGTAGGTAGTAGGTAGTAGGTAGTAGGTAGATGATCATTGTAATCAATAATATGTGGATGATTTGTGTGTTTTTGAAGCGTCGTTTTATGAAAAATAATCTCAAGAGCCATGGTTTAGGTGTCAGATACTATAAGCGAAATGGGCTTTGGCGATTCGGCGCCCGGAGCAGACTGCTCCAATAGCGCACGCACAGGCTGGTCCTAATTGTCAGTGATTACATATGCATCAATACATATAATCCTAAGTTTGTGTTTTTTTTGTCAAGTACCCGACCACTTAATTTTCAACCCTTAAATATCTCACGGTGTATCTAAAGTGAGAAGCCAAAATTAGATGCGTTGTTTAAGATTTTCCAGACATAGAAAACTGCGCAAATTACATGTCGTCATTAAAATATTCACAGTATTGCCCTGAGCAGCAAAACATATTAAAGGATAATTTATTCTTTTTGCAGAGGTGAATTACCGGGAAAGCCTTTTTGATCTCAGCTTTTTGTAGAAGTCCCAAGCCATTATTTCATTAAGTACCATTTTACGCTTTTTATCAATACTATTATTAAAAGTACTGTTTTATAATCTCGTTAAAGCTAATGTAATTATTTCATCGACAGGTTTTTTGTTACAGCATTTATTAATTAAATTTGCTTTTTTAGTCGGGGCTTTACGGTGTTGGTTTTTAATATCGGCTTAACAATATTAAAAGTAATCTACCTACCTTGATGTCAAATATCCAACTATGTACCCACTTTTATCAATATTTTCATTTACAGTGTTGAGAAATTGTTAACAAAAATGGAAGGCGCGGCGATCATCATTCCTTTTATACTATTTTAATGGCAACATTCGCTACTTTAAAAAAGTTCAAGCGAATAATTTATATAATAATAACACCAGATGTTTCATCATTAAATACAACCTGACCACTTGAGTGGATCCGATGTTCACTCGGGATGTCCTTTAATACCGGCAGCGAATTACTCATCCATTTTCTTAATTGAAAGCCTCCTTTCGCAAGTAGTTCTTTCAGCTCCCTCTGAAGCTGAAAGGCGCTGTCTGGCTCCCAATCACCAGTAACAATATCGTCTACGTATGTATCCGACAACAGTGCCTTGGAAGCTTTTGGGAATTGTGCACCCTCATCCTGCACTAGCTGATGTAAAGTTCTGATTGCCAAATAGGGCGAAGAAGTCACACCAAACGTGACTGTGCTAAGTGTGTATTGCCCTACCGGCTGCAAAGGAGAAAAACGCCAAAGAATCCTTTGATAGCTAGTGTCTTCTTCTCTTATTCGAATTTGCAAAAACATTTTTTGAATATCCGTAGTAAATACTACCGGGTATATGGGAAACTTTAATAAAATTTGTCCTATCTCATTTTGTAATTTGGGACCTGAATATAAACAATCGTTTAAAGAAATTTGTCGGTCTGATTTACAGGAAGCGTCAAAAACCACTCGAATTTTAATATCATTACTAATTTTTTGCACGACCGGATGATGGGGAATGTAATTGGTATTCCGTATCTCAGTCGATTGGGTAACTCTTGACATGAAGCCTTGCTCTATAAAATCCTTCATATATTTACGATAATGTTCCGCTAAGGTAGGATTTAACGACAAACGTTTTTCCAAATTATATAATCTGTTAAGAGCGATATCATATGTACTTCCTAAATTTACTTCCGATTTATTTTTAAAAGGTAGCGCTACTACATATCTGCCACAAATATCCCGTTTAACCGTTGCCTGAAATATCTTTTCGCATTCACTATCATCTTTATTATGAATAATTTCGTTAGAAATCTCTTCGACTTCCCAGAAACGTCTTACCGCGTAATTTAAGTCGTTGTTTTCGACTGCAGTTAAAGCTGACGTCACAAAAGCCTGTGTTTCATCTTTCATTTGTGCTACACATGAACCCATGACTACGTATCCGAATATTGTATTTACGGCCAGCAAATTACATTTACGGCTTGAAATACATCCTGGTCTCCATATTTTTGATATCAAGTCAGTTCCCACTAAGAAGTCGATATCGCCTGGAAATTGAAAATCTGGATCCGCCAGCTTCAACTGTTTGAATTCTTCAAACGGTTCATGCATATTAACGGGCGGAAGCTTGGACGTAATATTTGAAATAACTATCGCTTGTCCTGACACAAAAGAATGATTCTGAATGGGATATATTTTACAAGTAACTAAACCTTGCACATTGTTGACTATTGCATTATTGACCCCAGTGACAGTACCTAACCATTTTTTCGATTTTAATCCCAAAGCATTATATAATTTTTCAGACATGAACGAAATTTCACTGCCCGAGTCAATTAATATTCTGGCGCGTTTTCTGCGTCCTGAAATGTCAAGGAATTCTGCCAGCGCGGTAGGTAAAATAGAGCGTTTTGTCACTGTGTACGCAGCATTACAGTTTGTTGAGTTATCATTTTCAGAATCGCGGTTCGGTGAAGGTGACCTTTCGTCACTATGTAAAAGGGTATTGTGTGACTTGTTACAACTTCTACATCGGAATTTAGATCGGCAATTTTTAATTAGATGTGGATTTAAACAATTGAAACATAATCTTTCTCTTTTGACGAAGTCCCTCCTACTGTCTACTTGTAATCCAAGAAATATTTTACATTTTGTAATGTGATGATCAGCTTTGCAATGATTGCAGATAATTTTCTTCGTGTAATCGTTTTTAACAAATAGAACCCGTTTAGACTTACGATTCTCCTTTACGTCTGAAAGCATATTTACGCGGTTTTGCGCGGCCAAGAAATTAATTAATTTTTCGACATTCGGAATTTCATCTTTGTCAATTCTAGACTCAAAAGACCGCCGAGTATTTAAATCTATTTTTTGTAAAACAAAATGGCAAATAAATTCCTCGAATAATTTGTCTCGTTTTAGTTCGTATAGACCGGAAAGATTTTCACGTAATCCATTTAATATCTCCACATTGCTAGTGAAATCGCAATTTAAAATAGAGTTTGCATAGTGCATAAATAATGCTCTCGACTCCGAAAATTGATTTAATAATGTTTCCCAGGCTAATTCATAGTTTTCTCGTATTATTGGAATTGTTTTAACCAGGGATAATGCTGTGCCCTTCAAAGAACTTAGTAGGTAGTGAAATTTTTCAATATTAGTGAGAACTGTACTTTCGTGAACGAGACTCCTAAATAAATTAAAAAACGGAGGCCAATCTCTAATGTGGCCGCTGAACGATGGTATTTTTATTTCTGGTGCCAGAAAACTTCGTCCCGGGCGCTGCAATTCCTCGCCTGATGAGTCATTATGACCATTCTTATTCGCCTCGAGAGTGTCACGCGCCGACGTGACCTCGAAGTACAATTCATCAAAAACACGGGAAACTTCCAAAATATCATTTTTTGACTCAAATTCGGGAAGTGAAACCAGGTCCGCCAGTTCGCATTGTATGCTTTGAAATTCCTCATATGTCGACTCGATTTTATCCATTCTAGCCTTGAATTGACATAACTTTGAACTTATACTTAAATCTTTAATAAGATCATATGCGGCCTGTATACGCCCAAATAATCTTTGCCTTTTTAACTTTAAAGAACCAATCTTGGATTCATTCTTGTCCATTTTGAAATATGTACTGAAATTACTACCCACCTATGAAATGCAACCGCGGCGCGCGGTAAGAAATAATTACTACTTGAAATAATCTTTTAATCGTACGATTATTGAACCATTTACTATTTGAATACAATTTCTACGCAAATCTTATCTTATCCGGCTGAAGACCAATGTTTCGTTAGCTCTTGAAAAAACTTTAGCGTCTTGTCGGGTGCAATTGATCGATATACGGGAACGGGAATAGGAAGTTGAGGATGCCACCAGAATTAAGAGAAAGTCCTACCTTGTACTGGTATCTCCTTACAGCCTCCGCAGTAGCACCAAACTCACACAGTATTAATCTATTTCCGTCACTAGATACCGACCACGAAAGAAATGTCCATTGAAATGTATGACCCGAGACGCGTATCCGTAGGTGGTAGAAATTGTACTAGCGAGCGCCGGTCAGATCAAATTTATTATTTATTTATTATTTATTTATTTATTTATTTTTCCATGTTCTCCGTAAAACGGTTATTCACCAATACATTATGGAGAAGATTACAAATTAGACAAAAAGTATAGCAAAACACATAAAAAGGTCAGTTTCACTACTTTGTGACATACGTCAAAAGATAATTGTTAAACTGCCTGTAGGTTACGTTAAAAATGTCGATGGTCAATGCAGACTCGTTGAGCAGTTCAGTCGCTCTGTTGACTGGGGCGTTCTGATAGGCAGAAGTCCTCGCTTTTGGAGCATAAAAAAGGGTATGGGACCTTCCACGAGTATACTTGTCTGGAACATATAAGTTAATCTCTTTCAAAATAGGTGGATTATGTATAGTTCCAGAGATTATCTTAAAAAAATGTTTTCCTAAAAATATTTTTCGGCGGGCTTCTAATGTATTAAGATCGAGCATTCCTGCTAAGAATAAGGATGGATACAGGAAAGGGTAGTACATATATTCCCTCATATATAGGTAACGCATGAATCTCTTTTGTACTTTTTCTATTTCGAGAATATGGTTTTGCTCAGAAGGGGCCCAAATAATGGAGCTATATTCCAAGATACTGCGAACAAGTGCTTCATACGTTCTTCGGATTGCGATTCCGTTGGTAAATGATCTTGAATTACGGAGAACAAATCCAAGCATTTTGTTGGCACGGGAGACAATATCAGATATATGGGATTTGAAAGAGAGATTTGCTTCAAAAATTACGCCAAGGTCTCGAATCTCATTTTTACGTGTTAATTCATGTTTATTAATGTGGTAGGGGAACAGGAATGTATCTTTGGACCTTGTAAATGTAACGATACTGCATTTCTGAATACTGAAGGGTAAGTTGTTCAGTTCCGACCATTTGACAAGAGAATCAAGATCGTTCTGCAGAAGAATGGAATCGATGTAACTTTTGATTGCTTTGAAAAGTTTTATATCGTCAGCAAAAAGGAGATATTTTGAGTGGTTTATAGTGTTGCCAATGTCATTGATGAATAAGAGAAAGAGAAGGGGTCCTAGATTCGATCCCTGGGGAATCCCGGAGTTAGTTTTGTATTCGTGAGAGATATGGTGTCCGTAACTGACATACTGACGACGATTGCGTAAGTAGCTAGCCACAAAAGCGAGGAAATTCTGAGAGAATCCGATGTTACTTAGTTTTTTTAATAAAATATCATGGTCGACTTTATCAAATGCTTTCTCGAAGTCTGTATAAATCACATCAACAGGTACAAAATTTTCAAATGAATTATTAATATAGGTAATGAGATTCATAAGATTCGTTGAAGGTGACAGTGTGGGACGAAATCCGTGCTGATTTTCGGTGAGTGCGTGTTTTGTTTGGTTATATATTTGTGAATAAATTATGGTTTCTAAAAGTTTTGCGGGTGCTGACAACACAGCTACAGGTCTGTAATTATCTATTTCTGACTTTTTTCCTTTTTTATGTATAGGCGTTACTTTCGTTAGTTTCCACATTTCCGGAAAGATATTTTTGCGAAGTGATAGGTTAAAAATATGTTTTAGAGGTTGAACAAAATAACTTGCATATCTTTTGAGGATTATAGGTGGAATACAGTCTGGGCCGACGGAGTATTTAGGTTTTAGCTTATGGAAAGCTGTAATAATATCGTCATCGTTAATTTCATGAATTTGTACAGGTAAAGAGTTAAATGACGATGAAGCTATAGAGGATATGTCAAGTTTGGGGATATTGTCGCTAAATACTGATTGAAAATAGTGTGCGAAACCTGCGGCGATCTCAGACGATCCATTATATTTATTGTCTTTGTAGTCCATGTGGTTAAGCTTGTCACAGCCGCGGCGTTTATCGTTAGTGTAAGACCAAAATCGAGTTGGGTCTGTTATTATACTGTTCTCGGCCTCACGTGTAAAGTCAGTGTAGGCCTGACCAATTAACCGTTTGATTGATTTTCGCAAAGTTTTAAAGTTAGCTAAGGCATGTTCGGATTTTGTTTTTTTCCAAAGATAGTGCATTTTAGTTTTTTCTCGTATGAGGTGAATGATTTCCCCATTAAACCATTTCGGATATTGTCTAACATCTTTGAGCATACGTGTAGATCTTTTCTTAAAACAAATGTTGAAAATATTATTGAGCTGTTCATAAAACATTTCGACAGCTAGATTTACGTCAAGGCAATCGTAATGATTCCAGTGATGTTGTTCTAAGGCATTCTTAAGTGTGTTATCTGAGCTTTCGTGGAAAATCCAACCCATGTTTATGTCTGGAGGCAATGTGTCTGTTTGTATATGTGATTGAGTTGTGTAATCGAATGTGAATGAAAGTGAAGGGTGATGAATATCCTCTCTGACTAATGGGGAGTCATGACGGCAGATAACAGCATTTTTAGAATTTACATTACTTAATACTAGGTCTAACATGTGTGCATTTATGTTATAAACAGTGTTGAATTGTGTTAAATTATAAAAAGAACAAAAGTAATCGAAAACGTCAATTGGGTTTTTCCCTGAGGGGAAGTTAAAGTCACCGAAAATAATAATATTTTTTGATTGTAACTTTACACTTTCACTTATAGTTTTGTCGTAAAATAATTGATACTGTTCAGATGTTGTATTTGGAGGAAAATATACAACACATATATAAATGATGATATTTCTATGCGATACTTTCACCCACAAGTCTTCACCTTGGGTTTCTATGCAGTCCATTCTTTCCGCGTGTGAGTGGCTGTCAGCTCGGAGGGCTAGGAGAGTCCCTCCTCCGCGACTGCCTCTATCCTTCCTGTAGACGTGGTATAGGTTTTCGAATAGCTCCGACGAAAAGGTGCTTGAAGTTAGCCAAGTTTCGGTAAGAGCAATCAGAAGTGGTTTCTGGTACATTACGTTTGTCATGAAGTCGATAATTTTATTATTCAGACTTCGAACGTTCTGGTATACTCCACTAATGTCTATCTTTTTCGGACGTCGTATCGACCGTCCTAGTTTGGGGTCGTGGTCTCCGAAATGACCATTCGTTGAAGGCCACGTTTTCAGGCCAGATCGTGGGGTCCAGGAAAAAGTGGAAGTAATTTTCCGGTATGCCTATTTTGAAGGCAGCATAACGTTCATGCCTCGTAACCAGTTTTTCGACAGTGTAAATTAAATCCGGCTTCTTCTTTTTTAAGAATGAAGATATATTTTCTTCTGTGGTATTCGGGTGAAACATGAATACATGCAGATGTAGATTTTTGGGAATAGTGACCAAGCTGTCGTCGATAGACCCTGTCCCTTTACAGATTGGCCGAGATCGTCGTCTACCGTTGACGAGGGCATCGCTATACGATGTTATTGGCTGGGTTGGCAGCTTGGGCACAACAGGCTGTATTGTACTCTGTGGTTGTGGAGGAGAAGACGCCGCTGCAGCAGATGTGGAAGCGGAATGTAGATCTTCCTCCGGTTTTCCTTTTTTAGCAGTGGATCTTGTGGTCATTTTGCGGGTAGTGAGCGGCTGGACGCCGCTAACGGCAAGGTGGGTCTGGCCGGCTAGAGCGGCTAAGGTAATAGCAGGAGCGGGGGCGGGGCCGGGGGGGCCGGGCGGTGGAGGTGTCCTAGACGGCTGCTTAGTGATATCGCCGTACGCTGAGCGCACACACACATTTAAGTCTGGCGCTGGCGCTAGTACCTGGGGAGTACCTGCAGTTACGTTGTACGAGTACTTGCATGAAGGGCACACAATTTTAGCACTACCGTCACTTAAAATTGAACGAATCGTGGTCAGTTCGCTACCGAAACCCTCGATTTTGCCACTCAAAACATCGACCGTTTTAATCAGGGACTGAATGATATCACCAAACTCTTCCATTTTGTAAATAGACTAGAATGAACGATTAAAATGAATACTATCGAGAGCCGATGACAGAAGACGTGCGTCGCGTGTTGCGTGTTGTTGTTGAAAAAACATAACAAATCCCTATATCCCGATGGCAAGGTGGGAACAATAGGATGTAGGTAATAAAATAATTATAATTTCTTCGCGTTATGCCCGAACAATCAAATATTCAGAAATTAGTGGTAAAGGGCCATTCAAGTATTATGTAAGCACTATAGGGGGGCAGGGGGGTCTTTTCTTTGCTTATTTTTGATTACATGGGGGGGTCGAGATATTGATTACGTCAGCACTCCTCAGCAGTAGTTATTTTTTTTTACACATTGGCAACCCACACATTGTCTATGTTTGAAAACCGAATACATATTCGGGGATTCCCACAAATAATCAATACGTTTAGGTACTCGCTTAAAAAACAGAATACATTAACAGAAAAATGCATATAGGTACCAATTTTTACGTAAGCATGGGAGGGGGGGGGTAAGAGCTTTGCTTACTTTTGGTGACAAGGGGGAAGAGGGGGTAAATAATTGTAATAAATCTGCTTACGTAATACTTGAACGGCCCCTAAAACCTGAAAGGAGATGATTCCACATCATATTAAAGAGGAAGATACTCTCAGTATCGCCCTGGTGTAAGACCACCATTCAGAATTGAAACGTTGCTTGAAATAGCTTTGGCCGTGTTTGATGGCCAGATCTGAACAGCCAGGTACTTCCTCACTTTACTTTTCTCCATCTCCTTCCCCTCCGCACTACCTTCAGCCTCACATCATACCCTAATTGGGGATGCCGTAGTCTCACTGGCTGCAGAAGGATGGAAGCAATTGGGACATATAGGTATATATAGCAAAGGAAATAGGTATTCATTAATTCATAGGTTCAAGCATTTTTCTAAATAAACATGTGGAAGAAGCGTGGACGTTCAAGCATTTTTAAACAAATATATAGAAGAAGCGCGCACGTTCAACATTTTTCAAAAAAATGTTAAAAACTTAAATTAAAAATTGTAATTTTTCGGAATTCAAACATAACTTCACATCTTTGAATCAACTTTTTGTTCTTAAATCAATATTACTCGGTCTCACAATTGAAATGAAAAAAAAAAGTTCAATTTTGTTTAATTTCTAGATTTTGATGACGGATATTTAATTTATTGGAATAACTTTTGAAGGTTACATATACCCATCAATGTAATATTTAATCATTGAAGAAGAAGATACTATTAATAAATAATAAACATCGACAGACTGGGTGATTTTCAAGTGTATACTGTTGCTATTTTGTATGTATTTTTACTTTATTAATTTATTATCCAATATTTCTAATATCTTAGATACTGGAAAATTTTTGTGACTAGTGGACGGTCCCTGCGTATGTCTTCAGGACTTTTGCCGTCGGTTGTAAGCCGAGATGCTTTTCTTGAAGTCCTTCGTTTCTTTGCGCAGGGATACGCACATAGAGATAGATGGTGATGCGAGAGATGGTTGTTATTAAAACAGATTGATTTATTGCGTTTTATTTCAGATGAATTTGCAATGATTCTAGTTGTTACCTCAGAGGCTTTTAGATGACGAATGTTAACTCAAAGGCTTTTAGATCTAGAAATGAAAGCGAATTTTGGAAAAGTAATGAAACCAGAATATTAGAATGATTTGCACATTTTAACCCAATCCAGTTGTTTTGACATAAAAACATATAGATAAAACGTAGCATACACAGACAATACATAGAAAAGATGATAGGAAAGGTGACACACGGACGCGAATTTTATGTAAAGAATTCTACACATCGAGATAAGAAAAGTGAAGTTAATTTTTAATGATAAATATCAAATGATATATTTAATCAGACAACACAACAACTATATGTACTATTTTAAAAAAATTATATTTTTCCTATTTTATTAAGTATTAGTAAATAAGACTAGCTCCCCAGAAAAACCTAGTTAAGAATGTTATGTAACATATTAGTTTTGCTTAATAATAATTAGAAACATGAAACAGAAGAAGACACGGAAAATAAAACTTGCGAGCGTTACTTTTTAATTTTCTGTGTTTTCGTCTTCATTTTGTTTACGGACCCTGATTTCAAATATCAAGCACTTACGTACTTTTAACAATACTTTCATTTACAAGCGACCTACTCAATTTGAAAGTCCGTTGCTTTTCAAAAAGGTTTGAAAAATTTATTGGCTTGTTCCTAATAATACTTCTTTATTATTATCCTTCCCAAAATTGAAAACATTACTCCATGGTACAGAGGTTTGACTTTGCTTTGACCCAGTTTAGATTATGGAAAAACTTTCCTCCATATGTATGGATTAAGCCTATGAAATATGTAACATACCCGGAGGTTATTGTTTTCCATTGTAAACTTCGTAAGCCCACAAAACTATTATGCTCGGGAACTAATAATAGGGAATTGCATTCCTCTTTACTTTTTGAAAAGGTGTTCGAGTTGGATATTGACGAAAGAAATAAATAATTTTTTTGGAAATTTGATTAGTTAGTAAATGTGTCAAAACTTTAAATAAAATAAATATACATTTCAAATATAGAATTAATTTTGTAGTCGTTTTCTTTACTTACCTCGTTAAGATTCCCACTTTGTTTCAGAGTATTAGCTAGTGCAAATTCGACCTTACGTCCGCCCAATACACTGGGGTTGCGCATCGCCTTTTTTTGTAGACGGCTTCTTCACTTACGTCGTTAAGATTCCGAATTGATTTTAGCGTATTTTGTCGTCTTAATGTACACTTAGTTATATCATCTAAACCTTTTTATGTGACCCTGTATTTCAATGCCGGCTTAAATAATCGTAACCACTGGGTTCAGAGCAAAGGAACTTACCGCTCTGAGTCATTATATAAGAATTTTTTAAATCTGTGTTTTGAAAGTAAGATTGATTTTGAACGAGGTAAATTTAGTGAACGATATTTTGAAGAAGAATTTATAGAAATATGATACGGTATTAATATTATTTGAAGATTAGTGATCAAGGTTTTTTGATGGGATTTTTTGTTATTGTTTTTTTTTTCAGTAATATTAACTAACACTTATCTAATTGAGAAAAATAATAATTGTGTTTTGGGAGGGAGTATAATCTTGATTTGAATCATAAAATAAATTCGGGATCTGTTTCACTATCGGCTTTACTTTATACGACCATGATGCGGCTGTAGTGGGCCTAGCACCATCACCTAGCACCTATCAGCTAGCACCTACTAGAACTAGCACACTGTATGCGGATTGCGGCGCGCGGCCGTGGCGGGCTGGTTGTTTGCCAAAATTATTACACGCAGTGCTGGACCCACATATACTAGTAGGCGTTTCATGGCAGAGCATATTGTATAGTTCTGCTAGGTACTGAGAGGGGAATGAGTGGTTGTTAATTAAAATATATTATGTATGGGAAAAGGTAGAGTAGAAACATGATATTAGTTATTGACCAGTTCTAAGCTCCAAATCAGGACTATGTTCTCACGAAGAATAGGAAAAAGATTTAGGAAAACACATTGTATATTATTTTTCTCTTTCTCGGCTCCGGACAGTAGGAAGCAGTTGGGACTATTGTGTGATACTGTTTCGTAACGCTGAATTAACGCTTTTTTCGCTCCAACCAATAAGGAGGCTAGGATTCAAATTTTACTGGTTTGAATCTGCGCAGTGTTGCTTTTAGTGGAATCGAGCCGCCCGCGTCGGAGCGAAAACGTCATTCAATGACAGTTGACAAAACCACCGAACCGATTTTTTAATTCGAATTTTAGCCGGAGTTATAATTAGCTAAATCATACGAGTGCCTGTGAATTCCTCCACCATACAAGCGCTACGAAAAGAACCATATCATAGAACATAACAACCAACCCTTCCGTAAGTCACATTTGCGAATACCTATCTTTTTAGTTCAGCGAACGGAGCGTTAATTTACATAGGCACATACCTGCCTAGATTATAACCATAACCAATGCTTGTGTACTGTGTCAACAAAAGCAATAACAAATCATCGACTCCCAACAGTGATAAGCAGTGAATAGTGAATTTTTAAACGTTTCACAATGGATGTGCAAAATTTCATCTCCAAAGCAGAAATAGCTGTCAATGCCTTAAATAAGGTACTTTTTGATCCGGCCAACAAATTTAATAAGGATCAAATCTCTAAAATTTCCCCAATTGCATGTGAAATTTTAAGTGCCATAAGTACCATGTCTTCAGCTGTAGCATCCAAACTGCTAATTTAGAAGGTAAACTGCATGCATACAAGGATATTAGAGCAAACACTTCTCTAAATAACTTTAGTATTTTGAGAAGGCAATAGGCAATTTCGGAAATGAATGAACAACAAGTGCGATCTAAAAATATTATTATTTGCAATGTGCCCGAAAGCATTAAGACAACAGAAGCTGGCAGGATCTTGGATAACCAGGCAGCTGTCACCAGTATAATCGGTGTAATCGACAATTCAGCAAATGAAAATATTTCGAAATTTTATAGGGTTGGAAAATTATTAAATGACAAGCCTAGACCAATAAAAATTGAACTAATAAATTCAATACAATCGAGAAATATTCTAAGCAAACGAAGTCTTCTCAAGAACAATGTCAGAATTTACCCCGACTCAAAACCGGCGCAACAAAAATTTCTAAGCGATCTGAGGGTTCAGCTGGAGAAAAGGAAAGAAAATGGTGAAGATGTCACCATAAAATACATTAACTCCACCCCCCGAATCGTGCCGAATCGACCAAAAAACTAGGAAGTTACAAAAATATTCAAGCAATCCCACCTAACCGAACCAGAACTATAAAAATCTATTATCAAAACATCCGCGGACTGCGATCAAAACTCGATGACCTACAAGCAGCACTACCTTCTCATCATCATGACATCATTATACTTACGGAAACCTGGCTAAACTCGGAAATCAAATCGACTGAACTCGGTCTTACTAACTACAAAGTATTTCGTTGCGACAGAAACGTCAGATCAAGTTCCAAGTCAAGAGGTGGAGGAGTTTTAATTGCAATAAAACAGAAATTTTCAGCAAGAAAATTAACCACGAAACTCAATAACATCGAACATCTTTTTGTGCAAATAACGACTCCTCTCCAGAAAATTATATTTGGAACGGCCTATCTACCACCACTTTCTGACCCTCAGTCATATAGAAACCACTGTGAAGACATCGAAACAATTTCATCAAAATATCCCCACTCGAAAATTGTTATTATTGGGGATTAAAACTTACCAAACTTAATATGGAAAGCAAATAACTGTGGTCTCATCATAAACGAAAGTGAAAACGATCGTGCACGTGAAATTTTGGACATGGTAAACTTTCTAAACTTTCGTCAACATAATTTTATATATAACAGTAACAATCGCTTATTAGACTTAGCTTTATCAAACTATCCTAAAATGTCTGTTGAACACTCAAATGATCCACTTCTACCTATAGATAATCATCATCCTCCCCTATACATTAAATTAAATATGACATGTTACACGGATCGCTGAACTCGCAGGCGTTACGATGTCCCCAGAGGATACATACAAAGTCACAACAAACAAAACAAATGATCAAACAAAAATAACGATTAATTTTAAGGATACCACAAAAGCACAAACCATGTTAGCATCCAAACACAGTGACCCGATAAAAAAATTCAACGGAGAAGGAGCCAAATATGTTTATCTTAATGCGGCATTAACCCAATATTACAAAAATCTGCCCAGGAACACCAGAAAAAGAGCCCAAGAAAAAGATTACAAATATGTTTGGGTAAAATTGGGAAAAATTCTTGTCAGAAAATCCAAAGACTCAAAGGTTGTGGAAATAAAACACCTAAACGATATATCTAATAAACTGACATAAACACTACTGTACATCTAACACAACCTCACATCATATACTTACACAAATACACACCAACATGGCAGATTACATGGAATATATAGACTCGAACAATCAACACTACTGTGAAAGTACAAATGATATTAACCTCTGGACCAACTTCACAAAAGAAAAACATAGAATCAAAATATTACACCAAAACATTAGATCGATCAATAAAAATTTTGATGAATTTTTTATATACCTCCAACAGCTAGATAATAATTTTGATGTCATTGTGCTGACAGAATGCTGGTTGAATGACAACTATATACCAAAAACTATAATTCACACCATACAAGAATACACAAAAACCAAAATGATGGTATAGTTATATACATCAGTGACAAAAATAACACAACCATTCAAGAAATAAACATCATAGACTCCAACTGCATACAAATTAGATATGAAAAAGAAACATGTATCCTAGCTATGTACAGATCTCCATCCAAAAACAACATCACAAATTTCTTAACTGAACTTAACAATACATTAAATGATCTCAACAAATACAAAAATATCATCATCATAGGAGACCTTAATATAAACACTCTACAAAACGGACACCCACAAAACATAGAATACCTAGCAATACTAGCACAGCATGGACTGGAGCCAATAATAAATGTCCCAACACGAGTCACACAAAACACTAAAAGCTGTATAGATCATATAATGATCAAGACAAAACTAAAAACCAAAACAGTAGTACTTGAAAGCACAATCACTGATCACTACATGAATATGATAGCAATAGACACCGAAAACACTATTTCGAACCAACATAAAATATTTACAAAAAAAATAATTGACTACTCAAACTTAAAAGAAAAACTACAAAAAATAGACTGGAATACAATATACCAAATAGATAATGTCGAGGAAGCCTGGAATACATTTACAATTACTTTAACGCAAGAAATAAATAATTACACGACAATAAAACATGTAAAACTTACACACAAAGCAAAAAAATTAAACTATGGATAACACAAGGAATATTAAACTGTATTCGTAAACGAGACAAAATTCACAAACAAATTAAACAAACACCGTATGACATGGAACAACTTAATTACTATAAAAGATATAGAAATATTATTAGAGTAGCTAAGGAGTTGTACTACAGAGAAAAACTTAAATAAGAAAACAATTACCCAAAGGAAATATGGAGAATATTAAAGGAAGTTAGATACACACAAAAATACAAACAAAAAAATAATATCGAACATCTAAATATTAACTCGAAAAAAATAGATGCCAAAACAAATATAGAAATTATGTCAAACCACGTCAACAACTTTTTTGCAACTATATGGAAAGTTTTAGCGAATCGTAAAAAACACAGCACAAACACACTAACACAAACAAACAGATCAAACATCGATACTCAACCAACACAGCACAGATTTATATTAAAAACAACTTCGGAAATGGAAATTAACAAAATAATAAATACATTAAAAAACCGGATTGCTCCTGGATTAGATGAGATAACAACGGGTTGCTTTAAAATAATAAAAAATGAAATATTAAAACCTATAACACACCTAATCAACCTTAGCATAACACATGCCTGCTTTCCTAATACTCTTAAAAAAGGACTGGTAATCCCTATTTATAAATCCCGAGATAAAATGGAAATAACTAACTATAAACCAATCACTTTGTTAAACTCACTATCAAAGATTTTCGAAAGACTATTAAAAAACCAAATAAAAAAATACCTGGAAGTTAACAAATTAATCTCGGACAAACAATATGGATTTAGAGAAAAAAGAAGCACAAAAGAAGCTTTGGCAAGTACAATAGATTATATACATAGCAACTTAGATCAAGGGTTTAAATGCATAGCGATATATCTAGATTTGGCTAAAGCCTTTGATTCAATCTGCCACAAAACACTTTTTAAAAAATTAGAAAATATGGGTATCAAAGACAAAGAACTCCAACTATTGAAAAGTTACATGAGCGACAGAACACAGCAAGTCAAAATTAATAACTATACTAGCAAACCATTGCCGATTACACACGGAGTTCCACAAGGAAGCATACTAGGGCCCGTTCTTTTCACAATTTACATAAATGAACTTTGCAACATGGAAATAGATGGAGAAATAATTAGTTACGCAGACGACACAGTTTTACTATTTAAATCTAAGGATTGGAATAAGGTATATAACATAGCGAATCTAGGAATCACGCAAGTGAAAAAATGGTTGGACTCAAATACACTTACACTAAACATATCGAAAACAAAATTCACAACGTACGGCATAACTAACACAGGACAGCCAAAAAACAATACAAACACCATAAAAATACACGAATGCATAAACACCAACATCTGCGATTGCCCCCCTCTAGAAAAAACAGAACAAATAAAGTATCCAGGAATCGTAATTGACCATAATCTTAGATGGACACATCACATCAAACAAATCAAAATAGGCTCCTCAGAACAATACACATTTTCCTAAATATAAGAAACATATATAAAATAAAACAATTGAAAACAATATATTTTGCACTATGCCAATCAATAATAGAATATGGAAAAATTGCTTGGGGACGAGCATCAAACGCAGCTATCACTCAAATAGAAATCGCACAGAAAACGATATTAAAGGTAATACTCAAAAAACATAAACTAACCGACACAGACCAAATATTTAAAAGCTGTGACGTACTTGATATACGCCAATTATATGTTAAAACACTACTAAACTACATTTTCGACCAAAAAAACAAACCCCAACAAACACAAAATATCACTAATAGACCGGTCAGACAAGCGTACAAAGAAAACATAAAAACTCCGACGGTAAACACTACCTTTGGACAAAGACACCATAAATACCACGCTATTAAAGCATTCAACAGTCTTCCATTTGAAACAAAAATTGAGGAAAATAAAATAAATTCAAACACAAAATAAAAAAATGGATTAAAGAACAAAAAGACAATATTACCAAAATTCTATAACATAAAAGAATAAAACATATACACGCAACACAAAAAAATATATAAAACACGCAACACGCACAAACACATAAATCATTATAAATGCCGATTTACATTCTCTTTTAATATTTTTCTTTTAGTGTGATAATTATATTTTAATTTTTAACCTATTTTTGGTTTAAATTTATCTTTATTTTAATGTTGTTTTTCTTTTTTTTAAATGTATAAATTCTTATATTATAAAATGGGGGCCTCAGCACGGGTTAACAACCCAGTGAGGCCAACATTACTGAATTAGAATATGAAATATTGTAAAATAATGTATCAACAATAAAAAAATAAAAAAAATGAAAGGAAACCTTCACAAAGCGTCTTAAATTTTAAACGAGCCGACTTCGACTCAATTAACTGCCATCTGTCAAATACAGACTGGTCTTTTTTATCCGATGAAAGCGTTGATGAATCGTTAGATAAACTTTATTTATATTTTTCTAATACTATTGAATCCTATGTACCTTTTTACACACCGAGAAGCTATACCTACCCGGTTTGGTTTTCATCGGAGCTTACAGCCTCTCTTCAGCAAAAAAAGAGTCAACACAAAAAATTCAAACAAAGTAAATCCATAAATGATTATAATCTTTAGCGAAACTAGGAAAAAATGTAAAGATCTTTCCAAACAATGTTACAAAATGTACATAACCTCTGTCGAGGACACTGTCTTTAAATCCAAAAACATTTGGAAATTTCTTAAAAAAATGAACAATGAAAACACAGACTACCCGACAATAATGCAAATGAATGGAATCAGTGCAAACAATACACAGGATATTGTAAACCCTTTTTCGGACTTCTTTAAAAATGTATATGATGAAGACACTCCAGATGATAAAATACCCGAATACAAATTTAATATGACCACAAACTTAACAAACTGCCAAATCACACAAAAGTTTTGCGAACAAAAATTACTTTCCTTAGACACTGACAAATCCACTGGCCCAGACAAAATTCCACTAATATTCCTCAAAAAATGCTCTAATACATTATCTAAACCACTCACATTACTATTTAACCGTCTCTTGTCCCTTGGGCATTTTCCAGACCGTAGACCGTGTAAATCTAGCTTCATTACACCAATCTACAAAAAAGGAGACGATACTGACATAGCTAATTATTGCCCCATTTGTATACAGTCAGTACTGCTAAAGCTTTTTGAATCATTGGTCGTTGATGAAATCTAACCCAAATTAAAAAAAAATAAATTAATCAAAAAAAGCACGGATTTATCAAAGGAAGACCCACCACAACTAACTTAACGGTATTTCAAAACTACATATTACAATCATTTGCAGAAAATAAACAAGTCGACTGTATATATATAGACTTTTCGAAGGCATTCGACAAAGTATCCCATAAACTATCAATCCAAAAACTATTTGCTCTAGGAATAAGGGATAACATGCTAAAATGGTTAAGTAGCTATTTGTCAAATTGTAAACTGTTAGTTAAAATAAAATCTTGGATGTCGAAAGCTTTCCGGGCTACCAGTGGCCTACCGCAAGGTAGTCACCTTGGCCCGGTATTGTTCCTCATTTTCATCAATGATATAACCAATTGCTTCAACGATGTCGAGGTATTGCTCTTTGCAGATGACATCAAACTATACAAGAAAATAACTGACATAAATCATTGCCATATACTACAGTCAAATATTAGTAAGCTTAGAGATTGGTGCGTTCAAAATAATTTATTTTTAAATGTAGTAAAGTGCAAAACCTTGACTTTCTTCAAAAATCCTGTTTTATTCGAATATTCCATCAATAACATAGCTTTAGAAAGAGTCACGGAAATGAGAGATTTTGGAATTATTTTGGACGAAAAACTGTTTCACCAATCATATCCATCAAATTGTGAACAAAGGTATGAAAACACTAGGCTTCGTATTAAGAACAACTAAAAACTTTAATTCTTTACAAGCCATTAAACTATTATACGTATCTCTAGTAAGAAGTCTAATTGAATATAACTCAGTAGTTTGGTCTCCATCTTACAAAATTCACATTAACAACATTGAGCGAATACAAAAAAAATTTCTACGTTTTATAAATTTTAAATTTAATATCCCTGTCGAAGACTTAAAATACAATTTCTTATTAAATACTCTAAAAATACATACATTAGAAGATAGACGTAAAATAAACGATTTAACGTTCTTATTCAAAATACTTAACTCTAAATTCGACTGTTGTGAACTCCTGCAACTTATAAACATACATACACCCACAGTAACAACACGACAAAATACAATATTCTACAGCAGCACACATAAGCGTAACTTCATTGCCCACTCTCCGATACAACGACTTCACACCATGGGAAATCATTACTTGGGTGAAGTTGACATATTCAATACCACCTTGGCAAGTTTTGTGAATCATTTAAAACATTTATTTCAACAATACTCCTAAACACATCATGTAATCCTACAAATAGCTGTAATTTTCTGTTTTTGTTTCTTGTGTTTGTATGAATTGTTGCATAGCTTTTATCAAATGTAATTTTATTCTTATTTTGTATGTATCTGTCAAATTAAAATTATACTACCAACCATGTAAAAGCCCTCGGGGCGTTAAATAAATAAATAAAATAAAATAAAATAAATTATAATCTAACCCATGTATCGATAGTCTAGGCGATTATCGCACAGATACTCATATTAAAACATAACCCATTGTAGGAGCCGTTAATTAATAAAAAAGTTATTTGAAACTGTGACGATTTATATACACTGGATAGGATATGTGGCAAGGATAGAAAACTTCACACCAAACAACAAAGATGAATACTTCTTCACAACAAACCTGCAAGATGAACGGGTGTTGGGATGTCAAAGAATATACGAAAACTTCATCGTGGAAAGACAATAGCTACCGACAACAAAGACTCTCCAAGTCTTATAACTCCAATGATGTTTTTTTATACACTATTCAAACTTTTCCGTATGGATCAGGAGATATTAAAGCACAATAGTTGGAATAGCTTAAAGAATGGACATTTAGACACCTGCCGGTTCCATGGCATTTTTGAAAGGTGACATAAAGCTATTAAAAGCGATTAAAATAACTAGCGAGCTAAAAAAATAATAAATAACTAAACTAGTGGTCGGCAAACTGATTAGTCAAAAAAGCCATTGATAAAAATATCATTAGTCAACTTTTTAGTTGTAGTTTGAGAGCCAAATTTATTTACATCAGCCCTGTTTTAAAAAGTCGGTTACAGTTAGTTATACTGAATAAAAATATGTTTGTTATTATTTATTATAATTTAATTTACTGATAAAAAATTACATTTCATTAATGTTGTAATTTTCGTCAAATAAAATTAAATTATCAACAACTTAATTTTTTAAATCATTGAAGTCGATAATTTAAAAAATAACGACAATTTGTCAACGATTCGCAATTAATTCTGGAACGCCAATTACAAACTATTTACAATGCCTAGAAAAAACTCTCGACAATAAAGAAATGATGTAAAATTTCAAACGCCTACCTACCTAAAAGCGTACCAGAATAACCGCTGAGAGCGCATCCTGGCAGACGAGAACAGTACCGTTCTCACAGGAATGTTTTAACCCATTTTGTATCTACTTACTGTATTTTTTTCGATAGATGCCTGTGTCAGACCAGTGCCTTTATTCTCGACGAAGTTATTCGACTAGAACAACGAGTAGTTCGACCTACTGACTTTTAACGTTGGCGTATGTAAGTATGTATCTTCGACGACACTCAAGAATAAAAACGTCGCATCGAGCGGCTGTTCGACGAATTATGTCATCATAATTCATGTTATTTTACTAATTAATATAAGAAGCATTTCATAAATCAAAAAATGTATCTGGTAATACGCTACGCTATACGCACTACGCTAAACGCATCAAGCGTTTCATGGGCGTGGCTTATACAGATTATATGGTGTAGTGTCACATGAAGCTGTAATGTCACCCGGCAGGAGAGGAAGTCAGTTCAATTGGGAAGCTGTCGCGAAATATCATTTCTTTGAGCGGAATCTTTCAACCTTCACAGCGGTCGCATCATTTTCAAATATCGCCATACTAGCAGATCACGAGATATCATCATCGCCACGCCCAAAAGTGTAACACTTCATCAATCTGGTATGACATGTCTGTATGGGATTGTATGCCTAGCGACATGGTGATATAGGCCACGCCCAAAAACCGCTTGACGCGCATAGCGTAGTGTGACTTTACCAAGATACATAATATTTTTAAATTAGTAAAATAAAATGTATTTTGAACACAGAATTCGTCAAAGAGCCGCACTCAAGTAACTAAATAATCACATGTGACTCGCGACCACCGACCTAATCGAACCTAGTTTTTAATCACTTTTTTAATGTTAATTCTGCACAAGTGTCCCAATAACTCCAGTGAGACCATGATATCCTCAATTGTGGCATGTTGTGAGGCTGAATGTAGCGTGGAGGTGAAAGAGATGGGGAAGAAGAAGGTGGGGGATTACCTGGCTATTCAGATCTGAACACCAAACACGGCTAAAGCCATTTCAAGCAACGTTTAAATTCAAAATGGTGGTCTTACACCAGGGAGATACTGAGAGTATCCTCCACTCTGGAACGTGCCACAAGTACTATATATTATGTTAATTAAAAACTTGTGAAATAACACAAATTAATCAAATAAAATTTACTTGCGCACGCCAGGATTTGAACCCGCGATCTTCGGCTTGCTAGTCGAGAGCCTTACCTTTCATAACTTTATATCAATTCTCATTTGTCCGGTTATCGTATATGGTTTTCGGTGAAAGGTTGAAATTTCCACTTTCCTTCCTTGCCCACTTACGACGAACTTAAAACTTAAAACGATGCGACGACGGTTACTTTTTTCTGTAAATCACGTATAACGAATAGAATGTATATTTTGTCATCGTAAGAAAATATACTGTTAATTATAGTTGACCTTTGCTCTTTTTCTCAGTAAATCATAGTTAGTATAGTAGTTCTAATTAAACCATTCGGAATATTTTGGTCGAAACTACTGGCTGTACATTTGTAGCGCAAAAGCGTCACGACTCGTTAGTGAGTAATATTTTCCTTTCGTGAAAATCATCGCTCGCCTAACTATCTCCCGCTCTTAGAACAATTACATTAAACGCCAGATGTTTTGTAGCGTGAGCTGGGAGACGGTTACTTGCTAAAAGTACAGTTATCTAAATATATTAAAATGGATGTTTTTTTGTCTGTCCTCTATAGACTCAAAATTATAAATTCGGAAAATTTAACAGCTTGTTCTTATTAGTGTCAGGATTAAATGATAGAAGAAGTCGAAGAAGCCCGGCGAAGCCTTAACGCTTATATATACGACTTATCTCTGTAATGGAATAAGATACGTAGTCGAATAAAAGTCGATATAATGTAGGTTTTTTTAATAGAAACAATGTGGTATACAGTAGTAAATAAATAAAATTTTCAATTCGTTAGAATAATATTATTCCCTCTTTAAAACTACACCCAGTTTTCAGGTAGACTTGAATTCACGACCTCAAAACGTTACTCCCAACCATTCATAACCCGAGCATTGCCCTGTAACACGTGAGCTAGTTAGTCTATAAAAATGTGCTTTCATCCATAGTTGATTTTCTAACTAACCTAGGTTTGTTGACTAGTTTACACTTTTGATAGAATATAGGTATAATAATTGTGAGCTTTAGTATACTGCCGTCTTAGACAAAAAGACTGCAGGAATTTCTCTGTAAGTCTGGAGCTTGTGAGACTATTGCATTCCCAATTAGGGTATGTTGTGAGGCTGAATGTAGTGGGTAGGGAAAGGAGATGGGGAGAGGAAGGTGGGGGAGTACCTGGCTATTCAAATCGGGTCACCAAACAGGGCTAAAGCTATTTCAAGTAACGTTTCAATTATGAATGGTGGTCTTGCACCAAGGCGATACTGAGATTATCTTCCACTTCCATACATATTTATCAGATTGTTTCAATTTAGTGTGTAAATACACATTCAATTAATGATGGCCGTTGGATTTCCAATATCCATGATTTGAGAAAAGAAGCAGTGATTGCTTATGTGTGAGATGAGTTGACGATCTAAAGATAATGTAAATGTTTGAGTGATGTCCACTACGAATCGGTAGAATTGGTAAGCTTGTGTTTAAATGATGTTTACGAAATGAAAATGTGTGTGTTGTTTCGGTTTTACCGGCTGTACTGAATTTTTGAACTCACAACGGCGCGGGGTTTCCATCAATATAATACTCGTATACTCGTATCATACAAAAATAATATGTACGGTAAATACATTTTTGTGTCATGTCATCTGCCATGCTAGGGATGTTCAGTATTATGGCGGGTGAAGTGTACAGATTGAATTTATTTATTTGATTAATGATAATAATTATTATTTGTATTACAAAATTTTGTTAAATTTGTAAATATTTTATACGATAATTAATAAAGTAAATAAGTTAGAGAAAGAGTGAAGGGTTTTTAAACACTCGAGCGATTGGTTGTATATATACATTTACCAAAAAATTCTTCGTGGTTAAAGTGTAGAATGTATGTGTGTTGTGATTAAAATGTATTGTAGACGCGAAGATCCACCACATTATTTTTTGTGTTTTGAAAGTGTGTAGTTTGGTTTAGTTTAGTTCTATTTTATATCATAGTTAAATAGTAAATTAGACAGGGAAAGTGTGATAGGCATGCAAGAAGGGTATTTAAGTAGTTAGAGTGTAGAATGTATGGGTATTAAAATCAAAATGTATTGCAGATGTAAGGATCCACCTCGTTATTTTTGTTTTGAAAGTATGGAGTTAGGATTATAATAGTTTGAGCACAGCCACCCCAAACGAAATAAACAGTTTTGAAACTCTTTCAATGGTAGGTAGCAACTACAGGGTTTTCCAATAAGAGGTGTTATTTTTAATAGCCCGCTATTTCGGTAAATATTACTTTTGAAGCTGTCATTTTTTGACATTTGTCAGGTAGAAACTATGCCATTAATAAAAATGGAACGATTCACGCTTCAACAACGCATTGAAAGTATTAAAATTCACTTGAGTGATTCAAATGCAAATTATCTTGAGTGATGAGGCCCATTTCTACCTAGGTGGCATCATCAACAAGCAAAATTGTCGCATCTGGGGATTGAAAAACCCGAGAATTATTGTTTGAAAGCCTCTTTATCCTCAACGTGTGACTGTTTGGTGCGGTTTATGGTCCGGCGGAGTCATTGGATCTTACTTTTTTGAGGCTGGAGCAACAGTTACGGTGAATAGATTGCCCTATCGAGAGATAACGTTTGTTTTCAACAAAACGGCGCTACGTGCCACAAAAGCAACGAAAACATTGATTTTTTACGATTGAATATCAAAATAACACCTCTTATTGGAAAACCCTGTAGTAACTACTCATTTTCTATAACTATTGTAGTAAATGTGTAAATAATAAGCCAAAGGTGCACGTCTTAAAGCAAAACGCACAAATAAAATGGTTGAAAAATTGAAGAGGTTAGTGGTAAGAGGGAGAGAGGAGCAAAGACGGTGGAGCGCGGTTCAAGAGAGCGGAGGAAAGAATTAGGCTTGTTTTCATTTGCATTTAAAAGGAATCCCAAATGAAAGTTTTCCTGGCCTTCCATTGATGGAAAGGTACATCCCACTGAACGGGTATGGTGAAACTGATTTGGGTATTCCGTTGAATAAATATTAATAGATTGTAGAATTCCCTAATAGTTTTTTTTTTAAATTTTATCTATTGTTTAATCAAAACCGCAAATGGGAAAGCTTTCACTTTGATTATAATAATAAAAATATATAATAAAGTATTTCAGTTTTAAGAAAGTCCAAACATAAATTTAAAAAATAATTCCAAATTCACAAAACACAAGCTATGATAAAAATTTAAGATGGAAAATAGTGAACTAAAGGGATCTGACGATGTATTTTTTTACATTAACCTTACTGGACAATACACCTACATGCCCTGAGGACAATAATTTCTCTAAGGGCCTATGTCATCTTTGGGTAGTCTTTTAAAGGAAAGAAATGAGAGGAAGTTCTGGGATGGGATAAAGGTGAGAGGGGAGGGTAGAAACCTAAGGATTAGTGTGTCCAGGAGTGACGGACGTGAATCTATCAAACCAGCATCCCCCTATCTGGCCTGCCACGCAACTGGTGGGTAGGCGCACCCTGAACACAACTCAACCGATGAAACCGGGAACCCCTGCTAATCCACCAAGCGTAGCGTATCTGTACTAGAAACTTTATGAATATCATTGTACCAACCCATATTTCTAATATGTCACATAAAAAAATATGCTTATTTAGACCTGACGATTTGATTTGCTTTGCAGATTTTATTGAATAATATAGCGTAGTGCTTCCTAAACACTTCGAAGCTTCATATTTATGTACCGAATTTTCGTAATTGGTAATATACTTACTTAAGTTTAAATGCTCCTCCGACTTCCCCGATCAATTGCCTTCCTAAAAAGACGATCCATACTTTAAAGGCCTTACCTAAAAATCATAATCTCCACTTCCATACCGCGGCCCCCCTCTTATGTCTTTCCCCAGACTTTGTTTGAAAGAAAGGCGAATGTTTTTTTTATTATTTATTCTTGCGGCTTCAAATGGAAAAGGCTCTCATTTCACCGTAATTAAGGTTCATAATTTCATATCTTTATAAATCCGTAAGACTCAAACTGAATTAAACAAGCACGACTTTCTGTATTTTGTTCGTATCTTCCCCCACCTTGAAATAAAAGAAAATGAGGAAAGATTTTCTTACATTATAAAATTATACAGTAAGGTATTTTTTAACTACTTGGAATATTACATATTGGTTATTACATAGCTTCGCGAGAGTTCCAATATCATTAAGAAGAAAATTTTCTTTCATATTGAACACTTTACTTTCATATATTGGAAGAACAATATGGTGCCTTTCTCTCATATTTGACAATCTATGGAATATTTCAAAACTCCATAGGTTAATTAACTATTTTAATTTTTCCTATCAATAAAATGTTAATCAGTAAATCTGTGTGCCTAAGTAAACGCGGGTCCAATTTGTATCATTTCTCAATTAATTCAACAAAGTATATTTGCGACATGTTCCAGAGAGGAAGATGTTCTCAGAGTTGCCCTGGTGAAATACCAACATTCAGAATTGAAAAGTTGCTTGAGGACACCAGATTTGAATAGCCGGGTACTTTCTCATCTTTCTCTCCCTCATCTGATTCCTCTCCATACAACCTAATTCAGGATGCCATAGTCTCACTGGGTCCAGACTGTTCGGAACAGTTGGAATTCTTGGGCGGTTTACAATTAAAAAAAAAAAAAAATAATGCAA
The DNA here is from genome assembly GCA_026573805.1 of Hesperophylax magnus. Lineage (NCBI taxonomy): Eukaryota > Metazoa > Arthropoda > Insecta > Trichoptera > Limnephilidae > Hesperophylax > Hesperophylax magnus. The sequence goes on from JAIUSX010000014.1 coordinate 19,331,505, forward strand.
AAAATGTTGGCATTAGCAAACATTTTATATTAATATTAAAAAATCTTTTATTTGTGAAATTGAGAGAAAGCTCCACTTACAATACTTACATGTTAAACACGAAGTTCATCGGCTGAAGGCAAAATTTAATTTTTTTTCAGAGTTTGATCAGTTTTAATTTTTTTGTTTTTTAATATTTATTTACATGAATGCAAAAAAATCAAACATCAAGTAGGAAAGAATACATTCCACAATTTTAGAAAATACGATAGAATTCATACATACTTACAAATCTTTCGTTTGAAAAAAAAAAGTTATGTATGCTTAATAGAAATGGTGGTCGTTAATTATTCAAAAAATCTCATTCAAAAGATGAAGAGTTTACTTTTAAGATGGCCAAGATTATAAATAATTTATTAATTGCATTCGAATTTCATAGACACCAAGCTGTTTAGAGAGTCAGATTATCATAGTCTTTTTCAAATGTTTGCATATTAAATATAAGTATAAAGCCATGGTAGGATAGTAGGTACCTACTGAGTTTTACGACAAAGGTTGGAGTTGAAGGAGCGCTCATAAATATTTGAGAAAACCTTCGGGAAAGTCTGCGGTGCATTCCGTCTTGAGAAAGCTTGACAAAGCTGCGCAAGTTTTACTGGCATTATGACGGGAAAATAAAATACTTTAATTAGAAATTAAGTTTTCTCATTTAAATTTCTGAAAAGTAAGAAATAGCTTAGTGGCTTAGAGCTGCAAATACGGAATGGCTTTTTGTCTTCTTTCTTTATTTTCTTTAATTTTCAAGAGAAATTACTACTTACTACTCAAAGATTAAAAATAATTACATATGGAATTACAAATTCTTTACAAACATATTTAATGTAGGTACCTTTTTAATTACCATTACCTATGTAAGTATATATATATACCTACAAATAGGTAGATTTAGATAATATATATCAACACAACCTGAAAATCCCAAAATTTAACCTAAGCAAATGCAAAACAACTAACTTTTCTTGAGAATTAAACATTTTTAAAATCTGACCACAGAAAAAAAAGGATGTAAATTCTCAATAATTATCAATTCACTTTATGGTTTAAATCAGAGGTTCCCAAAGTGGTCTATATGGACCCCCAGGGGTCGATATCGGCTTGCTGGGGGTCTATGTCAGCGAAAAAAAAATTTGGGGTTCCACGAGATTCAAATGGGGGTACATACGAGCGGACCCCTATTTACTTCAACTTAATATTTAGGAGTTCCGTAAACGACACAATACACCTAACACAAATAACACAGTTTACGTAATACTAATAATAGACTCAGAAATTACTTATTTGATATTATATATCGCAAAGTTGTTTATTGAGGTATATAAATAGAGTCTAAGTTCCCTTTCTCGTCAGAAGTAATCGAACCAAAACCCCGAAGCCGCGAATTTTCCTAGTTCCCCAACTTGTTTTTGAAAAACGTCCAGGGTAATAATTCAACATTTAGATGTACTTCACACAGACTTCAAAACTAAGTTTGAGGACATTTTGACTGTGGAAATGGAATGTTGAAGAATCGGATATCATATGACAAGAAGAACTGATCGGAATAAGCGCTAACAAAGAACTTAGGGGGCAGTTCTGTAGGGCCAGCTACAGAAAGAAATTCCCGTTGCTTATCCTGCTCCACTTTCATTTGGTGTAATACCTCACAAGGGCGCCTCTGTCTGCACAATGCAAAAACAGAGGAACTATATCGCCACCCGGTTGTAGGGCAAGCAAGGGAAGGGAATCTTTTTTACGAAAAAAATAAATGATTATCACATGAGACGTTAATAGTTTTAGGAAAATTCAATATTTGGCAGGCAGGGGGTCTACGGAAAAAATATATTTGGCAAGTGGTCTACGGGGCAAAAAAGTTTGGAAACCTCTGGTTTAAATGCATATATATTATCCAGGTCTTCGCCCAGTAGCAAGGCGCGCCTTTACCCCATAGATAGAGAATTTCCCTCAAGTCGTAGGGCAAGTGCTAAATATGTTTTATTTTCCACTTAATATTAAGTGATTTATTGATGTCTCTACGCTTTTATATGGCAGACAGATTATTGCACTCACAACAAACATTATCATATATACATTTATCTTGTCGAAGAAACCATTAGTTGTGAAATATTTAGATCCTTTTTTATTAAATAGTGGTGTATAAAAAGTAATAAATTTTATTAAAATTATTATCTTTAAAAAATTAAAGCAAAGCTTGAGAATGTTTTTTACTCAAACATTAACATTTTAATAAAAGTTATTATAGTTCAACTTAGTGTCGAGTATCTTTTTTATTGAAGTAATTTTCAGACAACATGAGCTTATGCTATTATCTTAATTTCATTCACTCATTAGTTTTTTAAATAACACTTTGTAACTAAAATATTATATTTTATCGAAAGAAGCAAACACTTTGTGATGTGGCATTATATATTAAATGAAAAAAATACACTTTGTAAAACACCACTTTTATTATGAATTAATATTAACAGCCAACCAGGTTTCGCTTAGCTCAAGCTTTATCAGGGCTTATTATATCAACTAAAGTTATTTTCATACAGACACATATATATGGAAGAAAATAAAACAATGAGTGAAGGAGATAGAAATAAAATAACAGACACGAGTGAAAGAGATTGAAATAAAAGAGCAGACACCTTCTTAGTGCTAGAACGAGAAAGGATGTAGACTGATTACAGGATGGGTAGGTAGGGAGGGGGAAGGGAGGAAACAGTTTTATCAGAGGTTAACGGAATAAATTAAATATTGGACTATCAGTTAAATTGATTTGATTGTTGATTATATTTGATTTATTATTGACGGCTTTTTTAATTTCGAGGGCTTCTAAGTTGTTTAACCTAATTCCAATTCCATTTTTATGTAATATTTTAATCCCAGAGGTTTTATCAAATGAATGGTTAGTTTCTAGTAGATGATCCGCGAATTCTGAAAAAGCATTATTATTTAAACACCTCAGGTGTTCTTTTATTCTTACGTTTACCTGGTTGGCTGTTAATATTAATTCATAATAAAAGTGGTGTTTTATAAAGGGTATTTTTTTCATTTAATAAAAAATATTATAATCAGCTCAATTGTTTAAACAAACTTCCTACATCAAACATAAGCGCTCTTTTTTGGAAAGGTACAGCGACTTTCACAAAAAAAATTGTAAACCCTAATATGAAATAAATAAAAGGTAAGATTAAGAAAGGGACTCTGAAGAAGAAAGTGTAAGCAGAACATATAATTGTAGATGAAGTCGGGGCCGCCCGAGGAAGACATCGCACGATCAAGTGAACCGAATAATTGACTCTGGCAATGTAAAGAATAACAGAAGAGTGTCAATGAGACGATGTATGAATATGACTGAGGCAAGGAAAGTGTGCCAAAACCGAATTGTTTGGCGGTCCGTCATCTCTCCAACCCCTGCGGAATGGAACCCCGACTTACAATCGTATTGTCGTAGGTAGGCAAGTAGGTGCTTGTAGACAGCTAGGTTGTGTTATTTACTTTTTGGTTCTCGGTATTAACTTGTAAGTACCTAAGTAGGTCGAGTTGCTTATTATAAATGAGACAATTCTGGATTGTTCTCTCGACGCTACAGTTAGTTAGTTAGTTAGTTAGTAAATAAAAGGAAAAAGTAAATACATGCTATATATATATCTAATAAAGAAGAACACAGGAAATACGATATGGGCGTGTTACATGATCCAATAGTGTGAAGATTGTTTCCTTAAATTTAAAATATAGAACAGCGTTTCATCATCCTTAAAATTTTTTAATTGGGTGGCGATATACGATGTCAGGAAAGTGTGAGAGAGACAGCGCTCATGCTAAATGTGCTAGAACCAAATGTCAGTGGCGCCTTTGGTTTCCATTCAAATCAACATTGAGTGCGTATATATTCTATTCAGTAATCATGTAATACCTATTTGAGTATGAAGGTACATTAAATACATCGGTAGTTTAGATGTTTAGCAAGCCAAAAAATTGACAAATAAAAATTGCACCGAGAATCACAATGGGTTTCATAAATTGTTAAAGTGTAATGAAGAACCGCTCTCCTCTAAACATAGTTTTTAATCTCAGTGCAAAAATGGTCACTGATACGTAAATAGTCACTGATACTTAAATAGTCACTGATACTTAAATTGTCGTCAGTATTTAAATAGTTACTGATACGTAAATAGTCACTGATACTTAAATAGTCACAGATACTTAAACAGTCACTGATGCTTAAATTGTCGCTCGTACTTAAATGGTTACTGATACATAAATAGTCACTGATTCTTAAATATTCATTGAAACTATTCACTGATATTTAAATAGTCACTGGTACTTAAATAACTTATGTAGTCACTGATACTTATATAGTCATTGATACTTAAATAAGTCATTCAACAAAAAGGAATCAATAATCTAAGAGCTTTTATAACTGCCCATTTAAAAATGCGGACCCTCTGTTTTTTAACCAAACAGGCAAGCATGAAGGCAATCGTTCACATGAAATGCATGAACCTCTATGCTTTTCTATTATGAAAGTGCAAAAGTGCTTTGGTATGCAAATTTTTGACGGTTGTGTCGGAAACAATCAAATGGATGGAAAATGCTCTATTCCCGTGACGACTGAAATGCCCAGGGCCTCCTTCGGACGGGAAATTAATGGACATGATACAGTTTTGTACGCGATTTTCATTTGGTGAATTATTTTCTGTTATTGGCATTGTTACTGCCCGGCTGATGTGGGAAATGCATTTTGGGAATACGCTTTTAAGTGAGCCTCAAACATTATTCAACGATTTATTACGCGAAAAGTTTCAAATAATTCTGCCAATTGTTTCAAAAATCGACATTGGACATGTTTATTGAGGTGATAAAAATATTATTTAACAGTGCGTAGTTTCGCAAGAACGTGACAGAAAAAGTTGCATTTATGGTTTGAATTAGTTATACTTTTTTATTTCAGTACACAGAGTAAATAATATTTTTTTTGGTGACCTAAACGTTAAATACAGCGTTTTCCAATAAGAGGTGTTATTTTGATATTCAATCGTTGAAGATCAATGGTTTCGTTGATTGTGTGGCATTTAGCGCCGTTTTGTTGAAATTAAACGTTGTCCAGATCAATATCATCCAATTTTGGCCATAAAAAATCATTAATCATCTCTCGATAGCGCAATCCATTCACCGTAACTGTTGCTCCAGCCTCATTTTCGAAAAAGTAAGGTCCAATAACTCGGCCGGACCATAAACCGCACCAAACAGTTACAGGTTGAGGCAAAAGAGGCTTTTCAACAATAATTCTTGGGTTTTCCGAGCCCCAGATGCGACAATTTTGCTTGTTGACGAAGCCGAGCTGGAAATGGGTCTTATCACTCAAGATGATTTGCATTTGATTCACTCAAGTGAATTTTAATAATTTCAATGCGTTGTTGAAGCGTGTATCGTTCCATTTTTATTAATGGCGTAGTTTTTACTTGTCAAATGTCACAAAATGACAGTTTCAAAACAACATCTACCGAAATAGTGGGCTATTTAAAATAACACCTCTTATTGGAAAACCCTTTATTACGAAATAACTTTTTCTTTACACATCAATGAAATATATAATTGAAGAAGAATATAATTCTTATTTTAAATTTCTAATTCTTAATTCTAAATTTCAGAGGTAATGGCGCGGATTTTATTGCGAATATTGGTTTTAAGTTGGGGGATAGTCGCAGGCTTATTGACGTACACTCGTTCTTAGAAATAAGCCCAAATAAAACAGTCGGGAGTGTTTAAATCCGATGAACACGGCGACCAATGGAAGTCACTGAGGATGTCTTGTAACAGAGCCATTTTATCCCTGACAGAATGTACTGTGGCTCCACCCTGTTGGTCAGTTGGGGATGGTTTTGCACAGCCAGCAACATCTAACGACGCATGTAGAATGCAGAATTACAGAAACAGCAAAAACTGTCGGACGGTAACGGTATTTTTTTCAGACGTCATTTCCATCACGTGACTTAAGGCTGGTAAATTACCGCTAACAACTTTATATTTTAAAATATAAATAAAACCCAAAGGATAAGAAATTATTTCAAGCAATGTTATTTTAAACTCGTCTGAAATATCCATACAAATTGAAAATATGTCCCGAGTAAAAATCATTGCTGCCAACGGGAATCGAACCGGCACCTTCTAATTGCTGGTCAGGTGCTCTGAACCACTAAGCTACATCGGCTTATTCCCAACCCGTCAAATAATTCAATACGTACTAGTATTTCAATCAACAATTATTGCTTACTATATTTTTTCACCTGTAAATAACCAACTTTATTTATGTACGAAAGGCTTTGTTAGTGCTGAATTTCCTACTAGATGGCGTCGAGACATATTATATCTACATATGTTGGTGAAATATTTTGACTTGTCAAATATTATTACTTTTTTAAAGATAAACTAATGTTTATAAACAAGGTATTTTTACTCGGGATATATTTTCAATTTATATGGATATTTCAGGCGACTAATTATTGCTTATAATAATTCGTTAGCCTTTGTACTATCCATAAAAAAATGCAGTAATCACTTATAAAGATAAGTTTTATCAATGAAAAAATAATAAATATAACCATTCAACTCATTGAAAATTTTATAATATAATATTTAATTTTATGTAAATATAAAAACGTACCTTTTACCTCCAAACACGTAATTTATAAGTCAGGTGAAAACAAACCTTAATTTTAATGTGATGGTTGCCCCGCTTAAAGAAACATCTAGTTAATTGTCTTTAAAACACTTCCTGCTTCCTACCAATGAGGTATTATTTCTACGACAGACGGAAACGTTTGTGCTTGCCGTAGGCTCCCTCACAGACGCAATTAATTGTTAAACCGCTAAATTGTTTCATACATTTCATACAGACTAATAAAGATTTATTCATACATAAGGAAAGCGTAGAACAGTTTTTGTCTCACAGGGGCCCCTCAGTAATTTGCAGAGTTATGTACCGACTCGTAGCATTGGCGTAGCGACCGTATAGAATCATGAGAAATCATCTTGGGTTCCGGGTCGATTAAAATGAACTTAAGGTAGGTTCAATGATGCTGGTTCAGGTAATGGGTCCTTTAGATAATGATTTGGGTGTAAGACCGGATTAAGTGCGAATAAATTTAGATCGGTTAAAAATGTAAACAAAAGAAATACACACATTTCAAATAAAGCATTATAATTATGAAGAAAATAATAATTTAAAAAAATAATAATCTTGGTACCTGCTTTATAGCTTGTCTGGCATGATTTTATTCTTATCATTCTTGTCAGTTACAATTTTGAAAATTAAAAGTTCATTGAACTTGAACAATTGTCCGCATTACACCGGAATATTTCACATCACGCACTCATGCACCGACATTCGAAATTAGTATGTTGATTGCTTTTAATTTACAGGTACATACCGAGAGGGATTGCTCGGGGTCCTAGCCATCTACAGCTTGCCACGCCGCTGATCGCACATCTAGAATGCCCCGGGAAATACGCTGAGACAGGCGTTATATTTAAACGGAATGGGGGAATGGCGCAAAATTGTAAAGTAAGGTACCCACCTACCTTAAGCCTTAAAGCTATAAAATAAAACCACGCGTCATTACGTCCCCTTGCACCGAATATTCGAATTGACGAGAAGTACATATCCGGCGTCGCGTCGGCGGATAAAGATTTGATTCAATTTCGAAGTAGATGTATTGTCGAAATCCGCACTTATGGTTACTAATGTTCCTTAAATTAAATTGAAAAAAACCTTTTCATCGGTAACGAAACGATTTTTTCTTTGTGTCTTTTGAATTAATAATTTTTTCAATAAATTACCTGTGATGAATTCATCGTGGTGGAAAAATATTTATTTTTAGGTGAAACTTCACAAGAGTCCCAACCACTCCCAACCGTCGGGAGCCAGTGGCAATGAGACCATGGCATCCCCAATTAGGGTATATTGTGAGGCTGAAGGTAGTGGGGGTTAAGAAGATGAGGAAGAGGAGGGAGGGGAGATCTAGACACCAAACACAGCCAAAGCCATTCGAAGCAACATTTCAATTTTGAATGGTGGTCTTACACCAGGGCGATACTGAGTGTATCTTCCACTCTGGTTTAGAAGTGAATTTCTTGTGATGAAGAAGTAAAATTTGGTTAGTGGGATAGTTCCATTAACTTTGAATACCGTTGAGAATGTTTGGAGATTTAAAGTTTATTTTTCTGATTATGATTGCCTACCAATCATACTAAAAATATGTAATTTTAATATTTATATTTTTTATTATTGATTTCAAAAACTATCTAAATTCGCACATTCCGAAATGGTTCCAACTGGTTACAACGTCATTATAACTTAGGAAACGCCACTGGCTGGTAAGACGGCTGTCACCAACGTTGCCCGACGTGACTTCAACGCCGCTATATTCACAAATAAAAACGTGCACGTCGTTTTAGCGGCAAATTGATAATGACATATTTTAAATCGTTATAGAAATTATTAATCTTCTTAAAAATAAACTTAAAATTCTTTATTATAACAATTTTTTATTATTTTTTTCGAGATTAACAAAGGGATAGGAGAATAATAGAAGACAATTCTTTAGTGGTCGCAAAAGGTAAATGCGTTATGGCAGATAAAATTGTATAGAATATACACTTAGAAAACCTACTGATAAAATACTATATATAAATCCTGTTAATTAATTAAAACTTTGGTCAAATTATTCGTTTTCCCGTTAAAAACGGGACTGTAGGCCTTTAACTAAAGAATTGATTCTTATTGTTCCTAATAAAGTATCGTTTCAAATCTAATGTTTTATGAGGACGGCGGAACACATGTTCATACAAATACTGATATTGGTATTGACATACTGAAATTGTCGTATTCCATCATGATATTTATTAGGAACAGAATACGTGTTCTCAATATATTCTGAAAGACTAATATTTTATTAGAAAATTGGCACGTTATCACTTTTTTAACGGAATCATTTTTCTCCATGCAACATTTCCTCGATTGTAGTACAATTTCAATAACTTTCGTCCTAACTTGAGGGCACAAAAGTCGCTGAGGAAATGCAATCTTATGATTATTAAGGGTTCTTCTAGAGTCGGTTCAGTATTGCAGAGTATACAGTATATTTATTTTAGTTTTTTTATACGATTAGAAATTCAGATCACGGCCAAAACGGTCAAATTCTCTACGTGATTTATTTTTATAAAAATTGGCCATCCTTACAAATCGGAAATTGCCAAGCACCTAATTGAAGTACTGAATTAAAGTACCACGCACCGAGCAAGCCTAATTACGAAGGCAATTAAAATCGTGACGAGATGACGGGGCTAAGCTTCGTAATTTTTGACATCCGGTACTTGATGGCTACACCAAAACTAAACGCCAGAATCCATATTATTTTTTCACTAATTATATTGAAATACCGCCCCTAAAAGGATTGGAGTGTGCATCACAGAAGCGCTTCTACATATTTTTAACTATCCAATATACACAAGTGCCCTGACGATAGACACTGTAACGCCGTACAAAATGTTAGTTAAGAAGGAGGAAGCGCAACCCGGCATAGGACTCAAAAATAAATTCGAATATAGGCTCTATGAAAATATATGAATCTTACAATCACTATTGTAGCGACACGAATATCCCTTTGAAGTTTTTCTGCGAAGATTTCTCAGAAAACAATTAAACAAAATGTTCATAAAGACGATTTTCCTACATTTAATTTTATTTTCGATATGTTCAAATGCAGTCAAATTATGTTTTTTTTTCAAATAATGTTACGTATGTAAACGTTATTATTAAAAATACTCTTTGGCAAAATAAATCCCAAGACTGAAAAATTCACAAATCACTTGAACACTGAATGGTCGCAATAGTGACATAAATTGTTTCTCTCATACATTTTATATAAATGTTCTCGAGGGTAGCATTAGTTAAAAAAGAATCCAATTTGCAACATCCCGACTAAAAACAATATATGAAATAAAAAAAATTTGAATATAGTTATGAATTTACTTAATTTATGATGACCGACTGGTTTCGCTTAAGGCGATTCCATACGTAGTAATGCAAAATCATGTGTTTTTGGTTTGAAAATTTGGTCGCCTAGAAATGTTTCAGATGCTTTAATTAAATACTGCGAGTAGAATACATTACATCTTCGATAAGTCTTTTTATAAGCCCAGAAAAAAATAATGTATAAGGCCTATGAAAACTGCTTTAAAGAACAAAATCTCCTACTTACGAACCCATTTTCAGTTATGATTTTATTGTATAATGTGACAAATGAAGCTATTTATAAAATGATGGAAAAAAAATTAAATATTTATGCCTGAACATCCACAAAATAAAATAAAAGGCACTTTTTGGCCATGTTTTTTTCTTGCATAAATCAAAACAGGCGGATGGTGTTAAGCGGGAATTTAAACCTTATCGCCATCTACGTAAAGGCTGTTGTCGATAGCGGCTCCATTTAAAATATCACACGACGTAGTTTAAGTTTCATCAAGGTAAATAGTTAAAAATAGAAGAAAAATCAAATTCTCCACTCAAGGCGATTTACCAAAAAATATCATTCACATTCAAATATCAATCAAGAACCAATATTATCAATTAGTTTTTGGTAGTTCATCAATAAATTCCAGACCAAATAACCATTGGGAGGACGAAAAGCGACCATTAGTAGATTTTTTTGTAAATTTCCACTGTTTCATTGATTTAGTTCACCCCTTCTTGAGTGTGTTTTGGGGGTAGTATTCTATAGGCAGGCCACCCCAGCCAGCCCAGTGCCGGCGTCGCGACGTCCCATCATGTGCCCCAAATAATGACGCCGGGTGTCGCCGTCGCAATCAGTAAAGTGCAAGAAACACTACCTGACGAATGCCTTCAGTACTTACAGACATTTTGTTTTACCATTTCATAAGAGTCGACTTCTCCGTGCAGTAATGCAGCTCCGGGACGTAATAAAACACATTTTCATGGTACAAGATGCAAGTTAGAGCTAAGGAAATGATATATTCTTAAAACCTTTGTATTTTTTTTTAATAATCTGTATTAATAATAAGTCTTCAATAAGATTTGCAGGGTATCTTGAGAAGTTAACAAAAATATGCAATTTTCGATTTTGAGAATGTGGCGACACAAAGTCATTCACATAAGATTAGACGATTTCAGAAATATAAATAAGCATAATTTAATATATTTATAAATAAGAAAAGTAAATTCGCAGTAAATTTTATCAGCTTTATGCACCATACTTCGACCTTAAAATCTTCATTGTTTCATATATCCATTATATACGACCAAATGAAAATTACATTGCTTGCAACTTGGAACTATCGCACATAAGATTTACTTGTTTGAAAAAGTATTGTGTAAATGACTGCGAAAAAGAATATTGACATGTATACATATATATTCACGAAAATGTTGTTATTCCATAATATTATATTAAATCTGTCAGAACTAGTGGGATATTGATTGTTTTGAAGAAGCAAATAAAAATTGTCGCAAAGATCATCAATAACCATAACAGCAATATTAACAAAAAAATATTAACTAGATTCAAATAGGTACTCTTCAGACATCTTACGGGAAAATAAAATGTCGTTCTTCATAAACTACCCTTCATTTTATCACGCTAATACCGAATACATTTGCAGACATTCATAATATTATGCTAAATTCTGAATAATGTTTGCTTTTATTTCGCCACACGTGAAAACTCCCACCCCCACATTTATTTTTTTCAGCTTTCAGCTTTGTCTCGAAAAGCATGAAAAATCGACGTCGGCCGTCTGCGTCTGCAAAAATAATACATATATGCTTAAACCGAGTAGGTACTGGTATAATCTCCGTACATTTACCCGTACACTACAAAGAGACTTGTATACCCGCTAGTATACAGTTGGTACACGTTGAGCTTGATGCACTGGTATTCTTAGCTGAAAGGACCTACCGAAGGTCTCGCTTCATCTTTATTAACATATTTCTTCGGTGGAGGTTTTCGAAACAAGATTTAATTTAATTTTTTTTTTAAGGTCTAGTATGGTAGTGTCTAAGGTAAGGTAGGCTGTTGAAGAATTAGTGTGTGTAATGGTGTTGTATAAATGAGGTATTAATTTGACTTGGTGGTAATACTATGCATGTACATTATAACGTTTATTACATAACTATTTTTTATTCAAATCGTTGCGACAGTCCACTTGAAATGAAATATATCAAAGTGTAAGCTGCACGTAAACTGTAAATCAAACGGACGATCTTTCCATTGAAAGTCGAATTCGTAGACCCCTACCCCTACGATACAGAGGCAGTATTTGATTTGACCCTTGCCAAACGAATTGACAAACCAATAACATATTCGAAACAAAATTACATTAAAAAATGTTATTGATTTCACTGTTTCCAAATGATTTTGAAATTTTCTCCAACGAAGCGTATCTATTCACAAAAGTTTTGAAACATGTTAGTAAGTAGAATATAATATCGTTATTTAACCACCGAACCGACCAACATATTCTTCAAGCCTATTTGTTTGAACCGTTTGTTTTATTTATTCATTCAACACAAATATTGTCTGCAAAGTTCGGAGAAACAGAAGTCATGGCGGACGTTTTGTGAGACATAAAAACTTGCATACAAATACGGCGTCGTGTTTGCCCATTCCGCCTTTCTCCCACTGAACCACCTTTCATTTAGGGCGATGAAAGTCGGAGACCAATGGCAGCCAGGAAACTTCTAAAACCTTTGGATATTTCGTCAGTTTCAGCTGCAGACTACAAGTGCTCGCAGATCCTTCATCCAGAGGTGCTTTTTCAATTCAAAGCGCAGCATTTTAAGAGAAAACATTAACACACCGAACCCTACCAACAAAACAAAGACACTTCGCAAAAAGATCCAAGCATATACATTTTGCCAACAGACTTCATATTTTTAAAAAAATGCCCTTTCTTACAAATATAAGGAGCTTAACGGGTGTTTTTCTTTTTCCAGTTTCTTCTTTAACGACAACACAAGAGGTAGAAGGCGTCGACGAATTTTCGTTTATTTTTTTTCGTTTTTAGGCTGTTGTGAAAAATCCTTTGAAATTCTAAAAAAAATATCTTTTATTTACTATAATGCTGCAGATATATCGTTGTCGCTATTTTTATACATTTTTTTAAATTGGGAAAAGCAGTTTTGTTTTTCTGGAAAAGATGCACGTGCTTTTCATTAAATATGGATACATGTTGATAAACGTTTGTTTATAAAAATACATTCGAATAATATTTACTTATTTCCACATTTACGAAAAGATTTTATTGAATTTCAGTTGTTTTGCGAATTAAAAATGTTATTAGTTGGACTAAAATGCATTAAGATTAAATAATTCTATGGATTCTTTCTTTCACTCCCCGATTCTAAAAAAAAAACTTAACTGTAGGAATTGGGTATCTCAAAAAACAACAAATAACATAAAATCAAAATCTTGGGCTTTCGTGCTTCCGCGATATTTATCTGTTTTAATGTTATTTATTTCTGCAGCAATATTGAACTAGCTAGTCATTCAAAATGCGCCTAATATTTACGTGACATTTGTCAATTTTAGTTATTTAATTTCTCACCCAACCGAAACTAAAGTCCACAATGTTGAGATTAGGAATTAACTAAAACTTTACTACAGAGTATATTGTTTATTATTTATTTATTTTTCTCTAAACGCATATGGAAGCACAACATTATAAATACGGCACATCTGTTGAGTGTATTCGTGGATCATTAAGATAATTATTAAGCAGCAAAACAGGTTAATTTATAAAGTTATTCGTTTTCTGTCAGTAGATAATAATCTTATTTAGGTGGTCCAGTTGGGTCCTGGAGGTTTTCTATTCGAAAAATGTCCATTGATGCACAACAGGTCAATCTAATTTATCCTTCAATTGACTTTCACTTGAATTTACTTTAGTCCTAAAAAAATTGTAAAAAAAGGTTCCTATAATATAATATAAACGGAATAGTATAACAGAGAACACGGAACATCGAGGTTGTATATGGAATTCTCTAAAATTATGAATGATTGCAAATAATTATCAAAGACATGTCGCCCAAGTAATGCAAGAGAAACGTATCTGCATTTCTCATGTTTTGAAAAAACGGTGTCTGAAGATTATTAGACGAATTTTAAAAATATAATATTATTTTAATATTTGTCAAGAATCAAACAACTGCAATATACTAATATTTTTTCTGTAATTAGCATAATATTTTACTTTAAAATATATTAAACTCATTACATTTCTAAAGAAACATATCTATCAATAACGGTGAAACTAGATAAATAGCAGACGTAGACTTTTTACAGAACAGAATGTAATTTACGGGTATTTCAGCACTTTTAACTCAAAATCTATATTTTCGTACATGTGATTCTTTTGAATTACATGTTACGAAGACTGTAATTAAGCAGACAGATAATAATTGTAATAATATAAAACGTTTCTGGAGATTCAGAAAAATAATAATTAGTACTGATTCTATTATATGAAGACAGAATTGCCGATTTATATGTTTTCAACAATTCTATAACTTTTTTAGAAGCTGATTCTCCATGAAATAGTTGGTACAATTAAAGACAGCACATTATCTCCTGAACAGCATGGTTTTATAACCGTCAAATAAAAATTTACGGCCGTTGTTCCCAATCCTACTGATCAACTGTTGAGCCGAAATTTTGCTCAACACTTCTCAAACGCACAATTACGCTCTTTCCCACAAAAAGGTGACGACTGAGCGATCAACTAATTTAAGGAAGCCAAACTACTGGATTAAACTTGCCTCAGTAAATGACTAGTTATAAAAAATGTCGACAGAGTGAAAAATAGTTGCGACCCCAAGACACGGTGGCATTAAAGTCAAGGTGGCACTTTATTTTTAATATATTACATGGTTAGTTTAAAATATAAAATATCGGTTTATATAAAACAGTATTTAAAAAATATATAAGCATTAATAATAAATTCAATAATTAATTCGTCAATATTAATTCAACATTGAAAGAAAAAAGAAAAAAAAATTACTTTGATGTAATTTTATTGTCTTTGAAAGTGGGCGGGGCCATTTAAGATAATCCAGGGGTAAAGATGTTTGGAAACAGGCGAATTGAACGTTACTAAACAAATCACTTGGCTGATCGAAGCCTGAGATTGATTGTTGGAAAAGTTGGGGATAACCACCGATGCTAATCATATTCCTCTTTAAACTTTATTTCCTATTCAATGGCGAATAAAGTTCAAGTTGACTCGATTCACAAGGTTTGTCATGCAATTCTTATAGAAAAATAGTTTAAATTTGGAGTTGATCGAAATATGTTGCAATGATTTATTATTTTTCAAATAGAAAACTGTTAAACTAAATGGGGTATCATCATGTGATTTTTTGCATCCAGTGGTGTACCGCAAGGTTCCCACATAGGAAATGTCTTATTAGTGTTTTTTGTGAACGACAATTTTTGGAATATTTTCGTCAAAGTGCTTGTCGTCACCTCAGTGCTTAATTGTCCAAACGACCATTTGCAAATTTTACAGGAGGATGTTTTCTTTGATTATTTCAATGAAACATTATGACAGGTGTTTAAGATGAAGATATTTCCGTCAAGCTAAAGGTCTGATCAGTTTAAGTAATTCTTTGTAAATTGACTAAGGATAGTTTTTGATACTTTTTTTTACATTTTAAAATGGAGATTGAACAAAAACGCACCACCAGAATTTTGTAAAAGGAGATTGAACAAACTGGAATTGGAGATAGGGCAACTTTTGCGTAGAACTTTCCGTGCTTGTTTGTTCAAACGACCACCTTTAGTTATATACAGGATGAGTTTATTTTCAATATTTCTATTATGGATACTGACAATTCGTGGTGGAATCTATATATATATATATTTATAATAGTGATTTTTTCTTTGTTTGTTCCTTCTTATTTCTTATACCTTTTCTATACATAAAAGTGAGCTCTGGCGTTATGAAATTTATTTACAAATTCACATCTTATTTCCCATACCACTCTACCGACTGCGATAAAACTTTGTAACTTTGAGTTGTGCGCATGCCCGCGAAGGTTTCCCTATATTATATTGAACTATGGCGTTGTGAAATTTGTATAAAGATTCTCTTATTATTTCCTATATCATTCATCCGATTGCGATGAAACTTTGGTGAGTTGCTTTGCGCACGCCGGCGAAGGTTTCCATACATAAAGGTGAACTCTGGCGTTATGAAATTTGCATTCAGATTGTATAATAGGTGGCGATCGAGTTGTTATAAAAATGTGTGCATTATTTCTTGTAGCTTAGCAGTAGGGACTGAAAGAGGGAAGGGTGAGGATAATCCGTGAGGGGGGAGGGTTCGTGGGATGCGGGACAAATCTTTCTTTGAGTGGCATTGAAACGCGTGCCAGGCACTCGACAGTTCCATTATAATAATTTACTTCAATGATAATAATATATTAAACAATGTCCAACTTTTTTTTATTTCTGACCGTGACCGGGTTTAGCCTATCAACCATCTTTAGACTTCCATCTTCGTTGTTACGACATAGCAACGAAAATGGGATATCCATATAATTTGAATAAAATCATTGCATTCCACCCCTTTTAATCCCCCTCCCTAAATTTAATGTATATAAAGCACAGCTTAAGGAATATCTGTACCAGTCTGAAGATGACCGCAGTAGGCTGAATCTCTTACGATCAGATTTTTTTTTTATGTGACACCTCACAAGAGCGTCCCTGCCAGTATACAGACAGGGGAACTATGTAACCACCCGGTTGGGCGGCGTTGTGAGGCGGGTTAAGGTAGGGGCTGTATGAAGGGATTTATTAATGCTGGCCTTGAAGAGGCTCGGATTATAGGAGAGAGATGCCGGTAGCTCGTTCCACATACGAACCGACTTACAAAAAACGACCCGTTCTCATGAAGCTAACGTCAATCGTAAACGGGTGTTCCGCTCGTGTCCGTCGAGTTTCGCGCACGTGCACCGGTGCATCAGGGATCAATGCTGCTAGCTCCTTGGAGTAGGCTCCATTGAAATACCTGTAGAACAGACACAGCATGCCTACATTGCGTCTATGCATTAGAGAAGGCAATCGGTCTGTTAACAACGGATTGTCAATCAGACGGATCGCCCTCCTTTGCACAGATTCAAGTAGGTTAATTAAGTATTTTGGGGCACCAGCCCAGAGGTGGCTCCCAAATTCAACTGTTGGGCGGACTTGAGACTTGTACAGGGTCAGCAGCTGGTCACTGTTGAAGGATATCCTAGCCGTGTACAAGACGTCCAGCTTCTTGGAAGCCTGATTTACTCGGGCTTCTATGGATCCCCGATACTTGAGCCGGTCTGATATACTAACTCCAAGCATTTCAATGGAGTCTTTATTGGGGAGAGTGCTCCCATAGAATTGCGCCTAAACAGTACGCGTGGCCAAAAAACTAAATCACTTAAATTATATGAAATTTATGCAAATTATTTCAGTGAATAATATACCTTTACATGTTTTTTTGGCTAAAAATTAAAATCCTACCGTTTTTGTTGGTAATGCTCAGAATCGTAATCAAAATCCCAAAACACACAAATGAGGAAAAAATCAGAATTATAATTTATTATATAACTATAATTTATTTCAACAAACTGCATAATCACTATAGATCAATTTGTAAATCTCAAACGGCTACATACAAATACGGATATACTGAAAATTTCGAATTGAAATACTAATCTAACTAGTTTAATATGAATCATCAGTCAAAAAACCAATTTTGACAGCAAAAACTTGCAAAAAGTAGAGTCTGAGCGAAAACAGAAAAGTGAACACGCTGTATGACAAAGTTCATTGCAATGTAAAAAACAAAACAAATTTGGTATTGATAGAGATATTTAAAACTAACACTTACCGCTCTATTTCCGCACTGCTGCGTATGTATGCACTTTTGTAATTAGTTATTGACATTTTCCTGTTGTTTTGTCTATCAAAAGCTCCTTGGTATATATTTAAATGCTTTTTTACTTCCGCGTAACACCAGAAAACAAACACCGTTGGAATGTAAAAACTTAAGATGGCGGCATCACGTGATCCTCGCATCGTGCTGTAATTGGTCGGTTGGTGGAGTTTGAACAAACTAGCACGCAATTTTAATTCTCGACTCTAGGAGGTTGGCCTAATAAGGAGATTGGCCAAACAAGGACTCACTTTTAGAATATTGTTGTGGACATTGACATTTTAAAATGCTTATAATTAATTGTAGGAGGCTGATAAAACTATTTTTTCTTCATCGAACGACGCGTAATTTGATTCTTAACAATATTGCGTTAAAAACTCATTTTCGCTAAAATGGTCGTTTGGACAATTAAGCACTGGGGCGACAATGTGTTTGCAAATGATCAGAAACTTTTTAAAGTATCCTGAAACATGTACGACTGCTAATCAAACGACTGCTAATCTCTCATCAAACTTGTTAAAATTATTTGAATGGTGTAGCGATAACAGGCTATACCATGGAGGAAAGTTAACTACATGAGCTATACCTCTGAGATGAAAATTTAAAAAATAGAAATATCCAATTTTCTTCAAAAACACCGATCTCGAATCGAGACTTAGATGTAACTTCTGACACCAACCTTAGCTTCATACCACACATTAAACATATTTCAAAGAAGAACTTTTAGGTAAATAGTTTTAAAAAAAAATGTTAGGTTTTGTACTGAGAGTGGCCGAAGAATAATTACATTAAAGCATTAAGCTCGGTAAGGAATCGACATAAACAGAGTGCTGTAAGACCCTGCGCAGAAAAGTAAAGTTCGCTGCACTTTATAGCCCAGACATTGTGACACTTTTCTGCGCAGGGTGTTACGGTTTATGACGATTCCTTACCCTTTCCTTACCCTTACCGACCCATGGGACGACGTGCTAAAACTTGTTTACTTACAAATCACTAGTGATAAGTCTGTTTGAATATAAATCGATAGTATGGTCTTCACGCTACAACACGAATTATTACAAAATAGAAAACTGCCGCCATTGACATTTACATCACATCACATATTTCGCCACATGTTTACTCACCGGATTCATAACAAGATTCATCACTGGATTCATCACAGATTTCACCACTGGTTTCGTCGACTGTTTTTAATTTTTTTTTATTTTTTTTTTTTTATTTTAATATTTGTATGTTTTTTACAATAAATATACAATTTATACATATTATACAGTGTTATAAAGGTAAATAATAATAGCTTTTCCTCACCATAAAGAGACGAGGCTCTTGTGTTTGGTGAGTGAATCCTAGCTCAATTATATGTAATCATGTAAGTAAGTAAATAATATATTTGCAAAACCAAAGGGATAAGTAAAAAATAGGCAAGATTTATCAATAATACAGTTTCAAGATTTGAAGGAAATAATAATAAGAGTAAGATATGGATTTTTATAGTAGTTTTAGGTAATTTTTTAATTTTATTTTAAATTCCTGAATATCTTCAATATTTTTTAGATATAATGGAAGGGTGTTGAAATATGTTATACCTAGATAGAGATAGGTATTTTGTGTGTGCTTTGTATTAAGTTTTGGGATTTTGATAGTTTTTTGATATCTTGCTGATGAATTGAATTGTAAGTTATTTAACTGTATTTCTTTATAAATTTGTAGAATTGAATATTTTTTATATATATTGTCTATTGTGGGTACATTGAATATTGAAAAGAGAATCTCAGTAGAAAATTTGGATGGTTTTTTCAATATTACTTTAATTATCAATCTTTGAACTATTTTAAGTGGATTTAATATATTGTTATAAGTTCCTCCCCAGCCAATAATACCATATTGTAATATAGATTGTACAATTGCATAGTACACACTTTTTAGGTTTTCTAGTCTAAGAATATTTCTAAGTCTTATAAATATATAAATACATTTTCTAATTCTTTTGACAAGTTCACAAATTTGTTTTTTCCATTTAAAATGTTGATCTATATATATACCAAGATATTTAATTTCCGAAGTTAGACTAAGTATAGAACATTCTTGATTGCAATTAGTTCTGTTACATTTAAGTTGATGTATTATAATTTTTAATTCTGGTATTAATTTAAATTTGTTGATAGAGAATGGGATACATTTTGTTTTTTCAGTATTTAATGAGAGGAGGTTTTTATCGAACCAATTTTTCAGTATATTAATATCAGTATTTGCTAACTTATTAACATTATTCCAATCAGTACCTTCAATTATTATGACAGTGTCATCAGCATAAGATATTATTTTTCCATTTAATCTTTGATTGAATATGTCATTTACATAAATGATAAACAGTAACGGTCCCAGGACTGTACCTTGAGGTATGCCGAAGTGACTTGTTTTTTGTTGACTAAGTACATCGTTGATTTTTACGACTTGAGGGCGTTTGAAAAGGTAGCTTTTTATCCATTCTATAGCTGTACCACTTAATCCAATGTTTCTTAATTTACTTATAAGTTTGTCGTGTGATATGCTATCAAAAGCTTTTTTAAGATCTATGAAAATTCCAATGCATTTTAATGATTTATCTAATGAATTATGAACAAGACTAGTTAATTTTGCAATTGCATCCTGAGTGCTTCTACCTTCCATAAAACCGAACTGATTTTCATTAATTAATTTATTACATTTTACAAATTGGTTTATTCTTTTTTTAACTATCTTTTCAAAAATTTTTGCTATGTTCGAGATTACTGATATGGGTCGGTAATTGCTAACTTCTTCTGGGTTACCAGATTTAAATATTGGAGTAATGGTAGTTTGTTTGTAGATTGATGGAAACACTCCGCTTTGGAAACTTACATTTATTATGTGTTTTAACGGTTTAGAAATTTGATTTTTAATATTTTTTAAAATATTAACTGTTATTCCATCAAAACCCGGGGCAGAACCTCCTTGCATACCGTTTATAATTGATATTATTTCGTTCTCTGTGGTGACTTGGAATGTTGCTATATTATTGTCAGTATCAATACTACAGTCTGGAAATGTTATATTTGGGTCAGTATGAATGAGATTGGCAAGATTTTCCCCTACGTTCGCAAAGAAGGTGTTAAATATGTTTGCAGCTTTTGAGGGATTTTCTTTACAACATGTTTTCATGTTGTCATGAGATATAGTAGCGATGTCGTTATTCTTGTTTTTTTTCTTGTCAATTATTTCATTTATAACTGTCCACACTCTTTTACTATCATTTTCAGCCTGATTCAACTTTTGTTTATAATACTTTTGTTTTGTATTTTTTATAATATATGAAAGTTTGTTTTTATATGCTTTAAAATGATTTAGTAAATTTTTATTATTTGGTTGTTGTGTAGTTAATTTGTAAAGAGCTTGCTTATGTCGTACAGATACTACTAAACCATGAGTAATCCATGGTTTTATAGGTTTCAAGTTCGACACTTTGGATTTGGTTATTATATTATTATTTGTCGAGTCATTTATGCATTTAGATATTTTTTCTTCAAACATTTTACAACATATATTGACATCATTACATTGTAATAATTTATTCCAATTGTGTAATCACTAGTTTCATCGCATTTTTCATGTCTGTTTGCATCAATTGTTTAATCACTGAATTCATCAAAGATTTCATTGCTGATTTAATCATTAGATTCATAGCATGTTTCATCGATATGTTTATCACATGTTTCATCAGTGTTTTCATCACTGGATTATCAAAGATTTCATCACTAGTTTCGTCGCATGTTTCACACTGTTTTCATCGCATCTTTTGTCACTGATTTCATCGCATGTTTAATCATTGGATTTTTACAGTTTCATCCCATGTTTCATCTATATTTTCATCACATGTTTCATCACTGGTTTCATCACTGTTTTCATCACATGTTTTTTTTATCACTGGAACATTGCAGATTTCATCGCACAAAACTCGTCGGATGTGGGGCAATAAACCTAGATCCAATGGCTTGCCAGCACTGTCGTGTGTGTGCAATCCCCGAACCGAAATCTACTCAGTGATTTGATGTCTAGGAAAATTTACCTAGATCTGGGGGAAAAAAAACTTTTTAGGGAAATTCTGAAATATTGATTAAATGTGATCAAATTCTATGCCATCCACCCATGGATTTGAAAATATTGTGCGGAACCATTTTTCTCTGAAATTCACTCGCCCACCCCCCTCTCCATGGATTTGAAAATATTGAGGTAAATTATTCCAGTACTGAGATATGAAGAATACCTCATACAAACCCTTTCTGAAATCTAGGGAAATTTCGGTCTGTAATCAAGGGAAATAAATTTTTTGATTCGGACAGTATGACAAGCGGCGGTAAGATTCCTCCTTGGTGTGACCTCTTCAAAGGAACGTGATTTTGTTCTGTATGTTATAGAAAAATATACACCTATTTTTTTAATCCTTTGTTATAAATTTGTAAAAAAAAATCTTTATTTTTGTCTATATATAAATTTTAAATTTTCAATTTTAGATAAACCTTCTTTGTGAATATTCATAAAATAAACTATTCTATTCACCTACATTATTGTTAAAAACATAATTTTGAATAAAGATTTCTAGAATATTTGTGAAAAAAATAACATATTTTATGTTCCCTTATACAACTCTATTTCACAAGTTCGAGTTGTTCACTCTACGGTGACGTAGATAGTGTTGCCATTGCTAAAATATTCTGGGGAAATTTTTCTTTCCGAAGTTCTCTAGCCACCAGCAATATTGACCCTATAAATATTTGATAACCTACCGATTTTAATTTTTGCAGCATTGCATCACTGGACATAAATCAAACCGATCAAACCGGCTCGGCTCCTCGGCTCGATTGTGTTTCGTTGTCTGGGCCAAAAAATGGCTTACTAATTTCTCATATAATCTTTGATGGCTTTTACTTTGATATTATATGTAAAAGCTGAAAGGCATTAATGATTAAAGTATTATTATAAATTGTATTGCCAAAATACTTTACGAAATATTTAGATTGCCATCTGGGCGCGCAACGTAAAAGTACTTTGTCACTGTGTTAGTTTTTGGACACCAAAAAACTAACAAACAAACAACCTACACCAAAGTTGACACAATAATACAACAGATGTCACTGTTCGGAAACTCATAATCTTCTATATTACTGCCACCTACCGAATATTGTTACATTCATTGTTATTTTATGAATATAAATCGAGGAGAACTTTGTAGAACAGTCGTTAGATGGCAATTTCCAAAGATTTATGAAATCAGCCGCCCCGCGCTACGTTTTGAAAATATGCATTATAATATTTAACAAGTGCCTATGATTAAAACAATGTGAAAACTTTTCATTTGGAGTTCACATTTTATGATTTCAAAATATTGTAAATATTATTTATAAAGAATAATCAGCTTCCTCGAAAAGCTGAATTTGTGTGTTTTTAATGCATTCTTCAATACGGACCATTTAAACAAACGCATTATTTATTTTTTTGTACATTTTTTAATGATAAGTTTCCTGGTACACTATAAGAGAATGCTTGATTTTTTTAATTACCCATACATAGTACGATACCAAGGGTATCTAAATCTAAATTACTTAGAGGTCTTAGATGACGATAATGACTTGTATGATTACTTTTTTTTACCTTGTTTCTATGACGTAAGCTGATGCTGAATGTTATGCATTTCCTGGTTTTGGTTTTCGTATGAGATACCAACTTACTAATAATATTTGAATCAACGACTTGAAGTCACAATATTATTGTTTTTTTTTCGTCGTTACTTCAAAGTTTTGACGCCTTCAATGTTTTTGTTTGGAATAATTGGATGAACATACTCACTTTTATTATTGTTTGCAGATTCTGGCGTCCATTTTTCCGAACGGAACCTGATTTTTGGTTTCACAGAAGCATAACACAACCTAGTAGAATCCCCATTGGGCATCGACTAATATATCGATGGAATTAAGGGTTCAAAAATCAGGATAGGTTCAATTTGATGAATAAAAATCAGGTTAGGTTTCATTGTAAAAGTTTTTGTATATTATTTCATTTGCCAAAGATATTGTCGTTACAATTTCATAAAATGTATTCTTTGATTCACATTTACGCCTCATTCTCAGCTTTCGTATTTCATTATGTCGCAACATTATATGAAAATGGCAGACTTTTACACTAAATAATATTCATCTCCTCCCACAAGGACAAGCGGCTCAATATGAGCTAAACTGTTTCTTTCTTCAAATACTAAAACCTATTAATAAGATTATTTAGTGACACTTAGTGATTTCACTTTAGTGATTCTTACTCCATCTTCTGAATTAGTAATTTTATCCAAGTGTAAACAATATTATTTTTTCCGTTGTCTTGCCAGAAGAATTGTGATAATAAAAAAAATATATTTTATTAGGTTTTAGCCATATGAAAAAAATGGCTAGGTTTGAAAGCATCAAGACTACAGTTAAACGGAACCTGTCATCACCTTTTTCAGTTTTTCTTTACATATTTACATAACGTGTATCTAACTCATCTTTAAAATTAATAATACATTTTTTGTGAATCTCTTATCTTCGACCGATTTACTTTAACATTTTAAGTGGTCCTAATATTTTAGTGGAATAATAATATTTTAATTTAGTTAGGTATATAACTTACTCGGATTCTATTCTAAGACAACATATCTGTGAAGTCTGAATAGTGTGAATTTAGATGAATTACTGATTCTGTTGAATTTTAGAGTTTCTACATTTAGTCTAATGTTTTGTTCATTTAACAATAAGAGAAGGCCACTCGTGAATGTGAAAATAATACTCAATTATAATTAGATTACAACTATTGGCCCATCGTTGCTATGTGCGCGACCGCTTTGTCTAATTTTGCACACTTTTAATATCCAACTAAATCTAATACGGTCGTTCACAGATGCTTAGGAAATAATAACATTAAGCTAATCTGCATCGCTCATTCAATCAGTTTTGCTTTATCACTCAATAAATAATAATAATATTAATAATGACTTTTATTTCTAAAAAATATGTCAATTGTTAAAAACCACCTTGTTGGCTAGCTTATTGGAACATGTTCATATCAAACCTAGGTTGATACATGACAACACCTAACGTTTACCTCATCCTCGGTGGTTTATTAATTTGATATGGCTGTTAACTGTTAAGAGCAGTATAGGAATACAACAATATCTGCACAGTGATACATCGATCACAATTCGCTGCCAATGATTATGCACATGTTGCAGATATAGAGAATGTCTATGAGAGTCGTTACACATAATTATAAATACAAATAACTGTATCTGATCTTGCTTCTTTCATTCCATTCGGTCACGCTAGAACTCTATCTAAAAGAAAGTATTATAAAATCTTAGTATCTAGGCACAAGAAAGACGACATTTCGTAGTCACGCATGATATGTCGATGGCTATCACGCACCATAATATCTTAGGGAAAGATCACGATTAGTAAACATAGATCTGCTTGAGCTGAGGCTTCAGTTCCGGTGGTATCGTGTACACCTCCTGCTCAGGCTTCCTCTTCACCAGGCGCCTCCAGCGACCCCCGATGTTTTTGCGCAAGTTCCTGAAGCTCGCCCTCTCGTTGCCAATGGGTTGTAACATCGTGTCCTGCAACAAGAAGAACACGCAAATTAGTAAACGGGTCAGTTGTGTCAGTTGTGGCCAGAGGCGGCCTAACGGGTCAAGCATACTCTCTGAAGTAGGTACTAGCACCTACCCAGTCCCACAAGCTTTGCTTGGATAATGCACGCCCCGTAGGGTTCAACGCCCTAAATTATTCATCCTCCCCTTCTAAACATTCATGTGCTTCTTGCACAACATAAAGTACTGGCTAACAATCAAAATAACAATGTAAATGTTTTACTGACATTTTTAAAGCGAATAAAATTGAGTGAAATATAATTCCAAATTCAATTTGCCAAAATTATTACAATTCACCACGATATTTCGAAACGGAAACAATTATTTTGGAACAGGCCACCTACTTTCCAACTGCCAAAGTGCTTGGGAAATCCGTGTCGAACGTGAACAGTTGAACAGCTAGTAACCTAACTGGCTGCTCAAATCGTGACATTATTTCATGAAAACTGTACTGCCAATGCAGAGCTTGCTTATGAAAGTGTTTTGTTGTATTTTTTTTCAGGTGGTGTAATTATGGAGACCGGTAAAAGTGAAAATGCCAGAACTCAACAATCTGTTGAAAGAGAAGTGAAGCTATTCATCAAAACTGATGGATTTTCGCTGGCGTTGCAAATCCTTGAATACAAATGGAAGCTGGCATTTAAAGCGTTAATGTTTAAATTTTCTTTTGTAATTCAAATGACTTTCAAATTTCAAAGCCTGCTTGAACTCAGCGTTGGCAGGAAGCGATTATTCGCTTTGCATTTAAGCCATGTCCAGATGACAATTCTATACGAAACTGTGAAGCATTCTCAAAACAATTTCAACGGCTTTTCAAAATTCTTAGCACGTTTTTGAAGTAAAAATTAAGAATATCCGCGGCCAAACAATACTTAGTTCAAATGAAATTAGAATGAGCGACCAATGAAATGTTCCCACATAATATTACCGATTTAATAACTCGACTTAAACAACGGCCGTGGGTTCTGTCGATAAGAAATATACGATAAGAGTGGAGGATGCTATAAAACATGAAAACGTGTGACAGAAATGAACTTTGAAAAGTGCATCAGACCTGTCTATAAGAATATGCATTTCAATGTGCTGCTTGTATAAGAGGATAAGACACGGTTTTAAAGTGTATGACCATCAGCTAATAAAATGGTTGGAGAGGTCGGGAGGTCACAGTATGGTAGCGAGTATTACCTGGTCATTGTTGTACACGTAGGGAGGCGGCAGGGGCGGCGGGAACTGCCACAGGGGTTGCTGACGGAAGGCCACGGGCTCGGGCACATGTGCTGGGGCCAGGGCTGGGGGTGGTGCCTGCAGGATGACATCTGCAGGGTGCACGCTGTTGGAGTGCTCTTCCCTCTTGCGCAGCTTACTGCGGACAATGCGAATAGCCATCATAGTACCGTTGCTTCCAACCATCGTATATGCTACTCTTGTATGAGAATCACAAATGCTTAAAGTCTGAACTTTGTATCAGTCTGTTTCTCTGCTCGGAGAAACGTACGGCGGGTTCTAAAGTTTGATTTCTTTAACTTAACTAGCACCTTTGTCCGTATCACTAAACAGTTCCGATTAACGGATAGGAACGGTGGGTTACTTCACTCTGTTTCTGTCTTAATATATAAATACGTATAAATATATTATCACAATTGCTTTTTGTATACAATATTTATATATTGCACTTATCACTTTGTTTTGGAGAACGTTTATGAATCTCGACGATTCAAACTTCGGTTTACGCGAGTGAACTCTTTGTAAAACTGACTAGATTATTTTATAGTATGGGGCGGCAGGTGCCTAGCAAAGCCGGTGCTCGTGCCAAACTACCTCGACTGCGTACTCCATGAATCTGGTTGGTGGCGCCTGAACGCACGCTCTTTTATAGCCTCAACGAGGACGGCGACGTCACGTGGGGGTGGGGGAGAGGGGGGGCGCGGGTTTTTTGTACCGCGTCGCCTCCCCTCGCCGCACTCCAACCCGCCCCGCGTCTTAACGGTCCAATGACAGCGCCAAGCAAACTGTACGTAGAATTGTAGAAACGTCACAGACTCGCGACTCTGACTCTAAACGCTTTATTTTGCTTTATGTAACTACCTACCTATTCCCCAATACCTGCGAATCTCTCTTCGCAACGGTTTTTTCCCGAACCGCGTCCGATTAACTGCTGGTGGAATAACAGTATACTTTCAGTTTGCCACTTTCAAACTAGCTGCCTCACCGGTTGCAGTGGCCAGTGGCCAGTGCCAGTGGTCATTAGCCACAAACCACCACCAAACTACCTCTACTCACAGCCATTAGCCATTCTAACTCAGTGCCGGCTAATCATCTAAAGTACCTCATACATCTCAATCAAGGTCTGGAATAATATGCATGAATGTCACTGCGTAACGAGCCAGCGCATCTAGCTGCTATTTCCTTGCCCGTCAAAGATGTTTTATCTAGAAATAAATATAAGTTTCTCATTGTTCGCCATGGAATACCTCAGCCAAGGTGGATGAGGCAGGTTTATTGCGAGTAAGGTAATATCAATGTCCTCCGTCCGCCTATTTTAAATTTAAACAGGAGTACAAGTGAGTATACTAAGACTTCTGGTGCATTTATTTTGGAGCTACATTCATTTCCATGAACTAACTAAAGAAAACCATATTTAAACCACAATATTTACATACTTAATACATGAAGTCATATTTTACTTTTAAAATGGAATTTTTGTTTAGGTTTGCGGAATTTATTACTTCCCTTTAGAGCACTATGAACTAAGTCTGTGGTACCCACCAACATAACCACGAAGAAAAACAATTCATGTTCATAACTAAATCTCCCGTACATATATAATACTATGGAAGTAAATATGTTAGTATTTCTTTAATATTACCTCACCGCTCAATTTTTTCACTAAATACGCACGCATTGAGTTTACAAGCATACATATTTTGCAGCAATTAAGGGTTCAATATAAATTATACAACAATATTAAAATATTATGTAAGTTCACACAAATGCCTGCCTACATTCGAGAAATTGTATGCGTTTGGACCAATTGCGATTACTGTCGTTATAGTGAATTTAAATCTAAAATATTGAAACATCCGAACAAAGAGCAGTAAAATGATTTAAGATTTTTTTTACAATGGCTACCCATATAAACTTGTACCTTCGTTGAAAATTTATAGAGTAAAAGCATTTTGGGATCAGGTATTCTATTTTAAGAATAAGCCTGTAACAAAAGCGGTGGGTTTAAAATAAGCGAGTGAGATGTTGGTCCGAGAGAGGGATGGATGCTGGCAAGAGACAACATTTGCAGAGAAAATAAACGAAGGACAGACTCCGCTCTCGGTCCATAACTTTCTGCTGGTGCATATTACAAAATACAAGACCCTTGATAGAGGCCAATTCACGTAATGTCAATTTAATCTACGAGTAGAAGGTGAATTTTATTCATTTTATTTTATCTTGCATTGGGATGCCGCAATAAGTAAGTTAGCTCGCCCTTTAAATTAAAATCTTACAAGTTATAATTTGGGCTCATTGAGGTTTTTCAAAATTGTACATAACCTACATTTTTTAATTTAAAAAAAGATAAAATTACTGTATTATAATTTAGACATTTTAAGGAAATATATTATATGAAATACAGATATCTATCTATATATAGAATATTTTCTTAATCCTCATTACTAGGAGAGCCTGTGGAGAGAGCAACTGGGATTTGGATTGAGAGTTTTCAGTGACTTTTATAGTTCAACTTCGTGGTTTGTGTAGGGTTTTTTCAGAATTCGTGTAGAATCACCTCTCGACGTTAATGCACTTTACCACCGAACTCCCAGTATAACGTTACACCAAAAAATTCAGAGGTTCTTTGTCCTTTGTATTACATCTATATTTAGTTAACTAACCATCAAGCTGTTTCTGCGCAGGGATAGGCAGAAAGGATGGACCGCCAAATTACAGGATCTTAGCAAACACACCTTGCTGCATTCACATTCAAACGTCGTTTCATACATGGTCCAACTCAAATGTTTGATTCACTTAATCGTGCCAGTTCTTCCCCGGGCATCCTAAATTTTTTATTTCCGTTTCTACCCACGATATTATTTTCAACGCACATATTGCTCACGTCATTGAATATTTTAAACTTTTCTTTTATTCAGAAAGATTACTGAAAACTACACTACCTATTTTCAATAACTTTATCAATTCTTAACTTACGTTATTTTTGTTGTTTTAAAATATTTTTGTTAAAATTGTTGTAAATATTTTCAAAAGATAAAAATTTATCGAATTCTGCGCACTTTTGGGTTGTTTGTAAACACGCAGCTATTAATATTATTAAATGATATGCTAATTGCGTTCGAAGAAAATAATAACATTCCCATTTCAATTACCTTAGACATTAGCAGGCGATAATGCCAAGAGTTCTGTTTTCAACTATGTGTAGGTGTTCCAGACATTTTTTTAATGTTTGTTTTTCAGAGCTCTTTATTTAAATGTTTCACCCGTGCTGTACCTATTCCACAGTTCCTTATTATGTTCGTATTCCAGTTATTTATTTCATTATTTTTATTAAACTTATTGGGAATATTATATAGGGTTTTCCAATAAGAGGTGTTATTTTGAATAGCCCGCTATTTCGGTAGATGTTACTTTTGAAGCTGTCATTTTTAATTTATTTACATAATAAAATTTAAAAAAGTGATAAGTGATAAGAAGTGATGTGTAGTTTGTGGCAAGTGTGTGTTTATGTATATAAAATAAATAAAAATTAAATTTATATACATAATAAAATAACACCTCTTATTGGAAAACCCTATATTATAAATATTATTTTGTAATGTATATCACTAAATAAGAAATTATACAAATATATGAAAGTGATGAAAATTACTTTGTAGATAAAATTTGTACATATTATTTGTGAAGCATGTTCAAACGCGAGATAACTAAAGAAATGAGCCTTGGACTTGAACATTAAATGTATCGCCTTTAAGTGATCCATTGTTATCGTCTTACTATGTGTTATGTTTGTTTTCCGTGATATTCTGGAGAATCATCTACTGCAGTTTCTATGCATATTTCTAGAATGTTTAGTCAAGGGTTTTGACGTCAAATCACAAACCAAAATATAATAATAGCCTTTGGCATTTATTGAACAAACATGTCAATTATTATTTTCGATTATTGGTTTCTATGAATAAACTCTGAATAACTTATTTAGCTTCATTCGTCGATATTTTCAGAAATACAATAGATACTAACTAACTAATCATAACGGCGGTTCACCGCAGGGGTAGGCAGAGAGGGCGGATCGCCGAACAACTCGTTCTAGGCACACACTCCCTGCCTCTTTCGCATTTATACATACTCCTGTTATTCTGACTCTTGACGTGAACCGACTCAAGTATTTAATTTACTTGATTCTTCTACCATTCTCATTCGCGTCATATATTATCCTTTCTTCCTTCATTCGCCCTGCATGCCCAAACCATGTAAACGTCTCTTTATTAATCCAAGAGAGATTAATATAAGCCAAGAAAATTGATAAATGAAGAGAAATAAAGATATATCTACCTTTTTCTCGTTCTAGGTTTGATTCTCGGCTATCTCTAGGGTCTAAGATTTATGTACGATATATTTAAATAATCCCATGTAGGCATAAATATAATTTTGTTTAGGCAAAACGTTCCCTTAGTAAACAATAACAAAGAATGTTATTTGGTTATATATATTTTAGTTTGAGCCAAAGGTTTTGGCTCTCGGGCCTTCCTAGGGTTAGGTTAGGTTAGGTTGGTCGGGACGATTTTCAGACGCACTGGGGAATGGAAGGGAAGATTGGGGGTGAAGAATTCCTACTGCACATAGGCAGCCGATCCTTTTGTACATGGCCTAGATAACTTAACTGTGAAGCATGCAGCCATATGATCGGCGTTTGAAATAATAAAAAAACTCATTTACAAAATGCATATTTAAATTTTCTACTAATTTGGAAATAATTGCGTACTGCTGTAGTTCTATCGGCAATATTATTAAACGAGGAAAATTTAAAAATGAAACAACTATATATAAGATATCATAAGACGGATAATGGATGTGAAAGGTAAAGGTAAATTTATTACATGTTCCCACAAAGTCACATTATTGCTTGACATAAAAATTATAATTCGTCAATACTAATGACAAAATTAAGGAGTTATTCCTAGAATGACTGTATTATTGAGGAAAGTATAGTATCGTAACACATGTATTGCAAAATATAAAATACAACTTCTGTGAGCATTGAAGAGAATTCCTAATATGATAAATAACACGTTCATGTTAGGTGGATGGGTTGATATTTTTTTTTGTAAATATGCTATTAGGATTCAAAAAGTTATCAGAGAGAAAAAACATGACATTAAATTTATAAAAAAACTTTATTTTTCATTGTAAAGTCCCCGAGTATGATAGGAATTTAATCGGCTTAGTTTTTCCCAAAAACAACGATATAAAATGATCAAAATATTGTTATTATTAGCTGGCCAGTTTCGAGTATTCCAGCCCAACTGCATAGGGGCTACATCTGACTTCAGGCCGGGTCGGAGGGTGGAGAGTGGAGGGTGGAGGGGAGTGCTTCGGGCTAAGGACCTGCGGTTAGGGGCTGGCGGCTCGCAGGGAGCATTGCCCTTGGGCCCCATGCCATTCTCCGCCACTGTCATGATCCCAGGACAACCCGACACAAAGGATTTACTAAGGAAGCCTTCGTCCCACAGATCCCACCGATCCTACCTATCCTACCCGACAGATGCATCCTGTGATAATATACTACTAGGGGTTCAAAACAAACGATTTTAGAGATTATTAATATTTCGGATGAAAAGTATGAAATGATTTTTTCTTAACGGCCCTCTACACGTGTACGCTACAAAATTTTTTATGTACATACATTTTTTTAAACAAATATTTTTCCAATACCTCGGACTCTACCGATTTAATAGAGATATTATGCATTATAAGGTACCTATTTAAATTTCGCTTCGAACTTCGTTCATGAAACATGAGAAGTTGTATATATAATAAAGTGATGTAAACAAAGTTATTTGTGTTTTAATAAAATAAATAATGCCATCACAAAGTGTTAAGCTTCCAGAAGAAATCTTCTTATTAAAAGCTTGTTAATGGTCAAGTAATTTTTCATAACTATGTATATTGTTAGATGCATATTTAAATATTCGCGCCAGTCATTTGGTTCGTTCTTATACCGCCAGAGGTGTGCTCTGTCGGCCATCTATAGCCGCCGTGCGTATCGGCCATATTCAAAGAACCCGTGATTTTTTATAAACGTCAAACATAATCACCTAATTGTGGATAATTTTCATTGTAATATAATTAATCCAATGGACTATGAGATTTCTAAAACATATTTTCTTCGATATTATTCAAAAATTATATGAGCAGAAACAATGTTTTTAAAGAAATCTCGTATTACATGAGGCGATCCTATTACAGTTTGAAATCGGTTCTTAATTTTAAAGTCTTATTTTTTTGGATCCGGTCGCCTGCAAACCGAAATGAACCTTACGGTTGGTTAAAATTGAGGGGCAGAGTGGTGGAAGTTTGCCTGCAGACCCCCTATTCGGGATTTACCCGAAACATACTATTTGAATTCGACCAATCAGAGGGCCTAGATCGTCCAGACGCTAGCGTAATAATACTATCAGATCAGATTTCGTTTGAGGCCTTGTCAACTTATAGTCAAAAATATAGATCTAAACATGTAAATATTTTATAAATATAGCCTTACGAACCATATCCTTACTTTCCTACTTGACTTCTTCAGATTTTCGATACTCTACCCAAATACAAGATGCTGTAATAATAATAAATAATAATAATATTTTCATGATTTGAATAGCGCCATTTTTGTGTAAAATCACCAAAAAGATGACAAAATTACCACAGCCGAGACAACTAAGATGTCTTTAATGAGATATATAAATATATGAATTATGTATAGATATGATCAAAGAAATGAGTGTAAGGAGAGTATATGACGGAAATTTGAATGGAAGAAGAAGTCGGGTACGCCCGAGGAAGACATGAAGAACCAGATACTTGAGTCAGGCCATGTCAAGAGTTGGAATAACAGAAGAGTTGTATGAATTGAATGAGGCAAGGAGTGTGTGTCAAAACATAGTTGTTTGGCGGTCCGTCCTCTCTGGCTACCCCTGAAGTGAAACGGCGTTGTGGTTAATTAGTTAGTTAATCATTTTACAGTTTCTATTAACTTTGCTATTTGGCTTCTCCGTAAATTTTTTTATCGAAATTATTGAACAATCATTGAAAAATTCCAAAAAAACAGAATTGTATATTGTCTTATTTTTTTACAGTTAAGTGAATACATCAAAGCTCAATAGCTCATGATGTCTTTAAAACTGTGACCTAAAACTAGTTGCGTTAAGTTCGACATTCCAGACAGGGTGTGTGTCTTGGGGTTGGAGATCGAATTTCGTGCGTTTTTGCTATTCATGTGAACAGATGCAATAACTGGTTGCAGAATGTAACGTGGATTTAATAAAAATAAATAATGTAAGTGATTTTCAGGTCATAAAACTGATTAGTAAAGTAAATTCAAAATTTACCCGAAGTGATTCAATTATCTAAGAAAACAACTTATTAAAATTCAATAACTTTGATGTTTTTCAAGTACCTACCTATTTTTTAAATGAAATTTCCTCATGATTCTGAAGAAAACAGGTAAACTTGTATAAAACTCAGCGCATTCTCGGACTATAACTAATCTGTTTATTTTTAAAGAATTTCATATGTTTTTCCTTATTGTGGTCAAGACGAAAATATAATATTTATCTTTTTATTTTAATATTTATTTGTTATTTGTGAAACATCTCAGGTCAAAGCTTATCACCATTTGTCAAATTATAAATTATTATTTGTATGTAATAAAACAATACCAGTTACTACGCATTAGATAAAAATATAATTTACTTCGTAGTGTGGATAACATTGAATGAACCGTGGCATTTACTGGTTAAGCCAAAAGATAATAAGAACATGTTTTAAAAATGTTGTATTGCTCGAGTATAAGTTAAAATACTATTAAGAGTTCATTTTTTTTAAGTAAAGCCCGGTCTACAGTGAATTATCTTTGCTTGTTCGGTATCATAAATCATAAATCTAAGGTAAGATAGAATACGATAACACCCTACCCGAGGATGCGAATCTACCTTCGTTTTGCTTGCAGAGATATAAGAAAAGGTGGATCCAACAAAAAACGTGGTTTGTTCCTGGGAATTTTAAAGAAGGTAAAAAAATATTTTAAATTATTTCATTAATATCTGATGGGTTCCCGGCGTTGCTCGGGGAATTAAACATGGTTCTGGGTAAAATATTAAGGTTTCTAGTCCTTTTTAAGATATACAATTGTAGTACGTTATTTTGATGTATGTAATAAGGTTTGGCCAGCGTTAGCAATGTAAGCGCCCAAAAATATTTTTTACGACGTGATTACAAAACATAGACTTTTCTCTACTTTTTTTATGAACATAATATGCTTGTATTATGTAAATAAATAATACATGCATAATATATTTATAAAAAGAAAAGTCGATGTTTTGTAATCAAGTAGTAAAAAATATTTATGTATACATATATAAACCTTCCGGGAGAAATTCTTTAAATGATAGTGAAAACTTTATCGAAACCCGCTGTGTAGTTTAGAAGAACTAAGCGCACAAACAGACAGATGCGGATAGCGACTTTATTTTATATTATTTAGAGATTTAGGAATTCAAAAATAATTTTCATTTTCATTGATTTGAAGAACTTTCCATTATTGACGATTTTAATGGATTATTTTAGTTAATATCCGACAGCTCATTGTCAACCATTCAAATATTTGAATATATTCATTTTACTTAACTTAACTTCACTTTATTTTTGTAATATTTATATTATTGTAATACCTGCATCAACTGAGGTGATATCTCACAAAAGCGGCGCTATACAAACTGTCCAATATTTTTATTATTATTTTCATTTAAACAATTAATATAAAACGATTTAATTTGCGTCTTGTGGAAATTTCCACAAAACTGAAAGCATCTGTTTTTCATCTGAAATTAACAAACATACATATCCGACGAAACAATGAATAAAGCCATACAACTAATGTGATATTATTTGGCTAAAGCCACCGACAAATATAATATTTGGACAGCTGCTGTCAACTTTAATAAAACGGAGTAAGCAAAAAAGGCGACTTATTTATTATTGATGACAACGGTTCGTGTGGACTTGTCTTGTTGCGGAACGAACATTATTATAATGACATTGACCACGATAAGTGAACTAATACACGGGTCAACGAAAATACTGCGACATCTAATTGTGTGCATCGACATTATAGACAACACACGTGCTTTTGGGTTCACAGACAATTTTCCACGAATGCTTGTTACAATATTAATATGAAACCCCAACCGCCGCATTATTTTATTCAAATTACAGGTGTAGAAAGGTCACAGAATTAAATGCACTTTCAATACGACAAAGCGTGTCCGTTAACCTCATTTTATTGCAGACATTTGAATTTTCGTAGAACTGAAGCCTTTGAACTTAAAACAGTTTCACGTGTTCAAAAATAACACACGATGACACCAAACTAAGAGTCTTTGAACACAAAATTTTGAATTAAAAATTAATACGTTGATGAATATAAAAAAGACTATAATACACATCTACAGTTTTATTCCGAGATTGATGAAGTTCTGCATAGAATAAATCCCGGGAAACGCTGGGTGCTTCAGCTAATAGGTACACATTATTTACGTATTTTGTATAATGATCTCGATAGCCTAATTGGCATCAGACTGTCCTATGAATTCGGCCCTAAAAACTGTGATGAACTAGCAGTGAAAAAATAATGCCAGGTGACAGGACGCTGAAAATCTTGACTACATATGTGTCCCAGCGGATGGAATTTATAAGTATATTAAATTTGAGATCAACTGACTGCGTGGAAGAAGTTTAGAGCAGGATGGAAAGGACTGATGTTTGGAGGCTAGTGATGATGATTTTAAAAAATAGCTGCTTTCTTATTGGATAAAACCGTGGCTTCATGAATATTCCTTGTGTTAATTTAACACCTGCGATTACCGACGTTATCAATGATATTACTATTTGATTGTTCCCCATCGCGCCGTTTCGTAAATAATATATTTCAACATCAATCAGCTGGGATTGACAATGAGATAAACAGAGGTACTACCATTGGTGGAAAAAACCTTAAAAGATCACGAAATGTGTTAAAATTCATAGGTTATGGTCCGTTAATTTGATTAATTGATGCATTACACGATAGCATTTTGTCATAGGTACTAATGTAATTATCCAAATTTAATTTAATGATGAAGATAAAGTTTGATGTCTGGAACGTATTTAAGGTATTAACACAGATCATTATTTGACAATTACATAAATTAGATTACTTTCAGGAAGATTGTGATATTTTTTTTATCTTATCAGACAATTTTTAAAAAATTAATATAAACATCACTCGTAAATCGAAAGAACTCATTTATTATCCTTATTTTTTGAAGCCAACGAATTAAGAGGAACAACTGCGCGACCATTTCCAAGCAAAACTTAATTTTTGGATGTCAGGACAATTCCCAACCGCAATTATCAATTTATTTTTTAATTAAAATGTATACCAAATGTCTAGTTCGCATATTGAGCTTAATTTATTTGTGTTTTAAATTACAAAATATAGGCTACTAAAGAGTTCGATTCTCGTGATTTTATAAAAGATTAATAAAAATAAAAAAAATCGTAAAAATGCGTTTTTTGGGCGGAAATTTTTATTATAAATTCCAACGTACATCAGTGGTTTGTAATTTAAATTTAAGCCCATAATTATTTATGTTTTATCATAATTTACATAGTAGGTGGAGAGAAATTTAGAAAATAAAAATTTTCATTAACTTTTGTATAATTCCTTACTATAATCCTGAAAATCGATTTCTTTAAAAAATAAAATAGCTCACTTCCGTACTAGATAATGGGTATCACTAGAAATAAGTCTTAGATATAATTCACTAATTATTATGAATCCTAATTGTAAGCCAGTTGTATTTATTATTTAATAAACATATTTGTACAGGACCCTTGAGGTAATTTTCCACGAACACGGCGCTACATAAATTAGCCAAATATTATTATTATTATTACATTAACAGGGCAAACGCGGGTGCATGAACACTTGCTCCGATATGTTCGGACAGAACTAGCATTTTATAAGGAACACGCAAACTGTTTTTAACGGGATTAATACTCATTTTTCTCCGTGTAGGATCTAACAGTATGATCTAAGGTGCACATCACAATTGAATGAAGTTAGATGTGTGTTTTATATTTCATAAGTAATCATAATTACAATATTATTTGTCTAAACACCATTGGCAATCGATATACAACAATAATATTGTTCTTTGTTGCATGGAGTTAGTGGCAGGAATAATAATTTATCACTGCACCAAAGACAGAAGCATCGATTGTGACTATTACGAAGGTTAATGAAGATAAGTGCTTTGCAGGATGTTAATGAGATTGATAATGTCTGTGATTAGAAACCTTGAATTAACTATTTATTCACTTGCATGTTGCAATATTTTTATTGGAATGGAAGAATACTAGGTATTATATAACATACAATATAATATTATAATGATAACGGGACGTGTGTTTGTTTTTTTATCTGATAAGCATACTAATGATAATGATGCCACTCCGGATTTATAAAGAAACTTTATTCCACAATGTATTGATAAATAAATTATTCTAGTATCTTTTGCATATTCTGTGGAAATCAAATGGATAATTGTTATTATCCGAAAATAATTATTCAACCATTGTTATGGTTGAATAATTATTTTCGGAATCATAATATGTCAAGTTTTATACTTCCATTTCCTGTTCTGGAGGAAGGAATGATGTTAGATTAAGTTTAATTAATAAGTTTATTATTTATAATTTTGAGTTAAGGCGATGCACTACGTAGTAATGCAATATCATGTGTTTTTGGTTTGAAAATTTGGTCGCCTAGAAATGTTTCAGATGCTTTAAATAAATACCGCAAGTATCATCTTGGCCTTTGAAATAATCGAGTATTTTTTACGTAAGTCTTTTTATAAGCCCAGAAAAAAATAATTTTTAAGGCCTATGAAAACTGCTTTAAAGTTCAAAATTTCCTAATTACGAACCCATTTTCGGTTATGGTTTTATTGTATAATGTGGCAAAATAAGTTATTTATAAAATGATCGAAAAACATTGAATTATTTATGCCTGAACATCCACAAAATAAAATAAAAGGCACTTTTTGGCAATGTTTTTTTCTTGCCTAAATCAAAACAGCTTGATGGTGTTAAGCGGGAATTTAAGCCTTATCGCCATCTACGTAAGGAGTGTTATTGATGGCGGCTCGATTCAAAATATTACACGACGTATGGCATCGCCTTAAAATTATTTTCGTTGATTTGGAAATTCTAGACACACAAAAGCTGTGAAAATGTCATGACGCCATAGTTGACCGTTTGAAAGTTTTTAGTGTTACAGACACACAGACACACATACCCTCAGTTTATTTTTATTTTTATCTAAAGACATCACGAGATTCCCATCTAGCCAGTCTCTCTATGGCTTTCACAGCTGGGAATGTAGTGAGGCTGAAGGGTGTGGACAGTAAAAGAGATGAGGGAGAAGGAAGGTTAAGAAGTAAGGATTCACGTCTGGCCACCAAACACGGCTAAAAGCCATTTCAATCAACGTTTCGGTTACGATATTAGTTTCTCACCAGGGCGATAATGAGAGTATCTACCATATACGACAATTTTATTTCAAAATTTCATGTGAATTTGATGTGTTTTTGTTCAGCGTTTGCTGGTGAAATCTCCTACATCGGTGTTGCGTATAATCGGACTTTCGCCCCGATAAGCGTTACGATTAACGAGGTTGAAAATCGATTCGCGTCGACCGTGGCATACAATTAATACTTCTGCATACATTTTGAAACGACAGACACAAGATGCCTTGGCATCGGACCCTCGATCTAACTAGATACCTACCTGAATTAATCTCATATCTAAAGTGGGCACACTGTCACTTAAATGATCGTATTGCTTAAATAAAGAATCATTATCAACTAGACATAATAAAATTAAAGTAATCAATTTAGACATAATAAAATTATAAATTAAAATGCAAGTTTGGCGTGGTTGTATTGACATGCACACGATCGCATTGTGCTCGTTCATCTTAACCTAACCCAACCGAATTGCATTCCTATTATTGTTGTCCTCTATTTGGTCGATCATTCATATGCTCTATCTGTTGATTAGTTAAGGTTATGTTAAGAAGGACATGCACAATACGATCTTGAGCAAGTCAATAAATAACAGCCAAAAAAGCAGTTATTTTTTCTGACGTATTTAGGACATAATTTCTATGGTATTCTACATACAAATAACAGTCTCGTCTCAATAATTTATACGACGAAATTTTTAGCATGGTAAGACTAATGCCTTTATTAAATTTAATTGATTTTTAATTATATTTCCGCTACACACAATCTAACGTAATTTAACATACCGTTATGCATATTTGAACCTTCATTCATAATGCATTTATCGTGGTTGAACATGTCCTTAGAATATCTGCAAACAATTGAGAAAAAAATATGTGCAATGAATTTCATATTTAAAAAAATCTGAGGTGAATCATAACTAGATTTATATTTTAACTAATGAATCGGTCTGTCAATCACAATGTAGTTGGCTTTAATGTTTAAAAGGGTCAAGCAATCAATAGTAATGAAAATTGTTACTGTTTTGGTGCCCTGTCTTTTGTTATTGACTAATAATATACTCAGTTCAATTGATTCATTGATCATTAGACAATGATTGAGAACTGTAACGCGATAGCTGAAATGCGTCAATACTTCCGCAGAATCAACTTGGTCCATGTTAGTCAATTGCAATACCAATTGTGAATTGTGGATCTAACCTCATCGCTATAATACCTTATACCATCCTACAAAGCAGCAATAACACTTTGCCATTATGAAATTTGCTCAGATCTTTCTTATCTTAATCTTGAACTTCTTGGTCGACGTAAATTCGGTTGAGCTGTCCAATCTAAGCCTACAAGTTACGAGTATACATGCCTAACAAGTTCTAGTCCGGAAAGTGTAAATTACTAGGCAGGATAATCTCTTGAGCCGGCCAAATTTTAAATTGAAATTTTGAACACTACCAAATCAGTTTAACGGGTCCAATTCCGGTTTGTAAAGTTACAACACCAAAAAAAAGTGCACCTTTTCTATCCGTCACGTAATTTTCAACATGAGCTATATTAAGATGATTTAGCTTAAAATATGTCCGTAGGTGTTATAGAATTACGAATCCGTAGAATTATTGTAAGACGCCATATTGTTTTATTGTTTGTTCCATAATTAATGCATTCCATTTTTAGGCGAAGCTGGGAAGTAATGTATTATCTTAATAATAATGTATTGTATTCCTAATGACTGATTGACAGAGAAGGTTAATAAGAATCCAGAAATAGTTTTGGATTTATAACCTAACCTAACCATTTCCATCTTATTTTCGAAGCCATTATGTTAAAATAGCTTTATATATTTACATGCCAATTTCACTGTTATTATAACAAATTCCTGTGGCAATAGTTGAATTGCAGTCAGCTTAAAATGATTTGTTTATGAGCCATTACTTTATCGGATTTCCTAGAAATGGGCGAGTTTTATCTAAATTCTTTTCTAAAACGTTATCTTCTGCTAATCATTATTATAAACATAACTCTAGCCGTCAATATCCTGTATTTCATTTTATCAAGAGTAGTGGCGTCAAGATAATGCTTATTGATACGTTCAATTGATAACATTCTTAGAAACTCCTCAAAATAAATAATAAACGATATTCAAAATAAATACCGTTTTTGGTAACAAACATTGCTTGTTAAGTAATTCTAAACTAGATAACAAATTGAGATAGGGGAACAATATAAAACGGTAAATGGTTTATTATGAGTACTTCTAATGTTCAGTTGCTCGGTTAAAATGTTTGTCAACATCAAACGATTGTTGTATATGGACATTTGACGAATGAGGCAACTACTCGATATGGACAGAAACTAACTGAGGGAACTGGTAGGACTACTAACATACTAACAGGACACTGCCACCACAGGAGAAACATACAGGTGTTGGGAGTGGAAAATTGGAAAACAACAATAGATGTAGGAAATGTGAAGAGGATGCAATTCATCTGTGGTTCCAATGTCCCGACCTGATAGTAATAAGGCTTAGCTAACTTGGTAAACACATTGTGGAACCAGGAGACCTGGCCGAATATCCAATGACAATCCTAGCAAACTTTATCAAAGGGACCCGCTACTGTTAATCGAAAACAAAAGCTCATAAAAAAAAGTTGGAACAAAAAATTGACTCCAAAGGTGATATAAATTCACCAATTTCCAGCGTATAATACGTATATCCCATTAAAAAATATAGATCGTTATTTATATCCCGATATTTTGCTAGATTACATAAAAATTAAACCTATGTTTTGTTTATTGTTTTTTCTGATTTCATCTTGGCAAGTGAAACTACATCCCGTGATTTTTATCGGGTAACAACTAGCATTATTATCTAATAACGAGCGTATAAAAATTTCAACTGTTTCATAATTGCTCTTGATTTAATCTAAATAAGTTCAGTATTCATGACGTGCGCTGAAATCGAAACTTCATTTCAGTTTCACGAGTGATTCGAATGAATTACATATTATCAAAACCACGTTTGCATTCCTCGTGTGAAATTAGAATTGCATGCTCTTATATAGATTAACATCGCTAATTTAACTTCCAGAGAATGTGAACGAAAACGAAGTGAATTATTTAAATTACCTGAGATTTGCTCGGAGAAAGTTATTTACATTTTTCGATGAAAGTTTGGTAAAATGATTATTAATTGAAATCATCACAAATTATCAAAGGTTTGAGCAATGCGTATTGAAATTAGTTACTATAAACTATGAGTATATTGCAGAATACCATTTGATAATACAATGTTTGTCATACATCTCTATATTCGAGCAAAGATGCTAACCTAACATGTTTCTGCAAACCGTGATTTTGACAAGGCAGATATGAGTGTGCCTACGTTTATGACATAAACGATGCGTCTAATAAAAATAAGCTTTCTGCTGCAAGAGCTTATAAATAGGGCACGATTGTGCTGAAACCGGTTTGTATATTGGTACATATAAAGTGAAGAAATAGAAGTGGCAGTATTTTAATTAAATATTACTTATATATAATGAATAATAATGAAGCGATTATTTTAAAAGTGGCGAAATCTTCGTCTACAATGGAGAGTGCTTAAATTACTCGATCTTTCCAATCAGCTGCAAATAGTCCCACGGCTTGCACTTTTGGCGTCTCCCCCCCGGCCTGACATTTCGGGAAAGGAGCCAATTGCTTACGTCAAAAGCCAAAGTCGCGATTGTCACGTGAAGCTTTTGTAAGAATCTTCACTTGTTTCCTATTACGTCGCCAAATATCTTTGAAACGTCGTCGTCCCCGCCTATATTCAAATATTCTCCCCCCAAACATATTTGCACTGTTTTTTGGCGTTTTCTCGGAAACACTTTAACGCAGTGATTTTTTGTTGTGTTGTTTATTTTTAAAAAATTTTCTCAGAGCCCAGACAATAACAATCTTTGAAATCGACTATTGGAAATCAACAGTCAACAAGATTGTTTTTGTTATTATTTTAAGATGATTAGTAATATAATTATGTAAACAAATTAGAAGTTGAGGATGCCCCACGAAGGCATAATCAAGATACACATATAGGTACCAGTTGCGGATAAAGGTGAGTTTTTAAGCTGTTGTCAAAAAAATCAATTTACGATAGTATAATTTATACTTATCAATTTAAGATTAATTTCTTTCCACATGAATGTGACCCAGAGTTCAGTGTTTATAGTTTGCGGTATTTACCGAAGAATCTGTTTTTTTCTATAATAGGTATGTTTAATAGTAATATTTGGTATCTCGACGAGCTATTATTACTGGTAGACAAGTCGGGGATCTGTCATGTCAAGATATGCTGTGATCAACTAAATCAAATACTTGAATTGGGTTA
This sequence comes from Hesperophylax magnus, assembly GCA_026573805.1. Lineage (NCBI taxonomy): Eukaryota > Metazoa > Arthropoda > Insecta > Trichoptera > Limnephilidae > Hesperophylax > Hesperophylax magnus. Next base: position 19,375,416 of record JAIUSX010000014.1, read on the forward strand.
TGCCGAAGAATGGCATTTAAAAAAATTATGTTATGTTTTGAGGCTGAAAGTAGTGGGTAAGGGAAGGTGATGGGAAGTAGATGGTGGGAAAGTATCTGGCTATTCAGATCTGGTCTCCAAACACGGTTAAACTCAATTCAAGAAGCAATTCTGAATAGTCGTCTTATACCATCGCGACACTGAGAGTATATTCCACTCTGGAATAACATATTTAATACGACACAATAGATGAGAACGAAACTAGGAGTGTTTTACAGGAAGTTGTGTTATATGGCTTTATATCCTCTTTCAATTATCTGCAGAAAACTTGTGTGATTTGTTAAATAGAATTAGAATTTAAACCGCACTACCCAATTGGCCATACTAATAAAAGTGTAAATTATTATGGTAAATGGTTGTTAATAAGTTGTGTAAAATTTAAAACATGTTTATTAGTAAGGGGGTAGTGTATTAGATTATTGATTACTAAACGTATACCATCAAAGTATTCCATCCTCGTAAACCTTCAACATACGGTCTGTAAGTCCGTTTCAAATACTAGGTATTAGATACGAAACTATAGAAATGTTATAATTTTATGTTTTGCTTGTAAAATAGATAACATGATCGTGATTATGAAGCACAGGTGACCAGTAACTTGATTTTGACATCATACATAAAACTGCTTTTTTGCTCAGGTGACGGAAAATACTCGTTTTGTGCCGCCTTAAAGATCACGGTTAATTGATTGAAAACTTTAAAAGTTTGATTTAATGAGATTGAATTATAATTATAATTAATGGTTACACACACATAAAACGTGGTTTTGAAATGGACAACGTAACATACACAGAAAACGTAGTTTTGAGATGGAAATCGTAACATACACAGAAAAAGTGGTTGTGAGATGGACATCGTAACATAAACAGAAAAAGTGGTTTTGAAATGGACAACGTAACATACACAGAAAACGTAGTTTTGAGATGGAAATCGTAACATACACAGAAAAAGTGGTCGTGAGATGGACATCGTAACATAAACAGAAAACGTGGTTTTGAAATGGACAACGTAACATACACAGAAAACGTAGATTTGAGATGGAAATCGTAACATAGGTACACAGAAAAAGTGGTTTTGAGATGGACATCGTAACATACCTAAACAGAAAACGTGGTTTTGAAATGGACAACGTAACATATAATGAAAACGTAGTTTTGAGATGGAAATCGTAACATACACAGAAAAAGTGGTTTTGAGATGGACATCGTAACATAAACAGAAAACGTGGTTTTGAAATGGACAACGTAACATACACAGAAAACGTAGTTTTGAGATGGAAATCGTAACATACACAGAAAAAGTTGTTTTGAGATGGACATCGTAACATAAACAGAAAACGTGGTTTTGAAATGGACATCGTTACATACACGTTTTATTAGGGATTATTTAATTTTAGACAATAGTGAATAAAATTTTAAACCAAACACTGTAAAATGTGTACGTATCACACAAGTACATTTATTTTAAAAAAGTGAACCGGTTTCGAAAAAATTGTGCTTTAGTGAAAACAGATATAAAATAAACAATGATAATTTGAAAACTAAAAGAGTAGATTATTATGCCCTCGCGAAGACGCGTTTGTGACGAAAGTAGCGTGTTTTAAATGTATGTATTGTAGGTGGATACTATACAAAGTCACATTTTTTTATTTAAAGATTATTAAATTTTATTGTCGGTATGCTCGGGATGATGTCAAAGTAGCAAAAAATAATCACGATAAAACCATTTATGAATTTCTTCTATCATGTGCCGACGCGTTTTATTGTCGTGTCTATTCTCTAATTAATTTATTCGGATGGTTTCAATCATGAATTCGGTTGAAATTTATATGGGTTGTATATTTTGTCAGCATTAAATTCAGTAGCTTTTGATGACTGCGTGATCCAGACAGTTAGACTCCCTCATTTAATTGTTTGATTTGACGTCAACTCTTCATTGTGCAGAAATCCTTGCAAAAAAATAATGTGGTATGTGATACACACGATAAAAAATATGCCTATCTTATCTCTAACTGCCTGTTGTAAATCACTCTAGTTCTGCATTATTTAAATTATTTTCCTTAGGAGCTGCATATTTATTCAAACAAATGATTTAATAAGATAATTCATTATTTTCTTCCCTTTACTGCGCGATTAATTAATAAATCATTACCGTCATGACAAGATCTATCCTCATAGTATGTAGAGTCGACAGAACGTCTGACACTTCTCTCCACCTTTACACCATTTGCTTCATCAACAGTCAGAACTCTTCTTATGCACACTCACTTGTCACTCCAACTGTTTTGTTCACTTGGTCGTGACTTCCCGCGACGTCTCCATTCTCGGTACAAAGAGCAAGCAACAAATAACATGGTATCGATAAATTACAGTATAATGTAATGGATGTACTTAGGTAGTTAATCTGTTGCGAAGTCGCAAAGATATGAGAAGACCGTATAAATTTACATAATAATTTATAAGGTACAAATTTTTTACAACTTTAACAATCGGAAGAAAAAAAAAGCTTTGAGGCTTTTACAGGTTAGGTTAGAAACTTTCTATCGAAAAAATATGAACATATAGTAGACTTTTTACTATAGATGCGTTGTTAGAAGCACACGTAAACGTTATAATTACCTCTACCTGGATTTCCCAAAGCATTTATTTATCATTGAAAAGTACAGTGGAAGTATGTAATATGATGTTAAATAATTACCCCCTCTCGTAGATTGATCTCTGCGTCCTCCCACATTTACACAAAATCACTTTATCCACCGCCAACACGATCACTGAATTGCATTCGGGCAGCATCCCTACTTCGCAATTCTCTCTTATACACTTCATCATACTAGCGGGTCTCCGGGAGGTTACCATACACTAGTTTACCTCTCACTCCGAGTGCGAACACCGACACCTTTCCAGTTCGATACCAACACGTGAATATATCTGGCTTTATCTGAAACAACCGGCGTTAGTAGCGGGAAAGCTTAATATACTGTACTGGTTCAATATCAACCGTCGACTGGATTTGGATAGTGAGTAACAGTATAGAAGACGCGAAATCGACTCAAAGATAGACGGGGAAACGGTTCACGTCACGGGCCAGCCATATCTGATAGAAGCAGAGCTAGAGGCAGCGGTGGTCTGAATTTTGGCATCGTGTTTCGCGGCCAAATGGTCCACGCAGCCCGCCAACAGAGATTTAAATTGCCCGACTTAACAATTACCTTTTATTCCTAACAATTAAATGAAATGGGTGCTGACGCAATACAACATATGACCCAACCATCCAACCGTCATGGCCGCGTGCTTTTACGCCTGTAAAAATATATATATATTTGAAAAAATACAGTGGGAAAACATCTAATAGATGTAGGACTATTTGCATATATCTATCGTTAAGTCTTGAAACGCCACGAGGAAGAAAATGCTAGTAATTATTTTATTATTGTCATGCAAAACCAACTGTATTAAGGAACGCGAAGAATTTAAAATAGAGATATATTAGAATTCTTCTTTGCGTGACTTTTCAGCTCAAATACGTAGTTCTGTGACGAGGAAAACCTCGCGTAGACTGTCACGTTTAGGCAGATATATCCAACCGCAGGCACTTAAGCCGTGAAAATAAACGCACCTACGTGTATTTTTTTATATTTTGTCAAAGTTTTTTATAATAGATCTTCAGCGCCGTTTATATCCGAGCAGTGGGTCGGGGGGGAACTTTGCCAAACGACGCTATGTATTTTGGACACAATTATTATGGTCTAAAGTGAGAGAAAGAGAGACTACACTATACACTACACGTCTCTAGCAGATATATAAAACATATAATACTTGTAAACCACGCCAGCCCCAGACTAGACGCAAACGTGTGACACGTGATGACGAGGAATAACGACTCGAGTTGCTCGAGACTCGACAAGGACGAGGAAAATGATCTCGAAAGCTTGATCCAAATTGTGTACTTGGGCACTGCAACTACTATAATTCAATTGATCTTCAACCGAGCCACATATAGGATATCCTCTTTACTCATTGAAATAACTGAGACACCTTGATATTGAAAGTCACCTAGACAAAATTCATTTGTAGCCGATGCCAAAAACATTTAATTAGCTTCCCCGCGCAATTTCGAAATTTTTGCTAATTTCATGTTAGAACTGAAAATAGATTTTTTGGTTTTACATGACTTAGGTATTAATAAACGTCAAACGCGCAATTTGTTCACGTGTCCGTCTTGTAGATACTTTAGCTACCTACAAAAAGTGGACTGTTAAAAATAGGTTCTTATAATAGGATCCTCCCAAGCATAGACGAGTTTCTAGACAGTGAGAGGCAAATTTGGTGAATAAATTCTGAATATTTAATATTCTTAATATATTAATATTTCCTATCTTGTCACTAGCCGATATCTAATAATATTCGGTTGAAGTTTTCTGAGGCAAATGAGGTAAATGTGTTAATGTGTCAAGAAAAAATATCAGAAATAATTTTCAAAATATTATTTCCCGGTTACTATTGGCTATAATTTTTACATCCCTACTTCTCTTACCTCTCCTAAATATTCTTAGTTGTCTTTCTGCCAATCTTTTTTATCGTTATTATTTCATATTATTTAACTTTATGTAATGTATTCATTTTCAAATTGTAACATTGAATTTTTATTTCCAATCTCACTGTGGGCGTTCTAAAAAATATTTCATTTTCATCGTACGGAAAATATATACCGCTTAAACCAAACACAGGTATGAAACTATAAATGAAAATAATGTAAACTAGTGTATTTTCATCCATGCTATAAAAGCTAATCGTTAACTTATACATTTTACCTATCTTCAAAAGATATTTCCCAACAATATATTTACTAAGAAGTGTGTGTTTTATTAAGATATTATGTAAGAGGCAGAACATGTGGGTACAATATTATTATTGTTATCTTTATGTTTTTATAGTTTCTCGTCAGAGGTTTTGGAACGTCCGATACAAACAATTAATAGTCCGAAACAATCATGCGAATTTTTTTATTTTTTTTAATTCCCCAAATTAGGCAGTTGCCCATATAATGGTGGCAATATTAATTAATTTCAACATTAATGCCATTAGATTCACAAGGAAATGTTACGAGTATTAGACATGCACATGTGCTAAAAAGTGTCATCACCTGCATCTACATATATAGGTACCTATATTGAAGGTTCGACAGTGGATTTGTTAAAAATAGGTACGTATGAACATATCTAAACCAAACCTTGGATGAATTAATCCTGCAACTGATAAACTATTCATGCTTTAAAATGCCCATTACAGGTGTTATGTGACGTAATTGACTTACTTTAACCAGTGATTCCAAAATTGAAACCAAAATTTAATTTAAATTTTTAGTCAAAATAATTGTAGAAAAACACTGCTAAAATTAACGTTAATTAAGTACATCCCATAACACACTAAATAAGGTACTCGTAAGATCCGCTTAGTTCCAAACTAGTAGCAAATAATATGTTGCAATTGTTGTTCTACTGTTCTTTATTACTTGTTATAACATATTTTTCCTTTATTATCATTTAGACCTGCTTAACAACTTTTGCACTTGCAGCAGGTAGATATTTACAACACTTTAAATAATATAATAACAATTTAGGTACATTTAAAATAAGTATTATACAACAAACAAATATAAATTAAGAATTATGTCAATAGCTTCACAGATATATAAATAAAGTACCTGTGTAAATGGTAATATAAATTCTAATTAGCAACAAAAGGGTATCAATATAAATCATCTGTATTTAATGGCCACCCTCTTATATTTAATTAGACTTTAGCGATAAAACGGTACTATTTTTAATTGTCTTCGATAGTTTATTTAATATTTTGAATTTTGAGTACACAGTTCAGGGTCCTTTCACCGTATTTATTGGTATATTTTGGAACCACCAATCCTTTATTTTGAGTGAAGCTAGTATTACGAGTGTGTTCATCGTAAAATCTTTCCCTGTACAAGCAATCAGTCAATATAATATTGACTTGATTGATTGAATATCAAAATGGTAAAAATTGAGACACTTGTATATTAATTTTAATTTAAGTCTATATTTACGGATTAACAATTTTGTAATATGTAATATATTATATTAGTACTTACAGCTGGTATTGCAGTGTCCAATATATTTATAAGTCTTACCCCGCCGCAGAAGGTTATCTTAAAATAAATTAACGACCGACTTTAAAAATACTTCGATGTAAAAGTTCGATGTACATAAAACGTCATTTATTATATTCGGTTGATATTTGAGAAGTTATATAAAAATGAATTCGACACTCTTGTTGAGGTACGTATTTTTTTATTAGAATAATACAATAATTAGCAGATTAAATGAAACTCTAAACTCTCTCCAAATACCTTTTCAATTCGATGCGTGATGTCGGTAGCTTGAGAACGATTTGTTTTTCAGACTACTTCTTTTTTTAAACGGTATGCCGGAATTTCGGTCCTCTCCAAGACCCGTATTGACAAATCCCTTCTTACAGCCCTTGCTTTAATCCGCATCACAGTCGAGTGGCATTAGTTCCCTGGCTGTACATTGTGCATACAGCCGGGCTCTTATCATGTGTCATATATAAATCTTTATTTTATTTTAAATGATTTTAACGACAGATTTACGTGTAGGTATCTACCTAATCTAAGAGGATGTTCTCGTATTTTTTCGTAACAGGTACGAATATCTGTACCAGGTACCTACTTATGTTAACGTATTTTTCGACGTCAGATATGAATTAAGACGAAAAACGATTATTTTTCAAGAGTGTTGCTACGGTGATTTACACCAATATTACCTCAATTGTAATGTTTTTTTAAATGTTCGCTAATATTAGTAAGTAGGTAATATGTTTTTTTACTATTAAATTCATTCTTATCGACTTTCAATTGCGCGCAATAGAGATAATAATTTTAAAAAAATACGGGTTTTTTGTTTATGTTAACGAGATTAACTCTGTTTATAAGGTAGATCGAATTGTTGATTCGTTCCTATTCGTCATTCAATATGACACGATAGTCAGTATTTCTGACTATCCAAGATTCCGAAAATTTTGCCAGAATTTCATAAAATATTCTACAATCGTTTCTCGTAAACTCTGTAATTAAGGTAGGTACAAAATGCAATCTCCGATGTTTAATTATTTTTAGCCCTCGCTATTTATCATATCAGTTGGATATGATAAAAGGCTTGCCAAATAAAGGGTCTCACCGTACTAAATAAAGTACAATACTGTTAAAACACCCACTTCAAACAAGTAGAAAACTAAAGGTTCAATCAATCAACCACGTGTCTCTGAAAAAAATCCAAAATTACAATTTACCACATATAAATAATAACAAGAACTTTGTACTAATACGTTCTAATAACTAATGACTGAAACTTACGTAACCAAAATTGTAATTACTGAAATATCAATGAACTACTATGTTTCATCACCATGCAGAGAATTCATTTATTAATTTACGTCAACGGGAAAAATTCGAAACGAAGGTTATCATAACACCGATAGTTCATTTTGTTATTGTGACCCGCTCACATTAGGTAAAACCGTAGGACCGTAATTCAAATCCATACAAAACCTATCATTGAACAAAAATACTAATGATTTCTGCGTATCATTTACAATTTACAACACCTTCGTACAAGATACCTTGAATTGGTAATTAAAGAGATATGTGTATTTTTTATAAATGTTAACTTCAAGAACACCACCAGTTTTTATCGGTTATAATTTTATCTAGGGATAACCATTATGTTCGGGGGATTCACTTAACTTTTTATCACTTCAATTATTTTCAATTACTTAATCGAATATCAAAGAAAATGTCTAGTTTTAACTAACTCGTGTTGTTTAAATGATAAATCGCTCAAGACCTATTTGCACAGCTGAAGCGGTTTAGCCTGATTTAAGTTAATCGATGCTAGGTGATAAAGATGTTACTAGTATGTCTAGGTATTATTTGAAGTTTAAAATAATAATAATGGGAAAGTTCTGCATATTTCATACCACCCATGAAAGATATACCGTCTGTTTTGCAAAATTAAAAAGGTGAGTCAGCTTGAAAACCACAAAAATAGTAATAATACAGATTTTCGATCTGTTAAAACTTTGTGAATATGTTATTGACGCTTACATTTCGGTAGTCAATACCAACGGAAACTAATAAAACCAATTACAACCTTGTTTAGGAATAAAAGTAAAATTAAAAAAAACTTTCTAGAACCGGTCAAACGGATGAAATATTCACCATAACGATCGATGATGATGACCTATGGCACGATAGCCCACTATTTGCATTACATTTTCATACGAAAGTGGGTATTTACTCAAAGAAAACTTCGGGCCCTTGTCCTTGACTTCCATAATATTGATTGTAGAGTTGATAAGAATTACATAACTAGATTATTTTTGAAAGGTACGTATACACATGTTGATGTGGGTGTAATTAGAAGCATTGTTTTCTTCACAGATAAATAATTATTACCTGGTTGCTTATTGACGCGATGAAAGGCTGAGCTTATCAATTACTTAAAACCGGTATAATGAAGACTAAGTATATTATTGTGTAGTTACAGTTAAACAATATGGCGATAAAGTTAACGTCTAAACATAACTGGAACTATTGTCTGAAGGTTTAACTTTCGGAATATAAGCTATCTGACACAACAATAGGTACTTATCATACAAGCGGAATTGTTTTGCAGTTATGTGACAACAGTAGTTATGGTTTGTTTTTGTCTGTGCGTTATATCTCTTAAGAAAATGCATAGCAATTAAAATTATGTGTTAATTAGCTAAAGGTAGCAAAGTCCTGTTTTAATTCGACTATTTGGCAATTCATCTCTTTGTAGATTTGTATGTTACGTTCCTGTTCCGGTTCAAGGTGGTGGCCGTTTGGATAGTTCAGTAAAGTTTCCTCTTTCAACTTTGAGATAGCCGTGTTCATTAATTAAGTAGGTTAGGTATCTACTTACAAATCTTATAATTTCAGAGGAAATAGTGGTTGTTTTATGTCTACTGTTCACAGAACCAGTGTAATTAATGGTAACTGAAAAGCTCATATATTTTATTTAGGTATGAACTTAATTAATCATTTGGCGGGAGTAAAAACATTTTATTACAAAATGTGATAAATATTTAGAACGTTTTTGGTAAGCACGCAATGTCAGTAAATGACTACGCAGATCTAACTAAATTAATAATTTATGTGCACAGATGTAATATTTGCATAAATAAATGCAAATTTGTGCACAAGAATCAATTTAATAAATACGCAAATCGAAACGAACATCTGGGAAACTTTATGCCTTTGTGATACACAGTGACGTATATCCGTTTTCCGTTCATATAAAAAAATATATAATATTTTATCTCCGGTCATTAAAATTCGTTATACCATTGTGATATTTAAAAGTTGCAGACTGCGTGGAAAATCTGAACTTAACTGAGTGTATGCAGTGTGAAGTTGAAACAAATTGACGACAGTTGCACGGATAATAAACAATGGTTATTCCTGGCTATAAACAGAACTCTTCATCACATGATTTTTGTGTAACTTGACCATAACTTGAATAGTTTACCATGTCATTGAAATACTGACTATCGTGTAATATTGAATGACGAATAGGAACGAATCAACAATTCGATCTACCTTATAAACAGAGTTAATCTCGTTAACATAAACAAAAGACCCGTATTTAAAAAAAAATTCTATTCAAACGTGATTTAATATTTTCCTTGAAAAGGTAACTTTTTAAAATTAATAACATTGAATTATCAATTATTATTAAGGTTGTAAGCAGAAATTACTAGTAGTAGTTTCAATTGATTGATGTCAAGGTTAGCTGTGTTCATTAAATAATATATGCGTTTGTCGAATTTTCTACAAGCTTTTCTATTGTATTTTTTTCTCAATCGATTTGTGGTTGAACTTTTCATTAGTCATGTAATATGGAATCTAACGAATATACACGTTAATTATTATGAAGAAAATTATTCTGCATTGTCATTTTATTTTTTTCAAAATGAGCATTTCAAAATGAGCACTTCCATTTATTAAATTCCCGTTTTTAAACGTATTACGAATAATTCGAAGAAATTCTTAATAAAATTGCAACATTTTATATCAGTAAGTTTTCCAGTGTGAGGTCATTTATTTGAAATTAATCTTTAATAAGATCAACGAACTGCGGTGAAAACAATTTAAATGTATTCGCAGTGTAAAGTCAACTTCTATAATTTGATTTCTCTATCTCAGACAATAGTTCTAATCTCTAACGATATCGAAATCTCTAACGATACCTACCGAAAAAGAGTATCACTTTGTCATTAAGGGGTAATATTGCCCAACCAGATTGTATCAAAATAACCTACTGTTTGGTTGGAAAATTTATTTTGAATACTTAGCATTCATCAAAAATCATAACCTAATTCGAACTAGGCTAGTTGCCGTATAATTTTTGTGTGGAACCATTTCTGTGAAAATATCAACCTTCTAATATTTTGTGTCCAGAATAATCAGTTTTTTAGGAAGACATCTCATGTTTCGTAAGGTGCGTAATAAAAAATGTCACTACAACGACAATTTAATGCAAGATATGTCTGTAATGATTATAGAAAATATGTCTGTGATACCATATTTTTAGAGTATTTGCAATTTTTCAGGGTTTTTAAGAATCAATTTTTTTCATTGAGTCAAGACGTGAATCTATGCTCTCCGTGTAATTGTTTATATATCTGAGGCCCCTTTAGTTCAATCTCAAAATGTGTTTTTCGGGTTTAAGCTTCATAATTTTATTACGACTTTTGGTTTTGCATTAAATTGGAGGAAGGCAAAAGATTTGACAAAGGAATATCATGAATTAGATACTCACAAGATAAGATTCCATCCATTTACTTTAGTTTATATTTTGGTTAAGCGTGTTTACGTTAGCAACATTTCCCAGCACTAAACCCGGATGGCATTTGAGGCCCATGTCTTATGGGCACATCTTACAACTACATAAATAATACCACTTGTTCATGTTTTTGTTTATCCTTTTTTTCAGTTGGTTTTTATTCATTACATTTCAGAGGAGTGTCCTTTGTTTGTACATGGAATTCATGTATGAATTAGATATTTTAATTTCTTGGTTAGGTTTTTAATTTTTGTATTTAGGTTTTTACGGAAGAGTCGAGAAGGGGCAAGAAAAATCAAGAAAAAGAAATTGGGTTATGTCAGAAGCCATTACAACATGGAAAAAATAGTCAGAAGGTGTATTGGTTGGGCGGGTTTGCAGGCCAAGACAAGGTTGGTGTAACGGCCCCTTCGCGGGCGTATTAGTAAGAGTAAGAGCCAAGATGACCCAAGAAAAGGCAAGAAAATATAAGGATATGTAAGATGAAGGAAGGAAGGAAAAAAACAGTGCCAAATCAATTACCTTAATCCTACCCCTCCTAAAAGACAATTATAGCTGATTAGGTTGCCATGTATACCGTGCGATTAAACTCCAACCTCCTTACCATCCTCAGATAACGTATTCCATTTGTACCTACCGAAAAACAGAAGACCTCCAAGTCTATATATAATAGTCAGGTAATATTTCTAATACCACATGATGTCAAAGTTGCGAGGCGCAAAGAAAGCCGTTCCACTCATTTAAAGAAAAGTAGAGATAAATTCAGAAAATTCAAATGATTCCCACTTCATTGCAAATAAGAATCTAGAAAATAAATAAAATATGTTTTTTTTAGTACTAAAAAAAATATTTTTACCCCACGAGGGTCAAAGTAGGCAAATTTTACATTTACAAGTACAGAGTTCATTGCGACTTTCATTATTCGTTATTCGAAAGAACGAGACATTAATTTGGACATAATATCCGATTCAATGTGGTAGTCTGACATGAAATCCAAGACGAACCATAACCATTCCCAACAAAACACTGGCCGGTCAGCACCGTAACGAGGTTAACCTCGGTGATTCGATTGCATGGCTTTGGAATTGAAGGTTCATTCATTGAGTAAGAGATCCAGCATTATTCGAAGGAAAATGAAGATGATAACAACATTTTATTGTGTTCATTCACAATATTTAATATAATTAATTCGTATCAAAAGGTTTTCCTCCTCGAATGAGGTTGACTAAATTTTTAATATATTTTATTTTCATGAAAATACATTAAGAATACAGTGTGTCCGGGGGTAAATTACACACACTTCGGGAGGTGACCCTGAGAAGTTAAAAACATTAATTACTTTTTTCGAAATACCGTTGTTTTATTTCCCAAAGAAGAGTATTATTTTCTCCATACAAATGTTTCAACTTTTGTACCAGATACCTTAAAACGTTAAAATTTCTAAAAAAGTATTTTTTTTACTATTACTATCACGTAGAATCACCTCCCGAAATTTTTACACTTTACCCCCGGACACCCTGTATTTAAAGAGTTAATAACCATCATAAAATTGGTTTTCCGATATCTCCACAATGAAGAAGCCTTCTAATTACGTATGGATACGTAAGTGAAGGATTTATATAAATAGGGTAATTTCACTATTTTCATTTCTTTTATTCTGGAAAAAAATTACGAAAATGAAGGTATGTTGACGAATAAATTTTCTACGACGATGTGCCGTTTTCGATTTCGGCGGCGTTGCCCACACGCCGGATGACGTTGGTACAGCCATCTTTTCAGACATTGGCGTTTTCTGTGTTATAATGACGCTGTAGCCAGTTGGAACCGTTTGAGAGAATGAGGTTTTAGATCGAAATCGACGGAAAAAGTTGGGCAAATATCTCGAGGCTAGAATTTACCATTCATAAATCTTAACTTCTTTTCAATATTTTTATAATAAGCCATGTTCTCAAACTTCCTGTAATTATTTGGTTTAAGTTGTCTCCTTATTGTACCTTTTTAAAATGTCTGCTCAGAAGATTCTCATTCTCATTCAGCACAAACTGCCTCCTGTTTATATCCACTATACATAAAACAAGTTTTTTTTTCACATAAAAATCAACCTCACTAGGACTAAGCCTGTATCGAGGTTAACAATTTACATTTGAGTGAAGCAAACATAAGAGTAATAAAGAGTAACATAAAGTAATTCTACATACAAACACAAAATATTTCAAAATTAAAGAAAAATAAGTATTTGATGTGTTACCGGTGGGTAATTTGACAATATATTGTAACAATATTTGAACCATAACTAATCATTAATCAAAAGAGGAAGCAAAGTAGATAATAAAAGGTGACATTCAATTTTTAGCAAAAGTTTTATATTATGTTTTAGTTTTAGGCTTCTTATTTTGTCCTGTCCTGCTGTTATTGCTATCATCACTTTGTGTTAACAGTATATTAGATCTGTATTGGGTAAGGCACTCTGTAGGAATAATTTTAAGAACATGACCACTAATACTAAATTACCGTTCTTAAGTTTGTTATAGTAAAGCACAATTGAAGTGAAATTACACTAAACTGCGCTATATAAATGCCATGTTATTATTATTAAGAAATCACTCAAACAAATTTCTTATTTTATTACAAACAAAAAGGAGTCAACAATATTTATAATTATATTCTTTGAAATGCTGGTGTTTTTATCCCATATGGCTAGAAAAAAGAAAATGTTAAATTTTATAAAATTATTTGGTATAAGTTATCTATATTTTGGTCTGACTTCATTTGTTGGCCATCGCTGGATTACACTTCTGTTGTGAAGTTGTTCTCATATTGTGAGATGAAGAATAGCAGATGTTGCATGATACATGAAATTCATAACGAAGAAGTACAAAACTATATGCATGAACAAGGTATGATGTGAAAACACAATCTTGAAAATCCGGATTCTTTAAAAGATTTATGGGAATCGGCTTTTTTAATATTCGAGTCATCACACAATATCATGATTTTTCTTTTGAAAATACATACTGCTTTTTTGTTACGAGCTTTCGAGACATAAAAGGTGATTGATGATTTGGAAGTAAATATTATGTACATGCCGAACAGATACTTGAAATTCGATGACTTATAACCGATTAATTATTTAGTAGAATTTATAACCGTCTGTAGCAAAATTATCCGGAATTGCAGTTAATACATGCATTCGTATGATGTGGCAGTCAATGTTTACTTAAAAATATCACGCTGAAAACATAAAACGTTTAATTCGGTTACATCTATGCCGAGACCGTTTACAAATCCTGGCGTTTATTTACACAGATTTAAATAAAAGCTACAAATATTGCGAACAAAGGGTGTTTATTATTCAACACGATTTCCTTGAAACGATATAAATTTTAGATAAACATGGTCAGTTGATTTGCGATAAGCTTTTTACAACGGAAAAATTGACATTACTTCCTCGAGTTCCTGGTAATTTAGAGATGTTGTGAATAACGTTATATTCACGTGACAGTAATATCACTATAATATTCACGTGACAGTCAGATACGGGTACATTTATAGTAAACTGACATCGTACAGAAAGATCGGTATTTTTATAAAATTATTGTATTGTTATGAAAACAAATAGTATTGTTACGAAGATCCCACACTTCATAGCTTCGAAACTAATGTAACCGACAATGAGTTCAGTTCCACTGAGTTCAAGTTCAAGACAACAGTTAGGGTAAAGATTTCTACTATTTGCGAGTTAATATGCATGGTACCAGAAGAAGAAAAGAACGGGAGATGTAGACAATTAGTTTTTTTTTTAATTAACTGTTTTTTTATTAATTGAATATTATTGAAAAATAAGAGTAAAACTTAAAAAATTAAAACTTAATTTTGCAAATTAAACTTGATAACAATAAATACATGCAGAACAATTATTTGCTGAGCAGTGTCGGAGCATTGAGATAAAAGATGTTGTGGTAAGCATAATTAGGTAGCAAGGAAAAAAATAATACTTATGCCATCTCACGCGATTTAATTCTGAGAAACAATCTGTGAATGGTGCCGACTGGTGCCGATATAATAATTACAAGCATATAAGTTCCGTACGTTACAATCTCTTTGGTACAAAACATGGACAACGATTTATCATTATTTAAAGCCTAATATTTTTAGTTGGTTAAATAAATTAAAACCACGCTGTTATCAGCCATGTATAGTGAACAACTCACTTGCGCAAGCTTGAAATCAATCAATAAGCCAAGATCACCCCTAATGGTTGAAAGCCAAAATAAAGCGTAATAAAAAATAGAAATAAATCCACAACTCGAGGAAGTACCGGCAATAGTTCTTGCATTATGATGATTGCATAAACACATAATATATTATAATTAGGGCCAATTACAGACATTTTATTAAATTACCAGTACCCAATGATGTTGAATGGAAGCAATCACTTCTTCACGTTTATATTACGTATTTCTGCAACTACACTGTCGAAAAATAATGTAGGTAGCTTCTAATGTGGGCACACTATTTTTGTTGTTATTCGAAATCTGCAAAACTGTCATAGTGCGCGGTTATGTAGAGCTCTAAACACTAGATAACAAAACCGTCATAGTGCGCGGTTATGTAGAGCTCTAAACTTTAGATTACATAACTGTCATAGTGTGCGGTTATTTAGAGCTCTAAACATTAGATAACAAAACTGTCGTAGTGTGCGGTTATTTGGAACTCTAAACACTAGATATAAAAATTAAATTATTATTTTCAAATTCCATCACGCATAACAAACACCAAAAATCTTAAAATTTGACACATTTTGAAGAATGACAATGATTTTGCTGGTGTGCGATTTTTGACTAATGGTATATGCCATAGAATAAAGAAGAAAACCAGAAGTGCCTGCCGTACAAATTTGAAGGGAATCAAATGTGCAATTGACTTTACCTTTTGGTTGGAAACATGCCTTTAAGACATTTCTTGTGTTATTCTTTATACTATAGTAAATATAAGCACAAATAAATATACATTATATTGAAGGAAAGTAAAAATACTAATGTCAGTTATCTGTGGGTGATACGTTAGTCCTGCGAGAAATCTTCTTGCATGAAATCCGGTGCAATGAACTGAGTTTTACTTTGAATTTAAGTGTCATTTCCAAAATTGGAATCAGTTGTGTGAAGAATTCAGACAAGCGATAAAGTACAATAAAGTGGCGTTTTCAAAATTGGAACTGATTTATCAAGAATTCAGACTATTCCGTCATTTTTTACGGTCTGCGCTAGTAACAATAATGATTGGTGTCATAGGAAAATGGATGTTTTCTTGATTTTCAATGGACGTGGAAATAACTGAGTTGTTTAAAACCAATTATTTGTAAGTTGTAAAAAATATTTTATACGTGATATTCTAAGCATAATATGAAATGTTGTGTTATTCTCGTTAAAAAATGTAGAGAACTCGCACGTAAAAGTGATTTTGCATTAGGAATTTTACTTAAGTATTCATGAGAACACCAATATATTTTATATCAATTGATTATGTTAATTAACAGCATTCCCATACGTAGATGCCGCTGATGATCAAATACTTATAATAGGACGTCAGTTAGTTAGTAGCAGGTGCCACGGCTAATGTGGAAGCTGTCTTTAAACTCTTACGAAGTCTATAGTCTACAGATCTTCAAACTTATCTATAAAGGTGGCAAAAGGAAGAACTAACGAATGGACGTGGCGGGCAAAGAGAGCTAATGAACGAACGAATTAATTATTGCAATGATCGTACTTTAAAATATCTATATAAGTGCGTCCCCCCACTGGAAAGTGTGTCAATTTGTATTATCTAGTTATTCCTTCGAGGGATTTGTTCGATAGTAGTTACTTCCTTATTTTTTCCGTTTGCTCGTGAAAGTGTGTATGTAGATCCATTCTGCCTAAAGCTCATAGAAACTAGAAACACCACAGAACAAACTTGTTCTTAATAGTCACGTGGACGCGTTGTGTCAATACGTAGGTACTAGTTTTCCTCAGAATTAGCGTTTCTGGGAAAAGGTGTTTAACAGGTTGTTTTTTTTATACTCAGCCAATACCAAGGAATTCCTTGAACGTTCTCTTTAAAAGGCGGCCACATTTGAATTTGGAATCGAGTCAACTACTTGAGGACTCGATTGATGGAAATGTTGCCATTTTATAAACACGTTTTTATTGATGATTCACAGAGTAATGACAATGACGATGAATCATTTTGATGTTAGGTATCTAGTACATTGACTTAAAATAGACTGCGTTGTTCATCGACTCCATAAATTGTACACGAGTACATTAAAGATACTTTGTAGATTAGGTAGGTTTTAACTTTGTAGGTGCATTTTTCTTGTAAACATGAACAGGCCGATTGGTAATTAGTTCGCACTACGAGAATGTACCTTTATTTACCGGTATCAACAGGTACCAGTGGGTAGTATCGAAAACATCCTGTATTGAAACACCCATCGCATAGGTTTTTCCAATTTACATAGTATTATGTTAGATGGCCAGGGAGATCTTCTAAGGATCTTGGGTCCTTGATATTTCAGTTCGCAAAACAACCGGGTATGCAAATAACATGTTTACCAATTAAAATCGTTTGGTAATTCTAAATAAGTAGGAAAAAACTTATAAAAGAGTTATGTCTTTGATTTCCCCGACATCGAGTCCCATGATGAACTAATTATAAAATTTCAAATTACGATATCGCAGTTGTAGTGTGTTGTTATTTAACGTTATGAATGTTTTACATTAGCTACAAACTGCAATAAAATGGATAAAACATGATTTCCTCACTTTAATCAATGTTTATTTAGTAATATTTAATTATTGAAGACAATATTAGCGACTCTAATATACATATATTACGAATATTTGGAGCATAAAAATCAGAAAAAGATTCAGTCGAATCAAGACTGAAACCTATTGGTTATTTATTAGACCAGGTCAAGGACAATACTACTTTAATCAAATCATTTTATTTTCGTGTTACAAGTTACGTCATAACTGACGCCACGTCCAATTTTTGTTATTCTTATTGGAATACCTATATTCATTTGTCTCTCGAAAAATCTATTAAAACCAAAGAATTAAAAGGTAATTTACAACTGTTTGAACATGCTACACGTGTTAAAATAATACACAATTCAATATATAATACAATAATATATAATTCAATAGTGATTCACCGATGGTTGATAATCGAATAGGTGTATGATTTATTCTTACACTGATATCGGTCGGGCTCACCGTCATTGGAAATTAACAGACAGACGTTCGAAATAAAATTGTGACGTCCAAATGAAAAGGTGTGGATCCCCGCTATAAATAACAAGTTTCGGAAATTGATCATTCGCGTCACAGAATACATAATTCCGTCATAGACGTTTCGTAAGGAGAATCACACAATTCGAAAGCAGTTAATCTTTTTAAAATTTAATCCGGGTTTCTCATAGAACTCTTCTGATGGAAGGCGTTGGTTATATTAGAGTCATACGTCAATCTTTACAACGCTTTCGTATCATTAATCTCGATATAACAAACTAAAATAGTTTATCTAATCTTAAATTTGAATTCTTCAGAATCGCATCAAAATGGTTCAGGGGAACAGGTAGATAATTTCTTCCCACAGCAAAGGAAATAAAATAAAAAATAACATTTCGAAGCTTGTTTGAAATAACATTTCGGAGCCTCGTAAATATTTTAATTTTCGATCTTCCAGGAAGTTATTATTCATTCTGACCACAGTAGTAGTTCGTAGGTGTCATTGACGTTAAGCATCAATATGTTGTATGAAATTATATGTTACACCTACCTACACAAAATCATAATGACGTTAATCGAAAAGTACAGGCACAATAATAGAATTTAATGCGTAATCTTTTTAAAAGTGAAATTATACTCTCTGACAGATAAAAGATGAATTTTCAATAATTTATGTACTATTTCTGTCTTGTGCTTCCTCCTTCTCTTGAGCTATCGTTTCCGACAGGCTTGTAGTGTCCATCGTCACGGCTGATAATACTACGATTGTTAGATGTATAAATCTAATTGATAGATAAATTATATAACTCCGTTATTAATTCTAAAATTAATTTGTTCGACTTAACGCAGACGTCAAGTTTGAAAAATTACCTATTATTTCACTTATCCAAAAGACAGTGATTCTATGTTTTGAATTTATCTCTTTACTGAACGGAACAATTATGATATATACGGATTCTTTGCTCTTTGCTACTAATAATCACACTATTAGGTTCCTATCCAATCGAGCATTTTACGTAACATTATATCGTTGATCTACCCTAAGTAACGGCTAGAAGTTTTTTTTTAAATAAAATACATGCTGAAAACGCTTACCCTTCGAATTTCGATGTAAGGAAGGAGTTGACGTCAAACCACATCATGAATATTTTTTGTAGCACAAAGAAATTAATAACAATAAAACATAAAATAGGAGAAGAATAACTAATCAAGAAAAAAGTACGTCAATTAAATATCTAAATAACATTTTGATGAAGAGAGCTGATAGGAAATTTAAAAAACTCCCCAGATTCGGCTGGATTTACGTTTCAAAATAATCGCACATTTGAAAATACAAAAAACGCTCATTAAAACTGAAAAAAATGTTTTAAAATCTGAATTAGTTTCAACTAGGTTATATCCCGTCAACTTTCATTCTACAACTAACGTGCAACAAATACGGAATACGGTAGCCACTAAAGACAAGTACAACATTATAATATAATATTATTGTCAACAGAATTTTTGAGATTGGTTAATCTAAATTTTCTATATTGACAAATATAATATATTTGATTGAATATATTAACAAATTCCAATGTAAACTGTAATTTCGAGAAAGACAAATAATAGCACTACATAGTGCCGTGTGTATTTTTGTTTGTTTAATATTCCTACTTACGTTTATTCAAATAATATGGAAATCTTGGGAGAATGTCAATGTTTTGACTGCACAAATGTTTAATAGTCGGTATAAATTCATCGACTCTGAACAGAAGGACACGTCGGCAAATAATGATATTAAATAGTAACACTATCAGAGGAGATATCGGAGCATGATGACATTATTTCATCATCTCAGATGTAATATAAATATGTAATATTCGCGCTTCCTTCGTGATGCGTGGTCTTCATAACAAACTTTGCTGATATCCGAATCTATTTATAATATGACAGTTGTTACATCGTGTGAACACGTTTTTATTGATTTCATTAATTGAATAATAAATTAGTCGGCACTTCCTACGACTTGCAAGTAATCGAAACGTTTATAATTTAATAAGAATCTAAAAATCAATTTGGTAAACACCAGCAAAGAAGCTTGAAGCTAGCTTATTTTTTTTCTATACGATTCAGATAAGCATTACTATTTATTTACTAAGATTACGGATGGTAGCAGAGGTCGGGGACGCCCGAGGAAGACATGACACGATCAAGTGAATCAGATACTGGTGTCGGGCCATGTCATGAGTCATAATAATTGAAGATTATAAATGACACCATGTAAGAATGTGAATGAGGCAAGGAGTGTGTGCCAAGACCGAGGTGTTTGGAGGTATGTCTTCTCTGCCTACCCCTGTGGAGAAACGGCGTGATGGTTAGTTAGTTAGTTAGGTTACGGACGTCAATTGCATGAGCTCGTGTAAGCAAAACCTCTGGAAACTTTTAATACCTTTACACAAGCTCTTTGCAAACCGGTCACAAATAAACAAAGTTTTATTAACTTTTATATATATTTGGACCAAAATGAAAAATCATAGGTTCTACTATGGTGTGAATCACGCTGTATGAACTAAATAGTCGAGATAATTAATATTTTAAGGCAAAATACATGTCATAAGGCCGACACTGCAATTGCAGCGCATATTACAGCGGGCACGATTTTTTGACACTGCAAATGTAGTGGTGGGCCCCTTAGGGTTAAAGTCAAGAAAAGATACCGGCAGACGTAACTTCAAAAATTATCACCGTTAAATACATTTTCAAACCATTCTATTCAATTATATGCATATATTTTTTAAATGAATGAAATAAGAGAATTAAATATAAAAAGCACTATTGTTTCCTTACTATCCAATAGTCGTTTTTTGTCAGAACTCATAGAAATCTGTCTTTCTCTGGGAATACGAGAATTTGAGATTACCTCATTTGCTTACAGATGCTTTTTATTGACATGTTTAATCAATTGTATTAATTGCACAGGTTTCTTACTTGATTGTGAATGCCAGGAGGACAATTATCAGCGCTACAAGCAACATAGCGATGAAGACTCCGGATATCATGATGGTTCCATTGTTTGGAGCATCTGTAACAAATAAAACATTATTAAATATTGCACTGATTGTATAAATCTTCAGAAATACCTTGGATGAAAAACTTGAAATTTTTTCTACGTTTTCGTTGACCTTATCCGTACGTTGGAAAATATTTCAATCAAGTAATTATTATGAAAATCTACTTTTTTAACGCTTTTTGAATCTTAGGTAGTTAGTTGCTGGGCTTTGCACAGAGTTTTTCGAACTTTAAAGTACACAATGATATACATCTTGTTTTGAAGGAATTGAATGGAATTTTGAAGGATTTTGAATATCATCAATTTCGGAATAACACTGTAGATTTATATAAAAATCAAACAAACGCCAGAGACTCAAAACAAAATTTCTGTTTCAAATGAAGATATTTTCTTCTTATCTGTAATTTAAACAAATATATATTATAGTTTTCAAAATACGTAAACACATTTCCGATTTTATTCTTTCATAATGTTCTAAATAACTTAACAGATAGTCTTTTCATAAAATAACAGTTTATTTCGATTCCACCATGGTCAAGTGATCAAAAATACCAGTTAACTCTTAGTAAATCTGGTTAGACATGATATCAAAAACTGGATCAAATCAGTGATGTACTGATAAAAAAAACAATCTTCTCTATGACCTGGATTAACACTTATCAATTCGTGATAAAAACAATTAGGTTGGCGAGTCACATGCTCCTATAGAAAGAACAATAAAAATACTTATTTGATTTAAGCAGTAAACTATTTTACTGCTTTGTTGTGAAGGTACCGACAGCAAATATTTGTTTATATTTTCCCTAAGCAACCAGGAGATTTATCTCTTTTGTACTCCTGGCAAACACGGCCGGCATAGTCCAGTGGTAACGCATTGGACTGCCATTCCGAAGGTCGCGGGTTCGAACCCGGCGTGCGCAAATAAATTTTATTTGATTAATTTGTGTTATTTCACAATTAATTAATTAAAATAATATTTAGTATATTTGCGGCACGTTCCAGAGTGGAAGATACTACCAGTATCGCCCTGGTGTAAGACCACCATTCAGAATTGAAACGTTGCTCCAAATGGCTTTAGCCGTGTTTAGTGACTAGATCTGAATAGCCAGGTACTTCCCCACCTTCCTCTTTCCCTTCCCCACTTACCTTCAGCCTCACAACATCCCCCAATTGGGGATGCCATAGTCTCACTGGCTCCAGACGGGAGCAGTTGGGACTCTTGTGAGGTTTTCACTATAAAAAAAAAAAAAAAAAAAAATACCGTTTGTTTATTACCACGATTACTATCTGGGAGCAAATCAAATAGTTATTTGGTAACTGAATTTCTTGGTATCATCAGCTATGTAATTAGTGCAATCAGATAGTTTATTTACTATTTAGTTATATATATATAACAAATGAGTTTGTGTATATAGCAAACCGGACCTAATGAATTTACCCACAGTTCGTTGTATCAATGACATTAGGTACAAACTATGTATGCGTTTCATTACAAATAAATACACTATTTTTCTAGTTACAACATTGACTTTAAGATGCATATCATTGGAATGTACTAGGAAGTCAATTAACTATGAACGAGAAATGTGGGTACCCATTTCAAGTAATTTAATATGAATCGACTAATGTTTTTCAATCATAATAACTTGTTTTCGATTTCAGTAAAGTAGGTGTTTCTGATGAAGACGAAAATATGAATATAATCGATGCAGAGCTTGATATTTTAATTTTGACATTCGTGACGTAGTACAGGGTTAAGTAAATATTTATAATTACTATTTACAAGTATTCAGTTACAGAGTAAAAAATAAAAGCAATATCACTACGTCACAAGGAATAAATCAGTTCTTGAGCACAAACTTACATTGAAGGTCATTTAAAAAATGTAGAACAGGTTATAGTAAACTGCCTAGTTCTGCCTTAATGTTATTTATAATTGATACACCACAATTGAATGTGTGTTCGAGGTTCGCATGGTAGTTTATAAATGGGATTATCGGGTTGACAACATCATCAGACAAAACTGTATAGAGCATAGACATATGAATATTAGTAGACCTGCCCTAAGTGATTAAGAGCTTATTATCCCCACTCCCCATACCGGTTCCATTGGAGCCTGCTGTGCTCGCGTATGGCCTCAAGTGAAATTTGAAAACGTGACGTCATCATTCTTGTGCGAACTATGGTCGAGGCATCATCGGTTCATTTTATGAAATAACACAGCAAAATGTTGACTTGTACTATGAAAACTTGTAAAAATAGATGTGAAAAAGAGAATAAACCCAATTGTCGTATTACATTCCATATATAAGCATTATTTTACTTTATTTTAAGCATATTCACATCGTATAATATAGATCAGTTTTAGAAACATATACTATCACATCGAGAAACGTCTGGACGCGAAACACAAAGCTGGTTGGTTGCTGGGAAGTAAATTATGAACATTTATAAAAGTGTCTTAACTAAATACTTAAACGAAATATTCGACTCTGAAAATAGAACCGAATTTTTTTGCCGAATTTGGACTTCGCAAATTTGTTCATAACGTGGCGAGTAATTTGCGCTCCTATGTAAAAATGTCTATTCATTCAAAAGCAGATTTTACTTTTAAGAAATAAATGGTGATATTATAATGCGAGATGCCAATTTACTGTCAGATTGATTTATTGACGAATCACAGTCAGCCTTACCCCCTTCGTTCTTCAACAGTTGATTTTACCCCTCGCCATTATCTTCTCGTCTATTAATTCCTATGTCTGTGGTATAGAGGTTTTAATGATATCATCAGAGTTGAGTACCTATCTTTAGACAAAGACTATATTGATTATTAAATGCTTATTCTTGTACCGTTACCCATATTTTTCTCTGCTATTCATTTCTGCATTTCAACGGACATAAATAATTATTGCATTAAAATGTATATATTTTGAAATTGTTTTTAAGGAAAGACAAACATTCCCAGGTTTCGAATAACCTGACAATATTTGAAAATCACCTACTACCATCACAGTATGCTGAACATATTGCTTGTGTCTTGATGGAGGACGTAGCCAGCCGAGGAATTGAACACACTACGCCTGGGTGGGAACGAGACGCGATGCTACCTCAGCCACAGATCGAATATAATATATTATTATATTATAGAACATGTTAATATCAATTTGGATTTCCACTTCATATATAGAAGGTACTTAACAAGTTATAAAAATATAGTAGGTACTTGAAAAGTAATACATTTAAAAGAGTGTAATGTTACTAATTAAGTCAAATATTTTGAAGAAACCCTAATGCTCGTACACATATTTAATTCTGCCCTGAAGAAGGCAAGGTAGTTTTTACAAATATTTTAGCTTTAAACTCAAATAAGTTGTTTTATTAATATATCGCTCATGTAATTCAAAAGAACCACAAGTGCGAAAATCGCGATTTTGAGTTAAAAATGTAGAAATATCCATGATTTCACAAACTTTGTTGTAAGAAGACCAGGACTGTTATTTATCTAATTTCACCGCTTTTTTAATACCACGTTTCTTTGGAATTAATATATGTTTTTATAAAAAAATTAAAACTGCTTTTATGCCGATTTCAGAAAAAAAACACTTGAATATTGCAGTTGTTTGATTTTTGTCAAATATTTGAAAATTCGTCAAAACATCTAAATACCATTTTCTCAAAATATGAGAAATACAGATACTTAGCGTTTTAATGAAATGAGCCATTTTATAATAAGCGCATATACCATTTATACGTATCGTAAAAATAACTGTTTAAAATTGTATTAAAAGTCATGTGATCCTTCACACAAACATCGTCCAAACTAGAAACTACGTATTAAAAATTTTGAGAAAAATGTCAATAAACAAGAAATACATAATAGAAAAAATTATCAATATTCCGGGGAAATCCTGACAACAATCTGTGTTATTTTACAACCAAATATTGCTATTTATTATCAAATAGTTATTGTGGGCTTGTCTCTCGCAATGCCATGGATAGGTACTTTTTGCTGGCGTCAGAACTTGCCAAGAGTAGGGTAAAGGAAGAAAATCGTTGAATAGACTTACGTAGTTATCATAACAAAAATATTTCTCGTAATTTAACGCGTAACAAACAAGTTATCATTGAAAACAAAATTAATAACAGTTATTCAAAAACATAATTTATGACTGCCTATGAACGAGCTACGTCATTCGTGTTATTCGAGTTTTGTTTTGTTTTCTTTTTTATGATTTAAGGGTCCTTTTACGCAGAGCCACTAAGGGTATAGAATATAGGATTTAGGGAGTGATGTGATGTTGAAATTTATATGAAGGGAGAAGGAGATAGGGAAGAGGAACGTTGAGTACCTAAATAATGTATCCAGAATAACGACCGAGTTCCTAAATAATGTATCCAGAATAACGACCGTACACGGAGAAAAAAATAGGATGATTTATCAAAATATTGTTAAAAATGTGACTGCATTCCCATTTCCCAATACAAAAATGGTGATTCAGAATATTTCTGAACACGCGTTCAAAC
The DNA here is from genome assembly GCA_026573805.1 of Hesperophylax magnus. Taxonomy (NCBI): domain Eukaryota; kingdom Metazoa; phylum Arthropoda; class Insecta; order Trichoptera; family Limnephilidae; genus Hesperophylax; species Hesperophylax magnus. The sequence continues at coordinate 19,401,220 of JAIUSX010000014.1, forward strand.
AGCTGGCCTTGCCCTATTACATATAATGGACGAAATGCGAAGAATTAATTTTTAAGAACACGTGTTTCGACTTCCTCGTAACATATTCGTGCTTAACTGTTTGTTATAAAATCTGTTATTCATTCGTTAAAGAACTGCAATCCCGTTTTTAACATGAAAACGAATACTTCGAACAGATTTTTAATAAATTAATAATATTTTAGTTTTCCTAGTGCATTGCTTCAGTGGAGTTTTAATTACTCAATCCGATGGATTTGCTTGCATATCGATTAATTTCCTCCTTGATTTAATGCTAATATAATTTGTCACATTTCAACTTTTTTATGCCACTGACAGGACAGGCAAAAATCGTAACAATGTGTGTTTGTAAATGTAAATATGTATGTTGGTTGTAAGTCAAAAGTAATAAATCTTTGATGTGAGTTATTAGTTACGAGTGATAAGTTATAGGTTAAAAAATGAAAACGTAAAGTGCCTTGAGGTGATTTCTCAACGAAAACGGCAGTGTATAAATAATAATCCAATAAATATTTTTATTCTCATAGTCCTGATATCTAAATACAGGTAACGAAATTTCTGGCAACATTAGATTCAGACTGGTGATCTCATACCAGGGTGTTTATAAGAGTGTCTTCCACTTCCACTACGGAACGATGTGCAAAATACCGATCTGTGCCTGAGTTGACATCGCGTCTGGTTCCCACCCAGGCGCCGTGAGTTCAATTCCTCAGCTGACTCAAGTTCAAGTGCTCTATGAAGACAAAAGCAACATTTTCCGCTTACTGTTTGAAAATTTACGATTTTGTTAAATGCGCAAAAATAATGCGTAAAAACGAATTTCGTATCATTTTATGATACATTTGACCATGATTCATGTAGTTTGGTAGGTACCTAAGAATTATGTAATTTAATGTATGAAACCTTCAATGTATTTTCGGAGTGTTCTTAAAAGCCTTCAAGGATTATATTATTGAATATTTCAATAGTTCTTTATATATATCCAATAGCCATGCACTCAGAATTGCATCAAGCATTATTTAATAAATTAATTACACTTGCGTGATAATAACCAAGGTAGAATTTGAGCCATTTACGAATTTATGGCGATATTTTGTTTAAAAAAGGCAAACATGTCTCGAGTTCGGTTGACCTTTGTTTAATATTTAGCAGCCATGTCAAGAGGCTTTTGACAGGTGAGCAAGGTCAATTACTTTCTGTCTGTGAATCAGCACCGCGAGTTATTGACCCCTCAAGCCTTGATTCCGTCCAAGAAGCAATTTCCGTTGAGCCTAATGCTCGCTTTTATCGCTTGTTCAAACCAATAATAATCATACGTCAACTTGTTTGCTAATTCGCTAAAACGGCCCTCTCGGATGATAGTAAATCGAGCCTTGGGAGAAATTAATGCGACATCTGTCATTCGAGATGTTCGTATACTTAGTGGCATTATGCTAGTAAAATATATTAGGCTCTCACGGTCGAAATACATTGCCTGTTGTATGACTTGGAATATATCCTTTCATCGTTATATCATTATGCTGTAACATCATAACCAACTAACTAACCGTCACGCCGTTTCCCCGCACGGTTGGCAGAGAGGACGGACCGCCAAACAACTCGGTCTTGGCACACACTCCGTGCTTCCATCACATTCACACATCATCTCATACATAATCTTCTATTATTCTGACTCTTGACATGGCCCGATTGCAGTATCTGAATAACTTGATCATGCCATGTCTTCCTCAGGCGTCCCCGATTTCTGCTACAATTCACATTTGCGTCGTATATTCTCCTTGCATTCCTTTCTTCGATCATTCGCTCTACATGCCCAAACCATCTAAGTGTCCCTTTCTGAATCTTACTCATTACGATTACATCAGCCTTGCAATCTTTGCGGATCTCCACAATTCTCACACGATCATACATGGTTATACCACACATACGCCTCAGGTATCTCATTTCTACAGCATTCAGTCTACTTTCATCTTTTCTCTGCAGCACTCCATTGTTGACTGCTAACTTCGCTAACATCATTACTTCAACTAATTAGTTATTAAGATTATCTTTTATCCAGAAATCCACTTGTGATTTGGGAATCCTTAAAAAAACCATTTTAAAACTCTGGAGTTATGAAATTACACAACATTTTCTTTGCTGTAATACCTAAGGCATATGTATCAAATTGGCAACGTCATATTCATTATGAGTTACGGGCTTTCATAAATGCATTTATTCGTCAAAATATAAAACAAATAATTATTTATTCCTTTTCATTTGCTGAATAAATACTAAATAAATACTGTACGAATCTCCTGCGAAAATCGGTAAAAACTATTGTAGTAGTGCAGTATATATAGTTATAATAATGGATTATTTTTAAGTAGCACTATTAGCAAGAAGAAAATAAATGCAGTCAACTGAACAAAAACAGTCCAATGGTTTCATTTTCTCTATACACTAACTAAGCACTTTCAAAGGAGATTTAATATAATAATCCGAAGAATATTCTTTTAACATCATTAAATAATTACAGGAAGATATAATAAATTACTACACCTCGAAGTAACTCACTTGCAAATAGAAACATGAGCAAGAAAAGAATTAACAAGTTTCGTTTTCATTGCCACAACGATGAGTGTGTTTATTTGAAGAAGGATTTTGAAATAATCAAAAATGCAACATAATATTTTTTCACAAAGTTGGTATCTTACACTAAGTTTAGTTCTCAACCTTTGCAGACCATGTATATTTAAAAAAAATAGATTTCAGTATTTCTCTTTAATGTCTAGAGCAAATAAAAATAATGGGGATTTTCGTTTTCGATTTGCTGGTAGGCCTTGTTCAGGTGGTGGCCATTTTTATATTTTTAAATGCGAATTTTGTGTTTAATTTCAATCGATTTTTTCTCCTGATTTTTTTGTAATGTTTGTTTTCGAGTTTTTGTATAAATGTTTATTATTTGAAATTTAAACATTTAAAAATGTTAGATTTTTGTTAACAAAATTAAGAAATGAATTAAAAAACAAAATTGGATGTATCTTAAAAGAATAAAATTACCTACATAGTAGGTATTTTGCTTAGTTTTTATAACTACGTTAATTATTTAAATTTCACGACGGTATTTTATTTCTTAATATCTCCTTTATATTCGTTTAATTTAACAAATTTTAAAACGATTAATTTTTGTAAATTCAAAATGGGGGCCTCAGCACGGGCAATTCACATTACCAAATTATATTTTATAAAAAAATACTTCTAATGTATCAATAAAAAAAAATAAAAACAGTGGACGAATTGTCCTTTTATCTGAAACACGCCCTCGGTGACCCAATATTCTTTCAAACGAAAGTAGCAATAACTTTAAGGCTGTTGAAAAAAAATAAAGAAAACTTTCAAATAACTGTAGGTACCAATTGTTATCAAGCAACAGAGATATTATGTTCCAACACTGACAGTTTTAATTCAGCTCTGAAAGGGTTAAAAACTTCTTATTCTACGGATTAGGTATGGAAGCTTCATTATCTGAGACTTGCCTTGAGAAAAATAATAATATTGAAAAACAAATATTTTTTTTGTGCGCTGTTTGTCATAATGACAGATGACAATAATATTTTATTTGCCTAGTTATTCAAACATCTATGACACTGGTACTTAAATAAGCGACAGAATAATATTATGTCAATTGAAAACAGAAGACTACAGGCTTTTAGTAGAGATTAAAAAATTCTTTGAAAAGGCAATTTACCTTCATAAGTGCTTACGTAGGTACGCTAATAAAATAATAATTTGCTCGTGTACATATTTGGAAAATATCATTCTGAGTAATTATTTATTGACAATTTGTTTTGACATGTTACACATACACCTACCTAATTATCATCGTAACGTGTCAAAAAAACTGCATTCTTAATAATTGTTCAAATCTAGACAACTTTTCATACCTACGTACAAATTTGTTTAAATGTTAAAAATATTTTTTTTAAAAATTTAAATCGAAAATAATTTTTGCACCCTCACAAACCATGATTTTTTGCTGATATCCGATGGATTTAGAATACAGGTATTAGGGGTTAAAGTTCACTAACTTCGGAAGGTGATTCTACATGATGGTATAAGTAAAAAAAAATGTATAACTTTTTTCGAATTACCAACTTTGTTTTCCATACTAAAATATTTTTCCATGGATATTTATTTACTCATGCAAACAATACAACTCTTTTTAACGTTGGTATTTCTACGAAAGTTACCTATCTTTTCTGCTTCTAATTTTATGTAGAATCATCTCCCGAAGTTATTGCACTTTATGGGACACCCTGTATAAATCTTATTTATTTCAAAAAATATTTTAACTATGATGAGCTGCTTAGTACCTACAAAAATATAATGTTCTATTAGAATTGTTTAAATTTTTCCTTACTTACTTTTTCTCTTCCAGGTAATGAAAAAATAACACCTCTTACTTTCCTATTACGCTTGGGTTATTCATAAAATTAAATTCTGTGTTTCTACGAAAAGGCATATCCCCAAATGACTTTGTCCAAACCTCTGAGCCATAAGGAGAACTTAACCGAACTCTAAATATATACGAACCTATTTTGAAAATGAAAGCACCTCATAAAAAAGTATTATTATAGATAGGATATTACCCTTTTTGTGTCATATGACAACATTTTAAAAATAGATTTCTTAACAACTGTTATGATATAGAAACAAATCATTATTATTTATTCTTTACACGCTTAGTAAAAAAACTAGTAAGTATCTTGTTACTTGACGGAAATTAATCGAGATATATGTTTATCACCAAAGCACATATGAATACAGAGCATATTGCAATAATAATAATAAATGTCAAGGCTATAAAATATAATAGATAAGTAATTAATTGTAGTTCTTATTTATTAGAATCGGGTTCATAGTCTGTTGATATCTGGTTGAGAATTAATTTTCTCATTTTGAAAAATTATGAATTTAGGTTACGCATATAATTTACAATTCACATATTGGAAATGTTTAGTGAAATATCGGATCGATATTAATGCGTAATAATATTTTATTCCTTTAGTATACCTGTCTCGAAACCGAAGTTTTGTAATATTCTATTGACCAACAGTGGTTAAGTTGGCAGCGTGTCTGGTTTTCTTCCAGGCGTCGTGAGTTCAATTCGCAGGCTGGTCAAGTTTTCCGGTACGACACAAGTAACATTTCCACTTATAGTGACGGTAGTAGGAGATTTTCAAATATTGTCAGGTTATTCGAATACGAATTTTTGTCTATATTAAAAAAAATCTCAACACTTTCAATAATGTTATAATACAACATTTTTTTAAACTATTATATTTTAATACAATTTTTAGTCTTGGCATATCTTATGTAGATATTCATGTATTTAGGAAACTCAGAAAAACAACTCAGAAAATTCGATACTGTTGCACAATCTAACAAACCTACCTTGAATAAATCTATTTATGTTATTAAAAATGTTCAAAAAAGAGTATCGTCCACTTGCATTAAACCTTGATAATTTTGCTAAGAAAGTGTAATATTAAATTTTTTCTAAACCAACCTCAATCTTTGCTAATTTACTTAATTTACTTAATTATTAAAAATCAGACACGGAAAATTTCATTTTTTTCATTTTCATTTTCAAGTAAAAAAGTAGATGAACAGGAACGACCGGTGACAGAAAGTATAATATCACAAATTGTTATTTAGTTCAATTGTATTGGTTTATTTATGTGTTTAGTAAACTTATTATAATAGATGGTCATTAGAAATGATCGCCGATGTGAATTGGATGTCTATTTGATTCGAATTTAATTAATTGCGCGATACGTTTCTGCATCGGCCAACAATAAAGTTTGATTGATATGAGCCTGTCAATTCAGTAGTCATTAATAATCTGCCAACAAGCTAGAATAATTTCGACAGCTGAAAGATAGGTACAGGAAACTGACTTCATGGACTAAAGTAATAAACGTAAATAAATATACTAAACATCAGACCGTTTTCGGTAAATAGGCAGAAAATATAATATGACATAACTCTGCTTAGGCACCCACGCTTCATTTCACTCATAGAACCTATTCTATTTCCTCGACTCTTGAAATGACCCGACTCAAGTGTTTGATTTCCCCACGGTGAAAACTTAATGATATAAAATATTGTTATTTTATTAAAAATCTGGTTGAATTATTCGTTTTCGTGGCAAAAACACGATTTCCTAACAAAGAATCCGAATTCCAGAATTCCTAACAAATTATCAGTAAAACACGAATGCGTTATGAGGACGGCGGAACACACGTTTATAAATTTACTAATTTTGTCGCATTTCGTATACATTTATCAGGAAAAGGACACCTACATGAACGGTATTCCGATATATTTTGATTGAACTCAAATTATGTCAGGAGATGGATTGCCATCAGGTTAACAGGATTCCAATAAATCAGCCATACTCATTTTTCTCCGTGCTTGATCGCAACATATTTATAGGGCCTAGGGGATCACTGATTCATTTAAACCCCAACTTAAGCGTCAAACCATAGACAAACCATTTAATTTACATGCTTAATTGCAGTGGCGGTCCGTGACTTTTCAGTGAGCTGGAGTGCTAAGAATGAAAAATACGACATTGTTGATGTTGCGTATAATATGGGTATACTTGTAAATTAATTATCTACTAAAATGGGATGTAAAATTAACTCAACCCACTGACCCGATAATTGTGTTACCTCTAAACAATAATTTTATTTTCATTTTGACAGAATTTTTATTAATGAACACTTCCATCCCATTTCTGATTTCAAAATGTGTCAAAAATAAAATGTAGGTACGTATATATTTCAGAGAGCGATACCATCATAATCTTAACACATGCCTTCCTTGCGTAATAAGTCAAATAACCTTCAGTATTTCACTTGTGTACTTTGATAAAAGTATTACCCACATAATCATTTCATAATAATGAGTTTACGCCAAAGATATCTTGTCATACTCCTCACCGCTATGACAGTGGCTTTTCGCAGGTCGCGAATAATTGCACATTAGGAATATTATTTTCAACCTTATTTAACCATTAAAACAAACAAATGATTATGTCACTATGTTGAATCGATCAACTAACTGACCTTCAATATTGCAGGTAATCAGATAACTCATTAACATTAAAAGTATAAAGAAAATTATATATTAATAGACATTTTGCTACGTAACACTCACGTAGAAGATAAATAATTGAAAACCCGTATGTCCCCATTAAGAAACCTTCATGATTTTAATGTCTGCATGTTCCAATAAATAAGCCTTTATGCAAATGTGATACTCTAACCATTACCATATTATAGTGTCACGTATGTATTGACCAGTTGCTTCACTCTAGTAATAGCTGCTTGCCAGAAGATAGATTTAAGGCTTAATTTTTGGAAAAAAATAAAGCCTTGTTTCTTAATACATACAATAAGAGGGATTGTCGATAAGAGCGTCCAGACATTATTTCTTTACGTTGTCCGAGTATAGGAAGTTATTTTCTGCCCGCTTATTTCCACCTTTCGTTGATTCTCTGTTACTACTACCACGAATGTTCATTCGTCATTTTTTTCCTGGTTTGTAAATACACGGTTTATACTTTCACTGGTAAGGTCATTTGGGCCTGTAATAACCGCGAACAGGAGACTTGTTTATTTTGGTTTCGAAGTCATAAAATTTTTCGCAGATTTATTTATTCTTTCAGTCCTCGCTGATGTTTAAAAAGCATACTTCATTTTGGCACCAAGTGATGAAAATATTAAATGACTTAGTTGAAGGAAATACTGAATTTTTTGAAGAATACTGATGCAATACACATTCATCAATGATGTAAATCATTCTAATCTGCTTATAGTTTTATCGGACGGAAAACCAACTAACTATGAAAAATAAAAACCTATTATAAATTATTTGTTAGTCCGGGAAGAACAGAAATTCATAATATTTTCAATTAGCACAAAGTCATACAAGGAAACACAGTTTTCGAGAAGCACTTAGAAGGCTCAAACATTTTGTAAGTTCAATATTGACCGAATTACTTACAGTATGGTTATTCAGAATGAAACGTGAATTATTTCAGAAGAATGATTCACTTTTCTTGTAAAATTTTTCACCTTATAAGAAAGTGGTTATATTTGTGAGAATTCTCAAAATATGTATGCCCTCATAATGAGTGCCTACATACACCTAAAAACATTTTCAACGTAATGTAACTTAACAAACAAGGACGCCATTTATTTAGGCAGAGAGGTTGAAATGCCACAAAGGTTCTTTCTTCATTATCTTTCATACATTGTCTATTATTGTTATAAATACTCAAAAAATTGATTCACTTGATCTTGCCATGTTTTTTTGGAGCATGTCACACTTCTTCCATACAGTTTGCGTGATACTACGTGCAAACTAAATATTTTTACAATCGCATTAGACGCCGAAGTATATTTTCCAGCGTTCAATTATATTTAGATTTTTCATTTTATTTTAAGCATTTTTGTGAGGTTCCGAAACGAGTTGCTTTGCGAATTCGCGTGCCAAGTAAAAAAATCAAAACATTGAAGTGAATACATAACATTTCACCGTTGATTTTAGACGAAGGTCCCTGACTAGCGGCCAATAATTCTTTATATTTCTTTTTCAAACATTAGTTTATTTTATTTGTTTCGCCAACTTCACGCGAATAATGATAACGCCGGTCGTCAAATGGGTGATACAATCGCTAAAACCACACACATTCGCGGAGAGATGAATTCGAATATTGTGTCATAGCCAGCATAATGCTGGTAAAACCTGTAAGTTAAATAAATATTAATATTCTAACAACTTATCATTGTCACTTTCGTCCGATGTATTTTTCTCTTCTTAGAAAAAAGAGTAGTTTTGTAGACCACTTGCGAAGGCCGTTGCAATATTATGTAGTTAATTTTAGGTAACTTAAAAACATCATTTTCTCAGTATTAAATGTCGGTGTGACAAATTTCAAATTTTAACGGGAAACCGGAGCAACATTAAATAATGTGCGAAGAACTGGATTTCCGAATAGAAGTTAAAGGGTTAAAATATTTTTTTTAATTCACTTTTATAAATGTATTATTCAGAACTGAAAATTTCGCTGATTCCCTCAATATTACAGTGGAAAATTGTGATCGTTAGAACATGAAAAATGTTGGGAAAAGCTACATTTGTGATTCCGGTATTTCCATGTAAGGTTCCAAAAACGAGCGGCTTTGATTCCTTCGGCACCGGTACACTGCAAAATCTGAAAATTATTGCATGTCCAAAAAATTTATTATACTATATAATAAAATTGGATGGTTTACTTTTACGACTCGTTCTTTTGTACAACAGTTAAGATGCGTAGTGATAAAAGTACTAGGCGAAAGAGGAAGGCTGGGAAGTTCTGGGCGCACATCGGTTCTGCACCTATGGACAGACTCTACACAATGCACAAAGCATTTTCAAATACCTCCTGTATGGAGTTAATACAACGAAATATATATTTACCTGTAAAACCTGCTCAATTTTGAATTATAGATAGGTAGGTCATGTAAAATTGCTTGTTAATGTTGTGATGCGTAATGCATTTCAAACTTTATCCAGTCTGGTGCAACGGTGCATCCGCAAAATGCATCACCGGATACGACGAACCGTTTGACAATATGGCGCCCGCCTGGGATCGCCATTTCCGTTCTGTACCCAAGAAAATAATATAAAATAACTTAGTCAGCGAACACGCCTCGAACACGGAGATATTACGTCTAATTGGCATGTGGCGACCAGACATCGTTATCGAAATGAACTACTGTAATATTAAATGACACAATATTATGTGCTCGACTATTTTTGTAACACCGCCAATACCCACATTTATTTTTGGTTAGTAACTGAAAATCTACGATGGGGGTAATTCACCGATGGCCGTATTTTGTTCATAATTAGATCCTAGTTATATTTAAATTGTGTAGAGAACACCGTTATAGAGTATGGACAACCGTTGTATCATCTCCCTCTTTCTCATAAACGAATAGAATAGAAATAGAGGTTACAATGTAATTCTCATCGGCAGGACCATAATATTCATTCTTCGATCGATTACGAGCGGAAAATAAATGAGTTGACCTGTAAATTTAATACAGAAATTGTGTGATTCTTGGATTTATGCAAGAATTCATTGGATTTGAACCACATGACTTTTCTAACAGGGGTACAGGGCCACTTAAAATGAACTGCCATTAAGAGAATATACGCAATTCAGAAATTTATACAAAGCCTATAAAGTGCATTATTAAAATTATCTGGTATAATATTTGTTGAATCTTTTATTTAAAAAATGGAACATAATCATATTTGGCCATAGATGAAATGGACTGACGTCCAAAGGACCGCCGAATTGGGTTTGATTTCGCCACCTGGCAGTAAGCCCAGGTATATATTTCTTCAAACGTATCTATAGGTTTTTGAGTGAAGAATTAATTAAAAAGATACACGTTAAGATGGGTGAGAGCCGCCAAGTGTCTTGATAAGTTTGATGAAGGTTAATGTCGAAAGAATGACACAAAAAACTACTCGGAAATAAATGAGTATTGCTATTTTTTTAAGAATCTATTCAAATTATTGGTAATCCGGTTAAAAACGGACTTTTAGGTCGTTTCCTGATAAACTTTTAGTAAATTCGTAATAATATCGGAACACGTGTTCATGCACCTTTTTATGACCACGTGTTCGAAAATCGTGGCAATATATTGGCATTTTACTAAAAGTTTATCAGGAAATCTATCAATTCACTAAAGGCCAGAAATCCTGTTTTTAACCGGATTACCAATAATTGAATAAGAGATTCAAGAAATTAGCAATATTGTCATTTTTCTCTATTTATACTGTAAATGAAGTATTTTACCTCAATAGCAGGTACGTAATAAATCAGATTAAGCTGGAAGCTAATTTTACCTTCTCTTTCACTTAGTCAGAGGTTGAAAGCTCGTGGTGAAAGTTTCCTTTGATGTCAGAATTAATCCTCTCTTCAATTAAGTATGGAAGCAATTCAAGGTTTTCCAGATTCATTTCTCAACATAATTTTAACAGTTGGAGACTGCAACGAAACAATCTTTCAATTGGAAACGGTACTATTGCGTTATGACTTCGATTTCCACTTGGTTTGAAATTGATTATACATACAAACACAATAATAATGATTTTATCGCTGCGGTTATGACTATTTATTTATAGAATTTATTGCAAAACTTTCCTGTTGTGATTCCGGTCGGTAAAATAATATTATTAGTATCTGCTATCAAACATGACTTTTGTATGAACGTTAGAAAATTTATGTTACCCACCGACTTGACTTGCATAATCCAGATTATACCATTGCATATAATCCATAAATCTATAAAGTCTATAAAATCTATAAGAAACTTGATTATATCAAGCTAAATAGGTTATAACCGCTCATATATTTGTATAAAACTTTAAAATTAAGGAACAATCAATATCTCGCCTTTTCTTAGTTTTTGACAGAAATGATGTAGCGAGCTGAAAAGTTACAAACGAAATGAATAAAATACTTTGCAAAATTCTTGACGCCAGACATCACTCTTCGAAAGTTTTTGATGAAACACCGACAGAAAATCTACTAGTTATAGATTTACGATTCGTTATAAGTTATATTTCGTAATATCAAGTAACCTACCATTATCTTAATACTATTATAATATTATGTCTTTTGTCTTGAAATCGTTGCAAATAAGGTAAATGCTACCAGAACAGAGTAGGTACCTACTTTGTATTTATTACAAGGCTCTAGAACTCTGAAATTCAGGGCAATCATGTCAAGGTAAGACAATTCAATAGTTCTGCGGTTTACCTATTCCTTAGAAACCCGCATCGCGTCAGAATAAGCGTGCTGAGAGAATAGTGCTCTCATTGTTATGTCAAAAGTAGTTACACTGACTTGTTTGAATAAAAATTAGGCAATTTCATAGAGTAAATTTTTTTTTCCGAGACACTATCTAGATTGCATTTAGTTCGAGTTGAATTTTGCGATCAGACCGGTTGGTGGCTGAGTGGGCATCGCGTTTGGGTCCCACCCAGGCGTAGTGTTCAATCAAGTCCTCCATCATCAGCAACATTTTCCGCTTAGTATGGTGGTAGTAGGAGATTTTCAAATATTGTCAGGTTATCCGTAACCCGGAAATGTTTGTATTTCTTAAAAAAAAAAAAAAAAACAAATAGATAGCAGCCAATAAAAATGTTCTGTAATAAAATGAAGATATTGTTGGTAGGACTCAAAGATATTAGAAGAGATGTGCTATGCGCAGTTCGTACTGAGTGGAATTGTTTTGCCGAGTGTCGCCGGTTTTGTTCACCAATACTACTGCACACCTTCGCTTACGCTAAGGCATCGCTAAAGTATCCGCACTAACACATAGAACAGATTTCTGTGCGTACACGTCCCGATACCGTTCAAAGTACCCTAATTAGGTAGTACTCCGGCTACGGTCCGGCGGCCAACTTAGCATATCTCGTTCTTCTAATATCTTTGGTAGTACTTATTCGAAGTATGATACATAACATAGTTGGTAGAACAGCGCCCCGGCAAGGCGAAGGTCCTGCAAGTCCTAGATGCGACCGTATCTTTTTCTGATTCTTTTGTTTCAAATTTTCATTTAAGAATCGCTAATATTGTCTTTAATAATTCAATATTATAATTTGAGGTTTTACTCATTAAGTTATTACAATTTTTTTGTATTTCAGTACATTTCAATGACTTAGCATAAAAAATGTAATATGTAAAAACTGTCAGATAACAATTCAGACATATTTAGGGCCAAGCCTCTTTGTGTGCATATTTATTCAATTATTAAAACAAAGATTATTAATTATCTCGTCTACTATAGATAAAAATCATAATATTATTAAATCTTCTTAAATTTTACGTTTTGTCATCCTTACAAAGTACAACATTAGAAATACTAACCGCTGTACCTCTTCTTATTACTGATTTTATATGTGTTCAAAGTAGTTATATGTATAAACAGTTGATTGATAGACATTGTTACGTAATACAAGTCACCCTATAAAAAAGATGCATAATTTAGCCTCGCTTTCCCCATGCAAACGATCGTGGCGTACGTGTTAAAACGACACAACGCCGCGTGATCGCACAGACCACCCAGGGAGCGTTCTCGGCTCAACACTGCCCGCCACCGCCGAGCCCCGCCAGTCGAGAGCGGACCTCGGGCATTGCAACAGTGTGTTTCTCGCAGAGCGAACCACAAACGCTCACAATGTTCGAGCGCGCGGAATTACGTAATAATAGAAACAGACGCGATCTCGTGCCAGTTTCCTACTAGATGCAATTCGCCATCAAATTTACAATCATGTTTATTATTACGGTTCGGGCTAACTCAATGGAGTCCCGTTCCCGTGTAAAATCCCGAGTGCACTTCACCGCCTCAACTGACCCGCCGCCTGTGAGCGCGGGTACCTCTGGCTCAACATGATGCCCCTTACCACATCGAGACGATTCGTAAGCTTTCAACCTTCCCCCTTTTCTTGTGTTCAATTCTCGTAAATTTCATGTAGAATCCACGCTTTATCTGGTCGTCATAAATTAGTAGAGAGAGTTAGTAGGGAGATCCATGTTAACCTGTATTTCTCGAGACATTTAATATACCTTGTGCCTTTTACTTATGTGTTATTATTGTGATGTCCTTTTCCAACCTCCTGACCGATGGACGAGCTGCTGATCAAAGAACTGCCCACCCCTGATTGTACACGAGTCGCCTGCTCTACCATTTTATCTGAGCTTAGCCAATTTAATAACCAGGTTCGAGTCCCGGTTTATCCATATCTTAGCACTGGCGCAAACGTGGTTTTTTCTCTGATTATTAATCGTCCATCGGGAGGTCAAATTGGAAATAATCTTGAACTCTTTCACTGTGTTTTATGTCTTGCTTTGTATTAACAATTGAATAACTATGTTTTCTTCCAATAAATCATAGCTGTTCTAAAAACCATCGCGTCAAATCTAAAACAACCGTGTCACATTAAAACTATTCTGTGTTAAATTACAAGTTCTACGAATCGTCACTCGACAAAATTTAATTACCGGTATTCTATCACAAGGTGCGCAACCAACATTTACTTCTTTTCGGACATCTCAAACATCACATAGTGATCTTTAACCATGAAGGTTTACTTTCCGAGTACAACTATTAGAGGAAACGAGCTACATTAAACTACAATTCAACAATTTCAAATCTTGTACATGATACAAAATAAATTCCTTGTTAGTGGAGCCATAAGCCAGCATCGTTCTGCAAAATTCATAGACAAGGAAAACTAACGCCCTTCTGTCATCTGATAATTTCGCTTTATATGTAATAAAGGTGGGTAGAGTATCCTTTTTGAAAGAAAAGTCTTGAAAGCCGACTTACCCTTTACATATAATTGAGATTCGCGATTGACGTAAATCCCCGACTCTCGGCCCTTCTCCGCCTCGAGCCTGTCGTGTCCAGGGAAAGGGATGCTTGCGTGTAAATAACCAAAAGCTGGTTCTGCCTAAATTCAGACAATTGGTCACGAATCACAAACAACCCTCCATTAATTGTTGAAAGAACAAACAATACTTCCTCGAAATCTGTATTCGGAAATTTTTCGGAATTTTGAAATTTTTTTTTCGAGAAATTTAATTTTTCGGAAATCTGTTTTTTTGGAAATTTTTTTTCAAAAAGCACACCTCAGGGACTTTTCCATCAAAATCCCAGGACAATCCCTGGCCGTTTTTTTTTTTTTCAAATCAAAGACTTGGAAATTTTTCAAAAATTTCCTTCACTCATCTAGGACTTTGAAATTTTTCGAAAATTTTTTTCAAAACGCACAATCTCAGGGACTTTTCCACTAAAATTGCAAGGAGACCCCTGGCCGTTTTTTTTTTTCAAATCAAAGACTTGGAAATTTTTCAAAAAATTTCCTTCACTCATCTAGGACTTTGAAATTTTTCGAAAATTTTTTTCAAAACGCACAATCTCAGGGACTTTTCCACTAAAATTGCAAGGAGACCCCTGGCCGTTTTTTTTCTCAAATCAAAGACTTGGAAATTTTTCAAAAAATTTCCTTCACTCATCTAGGACTTTGAAATTTTTTTTCAAAACGCACAATCTCAGGGACCTTCCCATTAAAAACACAAGGAGACCGCTGGCCATTTTTTTTTCCATACTGGGACTTCAAAAATTTCACAAAATTCTTCACCTACCATCACAAGTAAACCCCTGGTTTTTTTTTGAAAAACAACCAGCCACAACACTCTGACAATTCTTTTTTCTTTTCACAATGTCTAACTCAACTAGCCACAAAATGAATCCTCGAAACAACACCTTAGGCATAATAGCCAACATCTGCTCTCGAAGTACTCAAAGCTTAGAAAAGGAATTGAAAGACAGGAATATTTCTCCTTTCAACAAAACCAAAAACGTCCTGATCAAACACGCAACATTTTACAACAGGAAATACATAAAAGGGCTGCAATTTCAACCCGGCAGTATAATCTCTGTCGCAAACAGACACAATTTACGCAGGAAACATGTTACCTTTAAGGAAAACGACATAGTTTGGAGACGCAACAACACACTCTCACAAGGTGCTCTGTATTTCTCTGCAAAACTAGCTCCTCGCTTTGTTAAAGCAAAAGTCCTGAGAAAAATCTCCGATGTAGTGTACACCCTATCGGATGCCTCTGGGAAACACATCGGCAACTATCACGTAAAAGATATTGTCAAACTAGGAAGTGTGGACACAACAGACACCACCTTCACTAGGTCACACTCACATAACTAACAAACTTTTGGCTCTACCTTTGTCCCACGAGACTTGGCCCTCGTGCAGACAAATAGCATGTCTTAATGCGTTAGTTTCATATAAAAACTCGCTTTTTTTCGACCTCTGCAAGGTAACCTTTTTTTCTAAAAACACAGAAGTGTCAACTGTGTTTTTTTTAAATCATTTCTCACCCATACTTGTACTATTATGCTCTTTTGTATAAACCCTTTGTTATTTTTGTTTCTTTGTCACACCTCACCGTGTAATGTTTATAATTGTACTAATATTTTGTACGTATCTTCTCTAGAACTGATCATTCTAGTCAAGAGACTTTTTCCACTTCCCGAACAATTTATGCTCCCGGAGTCGACCCTGGACATCATTTGTTAGTCGTTACCATTCTGACACTTACGACACTAAATACATAACTATTTTTTGTCATAAATACCACAAAAAGTCACGTACAACATTGTTTTGTAAATATTTTTTATGTTCTTTGTTCTTCACATTGTTCTTTCACTTTGTTCTTCACATTGTTCTTTACATTGTTCTTTCACATTTGTTCTTCACATTTGTTCCAATGGGTTCCATCGTACATAAAACAATGGCCCCTTTGCAACATACACCCAATTGAGGTGAATATTCTACCCCTGTAACTTGTAATCATAATGCGTGTGTAAATTCCAGTTTGGTATCGTCATTTGATTCAAGTTTACATAGGTGTAACAAATAAAAAGTTACAATTAACTTTGTTTTAAAGTTTTTTCAGTTTTTTCTAAAAAATTGAATGGCGCTCAACATTCCCATTTGCTCTATTTGTTGTGTTTTCAGAATTTGATATTGACACGTCAATTCTGAAAAAGGTTGTTGTAAAGGAGAACAAACACCGATTTGTCCTCCTCATCAATAACATTGTATAATACATAACACCTTTCGGTCACATTGAGTTTGTAAAATCTTAAGATCTCAACTTCCTGACCCCAATTTGTTATATTATGTACTATATTTTGACTTAAATAAGCATTAATTTGTCTTGTCAAATACACCGAGCCAGGTCACTCATATTAAGTCATCCTGTGTCTCTAGGTGCCTTTTGTATCAAATTTGTAACATAAAGTTCACAACATTCGTGTTTGTGGCAATTTTGGCAACACCAAGTGTGTTTCCTTGTTTTTGTTTGGTCATTTTAAGTAAGTAAAACCCTAAAAGGTCTTAAATAAACCACTACAAACCTTTTTTGTAAGCAAAGAGTAAGTAAAACCGATAAGGTCTCTTTCGCTATATGTGTGTCTTGTTTAAGACATCCTTGTTGGCATATGTCTTGTATTATTGCCAACTTAAAGCATAAACCCAACCAAAGGTTATGCCATCACAACATTTTGTGAGCAAAGAGTTAGTAAAACCAAATAGGTCTCTTTTGCTATGTATTGGTGTCTTGTTTAAGACATCCTTGTTGGCATATGTCTTGTATTATTGCCAACTTAACGCATAAACCCAACCAAAGGTTATGCCGTCGTCATTTTTTGATAATACCAATAGCCACTACTTGAGTGTTGTTGACATTGTGTATGTATCTTTTTTCCGGTATTGAAATGGTACTTTTTTTTCATTATTGAACGTTGATATGTTATTTTCATGATACATGAGAATGTTACAATATCCACCATGAGACGAGGGATCGTTATAAAATCTAACACTATACATGAGAATGTTATAATATCTACCATGATACGAGAAGTTCGTTATAATTACTTTTTACTGGCTTACATACACTGTGGCCAAAGAGATAATTTGTTCCATTAAATGGTTATAAATATCTATGTTGTACCTTTCCTTTCAATACTAGGGTTCTTTCGTAATTCGTTCAATTTCTACATGAGACGTGAAGACGTTATAATACTTACCATGATTCGTGCGAACGATACAATATCTTGTTGTTGTCTTCTTTAAATAAGTTGACAATATATACTTGTTCTACATGAGACGTGAAGACGTTATAATACTTACCATGATTCGTGCGAACGATACAATATCTTGTTGTTGTCTTCTTTAAATAAGTTGACACTTTGTACTTGTTCTACCGGACGTAGATCATTTTACCCTGACTTGTCACCCTTAATTGGGGCCCTTTTTTGTATAACTCATGACACTGAGGGAAATTTCCTTCACTGTAGTGAGAATTTTTTTGTTCTCTTCAAACAAACATGAAGCTGTGCATTCAGCAATTTTTTACGCTAACTGATACCTGTGGACTTCTTGTCAGCGGACCCAAGAACCATCCACTATCCATTGACCATGGACTAGCCATCAGCTTCACTGTTGGTTATGAGGTATCGTGTCGTGGGAGTTAATTGAGACAGTGACACAAAACCACCTAACTCGTTGTCTGGGAGACGAATAAGAAAAACTCCCAGGTTTGTGAAACTTGAGCAAGGGTCTGTCATGTTCTCACAAACTGTAGAAGATTAAATACGACCCCTAATCTTTCACCAAATACACGTGAAAGATTAGATTGTTATTACTGTGTATTCTCCTTCACCTTTTCATCAAATTCATGCATATTTGTGTAAAGAGTTAGGAAATTTGCTGGTTGATATATTTCGTCCTCACATAGAGATCGAATTGGGAATTAGCTCAGTCACTATCAATTTTCGCTACTCAATCCTCCATCCTTCTCCCCTCCATCAAACTCTTGTACATTTGTAAAAGCTAGGAAATCTGCTGGTTGACCACATTTCGTTCTCTGAAAGAGATCGAACGGAGAATCAGCTCCATCACCAGCAGACCTTCTCGCTCATCGCCATTTTTTTTTCTCCCTCATTATCCTTGAGGTTAATTTCATGAATCTGGAAGGTGTACCCTACGCACATAGCGTATCGTCTGTCTATAAGACAATCTTTATCCATGAAATTTGCTTCAAATCTCTCCTTTTCACCCTATTCCTAGGTAATCAACACATTTCTTGTAATTTTGAAAGTCGTAAGTTGTTATCGCTCAAGCGCTAACACCGGCCATGGAAGGCCAACTTCTTTCAGAAACTTGGTGTTACTACTGTACAACCACCTACCTATACCTTGTATATCAAATAGGTAACCTCACGCCAGTCGTGATAGTTTTTTGTCTCCCCAATCTCGGGATACTCATGGTATAGTCAGCATATTGCATCTCTCTCTACTCTCTCTCTACTCTCTCTAACCAACGACGTTTTTTTTGTCTTTTTTTCTTTTCTCTTGAACACAATTTGTTTCTCTCCAAACGTTTTGCATCATTGGTCTACTAGGCAGGTAAACTTCAAGAATTTTGGCTCTAATAATAACCTGTCCCTGGATTAAAAAGAAGACCAGCAGCCCTTCTCATCACCTGCAAGCTGAGCTTCTCTTCTTTGCCGCCTTCACTTCCATCACTCACATCTCTCCAATCTCTGCGTACCAAAAACACCCGACCGCACCCAAATTAGGTGTGAGTCGTGCGTGCAGTTGCAAATCAAGTTGTCTCATCATTCAAACCACATTCAAAAGAACCAACCTCAGAGCATGCCAGCTCAAGGTTAATTATGTTCCTGCAATCAACCACTTGCCGTTTGTGCAAATCAACCACTTGCCGTTTGTGCAAATCAACCACTTGCCGTTTGTGCAAATCAACCACTTGCCGTTTGTGCAAATCAACCACTTGCCGTTTGTGCAAATCAACCACTTGCCGTTGTGCAATCAACCACT
Source organism: Hesperophylax magnus (assembly GCA_026573805.1). Classification (NCBI taxonomy): domain Eukaryota; kingdom Metazoa; phylum Arthropoda; class Insecta; order Trichoptera; family Limnephilidae; genus Hesperophylax; species Hesperophylax magnus. Next base: position 19,420,782 of record JAIUSX010000014.1, read on the forward strand.
TGCCGTTTGTGCAAATCAACTACTGGCAGTCATACAAATCAACCACTTGCCATTTGTTCAAACCAACCACTTGCCGATGCGCAAACTCAACATAATAACCATTACACGCATCAACCATCAATCAACTTATTGGTATTACTCCATGTTATTACCAACTCCATTTCACCTTGACAACCACTGCTCCACCGCATCAGCATAATGAAATTCACGCTGGTACAACAACAAAACCCGGATACTTCTGGCCCTCCGCATCACCATCTCTCAACCACAACCAAGAAGCACAGTTCAATTTCTATGGCCCTAGTGATACTTGAGTGCAATCTCAAATGGGTCAAGTTACAGTGAAAATGTAACTTTATAACTTCAGTGAAATTACGTCTACTTGGTACTCTACGAAAACACTACGCTCTTCAAACTTAGCTTACAGACCAATGAAATTTTAGAGTCAGGTTGTTGTCTTTTCATCACTGCATAAACTTGTATGTTTGTTCTTTTCATCACTGCATAACCTTGTATGTTGTTCTTTTCATCACTGCATTACCTTGTATGTTTGTTTTTTCATCACTGCATAACCTTGTATGTTGTCTTTTCATCACTGCATAAACTTGTATGTTGTTCTTGTCATCACTGCATAACCTTGTATGTTGTTCTTGTCATCACTGCATAACCTTGTATGTTGTTCTTGTCATCACTGCATAACCTTGTATGTTGTCTTTTCACCATTGCATAACCATGTATTTTTTTCTTTGTTTTTTTTGTAAATCAACACTGTTTTTTTCTTCTCTCTCTACTTCCCTCACGACAAGGTGAAGAGGATTTTTAGCGCCTAAAGCTTCGTTACCACGTCGCCTTTTACTGGCGGAGGGGGAATGTGTTACGTAATACAAGTCACCCTATAAAAAAGATGCATAATTTAGCCTCGCTTTCCCCATGCAAACGATCGTGGCGTACGTGTTAAAACGACACAACGCCGCGTGATCGCACAGACCACCCAGGGAGCGTTCTCGGCTCAACACTGCCCGCCACCGCCGAGCCCCGCCAGTCGAGAGCGGACCTCGGGCATTGCAACAGTGTGTTTCTCGCAGAGCGAACCACAAACGCTCACAATGTTCGAGCGCGCGGAATTACGTAATAATAGAAACAGACGCGATCTCGTGCCAGTTTCCTACTAGATGCAATTCGCCATCAAATTTACAATCATGTTTATTATTACGGTTCGGGCTAACTCAATGGAGTCCCGTTCCCGTGTAAAATCCCGAGTGCACTTCACCGCCTCAACTGACCCGCCGCCTGTGAGCGCGGGTACCTCTGGCTCAACATGATGCCCCTTACCACATCGAGACGATTCGTAAGCTTTCAACCTTCCCCCTTTTCTTGTGTTCAATTCTCGTAAATTTCATGTAGAATCCACGCTTTATCTGGTCGTCATAAATTAGTAGAGAGAGTTAGTAGGGAGATCCATGTTAACCTGTATTTCTCGAGACATTTAATATACCTTGTGCCTTTTACTTATGTGTTATTATTGTGATGTCCTTTTCCAACCTCCTGACCGATGGACGAGCTGCTGATCAAAGAACTGCCCACCCCTGATTGTACACGAGTCGCCTGCTCTACCATTTTATCTGAGCTTAGCCAATTTAATAACCAGGTTCGAGTCCCGGTTTATCCATATCTTAGCAACATATAAAACAAAGACAAGAGATTGTGCAAGATAAATCGTGCACAATCTCTTCAAATAATTTAGCAAATTTAATATGTTTTTGATGATGAGACCTATATAGAAAATTCTATATTATACTCTTTCTAAAGATATAAGTAAATTATACGTTCCGTGTAACAGTAATCACCGGAACGAGATATTAAGGTCACAATTCCCTAAATTAAGTCCTCCTAAAAATACCATTGAATGATGTAACTAAACATTGACATCTGTTGAGGGTCATTTGTTAAGTATATTTTGGCAATACAGGTCGATTCAGAAGTATATCACTTTTTGACAAAAACATTTGTAATAAAAAAAAAAAAAATTTTCAGGAGTAAATGTTGCCAAAAATATCTAATCGGACACAAACCGAAAATGTTATTTGGTAAATTGAAATATTTAATTAAGATTTAAGATAAGAGCGGCAAGAATCTGAATTTATACAAATCCACAGCTTTATTCCGAGATTGATGATATTTTGCACACTTGACCTTTAAAATAAGAGGAAGGTCTACATCTGATTATGAAGAACTCCGTGCAAAGCCCAGGTAACCCCGGGGACTTCAGCTACTATTTAATGAATGTAAAATAGCTTTTGTAAAAACAGCAACTCAGTCAAACAAATAAATTATAGTTCCTGATAACATCACATATGCAATACCTTCAATATTCTCTTTATTTTTCACATTCATGCTAGGTTAACGCCATGATTTTGAATAATTGACTAACTCGTCCAACAAATGACAGGAAATGTCCAGATTGTATTCAAAGCAATATTGTTATATTTCTAAAAATACATTTAATGTTGTATATCCGACATATTGTATTCAACATCTGTAGCTAAACCTACACTAAACCTGGCATTGTATTGCCTACCGAGCAAATATGTCAAGGCATGAATCAGATGATGAAAATGCAGAAATTCACCTAAGTTATTGTACTACTACGCATTTTCTTGCATTGGTTTCTACCATGAATTATAAATATGTAGCAATAATAATATTGTGGGTGTAAAATTCCTATTATTGTGAGGTTTTCCTGACATTTGATATAATATGGAATGTGATATAAATGAAATTACTTCAAAGTGCATCAAAGCGTCTAATATGTTAATAACTACGCACCCGTTTCTATTCGCAATGAATCCAACTATGAACTTTGATTTTCGAGTCATCTTATGATAAAAAATGTTACTGTCAAAGTATAATATAGTCTGATTTCGGCAAAGAGGGAGATCAATGACTGTCTGGTTCAATTTGATGGGAGCACTCTCCCCAATAAAGACTCCATTGAAATGCTTGGAGTTACTATATCAGACCAGCTCAAGTATCGGGGATCCATAGAAGCCCGAGTAAATCAGGCCTCCAAAAAATTGGGCGTCTTGTACAGGGCTAAGAGATTCTTCAACAGTGACCAGCTGCTGACCCTGTACAAGTCTCAAGTCCGCCCAACTATTGAATTTGGGAGCCACCTTTGGGCTGGTACCCCAAAATACTTGATAAACCTGCTTGAGTCTGTGCAAAGGAGAGCGATCCGTCTGATTGACAATCCGTTGTTAACAGACCGATTGCCTTCTCTAATGCATAGACGCAATGTAGGCATGCTGTGTCTGTTCTACAGGTATTTCAATGGAGCCTGCTCCGAGGAGCTAGCAGCATTGATTCCTGATGCACCGGTGCACGAGCGCGAAACTCGACGGACACGAACTGAACACCCGTTCACGGTTGACGTTGGCTTCATGAGAACGGGCCGTTTTTACGACTCGTTTTTGTGTAAGTCGGCTCGTATGTGGAACGAGCTACCGGCAACTGTTTTTCCTCCCTCCTATAATCCGAGCCTCTTCAAGGCCCGCATTAACAAATCCCTTCCTACAGCCCCTACCTTACTCCGCCTCACAACGCCGCCCAACCGGGTGGTGACATAGTTCCCCTGTCTGTGCACTGCACAGGCAGGGACACTCTTGTGAGGTGTCACATAAAAAATAAAAATAATAATAATATATAATATGAGTCTTAGTTTCAAGTTCTAATCATGATGCTAGTTACTAAGGCTATGGTCATGCATGAAATAATATGTTCCTATATCCATGTATTTGATATTATTTTTATCTATGCAATTTAAAAGAAATCATTATATGTGCCTTGAATAGTATAAACGTGTATAAATATAATAATATATGATAACTTATAAAACACCCGAGTCACGGGAAATTCTTTGTCCTATTTTTTAATATCTCTTTTTTAAACAAATTATGGCGTGGCAACCGCAAGGCCAACAAAGCAGATTGTATGCAGAAAAAAAACACTGCATGAAAAGGAATCAAGTTGACTAACACTATAATTTTACAGGAAGCACTTATTAACGGTTCCTTTTTATCAGTAACGTTTTGACTGGTTTACACGAGGCAAACCACCTCATCAAGAGTATTTATTTGAAATCCATACACTATTCAACAGATTTATAAACATATCGATCCTTTTTGCTTTTGCCTTCAACTCGCAGCAAAGCAGATGGAATGAGGTTACTTTTGATGTTAAAACTTTGTTCAACGTCGAAGGATTTTTTAAAACACTCCAGGATTAAAACTAAAAGCAGCATATTTTATGAACTGGATCTACTGCCACAATTCCTCAGTCTGATGGATACCGAGTTGAGAATTGGTTCTAAATTGCTTGCCAGTAAATGGAGTGAATGTAGCAAATGATCAAATGATTTGCATTAGTGAAGTTTTTGGACGGGTTCAATGGAAAGAGTTTTTTTATTCAGTGGGTGTATTCCAGTCGGTGTACTTGTTACATCGGCGCAGGGCTTTGTGCGTGTTCTTGGCGTGACCGATATATATTTCATACATGTGTGCATATCCTTCTGAGTCCAATAGCTTTGTTTAGAAATTATTCTGATGCACGCTAGCTCTCCTCTAACTTCCAACAGTTAGTATGCAGTGCTGTGACCTCATTATAGCAGAGGACAAGGGACCGAACGCATTCAAAACCAGTGTAGACCAACACTCAGATATAACAAACTAGAAGGCAATAGTAACAACTATTTTTAAAAACAAAAAATGAAAAGTATTAAGCAAGTAACATATCGTCGAGATATTAAATAATAAAATTAGATATTAAAATTAAAATGATGAGATTTCGCTGTTTCCTTATGCGTACATTAGAAATATGGAATGATATTTTAGTGGTATCAATATTCCAACTGTTGTTACTTGAATCAGGTAAAATCTTAAAGCTTAATTGTTTAGAGATAAAACATAAAAATAAATCTTATGTAGGTACAATTCATAGATATGATATTTATTTATAATACACACCTTGAACGTATATTTATAAATAAAGCTTTAAAGATTACCTACACGATTAGTATCTATAATTACCTCCATTTTAGTGAGATCACAAATAATCAAGAAGCGTAGAATAACACGGTTAAATTCGTGGTTAACACGAAAGTCAAAGGTGCAAAAAAATTGATAGTAAAAAAATATTTTTTCATTCGTTAGTTCCTCCCTTTACAGCGTGCATGGTTGTGTATCAAACCGTACAATTCACTGTTCACTGTCAATTAAATCAGATTTACAATAAATTTTACTCTTATATTTTATTTTATTTTTATTTTATTTGATTTACGCCCAGCCGAACTTTTACATGGATTTAAGAACAGATAAAAAATATAGCAGATATAACAGTAAACTAATAAACTGAATTTGAAACAATATTAGTTAAACATGTAATAGTAACATAAAATAAGTTGTTTTGCAAAATGACAACAATGTCATTTGCAACCAACGTAGATGAATAAGGGATTATTATGACATCTGTTTAGATTGATAGTCTAAGACCCCAAAAAGAGTTCTACCGAGCTGAACCCTCTGATATGAAAATATGTGGAGTCGGTGAATTATTTTCCCATTTGATCTCTGGTGAGTTGACGTGTTTTTGTTTTGTTTTGTATTTATTATTCTTATTTATTCTTGGCTAATTTATATAGCGCCGCTTTTCTGAGACATCACCTCAGGGGCGCTTTGCCTAATGTGGATTGACTAGATGATCATTTGTGGAAAATTTTAAATAATTATAAACTAAAAGAATACCACATTTTATTACCAACGCCACTATAATTTGTAGGATTCAACAAAGTGCGGTTATGTTAGTTCTACAAATGGAGTCAATGAATATATCAATAGTACCCCCAAACTTGTTGCCCAGATCATGCATCCTATTGGTTAGTGAGTGTGTCTGATAATTGGTCGTGTATGTATTGCAGAAGAATGTTAGATTTTATCTTGTGTTCCTGGTGGGCACATGGAATTTAATAGTGGCAACGATGGTAAGAATTTTAATTAAGATTTTAATGGTATGTTATATTCTCTTGGATTCAGCATAACATATTATTCTTTTTACATGAAATTTGGCCATCACTACATGAAAGTGTACGTGTGCAAAATTTTTCGAAATGAAAGCCAAATTTTGTGCCTCGAAGTCACTACGATTGCTTCAATAACCGACGCAGTTAAAATTTTATTTATTTACCAACAACATTTTTTGTAAAAAAAATTTTTTATTTGGTGATTTTCCCACCCACCAAATTAGCTACAATAGAATATTTTATATTGCTTTGGACGCACTTAAAATATAATAAATGAACTCGTCAGACAATAAAATAAGCGGATAAACAGCGATATCTGTTTAGTATTCATGTGACGGGGATAAAAATAAACATATTATAGAATTTTCATTTCTAGTTTCCATGTTAGATAAAAATCTGAAACATCGTGATTTTTATTCTATTTCCTATCTTTAGTTACGGCGGAAGTAACATTGAAACGTTTTAATGTTTGGCAAAAGCATATAAAATATTTTTAATTGGAGAGTTGCACGCACGATGCAAAAAGCACAGGTATTTATATTAAATTAACCCGTTCGCCTGTAAAAAAATCAGTCTAGACATCCAGGCTGAAATTTATACGACAGTTTAGGGCTATTCCTTTCCACGGCGGTAAAACTCACAAAGGAGGGATAAAGTTTTCAGGAGCGGATTAAAGGATACGAAATTAAAACATTCAATTATAAAATCTCAAAGGCGTTTGAGAGAACATGCAAATGATTATGTTTCATTTTTATGTTTTCTTCCTTTTTATTTTTTGTTCTATTGTATAGAGGGTTCACAATCATCAGGGCAAATTCACCCTGCAGACTGTAACCAAGTATTGCATCAGCCACGTAAGTGTTGAAACTTCCAGGTTCACTGTTCTTCTCTACTATGTCTCACATTGAACTTTCCCTGGATTTTAGCTAAGTATAATTGAACTCTTATTGATGCTCCTCACGTCACAAATAGTCTGTGCTACAGATATTTTTTCTTTAATTTGCCATGTTTTATGGAAATTATTTGCCTGTTGCTGCCCAAATTAATTAGAGCCTCCCATTTTCCTTATTAAAATGGTGAGATAATATTAATAGTTAGTTGCACCACTTCTTGTTTCAACCAATATTATCATAATTGGAGTCTCCCCAAAACTTTGTAACCCAGGTCTTTAAAATACCTAATCCGCCACTAAATCAAAAAACGCATGCATAAAATCGAAGCGGGATGAATGTCCGTTCTCTGCAAATGGCGGACGAAGGCACTAAAGCGGTTCAATGGGCAACGGGCAGTTGGAACTTGGAACGGGTTCAAAACGGAGAAACTTTAATTTCCTATTGTTTTGTTTGAAATAAGGATAGAAAACAAACAAAACAACGAATTCTAATCAGATAACAAGATAACACAAATAATCAAACCAGAAAACAAAAAACACTAAAAATAAATTATAAAACAAACATACACGACAAACTCTAACCAGAAAACAAGAGAACATATGAATTCATTTCAAAAAGTAAATGAACGAGACAAATTCAAACAATAAAACTCGGCAAATTCAAACCAGGAAAATAAGATAATTTAATAAAAATGCTAACTAGAAAACAATAGAACACGGTGAATTCAAATCAGAAAACATACATTAATTTTTTGGCAACCAGGTCCCAATTTGTTTAAGTTGATCGAAGGCTACGTGTTTGATGTATGCGATGTTAAACCCGTCAATCAATGGGATTTAATTTATTAATTTTTCGTAAACACCGCGAATTAATCTAAACAATGGCCGCTGCTTAAATCATTATATAGCGGTGATAGTTCATTCACGTCAAAATTTATACAGTGTTTAGATTGACCTGACGTCGTGGAGTAATTATTCTTGTCCGTTTCTATTATTAGTCTTATAATTATTATTCGAGACGAAACTACGCCAGAGTAAGTTAGTTTTTTTAAACTTTATGCAGCTCGTACCTCCTTGACTTGACGATGAGATAAATAGATAAAGGCTCATTTGTTGACCATTTTACTGGACCTCTGAATATACGTAGTTAGGCTTGCAGAATTAAAAAAAAAGTGATGAAAATAAAATAAAACCTTACTCCAACGGTCTGTTTCTTTCAAACTATCAGACATACATGAAAAAAATGCTCACAGAAGGAGTTTGAGGCCTTTAAATAAAAACCAGTTATATTACTTATATATTATTGAATTGATGCTGGCCTTTAGTTATTGACCCCGAAATTCGCCGGTTGCTTTCAAAGCGCCCTCTTTTATTTTATTTTATCTGTGCCTTTTTAGTCTGTTTTATTTTTTGGGTCGATTCTACGAACAAGTGAAACGCCAAAGAGTTAGCCGTTTAAATAAAGGACCACACTACAGCCTTTTGTTTGGCGAAAGAATAACGAACCTGAACCTTATACAACCTATTTTTTGTGATGGTAGGGCAGGGTTTCTGCGAAATACGTCTTGGATATAATAACGTCTGGAGCAAGATTCGCTAAAACACCTTTCTATCAGACTTTATACTACCCTGCATGCATTATTTATCACACTGATTTCGTGCCTTCATCGTAACTCACGACACAAATTAAGCCTTCTCTCCTCACATTAAATACATTTTCTTAACTGCTAACATTTTTGTAAATCTGTTCGCAAACCGGATTTTAATTGCTGGCGCCTCTCATTGTGTAAAAAACATTTCCTTATTTACATAATTAAGTTATCGACAAGCTATATATAAATAGATTCATAATGATGAAACTCAGGTACTAAATTAACATCGATAAACAAATATTTCCAAATTAAAGCGTTCGGCAAACAAATAATGGGTGTCAATTTGTATGGTTTCATCGACTAAATGCTTAGATGCAATGAAAGTGTTTCACTACTGAACACTTATCACGCATGTGAGCAGTGCTTCTACAATTTCTACAAACCAGTATGAAACAGGTTTTCCAAACAACCCCCATGCCTTGAACGGTTTCACAGGGGTGGTGTCTGTAAATAGAATTCACGTGACCAGGCGTGATAGTTCACGTGGCGAACCGTGAATTGTATCCGAGCAGAGAAATAACCATGAGGCAAAATCGTGGCTGAAAATTAGGGCTAGGAAAATTCAGCATACATGAATAAGGAAAATTTTAACATTAGATTATCACGTATGATTTTAACGAAATCCGCTTTAAACTACCTATGCGGGTACTTAAAAAATATTTAACGTTAAATTTTAAAGCAGCAAAATCGGGATTTGCTAATGTTTTAAATTACATCTTTTTACAAATCATGACAGTTAAATATTTAAGACTTTCTCATAAACAAACATAATCTTCTTTGTTTTTACTTGTGATATAAGTAGGTGTAATTGTGATACGTAATGTGAAAAATCTCGGTCCTTACCGGTTTCAACTGAATTCTTATTGGACACATGGCGGTCGAATCAATAATCAACAAGGATCTGATTACTGAGTCCATCTAATTGCTGCGCGAGCATTCCAATAAAATAATCAATAAAAATATTTTCTTCTCGGATTTTGTTTTAATGCCTGGTTCGTTCTTTAGATTCTTGCACGTATTCATTTTATACTGCTATTTCAATGATAAACGTTAAATATTTCATATAGTTTTTTGTAGACATCACCATTATGTTTTTTTTTTATATGATACAAACAGTTTCACAAATGTTTAAAATCTCCGGAGCATCTGATGGAAATGATACTTGAGATGAAAGTAGTCGGGTTGATTTAAAATTTCTGGGCAAAAAAGCTGTGCGAATTTCAAGACTTATTCGTACGAGAAAGATTAATTATGTGTTGTCTCCTCACAACGAGGTATCCTCGTTAATAAGTATTATGACATTTTACAAACACAAAAAACTCACGGGTACCTGCTCGTCTTTTAACTATCTCGAAATATTAACTTGGTGATCATGATACCATTACTTTTAGCCAGTATTTTACCAAGACTTTAAGCAAAACTAAGAGATTAACCAGTTTGATAAGAACACAGAAGTCAACTGAGATCACAAGTATTATTAAAATTTGGCAAGAGCATAGAACTGCGCATGTCCACTCACTAGAATGTTTGTAAGCACAAAGAGCTTTCAAGGAAGCTTTGTTTTGAAATGAAGAGAGGTAGACAGTAAGTAATTTATAGTCATTGTTGTTAGTGATACACATTAATTATATAAATCGGTTGACACTCTCGTAGGCAGCTATGAAATATATTTATATTCGGCTCTCGGACGGTTCAAGGAACCAAAACATAGAGCAAATTCAAAGACAGCACATCGCATTTTTGGAGTAACAGGCTTCAAAGCTTGGAATAGAAAATCACACCTCATAAACTTAACCAGGGATAAGTAAGCAATAAATACATTAAATTCTGCCTGACAAGTAACCTACGTATTTCAAGCCCGTTATTATTTATATTATTAGTTATTCCGTAGTCCTCGAATAATACTAATCTTCTTGTCAGTTTGTCCCACAAATGTCAACCTTTTTACGATCTGTGACACCGTAAGAACTTTTCTTAGATTTATTTACGCTTCGTTTAGTGATGAATTATTTTTAAGTTGGATTTAATGTGGGTTATAAATTTCGATTGTTGTAGCATTCTTGCACGTACAAAAATGAGTATTGCTAAATTAATAACAATCTTTTCAAATTATTGGTAATCCGGTTTAAAACGGGATTTCAGGTCGTTTCCTGATAAACTTTTAGTAAATTACTAATATAGCAAAATACGTTCATGCACTTGCATTTATTTAACTTGATTATATGTAATGACGAAATGCGAAAATTTAAGGATATTAATACATACGAATTTTACTAAAAGTTTATCAGGAAACCTATCAATTCATTCGATCTGTAATCTCATTTTTGACCGGATTACAAATAATTTGAAGAGATTTTTGATAAATGAGCAATACTGACTTTTCTCCGTGTGAGGTGATATTTCACAAAATGGCACTTTATTAATCAATGCCAAGCTCATATATAATAAGCAATATGATAATATCACCAAAATGACAAATAGAAAAAAGAACAATCCACGGTTTTCACTTAATGTCAAGTATAGTGTTTAAAAAAAAAACCTCTTTGGGAAAAACCTATACACTCCCGGAAAATTCAAAGCCTGATAACGGTTTCTAACCTGGTTAATCTTCACCTCTTAAATCAACTGAATTGCATTTTAATAGGGTGATAGAATAAGACGATGAGGTCTATTTATAATCAAAGAATCCGCACAAACTGACATACAAATCCAATTCAGTAAAATGTCAATTATGTTTAATCGTTAATTGCTCATTATTATCTGTGACAAGTGTGATTATAAATAGAATTAGTTAGTAATGTCATTTAAGTGATTATTATTAATACGATAAATAGTCGTACGACTACATTTTAATAAGAAAAAATCTGACAATAAAAATCCACTATCTGTAGGTATTCTTAATAATATAGTGATTTTCCAGTGATTTATCGAATGGTTTAAACAGAAGTTCACCAGAGCGAAATTGCTCACAAAAGTTATTACAGACCCAAAAAATCCTTAAAATTTTTCTTCGCAATCTATAATTGTACTTTGAAATATTCCAATACATAGTTTCGTTTGTAAGAATAATTATTATTGGCAACTACTGGCAACACATTTTTTTCAATATGCTATTATTGTTCCGGTTGACAATTATTAATCTAGGTTACACGGAATTGTATGTTATCGACATGCTCTTCAGGGATTAAGTGACACATTATTATGCAATTTATTTACGACTACCTACAATGCTAACTCGATATTACTTTTTAGATGATAGATGAAGGCAGCAAATCGATATGGTAGAATAATTGGAATTTCAAGAAAGTAACAGAACTCCGCAGGCAGGATACCAAGCAGGATAGAATCTGGAGTCCAGAAATGGCTGTCGAATTTGGCAGCCATCTCTGGTCCGGAGCCCCTAAATACCTGAAAAAAACCCTAGACTCTGTGCAAAAACGGGCGGTCCGTTTAATAGATTCCCCAATCTTAACAAACGGACTGCAATCTTTAGAGCACAGGCGTCAGGTAGGTATGCTGTCCTTGTTCTATCGGTATTACAATGGAAGATGCTCTGAGGAACTAGCGTCATTGATCCCTTCGGCACCGGTGCGTAGTCGGGATACACGCCAAACGCGTGCCCAACATTTGTACACAGTTGACACTTGTCACATGAGAACGGGTCGCTTCTACGATTCGTTCTTAAGTTCAACAGCTCGGCTGTGGAACGAACTGCCGGCCTCTGTGTTTCCTCCCTCCTATAACATGGGACTCTTCAAGACCCATGTTCACTCCTTCCTCTCCACAAAAAGACCCTCCACACAGCTTCCCCAAAGATGACATAGGCCCTGAGGGAAATTATTTTCTTCAGGGCCTCCTGTGTGGAGTTGATATAAAAATAAAAAAAAGAAATATAGATTTACGTAGTTCAACATCTGCTGCAAGGAAATATTTTATATTTGATTTATAATGTGACTTACCGAGAAAATTAAAAATATGACATACTCTTCTTTGGTATTTTATCTTATTATTATATTTACCAGACTTTGTCTTGATTGGATGGCTGATGAATCACCGTAAACCCACGGCTATCCATAGCAGGCAAGAGTTATCTGATGCTCAACAGGCAACAATGGAGGAAACACTTATAAGCTGCAAGGCGAGTAAACTTACATCACAATAATTATAATGCTGAAATGCACCTTGAATAAAACTATTAGTCGTGATAGAAAAAAATCCCGTTTTCGGTCAAGTTTTAGAATGGACGTTTGAAATTTCAAAACAACACGAAAAGAAACCTGAAAGTCAGGTTGCCGAAAATAATTTGAGAGGATCTAAAATTGATTCAATTTAAGGGATATGAACCCCTGTAGAATAAAAAAGCATTGAGAGTTCATATCTTTAATTTCTTACTTTGTATGACCTCTCGGAGACCTCTAGACTCCAATTGAATCCCCTTCAACATAATTATCGTTGTCATTGATTGTATCTCTGCCCGTATAAAGACTGCCCTGAAATATGAGATTGGTGATCTGGATCATTTATAACAGGTAACCAGTACCTTGCGGTGTATACTTGGATTATGGAGCCGAGCCATGTCTTGAAATAATATATTTAACATGAATAAGTCTCGAGGTGGGTTTGGATTGAGGAAATCAAATAAGGGAAAGTTATAGCGAGAGAAACACCTCTATCGGATCTCTCACTATTCTTGGACAATGCGCAAAGTAGGTTAGACGAGTCGCTGAGTTTGTTTTTTACTGCAACAAACACAGACGAGGAGAAATCAGAGAGTTATGTTTTTAACCAGATTTCATATTTTTGAATATTATTTCCAAATGCCGTAATAATTGTTACCATGCTCAAATGAAAATATAAAAAAATTCCTTTTCTCTTATAATTATTTAAAAATAACTTATTTATGATATGAGATGATATAATAGCATTCTAAAGCATAACATCAGTTGCATTTGAAAATAGTGATGACAACATTTTTGTGTACGCCCGAGAACTCTGGTTTATGCCTTCTTGACCCTGAACTATTTATTAATAGTGATTCAATCGATTTCCTCAATTTAAAATAAACATGCAGATAATTTAATACATAACTCATTCTAAATTAAGGTATGTATGGATCAACAGATTGTAAACAAGAAGTTTCTACTGTTCGCCTGAAATACAACGTAATAATAATCCCTACACGGTGTAACATGAAATACATTAGACGTCGGACTACAAATAATAAACTAAAGTGTGCACCTATAGTTCTAGTCAGTAAATGTACCTAATGTTGAAATAATATTTGTTCAGTATGACTCTGGCTGTTAAATTCTAGATGTAGGCAATAGATGTCATGGAAGTCAATTTGGAGGCTTCTTGACTATTATTCAGGTCACAGAATTGATAACTTTAGTCATTAACGTGAGTCACACCTCACAACTTGTGCAATTCAGTTCCTCTTCTCGGGTGACAGATACTCACTCATAATACTGGTACATTATATTGTAAGAATAGTTCTTGAATATTTCAATTCACGACGGAAATGACTCAAACTCGAGATTTGGCCATTGCAGCTTACAACCCACAGTCAATTTAAATAGATTTTGCCTGTGACTACGTCCTCACCAAATAAAACTATCGGCATTACCGGTTTACCAAAACGAGTTAATTAAAGCAGCCTCTTATTATTATATCATAATGTATGCATTAACTTTGTAGAGATAGGTGGGGACGAGAAAATAAACAAGTTCTTTGTTTTGAATATCAAATTATACAGTTGCTAGGGGCTAGCATAGAGTAGCTACGTAAATCAAATGCAGCCTTGTTGGATTTAAAATTTAAGCCCCGAGAAATCGAATGCCTTGATATTTCATTCATGAATTTTAAAAACGAGTCTGAAATCTGCTTTTCAAGATAACTTTAAATAAACAAAGTGTAATGTTTTTTCCAAATTAGGTGGAATCTTATTTATTTCACTTTAAATAAACAAAGTGTAATGTTTTTTACAAATTAGGTGGAATCTTATTTATTTCACTTTAAATAAACAAAATGTAATGTTTTTTCCAAATTAGGTGGAATCTTATTTATTTCACTTTAAATAAACAAAGTGTAATGTTTTTTCTAAATTAGGTGGAATCTTATTTATTTCACTTTAAAAAAACAAAGTGTAATGTTTTTTCCAAATTAGGTGGAATCTTATTTATTTCACTTTAAATAAACAAAGTGTAATTTTTTTTCCAAATTAGGTGGAATCTTATTTATTTCACTTTAAATAAACAAAGTGTAATGTTTTTTCCAAATTAGGTGGAATCTTAATTATTTCACTTTAAATAAACAAAGTGTAATGTTTTTTCCAAATTAGGTGGAATCTAATTAATTTCTGCTTAATTTGTAAAATTGGTCAAAAGTTTACTTAAATGATTTGTTGTTTTTATCTTAAGATAAATCTGAGGTGGGTTTTTTTTCTTTTCTGTAGAGAATGGTACAATGAATGCGAATTGACAATTAGAAATCTCACCTCAAGGTAATACAAATGGCAGTAAACTGGCGAGGCTACATGCGAGGCAATTAAACTTCTTGATCATGCAAGTCGTGATATTGTAGTCGTGATTTTTCATCAAAAGAGGTATTGCGAATTGATCATGTATAAAAATGATGACAGCCGCGACATTTTTTTCGTTATTTCATGTGATGTACTTAATGGATTCGAATATTATTGATGCTATCTCGGATTTCTTATCGCCCATCGGAGCAGACAATAAATGGTGGTAAATTGAGAACTTTTTATGTAACTGTGTTGAGATAACCTCTTTGCAAAAATAAAATGGAAGATTAACTCATTAAGACATTTTTGTTTCTACCGGTTACATATCCCAAATATATCATCCCTAATATCCCCTTCAAATATCAACCCCCTATTACTCCCACCTACAAACATCTAATATACTTGTAAAATTTTAAGTTAGGTATAAAAATGCGAGAAAAGTACATTTATGTAAGAACTTGTATAATTTTATGTTATGTATAAAAATGAGAGTACGTATATGTATACTTAGTTGCACGGAGAAAAACGAGTATTGCTGATTTATTATCAAATCTCTACAAATTATTGGTAATCCGGTTAAAAACGGGACTGCAAACCGCTTCCTAATAAACTTTTAATGAATTTGTGATAATATCGGAATGAACGTGAACTCATGATGTTCATGCACCGGCGTTTTTTTATTTTTTTATTTGGTACAATATTTTTTTACATTTCAAAGTTTTCCAGTAATGTTGGTTTCACTGGGTGGCTTGCCCGTAATATCCCAATATTTTTAATGATATATAATGATGGAATACGAAAATGTTACTATTTTTATGAACACGTGTTCCGACATCGCGACAATTCATTGGTATTTTACTAATAGTAATTACTAAAAAATAATATTTTTCGATTTGGGCGGCCGGTATGGGTACCGCCGCCTCGACAACCATTTATTGGATAAGCGACACCTCTGCCAGGTGGATCGCTACGTTTAGTGAATTAGCAGGGGTTTCTGGGTTCATGAGGTGAGGTTTGACTGAGATACGTCTGCCCACCTGCCGCATGGCGGACCGGATCGAGAGACTGGTTGAGGGAGGCCTTTTGACCTCTCCAGTCGGACTCTTTCAACCCATCGCCTTGTACCGCAGTGGAAGAGATGGATTAATACCTCCGTCACTCCTTGATACACTGACTCCCAGATTCCTACCCACTCCTCATACTTTTTCCTTCCCAGAAAATTTAAAGACCCTCCACTCAGCATCCCCTAATATGACATAGGCCCTGAGGGAAATTATTTTCCTCAGGGCGTCCTTTGTGGAGCTAATGTTTTAAAAGTTTATCAATTTCTTTAAGGTCCTGCAATCCCGTTTGTAACCGAATAATTTGAAGAGATTCTTGATAAATTAGCAATATTTTTTATCAGTAAGTATTCTTCATATGGGTGTAAATAAAAAGTACATATTTGTAATTACTTGTATAATTTTAGGTTATGTTTAAAAACGCTAAGAAATGACAAGAACGTGTCAAAACCAGTAGCGAATCATAAAAAATGAGTAACAAAAATTGTAGGTTGGGAAGTTGACAAACAAAACTCTAACAAACAAAATACCTAGAAATTGTTACTCAATTTATTAAATTACTCCCCAAGAAATTTAATAAATTGAGTAAAAAGAAATAGCTCTTGAAAAACTAGCATCAGTTAAGATTTTAGTTTTTCACGGCCAAACGTATTATCTTAATTTATTTTTGGTTATTTGACCGTGTTGCGCTTCCTCCTTCTTTAGATAACGTTTGGACATCGTTACAGTGTCCATCGTCAGGGCAGATGTAGCATCAATGTTTATTTTGTACGAAAACCAATTAACACTTAGCTTAATGGTGTTTACTCCGTGCTAACCTTTTTATACTATAAAAAAGAGAAGGTATTTAAAAACCAAATTTAATGTAGAAAAAGCAATTGAAGCTTAGCTCTCTGACCTCTAATGTCCTGTTTAAAAATACATAATACAGAATCTTACTCTTTAACGGATAATGACTCAATATCCTTATTATAAAAGTGATAAATAGGTACGTAAAGATTGTAAGCAAGTGATTTTGATATAATTTTATCTTTTCAGATTTGATATAAGATGTTCTGTTCAGAATGCTGAAGATCGATAAATGTTACGAATAGGTGATCTGTTTTTTCCAGAAATATTTCTGTTGATAAATAAATTTTAATTTGATCTCGCGAATTCACAGAACTCAATCATCCATCTTCTTAAATGGCAACTGTAACGTTTTCAATTTCAGGAAGCGCCTATTAAGCTTTAGATAATATTTTTAATAACTATGGCTTGGTTTATAAAATGTTACTTTTACTGACACCTAAAAAAACATTTCTCAGACTACAAATTTTCGACCAGTCAAATATTTACAAATTACCTACCTATATATCAAATAGTTTAGTTTAAAGAAATACATTCTTCGATAAGATTATATAAAGGTTGATATTTTAAATTATAAAATACATTATTATTTATTGATTTGACTGGTAGCGGGGTATTTCAATTGTCAAAATATTTGTATTACCTATAAATTATTGATTGAAGGTTAAAAATGTATATAAACACACGTGTAACCACTATTGATGTGCATTTTATCTTCTTATTACTTCACGTTAGATAAAAATAGTTGAAGATAATAATCACATTTATCGTAATTGACGTTAAGCCGTGTTAAGCTTTGTTCTCTGAATTTATTTTTATGTCGAACATTGTTCTTTGCCCACCCTGTCTGGTTAAAACAAGTCCACGGATTATGAATTATCTCAAATTAATATAAACGTATAAAAAATCCTCTTTTAACCGAATTTTTTATCTTTAAGTTTTGAGTACTTTCCTAATCTTTGTAAAAATAATTAAAAAATATATTAATTAGAGCATTATGAAAATTGAAAATCATACTACAATTTAAAAAGTCATGAAGAATATTCTTAAATAGAAATATTTTTCGTTGATGCATTAACGATTTTTGTTTTATCATTGCATAAATTTCAGGTAAGTATTTAAAGCAGGTAAGTAATAATATCACGCCCATATGCGATGAAAAGATAAAGATAATGTTAAAGATACTATGATAATATACTCAGATGACAAGAAGTCATAAGAGAGTCTTCTCAAGACTTAGCATTTCTTATCACGAATCTACAATCTGGGTATCTACCAACAATTAGCAAATGATTTAAATGGAAAGATGACAAATTTTTTATCACGATTTCAGATAATGTTTCATTTCAATTTTCCTAGAATTAATGCCAGTACATTAATTAGTATGCTAGTATTTTAATTTTGTGGACATGTTTGTAACAAAGTAATTAACAGTTCCGCAAAAAATTGTCGAAATTGTACGCAGAATGTAACGCCATTCACTCCTGATTATCGTCATATTTCTCATTCCATTTCTTAACTTTAAATTTAAATAACAATACATTCGAATACCATGGTCTCCAGGCAGATTATCTCAATCTTCAATGGTTTGTACCCTCAATAAATGTAAGTTTCCATCCACTAAGTCCTTACCCTGTTAATTTTTTGAAATATCATGAATGTCTGACAATATTTATCAGATGCATTTAACTTTAAGCGCTTTCTAAATAATTATCTTCGGTAAGATAAGCACAAATGCATCTCCAAATCACGACTATAATGGAAAATGCTAAATGGTTTAGGAATGGGAAGTGGGAACTTACTTAAGGGCCGAAACTAAGTGTAAAGATAATAATATTTAAATGAAAAATTCAAAATTTACTATGTGCAAAATATATTGTATGTAGGTAATAAAACTGAAAGGTTGGCTTTATCGACTTGCTCATTTTAGCATTGTGCACCCCCCTCTTAACTAACCCAACCTAAAAGATAAAGCATAATGTGTGAGGATAGAACTAATGGGGAAATGCAAATGCGAGGTTAGGGGAAGCTATTATAGCAATGTTATTGTAGATTGTATTTTACGTCTGTCTAAAATTAACTACAGAATTTTCTCACAAAACTAGGTCTATCAGAACAATAATTTTGTACCTTAAATGCCCTTGACCGGATTCTATGTCAAATATATTGCATTTCCCTTATCAGGCAAAACGGCAAGTAACAAAAGTGAATTACGACACCCGTATATTACTCCGGTATAACATTCCTATCTTTTGTTTGAGCCTGATAAAACAGTACACTTAACTGGGTACACACAAGTTAAATCCTACTACGGACGATGAGACGTGACGAGCCGCTTTATGTTCCTAAATAATAGTGCTACTTCTATTTTTTTGTAAATTCCTAAAGTAACAATCATCATGGTTGTAAATTAATTAATTTTATGTGGGCGGAATGAAACTGTAGTTGAATTCCGAGAACGAGTGTTCTGACATATAGAATACGGAGATATCACGAACGTCCCGAGGTACACGAAACACTATTTTACGAAAAAAAAAGAACGTAATATCTTATACTGATAAACTTTTAAAAGCCTATTATCTGAGAAATAATATCCTTTCAAGGGCGCTGTACAAGGTACAAGGTTAGAATGTAACGGAAAACTGTAGTTTATTTATTTATTTATTTAGAGTTAAATTATCTTAAAAATGTTTCGCTGATATTAAACTATGAAAACAAGTATTTTATTACAGATGTCAAGGGTTGTGGAATGGTTCAGATTACTCAAATAAACCGCCAAGAAAGATACCAACATTTAATAGACAATAGACAAATTTGCGCAAGATAAGTAAAAAAATATATATAAATATTATACCCACGTTTAGATTTTGGCTAGCTTTTCAATAAGTTTTTCACCATATAAAAATATCTATTTTTAGGTTCTCACAGCCGATAGATTTATGTTGGTGGTTTCGTTATGTTACGCCAATGCCACAATTAGCAGTACCGAATAAGTACAAAATGGTTTGCAAAATAAATGCATCAGTTCATCAGTAATCGTATGTTTACACCTTACAGAAAATAAATGCGTCAGAAACCGCAATTTTTCATAGTACATAAAAAAATAGACCGAAACAGTAACCGTATTTATACGCTTTACCAATTTTTTATTCTTTTGACTAAAAATTCAGCTATCAGGTTATCGCCAAACACCACCGAGTTGTTAAATAATGAAATTAAAGGGTCTTCAACTGGAATATGCGAGGTCAGTTGGATTAATCGAATTATTTTTAATTAAGTAAATACGAATGCTTTGAATACCTCCCACCAGATCGCATTTTTCTTTGCCGAGAATGATTTATTAACATCGTAAATGAAGCCGCCGACACTTGCTATGCGAATCTTACGTTATTTTTCATCACGTGTCATGTTACTTTCTAATGATAGTGTGCTAATTAAGCTGCCAGCTTTCCCCTCTGTATACAAGTCCCTTCAATCATAAAGTATCTTTGTAACATATTTCTAATTGTCTAGAATAAGCTTTCTTTTTATCAATTCTTATAATTCAAAGTTAGTACCCAATAAAAATTAATTTAAATGAAGATCAAAGGAAAAGTGATTAAAAAATTTGATTAAGAACAACACCTAATAATCTGTCGTAGCTTTCCTTGACGTGTAAAGGCTAACAAATTAAAAAAGTGATATTTCACCATCCTCGTGATAGCTCATCCATATCTCATCGTATATTTTACGATTTATTAATTTATAAGGTCCGTGTTAACTATTCGGTACACGAACCTACGAATAGTGGCAAATATCGGAGACGTTAGCCGAGATTTCTATCTATTGTGAGTATTTATTAATGTATGTTATTATATGGTTAAGCTATTTTGACGATGTTGAAATACCCCCTAAATTTCACGACTTCACGGTTCCAATTTAGTACGGGATCTCTCAGGAATGGTCTCATGGAATTGGTAACTTTTCGTCCATTAAACCTTCGCTATTTTTGCGTCGTGAGTTCAATTCCGCGGCTGACTAAGTCCTACATCGCAACACAGGCAACATTTTCCGCTTTCAGCGGTGGTATTAGGAGATTTTCAAATATTGTCAGATTATTCGTATCCTGGGAATGTTTGTCTTTCTTTAAAAACAAGATAATTTAAATACATAAAGCAATAGTTTTCAGGATTTTTATAGGGCACATGAAGTGATACCGCACAAAAATGGGGTTGTAAAAAAATCATTTTTATTCGTTAAATTAAAATAACAAACTTTGTTTACAAAACTATTTTGAATACTATTCGTATTTTATATTAAATAATAGTGTGAGCACAATGTGTTATTTTAAATTAATTAAAATGATGCCACAAAGTCAATTTACAATAATTATTATTTGCATTTATAAAGATGTTCCCCCAATCCATGGCGTACAGTTGTACTCGAGGTTGACGGGTTAAATATAGGATAGATAAGTACTATTGATTGGACAGAGATAGAGGGAGTTAAAAGAAAACTATGATGCAATTTGGTGCACTTTTACATCGTTGCCAAATCCGACATCTGAGAGTGTGATGAAACTGTTTCAATTGAAAATTTTCCTCGTTTAAGCTTCCGAGATACCGTTATTAATCATACTATGATAGCGTCACATTGATTATTATTGATTTGTGTTTTTCCGGTCGACGTCGCAATTTTAAATATGGGGAATTAAAGCGCAGAGAACGAAAAAACATAATTGGAAGCATGTCAAATGATTATTTGGTTTTTTGGATGATATTCTGAGAAATGCACTTAAAAAAATATGATATTGTCACAATACCATACCACAACAAACAAAAAAGGTAATTTTGATATAAATCTTCTGCAGAATTTGCTATGTGTAAGTAAGTACTACCGATGTCTTAGCACGTGCAATTGTATAATTATGTCAATGTCAAAAAGTGTATTTCCATTATACATATCTACCATATATATATCTACTATATAAAAGTCTATTGATAGCCATTTTCGAACGAGGTAATAGTTTTGACTTCGGACCGTATGCTTGGGTTAGATTCCCGACCAATAAAAATAAAAATGCATTAAATTTGTTTTGGAGTAAAGCATGTTTTAAAAAATGAGGTAGGCATTAAAAGCTCCCAGACTTTTAGAACTCGCAAATACCTTCAACGATAGCAATAAATCTTGTGTAAATGTTATGAAAAATAGTTATTACTGAAAGTACTGCCACTAGGCGTCTTCCCTCATTTCAAATATAACGATTCGCAAAATAATCCTACAACCCAACCAGTCAGAGCTACATTTAAAAATTCAACCTAGAAAAAGATACTTGTGTGATTTACTCACTATCCTCACTTAGTACTGAATACGCTTATTACTCCACACGAGGCAGGCACCACATAATCGCATGCACACGTAGAAAAACTGTAGGTATAGCGCAGTCTACTTTTTATGTTACTAATGATGAAGGATGGCCAAATTTGCTTTCATGAAATATATTACCATACTCATAATGCTGGTCATGTAACTATCATTAAGCATTTAAACCTGCACGGTATTAACATTAAGCTGCCTAATGAGCAGGTACCAGTCGGCAAAAAGTACCGATGCAGCAATTACTTCAAACTGTTATATGGGTTACAAGCATTTTTAATTGTGCTTATGCTTTTACTATCTACCGGCGGTTACTTTGTTCTAGCTTTGGAAAAGCATACTAAACTAGTATTATGGAGAATCTTTTAATCATATTATTAAGATTTGTCATACACGCAAATAGTTTAGTCCTTTTCTTCTATCATCGGGGTGGTCTGAGAGCTCTTTTGTAACTTCTTTTACTGTTCCGTGCGACGTTTATGAGAAAGAGTGCGAGGTTAAAACGGGGCAATCAGTGATAATGCTACACGATTTATCTAATAGTGCAGATAACCTATCAACACGATTATGCTTCACGTTGTCCGCTAATTTAAAATTCATGCATCGTTTAACAAACTCAATTATTACCTATTCCAATATATGTATATACAACCACATCTATCAAATTGCTTGGGCCGTTGGCAGCAAAAATCATTGATGAAATAAATGTGTCAACAAAATCTAGACCACTTTTTTTTAGAGATGACTTGGGAACTTTCCCTTTCACGTTAACAGTAAAGAAATCTTTCAAAGATGGCGTTCGTAGCGGTAAAGTCGTGATATCCAATAGGAGGTTACGGAAGAAATTGAGAAACCTGATTGGTTCTCCCGGCAATCTGGTTGATTAACATTTCAAATTAACTGTACATCTGATTGAGGTTATCGATTTGGCTCATCAAATTACAGTCTGGCTTGTTATTTTTTTTAAACCAGAAAATATCTCAAATTCGCAATGATGGTCAATGTCTGATTGAAGCAAGAATATGACAGCGAGAGAACCGAACAATTTATTGATGGACTGACCGCAGAGAGATTAAAAAAATATCATCATATGTTAGTCTACAAGTCTACAGTGTCTACACGTCTGCAAAAAATGGCTTTCAAAGCGGAATGATTGAACGTTTTAAGAAGTTTGAAGTAGGTACGTCTATAATATTTTTTATCCTTATACATCGAGAAATCAAAAGATTTTCCAATGGTGTTCGCTACGATAATTTGTCTTGCCATAATTTTTAACGTCCAGTTTTACTTAAACTGTCGTTTAGTTCCATTCTTAATATATTTAAGGTGCATCTCTATTTCTTGCTTCCTTTCTTCTCTTGCTTCCTCAGCAACATCTTTACTTATCCCTTCTATATGTGTTACTTTCCACGCTAACATTGCAAGACCCTGAGGATTTATTAATGCATTCGTTTGTTGTAAGTTTAACGGCTGTTCAGACGAAGGACGGGAGATTTAGAAATCGCTCCAAAGTTTAAAAAAAAGCTGTGGTGAAAACAATGGATTGGTTTTATTAAATGTATAAATATGGCACTGATAAGAATTCGAAGGGAGGTTTAAAAACCCGAGGATACTTAACATTTAAACTCAACCTTAACATTTATACTCAACCTTAACATTTTTATCAAGATAAAACCATTTACCGGCGCTTTTTTAAAAGGGGGAAAAGTTACCTCTCCCTTCAGAATGTAAAATGCTAATTTGTCAATGTTGGTATAACTAAAACAATATGTTAGTATCTACCTAGCAGCATTGAAAGTGTCACGATAAAAAAACGTACAGACTATAATTTCATTGGTAATAAAAATACCAGCAAGGTTCCCAGACAATTTTTTCCAGACAGTTTTAAGTATGAGCAGAAGTGTGTAGGTGATAACGACGTTTCTTTCTTCAAAGAGGAATGTCTCGAATAGGAAGCGGCGCAATAAAGAAATAAGAACCCTCACCTCAGGACGGTACTTTTTTTTAGATGTTTGGATTATTCCGACCACGATCGCCAATGTTGCAGAGTATTCCCCACACGATGATTCCGCACATGGTATATTGAAAAACCGATTATAGCGAATATTGAAAACTAGCTTATTATTTAAAAATCAAAGGACATTATTGAGCCTGAGAAACTTAAAAAAAATTAAAAGTGGAATGTTGAAATTTCAATGCTCGAGGCCTGTGACGAAAATACGATAGTTTGAAACAAATATTAGGGACTAATCTATTCTTATTTAAATTACATTTGATTTCAGATTTTCAGGGAAGTTCTGTTTATTTTTTTGCATGGAGATCGACCAAAAAGTATTTTCGTTCCATTATTTTTAGTATTCAAATGAAATAAAAAAATTTGAATTGGTTAAAAATAATGCATTTTCGTTTCTTAATTCTAATAGGACGCAAGTAAAATTTATGTAACTTGTGTGGAATCGTATGCGAAGAAAGGTGTTCGTAATATTCTTGGTCGGAATAGTCATGGTCGGGATAGTAACAGTTTTTTATGGCTGATATATTTTTTATATAGATCATTACCTCGAAGCGCTGAAGTTCAACCACTCCTTCAATGCAACAAAAAACCCAATTCATACGGTTTGTACTTATGCACGAGTTGTGGGATATCTTCTGCCAATGACCTTCTTCGGGTTCATGGTCCAGTTGGAGGAAGACATGATGAAAAATATCACCGGTTCACGGCAAAGGATTTGGCAGAAGTACAGAAGCGAGACTTTTGGCAAATTTTCCGTTTATTTTCGAATTAAATGCATCTTGTTTAAAGATTCGTCCGGATAAAACGATTCAACCCACGGTCACACGTTTTATGTGATCTTTAATTACTCGAACATCATTCGTTAATTTATCACTATAATCATTTTGGTTGTTCGTGTTCCACTCTCGTACCGCGAAACTTGAGGGGGGAGGGTCCTCAAAAATCCTCATAAAGTTCTAATTATAAAAACAAAAATTTTGTGATAATAATTGTCCAGTGTAATCGAATTTTTACTTTTGTGAGTTGAAATGCAAGTGTTCGTATAACATCTTAGAGGTATAAAAAATGATCCACTTATCGTATAAAATATAAAAAAATAAAATAGTATATGTATTTATGTAATTTATTGAACGGTTGACCGAGCGCGGAGAAATAATAATAATAATGATACATTTTTTTTACGAAAGTTTTTTTTTTTAGATTTTCCGATTTTATCTCCGGGTTAAATCTTCCCCATAGGAAAAACTAAATCCTTCCACACACTTTTCCACAAATGATCATCTAGTCAATCAAAATTATGCAAGTGCATTATATAAGCAAAATAAATACAAAACAATACAAGAACAACAAGTCATCACACCGACTCCAACATGTAAACCGTAAAAAAACAAGAAATTTATTATATTTATATATTTTTTCAATTTGGGCATTAATGACAAAAAATCAAAGGTTTGCATGAATCGTCACCCCTCGAAGTTTCGTGGTATGAGCATGGAACACTGTTTATAAACACGTGAAATTTATTACCACTATTTTGTGAAAGCATAAAGTTTCAGGGGAAGCCAATGGAAGTCGAAGATAAGGGGCTAGCAAACGTTAGTAAATAAAACGTCCAAACTTGATTCAGGTCTACAGTTTAAAAACATTTTTTGGGACATATCAACATAAAATGTTTATCTTTCGAATTTCTAACAACGTTCAGATTATTATTGATGTCAAGTCCCCTTCTCACGCGCATTTTGTACATTATTTCGTTTCTATACAAACTCCAAACAATCGTAGCAGCTGTTCCGTAGTGGTTCATGGAACCGGAAAGCCACGTCTGGTCCAAATAATGATATTGCACAAAAGATAAATAATACAGTTGACAACAATATTGTATAAAAGCTTATTTTCAAATTGTTACCAGTTTTTTTAGCTACATTTTGCAATGAATTAAGCTTAGGGCCACAATTTGTTTGATCCTTAATACGAGTGGATAATATTGAATTTAAAGCTTTTTTGATAAAGTGGGTATTCTCGTATCTGAGTTTATATTATATATTATTGATATTTGAATTTGGGGGCCAACTCTAGGCTAAAGCCCACAAATAAACTTGAATCACCTTGACTCTGTGCAAAATAGGGTTTTTCGCTTGATTAACAGTATTGATATTTAATTTAAAAAAATTATATTTGGTAGGTTTAATGATTGATGTGATGATGTGATGAAGCGTTTCTGACAAGAAATAAACGAATGTTCATTTTATTATTATTTTTTGAAAGTTAATTAAGTTTGTGCAAGTTTCAAATGTTCACTGGGAACATGTACATAATGTAACATAAACCCAGTAAACATTCGCAAAGTCTAAGAATTGCTTGTAAATGTCGAATTTGGTAGGTATAATGGCGTTTTCCGGGAATTTAAATGGAAGCGTTTTTTTAGATGAGAAATAAACAAATGTTAATTTTATTATAATTTTTTTAGAAGTTTATCATTTTTGTGCAAGTTTCAAATGTTCACTGGGAACATGTTCATAATGTAACAAAAACCCAGTAAACATTCGCAAAGTCTAAAAATAGCTTATAAATGTCGACTTGCGGACTGGTTTTCAGCACATCCATATTGATGATCTCGTCAGTCCAGATTCCCGGTTCAGAGAAGGGACGAGTCAGTATGTAGGTACCTACCCACCTACTACTCCAACCTTCCTATTGCAGAGGGCAGAGTACCTACGAAAGACTGATTGCCCTGAGGTAACCACGCCACAAATTCAAAATAAGACATTATGTTTCACAGTTGATGTTTTTCTTACTTTTTCATGTGGACTTAAAAACAAAAGTTAAAAATGTACACTGGAAACACGACACAAAAAAAACATAACAAAAAATATCACCCCCCATAATTCGATTCCACTGGGATTAAAATATAAATCTCCCTTGATGCAATAAAAATCCCAGTGGACTTTCTCGTGATTCTTAATATAGCCTTTAATTCTTGTGGATGTGTGGATAGGGTGGTGGTAGAGAGTGTTGTTGGGAGGGATGGAGAAGGAGGAAATAACGAATTAGTGAAGGGAGAGGAAAGAAGAGAAGGAGGAGAGTCAGACCGGGCACCTGGGCCGCGACAGGGCAATGCCACGCGGGTGAGTGCACCCGCACGGTGTCACCGCACGCTTGGTGCCAGCGGGCACTCCACCGAGCTTCTCAGTGTACCACCGTGCGGTATACGGATGTACCCACACAGGCATGCTCATTGTGCTAATGTAACACCTATACACGTACGATGGTGATGTTCAACGATCTTTGGACATCTGTTCATTTTGAGTACACGTGAATGCTTTTTTATGAAGAATCATATTATGAAACGTCATGATAAGATCCTCTTACAGGTCTGTTGTGAGGCTGAAGGTAGTGGAGAGGGGAAAGATATTGGGATGAAAAAGGTGAGGGAGTACCTGGCTATTCAGATCTGGTCACCAAATATGGTTAAAGAGAGTATCTTCCACTCTAGAACGTGCCACAAGTATATAATTTTAAATGAATTGAACCAATAAATAGTTGAATGTTCTTATAGCTTACTTTTGATATTGGTTATATATTATACTACAAATATGCTCTACCTTGACTCACCCTCACTATGAATGACTAATAACTATCCATCGATTAGACACCAAATCATTTGAGTACGCGCTTGGCATTAATGACGCATGACAAAAAATTAATTTCTTCTCATTGAAAATATATGTAATAATTAAGAACCATGAGAATGCACAGACCATAGAACCCAAATATTCGATACAATCTATCAAATACTACATATCTAAATATATATGTACTTGCACTTATAAATAATTCAACCTCACTGTGCCCATGGTCACCCCATGTGGGATAGTCCGCTCCGTGTACGTCCGTTGGCCCCTGCAGACCCGCATTTCATTAATTACTTTATCGTATTTCAAAAGGAAGAAGAGAAATAAAAAGCCCGCGGACAAGAAACGGTTACGAGATGCCTTGTAAGAGGGTTCAACATCCTCCTTGTCATATTTCTGCAAATGGCGCCGGCGGCCATCTTTGGAGATGCTTTGTGCAGCATTATTATTTAGTACTTGCATGACATGTTACTGTAAATGCCCGTATATTCTAATATTATCGGGTTTTTCCGTTAAATCTTAGCATTTACTGAAATGGTTGTCTAAAAGTCCAAAGTAATGCATTTGCAAGCTTTCTAATTAACATATCCTAACCAAGAGTAGTAGATACTCTCAGTATTGCCCTGGGGAAAGACCACCAAATAATGATTGGATTAATTGTATTTGTACTTGAGAAAATCATCTCAAGGGCGCGTGGAAGTGACCAGGAAGTGATCATTATTTCCGTCCGCACTCACTTTCTTTCAGCATCACATGATTCCTCAAATTGGGAATATCATAGTCTCACTGGCTTCGGACAGTTGTGACTCTTGTGCAATAGTCTCATGAAAAAAAAATACCCTCAAAAACGTCCTAAATGGTTAGGCTAGCTTGATTTAAAGGTCTTTTTTCAGGTATTTTATTTATAATCCATTTTGGTATAATACACTGAAATCACAATTTTCTAATCAAATCTTCCAAGCTTCAGGCTTTTACTGCAACATTTGTGTTACATCTCACTTCTCGGTAATGAAGGAAATCGACATCGGCACGAGATGTGTTGCTAACTCTTATTATGATGGATCGGTATTCAACAGATTTGACGATAAAGAAGTACTTAATATGAGCATGCAATACAAAATACAAGAAGTTTTCCGACAGTGGACGGTATGAGGATATCCGTTACTAGTTTTATTATCTACAATATATCAGTGAAATTAATTCGAAAAACATGAATCCCGAAAAAATGCAAAAGCAGAATATCTCTCCACGTTAAACTGAAAACTCTTGGACAAAATATGTGAGCAATGGCGTCACGGAAGGTCAACGTAAATATTTTCAGCTTGCAACGTCATTTCCGTTATAAGTTGTGGAACTGTGTAAATTATATTTTCCGTTATTTTTTTTTTAAGTTGCGGAGTAATGCAAAATCAACTGTTTTTGATTACCGATGCTTTAATTGAATACTGCGAGTAGAACACATCTTGCCTTTAAAAAAGCCGAGCATTTTTGATAAATACTTTTTATACGCAAACGAAAAATAAAATATTAGGCCTATTCAAAAAATTGCTTTAAAGTGCAAAATCTCTCAAAGGCCCATTTCTGGATGTGTTTTTTTTTTGTATGTCCCAAATAATTTTTTTTTAAATAATTAAATAATTTTGATATTTGTGCTTGACAAAATAAAATAAAACACGCTTTTTTACCATGTATTTTTTTGTAGAAATCAAAACAGGCGGGTGATGTTAAGCGGGAATTTCAGCCTTATCGCCATCTAAATAAGGAGTGTTATTGTTTGTAGCCCGATTCCTAATGTTAAACGACGTGATACATCGCCTTAACTGTAAAAAAATTGACACAAGGATTATACGGAATTTATCCCTAAGGAAAAAGTTATCGAAGAGGAAAAATAAAACACCTTAAGGTGTAAATACAGTTAATCATAAAAACCATAAAAATATCATTATAAATGACATACATGTCTCTGTATTGAAGGAGTACGTTTGAAAGGTATTTGTCTAAATATCAAACGTCAATCTAAAAGTAATATCGAATGATTACTTGTAATTGGCAGATTAACTTATTCTTATTAGACATGAATGTTACTTGTAATAACTAATAACATACAGACTGCGAATCATGTTGCATTATTGCAATGTTATCTATATGTGAAATGTGCTTATTAAATGTCAAAAAGGCTACTCGAGATAAAGGGTTAAAAGTCAAATCGGATTAAATCTCGTAATTGCTAGTTTAGCGTAGGAAATGTTACTTATAATATCGGCTTAGTAACTTTCAGAGTTATTTTTAAATGTCGGCGAAGAATTACAATTGGTAGAATGGCTTAAAAGAAGTGTTACCTCTATAAAACGGTGACCGGATAAATCATCAAAATGATAATTCATCACATCTTTAAAAAGTTATATAAAGTCATGGAAAGTGTTGAAACAAACACTTTACTAACTGGGTTAAGTAGGTTAGGTTAGGTTAGGTATAAAAATTTTTTTTTTCATCGTTTCTAA
The DNA here is from genome assembly GCA_026573805.1 of Hesperophylax magnus. Taxonomy (NCBI): domain Eukaryota; kingdom Metazoa; phylum Arthropoda; class Insecta; order Trichoptera; family Limnephilidae; genus Hesperophylax; species Hesperophylax magnus. The sequence continues at coordinate 19,451,334 of JAIUSX010000014.1, forward strand.
TGACTTTATATCACTTTTTAAAAGTGTGTTGAATTGTCACTGTGTTGATGTGTTGAGTTATCATGGAACCCTATAAAACACAAGTCTCGATATCGAAAAATCAAATCATTTTTTTTATGGTAACTAAATTAGTTGAACTGTAAAGTTAAGAATATATAATACTTAAATTATTTTTATTTTTGAAACGCAAACAATATATGTTTTTATTTAAACCAGTCGTGCCAAAGAAGCTAAGAATTAATAGATAATATGTCAAGTTCAAATATAGGTATACTTTCGCCGGTTCTCCATCACAACACAGGCAACATTTTACGCTTACTGTGGTAGTAGTAGGAGATTTTCAAATGTTGTCAGGATATTCGTAACAAGGGCATGGTTTTCTTTTAATTTTAAGAATCATCTTTATTCTAAATTTATCCCGGAAGCTTGTATTTTTCGAACATCTTTATAAGTTCCTGTCTACTGAGGTAGGTACAATACCCAATTAGTATGCAGCCCATGTTAAGCGAATATTTTAAAGTGCATCTTCCTTCCTAATCGATCGTCTTAAAAAGCCGAGCACGAATTACTCGCGGGAATGCCGAGCGAATAATTTAACTCTCACGGTGTTGAGCGAGACCACCCTAAATACACGGTGTCCGGAAACTCGTAGTACAAGCGGGAAACTGGAGAATCTACACCACATGGGGAACCCAAAAAAACATAAAGTTTTTTGATTTGAGCATTTTCACAAAAAAAAAAAAACCAAAAAAAAATATTTTTCGGCTATTTTTGGGTTAAAGTTTTTTCTGATGTTTGGGGTTGAACAACAGATGTTTTAACCCTGCAGAGCAGAAATATTTTATGATTACACCGGATTAAATGAAGGGTGATTTCAAAATAATGGTTAAAATCCGAGTTTCTTCATTTGTTTTACTTTCAAATAGTTTTAATTAGTTGGGTACTTTGATCTTCAGTAATAATTTATAAGAATTTGATTAAAAAAAAAAAAAAAAAATGAACTTCTAACTCGATTTACTCGATAACGAAAGCTCAAATCAAAAAAAAAAATACTACAAAATCGACTCCAAATGTGATGTAGATTCAGTTTCCCGCTTGTACTACGAGTTTCCGGACACCCTGTATATGTATTTTTTGAAAAACCAACTTCAGGTTAATATTAGCACAAAATCTTCGGTTGTAGCTATACCTTAGTTTATTTCAAATCCAGATGCGTTCTTTGGTACATAATTTTTTTATTAAAAGCAAGTTGGGAATGCGGTTAGCCAGTTAGTATACCTACCTTTTTTACCATGAATTTCTTATTTTTTATAAGGAATGAATGTCATCCAGATATTTCACACACTTCATTACTATCCCCCTTTATAAATCAAAATCCTACATAATGCATACCTACCGCTGAAACCTACCGTTAAAATATCTTCATCTTTCTCATAAAAGCCTCACGAGATATGTGAATAGGTTTATGTAGGTACTCGTAATCAAAATTTTCAGCATTTATTTTGAATGACATTTAAAAGCAACATAATTTTCGTATCTTCGAAGTATCAGAATATCTGAACAAATAATGTTTCTGCATCGATCTAATAGATGTAGGCAAAGATTCGTTGGCTAAATGTCATTTCTGCATACGAACTACAAACTACTTCAGGCATTCTGATTTATTACACAATAAATTGATTGCTGAATAATTTGAATTCAGTCCGACAACTCTTTTGCTTAAGGACTTTACTGGCGTTTGAAAGATATATTTGTATCGTGTACCTAACCATTGAATTGACCAGTGCCAATCATTGTAATTACGAAATTAAAAAACGATTTTTACAATCATTCTGTTTATAAAGTTGGAAACCTACTTAGACCCTTCGTATTAAATTTGGGACAACGTGATTTAAATTAGTTGAATCCTTTTAAACTCCCGGCCTTTAAATCACGTAGGTCTAGGAAATATCTACCAGATAAGAATGTTGTAGAAAATAGTTCTATTCTTCTTTTTCTAAACGTAAAATGTCACTACCGGATCTATTATAATTTAATATATGATTTTATTAAATACTTTTATGTGAGGTTTTCATGCATTATTCCATAGCATGAATTACAATCGATCAATTTTTGTATGAGTAACAATCAATTTCCCACAAATTCCTATTTTGTTACGTGTAACGTTTTACATTTCATATACTAACTCTCTACCGTAGATCTGATAGAAGTTGAAGCGTGAAATTATACTTCCAACTGTAGCACTATTTACGAACCTAGTTTTTTTTATGAACAACTGTTACAGCCGTTATAGGTATTGGCATTATGTATAGTGTAACTAATTTATATTTGCATAACCGCAACGTAACGGGTTTGAAAATAATGATTACTTATATAGCTCAACTAAAAACTACGAGAGCAGGTAGATAAGCCCTCGTTAACCTCGTTAGCTTTAGTTAACCATTTTATGAATATTGGTAATTAGCAAAACAACACAGACTTGTTACTTAGGTTTTTATTGAAAGCACTGGCAATGAAATAGTAGTAGCCCAAGGTGACAAAGAAGATGGTAGGTGTTATTTGAGAATTTCACAGCCTCATTTTTAATAGATTACACATCTGCCCTGATGATGGACACTGTAATGCTGTCCGAAACGTTGGCTAAAGAAGGAGGTAGCGCAACACGCATAATACCCCAAAAACATATTACTATAATGATTTTAGTTCACTTAGATAGATTATTATTTAGAAATACGTGGCAAAAATACTATTACCATGTCACAATTGTTGCAAAAAGAATGACATAACTTGGGTGGAAATGGCCAGACCTTACAATGAAAACAGTGGTTGGTACAACAACCTGATGAACTGGAGAACACGACACTGACAGTGTCCACGAAGTCTTTAGTAGATACTGGAAAGAAATAAAGTAGGCCTATTTCTAGTAATCGGTAGCAAGGTTAAATAACAAGAAAAACTATATTTAAAACTAAATTATAATTATATCGCTAAGCAAAAGCTGATAAGCTCTTCAGGGCTTGAAATCGATTCGACTCGATGCAGAATATATTTCTCCGAATAATATCCCAGGAAACCAAAAAGTAAAAGAAAGTTTACGACAACTCTGGTTGTCAATGTCTGACACCACAAAAGTTAAGCACCACAAAACGAAGAAAGAGAAGCTATGATACTTAGTAAGATGCATATCGTGATGTTTCAGATTGATCGACATGGTGACACATTTGGCACCTCTTAGGTCCGTCTTGAGACTTCTATATCCACGGATTGAAACACAATTACGTGCCACTATTTTAGAACTTTATTGGGTTATTAAATACGGTTAGGTTTTATGAAGTCACGATCGCATTTATTCAGGCGTTGAGCAGCTTTCATATTTGCATCCGCCTTTTGTTGCACCTCTAATGTATTCTAAATCTGAAAAACTATTATTTTCTGCGTACAATGAATTCACTTATTTTAAAATAACTTTTTAATCATTTATCAATCATAGTTTTTTTACTGTTAAGTTTGTTGAACCTTATTGAAGCTTCACAACTGTTGATGGTGATTTCAATGATAAACGAATCGCTATTATGTTATTCTTTTTTTGGCAGGAAATCTCTGTAAGTAATGCTTACATGGCTGATGCAATAGATGATGTTTAAAATCACTATTTTTCAATCAATCAATCAGTGAAACAGTGATATATTTGGCAGTGCTGTATCATGTATAATCCCAGTGAGCCAAGAGGTGGGGGTTCCAAACCCGGAAAAGTGGAAATAGTGAATTCGTCAATACAATGTATTTATTTTTTAATTCATAGTTATTAAACAATAAATATGCTCTTCTTTGCCATGAGGAAGACACTATTCGAATTGCTCTGGGGGAGTCAACATAACGTGTGAAATGACTTTGAATATGTTTAATAACTAATTTTGATAGCTTTGTCCTTCCCAATACCCTCCTCTCTCATATCTTTTCCTTTCCATTTCCACAATATTCTCAAAACGGGAAGCCACTTACATTTACATTGATAATAATTTGATGATTTGTATAGCGCCGCTTGTGCAAAATCACCTCAAGGGCGCTGTACAAATATATAATACATTTCTACATCGATCTATGCTATTACTAACTACATATGAAGATAGTATAAAGTACCATACTTACCTGGTAGGTCACTTAAGATTAACACTTAATTAACATTAACTCATTTTTTTATCACCGAAATTTAGATACGGAATTTAGGACATAATTGGAAAATTGTATATAATTAGAAATTTTCTCAGGAATGGTATACACTTACACCAAACATCTACTAGCTCCCTCGTATGAGGTCACATAAAGAATAATAAAAAACAATGATTTTTTTTTACGCTTTGTAAAATCACTGGTGAAAGTTTTACAGATCGTGTAGGCACGCACGTACATAAAGGTACATTTGTATAACGTACCTAATACTAGGTACCTACCTTATTAGGAAATACTAGATACAATGCCCATACTAAATCGGTACCATCCAGATGTAAACGTTTCAACTTACACGTATTACAACCTACGAGCCTTGAGCCTTGGTTTACACGAGAAGACAATATTGGGTAGATACTGACAAGTACTTATCAAAGTTAACTGTTAAAGGAGTTACGGTGGAGGTAATGTACTTTGACAAGCCTTCAATTTGTTTCCGAACGGATGAAGAGGTATCCGTTATTATGCAAACGTCCATGGCTAGACACTAGACAGTAGACACGGAGATTTTGTAATACGTAAAATGACTTCATATGAAATTGACTATACGTCAGAATAAATCCTTGATCCAAAATTCGAATTCTGTCTTCTGACGTCCACGAAATATTTCATCACACTTGTTCTTTACGAACTTTTATAATTGCAAACGGAATTAGGCAAAAACGCAGCCAGGCTCCTGAAATAAGGTTTTTGATTGATATCAAAGCTTCATTATTCTAGGAAGCCCTTACTATCGAACCTCAACAAACACTCCACAACTTACATTCTTATTGCATGTTTACAGGTACCCCCTTCACGGCGATAGTTCGTCACGTGTCCTTTGACAAAGGATGGAGAGGAGGTAAGGCAAGTATACCTGATATATACGAATTACAGATGCATAGATTTAGATATTAAGGCTATTTTATAAGGTATCGGGCCATAATTGAGTCGAGGCCATTCAAGAGGCGCACGAAAGAGACATCTTAAGTTCTGGAGGCACCTTACCGCTGCAATGGGTCGCAAAGATGAGTAGAAAATGTTGTGTTGTATAAAATTCGCATATGTGATCTGAATTCTACAGTACAAAGCCATATTTGATAAGGAAAAGAGAAAGAAAATGTTAAAAATTCTTATTTGTTGTTTGTTTTTGGGGTGTTATGCCGTGTTGCGCTAACTCCTTCTTTAGCTAACGAGTTAGCGCAACACGGCATAACACCCCAAAAACAAACAACAAAAATGCTCTTGGCCGTGAGAATCTAAAAACTTACCGTTAAAAATTCTGTTTAAAAAAATGTATTTTACTATCTTTTTTGTAAAAAAAATATATTATTATATCCCCACTAGGATCTCTATGATTAAAATTTATTAGTATGGATAGTAATAAAGTAATTATAAATATATTGAATAGTTTTTTTTCTGAAATAATTATATTTTTATGACAAGGTATTTTTTTGTTCAGTTGAGTGGTTTCGGTATCAGTCTGTGTTTGGTGTCAGTATATGATAAAATAAATGTTTGGATAAAAGTACACAGCCAACAATTAACTCTCTGTTAGTTGGAAGTTCTACTGAAAAAATAATCTTCTTATTGCGTTCGACAATTCAAAAATATATAAATTGAGTATTATAAATTGTTCTTAATAGTGGTATTTTGTTTCTTCTGATTTATGAACCTAATAATCCAAGTTGGAGAGTCAAAGCATTTGATTTGTCAAATATGTTCTTTGCACAAAATAAATTTAAAATAAGATTCTTCGATATTTATTCGTCGTTGATAGCATTTATTGTATTCATGTATTTCAGTTAAAAGTTTAATTATTTAAAAATCCATTGTTGCCAAGAATAATTATTATTCCACATCACGAGTTTACGTCTTTCGGTTTACCTCAAATTGACTGCATTTTGAAGGTTATTTATAATTAAAATTCTGGTAGTAGGCCAAAAAAAACATTGTCCACCGGTAACAATGTTTTAGGAAATGCAGAAATACAAGTAATTCTGCTGTGCTTTCTTGTGAAATGTACATTTTTGCAGAAATTCTTGCAATGCAAGAGATACTTCTTTGAAAGAAGTTGTCTTTTTCAAAATAAATGTTTGGATTTTAATTTGATTTTCTTGGTATGAGAATATAAAAGGCAGTGGATAATCAAGGTGGGAGTGGATGACACGATGACAGCATGACAGTTGACACTAAGTAGTTATTTAGAAAAATGTCTGCTCTGAAAATAATCATCGTTGCAAGAATCATCTTTAAAACGAATTTGCTGAAATTAAAATTCACAGAACTCTGCCCGATTGAAAACAAAGCATTCAGATTTTTGCGCAATATGGTGAAAGTAGAAATGGAAAATAATGCTGTAGGTTAAAATATAAGATGTGGCGTATTAGTATGAGTCAAGCAATGGTAGAAGAACCCTAGTTCTCTGCGAGAGGACGGGATAAATAAGTCACATAGCAGCCATTTGAATTTTGAGTAAGGTCCATCAAAGAAGCTATGCATTGCACAACCCATTTTCATGCAAATTGAGTTCAATTAACCGCCTCTTTTTGTAATTCTATATATATATTAGGTATTTGCTTTCTTCTGCACGCTATTCAGAAAGACTTTTTTTCGCTGTAATTGACGGGGCCAAATTATTAACAATATTGATTTTTGTTACTAGGTAGCCCCAGAGGTTGACTGCGCCTTAGTATGCGCCTTACAATACTATGTAGGATATAATATGGCCCAGCCTCGAAGAGTTTATTTGTAACCTCTCTTTCATTACGTGATTAGTCATTTATAAGAAAGCGAGGTTACAACGGAGCTATCAACGGAACGCATGTAGAGGTATTATACCTACCAACAGTATGGATGAAAGTCTGGCTTATGTAAGTATGTTCACAGATTAAAAAGCAGTTAGATACCTATGCATTAAAACGGCATTTCTTTTGTGTTTAAAAGTAGGGGAAATTATGAATTAAGTGATTGCAGAACCGTTTCCGAGCAAACAATGAGCGTGTGTTCCAATTTCGAAACGTGCGCCCCTATCCAATACTAAGGTTTATTAAGGTTATTCGAAATGCAAGCGTGAAATCGTATTAAATTTTGTCAGCGATTATAAAAATGTTGACTATAGTCATTCAACTCTGATGACGATGAAAAATGCAGTGCAACATTTGTTCTCCTGGCTAATTTTCTTGACATGAAATTCTGGATTATAAGAATTATTCTATCAGAATCACCTTTCCAGAAAATCTAACGTGAGACAAAAATTGATTTACTTACATGAAATACAATTTTACGCCAAATACGAATTACATTCAACAGGTACATTGATTCTTCCGCCAAGCTATGCTTCTATTTGTTGTTGATGGATCGTTTCATGCTAAATGATGCGTTAACTACATATTATATAGGTACGGTTGGTGAATTCGTTGAGTCTTTTCTTCAGAACAACGACTGTTTGATTCGGGAAGAATACGAGTGGTTGCGACTCTCAGCAATTATTGTGGAAGCGCTGCACCAGTGCGGGAGCCCAAAAAGTGTTCAATAATATACCTTATTGTGGTGTGGGTACTCGTAGTCGGTTTCCTTTACCGTATGTAATTTGTATTCGATGGAGAATCGTATAGGATTAAGACTCTGAAATTAGGAAAAAAAAAGTGTTTCCGATGTAACACGTTCTTGGTCGTTCTTCCTCCATTGTATGTATTTAAGTCCATATTTTAGCCATTGTGGGAGTAGTGTGAATGAGGTCTCTGGTTGCATGACCTAGATGCAAGAACAACTGGTTAGCTGGTTAGGTACCTACCACGGTTGCAGCAAGTTGGTCGTTAGGCCACTTTGAACTGAAGGAAGGCGGAGTAAGTTGGAGGAAGAATAGATATAACAAGAGACTTAACTGAAAACCTAACACAAATTGATTATTCCACTGACAAAGAAGGCGTTCGCTGAAAATTTGACAATTCAAGAAATTAAAGATATCTTAAGACAATGACTATTCTAACTAACCCTTTCAGACCGTGTGTATATTTGAAAATACATAGATTTCAGAATTTTTCCTCACTATCTAGACCGAATAAAAATTGGAAGCTTTCTTTTTCCAGTTGCTGGTATAATTGGCTTTGCACATTTTTTATAGAAATTTAGCTACTAGTTCAGGCAGTATTTATAGCAGCATTTTTATATTTTGAAAGATAATTTTTGTGTTTAATTTTGACCGAATTTTATCTCCTCAATTTTTTACTATGTTAATTTTGGAGGTATTTTTTCAATGTTTAATTTTTTTATTCAATCAAAAGTCATATTTTTGGTATACACAGTGAGATTTGTCATTTTGTGTGAAACACGCCCCCTGAAACCAAATTTTCAAATAACTACAAATTGTAATTAAGCATCAAATATGTTTTCCCACCGTCAGTTTTAGTTCAGATTTGAAAGGATTAAATCCGTTTATAAAATTCTTAAAAATAATGCTATGTCAAACCACAGCGCAATTGCTTTTTACGTAAATAGTTCTTAGTATGACCGTTGCAACTAAAATACACTTCTACTTACTAAAGAAGTCGAGATATTCACAAATTCGTACGAAGGATCCACTGTTTTTGCTCCCCTTATAACCTTCATCTATCATAGATATAATCCCAAGATTTTAAAGTTTAATATTGCATCTTTCATCGAGCATGATTTAAAATAATAAAACTCGTGAGCTAATCTCCATTATTTCAACATCAGCCATAGTAATCAGTAATCACGTCATCTTGTTCTATTCGTATTTACGGTCAGGGAATGGCATTCATATCGATCAGTATGATTTATTACTCTTCAACGCATGATTCAGATGAGTTTTTGCAAAAACTCTAATAATACAAGCTAATTATAAATAATTATCAAAATCATTATGCTGCTGGCTTTAAAGGTGATTGTATAGTTAAAAATAATGGAATATCTCAACTAACACGAGATGGACAGCAACATTCAATCATTATCTGAAAATTAATTTGTTTCGCCGTCTGTTAAAGTTTTTATTAAAATGATAACGAACAAAAAATGTTATTCGATGTATCTTTTAGCAGATATTGTGGAAAAAAATAGCATCCTGTTTAATGTGCCCAGTTAAATGAACATTTCATAGTTGCATAGCTCGTGATAGACATAACGTTGGTAGCTAAAATTTGTTGGGTTGATCTAGAAATCATAAACTGAAAAAGCTGTGTAACCGTTCGAGAGTTTTTTCTACTTCGGAAAACAGATCTCTACTTACCATAAAGATAAAATTATACAGGATTTTCCAATAAGAGGTGTTATTTTGATATTCAATCGTAAAAGATCAATGGTTTCGTTGCTTTTGTGGCACGTAGCGCCGTTTTGTTGAAAGTAAACGTTGTTCAGATTAATACCATCCAATTCCGGCCATAAAAAATCATTAATCATCTCTCGATAGCGCTCTCCATTCACCGCAACTGTTGCTCCAGCCTCATTTTCGAAAAAGAAAGGTCCAATGACTCCGCCGGACCATAAACTGCACCAAACAGTCACACGTTGAGGATAGAGAGGCTTTTCAACAATAACTCTTGGGTTTTCCGAGCCCCAGATGCGACAATTTTGCTTGTTGACGAAGCCACCGAGGTGGAAATGGGATTTGGGAGGTGGAAATTGCAATTGATTCACTCAAGTGAATTTTAATAATTTCAATGCGTTGTTGAAGCGTGTACCGTTCCATTCTTATAAATGGCGTATTTTCTACTTGTCAAATGTCAAAAAATGACAACTTCAAAAGTAACATCTGCCGAAATAGCCGGCTATTCAAAATAACACCTCTTATTGGAAAACCCTGTAGTAGGACCTGTACTATAAGGAGAAATCAGAATTCTTATGAAGGATTTCCGCTGATAGATCGATTTTATTGTCACCCCATCCTTTCCTGTCAAAATAGCTTGAAACAGAAACAACAGTAAAACGGAGCTCTCGATGGCGGGATAATATTGATTATTTGATGGGAAGATAGCACGATTTTGCTACATCATGTTTTATGGTGTAAAAGCTATGAACAAGTTGATAAGTCGAGTGATTGCATTATGGAAACCGCAGAGCGTTTCCAATCGATTGCTGTGCAAACAAACACAGCGTTTGTTCTATGCACGCGATAATTATTTATTACTAGATCGATTTTCTAGCAATCTAACCCACAACACGGGCGCAATGACATTAATAACAATAATAAATTATAACTGACAATACATATTTGACGATCAAATCGACTGTTTAGTGCAGAGAAACAAGTTGTCATAACTGAAATATAGGAGTTATAATTAGATGGAAGTCCCTAAGTTAAAGCACCCCAAAAATGTGGACCACGTACATTTTTTCTTCTTTTAAGATAATTTTTTTCTTAATATTGCCGTTTTGTTCTTTGATTCATATCTTTTTGATTGCGAATTTTTTTTTTGTTTCTCTCATTTGTCTCTCTTTTCTTTTGTCTAGGGTAAGATTGTTGAATTTGTTTGTGTTTGTGGTGTCTTTGTCTAAAGTTTGTGCATATTTACTTATTACCTCCATTACATATTATGCAGTTTATAAACCATATGTACCAGACGGGTTGCAGATTTAGGTACCGATCTCAAACCGTGTTTTCAACCGATGTGGATGCTGATGATAGTGATGGACTATTGACTGCCTCCTGCGCCCAGTGCACAGTTGATGGTGGGCACTGGATGTGCTTCACCTCTGCTTACTTCTGGGACCTGGCGGTCGCCTAACAGGGCCGGCTGATTTTTGAAGAGATGAGGCATCAGAAGCTTCCAAGCAGAGGTTTGGCGAGGAGAGTCAGTTGATGATCAGGAGAGACTTGCAGGTAAGTAGAGAGACTTGTTGACGGTTAAAGTTGATTTATTTCTTCTGACTCGGGAACGACATTTTGTGTCCCGGCCCAAAGGGGTGGGGGAATATGACCACGCTTGGAAACACTTTATAAGGAGTAAAAATATATTGCTTTGTCATTTTGCTAATGTACTTCCGCGAAAGCGGTCGCTCAAAATAGGTTTTTAGAAATAATTCTACAGGCCTACCTGTACAATATTTACATTTAATTATTACATAATCCGAGCCATGGAGTAAAGTTTAAGAAGTGGATTTTTTTTTTTTTTTAAATTATTTAGTTTCAAAGAACGTTTAAGAAAAACGATGTAAAATATTTTTTGAAATTTGATCCCCACGCGATTAATTTTACAAAAAGTTTCGAAATATTTTTGTTTCCTTACTCTACGAGTTTCCAGGATTTTTGTACATTTAAAAAAAAATAAAAAATATAAATATAAATTAAACAACATTAATTTTATCACCCCCCAGCGAGTTTATCTCAAATAGTTTTTATTGAAATCTCAAACAACATGTCAATAAATTTGATCATTTCTGAGTCAGAAATGTCGGTGTATTCTGATAAAATCGAGCAGTGGTTTGGAAGGAGATTTTAGATAGGGGCGCGGATTGGAATTATTTTTAGCAAAAATATGAATTTTGTAAAAAGGTTAAGCTTTTCAAATCATGCCCGTTACACCATATCATGTAATGGGATAAAAAAAAGTTATAATTCAAAAATAAATAATCGTGTGTGAAAAGATGCTACGCAGAAAAAAACTAGAATATCCAGTTAGAGAGATGTTTAAAAATCACCAGTGAGTTCATTTTTACACATTTTTTTGAGAATTTCCATAATAATCTTCTTGTTAACGGCATTCAAGAAAGAAAAGAAAAGTTATCTATATCTATGAATGTATATATGTCTAATGTCTGTTTGCCAGTCATATGCAGAGATTTTTAAAAATTATGTATTTGTACCTACTTTGACTCCACGTCTCGTGAACATTTCTACCAATACGACGCAATGGACAAAATACGCGACCAAAATATCGCATGTACGAGTAGTTACACTAATACATTTCATTTCATGTAGTCTGACTGTAAATTCTAATTAATTTAAAACATATCTATTAGTATTTTTACACTATATAATTGTTTTGTAATCTTTTTTTTAATATTTAATTCCGTATTTAAAGGTACTTGCACCGTAAATAAATTCATTGTTGTGTGACATCCTATCCTGTGTCCATTCCTTTCTAAGATCCTTGCTAATATACGAATGTTTGCCAATTGGACGACCGCCAAATTCATTGAAGAGGGTAATTATTCCGTGAGAGTACTTAGAAATAATGCGCGATTTAATAAATTTATGGTTTTGAACTCGAGTGATAATGTGAACACCTCCTATGATTGATGTGGGAACATATCGTTAATAGAGATGTACATTTATTCGAAGGCATTAAATCTTTCACGATTCAAAATAAGTGTTGCGTTTTAGGCTATGAAGAAAATGTGGTTCGTGTTCTAAAATAACTGAAACAATAATACCTACTGCGTTTTAACCACTGCATTTAATACAACTAAGAACCCTTCCCTTGCCAGGTCAACAGTCAATGTTGTCGTGATGAAGGATGGGTTCTTTATCTTCTCTTCGACTTATTTACAAATTAATATGCATTTTATGGTAAGCCACTTGTCAGCATTTATATTTTAATTTTTTTAATCGGGAACACCGTCATTTTCTTAAATATGACGTATGTAATTTAAATATACAATTGAATTGTCCACGACTTGCAGAATATCGTGAGAAACATATTTATACCTTCAAGAAGGAAGAAAAAAAAAATTCAATCATAAATTATGAGAATTAAGTAGGGACCAAAGAAGATTTTTTATAAATAAGGAAAATAAGAAAAATACAAAACATATTCACGTAATAAATGACAGAATCAAAAAAAAAGTCGATTAAGCCTCTGTCTCCGTGTCTGTAACTCCAGTTCAATGAACTCCAGAACTGGGATTAGCTTTGATCTTTGAAATTGAAACTGACTTTGGGAACGATTCAGCCAAGCGATAAAGTAAGTACCAAAATTAATTTATTTTCATTCATTCATCATTCTATAATCTAAATGTGTACTTCTTTTGTTAAAATTTTTGACAGATTCCAAAGATAAATTTCTGATCGTCTTTTGAAAGGAGCAAATATATATGTTTTTAAATACTATTAGTTTCACAAATCCTACAAATATAATATCCCGTGATTTTTCACGGTTCTGCGCTATTGAGAAAATAGTAAATAATAAAGAGTATTCATATGGGTTCCATACACCATAAAAAAATACTTTGTAAGTTTCGAAAAACTATCAATGTAGTTTAAAAGCTTCCTTGAAATAGAGGAAGCATGTTTTTTTGTAAATAATATTGTAAATCACTTTCAAGGCATAACAATGAATTAATTATCTTTTTGTTTTATTTTATTAGCGAAAATTAAACACGTGCCATAAATACTTTAACGACGTTCTTTATTGGAAAAGGTTAATTACTCTCTACCATCTATAGATAGAAAGGCGAGTGCAGTACTAACATTATTCATTTTTTAATGATGGACCACACAGGAGTTTAATTGCACAATTGGAGTGATGGAAAACGGACCTAATGGGGAAAATTCAGAATAACTTACCATTCATTAAAGAACATATTGTATTTTAAATAAAATTAAATAAATAAATGGTTTTATAATTTCCTCAAGACACAGTAAACACACAGGAAATTACATATTTTTTGGAATAACTTAATTAGTAAAACCCCAAATTGTAATATTTAATTATTGAGGACAATATAAGCGATTCTTAGAAAAAGATACGGTCGCATCTAGGACGTGATCCAAGGACCCTCGCCTTGCCGGGGTGCCGCTCTACCAACTGAACTAAAGGGACCCTATGTCCTTCGATCATATTTAACTGTATCATACTTTGAATAAGAACTACCAACATTATCTTAATTTTCTCACGTACATATTTATTGGCTGCTATCTTTATGTATAATGGCAATTTCCAAATCGAACACAATGCAATCTAGACAGTGTCTTGGATAAATATATCCTTTTTTATTCTTATGTGTGACATCTATTGACTCTTCTACAAGGATGAATATTTATTTTTGGAATACCTTAATGAGTAAATTGTTTCAAATTTTTCTCAAATTGTAATATATAATTATTGAATACAATATTAGAGATTCTTAAACGAACGTTTGAAATAGGTCATTTACATCTAAGACAGTATATTTTTCTGATTTTCTGTTTTAAAGTTTCGTTTAAGAATCACTAATTTTGTCCTTAATAATAAAAAAATAACTCATTAATACTTTTATCCCGACGAGGAAACCATTGGTTTTTAAACTTTTGATTAAATGGTGGTGAACACTAAGTTATTTATTTATATTTAAATTAAAATTAAGCAACAGAGTGATTTTGCAATTATTGAAGAAAACTTATAATTATCAGGATAAAATAATACGATCTCCAATAACATGTGATCCCAACATATATGCTCTGCGTGCGAACTTTAAATACATTTCTGTACTAAACAATAAAGAGTGTTAATATCTATTGACCTGTCAGGTAAGTATGGTCCTACATAACATCTATCTGTACAAAATATAGATAAATAAATAATATTTATACAAATTGAAAAAATTCAAATTAAATTTTTACGTTTTTTTAATTTCAAAATTGGTATTCCTATTATTGAAATCTATTATGTCAATTTACGCAGTAAACTTAACTTATCGAAATTATCTGAAAGGCGAAAAATATTTTTTTCTCCTTTTATTATATAAAATTGTTCATTCAAGGTTGGACTGCCCTGACACTATAAATTTGCTATCTTTACATATACCTCCAAAACATACTAGACGGAATATTTTATTCTACAACAATAACTTCGCTACGAATTCTGTGTTAGAAAGAATACATAGGTTGGGCAATGAACTAAGTGATGTCGCTGACATATTTAATTTAAACTTCAATACATTTAAAGCCAAATTAGTCCACCATTTTTTAAATGTAAATAATGTATGAGAAATCATTATATTTTATTTCGATTTTCTATTTTTTGTTTTATACTGTTGTTAAAAATGAAAATTGTAATTGCTATGTACTTAAAAGCCCAATAGGGCGTCAATAAATAAATAAAAATTAAAAAAATATGTTTACATTTTAATGCTGGTCAAATGCTTTGTACAGTATTGTTTTGTATTGGTGATCGACCAACCAGTGGACGCTTTCTGTTTACCATAAGTTGTTGTAATAGTTTACAGTTTGTCTAGTGTAGTTAGTAATACGATATAGCATAAAGAAATATGTAATGTATTTGTACAGCGCCCTTGAAGTGATTTTTCACAAAAACGGCGCTGAACAAATCATCCAAGTGTTATTATAATTATTATTAAGCCTCCGCATACCGAATTTCTACCGATTTATAACAAGTTTCTCGTTAACTCTTTAAGTTTTAAAGATCCAAAAATATATATGTTATTTTTGAAGATAATATCTATACATTTGTTATGCCGAAACTTTAACTATATGAAATTCCCTCGATGGAAAAAAAATCGCAACGTAAGCTCAGAAAATTATTAAAAACATGTTTTGTTCTATTATTTAATATATTATATGCATGAAAAAATTCACAGTGCATTTGTAAATGCAACTAAAGAATTTTTCGAGAGGTTTTTGCTCTACTTCAAACGAGTTGAGTTTTATTAAATATTTTCACAATTTTCGCTTAATTATTATCGTTTTTTTATATTAGCGCGCTCCCTCTAATATTCGTATTTACATACTCTTATATCCCTTTCAAACCATCTTTGAACGCTTCCTAAGGGGCCTTAAGGATTAGAATACATTGCATATACATTGAATGAAAAAGAATACTAGAAATGCCTTCCATGTTGATTTCATAGGAAACCAATGTAATTAACATTTATAATGCACACAACAGACAGAGGGTTAAAATTTAAAAAAATATATATAAAAATCATACCGCCACATAATTAGTACCTTTTGGTTCTTGCCTTTTTAGCACCCATGTTTAAAGCTTTATCTCTCTTACACTTGCCTTACCATGTATATCGCCATCTCATTTGATCGAAATAAAAATACTTTTGAATAATAAAACACGCCCACATCGCATTTATTGTGTTCTTCTTTATTGTATGATTCCATGGATTTAGATCAGACAGATGTTTAACGTTGCCATTCTTCACTCTCTGAGTATTTACCGGTAAGTTCAACATTACACTACATCTTTTAATAGGAATGACTTGTGTGAAGAAAAAAATTTGAAAAAGCAATTTTACTTTTACAATCATGTAAAGTGAGAATCACCTCCGTATGTCCGAAGTTACTATTATCTACACGGAACATTTTGAACGACATACGTAATGTACATTGACCTTTGTTTTTATGTAATTAGTGTGGATTGAGTTAATAGTTATGGGTTTACATGATAACAGTGTATTATTAAGGGTGACCTTTGAAAAACATTAAAAAGCGTGAAGGTTTTTAATGAAATTTCATTTTAATATTTAGGGAGTGCTCAATTACTTCGGTTGGAATTAATTTCCAAGCCAGACAGAAACAAACCACGAAAAAGAAAAGGAGTGGTAAAGTAGCTGACCGTTGATTATGATTAGTCATTAAAACTGTAACGATAGAAACGCGGAAACACTAGAAGCAGATTAGAAATAATACATACTACAGTCTGCTAGTAATGTGAAGAAGAGAACTGTATTTTTAAATTGAACGAAAAAAAAGAAGAATTATATGTGTTGTGATATTTGCAACGAAAAACAACGTTTTTGTGTACTATATTAAATATCTTACTTATTATATGATGACATGTCGATGACAATGAATTCTATCAACCTTTGGTGGCAATCACGCATACACACGCGACATATGCGTATTTATCTAAAATTGGAAGACATTACAATGTCGATACTACACAACTGGGATTTGGATAAGTTGCTAGCGCGGTTGACTCCAGTCCCTGGGGAGGAAGGTTCAATCCCCAGTCAAACCAAAATATTTTTGTTTATTTTTTTGTCTTAGTTTTAAAAGACGTTTTAAAAGGTTAAATCGGTTAAAATCTAGCCAACTTTGAGGAAGGTTTAATAAATCTATTAATACAAATACATAAATGTATTATAGCAAAAAATGTTTTTTTAAATAGATTCCAAGGTATTCCCACGAAACTTTATTCGGTTAATTCCATTTTTTTTACTTAATGTTCAAACGGATTCCAATAGATTATTTTTAGAATCGATCATTTGGAAAGGGATATCTCCATTACTTTAATTGTATATTTACAAAAAGTGGCTTTCAAATAATGCTTTGTTAACATTTCGCGTATGATGTCAATCCACAAAGTGAAAGCTTTCTACGAAAATATATATGATTAGATTTTCTGATGTGCACGATGAACTAAATGTTCATGTGGTATTTTGATATCCGATTCATAATTTTATATCGTAATTAGCATCGTCTGAATCATTTTGAACATTGAACCAAATAATTACTTTAACCTCATTCAAAAAATATAGTATCTCTTACCAATACTTTGTACTGGGTACACAATACAGAACTTTGACACGATTTTATTCCGAATTACTAATATTCGAAAAAGTTGTCGGTGCATGGTGCATGGTGCATGCGTGATATTTTTTTAATTTTTTTTTAATTTTTTTTTTTTTTTTTAAACAGAAAGACAAACATTCCCGGGTTACGAATAACCTGACAATATTTGAAAATCTCCTACTACCACCACAGTAAGCTGAAAATGTTGCTTGTGTTGTGATGGAGGACTTAGCCAGCCGAGGAATTGAACACACTACGCCCGAGTGAGACCCAAGCGCGATGTCAACTCGCTTGTAATGCTGTGTAGTGCATACAAATATTCAAGTTCAGTGAACTTTTAATTGGAACTAATAAGTACAAATAAATCATATGAGACAAGCGAGAAAGCAGGTACCAACATTATTTTATTAATTAATTATTTTTAGATAATCTGTATTTTCATAGTTGTCAAAAATTGGCTGATCCAAATCTGATTCATTTATGAATTTTATAGTTTACTAACGGTGTTTATTCGAAAGGTATCCTGATCGTCTCACTAATTGTCATTTTTTAATCAATATGATAAGGACAATTTAGGTAATGATCCTGAGGTTACAGGATATATATTATTAAAATAAATACCGGAAAGTCCAATTTTCTAATTATGTTCTGTGCGTTCGAACCGTATCTAGATTTCTCTAATAAAAAAAACAGTGTTAATCTCAAGAGACCTACCAGGTAAGTATGGTACTGTGTATTATCTGAGTGTACAAAATATAAATAAATAATAATAATAAAATATGTACAATCTAGCATCACGTTCATCAATCAAATGCATTGTACATATAGCTTTGTATTGGTGATCGACGAAGCGGTGGATGCAATCTGTTAGCCATAAATTGATAATAGTTTGACTAGTCCATAGTTAGTAATAAGATGGATAATTGTAGAAATGTATCATATATTTGTACAGCACCCTTGAGGAGATTCTGCACAAATCTGACATATACAAATATTAATATTAAGATTTTATAAATACTTTTAGCTTCACAAATCAATATTATACTCTCCCGTGATTTTTACGGGTTTGCATTAATAACATCATAATATGTAATTTGCTTTAAGTTCAAATTATCAAAATGAGTGTCATAAAAAAGGGAAAACACATATATCACTTATTTAAACGACGTACAAATAAAACAGAAAAAACTTTTAACTATTACCCAGATACCCACACCTAAAAAGTGCACCGAGAAACGAATTTGATGAAAATAAGAAAACTATACGAATATAACATGAATACGCCTATTAATCTACAAAATTCAAAATGGATTTACACACAAGATCACAATATCTATGAAAACATCACAAGTACATGAACACTACATAAGAAATTAAAATTATATACAAATTCACCGAAGACTGAAATTGGTAAAAGAAACATAGGCCATGAGGGTTACACATAAACAATATCTTTCCCGATAGCCTGACAACAGTAAATAGATTGAATACATTTCAGAATAAAAACTGTTAGTTCTTAAGGTAAGGTGAGGAAAAATTAAATGTAAGCAAAAATATTTCGAACGTAATTTTTTTAATGTGTACTTTTAAGTTAAGAAAGTGAAATACGCACATTTCTTTTAAATTAAAAAAAATATATATATTAAATGTAAACATTACCTCGCTAGGTAACAATGTTATCCGATATGTAATCAGTTTTCACAGATATAATATTTGAAAATTAAATTTTTGCATAATAATAAGTATTTGCATTGTCGGCATGGCGCCACGAGGTTTAAAATAAGTTTTTTATCTTTCGTTTTATTTTCGGTTAGGTGTATGGGTCATTTTAATCATGTTTCCAAGTGTGGACGGGATGTTATTATTTGATATGCAGAAAAAAATTACAAAGATGATGAACTCCGTGAGAAAACTCCTTGGTTCCCGATCCAGAGGTCGCGGGTTCAAAATCCGGCGGGGGTAATTTATCCTTTTCGGTGTTTGTTACATGATACTGAAATAAAAAAGGAGCAGGTTATTTGAGCACCGTTCCAAAGTGGAATATACTGTCAATATCATCCTGGTGTAACATCACTATTAAAAATAAAAATGTTGCTAAAGCGGCTTTAGCTATGTTTAGTAACCAGATATGAGCAGCCAGATACTTCTCAACCTTTCCGAACTGTCCTTCCCCTCCCTTCTTCGTGACATTTTTATTAACTGTCAAGTTATGTACCTTTATCATAAATTAGGTTACGTTAGAATATTTTTTTACTTTACTCTAAACAAGGTTAGGTTAGATATGATTTAAGATTTTCACGGCCAAAAGTATTTTTGTTATTTGTTTTTGGGGTGTTATGCCGTGTTGCGCTAACTCCTTCTTTAGCCAACGTTTCGGACAACATTGCAGTGTCCATCATCAGGGCAGATGTGTTATTGCAGATATATTACAAATAACACATCTGCCCTGATGATGGACACTGCAATGTTGTCCGAAACGTTGGCTAAAGAAGGAGTTAGCGCAACACGGCATAACACCCCAAAAACAAATAACAAAAAGGTTAGGTTAGGTTTATTTTGTGTCGGATATACACCAATGTTATCGTTATACACCAATGTTGGTATAAAGTTGAATTTGGCAGACACGAAATTAATAAGTAGCTACTTTGAGAGCCAAAAGCAGATGCAAAAGCACATGGCGGTTTTAATATCGTCCGATATAGTTAAACGATGGGAGCAAACAGTTATTTTTCAAATATAACCTAACTTTTTTACCCACCACTATGCGCGTTAAAATAGGTAGGCAGGTACTGCGAGTTTTTAGCAATATCAATGTTAAGTATTTTACACTTACTTCTCATTACCAATATTATTTTTAGTAATAAGAGTGCTAATTTAGCATTGGAGTCTGACCATTCACAACTTCGGGTTATCGCGTCGTGTGATTCAAATTAGTGGGTCGTTTGCCGTTTTGGAGTTTCGTAGGTCGTGCCCACGTCCCGCCTAGCAACAGAGCGGCGAGACGACCCGAACGGTAATCGAAATCGCTCGGAATACTTCGGGCGTATTATATCGGTTGGATAGCTTCGTTGATACCTATTCCTCTCCCTCTTTCTCATAAATGGTGCATGGTTACAACATACAACAGATTGAGAGGTTACAACGATGCTTTTAGTGGCAGGACCAAAAACTTATTTTTTCTAAACAAGGAAATATAAATTCTAGATTTCTTTGATGTTTCCTGTTAAAAATGCTATTTATTTTACACGCACAACATTACACAAAATTCCTAGTTATAACCATTTGTAACTCACGTGGTACAAAGGAACTGAACGAGTTCGTATAATAATTCAACACGTGGCGCCTCCCTAGCAACTATGTGAAATTGTTTTTGGAGGTCTCTGAACCGAGCCAATCATTTTTAAAATGAGGAAAGTCTGTCTTAGGTCAGGTTGTCTCATCTGTGTTAGAACCTAGATCAAAATAATATTTTTTAGGAAAATATCAATTTGCCTAAACTACGGCTAAAATACTAAACACATGTTAACCAAACAAACAAATAGTGGAAACGGGGAGAAGTCGATGTTTCCAACTATTAATCCACCATGCTGTATCCTTGCAGATGGATTGCGGAACAACCACCACACAACTTTGTCTTGGAAGACACAATAATTGCTTCATACATATTTACACATCCCTACATCAACTCGTACATATCGTAGTATCATACCGACTATTAGTACCTACTTTTTGGCTCTAGTTCATTTAGCACGCACACTGTCACTCTTACGCTTGCCTGACATCGAAATTCAAATGGGGTGGCGATAGTATAAATAAGTATACTAACTAAGTTATTTAGTAAATCACCACTTCATTTGGATTTGATAATGAACACAGTTTTGAAAAGGTTTTCTATTGGAAATTTAAAGTCCGATGCAACCAACATCCCGAATCATGCCCAAAAATATATTATGATCTTCTTTATTCTAAGACATGACACGTAATTGTTTTACTCGATTCATTACACATCGTCCCGTGAAATCCTGAAGTATGCTGAAACTCTGGATGTCAGATATACAAAAAAGGAGTTAAAAATATTCGAGCTTGGACGGAAACCCAATATAGGGCGTGATCTGTATTCACGAACGTTTTGTAAATGCTCGCCGGAGAGTTGCTATGCCACTGAGGCGCGTAACTTTCATGAATATTTCATCAATAAAGTCGGGGGTTCAACGGAGAACTCCTTCCGATTCCGGAATGCATCTTTTGAATAAAATCACTTCAACTTTGCTCGTAAGATTTTTTCGTTCTCTTTGTATTGTGTCAATTCTTATTTACTAGCGTAACCTAACTCAAAAATATTAGAAAAAAAATATATATATATACTTGAGTCCTCGACGGTATCCGGGATTTATGCAGAGTTTTTCGAAATCGGACGTAGACAGTGATTCTCCTCGTGATTTGAAGGTCAAGTATACAAAATTTCATAAACCTCATAATAAAACTGTAGATTTGTATAAAAATCATATCTGTCCACACTGTGTCCGTCACAAACACTCTTCCTTATAAATTAGATTAAAATGGTGTTAAAAAAAATTATTGTATTGCAAATCAACTCAACTTTAAATTAATTTTCACTTTGTTAAAATCCCAAAGAACGTGTAAAAATATAGATACCTAGATATTATGTATATAACATTAATTTTAATAAAAAAAACAACTCAATACAGGCATTTAAAATGGTGTGTAAAAACGGTGAAATTTAAGTAGAAATAATTATTAAAAGTTGCAAATCTCATATACATTTTTTTAATATATAATTACAATTTACATACAGTAGTTTAATAAACGAATGACGCAAAATATTAATTTTGATTCAATACGATATTACACCCAGGGTGCGTATAAATGACAAAATTATATTAAATCGAAAATATATTATTACCAAATTGAACCAACTATGTATACCATACTATTGAAATAGGCCAAGCCATGATGCGTATATCGAAATGTGTCGCCCATCTATTTTATATAAATTTGGCAAAGATAATCGATATATTCATTATTTTTTAGTAAGTAATGTTGCAATGCAATGTTCAAGTAAACATCATAAAACTGAACAAATAAATATACGGCTAGTAACAGGGTAACTACCGAAGAGTGATATAATAAAAAGTAAGCCAGAGGAAGCTCTATTACACCTCCCGATGCCCACATTACGTCTGCCTTTATCTCAAATTGCCACTGGATTTGTTTTTTTTTTTTAATTTATGGTGTCTGAGTTTTGGCACTGATTAGCGATCGTAACTCTTGTTAACGGTTTCATTTATTTTTTCAAAATATTCCAATATTATCTCAGCCTGTTACCACGCTAGTAATTTTGCTACTATTTTCGCAAATTTATTTATGAATAAACTACATGAGGCAGAGCGTTAAATAAATAGTGTGTATATTTCGACGACTCTTTAATTAGTTATGATTACACTGTGAAACTGTACAAAAGTATTGATTAAAGTAAATTAATTATCAAATAAAATACTAGTAAATATACAAGGCTATGATAGCCTTTTGACATTGATTTGTAGGGTGATTAATTTTAATGACATTTGAATTAAGTTATTTACATCCACGTGTCTTGTTTAACAAGACACGTGGATCTATATCTATATCTAACGCAAGGCTATATAGCGGTAGGATTACGTAACAAACGTATTTAAATATGATCCAATAAAACTGAATGTGTACAATAGTTAGTTGTTTCCTTGACGCGATGGATGGACATGGATGTTTAATTGGAGCAATCGAATTGCATATGGGTGCAAAATACTTGGTATTACGGACAATTTTAACTGAACCTTGTCTATTCGAATGCTAAAATTTCCACTTCATTGATATAGCATTCCACAAGGTACACAAATAGGGCAGAGTTAAAATAAATACATTAATAGCATTGAACATTGTTATTATCAAGGGTTATTTCTGAATTAAAAATGTGATTACACGTGTCATGTAATTAATTATGCCACGAATATGATAATCGCAGTAGTATAGTCATTTTCACCATTCAAACAAAAGTAACAATATCTCATGCCAATCACTTCCCCCTCGGCTCACGAACTTATTCATCCCAATGTGTTTAAACTGTTATAGTCTAGCTTGCTGTTAATCATAGTTAATTTAAATAGTATATTTGCTTACTCAAACTTAATTGATTAGTAATGTGTAATGTGTATGTCTTGTCTTTATCACATTGTAAGCGAGCTTTTAATTTGTAGTTTTTGACCAAGTGTGTTATATGTAGTTGAAAAAACAGTGAGATCAAGGCGCGTAGAGACGATTTCAAAGCATTGTATCTCGATTAAGTACATGGAATGAGTAGTCAAGTCACATAATACTTCGTGGAATAACCATTATGCCACTGTCGCTAACTAATAACGACCCAGATGCCCCATACCAACAAACTAGGTCATAAATCAAATTCATGTTATAGTTTAGCATTAAACGTAAATTCATCGAAGTTTATAAAATGCTATTGCAAAATATCGACACACATTCAGGAATTAATTTGTATGGTGAAAAGTTAATCAATATTACTTAAATTTTTCCTGTCATCCCTGCCATCCTAAATATTAATTTAATTCTTACATTTCATGTTTTTGTGTACTGTTTTACTGTATATGTACTGTTTTTAAATATGTGATGTAGCTATATCAAATTAATATCTCAAGAAGGTATTCAATGTTATTTTTGTCCTACACGTGTAATAAATCACTGTTTATTACTTTAACCAACAACAGAAAGTACCTACCTAGCTAAAACAATGAATTACAATCATGAATGCAATACAATCTGTATGTAATACTTAACATTACCTATTATTGTTCTGTGTTGACCTATTATGCCTTAAATATAAAGAAGTGAATATCGCAGACTCTAAAACATTTTTATTGCACTGTTAAAAGAGTTTTAATGAATGTGGAGTTGAAGTTCAAACTGCTCAAGAGTAACTTTGAAAGTAAGTGCTTCAAATTCCTTGTGTTTAATGGTGGAAGTCGAATGAGAGAATGCATTGCTTCAAAGAAAAATACTTGCCTGTGAGGAATTGGTTAAAATATTTTAACGGTTTATAAAAAAGACAGTAAATTATCATTTAGTTTAGAGGCTGGCAAAAATAACTGAATAGATGTGAATATTTGGAGGAATTTTCTGCAAGTTGATATATTTGAAGGCAGACATATATTACAGAATAAGTGCATTATGGAAGATTGAGAACTGAGTCAGTTTATTATTAAACTATTTGCAATATTCCACAGTTGCACGCTGCTGCGGTTGCAACCTACTCGTAAAAGTGAATTTGGGTCACTTGATTGTATTGGATATGTGCAATATGTGCATGCGTGAACTGTGCAGTTTAGATTTATTTAACTTCTAATTTTTATTGTTGAGACGTAAAACCTTATGTATATTCGCGTTTGAGTAGGAAGTTTAAAAACGACCATTATTTTGCTTTTAAAGTTTTTAAAATACAATATTTCACAGCGAGAAATCGTCACCAAATGTCTGAACTTAAAAACCACTGACATCGTTTTCAAACCGAAGTAAGTTTGCGACAATAAACCCACCCAACACTCGGGATACGTAAATTAAATTATGTCTGGACCATGTTGAAATATGAAATCTTTTGATTTCCCAGAAACTTCAGGAAAATTTGCCAAGAACATGTCCTCTGATCAAATCATCTTATTTTCAGTAAAACCATGTTCCACTTTGCGATTCAACAACTACTATTATTGGATTTTCACTTACGCTGGCAAATATTAAGGAGGTTAAAATAACATTACTACAGCAATCAGACGATGCACAGATTTATATGCCAAATATAAATATGAGAAAGCAATCAGTAAGATAAACAGTTATTTGCAAACTGAAAACGACTCAAAATAAATTAATAAAAACTAATTAAGACAAAATACATAAGTACAGGAAAAAAAATCCATGAACCAATCAAGAATATTGAAATGACTCATCCAAATAATGATTGGAATCACTTGTTAAAGTAAGTCAGGTACGTCTCTTAAGCCCCCGCTCAATTTCTACCGATTTGTAAGTTTCTCATTAACTCCTTAAGTTTTTAAGTTACACATGTCATTTTTGAAGATAATATCTTTACATTAATTTGCCGAAACATTAATTTTATGAAACTCCCTAGATAGAAAATAATCGCAAAGTATGCTCCAAAAATTATTAAAAATGCGTTTTGTTCTGTTATTTAATATGTTATAGGCACGAAAAAAAATTACAGTGTATCTTTAAATGCAACTAAAGCATTTGTCGAGAAATTTTCGTTATATTTCAGACGAGTCGTGTTTTGTTAAATATTTACAACATTTTTGCTTAATTATTATAGTTTTTTTATATTAGCGCACTCCCTCTAACATTGGTATTCATATATCTCTCTTTCAAACCATCTTAGAAGGCTTACTACGGGGCCTTAACACTCTGCATAATAAATTTTTAGATAGAAATGATTGCGTTGAAAAAGAAATAAGGAAATATGTCTAGCATAATTATTATTAAGTTTTTAATTTAATATCCTGGAAAGTTGGAAAATATTTATGTTTGCCAAACATCATTTTCTGTTTTAATAATTATTCATGTTGATAAATCTCATCTCGACTGACTCAAGATTAATAAATAAAATTATTTAGATCCACTTATGAGAAGTTCAGTCAAATCAACACATTTTAATGATCATGCTTCGTTTCAGATTGCTTTTGTCGTCCCAACTATGACTATTGTTTATTGATTACATATAAATCAACTCCAGTTGTCAATTTATTAATTGAAAAATGTCAAAGGATATACTTTGAGATGTGTTTGGTATTCACTTTTAAATAATTGAATCAGATAAAACTTTGATTTAGCTCGGTAAAATGAAGGATTGATTTTATTTATGTTAGGTATTCCCTTTTAATTTAGTGTTTAAAGGCGTTTAATTTCAAAATAGTATATAAACTATTATAAATAAAAATCTCATATGTTCATCCGAGACACGATCTAGGAAACTAATTCATTAAAAATGTGTGATCATTCAATAACATAGCTGCCAAAAATATGTGAAAAATTAGTTACAAGATAAACTCTGAATTTGAAATATGAGATCGACAAATATGACATTTAATAACTGAGACTCAATGGTCGATTGGTTAAGACGCTGTATCGGTAAGATAACAGATCCTGGGTTCGATTCCTAGTTGTAACCGATATTTTTATTTATTTTCTCTTTCTTGTTCTATTTTGTGTTTCGGTTAGATTTGTTAGTATTATCTTCTTCTTTAATGAAATATTATTAAATCAATTATCTGCAACAAAAGAGCTGAGCGAACCTGGTTTCTGCAGTCAGAACCTCTTCGGTGCCCGACTAAATCTGTTTAAAAGCCGCAACTGAAATGGTATCCCAGCGACATTAATTCAGACGGCAAGTCTCCCCGTACCAGAATATATTACCCCCCTTACTTGATTTATTCTCATTTCGGTGAGAATTATAATTTCGAAGTCGGAAATGTCTTCCAGGAGTCGCCCAGTCTACCACGGTCCATCTAAATTCGCACACTTTCAAATCTAAGTAATATAATATTATATTGCCGTGATAAATTGGGAGATTATTACAATCTCGAGTAATGATGACAGCCTCCCGGTATTGATATGCACAGTGCCAAAAAATTTAATGCTTTTTCCAGTTAAATCACTCATTTCTATTCTTAAAATCATTTTATTTGAAAGTGCGTGAAGACAGGCGGCGGCTTGTAGGCTACATGCAAACAGGAATAATTTCGAATAAATCAGAAGAAAACATTAATTTCCTGGAATTAAATCGTTCACACAAATAAGTTGATTAAATTTCCATGAAACGCAATCAATAAATCCTACTAAACATTGTGGAAAATTTTCTAACACCGTAAGTTACAACACTGATCTTTGCAAGTTATTTGCATGTTACAACTTTCTGTTATTGTTTCATCGTGATTGAATGATGAATTTAATAATATTTTAATAATGTTTTGTTTTTGTTTTAACCGCATTTGTTTAACTAACATGTTGTTTGTGGGGATATTTGTTTGCGAAATAGGAGTGTTTATCAAAAAACAAGACCTATTCATTCAGTAACTAATAGTGATAATGCGCTGCTGGGGGTGCATGAAAATAACTCTGTGATAACCTTTAAACTTAATTATTATGCTATTTAACAATAAATTATCTTTGCCTGGAAACAAGAAGTTAATTTGTTTGTTTTTCACATCCTTCCCCAGAATATGAGTACCGAGTCTTTCGCATAGAAACGATAATAATATTATTTCATCACGGTCAGTTATGTTATCGAATATATATTACTGCATTGTTTTTCCTTATTTTTTTTTTTAAATTAGATTCACGTTTAACTGTTACCAACTACATGGTAAATATAAATGTTGATCAATTAGAAGTTAATTTATTATTAACATAAGGATTATAGAAAATTCATTGAATCAGTAAGAAAATCATAATCAGCAATTATCAGAAATTTTCAGCAATATTCAGATAAAAATAAATAACGGAAAAATTAATTATACTTTCGTTGACCCCTTCAAACCTTCTTTGGTCTCATAAAACATTATGTAATATTACTGTCGAGCTTAAGCAGTAATTTATAATAAATTTATTTATTTACGCCCTAGTGGGCTCTTACATGAAATTATTGTAAGTAATACAGTTGTGTTAACTATGTATTGATTTTAAAAATATGTAAGTTAGAAAACATAACTTATTTTTTTTAAATAAAGAAAAAATTCTGAAAGTTTTTCTTACTGATTATTTTTAAACAAAACGAAAAAATAAGTTGTCACGTCGAGGTAGTAAAATTTAAAAGCGTATTTTATCTCCTTTCAAAAATAGTTTTCAGTTTTCGGATACTTTCGGAATTATTCCATCTATTTGGATTTTATTGCAAAGCGGACTCTGACCTTCTGAGAGAATATGAGGCCTGAGGGGTTAAGAGATATTTCAAAGCTCCACAGCACGTGATGGAAATGAAGCTGCTATCAATTGATTTGTAAGTTACAGGTAGTAAATTTCCGCCTTTCGATAATTTTTTGATGGTTAAGAAAGGAACCTCAAAATATTTGAAGAGTAATGCAAAAATACACTATGTTAATTTTCGTGAAACAACGAATCGGTTGAATATGATTTAAGATTTTCACGGCCAAAAGTATTTTTGTTATTTGTTTTTGGGGTGTTATGCCGTGTTGCGCTAACTCCTTCTTTAGATAACGTTTCGGACAACGTTACAGTGTCCATCATCTGCCCTGATGATAGATCACACATCTGATCTGCCCATCTGCGCAACACGGCATAACACCCCAAAAACAAATAACAAAAACGAATTGGTTGGTTTATTTTAGCTTTAGACTGTGCTTTACCAGTGCAAATTATAAATTCGCAAGTTCCTTAACCTGCCTAGTTCGACGGGGCAGACAGACGGGTGCAAAATCCAGTCTATTTCCGTAGGCTACAGAGAGTCCAGCTGCATTCAGGTGCAGCAAACTGCACTCGAACATTCACTCATTGCGTCTAGACAACGACCCTTTGAGCTCTATTTTAAATTAATTAAAATTCTTTTAAAATTTAATTCCTTAACTTATTTTATTTTTATTTTTATTTTTGAATTTTGAGTCAATGACCTTTTATAAAAATATTTCAAAAAAGTGATTGAAATGTTTTCACCCGAAAATATAAATATAGTAAAGAAGTAAACGATGTTGTCATTTGTGTTAAAAGTGTTTTTGTTTTTATCTAATACTTCTGTAAACAGTAGACCTCGCGTCCAAAAAAGTACGTTTCTATTAATAATTTTATAAATCAAAACCAAAATTTCTTGTAAAATCGTACGATTTGTAAGCAGTTAGGTCGTTAGGTACTTAAATACCTACCTACTTAATTATAAACCATATATTTTATGTAACATTTGTTTAATTTCAAAAAAGGAATTAGACAATTTGTCCAAAGATAGGTAGGTCACTATCTCAATGGCAATTCTTTTAAAAAAAAAATTCAATCTGGTAGTTCTAGGTACCATGATATTGAAAAAAATGTGAAAAAGAAAGTCTAAATAAACACGGCGATTTCATATCTGACAAAATAATTTTTACTGAACCATTAAAACGGCCACCATTTTGAACCGGAAACGGCACATACACACAAATTTGCAGATTGATGAAATGTAAACGGTCGAGTTTGTAGTAAGTGTTCAGAGATGGTTTGAAAGGGAGATATGTACATACGAATGTTAGAGGGAGCGCGCCAATACTAAGAAAATAATAACTAAGCGAAAATTGTGAAAATATTTAATAAAACACGACTCTTTTGAAATAAAGCAAAAATCCCTCGGCAAATGCTTTTTTCATGCATATAAGATAATAAATAACAGAAAAAGTGTTTTTAATAATTTTCGAAGATTACTTTGCATTTTTTTCTATCGAGGCAATTTCATATAATTAACGTTTCTGCATAACAAATGTATTAAGATTATATTCAAAACTAATATATATTTTATTTTTTTTTAAACTTAAGGAGTTAACGAGAAACTTGTTATAAATCAGTGGAAATTGGGCATGCTGGGGATTAGAAAAATTTAAAATTCGGATTGTGCGCTGGATATGAAATTTTATTGCTGCATTTTGAAAGGAAACGATAATATTTACTGTCTCATCGATTTGTTGATACGTAACCAAAAACCTAGAAATACCCTACTAAACACGATGAATAATTAATGAACATAGGGATTTAGAATTTTGTTGACTCAATCGACTGTTAGACATTTCAATGTCAGCATATCCAATAATTTATGAGCAATAACGTTACCTATTGGTATTTCAATTATCATTAATTAAACTGTTGTCCGATAGTGAGGAGCTAATAAAACTTTTAAACTTCTAGAAATCTAAGATCATAGTTATTGATTCGCCTTATTGAGCAACTTAATAAAATTATTTACTCAAACACAGAAATAGATAATGTAAACACTGAAAAAAGTATGTACTACATGATAATTGACTGTTTTTGGTCTGGCTGAATATAATCGACATAATATTTGCAAAAAGTGTTCATAAATATTATCGTTTAAAAACAAATGAGGCACAAAATAACAATTTTTATTGTAAACATTTTTTTTTATTATGGTCTTCTATATTGTAATGTATATTTAAATATATATTTTGGTTTTACTGGGGATTGAACCTTCCTTCACACGAACTGGAGTCGACAACTTTACCAACCTCGCCAAATACCGATCGGGTAGGACCGACATTTATTTAATGTATTAACTGTTGTCACGTCACCCGATATCAGAGAAATGCTAATATCTCCGCTTGTGTGTATGTGAATGACACCAAAAGTTGACGATATACATTGTCATCGACAACGAGTCTATCTGCCGAGTATCATCTTTATCGGATATCAGGAGGTGGGTTAATTTCCGCTTCCAAGATTTACATTTATTCAATACTGAAAACAAAAGTGAAATTCAACTAGCGTATTAAAAAAATACGTAAGACTAACGAAGACTTGTCGATTTGAAAAAAAATGATGATGTTAGATTAAGGAAGGTAGGTTCGGGTTAAGTTAGGTTAGGTTGTATTTGATACAACATTGGAAATATTGTTATCGTTAGTCAACAGCAGACCTGAACTGGAGAATTGAGTCCGCAACAACCTTGGCAGGTACCCAGTAATAATATAACAAAGCACTTAGATAATTCGCGAGGCATAATAGTAATCTAGTTTTCTATATCAGAAAGATATCATTATTTATACGATCGCTTAACGTGTCATTAATAAATCCATGTTAATCCAGGGGAGATATAAAAACAATAATAAACACATTTTTTTCATTATTTTTCACAGTTCTTCGTACCGAAATGCAATTGGTTTATTGCGTATGCAAGCAAATTTACGAGGCGGTTATTTTCCGGGTTCATTGAAATGCACGCCATAATATGTATTCTTGGTTCAAGTGGTGATCCGATTTTGCACCCGCGGCCAAACCGATATAGGATATGCAACCAACCAGAAAACACTTATAAAGATATAACAAAGTATAATGAACTAATAACAAACGTTTTTGGTATTATTTTTCCACTTAGTGTGCCTTCAATGGGTGAGTGGCCTAAAACGTTATATTTATTTATTTATTATTATAAACGCCCTGATGGGCTCTTAACTGATATACATTTTACAAGATTTAATGCGTAATAAAATGACAACTACTATTAATGTTTCCATAAAAAATATATTAAATAAAAAAACTTAAAAGATATACATAAAACATGGTACATGTAAAGTTTAAATGTACAAAATATAAGAAAAGCAGAAAAAAAAGATATAAAAAATTAGTACAGGTTCATGAAACATACATTTACATGTGAATATAATTAAATTGCAATAAGAAGAATATAAAAAATAATAAATGCAATTTCTCCTACCCACTTGATCGATTGGTGTCATATAAATACATTAACATTTATTTCTCTAAATATTAATAAATAAACTGCTCACTGAGGTTTAAAGTTAATGAATCCATCTAGATTTCATAGTTTATCCATATTTTTATTAAACCCCATTGAAAACAAAAACAAGGGTTCACTAGGGTTACACTGATAATTATTGTCCTCTACTAAATCGGAAAAGTCAGTTAAGTTTCACCGTACAAAATTGATAATTAAACGGTTAAACTAATCGTCATTCGGAGTTTGTAGTTATTATACCATAACTAGAGCATATCAATTAAAGAAATATGATTTCAATGTAATTATGAAGATATTTTAGATGAATAATTGATATTTGAAACAGGTTTAATTGACATATAGATGAAATTTACAAAAACCCATTTGGAAAACAAGTTAATACCTACCTAATAGTTAGTTCCTACTCTGCATAATTTATAGAGGTTTTGGGTGACCTAGATTATGACGGAATGCATAGACTTTTTGGCAAACAAAATTACGACAAACCCATCGATCTTGTTTACTATAAACCTAAGAATTTCTTTATTAGATGATCGTAAATATCTTTCAAGAAATTTTGTAAAACGAATACTAACAACATTAAAAAATATAGTAAATCTTTTTTATGTTAACCGCGTAAATCTCAAATGACAGTACTGGGTATATAAATTATGGATTTTTTCGACTTCTCGAAAAGGAGGAAAAAAATAATGTCTACTAGATTCTTCTCTGATGGCGAAAACGAAACTTTCTGTAAACAAAATTGTTGTATGTTATCCTTTGAAACTTGTTAAATTATTTTTAAAAATTTCATGGCGTCATACGTTTTATCTTGATACACAGTAGGTACACAAAACTATCACGATTCAAATTGTTAACTAAAACCAATTCAATAGAATTGCATGAAAACAATAGTGACATTATATCCGTTGTCAAACAATGCAAACATGGTTGATCCGATAGGCTTTAACATTACTCAAACAAAAGCAACAATTGTATAAAAAATTCAAAAGAAAATGTTTTTACATCATGTTGTTTGTTTTTTGGATCAACCTTGTTCCAACATGTTTTTGTCAAACAATTCTAATCCATAAACTATTAACAAATTCAGTTTCAAAGACATGAAGGCATTAGCAACATAATAAAATAAAATTGAAGCAATCCCTAATTTTTGCAGCAAATATTTGCTTAACGGAAACCTATTGCAAATGTGATGAAAACAAAAAAAAAAATAAACGTGCATGCAATAAAAAAATGCCAATTTTTGTATTGATAAAAGATATTGTTGTAAAAATTGACGTAGTTACCAAAATCTGCGAAGTGTATTTAAAAAATGACGAACGTATAAATGTAAATACATGTACAAAATGAAGTATATTGGAAGCTCTCATTTTTCCAGAAAATATTTGATGAATGGAAACAGGCTGGGCAGCAACAAAAAAATAAACTTGCTTGCAATTAAAAAATTCTAATTCCTTTATTGCTAAGAGATCTTCTAGTGAAAAAATACAAAATTTGCGAAGTACCTACTCGCATATTTGTTTGGCTAAGTTAGCTGATTAACTTTATAGGACGATGGTCTTAGAAGATGTATTTTTCTGCCAACAAAGAATTATTTTCCTTATCTAGACATTTGTAATAACATGGATTAAAATATAGGTTTCTGCCCCCAGCAGAGATAAAAAAAACATATTGCAGTTTATTATTCAACGACAAGCAATTAAATGATATAAAACAACTTGTTGTTATGTGAATAATTATTGTGCTCGTTGTCAAGTATACAAATGTTTAAAATTTGATGTTTTATGTCAGCTCGTGTGATTAGGAAAAAAGATTGCATCGAAGGTTCCTTGCAAAACATGTTTGGACTACTTTATCAGA
Source organism: Hesperophylax magnus (assembly GCA_026573805.1). Taxonomy (NCBI): domain Eukaryota; kingdom Metazoa; phylum Arthropoda; class Insecta; order Trichoptera; family Limnephilidae; genus Hesperophylax; species Hesperophylax magnus. The sequence goes on from JAIUSX010000014.1 coordinate 19,485,416, forward strand.
AGGCTTAATGGAACATACGTCATATTTTGTAAAGCTGTGTTGAACGAAGTATTTGAGATCAACAATTAATTACGCAAAATACAAAATATTGTTACTGAGTTTTAAACATTGACAAGATGATGTTCGAAAAAGAGCATAATGAAATTTAGGTTGGGTTGTCTCAACCTACGTCACATATATGATTGATTTATTAGATTTTGAAATTTATAATCGAAGGTTTAGTTTAAGAAACGGATCGAGAATCGGTAATTAATGGAGAATGCTAAAAAATCATTCATTTGTCGATCAATTTGTCGGCATTTAAACATTCCAACCATAATAATAATAATAATAATAACATGGCATTTATATAGCGCAGTTTAGTGTGATTTCACTTCAAGTTCGCTTAACTATAACAAACTTTAAAACGGTAATACAGTATTAGTGGCTATGTTCTTAAAATTATTCCTACAGTGTGCCTTACCCAATACAGATCTAATATTACAACACAACACCGTTTATACAAAGTGATGACAAAACTTAGAATAACAATAAAAGCAGGACAGGACAAAACAAGAATATTAAAACTAAAACATAATATAAAACAGGAGGCAGTTGGTGCTCAGAAATGAGAATCTTCTGAGCAGACATTTTAAAAAGAATACAATAAAGAGGCAACCGAAACCAAAGGATTACCGTAAGTTTTAGAATATGGCTTATTGTGTAAAAAAATTGATGATTTATGAATCAAAACATCGGTTTTATCAAATTCCTTTTTAATTTTAAAACGATACGAAACGGAAAGTGAAATCTATTTCCAATAAAACAGCCTTGCATATTTCTATGTGACATTCGCCGTATATCACTATAAATACTGCAAAGGGAAACTAATAAAACGATCCGCATTAATATTGTTAGATATTTATCATGCAGATTCGTGAATTTGTGTTACTGTGTCATGGTTTCCTACAGAACGGGCCCGTTGCAACACAAAAATATTAACTTGGATCGATTCATGCAACAGCGGCTATTATTGAGTTCAGGGGTCAATTCAGCGGCATCTGTATAAACGGTAGATACTCTTAGTATCACCCTGGTGAAAGTGAAATGTTCATTTTTTAAATTTAATAACGCGCAAGAGTCACCACTGCTCCCCATTGTCCGTGACTAGTGGGGCTATGGCATCCACAATCGGGTATATTGTGAGGCCGAAGGGAGTGGTGAATTGAAGGAGAAGAGAAGATGGTGGTTGAGAAGTACCTGACTTTTCAAATCTGATCAGCACACATGGCGAAGGGCATTTCAAGCAGCGCTTCAATTCTGAATGGTGGTCTTTCACCAGGACAATGCTGAGAGTATTTACCATTCTTAATGACTTAAGCCATTTTTTGTAATCAGATCGCAATAGCAAGGCAGCCCTGGTTAGGTATTGAGATCTAGGAGTGCCATAGTATCAATCAACCAAAGCTGGGGGCGGTTGGGCCTCTTTTTCGGTATTCACTTACACTGAATTGAACTTAACGAAATAAAACACAAAAGGCAAAAAAAAACAACTACTCGACCTTATTCAATTTAATTTTATTCTTGAGTATCTAACGGTAATATAACATTGCTTAAGGAAAACAAAGAAAACAATTTACTTGGGACCGTTTTAACCAAATGGAAATTGAGTAATTTATTACGCAAACTAACTACGTAAAAAAAGATTCTGATAATAAATTTGAAAATAAATCTGCAATTGGAAGAAGAAAAACTTGAAAGCCTTGAACGGTAAGCACTGAAGGAAATTTTTTTTTTCTGTGGAATTTTTAAGACATTTCCAACATGAGTAATCGAGCTTTGAAATCACATTGCCATGAAATATCTTACATATTTTTGTTAATAATAATGATTGGGTAATTTTTATAGCGCCGTTTTTGTGTAAAATCACCTCATGGGCGCATAACTTAATTTATGTATTTAATCTATTCCAATCACTTACACATATAAGTTATAACTTATTACAGTGGCTTATTATTAAGTTTAATAGCTAGTGACTTACAAATAAGACTTATAACTAAGATAAATGTGATTTACAACTAAGACTTTTAACTTGTGACTTAAAACTATACATATTTTCAATCAGAAAAAATAATTCGAAAAGTGTGTTGAATTAGTGAAGGATGAAATAAATTGTTTTCCTGTTTTCATTACAATTTTGCAACACATGTATATCGGACGTACAGAGCCAAAGTCATTATGAGATAACAAGATCTCAAGTTTTTACGATGTCCTTAATATCTTTGATAAAACCATTGAGATATCTGCGTCAAAATAAATATGATACTATAATATTATTCCACATCCTTAATGTGCGACTGCTATAGTTAATATTAATGGATTTTCGGCGCCACCATACATTTAAAAACTATGTTTTGTTTTGTTCAACACAGTGAAGAGATAAGGGTGATCGCTAATTACTCTCATTGAACATGTGTGAGATTTAATGTATAATTTTGTCCAATAAATAGAGAAGTAACTGGTACAAACAGTCACTTCTCATCCGAGAGTACTCAGGAAAGTAATACTTGTTTAATTTAATGTTTTCCTACTGCCCCTGCAAAAACTCTCAGATCAAGGTGTCAATGTGTGCCGGTGCCCTATTGAATTTGCAGTATTTGTGCGGGCTTCACTAACTTGGTCCCGTACAAATTGGTCCTTCGTGCCGGTTCTACGCATTACGCCTTTAATCGTGCTTCAGTAAAGATGCCTTCGCTTCGCAGTGGCCTTAAAATCTCTACGTCATCCGGGGCGTCGCGATCAGCAACCAGCGTTCCCGCAGACCGAGACAAACGTATGTCTCGCCGAGCCCCGGACCCTACCTCCAACTCTCCGACTGATGTTCCCATTAGCCAAGATGCACCCCAGCAAGCTGATCAAGCTATGCTTGCCTCGGACTCCATTGAACAATCAACCACAGCTTGGGGTCCCATCCTGACCCACAGTTCCCCGGCCCCCCAGGAGTCCGAGGGAGAGGATGATGACCAACAGTCAGAGTCAACTGAGGATGCAATACAAATGTTGCGCCGTGAGTTGCGCGCTCGAGAGAAGCAGCACGTTAAGCACACCGCCAAACTACTTGCAGCCCTGGCAGCAGCAACAAAGACATCCGCCGCACTGCAAGCAAGCCACCAACCTGCCGATTCCAGGTTCACAACTACCCAAGCCCCCGTGGCACCTGAGTTAAGGCCCGCCTTAAATGCTGACCGACCTCAACCTCTTTACGGATCAACCCAACTGTTCGAACAGACTTGGTCACAATTGACGGACTACATTGCAGCACCCGAGGCCGCCTTGGATGCGCGCCCTGTGTACACCACACGCACAGCACCCGGGCAAGCCTCGAATGCATGCCCGGTGCAAACAGCGCCTGGAGCGTGGCCCGCCTCGAATGCCGGCTACGCTATCACAGCACCCGGGCAAGCCTCGAATGCATGCCCGGTGCAAACAGCGCCTGGAGCGTGGCCCGCCTCGAATGCCGGCTACGCTATCACAGCACCCGGGCAAGCCTCGAATGCATGCCCGGTGCAATCAGCTCCTGGAGCGTGGCCCGCCTCGAATGCCGGCTACGCTATCGCAGCACTCGGGCAAGCCTCGAATGCATGCCCGGTGCAAACAGCGCCTGGAGCATGGCCCGCCTCGAATGCCGGCTACGCTATTACAGCACCCGGGCAAGCCTCGAAAGCATGCCCGGTGCAAACAGCGCCTGGAGTGTGGCCCACCTCGAAAGCCGGCTACACTATCACAGCACCCGGGCAAGCCTCGAATGCATGCCCAGTGCAAACAGCGCCTGGAGCTTGGCCCGCCTCGAATGCCGGCTACACTATCACAGCACCCGGGCAGGCCTCGAATGCATGCCCGGTGCAAACAGCGCCTGGAGCGTGGCCCGCCTCGAATGCCGGCTACGCTATCACAGCACCCGGGCAAGCCTCGAATGCATGCCCGGTGCAAACAGCGCCTGGAGCGTGGCCCGCCTCGAATGCCGGCTACGCTATCACAGCACCCGGGCAAGCCTCGAATGCATGCCCGGTGCAAACAGCGCCTGGAGCGTGGCCCGCCTCGAATGCCGGCTACGCTATCACAGCACCCGGGCAAGCCTCGAATGCATGCCCGGTGCAATCAGCTCCTGGAGCGTGGCCCGCCTCGAATGCCGGCTACGCTATCGCAGCACTCGGGCAAGCCTCGAATGCATGCCCGGTGCAAACAGCGCCTGGAGTGTGGCCCGCCTCGAAAGCCGGTTACACTATCACAGCACCCGGGCAAGCCTTGGATGCATGCCCGGTGCGAACACTGCCGGGAAAACGGCCCGCCTCGAATGCTGGCCACGCTATCATAACACCCGGACCCGCCTCGAATACACGCTCAGTGCACATACTGTCGGAAACTACGGGACACACGGCACCCGTGGCAAGCATTTCCATAGCCGATTATACTCTACCACAGTACCCTGAGCGACAGCCCCAAGCAGCAGTACCTGGAGAAGTGGAATTTACGCATAACAGACCGCAGCAATTCCCTACAAGTCAGGATTTTTCACCATTGTTTCCGCCACTGCCTACAGCCGATGAGACAGCACAGCACACTCACGAGTGGGTGCAAAAAGGCGCTGATCAGCTGGCCCAGATCACCTCAGCAATAGCAGAGGGTTTTCGCACGTCCCGTGCCCAAGAAAGCCCTCGCACGATAGAGGACGATACACGGATGGCCGCCTTAATCGCAAGGCAGACCACGGCCAAGGATCTTCCCCTCTTCCTGGGTGACCCGCTCGAGTGGCCCACATGGAAAGCCCAGTACACCCAATCCACAACCACTTGCAGAATGACTTCATCCGAAAACCTCATCCGGCTGCAGCGTGCACTAAAAGGGAAGGCTCGGAATGCAGTCGGCCCTCTCCTCATGGATCCCGCTCAAGTTCCAGAGATCCTCTCTGTCCTCGAGCAGCGATACGGTGGCGCCAGCGCAATAGCCACGCTGATGTTGGAAAAGGTGAAAAAGCTGCCGTATCTCACAATAGACGCAACCCTCGAGGACCTGGCAGACTTCTCCGGAACCGTCCAGAACTTGGTGGCATCACTTAGGATCCTTAGGACTGACGGATACCTGACCAATCCCACCCTACTGAATGACATCACAACAAAGATGCCGATTACGCTACGGATGACCTGGCTGTATGAGACACGTGGTCTTACGAGTCTAGCTACAATAACTCAGCTGGCAGCATTTCTGAAAAGTATGGCTAACGCTATACCCAACAGCGGGATGATCGACCCAGTGCGACCTCGACCGAGACGGACCGAGCAGGTGCATGTAGTAAACGGTGAAGAAGTTAAACCAGACTCTAGACCCGCTGAATTTGTTACATCGCGAAAGAGGAGTGAGCCTCGCGAAAATAAAATGAACAATACGCGTAAACGCAAACTGTCTAGTGAAAGTTGCGGCCAGTGCGGTGGCAACCACAAAACTCGCGAGTGCACCGAGTTCGCGGAGAAAAGTCTCGCTCTCCGGTGGACAATGGTGCGACAGAAGAACCTGTGTCGTAAGTGTCTGGATCGACACCACTCGCGGGACTGTAAAACCAAGGCATGGTGCGGCATAGGAGGGTGCAAATCACCACATCACCATTTGCTTCACGACCCACAGTTCGTACCGGAAGGTGCCGTCGGTGAGGTTAACTTGTGACGCCAGACGACGGACCGGAGCGTGCTGTTAAAAATTGTGCAGGTTATGTTGGGCGTCCCCCAAGGAAGCAAAGTTTTGGTGTTCGCGCTCCTCGACGAAGGCTCAACTGTGACACTTGTCGACGCTGACATCGCGACACGGATCGGGGTCAGCGGCCCAGTCCGCGGCATACGGATCCATGGCGCCAAAGGGATGTGCACCTCTGACACACTCTCCCGCCGAGTGAAGCTGACCATAAGAGGATGTGATAGCAGTGACACCTACTACATCATCGCCAACACGATCTCCGACCTCAACCTGCCAGAACAACAGGCCCAGGGAAACCTTGTCACCCCAAAACTTTTGATAGGGCAAGACAATGCTCATCTGATCGTTTCACGGGAAGTGCGCGAAGACCATGACACTACGCGAATAGTGTCACGAACCGCACTGGGGTGGATCGCCCATGGGGGTGTCGGGCCTGGCAGTGACAATAAATCCACGACGCTGGCACTACAAATTGAATCAGCCGCAGATATCCGCCTAAGAGAATTGGTAAAATGCAACTTTGCCGTCGACTCTCTTGGCGTAACTGCCTCGGTGAGAACCCAGGCAAGCGAACAAAGGGCCATCGCACTAATGAACACGACTACCCGGCCTCTTCGCACTGGGAGGTGGGAAACTGGCCTCCTGTGGCGTAATCCGGAAGCCACATTGCCTGACAACCGGCAGTGCGCGCTGAAACGACTTCATTCCCTTGAGAAGAAGCTGGCAGCAGATCAGAATCTGGCAGCAGCCTACAGCGACAAGATGAGTCAGCTGGTCAACAAAGGCTACGCCAGGAAGCTGTCTAAACTGGAAGCGTCAACAACCGCACCCAGAAAATGGTACCTGCCCCACTTTGCGGTGACAAACCCCAGTAAGCCAGGGAAGATCAGGATAGTGTTCGACGCCGCCAGTCGTTGCCGAGGGACCTCCCTTAATGACCAGCTGCTTACCGGCCCTGACCTGCTGTCTTCCCTCTTAGGGAATATTCTGCGCTTTCGAGAGGGAAACATCGCCATTGCCGCAGATATCAAGGAAATGTTTCTGCAGATCAAGATAAGGCGGGAAGATCAGCTGTCCCAACTCTACCTCTGGAGATTACCAAACCAACACGAACCTGATACTTACCAGATGTCATCTATGATGTTCGGAGCCACTTGTTCACCGAGCAGCGCCCAGTTCGTCCGGAACAAGGTAGCCGGGGAATAAGAACATGAGAACCCGACTGCCGCAGCAGCTATTCGTTCTAAATTCTACATGGATGACTACCTAGATGCGGTAGACAGTTGTCAGGAGGCTGCCTCACTCGTCCACGGTGTGAGCACCTCCTCGCGAAAGGAGGATTCCACCTAACGAGCTGGGCATCTAACAGTCCAGCTGCCATAGCCTGTGTTTCCACAGAAGACCGGGCCAGTTCTACAGTGCGGATCAGCGGTGGAGGTACCGAGACAGAACGAGTGCTCGGACTAGTTTGGGACCCATTCACTGATAACTTCCTTTACTCATTCCAAGAGACGATCACCCCAGAAGTGGCCACGCGACCCACGAAAAGGCAGCTGCTCTCAATAGTAATGAAAATCTTCGACCCAGTAGGCTTCATTTCCTGCCTTACAATCCGGTCGAAGATACTGCTGCAGGCCGTGTGGCGCTCGAGTATAGGCTGGGACAACCCCATTACCCCTGAACATACACAGAGGTGGACCGAATGGCTGAGCCTGTTGAATACACACAGCATTTCAGTTCCGAGACGCTGCCTCCATCTCAAGCGGAGCAGCGTGACCCTACATCTCTTCTGCGACGCGTCAGAACAAGCCTGCTGCGCTGTCGCCTATTACATCGAAGAAGTAAATGGAGCCCTACAGGCGACATTTCTGGCCAGTAAATGCAAAGTGGCGCCACTGAAGCCCCTCTCCATTCCCCGCCTTGAGTTACAAGCCGGACTCATCGCGGCAAGACTAGCCCAGACCATCCACAAGGAAAGCCAGGCCCGTATATCCCAAACGTACTTCTGGACAGACTCTGCAACCGTATTGTGCTGGTTACGAACTGACCCACGTACGTACTTTGCCTTCGTGGCAAACAGACTGGGCGAAATAGATGAGTTAACCAACATACTCGACTGGAGATGGGTGCCAACCAAGCTCAATCCCGCTGACATCGGTACAAGGGACTCAGATGTGCCCGACCTATCACCCAAAGGAAGGTGGTTTACCGGCCCGGCCTTTATCATTTTACCTGAGAGTGCGTGGCCAAAAGAGCGTGCACTTGTCAAAACGCCTGACGACCAGACACTAGAGGTCAAGCCTCACTACGTCGGCCTTCTATCAACTGCAAGGGAAGCATTACCATCCATCGAGCGATTCTCCTCATGGCAACGGCTGATCCGTGCAACAGCGTGGGTTCTCCGCTTTGTGAAACAATGTCGGATGAAAGTTAACAAATCTGTAGGGGGCCCACTGCGAGCGGAGGAGATCAAGGAGGCGGAAGACAGATGGATAAAAAGGTCTCAGGAGGACGCCTTCAATACTGACATGACCACCCTCAAGCAAGGCCAAATGCTGCCGACTGGTAGTCGTCTGAACCCATTAAACCCCTTCTTCGGACAAGACGGCGCCCTGCGGATGGGTACCCGGCTGCGAGCTCTAGCGAAAACGAAGTATGTAGCACGGACTCCCGTCATCCTGGATGGAGACCACCCGTACACTCAGCTCCTGATTCGCCACTACCACCAGAAGGCGGACCATCCCAGCACGGAGAAGACGGTCGCAGAGGTTCGGGGTCGATTTCTTTGTACTGCGTCTGCGCACTACAAGCAGGAAGATAGCACACGCCTGCCCCACCTGCCGCATAAGGAGAAGCAAACCCTCTCCACCACTAATGGGGGCGCTACCACCACCTCGACTGATGCATCACATCCGCCCATTTACACATTGCGGGCTCGACTACTTCGGGCCTATGGAGATCACGGTTGGCAGACATCGGGAAAAACGATATGGAGCCATCTTCACTTGTCTCTCGACCCGCGCCATTCACTTAGAACTGGCCGCCTCACTGACCGCAGACTCAGCCATCATGGCCATACAGCGGATGACTGCGCGAAGGGGACAACCCGCAGCCATTTACTCCGACAACGGAACAAATTTTCATGGAGCCGATGCAGAGATGAGAGACGCTCTGGTATCATTGAGCCACGATGCCAGAATGCTTGATGCCATAGCCACCCAGGGCATTGAGTGGCATTTCATACCTCCAATGACGCCCCACATGGGGGGAGCTTGGGAGAGGCTTGTACGGTCAGTAAAAAGAGCCCTGAGCACCACACTTAAGGAACGGGCACCTAGAGAAGAAACCTTACTCACGGCCCTGGCAGAGGCTGAATTCACAGTGAACAACAGACCACTCACTCACATATCAGTTGACCCACGCGACGAAGAGCCTTTGACCCCCAACCACTTTCTTCTAGGGTCGGCTGGAAAGCGTCCCCTCTTCGTCCATGTTTGGCAAAAAGGAAGAGGAAATATGCCTTCGCCGCCAGTGGCGTATCGGCCAGCAACTTGCAGACATATTCTGGAGGCGGTGGCTTCTAGAATACCTTCCCACCATGGCAGCTCGGCAAAAATGGCACAACCCGGTCACACCCATTAAGAAGGATGACCTGGTGGTCATTATGGACTCCACGCTGCCACGGAACAGCTGGCCGCGTGGCCGCGTCCTTGAGGCCGTGCCCGCCGCCGACGGACAAGTCAGGACAGCCCGTATCCAGACAAGTTCCGGAATATATGTTAGACCGGCCATTAAAATCGCCGTCATACTACCTGCTTCAACAACACCAGCCGATCCAATCACCAGCATGACAACACCTGCCTAGCCGAAACCCCTTGCGATGACATCAACTGCAAACACGAGACGCTGGGATGAAACAGAACACGCCCGACGGAGTAGCTGGGCGCAGCAGAGACTGCACCGTGGGGAGTATATCGGACGTACAGAGCCAAAGTCATTATGAGATAACAAGATCTCAAGTTTTTACGATGTCCTTAATATCTTTGATAAAACCATTGAGATATCTGCGTCAAAATAAATATGATACTATAATATTATTCCACATCCTTAATGTGCGACTGCTATAGTTAATATTAATGGATTTTCGGCGCCACCATACATTTAAAAACTATGTTTTGTTTTGTTCAACACAGTGAAGAGATAAGGGTGATCGCTAATTACTCTCATTGAACATGTGTGAGATTTAATGTATAATTTTGTCCAATAAATAGAGAAGTAACTGGTACAAACAGTCACTTCTCATCCGAGAGTACTCAGGAAAGTAATACTTGTTTAATTTAATGTTTTCCTACTGCCCCTGCAAAAACTCTCAGATCAAGGTGTCAATGTGTGCCGGTGCCCTATTGAATTTGCAGTATTTGTGCGGGCTTCACTAACTTGGTCCCGTACAACATGTATGGTATATACAAGAGCTCAAATTCAAAGCGAGGGGGTAATAATGCTACTAAAAATATTTAATTTACGACGTACGAAAATATCAGTATTTTCAAATCATTTATGTAATCTAGTTTTGTGTGACCCGGAACATATTTGCACATAGCTTTACGGCGTTTAAGCTTTTTTTATAGATTAAGTTTTCAATTCCGTTTTACTTATATGTCGGTTCAGCATTGGTGTTATAGTTAAACTGGCCCTTAGCCAGGTTATCTACGCCTAGTTCATAAACAAGTTTTTCACTACTTTGACCTAGCAGGGCGTAATATTCCTTGAAAATCACAGGATAGTCTGAATTCTTAACATCAGTTCTAATTTTTAAAAGACAACTAAAATCTTTTTTTGTTTAAAATCATATTATAGGTTAGTATTATTATTTGTTACTTTATGGCTTGCGTGAATTTTTGACACAATCAGTTTCAATTTTTTTTAATTACACTTAAATTCGAAACAAATCCGAGTTCAGAACCAGAGTAACAATTACAGACAGACCCACAATCGAAATTAGTAGGTTTTATGATAAGTAAGGGGACAAAGTTAAATGATCTTATCCGTACCTCCAACTCTTGAAAATAACATTTTATAATGTAATTATATCTATCCAGAAGTTTCTGCTTTTTCTTGTCCTAAGTGATTCCCTAATAAACAGAATCATTTTCATTTAGCCATTCGGAATAAAATCGCCAATAATTCTTGGTGAATCGTCTCCTTGGTTTCATAATAGTCTTACTAAACTCTGAGTGTGATTGAGGGCCAGTTTGATCCGAGTTCAGAGTGTTGGCATTAAGAATTAGGGCCAGCCAACAAAGAAAGTCCCCCAGGCGTGTTCCATTTCCCCATTTCACGTGTAAATATAAACTGCGATGACGTCAATGTGCATCTGGTCCACGTGTGTCTGCATTTGATTTGTGTTTTGTACAGTTCCGCAACGGTGGAGTTTTTAAACGAATCGGTTTCAAATGTATCTATGAATCGGATATAACTCCACGAAACTGTTTCAAATCGAAACGGCAAAATATTATATACCTTCCAATAGGTTCCACCTGAGCAAAACGTCTTCATATACACACCATTTATAGCTGGCTAAGTATAAGCTACGAAACAACGAAACTGTTTGGCGTGATACTACAAGAAACTGTTTCAAAGTGAGCGGATTTGCACAACACCGTTTTATTAAAACTGTTATAAACCAAACGCTTGTAAACAACGCCTGATTATGAACTTAAAATTTTTACATTACACGACGTTATATAAAACCGTCATTAACTAAACGCTTTCAAATGAAACGGTCACCTTCCAGCCAGCAACACAATATTTGCCGAAAATTGTCTGAAATAAATTCGTCTGATAATCACAAGAATTACAAGAATGACGTGGAGTGATTTCACTTAACGAAACTTTCACAGATTTACACAATGGTATAAAGATGACATCCGAATGAACAATGATATAAAAATCATCAGTCCTCACAAAAAAAAAATCTATTTATGTAAAAAAGAGTGTCTATGGTGGGGGATGTGAATTTGATTTTTTATATAAATCTACAGTTTTACTCCGAGATTGATCCAATTTTGCCCACTTCACATACAAAACTAAAATAAAGGTCACTGTCTACACGAGTTCAAAAAAAACACTCTCGCTCCGTTTCACACCACACCTTTAAAAGCAGAATTTTGATAATTCTTGATGAAATTTTTCGCAATTGACGTTCAAAATAAGAGGAAAATTACTCCGATTTCGAAAAACTCACAAAGCCCGGGTAACACCAGGGGTTTCAGCTAGTTACTCATAAAACAATTGAAATAAATAGTCATTGAACATCTTAGCTGACTTGTTAGAAATTAATTCGTTTTATTTAAACCGATATTTTAAGTGCTAACATGGTAAAAAGATTAAAGATATCCGAACTTAGTAAGTTAAAAATAATCGATAGTTACAGACTTAACTTTACACAATTTTATTATAGCACGCAATCGGAAAGCGGATTCGTCAGTATTAACAATTTTACTATTTATTTTGATTATGCTTTTGTAACATTATGATGCAAAATCCTCTTCACACACTGTTTATGTTTGCGAGATTGCGTAGTTAAAAGTATCCAGTTGCATCCGTCTAAATTTAACTGGATCCCAATTTAACTAAGAACGGCTGGACGCAAAGACGTCACAAAATGCGGTTTATCAAGAGTTAAGTCGTTAAAAAAAGAATAGTAAAATACCATGAAAAGTGCAACATATTCTTCTCAAGGCGATTCCTAACCACCCGAGTGCTGAAAACTGTGATCTACGAACTCCTACGTAATCTAATTGTTAAAAATATTATTTGTTTTCTCGATAGGTGCCAAAAAACTATTAACCTTTGAAACAGAGTACGCTGAATAATTATTGGCTTTTGCAACCGTTAATCCGTTTTCAGTTTTAATGACTTGGTGATAGGCTATTAGCATAACGATTACCTTCGTGGCAGAGTAGTAAGTTCCTTAGAGTGTACGCTAACTCAACTAATAATACTTTTAGCATCATCATGGTGAGAGACCACCATTATCAATAACAAAAAAATGTTAGAAATACTTCTTGCCAGGAACTTCACAACCCTCATCTCCCGTATCTTCTTTCGTACGACAATAATTCCATTGGCTTCGGACTGCAGGAAAAACATTAAAATATGTGGTGTTACATAAAAAAAACACGATTATACACTTCATTATTATTTTGGTAGACTAATGTTTTAAGACAAGATTTTTTTATGCATAAAACAAAGGGTAACAATTATTTTTATAAGCAATAATAAGAAAGGACACGGGTTCAAATCCCGTTGGCGTCACGTATCTTTTATCAGGAGATTTTTCAATATGGATGAGTGTTTCAGGCTAATAATTATTGCTTATAAAAATAACGATTATACACGGTCGTGAATCATAATCAGAACTTTCAAGGAACATTAAAATATGTTTAAAGATCAAGCATATAGTTAAAAACAACTTTCGTAAAAGATTTACAAATGTAATTACAAACTTCTAACAAGAGCATAAGAGTTTGTCACACATCGAAACTTAAAAAGAATTATGTTTAGCAATTCAGTCCCTTTTATCTTTTCATTGAGATCAGATTCCTATTTCCATCTTCTCGTATATCAAACATGCAATAATAAACTGTCTGCTGCGACGTTGGAAATAAGATTTCGAATTAATAATCGGGTCAGGGCGATGTCAACTAAAGTAATTTATTGAAAATATTCATTCTGCGCCGTTCAATAAGTACGCTAATACAAAATAAACAGAGTGCTGCGAATTTCAGCGGAGGATCGATCAATCTTCTGGGCTTATCGCTGTCCAGTGATAACCTAGTAATTAAATAATGTCAGCACCGAAATGTCACTAGATACTGATGTTTGTAAACAAACAAGTCGTCATCTTCGCAGATTAGTAATGATACTTTAGGTAGTATTTCCTATAATTTAGTAGATAAAAAGTAATGAAAAGGATTTTTATATTGCAGAGACGTGTATTTCTCTTTGACCGATGGTCAGATCAAGAGTCATAGGTCTCTACTACTCCTTTGATCATTTTTGTACACGTTTGACATTTACGCTCTTTCTAGAGTTCAACAAATCAACTGTGTAATGATTTGCTAGCCTTTCCTTTTTGTTTCCTCCCCCCTAGAACATGGATCTCTTAATGATGATCATTAAGAACTTTTTATTTGTTCCCAAGACCGTCATAATTTACTTTCTGCGTACATGCGCCAAATTTTTCAGTTAGAAAACAATGAAAACATGTTGGCAGGTGTTTTTCAATCGTATTGAAACAAAACGCGGATATCCGGTTTGTTGTTATTTCCCGACTCAAAGAAAACCGAACTTCTTTACAGTCTGATGAAACTAGATCGAGAAAAAATAGCGTTGGTCATTGACGTCATCAGTGGTTAAATATAATATATATTGGAAGAAGTAGAATGCAAATTAAATGAGATTCAATTTGCATTCAGTTATTGAAACACTCCGAACGTAATGCATCTCAAGCACTTTCATCAATATTGTTACATGCATCCATGGAGTGTATTAATATTATAGTTATGGAGATTGCATGCACACATGCACTTGCATGTTGCACATAATGCACACTGTACAAGTCAGTCGAAACCATTACAGTTTCAATCTTATGCAGATTTAAATAATATGACTAACAAAAATGGTAGTGAAGAATAAAAAAATCTGTTATACCAGGGGAGGCTTTCTCAAGTTATTGTCATCAAATGACTATTATACTCAAGTTCCTATTTTGACTTGATTTGTTTAAGTAGCAATGCGACCTATTTTTTTCGATGGCGATGTTTGACTCAAACATTTAGCATATATTCATGAAAAGTATCACATGTTACGTGAAAGTGCGATCTAATTCTTTGTGTTTATTTAAAAACACAAATAAAACTACGTATTCGACAGCGCCAAAAATCTATTCTTCTAAAACGCATTATGTAGTTTGTTTATTTCAACATTGGGATAATTCTGAGAAACCAAAACTTTGATGATTTTTCACCGAGGTGAACTACTTTTTTAAAATCTCTGTATTAGAAATGCGTAAATTTCTAATGGGTTATTTTATTAGAGTTTATTTCGATAAGCGACACATACTATATGATGGCAGGATACTGGCGATATGACGTAGATCACAGGTCCAATGGGCCTCGACTCTTCTAAGAAAGAAAAGATAAATTAGAAGTATCCATCAACGGGATTAACATCTCATATCAACTCTGTAGATAAATTTTTGGGACATTTTTCATGAACTCGATGAATTATTCTACTTCCCTACACCGTAGTAAAGATAGGCACTCCATCACATTTAAATGTCAAACAATCACTCTTTTTCAAGCGTTAATTTATATATTGTAAGAGAGATTTGAACTTTTTTTTCTTGTACGAGAATTTCACTGATTTGCTGGAAAATTAGACGTGGAGATCTACACGTATTATAAACCTGGGAATATCGGCCTAGCAACTATGTCTAGCATAAATGTTTCATCAGCTGTTTCAACTCACATATTTTTACATCTGTGTACATAAAGATAATTTATGACCAGAGAACAGAGGAGAAAATGCCTTATATTACTTTTATTCAAGAACAGTCAATACCCACCTTACTTTCGATACATATTTATTAACCTTCCAGTTCTGTAAAGATCCTAGTTTGCTATATCTGAGGCTATGCGATGCTTCAATTTTTATTGGTTTCTATGGCAAATTTTGTACATAATGTAAGTATAAATCATAGTATAAGTATAAATTGTTCCACAGTCCTCCTCTCTTCGGTGTCCTGTTCTGCCTATTTCACTGGTTTTCTGTATATACTTATAAATACCCTTCGAGGAAAATATTTCTCCGCATACGTCACGCTTCTAGATTACTTTTTATTATGACAAACATAATAATGTGACATTACATCGGCATGTGTGACAACCGAAAGTTTTGTGAAGGCTATTGAATCGACTCGAAATATCATATTCGTATTGAAATTGATATTGTTATTTGTCTAAAAGTACGCAATGAATAGCATAAAACACATGTCAAACGTCATTTTGATGTCACAACTTCAACATAATAATTATCTTTATGAGACAAATACTACAAAACACTAAAACAAACAAGACTTTGGTACCTATCAGAACTACCTAGTAATGTATTTTCCATTGAATATTCTGTATAGGGTCCTTTTTAAAACACTTTTTTTTAAATACACATGTGTTTTACACAGAGTTACCTTGATAAGTAATAACTAGCAAGACATCCCCGGGTGTAGACAAGAGGAATGAACAATAACAACTCTGCATTGCTTCTCCACACTCATTATCCCGTTAACCATCATAATTCTACATACTTTTATTTTATGTTGACTGTTGACATGACTCTACTTGTGTTCCTTAGGCGTTTCCAACTTCTTCTACCTTTTTCATGTGCGTTTAATATTCAACCTACATTTATTTTTACGCCTACCCATATTGAAACGTCCGTGACTGTATCGTTATCATCCCATTTCCAGGAATTCGAAAAGTAGTTAGAAAGTGTCAAACCTTACAAAATTGGTTCACTGATTCACGTGGCGTCTAGACTTGGGATACGTAACGAGATGATTCCTTTAAATCTGCGACACCGATGACCCGTCCGGGGTTTCCGGATAATTTAGGCGTAATATATAATTTTGGAAAGAAGTCAGAGAAACATTTTTGCGTCACATCGCTTTTCCATACGCCCACATCACCATTTTCTCGACTGAAGACAGAAAGTTCAAAATATAACGGATTTATAACTGATTTTTGATTTTCGACGTGATTCTCGTCTAGTTTTAAAAATAAAATATGATCTGATCTTAAATTTTGATTTTGTAAAGTAAAGTTATTGGTGTTATGCTATGAATCTTGACTCATAATAATACTATCAAAATGCATCGTTTTCAGATGATCTCTTTGTTATCAAGTTTTATTAATTATCGGTGCAAATATTTAGCTACACACGATCACGGATGTCTGGCATTCGTCTGCGTGAAGAATGCAAAAAATGTTGTTTTTCAACGTTCGAAAGCTTATTATGATTTGTAAACTTGGAAAATTTACAGAATATACATAGAATCATTCCCTCAATATTATATGTTTGCAAACAAAGTCTTGAGAACTGAGAACGAGTCCCGAAACTCCACGCTCAAATAATTTAGTTTATGGTATTTCTTGGAATTCTTAATCTATTGGTCGACCAGTCAAATGATTCCACAAACTATTATGCAAGTTATGTGTTGATTTAACTTAACGATTTTGAACGTGCAGATTGGTGGCGTATGTGACGCCAAGCACATGTTAAAAATTGTTTATTTTTCTAAATTATATTTAGCTACCTCCATCTGAAATCGGTGTTTGATATAATATATATCAAACACTGATATATCTCTATAAGCCACATCATCTGATCATATTACCATTTCTCTCTTGTTCGTGTCTCGCCGATCAATAATTTTACACCTTCCATTTACAAATAAGTTACACGTAGCATACTAAACAAATAACAAGGGTTTACAAAATTGAAGTCGATGCCGACCTTTTTATAGAAAAACTAATATTTTCATAATTCACTTTTTCCTGAAACTAGAGTCAATGATCCCAACCACTTAGTATTATTTCAAATCAATTTCCTGCAGATAGTTAGAGTTTTAAATTACGAACGTTACTCAATAATCAAGAGAGGCAGGTACAAACTTATATATATTATTATATAAACTTATATATAAGAAGCATCAGTAGTATAAAAAAAAATATATAATTGGTCTCACTTGTTTACCATAACAATATCTGCATACCCGTCAACCTTCGGAGTTTTTAATTAAAGATATTTATACCATACCTACCTACTAGTTCCAACTACCTAAATTAACGCGAACACATAATAAGAATAACAAATAATATTCTTATGCAATAAATACAGTATTTGCACTATAACACCCTGTACTTGTCACGCATGACGTATGACAAGATTCAGATAAATAAATCACGTAGAAAGAATTAGAACCGCATATTACTAAACCGTCCACAATGTAATGGACAGGTTGAACGTTTTCTTTAAATTGTTCCATGACAAACAGCCAGAAGTCTTTCAACAACTCCTAATTTTCCATAGTTTAAATCTTAAACTGTGGAAAGGCAGACGTGATGTTGAAGAAAAACAACGGATGTTACTACACCTTGAATGCGGAAGATTTATTGCTAGATCTTGAAAGTTGAAAATAATAAAAAAAATAACTCGAGAGATTTTAGTACGAAGCACTCTTTCCGAATCTTGGACTTACAGCCAGGAAGATATTGTCACATTCACTGAACATGTAATTCTTAGAAGTGTGATTTATCGATCAATGATCGATTTATTAAATACTCATCGACTAAGAATTTCGGTTATATGAAAAATATAATTATGTATTTATGTATATCCTATAAAAGTAAAGAAAATTTGAGCTTGCTTTGAGAACACGAATACATCCACAACACGCTTTTATCAGTGTATCTCTTTAGTAGTCACCATATACAATAATATCTAATTTTTTTATGTGAAACCGCACAAGAGTCCCAACTGCTTTCAACCGTCTGAAGCCAGTGAAACTATTGCATCCCCAATTGAGGTATATTGTTAGGCTGATGCGGAAGAAGGTGAGGAAGAGGGAGGTGGGGGATTACCTTGCTATTCAGATCTGGTCACAAAACACGGTCAAAGCGATTTCAAGCAACACCTCAATTCTGAATGGTGGCTTACACCATGGCGATAATGAGAGTATCTTCCTCCCTGGAACGGGATGCAAATACAATATTTATATATTTTTTTAACTGAGTAATTTGTGAAATAATACAAATTAATGATTTAAAATCGCGACCTCCAGCTTGATAGTCGAGAGCCTTACCCCTCGTCCATGGAGGCCGACATAATATTAAATTTATTCGGTAATCTTCATATTGTTGTTTGAACTAACAGAGGTAAAAATAGGTAAATCACTATAATATTGCTTACTTAATATTTTTTTTAATATTTAAATAAAATAATAATAGATAAGATTTGAATATAGAACGAGGAAGACAAATTTTGAACTTACGAAACGAAATTTAAGATATTTCCCCCCAGCGACGATATGGCAAACAATTATATGAGTTTCAACGTAAACACATCTTGGCATTACCTATTTGTATTCGGTCTTCCTGTTCAAATGATATGTACATAGTAGGTACATCGTGGTGATAATTCATCTAACATTTCTGGCAAAGCTCACTGCAATTCTGGCATATTTAGCATAGGTTGTGCTGGTTTTAATTAAGTGTTAAATTTATTATTATCTTTGAAAAACAATGTCTGCCTAAACCACGTGTCGATCGTAGATTTCTTGCAGTTTTTGAAAAAGTATTTTTTTTTCGCCAAAAATGTAGAAGATAATCTTTAATTTATAAATACATACTATAAACTTTTATTTTAGTTTTTTTTAACGGTTTATATTTTCACCATTATTCTTTATTCCACAATAGTATATTTGAGGTGTATATAAAACACATGTTTAATAATTTATTTACTATGCATTTTTTTACTATTTATTTCTATACATAAATTACAATGTCTACCAAATTATTTACATGGTTTATACGGCTTGTTCACGGCATTAAACACTAATGCATATTAAATGATCTCAAAATATTAAATGTCGAGAACAAAAATTAAAATTAACAACTTTTTTCAAATCATATTGCAGTAAGGGTGATTACTAGCATTATTATTTGCAAAATTACTGTCTAGAAATTATAGTTCATCGCAACTATTTTCAGCTAGCCTAGCGGGCTATGGAGCCTCGAAAAATGCATTTAACTGTCAACACATTTATAAAACAATATGTTTCATAATCATTAATCAATATAATATGTTAGTCGTGGATTAAACACCAAATAAAAACGAAAAATTTTTATCTAGTTTTTTTTTTTTTTTTAATATTAACTCCACACAGGAGGCCCTGAAGAAAATAATTTCCCTCAGGGCCTATGTCATCTTTGGGGATGCTGTGTGGAGGGTCTTTTTGTGGAGAGGAAGGAGTGAACATGGGTCTTGAAGAGTCCCATGTTGTAGGAGGGAGGAAACACAGAGGCCGGCAGTTCGTTCCACAGCCGAGCTGTTGAACTTAAGAACGAATCGTAGAAGCGACCCGTTCTCATGTGACAAATGTCAACCGTGTACAAATGTTGGTCGTGCGTTTGGCGTGTATCCCGACTATGCACCGGTGCCGAAGGGATCAATGACGCTAGTTCCTCAGAGCATCTTCCATTGTAATACCGATAGAACAAGGACAGCATACCTACCTGACGCCTGTGCTCTAAAGATTGCAGTCCGCTTGTTAAGATTGGGGAATCTATCAAACGGACCGCCGGTTTTTGCACAGAGTCAAGGGTTTTTTTCAGGTATTTAGGGGCTCCGGACCAGAGATGGCTACCAAATTCGAGAGTAGGGCGCACTTACGATTTGTACAGGGTCAGCAGTTGTGTACTATTAAAGTATCTGCGGGCCCTGTACAGTACGCCCAGCTTCTGAGAGGCCAACTTTACTCCGGCTTCAATGGAGCCCCCGTACCTGAGCTGGTCACTTATAGTTACACCAAGCATATCAATGGAAGGCCTGTTCGGAAGATTGCTTCCGTTGAAGGTGACTAGATTGTAATTTGGATCCCTTTTAGACGTAATCAGACAGGATTAGTAAGCAAAAAGACAGCATAAAGTAAGCAAAAAGATTTTTCAAAGTCAATATGGTATTCTGAAGAACAAAAAACTATAATCACCATTGATGAATGCAACGAATAATTATGTCATTAGTGACAAGGTAAATTAGTTACAAGCTAATAAATTCTATGAAAATCAAAAAAAATGACGTCTGAAGTAATTGAAAAAAGATCAATTTAAGATTATGTCATGCTTCTGCAGATACTAATTATACCTTGAAAACGAAAAGCACATTTTAGAAAACTTTTAAAAGCATGGAGCCATCAATTAAAATGCTATTTTTTTATTCAAAGCCAGACGTCGAAGTCATTTATATCGTTATTCTAGTAATTTCGTTGAATAATAATTTAATAATGTTGTCAAGAAAAAATGTACGTCGCAGACTGTGCGAATTTTAAACGCAAAACAATGTTTCCGTATTTACATGAAAAAATCAAACATTTATTATCCTTGATTCAAACACTGGAACAAAAGTGTCAATACATTTAGCCTGTGCATGTTTAATTAGTGAGTGTTGATTTGCATGCAAAATAATCATTTATTTATGAAACGCAGTAAAAATAGTGATAATAATGCATACAGTAGGTATTATTAATTACCTACTGTAAATGTTGATACTTCGAACCATGGTCATTTTATATTAACTAACCACCTTGGTATTATTGACAATATTCACACAATAATATGTCTTTTTTATGCGCACTACAATAAACCAATATTTCTTGTGATGCATTGAAATAATGAGTATGAAAGCCTTCCACACGCAAGAATGTAACACAATTAATAACGGCTTTATTGCCACCAGATCTGATTAGCTAGGTACTTTCTAACATCTCTAATCCCTTCTACCTCCCACCCCGTCCTACTTTCTACAATCCCTCAAAATTCCCTACATCGGAATGTAATAGCTTCATCAGCATCGGATAGATGAGTGTATTTTGCATTCTCATGTAAAGGTAAATACTGCTTTTGAACACTTTAACCGATTTTTCTGGTTCGTAAAAGCTATTTTAATATGTACCTTGGAAAACTAAATATTGTTACAAAAAATAATAGGCTATGTAAGTTCCACGAAACGCTCGTTCCTGTCAGTTGGTTGTCCCTGAAAAGAGGTAAAAACAGATGCTTTTCGAATTTTCTCTTTTGCCTACAAATAAAATTTTGTTTACTTTCTTCAGCGTCGTCACTATTGTGTATCGTTTAATTTTAGTTTCAGCGCCTTGACGTCATAACCTGACATATCCAGTAATAGTATTATCTATTAAGGATACCATTTCTTCCCAAAAGTCCACTAAAGGAAAATTGTTATATACTTTCAGAAAATATCGATATTGCATATAAGATGTTATATTTAACTAAAGACCAAATGAGAGATTGATTCAACTATTCTAAGGGTAGATAGCGATAAAATTACACGTCTTTAGGTGTTTCCGAGAATTTTATATTTTTAATATAAAAACGTTGAACATTTATCTAAGAACAGTATTCATTCACTTGTTTTCTTCTAGCCTTTAACGACTTGTTATCGGTGCATAAAGCAGTTTAAAATAAATAATAACAACCCATTATTCAAAGACAATATAAGAAGACGTAGTAAGGTAAAGAGTCATTAATAGTTTAAGTGCAGTTCCGGAAAGATATTATTATTTCTATCTGAGATAGGTGCATCCTGTATTATGATTTTAAACAAAATAAATAGGATATCAATTATTATAGATGGATTATCGGATCAGGATTAGTGTAATCTATAGATTGATACAGACTGTTTAAGCAAAGCGCACTTGAAGTGAAATGACATAAATTTACGAAACGCCTAAGAACTAACTCAATCATAACATTTCAGGGGGACTAAGACGTATGACTACGGTTAATCTTAGTTTACATATTACAAGCTACAAGCATAATACATAATCTCAGTATTGTTTAAAAACAATAACAGATTCTGGAAGTAAATACAATCATGCGAATGTTAGCAGAAGTCGGGGACGCCGGAGGAAGTCATGGCACGATTAAGTTGAATCAGATAGTTGAGTTGGGCCATGTCGAGAGTCATAATAATAGAAGAGTATTTATGAGACGGTGTATGAATGTGAATGAGGCAAGAAGTGTGTGCCAAGACCGAGTTGTTTGGATGTCCGTCCTCTCTGCCTACTCCTGCGGGAAACGCCGTGATGGTTAGTTAGTTAGTTATATTCATCACGTAACATTTACAAGTTAGTTGAGATTTTATATTCAATATGCACTAAATTAAACTAAAAAATTGTAAACACTTCAGTTATAAAATATTGTAAACACGTGTACAGCTTTTTAATGCCCTCCAATTAGTCATTGCAATTCTTCCAATAAAATCTAATGAAAGGTTAAACCCAAGCAATTTTAAAAAGGTAATTACATCACCATTCATAAGATCCTAATTAGTTTATATTCATTTGATTTATAACTTCAACAATAATGTGTTATGTTTATCATTGGGTACATTGCATTAGACTAAAGATTCGTTTTTAATGCTTTTATTGAATTAAAACATAAAAGAAAAGTTTTTCTTGAATGACGTATTTGAAAACACATACGTGATTGACGTAAATATAAAAAAACGCGCAATATGCCGAATTAAATCGAGATAAAAGTATGGAATTAAATATACTTCCCTAGAGTTGTTGAAATTAAAATAATATATAAGTTGGGATTCTATTACATAAAATTTCATCTAACGGTGACCGGATAAATCATCACATCTTTAAAAAGTTACAAAAAATCACGGAAAGTGATGAAACAAAAACTTTATCAACTGGGTTAAGTAGGATAGGTTAGGTTAGGGTAGGTTGTTTTAAAAAAAAAATTTCATCGTTTCTAATGACTTTATATCACTTTTTAAAAGTGTGTTGAATTGTCACTGTGTTGAGTTATCATGGAACCTACATGAACAGGGCCTAAATTCCTAACGAGTACCATCGTATTTACTGACAAATTTATTGTGAGTATAGATTACTGAAATGCTTTTCAATTGAATAGACAATTATTGATCACAGTAATAAATTGAGCACGTATGGTACCAATTACTATCAATACAGTTCTCAAACAGTTTATCTGTACCAGAGCTCAAGAAAGGCGATTTTTAATCTTATTTTTATGTGACATCTTAAACGAGTACCCCTGTACGTTCAGTGTAAAGGCAGGGGAACTATGTAACAACCGGGTTGGGCAGGTTGTGAGGCGGGTTGAGTTAGGGGCTGAATGAAGTTATTAATGCACATCTTGAAGAGGTCCGGGTTATTTATATGAGGAAAAACATAATACAAGCAATAAAATCATGCAATTAACATTAAATAATGTAAGTGGTTAATACATTATTTTTGAATATATAAACATCAACCTGTAACACCAATGTTATAAAATTATATACACTTATGTATTAAAGTGAATTTTCTCAAGATATTTAATATTTTTGTTCAATTATTATCGATTTTTTAAAAGTACTGTATAATTAAATGAGTTGAACTTCTAAGAAATCATTTTACTTTAATTTTTAATTAATTAAACAACAAAAAACCGCTTCGAGATAATAAAATATAGGTTATCTGTAATTAGTATTCAGGATGGAAAATTTTTTTATATTTTATTTATTTTATTATTATTGAAATTTCATCACAAAATTCATATTATGTAAAAAGATAAGTTTTGACGTAGATTTGTTTATACATATTTGATTTATAATTGTATAATCCCTAGGTTTTTCCCGAAACCAGTAGAGATAACGTTTGGTTTTGTTTTCCGCTGGACATATTATTTCATGTTAATAAAAATTGATTGCGGTTACAAGATAATGATATTCTACGTATTACTGTATTACAGTTGTCCTAACAATAACAGAATAAACAATGTCAAAGTCTTTAGATAAGTAGTGGTCAGTCAGAATAAATAAAACATACCCAGATGCGAGAGTCCTGATAATTCTGAATCTGAAAAGATAACATATAATTAGTATTGGGAACATCAAATATTGTCAATATTACATGGCTATTCACATAAGAAGGTCAAAAGGCATATAAGTAGATAAATAATATAAACCAAAAGTAGTAGGTACATAATAGGTAATACTACGAGAAACTACAAATTAAGATTTTTTACATTAACTTCAACACAAGAGACCCAGATGAAAATTATTTCTCTCATGGCCTAGGGGATTCTGTGCTGATGGTATTTTTAAGGAAAGAAAGTTCTGGGAAGGAAATAGGCATGAGGGTTTGGTAGGAATCTGGGGGTCAGTGTGTCCTGGAGTGACTGATGAATCAATTAATTTCTCCCACTGCGGTGCTAGGCGATGGATCGATAGAGTCCTGCAGGGGAGGTCAAACGGTCTCCCTCAACCAGTGCTTTCTGATCCGTCCCGCCACGCAGTAGGTGGGCAGACGCATCCGCCATCAAGACCTAGACAAACCACACCCAGGGCACCTGGGAACTCGGGCTGACCTGGGTTGACCTATGACAGAGTTGTTAGTTATCTAATAAATGGTTATCGGGGCGGCGGTACTCAAACCAGATACATGTGGTACTATAACTATCGTCGTCTGCATACAAATTATTCTTTATTATTTCATTATTTTAGGTCTACTATTTTGTAAGAAGGATTTTAAATTATTGAAAACAATAAACACTCACAATTTAAAATTATTATTGAAAAGTTCAATGGAAAACATGACGTAAATTGAATAATCAATATCGTTGCTCCTAGAAATACTCAAAGGCTTTATACATGGGTAAATGTCATAAGACTTGTTATTTACCGATGGAATTACCCGTGCTTATAAATCTCATTATTGTGGAGATATCGGTACCTAGCCATCTGGGTACTTACTACTTACATAGTAAGTGTAAGCATTTCCATACTTGTCAAAGGACCTAGTGATGCTTACACATAAATGATAATTTTGATGCATTAAGCGTCAAATATTTTTTTAGGAAAATATGTAATGTGGATTGATATATACACACAAAACATGGTATATCATTCTACTAATTAATGGTCTATGGAAATTTTTAAATAATATTGATGAATGACTTCATTTTCCAATCAATTGCAAGAATCAAAACACAAATAAAAAAGAAAATAACTGATAACGAAATAATTTATTATACTGGTATGCTAACATTAACTTTCCGCGTATCAGGTCGTACCGACTTAGAAAATGTAATCAACAAAACAAATATGAGTTCGATCAACATAGGGAATACATTTACACTTTTATATAATAAAACTTTGCATTTTCGGAATTAAGCCACTCGTCTATATCCCCAGGAAAACCCATTGTCATTTTCCTGGCTCATTAGTTCTTCGAAAAAAAGATCAAAACAAAAAAATATGAAAAACGAGACATTAACTCGCAGGTATCACAAATTTCATGGTGTTATTTCATTTGATATTTCTAGGAAGCTTCTTAAAAACATCAACACAAAATTCGTTAATGCAAACAGATGTCGTTAAGGTAGATAATTAAACTTACTAACTGATAACGCACGGTAAATCCTGGGAAAATGTAAACAATATGCTTCTGCTCTGGTCAATGAAAATTTGACTCATCGTGGAAAACATTTTGTTCCATGTGATTGTGTAACGTATTACTCGAAGCGGCCTTATTAAATATGATTCAAAGCAATTTCCTAACTTCATGACTCACGAATTATCTGCGCTAGGCAAACTCGCATTTTCGAGATAGTCTGGCTATGGTTTCATGGTGCTCTGGCTGAGCTTATTTACGTATTTAGTATTTTATAGTAATTGTATTTACACGCCAGAGTCCAGTCACTAGTGAGTCTATCTATCATATGAGCTGGTGAGTCACTAGCTCTTCCAGTTAGCTTAGCACTGTCCCGGCGTGGTTTTTCAATCAGCTTTTAAAATCGAAAAATATTGAATTCTGCTTGAATTTGAACAGTGGTTGACACGATTTTTGGATGTTGGTTTAACAGACATATAAAAAACGACCGCCGAAGAAGCAACAGACTACAGTAAAACTTTACCCCTGCGGGGCTTTTACATTGGGTACATTGAAATGTTCACAATTTTGTACATAAGGGTTTTAACAGTGGTTGCAAAAATAATAATTTATTTCATAGTGGCTTACAATTGAATGACATAAAAAAATATTTATTATTATTACCATAAACTAAGATTATCAGAAATAATATCATAGAAATTATTAAAGTACCTACTTTCGCTATTCGATACATTCAAAATGTCGATATGAATGGCATATTCATTTTCTAAACTACGCAGGCGAGGAATTGGCGAGTTTGCTACGTAATTTTTCTGTGGATGGTGACACTGAAATCGGTAATTATGCCTATTGTATCGAGTAGGTACTCTTCAATTGACCGGACTCAATAGTTCGCAACAGTTGAGTTCTGAATTTACAATATTTAAAATGAAGCGTTGGAGTTGCCGGTAATGAAATTAGAAAAAAAATTATGTAGGTACGTATCTGAGAAGAATAATAATTGCGAAATGTTGACCTAAGATTATATTGTGAGCACACTTGTACGTAAAGTAGAATGTATGGAATGATTTATAATAACCAATACATATTTTTTTCTGTTTTTATGTAAACCTAAATGGAAAAACCGAAAATCGAGTGTGTGGATAAAAATAATGAATAATAATTAATTGATAATGATAATTCGGTGATCAGTTTTGCATTACGTTCAGTTCGGTTTAGTAATTTTAATGTAGGTGCCTAATACAAAATCACTATGCAGTTTTAGATTTCGTGACAAAAAATTATTGAGTGATTAATATAGGCATTATAATCAATCAACTTCTACATTAACATTAAAATTATGTTCATAAAAATAACACCTATAGCTTGTAGTACCTATATTAATTTATGAAACCCTTTTCCAACTCAACCAAACGAACTCGAAGCTTAATACTAAATCACTATTTTAATTAATCTTTATAACGAATTGGTTTACATTATGAATACCAAAAAATATGCTTTAGATAAATTGAAGGTTTTCCTATAGTTTCGCTGGAGTAGAATACAAATAAAATTTAAAAAATAAAAATATTTTTTAATACAAATGTATAAACTCGTAAAGGAAACAATTTAAAAAAAATATTTAAATTTATTTGCTTTCTCATAAAATTATTTAAAAAAATAAATAAAAACCAGTTTGGTGCTTGAAATCGAACGTTTCTTGACTCCGTTTGTTAAGCGATTTTAACGCCTATTACCTACAATATAAGGTATACTAAGAATATACACATTTTTGGCTTTTAGCTTCTTCTTAATAAATATTTTACATGTAGCGACCTCTATTGACAACAAAACAATGCACTTATTAGTGTAACTTTATAATAATAATAATTTGTTTATTCCGAAGTGTGAGGAGGTTTGTGCAATCCCACAAAGTACATACAATAATATATAATAAATTAAGAGAAAAAAACGTTAAGTATTAGATTGACGGAGCCAATAACTTTCTCCAGAGAGTCTGGAGGGCGATTCTCGTTCTTTTAGCCTTAAGCTAAATGATAGCATTCGTCAACGACTGCTATCGTTTGCGAAAGATAGCTGTCCGTCGCTTGCAACATCTTTTCTTAACTATTAAGCGATTCTCGTTCTTTTGATATCCTTACAAGTTCGATTTTGGAGAGACCTAGTAAAAAATCCTAAAGAAGCGTGGTTAAGAAATTGTTAAGAGATTATTGAAAACACAAATTGGTGAAATATAATTAAGTGACGCAAGGTTTCTAACTAAAACTTAAAAAAACAAATACTTTGTATTATAATGCATTTTAATAACTGCTTATTTTATTTATGAATGACATAAATAAGCCATTTATCGAAGATTTACGTTTTGTGAAAAGGTACTTACCTCGCTGGATAGTAATGACTTTTTTACAGATTCACCACTTCTAAAGTGACGTTTGCTGTCAAACTAACGCTGCCGAATGGCGGTAACTGTCACCCAAGTTGATTTAAGAATGAAAGGGATTCTTATTTCGTTGTGGTTAACTTCAAAACCCACAATTTCGAGCGCCAGCCAGAAACTTATTATTATTTATGTAGAAATCCTCAATGGTATGTGTAGTTTATTGTAAATTAAATCACTTATCTGGCTTTCGACATGTTACGTACTTTACAAACATCGCAATTACCTGATTCAATTCATTTAATAGCATTATTGTGCCACAAACAAGTCACTAATCATGTTTACAGTCAATACTTACGATAATATTAAGTTTTCTCTTATTAAAACTACGCAAATATTGCTAATTGTCAAAACGTCACAATTAAATGAAGCAAATTCCCCGCGAACGCTAGCGTTCGGCCGCCGAATGACAGGTCTAGGGGTACCCTTCGCGTAAGGCTAAAAATTTTGGCGCGCAATCGAAAATCTAAGGATTCCATCTGTCATCGAGAGAACCGGAATCGCTTCATAAGAATAAACCGAGAAAAATCGTTAATTTGAATGTAAGGACGATTTTAGTGTCGTTAAGTAGAACGAGAATCGCCCTCCTGGACTCCATGATAAGGATATTTGTCAAGGTACCTGCTACCCGGTCTCTTTAGGGCTGCGAAATCTTTTTCCGTGAACATGTCGAAAGCACGATTATTATTAATAGAGTAGGAAAATGGTAGTAAACATCAACATAATATACATATATCGGATGGATAAAATAGCACTCTATGGACGTAAATAAGTTTCTCCACATAGGAATTTAATAAACTAGAATTTTCCTCTATATACGCCATTTGGTTTAGTAAAATTCTTATGTAAAGCTTGAGCAAGTTCCAATTACCAATAAATATTGTTCCAATATCTATAATCCAATAAAATGACATTACTAAAGGTGATATTACCTCACACCTGACATTTGGTATTGTTCTACTAATATTTGATTACATAATACAGTGTAATCCCGTGTGCTATTGCCAAGCCCTTGGCAAATAGTGACGTTTTTTTTATATTTAGCGCAAGATATAGAATTATATTGAAAGCTTGGATAGTAAATATTCGCCAAAATGATACATTTTTGCAATAAAATGTTTTTCACTACACACATTTTGTCATCACAATACTAACGAAACATTACAATATCGGAATGAAAGATTACAAAAAAAATATCAGATCATAACTATTTATTCTATTCAGTTTTTCACTCGAACCTATACAATATGATTGCTATAATACTGTCGCTGATTCATATTAGCTATATTAATATGAACGATCATCTGATATGCAAATGAAAATAGTGCTAAAATTAGAATATCAAGATGAAATATTATAAATTAGTAATTAAAATTAATTGATATTATTTTACGATAAAATATGATAATAACCAGTAAAACTAATGATCATAAAGTCATAATTATCGTCATGTTATGCGACAAACAAAGGCAATTATATGACAAGTAGTAATATTGTTTTTATTTTTTTAGTGTAGAGTCCCAACTGCTCTCAAGCCAGTGAGACTATGGCATCCCCAGTCGGGGAATGTTGTGAGGCTGAAGAGAGTGGTGAGAAAATTAGATGGGGAAGAGGGAGGTGGGGAATTACCTGGCTATTCCGATATAGTCACCAAACACGGCTAAAGCAATTTCAAGCAAAGTTTCGAATCTGAATGGTAGTCTCACCAGTACGAACCGAAAGTATCTACAATTGTGGAATGTGACGCTAATATACTATATTTTAGAATAATTTAATAAATGGCTAAATAACACAAATTTTTTTTTTGCTCACGCCGCATTTGAACTCGCGACCTCCGAATTCGTAGCCCAGGATCGTAACCACTCAACCACGGATAAATAGATTTTAGATACATACATCTATTGGATATCAGCACGTCGTTGGACGACGGAGCTGTCGGTGGTAATAGCACACCATTTGTTGCTTTGAGGTGTTATTTTAGCATTACAATAAAAATTTCCACAAAAGTGCTGTTTGCATGTTATAAATATTAGATGAGATTTTATATTAAAATATGTAACTAATTACAATTCACATGGACGAATCGAGATAAAACAAAGCATTGACGTCAATGCATATCTCAAATCAAAAGTTTTGTGATATCATAGATTAGTTAAGTCCCCCTAAAACACATTCAACTTCATCAAGATATAGATTGGAAATAAGGATCCTTGTACATTTCCCCTTATTTTCGAACCTCATAAAATGTAATATCAGTACTCAGTACCTATTTAAGGTTCATGTATGTTACCTATCATGGATACACAATTCCAAATACATACAATAAATTGCCATTTTTTCTCCAAACTAATAAGACATGTATATCATTGAAGAAGAAGAATATACTAATAAATCTAAACTAAACATGAAAAAGTACAAGACACAGAAAAATAATGGTCACAACTAGTAATCGAACCCAGGATCTTTTGTCAACCATGACAGGCGTCTTCACCAACTTGATTATTGGGACCGATTTATTAAACGTCATATTTCAAATTCCGAATTAAAGAATATCATTTTACAACAATTTTTTTCTCATATTTTTGGCATCTACCTTTTTTATGGAAACAATGTTTCTAATTAAATTGGTTTGGAACCTAGATAGTGTCTCGGATAAACATATACGATTTTTGTTTATATTGGATACCTGGAGTTAACATAGTAAGACAAGAGATCCTGGGTTCGATTCCTAGTTGTGACCGTTATCTTTTTTTTCTCTGTCTTGTACTACTTCATGTTTCATTTAGATTTATTAGTTTTATCTTCTTCTTCAATGATATATTACATTGATGGGTATAACCTTAAAAAATAGTTTAATAGAATTTTTTTAATCTAAAATGACAAGAATCATCTTACAAGGTTCACACAAATAATATGTAATTCAAAATGATAGTTGGCGTATACTGACATCTTTGGTGGAAATAATAAAAACGGCAAGCTCATCAGATGAAACAAATTATTTAATATTTACTATAACTCAACCTGATTCATTTAATTTGAATAGTAATGGCTGGTAAAAATATAATTTAAATAATAACGAAACGTAATAAAATGTCTAATGCAAGAATGGAAGGTGTTTTGGAGGACATAATAATAATACTAACAACGGAAAACACTATAAATATCATAAAAGTATTGGGTATTTAATCAGGTTTTTCTTTTCGAACACAAGAAATTAATTATTTAAGTGAAACATTTAACATGACGCGGACAAGTGTTCGAGTAATTTATGCAATTATCTGTGACTAATTGATAATTGGAATAATTTTAATCGATGTATAATTACATATATCCGATCGCTGGTAAGTTAACATTTCCAAAGGAATATTTTATCAATCACTCTATGACAAAGTGCTATAAATTTAAACAGAGATTTAATCATTTGAATGAGTTCGTATTTTTAATATGTCTCATAAAACAGGTAATAGTTAAAAAATACAAATTTAGTTATTTATGTAAATTTTCCATGTTTAATTGTGACTGGAATAAATACAATAACTAGCTGACGTGTATCCGGCGTTGCTCGGGGACTTATAAATGGTTAGGGGTAAAGTTTTGAAGTTGTGAGACCTTTTAAGATATACAATTCAGCAGTACACTATTTTGATGTATCTCATAAGTTTTAACCAGTGTAAGCCCGAAAATATTTTTTTTACAACTGGATTACAGAACATCGACTTTCTCATACTATTAAGAAATCAAACCAGGTGATCTTAGAGTAACCAATGTGTCATTTTCTGTGATATTCCCATACAATACCAGTAATAATCACCATTTCCAAGTTTTCATTGACCAACGTATTTATTTGAACGTATTTTTCCTGTTAACTTGTGACAACTGTTTGCCTTATGAACAGTGTGACAATGCTTTCGAAAGTAAATACAACTATAGGTATAGTATTAAGCTGGGGAGCACTGCCCCAATAAGTCAAATTTTCCTCATTATCTTTGAAGGCCCATGAAAAAACTACAATTCTATTAAAAGAATAGTTTTTTTAACAAAGTATTCAGTATCGTATTTAATGTTTTGTTATTTGGAGAGCATTGAATTAATTGTAGGTAGGTTGTCGTACCACCTTGAATTGGAATCATTTATTATACATTATATCCGCATTCGTCTTGAGCTCAGATGGACATAGTGGTTACTTAGGAAGCAGGTATTGTCGAAACAGGGCTGAGACAAATTAATTAATGAAAAAATATGCTCTTGATTTCTTTGCGTTTATTTTTATAGAAGTACCAAATTCGATTTTTTACTAAAGTTCATACACATTTGAACCCCTAAATTGTAGTGGGAGGCTTTCACTGAAATTCAGAACGTTATAATGATCTACAAGAACCATTATTTAAAACTACGTTATTAGTTTCATCATTTCCGAATTCTCTAAATGTTAGCATAAACTCTGTTTTCTGGATGAACAAAATTTGAAAACGGTGAGCTTAGACGTCTTGAAATTTTCTCAGTTTGTTTCTGTCCGATGTTTCGAGGGCAATGCAACTATTTTAAGATCGCAATATCATTCTTTTCATGAGAAATAGAACTAAAAATGTATTTTGACATGTCAAAAATATGACACATAGCCATTTACTTTGTTCCGTTAATAAATTGCTCAGTTAGAAAAAAATACTTCAAAAAGTTTATTGATAATCGGATGAAGACAGGAAGGATAGACATTTTTTTATTTATTGTTATTAAGTTTAATTTGTAGAACTCCATTTTATTTTTTTATTTTTTATATATTCAATAATATTATTATTGGGTTTATAAAAACAGTTTATTTTTAAACAAGTTCTGCTGTGTAATTATTATTACGCGTGACAGCTGTTTCGCCTTCTGAAGGCATTATCAAACTGTGGGTAGCCCACTTACAGACGATACATTTATATTATTTCTAGGTAGGTATTTTAATTACAATTACTGATTTCTTATTTCTTAACTCAGAAATCAATTAAGAAATCAGTAATTGTAATTAAAATACCTACCTAGAAATAATATAAATGTATCGTCTGTAAGTGGGCTACCCACAGTTTGATAATGCCTTCAGAAGGCGAAACAGCTGTCACGCGTAATAATAATTACACAGCAGAACTTGTTTAAAAATAAACTGTTTTTATAAACCCAATAATAATATTATTGAATATATAAAAAATAAAAAAAAAAAAAAAAAAAAAAAAAAAAAAAAAAAAAAAAAAAAAAAAAAAAAAAAAAAAAAAAAAAAAAAAAAAAAAGGATAGACATTATTAATTACAGAAATTTAGGCCTCTTTGTTTTCGAATAAATATAAACTATATGGTAGTATTTTAAGAAAGATTTATCTTTATAGGAAGGTAAATGAGAAGCCAATTTTTTAAAAGATATTTACTAAACACGGAAGTATTATTTTTTTCTGCAGGTAGATCCCTGTTTTCATGTGACGCTGTGATTTTAATTTCAATAGACCAATATAGACAAGCGAATCCCAAGGCTGGAATAGTAATTACAAGTTACTTGGATAGTTCCTACACAAAATTGTCGCCATTTTTTGCACCAGTAATAACGCAACATGGCTTCTTCGAAATTACGTAACGCATTAGAACAACTGTGTTTATACAACTGTTGCGAAGTAAACCAAATATTTTTTAAAAATTAAAACAGCAATTCAAATACATATACATATTTTTTTAAATAAGTAGTGGTTGAATTTGTCAAGAATATTCGGCAAAGCGATAAATACTCTCTGATAAAAGTAACATATTCAGGATGAAAAACTTGCTTCAAATGGCATTATCCGTGTTTAGATTGTTTAGTGACCTAATCTGAGTTCCCTATCATTCATCTTCCCATCTCCTTCCTCTCACCGATTATTCACCCTCACAATATATAAAAAAATGAGGACTTAAAGCTCTCATTGCATGGAAGTAACTTACATTCACATTGGCATTTTAACATTATTTTTGCGGTGGTATTTTTTTTTTTAAATTTGTGGAAGTTTGGTTAGTTATTTTAATTTTTGTTTAAGTTTGGATTGTTCGCGAAAATGTAATTTTTCATGCTTACCATTGTGACAATACAAATAATTCGCACCTTTTTATGGAACAGCTGATAGCTATTTTTCCTTTGTGATAATCATGCTCGCACTTACATAATATATACGCCAGGAGTGAAAGGTACGATTGATATATAAGGTTAGACTCTAACGCAATAAGGAACGATATTTTATGAGTGTAATTTTTATGTCGCAAGTGTTGAAAAGACATTTTGTCAAAGTGGCACCCAATTTAGCGGTTTGATCAGACTTGAACTGCTTGCATCTGGTTAAAATCGCGTGGATTTTAGAAACGTGGTTTGCCATTCTTCGAAGCTCAACTTACAAGACCTCATGCGTGCAGTAACTCAATTCCAGCGGTTTTAAAGTGTGCGTGAAACTGGTTTAGGACACGGAAACTGATTGAGATGTGGCTTGGTCATTCGATCCTCGGGTTTCTCTTCGAACGTCGCGCCTTCAGGGTCGGCCAATATCGGCCGTGACATTTCTTTGTTCCGCCATATTCCATTTGTGCTGTAAGAGCGTGTAAGAGGATTATTAAATCCCCCACTGATCGGCCCAACGCAGCCCCGTCATACCTATATTACACCTTATAATACCTTACGTAAGGGGAATAATAAAGCTGGGTATTTCTTCGGTTTCAAATTACAACCACGAACAACTGAAATGGCCACGGATTTAAAATAAAAACAAAAATTATTGCCGTCAGTTTTCACAAAACAATAATAAGTGCACAGTTTGATTCATATAACTTTGCATTAGAGGAGGAACTAACGAACGGAAGAACTATTTTTACAAAACAGCTACAAAACCTATAATGGTACATATACACATTTGCGAGCCACGAATTACAGTATAGGAAGCAGGACCGGCCCTGACCCAAGCGCCGCCTGGCGCTAATAAAATATTGGCGCCCCTTGTCGAAACCAGTAGACGTCTAGGTAGGTCATCACATTAATCAATAATGTTCGTATGATGTGTATTTTTGTGTAGCGCCGTTTACATGAAAGATACTCTCAAGGGCGGTGTGTTAGGACTGTTTGGTTTTAGGTTATATCAGCGTCTTGGCGCCTCGGCAACTCGTCCCCCGGAGCGGACTGCTCCAATTGCGCCTTGCGCATAGTGCCGGCCCTGCTCATAAGTTAAGGAACAGCTCGGCAGTTCGACTCGTATATGTACACGTAGCATAATCGCAAAACCACTGACTGCAAAATTAAGTATAAGTTTTGAATTTTTAATTTGCAATGTTACCGAATGACTTTCACGTAATTTTTTACTCTCTTAGTAACATTGAACTGCATTTAACTTTTAAGATTGTCGTATTACCAAAAACCGTTTCCTGAACAACAGTTTTTGTAGATATTTTCTTCGTTACAAAGTTCTTCAAATCGTCAATTATTAAAAAAAGGCTTACAGAAAAACCCATACATGAGAGAGTAAAGAAATGAAAAGGCATGTCAATATTCTATTGCTCGTATCAATCAAAAATCATTTATAAATTTATTATTGTGCTAAACTTCTTATGGTTATGGCCGCCATCTTTGAGGCAAAAAAATATCTTACAACATAACACCGGACATTCTGAGTATGTTAGTATTCCTATAGAATTATTATTTAAGCATTATTAAATCCAAAAGAAATTATTACAAAAAAAAATAATTTGCTTGTTTTTTGCACTTCACCAAAAGAATGAACATAATTTAAAAATATATAATTCGCAATCTACAGTATAATGTTTTTGATTTTGCAACAAGTTCTTTGGTGGATGATGTAATAACATTATGTGCTAATTAATCTTTGACGGATTGAATCCGCCACAAAGAAAAGGAAAACCATTGTTTTGTTTTGTACATTTGCTATAATAATACCTAACTCTTATAGGTATACTAAACACAGTGTATCAGAACGAACGCGAGAGACTTTAACCAGCGATTCTTGAGCTTATTTGGAAATAAAAATAGAGATTTTTTCAATTAAACATAAACAAAAAAATAATCACACGTCACCGCTGGATACCTACAACCTAACGGATGACGTGGTACGCGCTCCTAACCTAACCTAAGATAACCAGCGATTGTTGAGCTTATTTGGAAATACAAAAGTATTTTTTCAATTAAGCACAAACAAAAAAATCATCATTCGTCACCGCTGAATACCTACAACCTAACGGATGACGTGGTACGCGCTCCGCCTCGTTCCAGCAGCACCGTACAGACGAGACGGACGTTAGAACCGTTTGAATCCAGAGAGACATATGAGAGAAAATATTAATCATTTTTGTTTTCTGAAATGACATCTACATTTTTGATTCTAAAGAAACTAGTACATGGAAAATTATCGTGCTAAATAAAATTGATAGCATGCCAATTTCAGGATAAAATATTAGTTATTCAGAATATATCGAGAACACGTGCTCTTTTCCTAATAAATAAGTCGGGTTTGTCCCGTACCACCTGTATAGTAAATAATATGAAAGATTAAAATAATTACATACATATTTTAATACTATATTTCTTAACTAGGTTTGCGACGCGTGTACAAAAGGCGGTAGCATTGTAGATTGGAATTATTAAATTTAAATTTTGTCGATTTTTGTTAATTTTACAGATATAGGTACATACTTTTCCTTTACCACCTCGTTGATCATGTGTGTTGGGTAAATTACGTGGTTAGGATTAATGATCAAAATAATATTATATTATACATAACGTAGGTAGATACACGTTTATCGCTGTACAGGACTTAAAATATAGTCTTCAATAAAGATAAAAATTACCGACAAACGAGTCAAGGATAAAATCATTACAACTAAATATTAAGTCTGGATACTAACAAATTCCCAATAATTAATCGATCTATCAATTACCTACCTACCTATTAATTTCCTTAGGAAACACTTGTAAAGTTTACCAAAAAGACAGGTCGGTATTTTAGCGTCGAAAGTCAAATTGTCTATGTCATATTTTAATTTTTAATATAATGAATATTCGGTGTACCTAGGTATTATGAACAAAAAACTGGTTAATTTAAAATAGCCCGGGATTTTACCTGGAAGTTTTTTCGCCATGATTCACGCAATTCTTATGAGCTTCGATTGGCCGAAATAACAAATGGGTTTTTCCTCAGGCTTCTGATCATTAGCGCAGGAGGTTTTGGGTTAATGCCTGAAACTAGCTACGTAATGAAAGCTAATGACCAATGGACAAAAGACCGGATTTGGTATAATTCGTTTTTCTATTTTTTTATATTAAAATGATCGTTATGAGTTATGAGGAACGGTTGTATGAAAGGAGTTATTTCCATAAAAACACCTCCAATGCGGTCACTAATTACATACATAGATTTTTATACCCTTTTGGAATTACAGCGCCCTTGAGGTGTTTTTGCACAAAAACGGCGCTATACAAGAAGTCATCCAAGTATTATTATTATTATTATTATTATATGAAATCCCTTTGAAGATTTCTAAAAAAACTGTTTAATGAAATCGTTTACAGGATGTTAAGAGAGTTGACTCATTTTAACTAGTGATTCCTGATATTATTTGGATTAAAAATGTAAATGAAATTTTGTAAGAACCATGTAAGCTTGACCATTCTATCCCCTTTCAACGCGTTCATAAACTCAGTGCCGATTTTGTAACTTAAATTCAGAGAGAGATATTGAACTTAGTTAGTATTATATTTTGTAGCCGTAAAGTTTTCTATGCCCCATGTGTACAAAATATGTTCTATGTGATAATCCTTTGTATCTTGTAAAGATGGCATTTGCTATAATATAACGTTGAAACCTGACTCCTTTGTCTTTACTGAACCCCTTGTCTCAGTCTGAATTATGGTAGAAGACACTGATAGCTGACTCCACGCCTCGAGAGTGAATAAAGAGAGTGAGAGTAAGAACTAGCCTGAGGTAATGCTCAGAGATAGAACCCCTGATACCATCTATGTCGATCGACTTATATTCTAAATTCTAAGTATAACACTGTCCCCCAAAGTAAATTTGAATGTATTTTGAGATGTAGTAAAATAAGTACATTGCAGTGAAAAAGTAAAAAATAATTATATTTCATATTTGTTAAATGTAATAGATGTGTGTAGGTAGCTAAAACGTATATAAAATAATGTAAATAGTAATGAAGACATTATATCAAGTATATATTTAGAGATGAAATTGTCACTTATGGGAAATGAATGAGATTTAGGTTTTTTTCAAGATCAATTCATCTGGAAACTTTTTTTTGATAAGATTGTCTTTAGAAAACTCGTATTTTTTCACATTGTTCTTTTGTTGTCTTGAATTATTAATTACTTTGAATTATACTTAAAACATTAAAAAAATCAATAGGTATTTAGACAGTTAAGATGATGGGGTGAGGTTGTGTTCAGTAACTCGGCTGAGTGACCTGTGACGACGTGTGGAAGAATTTTTTTCTTTGGTTTTGAAAAAAAAAAAACATCTAAAAAGACACAGGAGATCAAAATTTCTTTTACTTTTTTTACTCCTAATAATGTCAGGAATCATTGGTTAAAGTCAAATACGTGCCTTAACACCCTGTATAGGTACCTATGTGACGTGTTTGAGTGATGTTTGTATAGAAGGTAAATAACATTAGTATTGAGTAATATTAGAATTGAGAACCAAAACTTGGGTAAGATTTAAAATATACAAACGTATCATAAAAACCTTTTATATTCAGGTAAGAGCAGGTGCACGGTTTAGGGAGAAAAACCTTTTTTTTATAAAGGCATTTTGCATCCACTTAATCCTAAAAATATTAAAATACCTACTTAGTTAGAGCATCAAGTTACTAAAATTAAATATTTGAGAAGACCAATGAATGGTAGACACGTATAAGTTAAAATTTTTTTTGTAGATTCTCGTAAATCTTTTGGCTAAAATAATATTAATATACGTTATAAAATAGGTAGGGACCTAGGATAAAATTTCTTTAATACTACTACTAATTACTGAAATTTCCAAAATTTATTTTGAGATTCATTGAGAAATTGTGGAACGCCTGCCATCTTTCAAAATTTTATGAAAACTATTCTCATGATACTTTTGGTTAACGTCATTTAGAATAATTAGATAGTAACGACATCTGTTTGCATAAAACAGAGGCGTTTCCTCAGAACGACCTCACTGGTTCAATTTAGCAAAAAATATACGACGGTCTAGTGACATCTATACACTTGAGTCTGAAACAAGTTAGCCAAGATTCGCTCCACGAAATTAAAAATTCTTTTCGGACTCTACCGAAATTTACGCAAACTTATATAAAGGATAGGAAGGTTGATAGCGTTGGTCATCGTCATTCAATATAATTAGACAGTGGCGACATAAGTGTGAATAAAAGAGAGGCATTTCCGCAGAACGATTTCGCTGGTTCAATTTACCAAAAAATATACATGAACGCCATCTGTATAATTTCAGATAACAAATTTTAAAACGGTCTATCGGCAGCTATGAATTTAAATCTGAAACAAGTTAGCCAAGATTCACTCCACGAAATGAATAATAATTTTGCACTCTACCGAAATTCACGCAAACTTTTCTCCATGGAGTTTGGTAAATAGTTCGAACATGTTCTCAAAGATGTCACTAAACAAGTAAAAGTTTTTTTTGCGAGAGAACGGAGAACAAATACAACACGATTAGAGCTTATCAATTTAGCCATTCAAGTATTATCGTGGTGAACAGTAAAATTCTTGTAAATGAAGGTAGATAGGTAGTCGTTTATTTTTACCTTGACATAATATTAAAAGAGTAGATTTTTGATATAAATAATACAAAATATGATTACAACTCTTAAAGGATTGGTATTTTCATGAACAAGTTATTTATGTATGTGAAGGATATAAGTATTGTTACATAATATGTGTTTTTTACCTTCATAATGACGGTTTCAAACAAATTACAAACAGCTCAGGTTCCTGTTTGTTTTTGTCTACGTCAAACAATGAGGTATGTATAGTTATCTTAATATATAAAAATCACTTGTCACTGTGTTCTTACACGCTAATCTCCGAAACCGCCCAACCGATTTCAATGAAATTATGTGAATGTGTATGGTTAGGTCCAGCTTGAAATATATGATATGCACTGTTGATTTCTTATCCAAAAATACACACAACAACAAATTTTAACTTCCCTGCATAGAAGGCGGTCTGTAGTAGGACAACGTCCTATAATATAAAATACATTCCAAATGGTTGAGTTAAATTCTAACTAGTTTCTAATTTTAATATATAAAAATTTAGCCTGCGTATGTTTGTGCTCGCAAAATTCAAAATATTGTCCACAGATATCGTTGAAAATGGACGAAAGACTTGAAGTATGTATTTTCAAAATTGGAATCGATGTGTAAAGAATTATCATCTACTTTTATTTTTTTTAAAAACTATTGACTATTTCATTCGATTTCATTGAAAATTTCAAAGTTTGTTCTTATTAGGATTCCCAACAGGGAAGCGGAAACTAACCCACTGTTGAAAAACATCAGAAGGTATAAAAACATGCTTTATTAGTTACTTTTAGAATGGTCTGGCTTCCAAGAAACTGGGCGTCTTCGAAAATGTATTAGTTTTAATTTTTTTCGTAATATTTTTGTGGCTCACCAAGCGTTTTTCTACAATTTTTGAGGTTTTATGACGTTTTCTCATTACTTCTGGCTGCAACATCATCTTTCACTTTCAAATAAATGGATTTAGCTTTATTAACTAGCCATAACTCATATTTTATTCATGATTTACAAAAATAACGTTTTTCTACAATTTTTTAGAAATTTTGGAAAAGTGGTAAGAATCGTGGCCCTTTTAAAGGTTGTACATAAAGAATTATACATTATTCTTTTAAAAACTAAGCTTAAATTAAATACAAAAAAAAATGTACGTTTAACATTATTCAGTATTACGTTTTTCTACAATTTTTGAGGTTTTTTGACCTGTTCTTCCCTACATCAACCTACCGAACCCATTTTTTTTTTTTTTTTTAAACTTTCTTACAATGCTGGCTGGAAAGACAAGCAAGTTAGTACATATTTACATAATACATCAACGCCCCCATCGTAAGGTTTAATTCTCAGTCAAACAAAAAAAATTTTCAAAGTTTGTTGTTATTAGTGCCAAGAGTGTTTAGAGATGTTTAAATAGTAGAAGAAGTCCGGGACACCCGAGGAATACTCAATATCTCTCCATCGTACCTAATGACATACTGAGTCGAATTAACGTCGTCGAGAGTATGGTATATCGTACCGGTCGGTAAATCGTACCACCTCGATATTTTTGGTACGGGTCACTATTTTTTAATCCTAATAATATTCTGCCAACCGTTAGAAGCGTCATAGTTGTCCCGCCATTTTTATTTAGTGTTGGATCGTGCGTGCGCTGGCAGTGTAGTATTTTTGTTTTTTCACAATTTTCATCTAATTTTTTCGGCTCCTGCGTAAGGTGATTTCGTTTTCAAAGGTAGGTATGTTAGTTTTTTCTCAAATTAAGTTCACTTAGCATGTTTGTATTCTGCAAATTACGATTGCAAAATCATATTGACACCTGTGGTTTACATGTTTTGTTGTCATTTTTTCATAAAAACTCAGAGTTTGTTAAATCGTACCACAAGTGGTTTGGTAAATCGTACCGATACGATTTACCGTAATTTTTTAGTTGTTTTTTTAAGTAAATTATTTTCTAGTTTTAAATTAAAGAGTTCAGTACAACTAACACCAGAGATCTCGTCAGAGCCTTTGTTGCGACCACCACCACCAGTGACCTTGTCAGACTCTTTTCACCATCAGATGCAGCTCAGAAAGTTGAATTGGGCAAACGAATTCAAACGCGGCGACATCTTTTCAACTATCAATTCTTGAGATTTCTCCAATACCAAAGAACTAAGGAAAAATGATTATGCACATGGCACAAAAGGCTGCTGAAATAACACCAAGTAAGTATAAAAAAGGACTAGAAGTTGCTGCTGGTAGATGCTCAGCTGTCAAAATGCCCAAATAAAAAAAAGAAAAAAAGAAAAATAAGATTATTAAAACTGATAAAAAGCCCATTAAGGGTAAGAAGTGTGCTCGACGAAAGAAGGCCAATTGCAGAAGTAGTGATAGTGAAGATGCTGACAGTATTGTCGTTTTGAATGATTCGGATACGCATATTGATGATGACGATAAAGAAAACGAATGCCACCTATGCTTTGGCAATTATTTTGAAAAGGCAGGACCCAAAGAAGACTGGATCCAGTGCGTTCGTTGTCATAAATGGGTGCATGAAGCTTGCACCAGTAACCCAGTCATTTGCGACACATGCATGCCTTAAAAATGTCCATGTTTTCTTCGATATAAATTGGAAAAACGGTCTAGGTACGATTTACCATACCGGTGGTACGATTAACCGTACCGGTTCGTTAAATCGTACCGAAAGCCATTTTTTATAAAACGTTTAATTTGTAAACAATCCAGATGCCTGTAAAATATGAGTTAAATTAATATCGTACCCAATAAAATAAGTATTTATTTGAACCT
This sequence comes from Hesperophylax magnus, assembly GCA_026573805.1. Classification (NCBI taxonomy): domain Eukaryota; kingdom Metazoa; phylum Arthropoda; class Insecta; order Trichoptera; family Limnephilidae; genus Hesperophylax; species Hesperophylax magnus. The sequence continues at coordinate 19,528,428 of JAIUSX010000014.1, forward strand.
AACTCCAATTCTCTAACCCATTTCGATCATACAGTATTGAGAGTTAAGTGCGAAGTGGTACGATATACCATACTCTCCCCTAATGTAGTTTTTTAACACTAACGTCGATGTAATGTAGTTTTTTAACACTAACATTGTGGTATACAGAAGAATTGCGGGGACCCACTAGTATTATATGTAACTCAATGAAGTCAAAGCGAATACACTTCCGTAGCAATGTAGGTAGGTAGGTACCTATTCATTGCAAAACAAAATTGCTAACTAAAAATGTGCATGTGATGAGCTCTTGGGAGCAGTAATTTTACTCTACTAGTATGGTATGAGATTTAAAAGAACATTTTTTTGGGTTTTCAATTTTACCAATTGAAACCTCTTGCTTATGAAAATTCAAGAATGTAATTTTTCACACAAATCTACAAAAAGGAGATGTCGATTCGAATATCAAAGACGAGAAATCAAAAATGCTGTCTCGAAAATTATTAACGTATTTTTGGCTTTATTTTTGTTTATATCAAGCTAAAACTTGGTAAGAACATTTTTCAACAAGACATAAATTGACGTTGTGATGTGCTATGTACAATGTACATGCCTACAAATAAAGGCATATTAATCATTTTCATGAGCGGCGCATGAACGTTCATAAGTAGAAGGCACTTACTTCTACTCTACTTAAAATCTTAATCTACATGTTGACCCGTGACCACCGAGTGGTGACCATCCGTGACCTTGTCAAGGTGACCCGCTGTACCTGCCTGACAGATCACGCGGTCAACCGCTAGCTACTCCGACTACCTAGCTAGGTAGGTGCTGTGGACTGTGGGTAGGTACCGTCAGCTGAAGAATCGTACTAACCCCAAAATTACTAAGGATTTTTCTGGTGTCACTTTCTAGGGACTTTTTCTATCACCCTTCATTATAGGTGTTCTATATTTATTTTTTAAAGGGAAGAATTTTTCAAAGATGGCTCCGAAAGGAAAGGCAAGTAGTTTTTATAGTTTCTCGAATTAATATTATATTTTTTTCAAAATTATGTTTGAATTTAGGGAATTGAGGGTGTAATGAGAGTTTAAAAGGGGGAAGACCATTTTGGCTCTAACTGAGAAATAACAACTGGAAAATTGTTTGAATAATATAAAAATAAATTGAGAACGTAAGAATGAAAGAAGCACTATTCATTTTTTCAAGAAACGTCAGATATGTAATCAGATATGTAAATTCTCATGATCAATAGTGTCATCAACACCAGGACAGATGCGCCATTATCCCACCTGATGATAGAAATTACAAGGCGGTCCAAAATGTTGGTCCAAAAAGGAAGAGGAAGCGCAATACCCCAAAAGTCAAATAATTTAACAGAAGGTAGATTTATTTTTTTGGAAATATGTTGAAATTTGCACCAACCATTGTTTTAGCAGTATATGATATGTTAAGTACCTAGGTACTCCTTAAAATTATGCTTATTGTGTTCCTATAAATGGCTAAATTTTAATTTGTTGGGGTTTTTTTTCCACTAAAACCACGTCCAACATATTCTCACAACTCTGTACGCATATATTATAGACGGTAGAATTGTCGATAGTAATTATTGTTGATTTAACCTGAATCAATATTATGTTTTGAGATCTTGTACAAATACAATTCTGATAATACATTTAAAGCACAGTTAACAAGCTTAAGTGCGTGTATCTTTTGCAGCTGGCTGTAGATTCCTTCAGAGCGCTAACAAGATAAGTATTCCATAATAGCAATTATTATAACTACAGTTTTTTGCATGAAGGAAGGTAGAACAATTGGTCCAAGTTTATAGCTAGCTGTTGCGAAAAAATGTGTTTTATTTCAGAATGGCCGGCGAAGCGCAGGAAGTTTAGGTACACTTGGTTATGTTCGGTAAAGGTTGGGAACCCACTATCTAATTGTATTACTCAATTACTCCTGAAATCACAATACTTCAGCTTTGTCTTCGATTTAAAAATTCATGACGCAGTTGAGTTATGTTATTATTCTCTTCTTGTACTAAAACTAAGCAACTAACCATAAAATTTAACTGTCGTCATTATTATCCGAGTTCATTAAGCTATAAACTGATCTCTAAGAAAATAATTATTGTTAGATGCAAAATATTACAATAAGCACTAGGAAAACATTGGTCCCTTGACAACTCAGGACAGTGGCAATTCAACACACTTTTGAAAAGTGATATAAAGTTATCAAATATGATAAAATTATTATTTTTAACCTTCTCATCACTTTTCATGGCTTTGTATAGTAATAATAATAACAATAATATTTGTATGATTTATATAGCACCGTTTTTGTGCAAAATCACCTCAACGGCGCTGTGCAAATATCTATGAAGTTTTAACTAGTTTTAACGATGAAGTGTGTTGAATTGTATTGAATTGCCACTGCTCTGAGTTGCCCGGTTTCCGAAAATATTTCCGACATTTAAATCTTTTTTCATCTCATTTTTTAAGGGATGACTGCAAACACATAATAATGTGTTTACACTTTTGCATTCTGAAGTAGGTACCATTTTTACAATAATTTACACTTTTTTGTTCTGGAGTAGGTTCCATTTTTACAATAATTTACACTTTTGCATTCTGAAGTAGGTAACATTTTTACAACAATTTACACTTTTTTATTCTGGAGTAGGTTCCATTTTTACAATAATTTACACTTATGCATTTTGAAGTAGGTACCATTTTTACAATATCTTACACTTTTTTATTCTGGAGTAGGTTCCATTTTTACAATAATTTATCCAGTTTCCACGGCAAAATGATACTGCTTTACGGCAGCTGAAAAAAATTCTTTAGCTTACAATTTAGTGATTTCTGGAGATTAAAAAAAACTCCATTGTAAAAATTTTACTTTCCTAAAAACTTCCTTTTTGGGAAAACGGAATTAAAATTCGCAATAATTATTATTGTATTTGGTAATAACCGCCTACTCACTTCAACGTGTTACTGGACGCATAGACGGGCTCACGTTCTAAATTATTGTGGATACTAATGTACGTAAGTATTAGAGTCTATTTGCTTTTCTCGGAACGTCTAAACCTGTGCATGATGACTGATGACGACTGTAATAATTGCCAATAAACATGGAAAGAATAAGTGCACGACTTACGACTTCTTTGTTGTCATGCCGAGTGTTCTCAAAATATCCCGTAGTACAGGGCTACTGAAAAATTCTGTTTTTTCTTCTTCTTCTATTATAAAAATTCTTTTTCTCACACAGCATTTTCAGAAAAAATAAATATTGCGGTTCTATTATGATTTTATTTAATCTATTTCGTTCTACGTCACAACTTGTTTACTCCATATCTGAATATATATATTTTTTTATTTATTCTTAAATATATTTGAATTACAAAGGTATAGTATATTGTCCTCCACGCTAAGAGTTCACCTGTGTTGTGGAGGACTGTTGTGGTGGACTGTATTAAAAACGTGTTTTGAAAACTATGTTATTTTCCATGCTGCCCTTAATGCCTAATGTTTTTTTTCCTACCATTCTTTTTACATTATTTTTTTATGTTCATCTATATACCTACTTGTGTTTATTAGAAGAACCAATTGGTTTAACAATGTTCTAATACTACTGCAAATACCGACAGAAACTATGTAGGTACCCATAGTTAAAAATCAAAGATGTTCTTTTACTATGTGCATTTTAAAAACATTTAAATATATGTATTTAAAAGATATTTTTTGGTTTGAATGAGGATTGAACACTCCTCCCCAGGAACTGGAGTCAACCGCGCTAACAACTGAGCCGAATTCCGATTGGGTAAGTCCAACATTTATTTCGTAAATTAACAGTTATATCATCCAATTACACAGAAATGCCTGCGCATTTCAGATACCTACGTTTTGTCTAAGTGTGTATGTGTTATTGCCATCAAAAGTTGATAGTATATATTATCATTGACAACGAATCTATCTACCGAGTTTCAGCTCGATCGGATTTCGGGAAATGGGTTGATTTCCCCTTCTAAGAATTGAATTCTCTAAAATAAAATCGAAATGCAAATAGATGTATTTAAACATCAATATTAACAACTTTACAATTAACCTAATAATAAAAACTTGTTTTTTTTCTTGTAACCAATTTACGTTGACCAAACCTATCTCAAAAAAGATTGCTTATTTTTTATATTTTTAAACACCACTATGCGAGTAATTTTATGTCAGCTGGGTGGTGATGAAAAAATGGCCATTTTCAAGAAACCGGCGGAGCGCAAAGCCCGGTGTTGTCCAAACCAAACCACGGTAACGACTGAAAAGGGAACGACCCTCCCGACAGAATGAGACCCCTCCCAGGCTCCTACCCCCACCACACGGGATGTACCGGCCCTTCAAAATTGCATCCTGTATTACCTTTTTTATCCGAGTATTGTACAAGAGTACCAACTGCTCCCAACCATCTGGAGCATCAGTGAGCCCATGTCATCCCCGATTGGAGTGAATGTTAGGGTAGAAAGTGAAGGTAGTAGGGACGGGAAGGAGGTGGTGTAGAAAATGTGATAAGTACCTGGCTATTCAGATCTGGTCACCAAACACGGTTAAAATCATTTCAAGCAATGTTTCGATTATGAAAGGTGGTCTTTCACTAAGGCGGTACTGAAATTATCTACCGCTGTGGAAGGTGCCGTAATATACTAGGCCTGTATTATTTTTAATTAATAAATTGTGAAAGGCACAAATAAATCTAACAAAATTTTCCTAGGCACGCCGGGATTTGACCCCGCGACCCCAGGTCATTACCACTTAACCACGACAAAGTCAGAAGAAGAAGAAGCAACATTTTCCTCACCTTCTTTCCACATTTTCGTAAAACCAAATATTGACATTATGCGACCAAGCATACCGTAAAAACGTTTAAAAGTGTAAATTTAAAGTGGTATTATGGAGTCCCACTTTAAATGGCGGAGATGTTGAGAGAACATTGTGCTAAAAAAACATAAATATAACCGAATACATTCGAAGTTCAAAATGAATGGGCACAAAAATTCCACCTAGTGTAAGCAAAAAAGTGGTACTTTCGAGTGCCACTGTAAATGTAGAAGATGGAATGACAGCGGTGAACACTGAGCACTGAGCAGGCCAGGAGCTTATTGAAAGATTATGGCAGTTGATTGCAAGATTACTAACCGGTGTCATTGAGGAGCCCCGTGATGTCCGTTGTCGACCCGTCGGCCGCCATCCCTGCAACAACACAACATACTAACATTAGCAACTAGCAACATCATACATATAATAAGAAACTAAAATTACATTTCTCGTTGCAAGAAAGTGCATTCAGATCTTACTGTGCTGAACAGTATGATAATACACTTCTGTTGAGATTTATATTTAAGATTACTCCGATAAGATAGCTTACAAGAAATAGAACAGTGCGCAATTTGAAACGACAGAAATTCATAGATGAAACAATTTTTCTGAAAATCCATTAATAATTTAATTTTTATTTTTATTTTTTTTTAATATTTTTATTTTTATTTTTATTTTTTTTTTATTTATTTTTTTTTTCGGTCAACAATACGTCATAGGTACATACAACCTTTGAAAAGCGAAAGGGTTTGAAAGGTTCTAAAGCAATGATACTGATTATATACATCATTTCAGATACTGTGCGGGAGTGAGGGAGACCAACATCCCGCAACAAGCTGTTGACCCTGCTGACTTTGATCGTCATTGTGTCTGGCAAAATGAGACAGATACCCATAAATGTATAAAATAGGAATTAGATCATTTCAAACAAAAACGTTTATGGGTATGTTATTGTGGTGAACGTATGTCTGTCGGTATGAAAGAGACAGGCATATCTGAGTGAGACAGCATGACCGAGACGTATAAAAAGGCGTGTCTGTTGTAACTCGTCCTCTCTTAACAACAACATCTCGAATACTGTACATTAGTAATAACACTAAATAAACCAAATAGTATGGAGTATCCAAACGACTATTATTTACATCTTATCTGAGTGATCGACACGGCAGATCACCACAGTTGGCGCAGCCGAAAAAGGAAGCTGAACGGCCGCAAAATTCTTCCTGGAGGAAGAACCGTAGCCGCAGCTGAAAGAACCACAGTTGGCGCAGCCGAAAAAGGAAGCTGAACGGCCGCAAAATTCTTCCTGGAGGAAGAACCGTAGCCGCAGCTGAAAGAACTACAGTTGGAGCAGCCGAAAAAGGAAGCTGATCAGCCATTAAATTCTTCCTGGAGGAAGAACCACAGTAGGCGCAGCTGAAAGAACCATAGTTTGGTTATAATCCCACCGAGCACCGCGGAAGGGATTATTGTCGCATAAAAAATAAAATAATTTGGGGGCAGCTTCACGGACAGTATCGGACATTGAAGGAGCATCAAGGCAAGGAACTGGTGAGGAGATTCAAGGCGCTGAGCTCAAGGAATCAGCAGCCGAGAAACCGGATGAAAAACGGATCCAGGCAGCTTGTACGGGGACCCGACACGGGAAGGCGTGGCGGTGGTGACCGGACGAGAAGGACGACCAGGAATCCGGACGGAGCCAGAAGACGGTCGGACGCGGAAGGGCGGCGATCGGCGGCAGCATCAATCATCAGATTCGTGAGTTGAGTGCTGTTTGTTGTTGTTTTTTCTGATTATTGGTAATCTGTGTGGAAATGGAGGGAGTGGGTTTACCCAGGTTTTGTCACCTTAGGGACGGGCTGGAGACGTTCGTGCTACAGTTTGAGCAGTTGATCCTCGTCAATGATGACAAATTTAAATCCGAGGATAAAAAGAGGGCGGTTTTAATATCCCACCTACACACAGACACGATTAATCTACTGATAGATTTATGTTTTCCAAAAAAAATAACAGAATTATCGGTTGAAAATATATTTTTGTTATTAGGAAACCACATTGGTGTTTCAAAGAATGTGTTTAAGGAACGTGGAAATTTTTTTGCGGCGAAACAAAAAGTTGGGGAATCTATAAATGATTATATAGCTAGGTTACGTTGTCTAACAAGATTCTGCAAATTTGAAAGCAGACTGGAAGAAAACTTAAAAGATATTTTTGTGACTGGTTTATTAGAAGGTCGTATTAAAGAAAAAATGTTTTTAGATGCAGAGAAGCTGACTTTAAAAAGTACATTAGAGTGCGCATCGGGAATGGATTCATTTCATAAAAATATTACGTGTATTAAATCCGAGAGTGTCGGGCTCATTTCTAGAAGTAAGAAAAATTTTAATAGTAGTGCAGGTAGGAATTATTCTACTTCACCGGCGCGGGCGAAAGACAAAAATGTTACAATTCCCAGAAAGAAATCAGTAGAACGTATACAACAGTTGAAGTGCAAATATTGTAATTTAAATAATCATGATTCCAGTAATTGTAGATTAAAAAACGTGACGTGTTTTAATTGCAAAAACAAGGGACATTTTAGTAAAAATTGTCGCGAAAAAAAACGGGAGGAAGTTTCATCTGTGTTTGTGAATTCAAGTGAAATAAATTCAAGGTTAACAAGAAATACCGATCCCATTTATTTATCGTTAAAAGTTAATAACGGTATCATCATAAAAGGATTATTTGACACGGGTGCAGGAATATCGATCCTATCGGATAAAGATTATTGGGAACATTTTAAAGATGTACAATTGAAGCCGAAGAATTTAACCCTGAAGGGTTACAATAATTGTAAGTTACAGTTACTTGGATGTTTAATTTTGTCAATTAATTTCAATGGTATTACTAAAATAATGGAATTTTGTGTTGTAAAGAATGGTTCAACCACTGTGCTAGGTAGAGACTTCGTAAAAGAATTTAACATTGGTTTTACGGGTTTCGAGACGGTTTCTTCACAGTTGAAAAGTGAAATACTCACGCATAATATTCACGACGTAAACAATAATAGTGTCGATACGTTAGTGCGTAAATATCCGGAGGTATTTTCAAGTAAACTAGGTAGATTCAATAAATTTAAAGTTCATTTAAAATTGAAAGAAAATGCAGAACCGAAATTCTGCAATCCGAGAAGTATTCCTTTCGCTTTGAAAGCGAAAGTTGAAACGGAATTGAACCGTTTACAGGAAGAGGGAATTTTAGTTCCGATTAGTTATAGCAAGTTTGCATCTCCTATCGTGCCCGTAGTTAAAAGCGATGGAAGCATTAGAATTTGCGGGGATTATAAATGTACTGTGAACCCACAATTGATTGTTGACAAATATCCCATGCCGAAGATAGAAGTTTTATTATCACAAATTTCGGGCGGAATAATATTTTCAAAAATTGATTTACGTCAAGCTTATTTACAGTTGGAACTAGACGAAGAAAGTATGGAATATACTACGATTTCTACACATTTAGGATTATTTAAATTCACTAGGCTAGTGTTTGGGATTAACAGTGCACCGGCAATATTTTGTAGAACTATAGCTTCATGTCTACAAGGTTTGAAGAAAACAGCGGTTTTCCTGGATGATATTATGGTTACAGGAGAAACGATAGAGGAACATAATGCTAATTTAAATGCAGTTCTTAATAGGTTAAAAGATTGCGGTTTGTGCGTAAATATTCAAAAGTGCAATTTTAACGCTTCATCGGTATGTTTCTTAGGGTTTGAAATCTCGAAGGAAGGGATTAAACCTATGGAAGATAAAACGAACGCAATTAGTAAAGTCGCGCAACCAAAAGATTTATCAGAGCTACGCAGTTTTTTAGGAATGGTAAATTTTTACCGATCTTTTGTGCCAAATATGTCTATGTTATTAGATCCTTTGCACAAATTATTGAAAAAAAATACGAATTTTGATTTTAATCAAGATTGCGTAAAAGTTTTTAATAAAATAAAATTAATTTTATGTGATAATCGAGTGTTAGCACATTACGATCCAAATGTTACTTTGAAGGTAGTTACGGACGCCTCAACGAAAGGTTTGGGTGCAACATTGTTACATGTGTATGAAAATAATTTACAAAGACCTATTTCTTTTGTTTCTCGTAAACTGACAGAAGCGGAAAAGAAATATTCAATTTTAGACCTCGAGGCTTGTGCAATTGTGTTTGCTTTTAAGAAGTTTTTCGAGTACATTTACGGAAGGGAATTCATTCTAGAAATAGATAATGAACCTTTATGTAGAATTTTTGGTGAAAAAAAAGGAATTCCTGTTTTAACTTGTAATAGATTACAACGTTATGGTGTAATTCTCTCATCTTTCAATTATAAAGTTCAATACGTAAAATCAACATTAAATTGTTCGGATTACTTATCTCGCGTACCTGTAGGAGATCCTGTTGAGGAAAATAATAACTTTGATTCAAGAATTTTGTGTTTATTCAAAAATAATAGCGAGATGCCAATAGATGTTGAGGAAGTTAAAGCAGAATCTAATACGGATAAATTATTATTAGAGATAAAAAATTATCTTAGAACAGGGTGGCCAAATAAAGTCAATAAGGATAATTGCAAATGGATTTATTGGATAAAAAGGAACGATTTATCAATAATTGATGATTGTATTTTCTGGAACCATAGGTTAGTAATTCCAATAAGTTTAAGGGATAAGATATTAAGCTTATTGCATAGATCTCATCTAGGGATTGCCAAGATGAAAGGGCTAGCTAGAGGCTATTTTTGGTGGCCAGGGATTGACAGTCAAATTGAATTTTTAGTTAGAGAGTGCGGAATTTGTGCGGAAATTCAACCATCACAACCCAAGAGTGAGTTAACTCCATGGCCGATAACGGAAGAAATTTGGAGTAGGGTTCATATAGATTACGTAGGGCCTATCGGAAATAAATATTTTTTGGTAATCATAGATTCAACCTCAAAATGGTTGGATTGCGTGGAAGTAAATTCACCTAACTCAGATAATACCATTAAAATCTTAAAGAGATTATTCAGTTATTTCGGTAGTGTACAAACCTTAGTTTCTGATAATGGAGCAGCATTCATGTCAGCAGACTTTAAACAGTTTTGCGAGAGAAATGGCATTAAACATTTAACAACACCTATAAATCATCCTCAATCAAATGGATTGGCAGAGAATGCAGTCAAAACGTGTAAAAATTTTTTAAAGAAAATATTGTTAGAAAAAAAATTTCAGTCAGGTTATAATGAGAAGTTAGAATGTTTTCTCATAGATTATAGGAATGCACCACACTGTACAACAGGGTTAGAGCCAGCAGTTGTAATGTTTGGTAGAAGGTTAAGGTCAAATTTGAATAATTTTATACCTAGAGGGGGGAAGGTAAAGGAAAATGTGATTGATAAAGATACCAAAATGAAAATGTCAAAATGTCAGGAAAATCAGAAATTCTATTATAAAAGGAATAACAAAGTATCTACGAATTTTAAGATTAATCAGAAAGTTATGGTTAGGGATTTTAGAGACCAAAACAATGATAAGTGGGTACCAGGGAAAGTACATAAACGTTTGGGAAATAAACTATATTTAATTGAGGTTAAATTGAATGATAAAATCATGTACTGGAAAAGACATTTTGATCAATTATCCAAACTGTGTGTATCATGGGAAAAGAACCCTAGTATTTTAATCCCTGAGTCTGAGACGAGGAGGCTATCGTTCGATGAGTACGATGTCTCCGACTTTGTTTCGGATGACAATCTAACGGGTGACCCTCTTTTTCCTTCCAGCTCCAGTGAACCCGTGGCGTCAACGTCGGGGAACTGGAAGGAGCGCCTTCGACCAAGGACAGAGAAATCAAAATAAGCAGCAGTCAACTCTCCGAATCAACATGGTTATAAATAAAAAAGAAAATGTTGTAAAATAATAATTAAATATGTGTATGTATGTTTTATAATTATTATTATGATAATCATGTTGTGTTACTGTCTGCTGATTTAAGTGTGGAGGGATGTGGTGAACGTATGTCTGTCGGTATGAAAGAGACAGGCATATCTGAGTGAGACAGCATGACCGAGACGTATAAAAAGGCGTGTCTGTTGTAACTCGTCCTCTCTTAACAACAACATCTCGAATACTGTACATTAGTAATAACACTAAATAAACCAAATAGTATGGAGTATCCAAACGACTATTATTTACATCTTATCTGAGTGATCGACACGGCAGATCACCACAGTTATAAAATTTATTATCTATTCATAACGATTTTATATTGCACGAATTTATTCGGGAAAATTTCAAAAACACTGTTTTTATATCGCTACTTTTATTAAATGAAATCCGGTGTACAATCGCTTCCTTTTCTATGTTTATAGAAAACTATAAAATAACTTACAAACTGCACATTTTTATTCTCTTAGGCACTAAGCAATTTTTTTTTAAAGTTCTACAGAAAACCAAACGCTAAATTTCGATGTTTATGATCCTGTGAAAATATTCGAATTTACGAGATAAACCGGGAGAGTATATATGGTTATTGCACTAGGCCTTAACCAGTGATTCCTTACATTATTCCAAGTCTTCTTGTTTCGTACGGTGGATTATGCGGAGTAAAAAAGGGAATGAATTTTTTGTCTCCGGTGATATTTATGGTTGTTTTTTTTTTAAATTTGAAATTATATTTAAAAAATTGCTCAAACTACAATACAACGTCTGAGTTACCATAGACGACATGATGAAGAAAAAAATGAAAAAAAACCAAAAATATCACCGAAGAAAAAATTTTATGTAAACTTTTTACTACAAAAAATATCAGGAATCCCCGCTAGTAGGTCAAGTTCGTCCCTTAACATTATGTATAGTGTGGGGTAAAGGTGCCCCTACATATTTGTCCTATGAGTAGGATAATCGTAATTCAGATTATGGATTTATGAAATGTATTTTAAATTGGATTGTAATAAATTTACTATGGAGATAATTTTGTGAAAAGTTTAGTTTTAACACTATGATCTCCGGCCGAATACATATAAAACTTACTCTGTGCCGGTGTAACATCACTATTGGTGTCGCACATCACTAGTGCTAGAGGTGATTGTAACACATTGTATTGTCGTCTGTGGTCACGCTAACAAGCTCTCTGTATAACCGTCACAAGAATAAAAGTCTATCTCATAAAATACAATCAGTGTTTTAATATAAAGTCATCCACATTAAATAGAATAAAACATGGTGTCAGAAGTGCGATCTCGATAATAAATAATAATAATACTGGAAGTTGGATGTTAATAACATAAATTGAAAAATATTAAGTATAATTAAAAATGGCGAAGGACGCGCAAAAGTCACACATACAACATGATTTTCATGCCCTGTCAAATCTGCAAGTGTTGTCAAATAATATGAATAATGATTCAAAATGGAAAAATTGGTGGCAAGACTATGAAATATACCTGGTAGCGTCAGGTTTGGAAGAAGCCACAGAACAAAGAAAAATCGCAATTCTGCTTCATTCAATTGGCTCCAAAGGTATGGAAATTTTCAAATCATTTAACATGAACATGGAATCAAGCACGCTACGACAAGTCAAGAAAAAGTTTGATGAATATTTTGCACCTCACAAAAACTTAACAATGATAAGAAATTCATTTTTTACACGAAAACAAAATAATTCAGAAGACATCAATAATTTTCTATTGGACTTGGAAAATTTAAGTTTGGATTGTGAATTTGGAAATTTAAGAGAATCTCTGGTAAGAGACATATTTATTGCAAATATGTGTGCAAATTTAAATCATATCCGTCAACGCTTATTACAAGATTCTACATTGTCATTACAAAAAACGATTGAAATTGCAAAAACCATCTTATTGTCACAAAGCAATGCAGAGAAAATTAACCAACAAACACACACAGAAAATATTCTTCAAATCAGTCATAATAAAAATACTTCAAGACAGTCGAGAGCATCATGTCAGTCAAGTCTAAGAGGGTCAACTTCAAGAAGATCAAGTCAGTTTGGATCTTCAAGTCGTCATGGGTCACCATCATCATCATCACAGCCAAGGTCAAGTGGTCATATCAATCCATGTGGAAGATGTGGTCAGCATCATCGCTACAAGTGCCCAGCAGTCAATGTCAAATGCAGGTCATGTAATTCTTTTGGTCATTTTGCTAAATATTGTTTTAAAAATAATTGTCACAATAAAGTCAGAAATTTAAACTTAGAGTCATCAAAACCCAATGATGACAGTGCTAATTTCACTGAGGGTCATTTTATTGCAACAATCAGAAATATTAATAATAACAATTATTCAAGTCAAGCATGGCACATAGATATAATAATTAATAATAAAACATTAGACTGTATCTTGGATACAGGAGCTGATATAAATGTAATGTCATTGACAAACTTTAAAAAGTTAAATTTATGTAATACAATTTTACAAAAAGTTTTTACAAAAGTGTCAGGATTTGGAGGTAATAAAATACCTATTATTGGTCATTGTGATATTGTATGTCAAATCAATGGAAATGTCATAAGTAAAATAATATTTTTTGTCACAAATATAGAATGTCAATCAGTCTTAGGTCTTCCAACTATTCAGAAATTTGGAATTATAAAAAGAATATTTAATGTTCAATATGATCATAACACCTTATTTACTGAATATAATGACATATTTCAGGGTCTCGGATGTTTACCACCTGTCGTTCATCTCAAACTTCGTCAAGATGCCGTTCCGTGCGTTGATCCTCCGAGGAAAGTCCCATTTGCCTTACAAAACAGACTTCGTGAGGAATTAGATCGCATGGACAAGATGAAGGTCATTGAAAAGGTTACTAAACCTACTTCTTGGGTAAATTCTGTTGTCATAACTGTCAAGGAGTCAGGTAAATTAAGAATTTGTCTTGATCCTAGAAAATTAAATAACTGCATAATGAGAGAATATTTTCCATTAAAAAACATCGATGAAATTAGATCAAAACTTATAGGTGCTGCATATTTTTCACATCTAGATGCTTATTCTGGATTTTGGTCATTGAAGTTAGATGAAGAAAGTAGTGATTTATGTACTTTTCAAACTCCATTTGGAAGGTACAGGTATTTAAGACTACCGTTTGGAATAAACGCAGCAACGGAAATTTTTTATAGGATTATGGTAGATTTGTTTGGAGATCTGGAAGGTATATTAATTTTTGTCGACGATTTTTTAATTTATGGAGAAACTGAAGAAATTCATAATTTTAGGTTAAGAAAAGTCTTGGAAAGGGCTAGAGAAGTCAACTTAAAATTAAATAAGTCGAAATGTAAATTTTTAGTCAAGGAAGTATGTTTCCTAGGTTATATTTTTAGTAAGGAAGGAGTAAAAGTTGACAAAGAGAAAGTCAAAGCTATTTTAGAGTTGCCGTCTCCTAAAAATGTCAAAGATTTACAAAGATTTTTAGGAATGGTAAATTATTTGGGTCCATTCATTGAAAACTTATCAAATAAGTCACAAATTTTGAGAAATTTATTAAAAAATAATGTTATATGGTCATGGGATGAAAATTGTGAAAAATGTTTTAAAACTTTGAAAGAGGCTATTTCAAATGCAACAGTTTTAAGTCATTATGATCCAAAAATACCACTAACTTTATCAGTCGATGCATCAAAATCAGCTATAGGAGCAGTTATTATGCAAAATAACCGTCCAATTGCATTTAGTTCAAAAACAATGACACAGTCGCAGGAAAATTATGCTCAAATTGAAAAAGAATTATTTGCCATACAATTTGGTTGTAATAAGTTTCATCAGTATATTTATGGTAACAAAGTGACAGTACAAACTGATCACAAACCTTTAGTCTATTTATTTAAAAAACCTTTACATGATGTACCAGCTAGATTGCAACGTATGATGTTAGCTCTTCAATCTTATGATTTAAATGTTATACATGTCCCAGGTAAAGAAATGTATATATCAGATACTTTATCTAGAGCAGCTTTAAAAGATCATTATATACCCGATTATGAGTCTGATCTACATTGTCATGTAAATTCAATATATATGAACTTAGCTATTAGTGAAGAATATCGTAAAAAATTGAGTAATGCTACTGCTTTGGATGAAACTATGCAAATATTAAAAAAATATTATTATGAAGGTTGGCCGAATAGCAAAGATAAAGTTCATTACACTTTAAAATGTTATTATAATATTCAAGACGAAATTCATGTCATTAATGAGTTAATATTTAAGGGTAATAAATTGCTAGTACCTCAAACTATGAGAAAAGAAATGTTAAACAAAATACATGAAGGACATCAAGGAATAAACAAATGTCTAAGATTAGCTAGAGATACTTTATATTGGCCTAGTATCACTGTAGATATAAAAAATTTAATTGAGCAATGTCAAATATGTAATAAATTTAAAGTTTCTAATCAGAAGGAACCACTGATAAATTATGAAATTAATAAGTTTCCATGGCAACAAGTAGGTATTGATTTAATGTATTTTGATAATCAAACGTACCTCATTGTAACAGATTACTATTCAAAGTTTATTGAAACTGCTTTCCTAAATAATAATTCTACTGCAAAAAATGTCATAATTCACTTAAAATCTATTTTTGCACGTCATGGTATACCAATGTCTTTAGTCTCTGATGGAGGTCCGGCTTTTCAAGCTATTGAATTCAAATCATTTTTATACGATTGGGATATAGAACATGTAGTTACTAGTCCATATCATTCTCAATCTAATGGTCAGGCAGAAAGTTCTGTTAAAATTATAAAAAATATTCTAAAAAAGTCAAAAGAAACAAATACAGATCCTTATATAGCTCTATTACATTATAGAAACACACCTAAAGCCAATTTACCGTCACCTGCTCAATTATTAATGTCTAGAACTTTAAGAATGAATATTCCTTCAACTCAAATTAAATTAAAACCAAAGGTTGTAAGATTCTCAGATTACAAAAACTGCGTTAAAAAAAAATAATTCAAAAAATTCTAAATATTATAATGTCAATGCAAAACCTATGTCTATATTTAAAACAGGAGATTATGTGTATTTTAAGAAAAACCCTAAAAGTAATTGGTTACCAGCTGTGGTCAAGGAAAAATTAAAATGTAACAGGTCTTATATTGTTGAAGATTATTATGGTAACACGTACAGACGAAATAGAATTCACTTAAAAATGAGATATAATACAAATGTTAATAATGACCATCTGTCCATGCGATCTGATCCGGCACTTGAAGAGGCAGAAGCTGGAGATGAGGGACAGGTGGGAGAATATAATAATTTGAACAACCCTTACATTACCAGATATGGTAGAGTGGTCAAACAACCCGATAGGTATAATGTCTAATGTCAGTGTATTTAAGATTTTATTGTATTGTATGTAAGCATAATGTCTAATATCAATGTATTTGAATTTTTATTGTTTTTATAAATAAAGAAAGGGGATGTAACATCACTATTGGTGTCGCACATCACTAGTGCTAGAGGTGATTGTAACACATTGTATTGTCGTCTGTGGTCACGCTAACAAGCTCTCTGTATAACCGTCACAAGAATAAAAGTCTATCTCATAAAATACAATCAGTGTTTTAATATAAAGTCATCCACATTAAATAGAATAAAACACCGGCTCATAGTAAAATTCATGTTTTATTAAAACACTTTCTAAAAAGTGTTTTGATTATGAAAATACTAGCTTAAATTCATTGAAACTTCATATCATTTTTGTATGGTAGTTTTGCCAACATTGGCTTTTATGCAGAGAAAACATTGCTATCTTTGCACATATATCGGGTCTCACTCCTTTTTTTGTGCTTTGCACACACCTTGCAGGTTCGAGAGGGTATCACATATCAGATGACAGCTTTGCAATGGTTCGAGTGGTTGCTATTCATAGAACTACGAAAAAGTTATAATAGAAGTCACTAGATGTACATTTTTAGACGTCTGGTCAATCACGTGAAAACACGGGACCGGGATAGGAGGCAAGGTTATACAATCACGTGTTTACACGGAAACGGGAATTTCCTGGTGGAAGAGTGTTATTTTTTATTTTGTAAATTTTCATAGAGTAAAGATAGAAATATTTAAAAATGTTACAATATATCAATAAAAAAAAACTTAAGGCGATGCACTACGTCGTGTAATATTTTAAATTGAGCCGCTATCAATAACAACCTTTACGTGGATGGCGATAAGGCTTAAATTCCCGCTTAGCACCATCCGCCTGTTTTGATTTATGCAAGAAAAAAACATGGCCAAAAGTGCCTTTTATTTTATTTTGTGGATGTTCAGGCATAAATGTTTAATTTTTTTTCGATCATTTTATAAATAACTTAATTTGCCACATTATACAATAAAATTATAACGGAGAATGGGTTCGTAAGTAGGAGATTTTGAACTTTAAAGCAGTTTTCATAGGCCTTATACATTATTTTTTTCTGGGCTTATAAAAAGACTTATCTAAAAAATACTCGATTGTTTCAAAGACCAAGATGTATTCTACTGGCAGTATTTAAAGCATCTGAAAAATTTCTAGGCGACCAAATTTTCAAACCAAAAACACATGATTCTGCATTACTACGTATGGCATTGTCTTAATCGTTCTACCCAAATACCATTAATTCATTCTTGTCTCTTGGTCTTTATTAACCTTGTAGATAGAAATAATCACAATCAGGCGATAAGAAACATAAATCAGTAATCCAAAAAAAACGTGTTTGAACCATGTGTCAACTGAAAATATTGTAAAACTAAATTTGTGAAAATTGTTTAAATGTGACCACTAACAATAAATTAAGGATTTTTTCGGTAAAGCCATGCCATTCATTTTTTCGGACTGTGGAAGCTAATCTTTCGTTTTAGAAAATATTTAGTTTAAAGTATTTAGTAAATAATGATTATGATTCGCAAGGTAAGGTCAAGGGCACAAAAAAATCGACAATTTTTCGCAGTGATAAGTATGCGGCAACTAACTAAATTCACTATCATGCTTGTAATTGTAAGTATGCCAAGATGAATTAATAAAATCTAATCATATTTTATCTAATCGAAGGCCTCAATTACTTACCGCAGCGTGAATATTTATCAAGAGGTTAAGGATTTATGAATTGTAATTTTATTGGATAAAAGGTTTAATATAATGAAGAATTATTTAATACGATTTTAATTTCATAGAATCTACACACAAAGGTGCCGATTGGGTATTTTGGGAAACCGGGTTTTATGTTTATCGATGAAATGAGAAAATTTTTATTGACTTTTCATCTGTTCTTATCTTTTATATCACTTCAAGCTAAAATTCACTTTTAGTCAAAAGCGGTAATAAATAATATGCAAGTGCATCGATATTATAATATGTACCGGCGCCTGAAGAAAGTTTAAGAAAAGAATTGTCATTAAGAAGGTGACATTTCTTTGGAGAAGTTGAATAATCCTCATTTGAATCTAAAAAAATGTTCCGTAACATGTTTATGGTTTAATTATATATTTACGTACCTACTTACAAATGTTATTATTTAAGAGGAAATTTTTCTTAAGATTTAATAACCAAAAAAAAAATAGAAAACATTTTTTTTGGACGTGTAGTCTGTTACTTATTCACTGAACTAGTAGTAATGAATAATGAAACAATGCGCAATGAATAATAAATATTAGATATTGAAGTTTTTTTTATGAAAACCACCTCAAAGGTTAACATCAAATTAAATCATGAAATCTGAATTGAATTTATTTATTTATTAGCAATCCAAATGTTTATTTTTTTTTGTGACGATGGCATAATTTTAAGTAAGTTCCTTAAATTATATTTTCATATTTAAATAAAACATATTATGTCATAATATTAGTCATCCGCAAAATAAAAATAAAATTGCATGGTAAGCTCTGGTCACATGATTTTTGGATGGTTTTTCTAATAACAAGAATAAGTAATTTTCAGGTGGAATGAAGATATGAAAAAATATTTAATGGTAAAAAGAAGACAATTTGCCAGACAGACAGAAAAATGAGTACTGATAATTTATTTAAATCTCTTCAAATTATTGGAAAGCCGGTTAAAAATGGGATTGCAGGACGTTTCCTGATAAACTTTTAGTTTAACTAAATTCCTAGTGCATTTAACTTGATAATACGTAATAACGAAATACACAATATGAACACGTGTTCCCTATTAAAGTTTATCTGGATATCAATTGATTAATTCGTTACGGGCCAGCAATTGAGCAGAGAGATTCTTAATAATTTAGCAATGCTAATTTTTCTTCGTGTATCTGAATTATGGTTTATGAACTATTTGAATATCAAACGTGAAATTGTTTTCATTGCCTTTAGACATATACTATGTAGGTACCTAAATTAGATCCCTTTGAAACGAAATCATTGACCAGATAAAAAAACAGAGAATATGTCTTTTACATGCAATGTGTTTTATGTGCTAAGCCCACAGAATTTTAATTACCAGCAAACTTATATTCTTATCGGTGAATTATCGGTGGATTAAATAATAAAATTGTGCTTGTTCTAAGATTAAGCTATACTGTACTATTGTCAATTTAAATCCCCGCTAATAAATCAATCACGTCATATATATTGTGCAATTATCTTTAACGAGACGTGGTAGAGACATGATTTATTAATATAATGCGTGGTCTACGCAGACACAACTCCAAAAACGGGCTGTGCAGAGGTATTTGTTCTAGCCATTCGCACTTTATGACCGTTTGGTTCCGTATGAAAATGGATGGCTTTTGTGGACGGTCATGGCTTCATCTGGAACTGTCTAATGAGCGCCTTTTTTAATGTTTACTGTGCCTATATCTTTAAGATCACCGAAGTGATAACCAATAGAAGCTGAAGGCGTTTCTGTGAGCTCGAAGTAAGCTAAATTTTACCTTATTTCTGCTGAAATTGATTCATTATCATATGTAGAATTTCTATCTTGTTTTGAAAATCAATTATATTAGACTGTCTGAAATACATTATTTAATTTGACGACATCGGTTCTCTTTCAAAATGGGTATAGATCACACATCCAGAGATTATCTGTGATAACATCATTCAGAACGAAGCATTTTTCAAAGAGGGTCTTAATTTCGAAAACAGTAAAGTGAGTAGATTGCATACAAGTATTGCGATTACGGAAAAGTCTCGTAGTTAAATGGTCGAAGTATTTAAAATCTCTCATGAATTCCCGTTAATATAATTAATAATACATATTTAGATGTCCTTCATAAGTTTATAGGACAGTGATTTGTTAAACTTATATGTAAAAAAATAAAAAAACAAAAAATAGCAAGCGCTTTGAAAGCCGGGCAATATAAAGAGAAACTCAAGGAACTAAAATTGCCAATATTAAAAGAAAAAAGAGAAAGAGGTGATTTTCAAAATTTTATCTGAACATTTCAGTTGTCCTGGAATTCAAGAAATCTTTACCACCGACACAAGCGTAAATCTCCGTGGACACAACAAAATTAAAATTATAACACCTTTTGCGCATTCAATCCTAGGAAACACTTCATTGCGGATAGAGCAGTGGAAGTATGGAACATACTTGCATAACATGTCATCGATATATATATCTATATATATATTCAATCAATTTAAAGCCCGATTGGAGTCTTATTTGGAGAGAAGAAAGGATTAACATATTTTTATAATTTAAATCAACTCGACTACGAATGCTACCTGCTCATTTAATATTTGATTTAATTTTATTTTAGCCAATTATTATTATTAATTACATACGTACATTATTTAAATTTTCTAATGTATTGCATTTAATTTTTATTAATGTAGCTCCTATAATCCAGCTTGAATCTATCAATTGGTGCAGAATTTATGGTTTCCGGCAACGCGTTATAATATTGTATTCTTTGGTGTAGTAAACTATTTTGTGTATTGGCTATATCCTTTTTTGGTAGCCTAATGTCATTGCACGTTCTTGTATTATGTTTGTGAATGTCCTTGTCGTATACAATTTTCTTTGAAAAGTATTTTCGTAATAGGTTGTTTACTATTTTATGTATAAATATCATCGTGTTCATTAGTAATAAATGCTTTTTTTTTTCAAGGCGTAGTTTTTTTGGTATCTGAGGCATAAGAAGGTTTTATGGAACATTTATTTCACTACAGCACTGAGCTTGTACCAGAAAAGCGTTAAACTTCTGATCTTGGAAAATGCTAATCGCTTTTGTGAAATGCATCATGCATACTCCACTGACAATAAGAAAACTTCAATTGGTTAAATATTCAAATTTAACAATATTATTTGTCGATATTATTTAAATTATTATAAGCGACACAGTGCAGTCAATTTACTCAACTGAGACTCAGAATAAAAAGTTACTTTACCTTGGTTCCTTCCATCGACATTGAGAAAACTTTGGTCATGGTTGATTTTCCCAGCCTTTGTGAGATCACTATACTTTTTGTAAACCATATTTTGTCGACCCTGATTCAACAGATAATCACCTGTAACACAACACTAACTTATAGAAATCAAACGATAATATTAAAACGCAAATATTATAATCGGTATTCCACTTTGTTATATTTTTTATCACTGTCACAAAATGTCGTCGATGGAGATTTTTTTACGTGCGCGTAATTCCGTTTGAAGGAAGTGTAACATTTTGTAGGCTTATACTTGAACAGCCTTAATGGTACTGAGTCGATCGCGGCTTTTCGAACAAATCGTTGCCTCCACTATCTTATGTTATCTTGATCTTAAGATATACATATGTACAATATGTACATATTGGTGGCACGTGATAAGCGATACACAATTGAGGAGTCAATGTGTGTGTTTAGTGTGACACTCGTAAGCCCGATATGTCAGACATATCAGCAATTCGTGATTAAGTCTGAGCAAATTGAAGATAATAGCCAATTATCATCAATTAACTAATAATTCTTACCCAAATACTCGGAGACAGATGTGAATTTATGTGTTCATGTAAACATATGTACATTACTTAGACAGGTGTTGTTTGAAAAAAATGGCTTACCAACAGCGATTTTAAGAGGAAGCTACAAGCCAAAAATGTATATATTCTTGATATACCTTATATTATAGGTAATAGGCATTAAAATCGCTCGACAAATAGAGTCTACAAACGTTCGATTTTAAGCACAAAACTGTTTTTTATTTATTTTGTAAATAATTTTATAAGAAAGCAAAAAAGTTAATCAAGTGAAACTGTCACAGAAAATCTTAGCTATAATACTGTATTTTTAAAAATTGTTTCTTTTACGAGTTCATAAATTTCTATTGAAAAAAACATTTTTTTAGTAGTTTACATTAATATTTTTATTGAGTATTTTTTATTATTTATTTGTATTCTACTCAAGCGAAACGATAGGAAAACCTTCAATTTATCCAAAGCATATTTTTCGGTATTCATAATGTACACAGATTCGTTAAAAATATTAATAAAAATAGTGATTTAACATTAAGCTTCGCCTTAATAAAAGCAACATAACAATATTGTCCTACCGCTGAAAGCTCCGTTACGAATTCTCTTTAATTTACGTTCGCAATTTACGAGAGTGAGTGAGAGGTTAAAAAGTAGCTATCAGTGGTAAGGACGCCTTTGATCTCTACCTACACTTGGACACTTCAAAAAGGGCGACTATTATTTTGTAACTTTTATATTTGACTACCGCACAAGAACCAGTGAAACTATGGTATCCCAACCGTGAGACTGAAGGTAGTTAGGAGTGGAAGGAGGTTGGGAAGATGAAGGTGGGGAAGTTTGAGAGTTAGGTATTTTTTTAAATAATTACAACGGTGACCTTCATTTTGACCGCTACCAAAAATATGAACTATTATAAAGTTTTTGTCAACATGTTTATTTCACCTTTGATAGCGATAATTTAGTACATTTTCTGGAACTAACCAGTCTATATTATCCATTTGTCTATACATATAATAATATGTAGGTTGGCAATATGGTATCAACAAATTTTAATACAATGACTATGTATTATACTTTATATCTTCAGAGATAATCTGGATAGCAAAAAAAGTTCGAAGATATAGTACAGAAAGAATGCCACACTAGAATTTATCGCACAATAAACATTGATTATTATCAATTTTACTTTCATCACGAATCATAATAAATATAAAATTTGATATTAGGTACAATTATCATACAATGATACATACATCATACAACGTACCTAAAAAGTTAAAAAATATGATTTAACACGATGCTTTCATCATTCTTCTTTTATATTTTATTTAGGTACAATACATTAATTGAATAGTTTATTCTATTACCCAGGATTCGGGCATAGTTTAATATTTTTATGTTTTCAATGACTATTTTTCTAGCCCACGTCATTTTAGTACAAAACTTAAATTAAATTAAATATTAGAAATTATAAAACACGACTTTTCGTTTCGTTGTTCGCAATCGGTTGTATCGTTAATGACGATCACATGATACTGACAAGTGACCAGTGACTAGTGACCAGTGACACATCATTTGTCATAAAGGATTTCAATTTATCGTTAATTGTCCTGCAGGTGCTGACAACCTGTCTTTAAAAATATGAATACATATTTTTTTTTACTTTCCCATTTATACTTAACCCTTCAGGTCTCAGGCGTATTGACCTTATATTTCTCAAAGACGCTGTCAGATATTCGGAGAATTTGTGTGTATTTCAGCTTCTCAATACAATCCAAATAAATGCGAAATATCTGAACTTATCCGAAAACTAAAAACTGTTGTTAAAAGGTGTTGAAATACGATTTCTAATTTTATTATTAAAAATAAAAATATTTTAAAAATTTTGAAATTTTGAAATCAAACTGGAAAAAGGTTTAAAAATGGCTTACCCAAAGTTTTTTTGTCCAAATACTTATTTCATTACACATGCGTTATACACATTATTGTCACCTCACTTTTTTGTCGTTTCATATAAAAATAATTACAAAATAGTTTCATATTTTTTTCTCAAATTGCGGTCAAAATCAGATAGTTTCATAGAGGTATATATTTTAATTATTCAGTGTCTAATTTTAACAGAAACAAAATTATTTCTATGAAACCATTTGAGCTGTTCCGCGAACAAATTAACTCTACGCGTAATTGCTGTTTGTTCCCAAAACCGAACAAATAAGCTTGAGGAGTTAAATCCCTTTTATCTGTAGATTTTGAATATTGTGAAACAAATCTTTATTAAAATTCAATAAATTTAATATATTATTGCAACGCTGTACATAATAATATACAGAATTTATGTTTAAAGTGTCGCAGTAATACGGATCTGAACGATATTCAGTTATTGCTGTTATTATTGTAAAAACCTCAAAATCGGAAAACAGAGAATGAAAACAAATGACGAAAGGTAGATAGCTAAAATTAAGAATTGATTCAATAAATAATACGGTTTTGACTTGAAAAACCACAAAACATTGTTATTTTAACCATTTTATTTGTTAGTCTATTTATGAATAACAAGTATCACGCAAAAATATTAAATATTGAATTTAATAACAATAAAATGTTATCGTTCTTTTATATGTAACCTCACCTTTTAGATAGGTTGGTATAACATAACATAAGGTTATATTATTGAAATTTATCAATCACACGGTTTTGACCATAGTTTTGACTTTGAAAACCATAGACAACTCTATTTTTTAGTCCGTTTGATGGATTAGTATGCAACAAAAAATAAAACTTTTGCTTTTAAGTTTTCAGAACATTGAAAGAGATTAGTTTTAGTTAGAGATTTTTTTTAATCACCATTTAGAATAACCTTATCACGCCTAACATATCCTGTCCTGACCTTACATAACCTAAGCTTACGTTGAATCACATGGTTTTGACTTTGAAATCCACGAGAGAGATATCGTTACTAGTTTTTTTTTTCGTTTGGTTTAGTAAATTAATAAATGTAAAAAAAACCGTAACATAATTTTTTGTATATTTGGAAAAGCTAAATGGTTTTAAACGTTATTTTGCCGAACCTTGCAAAACACGATCTAGCGTAAATCTTACAAATCCTGTCGGAACCTAAAGCAACATTGATTCAATTTAAGGTTTCGACTTTGAAAACCACAATAGGGACATTATTATTAAAATTGTAAATAGCCCACGAATTACGCAACAAATATTTTTCACTTTTATTTAATCATCACCTACTTTGCAAAAACCATGGATGTTGACATTCCTCAGTTCCTTGAAGTGCACTTTGCACACCGTACGACAAAAAACCGGAGTTTTCGAGACATGACGGTTATATTACATTCAACTCACGTCCAGCGTTCCGTCTCTCTCTGGCGAGGTAGGAAATAAATTGCCCGTAGGAGCCAATTATGGTCCTCAGGTCCAACCAACCTCCAAGGTAAATGAGACAATCCAATTCGCGTCCAATTGACGAATTGACGTGACGGCATCACCGAGCGAACTAGCGTTACTAGATGGATACCGTTATTGCGGATAACTTTCAAGTGACACTTTAAAAACATTGCTGTAGATATTATTTAATTATAATTATATAGTTATATTACTAATAACTTTGAGTGTACATTTGAAACTTTGCAGCGAAGACGAGCAGTAGCTGACTCAATATTTATACACAGAATTTTAAACAATGACATTGACTGTACTGAACTTCT
This sequence comes from Hesperophylax magnus, assembly GCA_026573805.1. Taxonomy (NCBI): domain Eukaryota; kingdom Metazoa; phylum Arthropoda; class Insecta; order Trichoptera; family Limnephilidae; genus Hesperophylax; species Hesperophylax magnus. Next base: position 19,553,917 of record JAIUSX010000014.1, read on the forward strand.
GTCCCTTATTAACTTTAACATACCTTTGAGACGTACACTACATACAGTGCTATTCCACACGATTAATTATAAAACAAATGCAGCATCTAATTCGCCAATTAACCGAGCTCTTCATACTCTAAATAATATTTGTCTTAACTCTAACATTGACATTTTTTCGGATTCACTGCCCAAATTCAAACGTGGCATCATGTCAATAATTTAAACTATTCAATGCGCATACATACAGACACACACAAACAAAAAGTCACACATACATTACACACGTCACACACACACACCTATAAACTACAGACGACACCTGGTAATTAAGGAATAAACATACCACTTAGCAGACATTACAAGGAAACATATTGGTACCCAACATAAAATATCTTATTCCTGTATATTGTTTCATCTCTGTAAATCATGTACTGTTTGTTTCTATAATATAAAATAAAAATAAAAAAAAATATTTTACATATTTGAAAATTGGACAGAAAGAAAGATTCACAAAATAAAAATGATTAAGAATGTGAAGCTTAAATGGTTTTATATTTTAGAGCAGGTGACCGTGGAAAGGAACGTCATGAACATATATGATATACTCCTGGAAGTCGGAAATGTTCGGGGAGGACGTCACAACATCAGGTCAATCAAATACCAGGGCCAGATCTTTACATGACCCTTGACTCATAATAACAGAAGAGCACATGTAAATCAGAATAAAGACATTCTTGCTTGTGTGGTAATGTAATGTATCATTGGGCCACTGCGCGTGAAGCGGAGCTGCAGACAGGTGTTTCGAATTAGTTCGAACCAGATTGACGATTGCTCGCAATACTATCGGTGTGCCAAATACTACATAACTGCGATCTTTAAAATGGTTTGCCTATATGTGTATTAGAACGACCCTTCGTTCCCTTCGACACTGGATGAATAGAGCCTTATTATTTTTTCCAGTTCAGCCCTTTCAAAGTTCAAATCACTACCCAAATGGGTAACAACATGAGGTCATGGGGTGATGAAACAAACTCGTCAAGTACCTTTGGCGGATGTCCGACATTATTGTGCATACTTGTAGCCGCGATTTTAACACCTTCGTTAATGGCTTTTTTATGTGTCAGCATAATGAGCGTCGCTATCGATATATCCCTTGAGTGGATAACTTTTCAAACATAGGCATGCTGTAGTTAATATTGTTGATCCGGAAAAGGAAATAATTTGTCCATGATAATACGAGAACTCAAAAAAGGATAACGAACAGTAGCATATGTTATGTAAATCCTATCTCAATATATGTATAATAGTTTTATGTATGTCCACAATATAACGATTGCCGGTTAAACCTCTGGTAGCTAGATCATCTGTCATTCCACAAGCATTACTTTCTGTTTTTAAAGAATGATAGAGGAGATCATTCAAGTTTTAAATGTTTTTCATAACTCGAGAACTATTTATTTCGTTTTAAATGTGTACCTGTATCTACAAATAAAATATAACACGTGTAGGTTGTATGGTGTGATGCTATATAAGATTTGATGCTTTAAAAGAGAGCTAAATATTGTAAGCCAGTGGCACTACAACTTATCACCCTTTTACATAAGAAAAAAAAATGATTCTGAACAGTGGTTTTTATTTGCTCATTGCAGTTAATTTTAAGCTTGGGACCTTACGCTTAACGATCTGCCGTGTTTTCATTTAAAAACTATTTTGACCCGTAATTAAACTATACATATATGTATCTGAAAGTCCCCCGTTATCATTGACACCGCACTGATCATATATTCGCGTGCCTGAAACGCTTCGTAGTAACTACTAATTATTGTCGTAAAATAGAATCATCTCAGGCAATAGAACATTTTCAATAAAATTCCAAGGTGTCGACCTTTTTCAGAACACGACATTGGGTAGTGAAATATTATAATGTATGTACGTTGTTTATCAACCAAATTTGATTCTTAGAAGGAATTCGTAGAATAGATAGATAAATTATGTACATTAAAGAAACACGTGTTTCAAATTTAATTGACAAGTATAATCCAGTGTGTCGAAAAATTCTCTATAATCTTTTTATAATTTCGCTAATATAAGATTTTCACCTAAATAATAATAATAAGCCCAATCGAATTTTATTATAATTTATGATACAAATCGATCGTTCATCTTAAATACGTCGCCATTGCTAATTGATTAAGAATCTCTTCATATTAATGGTAATTAGCGTAAAAACGTGATTTCAGACAGTTTCCTGATAAACTTTTAGTAACTTCCTTATACGTCGGAACACATCGTGATAATATATTCGTATTTTACTTCAAGTTTATCAGGAAACCAATTAATTAATTCGTTAAGGGCCTGCAAACTCATGTTTAACCAGTAATTTTACCAATAATTTGAAGAGATTCTTAATTAGTTGGCTATAGTTATTTTTCTCGGTGTGAGGGTAGAAACTTGTGAAAAGTGCATTAATTTACTATGTGTATGTACCTATTGTATTTTAATGTTGGCTTAAATTTAAAAAAGTATATATTTGAATAGGCGACATATATGACTAAGACATATGTTTTATGCTACGTATACATACGCGACCTGAAATGCCGAACTGAACCTCAACTTGTGAGAAAACAACTAAGAAGCCGCAAATGGCGCGTACCGCCGCTTGCAGTTACTTTGTTCCTTTCCCGTAATTCGAGGCTCGGTTCGCGTTTCGGTTCGCAAATGTATACGTACCATTCATTACATTAACATTATCAAACTTAGGTACATACTGAACGAAATTATCCTATTTTAATTATGTGGTATAACAAACCATTACAAGATTTGATTTGAGATTTTCACGACTAAAAGTGTGTGCAAAAACACTCTGCCCAGATGATGGACATTGTAATGCTGTCCGAAACAAAATCAATGTTAAATCATTACAAATTAACAGCTACCAAGTAAAATTACGTTAAAAAGGTAACATTAATAGTCTATGACTCGAAAACCGTCATGAATTCTTGAAACGGAAGTGAAAAATTCAGACTGAGAAAATAAAAATACTGGCAAAATATAAATAGAAAATAATTCGTATCATTATCTACTATAACAAATGTGAATTTTCATCCATACTTTCCCTATTATTTATCTATAGATTGTCTATGAATTATTATTTAAGCGTACAAGTGATTCTAAGGCCAATGCACTGAAGTAATCATTGTTTTTTTAAGCCACCATGATTATGCAACAATTTGTGTAGGTTGAAATAATAATGTCAGTCTACCTCAATACGACATATTACATTCGTAATAACAGTATTAATGATATGTTATCAGAGGATTGTTAATGTCTATAGACCATTGTATACAAATACGGATACATTTTACAGGTGAGTAGACGTTGAGCCGCTTAAAAAATAGTTTTTTTTAATAATTATATTATATAGTCATTATCATCAGTTGAAGAGGTTTTGAAACCGATAAAATAGACAGAATAAACGTTGTTCCAAAATTATAAATGAATTATTTAATCATTACGAATAGTTATAATATGACCACAGTATATAGTCTAATCAATATCAATCAAATGAATACACCTTTATTACCGGCTATACTATTAGAAAAGTTTTCTTCTTTGAAATGTCTAGTTTAAGATTTCACAATAAAATGAACACAGTTAAATACTTAAATTGATATAAATATTAAACAATATATTTTGGGTCGGACACGTTTAACACTGCGACCGGATAACTCATCAAAATTACAATTCAACACACCTGTAAAAAGTGTTATAAAGTTATGAAAAATGATGAAACAAAAACTAGGTTAAATAGGTTACATATGTAACTATTTAACCTAGATTAAGTTTCTAATCACTTTTAATGACTTTATATCAAATTTTAGAGATTTGTTGAATTTTCATTTTGAGGAGTTATTATGGAATAGTTGTGTTAGAACATCTGTTCTGCCATGTGGTATATTGAAAAGGTCGTAACGTGAAGTCAGGTAAAGTTTTCAGGCACGTATAAGGCAAAGCATTCTAGTTACTATAAGTATGAAAAGTTTTACAAAAGAAACAGAATTTACCGGACTATGTGATCTATGCATGTATTATTATGAAAGGTTTTACCTAATGTATTTAAAATCATCCTTTAAAATCTCATGAAAAAAAAAATATTGGGTTGATATTTGTTAACCACTATGAGTCGGAAATCATATTTTATCAATTTCACTTTTTTTTAAAGTAAATGTAGTTTATGTATACACACGTACATTTTTTAAAATTATCTTACAAATATTAACTGGCCCCTTTCGATTCTAACACTTGTATATCAACACCTTTAAAAACTATTTGTATATGTACATGTTTTCATTTATCCATTAATTCAATTAGCCATGGATTCAATCAATTTCTCCGAAGAAAAAAATCAATGAAGATACGAATCACAATCAATCCAACTAATCCATCATAATTATTATTTACCTTGAATTATTCTTAATTAATTTAGCATATTTCCACTTAGCTTATCAATCAAATTGAATGCAAAATAAACAACATAAACGGATTCCCCACAAACCTTGACCGAAATAAAGAAAGCTATTTATCAGTTTATGAAAAACAACTATGTTATCCTTCCAGATTTATTTTCCTTTCTTGTCTTTTGTTTTTGTATAGATTGGCCTTCAATAATGTTGCAATGTATATATTTTTGATAACATTTTCACTGTTGACTTACATATTTATACGTTGTTCTGTAATTCAACAAACCTCATAAGTTATTTTTTAATGATAAACTAATGTTTATAAGACAAGGTTTTATGCATAGCATAAAGGATAACAAAGAGTAAATAATTTGTATTGATATTTCAGGAGACTAATTATTGGCTACAATTATTTGTTAAACCTCATAAGGTCACTGAATGAATACCGATGATATCTAATCGGAAAGGATGTTGCCATTTTTTGCAATAAAATACAATCATATTCATGAATGATTGATTTTATATATATAATTTATCGGCATCTAAATATCGACATGCTAGATTTCCTTAAAATTAATATGATAAGATTGGAAAAGACCCTTTAACAATTAAATTCAACACAAACACTCTCAGTTCGCAAGATTATCATCAATTCAGATTAATATCAAGGTTTTTTAAAGAATAACTCGTATACTTATGCACCTAGCTATCTGTTGTGTTCCCACAAATAGTTCTCCGACTCGTCGTGGAAGGAGATTATAAATAATTGGTTCTTTGTGGTAAATCAGGGATTTATTAATACTTCGCGTATTACAATGGTGACTCGATAGTCGACCTAACAAGAAGCTGGCTTATTGAGATCTGAAAAACTATGTTTATCTGGGAGAATTCTAACAGGTCCTGGCGACTACTGGCTACTAGCTGCCATCTTGCGGACTTCCACGCAAGCTCTATGCACTGCCCTCTATGAGTGCATCTGTGAAACTCTTACTTCGCAACACTATCCAATACGGTTTTAATTCATTTGACCGTGTTGTATATCCCTCGGATGTACTTCGATATCAAAACATAATATTTTTAGCTCGCAATCTAATTTCCATCATGAGTGAAAGAGATTTTAAAAATGCATTAAAAAGACGCCAAGTTATGTACCTATCTGTTCCATATTTTTCGAATGTTGTTAAAATTTGATAGAATGTTAAAATTCGGATAGGAGAGATAGTTTATCATAAAACTTAAGTAAGTTGCTCATTTTGATGGATGAGTAAAATTTATGATGAATTTATAATATTGGGGCAGTATGATTTACATGAAATAATTTGAATATATATCTGGTATCAGCTTTTATGCCATGGTGGTGGTATTATTATATTGAGATTTATAACATTCAAATAATGACCTGAAAATGTCATGTATGATTTATATGATTGAAACGCATTTTGACAGATGATGTGAACCGATCAATAGTCGTGAGTTGTTATGATGAATTGCCAATATGGGTATTGCTTTCAAATGCTGGTATTTAGGTGAACGAAATAGATCTGCGGTATATTTTGATACATAATATTTATCAATATATGAATACATTTACTGGTGGACCCCGCAATGTTTCGCTATTGCTGATGTCTTTTTCGGGCATCTCCGAATTCTCCCACCATTAACTACTGTATTCCACAATGTTACTATTTTTTTAATGATAAAATAATGTTTATAAGACAAGGTTTTATGCATAGCTCAAAAGATAATAAACTATCATAAGCAATAATTAGTCGGCTGTAATATCAGTACAAATTGAAAATATATGCCACCGACGGGAATTGAACCCGCGCCACCAAATAAAGTTGGTTGTTTACAGGTGAAAAAAATATAATAAGCAGTGATTTTTGATTGAAGTACTAGTACAAATTGAATTATTTGGCGGGTTAGAAATAAGCCGACGTGGCTCAGTGGTTCAGAGCGTCTGACCGGACATCAGAAGGCGCGGGTTCAATTCCCGTCGGCGGCATTTATTTTTACTCGGGAAATATTTTTAATTTGAATTGATATTACAGGCGACTAATTTATTGCTTATAATAATTTATCACAATGTTACTGTTAAAAACTACATTACATCGACTTTAATTCGACTCTGTATCTCATTCCAGTGGAGAGATACTGTGTCCACAACTTCTACCATTCAAACTACTCTCTCAAAACTTCTGGCACTAATAAGAACATACTACTTTTTGAGTTTTTGCGCAATTTTTAAGCAGAAGAGTTTACGGATTGAATTTTTTATCATAATAATTATTTTATGTATTATACAATTCACTTATAAATTCACTATATATATATATTTTATTTGACAGTTAAATTAAATAGGAAATGCATGGCTATTATGATTGAAAAATATCGCAGATGCAAGGATCCAGCCGTTATTTGTGTTTTGAAGGTATGGAGTTGGGTTTTAGTTTTAAAGTTATCAGGGAGACGGTTGAAGATTTCAAAAGCTAGATAGATGAATTATGTTTTTGCTGGTGTACTATGTAAATACTTTATTGTGTCTATTAAAAAATATTGATTTCAAAACTGAAAAATAAAGTCCTGATATCGAGAGATTTCACGACATGGTTTTTGTCTTATTTATTTTTTCGCATTAATGTCATTTTAAAGTATTTCTAGATTTTTCTTTATTTTCCAAGCAAAATGAGGGTGTCCATTAAAAAGTCCCAGTTTAATTTAGAGTATTTACAACAAATTATACATCAAATCGAAGGTTAACTAACCTATTTTTTTTACAAATGTTCAATGTCCACCTAAAGTCCAATTCTTCTCACACTTTGGTTAACAAGGATGGAAGCAATAACCTCTTCAATTCTGTGTCTCAACTCTGGCAAATCATTAGGTAGCAGCGAAATGTAAACACGATATTTTATAAATCCCAAAGGGAAAAATCGCATGATTATGTCAGGTGAACGTGGAGGCCAGCGAAAAAGAGATATGTCGTCTCAATCATTACGACCAATCCAACGGTCAAGGACTTCGACGTTCAACCACGATCGTACAAAGAGATTTCAATGGGGAGGGACTATATCCTGTTTCCAAATATAGTTTACAGGTTCAGTCTCTACTAACTGGAGAAAGAATAATTCTTTCAAGATATCCAAATAAACCACCCCTGTTACGGTAGTTTCAGCGAAAAATAAATGGTCCGTACACTTGAAGTCGGGACACGATTCAATTTTGGGGAATCTCTTTGGAGTTGCTACAAGTTCATGAGGATATGCTGACCCCCAGATACAAACATAATTGGTATTTACCTTCCCTCTTATATGAAAAGTCGACTCATCACTGAACACAACACGATCAAGATCATCTTCCAACATTTAACTTGCAAAGATAAAACGTACACCATAGAGACATTATTTTATGGACGACGTTAATACCTATTGTTGTATATAGATTCTTGATAAAAACTGCTTCACAACATATTACGTGTTTTTTTAAAATAGTCTTAAACTCTTATACTTAAGGACGGCCTGGAGTCCCACTTTTCTATAATATGCTTTCAAAATCTCTCTCCCCCTATCTTGGTACCCACCATGGAGGGGCGACCCTATATACTACCGACATCTGTTCGATAACTCTAAAACCTCTTTAAACTATCTACACTGGAGCCACCCGTGAATTGCAGCTGGAACTATCACTCCTATGATACTGAACATTTTTTTAAAAGAGATACCGCACAAAAGTTCCATCTGCTCAGAGTTCATAAATAGTATATACCTTCAGATCAGGATACTCAACATGGCTAAAATAATTTTAAGTAAAGGCTGTGTCAAACTTGTGATCTCTTGCCAGGAAAACACCAAGAGTATCCTTTCACGAGAGCTCACTATTCTGTCATGGACGTCGTCACATTATGTCATTACGTGTTCAAAATTTGTAATCTCCGTAATATATTGATTTACAACATTTTTATGGACACAATGAACAATAAACCTCTCTATTTCGTACACCTAAATATATAAATAAAATAGATGACATAAATACTCTTTTCGAAAAGTAACGTTTCAGTCAAAACATGTTCGTTTTTATTCGTGAATGTGACGTTGTTGGTAACCGGGCAAATTGGGACAGTGGAAATTCAACTCACTCTTGAAAATTGATATAAAGACATGAAGAGTGATGAAAAGCGATGTTCAGAATTATAAAAGTAAACTTAAAGTAATATTCTATCCATTTTTAACAGTAGGTATAATTAGTGAAAATATCCGATTCCATTACATCCGATTACAGACCTATCATTTGACTAGTACCTACGTTATTGCACGGCTCATTGCGTCTGCTCCTTCATAAGGCAAAACTAAAATAATTACCCTCGGTAATGAAACAACATTTATGCTAATTTGACAGGCGAGGTTATTATTATATATTATAGTTTACCTAGTCTATTTCAGTTACACATTCTATTATTAGGATTAGACAAGTGATAAACAAGTTGTAGAGGCTGTGATGCGTTGTCGCGAGACAAACACTTTTGTGTAAATTATTATTGTTTGCTTTGTAGAACTCTCAACTCAATTAATAGTAATTACGATGACATTTTGTGAAAACTCTTTTGTGAAAGACTATTTCTAAAGCCCTTTTCTTAATAAGCTTAAATTTTAATTCACAACCAACCTCAACGATAGACAACTGTCTACCTTCGCAAATTGTTTGGGATAAAAAAAAACTTGATAAAATGTATGTAATTTGGTAGGTATTAAGTAAGGCGTTTCTATTTTGGAAAATGTGAAAATTTAATTATTTCAACGAATTCTTCGCTTAATTTATGAGGCTAAGATATATCTTTCCTACTAAATGGTACCATTTAATAATTGTATAACCCAATATACCGTTTGGTATATGTTCTAAGGAGGGAACTATTCCACATTTAAATATTATTACGATTTATTTTTGGCGTATGGAGCCGTGTTACACCTCTCCTTCTTTAGCCAATCGATCCATCAGGTCAGTAACGCTGTAACACTGTAACCTTGTACGAAACGTTGGCTAGAGAAGGAGGAATCGCAACTAGGCATAATACCCCAAACATAAATCACGATAATACTTTTGGCCGTGAAAATTCATATCACACCACTTTAAAATATGTCTATATGTGCGAACTTATAATAATATACTCGTATGTACATGACATATATTTTTTAAGAAAGACAATCATTCCCGGGTTACTCATAACCTGAAAATATTTGAAAATCTCCTACTACCACTACAGTAAGCGAAAAATGTTGCTTGTGTCGTGATGGCGTACTTAGTCAGCGGAGGAATTGAACGCGCGACGCCTGGGTGGACGCGATGCCCACTCAGCCACTGACCGGTCAATTTGTTCGGTTAGTGTGATAGGTGAGATTAGGTTAGTTTTCTCATGTTAATAATAGAAATATCTACATATCATTACTATGCACTAGAATACAGAGTTTTCCAATAAGAGGTGTTATTTTGATATTCAATCGTAAAAGATCAAAGGTTTCGTTGCTTGTGTGGCACTTAGCGCCGTCTTGTTGAAAGTAAATGTTGTCCAGATCAATACCATCCAATTCCGGCCATAAAAAATCATTAATCAACTCTCGATAGCGCAATCCATTCACCGTAACTGTTGCTCCAGCCTCATTTTCGAAAAAGTAAGGTCCAATGACTCCGCCAGACCATAAAACGCACCAAAACGGTCACACGTTGAGGATAGAGAGGTTTTTTTAACAATAACTCTTGGGTTTTCCGAGCCCCAGATGCGACAATTTTGCTTGTTGACGAAGCCACCGAGGTGGAAATGGGCCTCATCACTCAAGATGATTTGCATTTGATTCACTCAAGTGAATTTTAATAATTTCAATGCGTTGTTCCATTTGTATTAATAGCGTAGTTTATACTTGTCAAATGTTAAAAAAATGACAGCTTCAAAAGTAACATCTACCGAAATAGCGGGCTATTCAAAATAACACCTCATGTTGGAAAACTCTGTACATTCGTCCTTGTACTGCATCTTATCTCAGAATGATTTATGATGAATGTCCATGTCACGGAGTATCTCCTAATGTGATGGCAGCACTATCAGGAAGCAAGTGATTGGATTGGATTATTTAATGAGTCTGACGCTTCCCCGTTTTACTTTGACACAACGGTGACTTTATGAAGGTTGGGAGAAGATTGGGATTTATGTTAAACAAATCAAATTTAATATTTAGGAAAATAGAAATTAGAACAAATGTAAAATGAAATTACTGTTTCCATTTTTGTGATACCGCACAAAAATGACACAAGTCGGGTTAATTTTAGGTAAACAAACGAGACAAAGAAGTCATCGTAGAAATGTGTGAAAACAGAAAATTCAAATATAACATTTTACGTATATAAATTCCAGCTGACCGATACAGCGTCGATGGGGTGGTTTAGTTGCTAAATGGCATCTTATAAAATTGTTGTCCAATAATAATAAGGTGAAGGACAAGTGAAAGAAAATCATTCAGATCTAATCACTAAACATAGCTAAAGCGATTTAATTCTGGGATAATCTCGCGAAGAGAACACTCTCAGAGTTTTCCACTTTGGAATACGAGGTGCAACTGTACCTACTACCTTTGTTTTAAATTCTAAATGTAAAGAAAAAACAAATACAATTTATGCATTTTTTTACCATAGTTGGGGTTCTTTGGAGTTGACAGTTAACATAGATCAGGTGTGGCGAACCTTTTTGGGCCCGCGTGCCAAAAATCCTCAAATATTATTTGTAGATTGTGTGGCGTGCCCAAGCTGTAAAAAAAATTAACCAAATAGATAAAATAAAAGTTTTTTTTAATTTTATTCATAAGCTTAAAAATTACAATAGAGTTTCATAAAAAGTCATAATCAATAAATGTACATACCTATTAGTTATTTATCAATGAGATTTTGGCTGTTGTACATTCGATGACAAATTCTTAATATATGGATCCTATTTCATCACTTTTAGTAACACACGACTAACTGGATTCATCAGTCATTCTCGTTCTTGAATCACATTTTATGAAATTCATTTCTTTAAATAATGACTCACAAGCATATGTAGAAGAGAAAATTGATAATATTGCTCTCGCTAGTTTTTTTTAAATCCATAAAGATTTCTGGAATGGCTTTCCAAGTTCTCATTATTTCTTTTTCTTCATTTTTATTATTTATGTTCGTTAATCGATCGCTTTCAATTATTTCCAAATCATTTCTCAAATCAACAAATTTATGTTTCCATAGCAAACTCGATTGGAATTCGATAAATTGCATTTCAAAATCTTGTAGATTTAGCCACTCGAAAATCTCCAAATTGAGGTCATCTGCTGATAGTGTATCTTTTGATATCTTTTCAAATCTCCTAAATTGAGGTCATCTGCTGATAGTGTATCTTTTGATATCTTTTCAAATCTCCTCAATTGAGGTCATCTGCTGATAGTGTATCTTTTGATATCTTTTCAAATCTCCTGAATTGTTTGAATCTTGAAGAAAACTCGTTGATTATCGATTGAATAAATACAGAAAATTCTTGTGTTAATTTGATTTCATCTCGCTTTTGTTCTGCAAAAAGTTTTTTTGTATTTGGGAAATATTTGAAGGTGTTAGATACAACGTTACGATCAAAAATTTGTAATTTAGCTGGAAATGCTTTGATTAAATCAAACATAACAATAATTGTTTTGTTAACGCCTTGCAATTTAATATTTAATTCATTTAAATGTGAGCACAAATCAGTAAAAAACATTAATTTTGAAAGCCATTCAAGGTAGAGTAACTCATTATATTTTTCAATGAGATTCTCATTTATTAAAAAAAGTCTAAATTCTTCCAAACACTCGACGAATCATTCAATCTCATAAATAAACCAATCATGTTGCAAGCGTAAAAAAAAATATTCCTATCGATTTCTCTGGAAAAATTGTCAGTTTCGGCGGGGAACATTGAATGGAATTTTCAAATGTAACGTAAGTTAAATTTGAGTTGAAACAACCCAATTCTGGTTTGAAAAAAATCAACAGAATGACTGTTACATTTGAAAAGAAAAGAAGAATATGAACGATTGTTCAGATATTTTTGAAACAACTAGTCAAATCAAAAAAAAAAAAATTTCTAAATACTTAAAAATTAAAAAAAAAAAAATTGAACTTGGAAATCGTTAGTGTGCCATCCAAATGATCAAACGTGCCACCTCGGGCACGCGTGCCCTAGGTTCGCCACACCTGACATAGATTATTATAAAACAGAGTTTTTTCCAATTTTCAAGGAAAACGTTTCTAATACATTTAAAAATATATTTTTTTGTTTAATTTATAAAAGTTACCTATTTAGGTAGAGAAATATTAATATTATTAAGTCCATATTCACAAGTTACCTGAACATAATTATGGGCATTATGTTTGCTCTTAAAATTAATCATTTGTAAGTGAAATTAATATTACATGAGTGCCACATTACTCACAGGATATATTACCAGAATGTCATATTATGACGATAGTTATTATAAAATGATGATAATGTATAGGTTTATTATTCATAAGGATTTTATATTGAATGTGATATAAAGTGAACTCGACGACAATGTAGAAGGTTTCCTGTTTGAAAATACGCAACAAATCCATATTTTCTAAATGGTTATGTCATTTTCATCATGAGATTTCTAATATCCATTTAAAATAAGATGAGATGTCAAATTATTTATTTCATAATGTGTCTACAATTTATTCGAGCCTAAATCGTATTTGAATATCGAGAATCTTTTTTGCTATCTGTCTGTCCTAGAAGACTGGAGTCAACAATAAATATATGTAGCTAGCAAAATGTACCAACCTTGTTTATACTGTTCTTATTATTTTATATACTACTGAGCTCATAGGTAATGGATTTATAAGAAATTCACATAACTCTGCGTCATTAGGGCGAGTAGAGGTCCTTCGACGCCCAAACTTAGGCTTCCCAAAACTAAACTTTCGTGCACACAAAACAGCGCGTTTTATAAAGGGAAAAAACTTTATAATAACCTACCAAATGCCGTAAAGGAAGCCCCAAGCCTTAGCACTTTTCGTAGGACATGTGTGTTATATGTAAAAAATAATTTTTGATTGTTGAACATACACACCAATATTATTTTAGTCACCTAAATATCTTATATAATGTAATTTGGTGTATTTATCTTTATCTCTTAAAATGTAATTGTAAATGTTATTTTTTGTACATAGTATTTTTTGTATTTTTGATATTTTACTACTAGATGTATGAAAAAATTTGCGTACATCTAAATAAAGATTCAAAAACAAACAAACGAAGTTGCAATCGTGTGTTGGGAGTTGAGTACGCACGTAATAAGAACAACAACATTTGTTCTAGGCTGTGGCCACCACATGTCATGTTGTAAGCAATATAATGTTTTAATATAAAATATTAATATTTTTGCTGTGATACTGCTATTGAGAGCTCCGTTGCACTATCTCTTCCTGTAAGATTCCTGAAGAAGAGTAATATGGGTTTCAACAGGGAACAACAATAATTATTAATCAAACCATATAAATTCACATAACCACAAAATAATAATCATGCAATAGTCACATCAAATTGAGGGCGAGTTGGACTGTTATACACAAAAGTGTTGTTAAAATAATATTATGTGGCATGAAAAAGTTAGTAACAGGTTATTATTTTACTTGCCGTTTTCCAGGTGAAAAATGGTATGAAATTACATAAAAACGACGAAGAGGGGAGAAGTTCCCGAAAATATTTACGATATCATGAATCATTTTATTTATTAAACTACTATATTGTAACGTTCGGTACAACCTGCCCTACCAAATGAGTGAGTTGTGAGAAGGGTGGAGCAGGTTGTGGCAATTCCTGTAATATGGCAATATTTATTATATTTTATTGTAAATATTTATATATCGTAATATTAAATTTAATTTAATTAAATTTGTTACTCTGTCCCTTTAGTGACAATGTAAATAATACTTACTTAGTTATATAATGTAGGCAGAGAGTTATTTTCATATTTTCTCAGTTTAGCATTCAACATAGGTATGGCAGTATATATACATAGGTGCGCAAACTTAATAATATTTTCTTAGTTTAGCATTTTTCAACATAGGTATGGCAGTATATATACATAGGTGCGCAAACATAATAATATTTTCTTAGTTTAGCATTTTTCAACATAGGTATGGCAGTATTTATATATGGGTGAACAAAAATAATTTTATACTTCTCAGTTTGGTATTATTTAACATATGTATGGCAGTACATAATATACATAGGCGCGCAAACATATTAAAAAAATTTCAGTTTGGTATTCTTTAAAATAAGCGTATCAGTCTAACCGCAAGAGTCCAAACCTATAAATTTTCACGACGCTAATACCCTTACAATCAACATTATTATGATAGATTGAAAAATGGTGACATTTCTTTAAGTGCACAATAATTTTAAGAGATGATAGAAATAATAAATTGTTGATAATGAAAAATAAGCTCTGTAATTTATCATTTTTTTAAAGAATTTGATATTGAAATTTATAAATAAGTATACACATAATATAAATCTCGCTTATCTAGTTACACGTTCACTTCTATTGATGTCATGTTACTTTTAGTCTAGCTATCATAATTATTATTATTAAGTTGTTTAAAAATCGTTAAAAATAATTAACGTTTTGTCTGAAGCAGCTAGGCAGTCAGTTATAGAGCCTACAGACTAGGTACCGTTTTCGCTTGTGCTAACGGAAACCACCGCGTCAAAAAGCTCGGCCATCCTATATCAAGCCCATTGTATGTTCCAAAGATATTGTTCTTCTAATATCTTTGGTTTGTTCCCTTTCCGTATTTTAAAAAAACGGCGGGCAACTCGGAAATTTGTGGAGACGGCTTTACCGGAAATCGGTGTTTTTTCCGGCATTGTAAATTGGGTTACAAAGCTCTGAAAGAAATGGTATTCAGAGCCCTCAATAATTTTTAAAATATAGTAGACGAAATTATGTCAGTAGAAATAATATATTTTTATTTCTAGCAGGAGGAAATAAGAGTGGGTTAAATACATTTCACAATTATCTAGTGTGTCTTATTCAGTACACAGTTGATAGAAGGTTGGACAAAACAGTGAATGTTGGTACAAAAGTTGGTTGTAAGCAAAATATATCTAACCTAAAATAATCCTTCACTCTAAATCTAAAGCAGACAATGTGTTTACATGAAGTAGTAAAGGCAATCGAATGTGAGCTCTAGTGGCATGAAAATTGCACAGCTTTTCGTTATGTAATTTCTAGATTAACTAAACCGGCTTTTATCTCGCAACGTTATATCCATCATATATGTAGCTTTGAAATATAAATTTTTTTGACAAACAAACACCGTGTTTTCCAATTGTTAGAGTTTTTTAAAGCGTATAAAATAGGCGAAGTCTGTTAGTTACGTTAAAAGAAATTATACTGTATTCGTAGGTATGATATTTCTTCTCCGTTAATATTTTGATAGGGTTTTCATTATCATTTAAATAATTTCTTCCAGGAGGTTTACATATATAAAAGATGCATATAATATTTATAGACAGTGGATAAAAGTCTAGCAACGCCGGGTACACGTCAAAGAGTAAAAATGAAATAAATGGTTTGTTGTATCCATTCATGTTTAAAAATGCTATTCCATTCATTATAATTAATAAATGCTACAGACTCATTACAAATTGTTTTGTTTTTATTTCATTTTGGTCCAGTGTAATAATAAAACTTTGGGTAATTGCTTTATTCTTCTCGTGCTTAAATTAGATGTACGATCGTGAAATGAATTAATTTAATTGTCATTCTTTAATAAGTAAGTAGTCATAAAACAATACAATAACTTTTAATTGGATTGTATCACGTATATATCAGTTACCATCGGAGGGGAAACAATTAGTATCACAAGAAGGAAGTCAAAATTGCAATTTCATGGAAATGAAACAGTCAGCTGTGGCAACTAAGGTTGTGGCGTTTTGAACTCCGTCACATATGAATGACGGTCGAATTTTAAACATCCCAACCTAAATCGAAGGCCTAACGAAAATATTTGTAGATTAGTAAGTTTGTACGAAGTAAAAATCAGTCTCTTTGTGACTTGCCGCAACATCAAAATATTATTCTATTTCAGCCCCTAGATATTCTGAAACATACGGTTTACGGATAACTTGCCAATATTTGAAAAACTCCTACTACCATAGTTATAAGCGCAATATGTTTCTTGCTGAAGAAAAATAAAAATTGCTGATTAAAAACGGGAAAATAATCCTGTTGAAAACGGGATTACAGACCGTTTCCTGATAAAAATTTAGTACATTCATAATATATCAGAACACTCGTTCATGCACCTGCATTTGTCCTGATAATATACAACGACATAATGCTAAAAAATTCTCTATAAACACACGTCTCGATAACACAATCGTGTTTTACTGAAAGATTATTAGGAAACCTGTCAATTCATTCGTTAATGGCAATCCCATTTATAAACGAGAGATTATTAATAAATTAGCAATATCTTACATTAGTAAGTTTTCTCCGTGTAGCTAGCGGAGAAATTACAATGAAAACTGTGTGGGAACTCGACGCATTTTTCCACTTAACTACTAACCAGTTAATTTTCATAATAAATCAAGTCTCGAATGGAAATCGCATTAATTGCCTCTCCGAATGATTAATTTATGGCATCAATGAGAATCATCGATAATTTGCATTACACTTATTAAAATAATAAATACTTCATTTTAACCACAGCGGGAATCAGGGAAACCCCAATGAGGTGAGCGATGTTCACAAAACGTGTCAAAAATAAAATAAAAATGGTTAAAATATCTGTTCATTATTTTTAGTTAAAATGGACCACATAATAAGTTTGATGCATTTGAAGAAAACACATATCATCTAAAATTACAATATCTACATAAAAAAATTGAATTTCATAGTTTCCAAATGCGCAATGCAAACATTTTAAGTTGCACAATCTAAAGTTGGTAAATTATAATATTTGAACATCCACCTAACCAGATTAAATAATTCGACAGTTCTTCCCCGCATTTCCACTGTCAGGTACGTTCATGAATATCAATTTTTATTTAAATTAGTGAACATATTATCAAAGAAACAAATAACCACTTTTTCGAAAGTTTCTTATCAAATCAGTTTATAGTTCTTGACAACCTGTGTGAATATACTATAATATAATATTATATACAATATCTACGAAATTAAAACACAGTGAAAATATAAACCGAATACTTTGGCATATACATAAAAAAAACGAACTAAATGACACATCCCCCATGCACACGAGCCTAGCTTTATTATAGAGGTACATCTTCAGTCTTACTTATACAGATTCCCTAATACGCCGTTGCAGCCCTGGTATAGCTATACGGTAATTAGGCCCGTATACTGCTTGGGTTAAAATATTTACTAATATTAATATTCATTAGACTAGCACCACTTGGTTCCAATCCTCAAAAACACGGCATTTTTTAAAGTTTCTGTTTAGTTACTAACTTCACGTTTCTTCAGATGACATTTGCGATGACATTGACCTGGTCTGCTTTGAATTTCTTCGAAATTTGGCCAATATGATTGCGTTCCGTATTTCATTGCGTTCGATTTTAAATCGATATTTCGATTTAAAATATTCCACTAACAGTGCTGCCAAAGGGTATTACTGCTTTTTATTATTTATTTGAATAAACATTTTATTTTTTTGAATAAACATTATTTTTTTTGAATAAATATATATATTTATAAATTACTTATCAAACTATTTATAAACAAATATAAGAGTAGTATAATATTGTTTTGTTATCTTACACCTACAATTACGGAGAACTATAACCTACTTTACAATAATTATTTATAACAACTAATTGCAACTTAACACCCATTAATCAACAATATAAAAGTTTGTAAGTCTACTATGTAGGTGATTATTGATTATAGTAAAATGACACGAAACTTTATTATTAATAATATACATTTAAATAGTTTATCATAATCATACCAATGAGTATGTAAATATTGTAAAACTAGTTTATCTTGCAAATTTTCTATGTTTTTCTTTCTTCATCTAGACACAGGCCAATATTTTGTTTTTATTTATAAATATTTAAAATAATTATAAAATTAATTTATGTGAATACCGCACAAGAGTCCCTACTACTCTCAACCGCTTGGAGACTATGGCATACCCAATTGGGGTTTGTTATAAGGCTTAAGGTATTGGGGAAGGGGAGAATATTGGGAAGAGGAAGGTAGGGGATTACTTGACTGTTCATATATGGTCACCAAACATGGCAAAGCCATTTCAAGGCACGTTTCAATTGTGAATGGTGGTCTTACACCAGGGCGATACTGAGAATATCTATAACGTGCCGCAAGTATACCATATATTATTTTTAATCAATGAATTGTAAAATACCACAAAAACCTTAAATAAAATTAACTTATGGGCCCCGGGATTTGAACCCGCAACCTTCAGATTGCTGGTAGAGAGCTTTAATTAATACAGGTCATGAAAATTTCTAATTTTTTGCTAATGCCCGTATTAATTTTTCTACTGTCTCCCCTAATGACACATAATTTGATGAAATATCTGCTGTAAATTTATCCAAGTTTTTGCAATTCTGAATACGTATAATTAGTATAATTGCGACAGAAATAAAACAAAACAAAAGCATAACCTTTATTATACATTATTCTTAACCTTCACGTAAATAATAATAATATTATTACAGAATTCTATAAACGTAGGTCACCAGTCACTACTGTTAGTAAGGTGCAAAATAATAATTAATATTTTTCCTTTTCTTCGTTAAAATTATTTAAGAAATTTAATCAAGGAAGAGCGCAGATACCTCAGACAATTTTATTAGAAAAAGCTTTTTTGAAAGAGGTTGGGAGTATTTTAGTGTGATTAGTTGACTCACCCCTCCCAGGTGTTGCGTGACCTCAGTTAAATCGATTTAATAAAATAATGATTTCACTCTTAAATTTAGCTGATTTAGCGAGTGTTCGAAGCTACGTATGGAAACCACTTGCACAGTGCGGGTGTAAATTATGCGCACTAGAATTTAAGTTTAGATTTAAATTAAAAAGGACTAGCCGTGGCAAAAGCTCAGTAACAACCTACGTTAGTTGTTTTTGGAGTTGGAATATGATAAAAAGCATTATAATATCGGCAAGTCCGTTTCGCTTTATTGTGATTTAGTGAATAAAGCTGAACAAGAAATTGATAGAAGTTAAATCTATACAGATTTTAAGGTCAACATTTGTACATTAAGACTCTTCAACTCCTAGGCCCTAGATAGATAAGCGAAATTGATTTCGAGACTATTTGATTGTCATCAAAATTAAAAATTATTATTGCTAATGGCTATCGACTCCTTTGTGTTCATGAAAGAAAATAGATAAACATGTGATTTACATGTGGCTTACCAGCTTTTGCATTAGGTACTGAATTTTTTTTTAATTTAATTTTTTTTTTTATATTAGCTCCACACAGGAGGCCCTGAAGAAAATAATTTCCCTCAGGGCCTATGTCATCTTTGGGGATGCTGTGTGGAGGGTCTTTTTGTGGAGAGGAAGGAGTGAACATGGGTCTTGAAGAGTCCCATGTTGTAGGAGGGAGGAAACACAGAGGCCGGCAGTTCGTTCCACAGCCGAGCTGTTGAACTTAAGAACGAATAGTAGAAGCGACCCGTTTTCATGTGACAAGTGTCAACTGTTGGGCGCGCGTTTGGCGTGTATCCCGACTACGCACCGGTGCCGAAGGGATCAATGACGCTAGTTCCTCAGAGCATCTTCCATTGTAATACCGATAGAACAAGGACAGCATACCTACCTGACGCCTGTGCAGGATTACGATGAGTCTAAGAAAAAAATGCTGTATATTTCAGCAAAGGTTTTTAAAATGTCTTTACAGAACATCATATCTCATTCGAGATGAATATAATCGACTTTATCTCAGTCCATAGATGCACTTTCCTTATTTCTACTGCCCTTATCTTTCTGTGTGATGTCATTTTTCAGATTATTTTGGTACTGGAAATTATTAATCATGGCACATATAGTGGAATACCATTAAATACATGACTGGTTTCATGTGCTCAATAACTGATTAACATGTTTTTTGCACTAAGTTATGTGGGTAAATAAAGCATGCTTCTCAATTATAATCCTGAATGTTCCAGTATGTATAAATCATTATCCGTCACATATGGATTATTAATCTAAACAATACAATTTTGATTGTCTGTATTTGTCCTCAAATGATTGATTTAGTCTAGTCTAAAAAAACGTTTTAATTGTGGGGATTTTTTGCTCTGAAATCACCAGAAAAATTTTCTTATCAGTGTTTTTCTTCACTCATCAAAGTATTAGTCCATTATTTCATAATATTTTCTATATAAATAATAACACTAGTATTTTAGTGTATCAGGGTAATTAATATTAACGTAGTTTTTAGAAATAATTGTTGAAAATTAGTAATTATTATCAGATTCTTATCTGCCATCGAAATTAAATTTAACTTAAACGCTAATTTCAACCACAAAATAATTCGTTTAACCTTTTCAAAAATGTTCTGTGAAATGCACCTACAATATGAAAAAAACTATTAACTCACATTTTCTTTAAACTTTGCAGGTAAATTATAGTTAATACTAAACATAAAATTAATATCATAAAGGTATAACGACGAAAAATAAAAATATACGCCAGCAACATATAATCATATCAAAAAAAAAGAAAATATTAACTGGTACCTACCATCGTAAAATTATTATCCTATGAGTTAAGATTACAGTTTGTTATATTTGATCGTTGTAATTAAATCATTTATCTGCATGATTCTACTAAATCGTGACAAATGAAGTATCGATGATGCAATGAGAATATCTGCTTGCTAATTAAGATAAATAAATTCTACGCATAGATTACATAATGTAATTAAAATACCCAAATGCATAAAATTGTTGTAATACAATACAAAGCAATTAATAACATTATTTTTGTAGTGCTAATGTTTAGTAAGCAATGTATTTGTGACAATCAAATGGAATAAATGACTCGATGTCATCAACCTACTCAAATGTATAAATTAGATTATTTGTAAAAAACAGATAAAAAAACATTCGTTCGATCGATTCGAATTGTTTTCGTACATTGAAATATTGTGGAAAAACAACAGACGTATTAAAAAATAGTCGATTGACTTTATCAGTAGAGTCATAACAGTACAAATAATCAACGATTGCAAATAATACACAATAAAGTATTCCGAATAATATATATATATATATATATATATATATATATATATATATATATATATATATATATGTAACACACATAACTGGTAAGATACAATATATTAGTTTCTTGGGGAAATTAAATGATTTATTGCAATGTATTTTATATATTACATACTTACACAAGAAAAACAATGACAAGATATAATAGGTAATTTATAAGAATATATAAAAAAATATGTGATCTTTATTGTAATTGTGTGTAATTCGCAGAACTCCATTTAACTGTGTTATAAAATAAAGGAAAATCAATTATGTTTTCGATAAATTATTAAAAAACATAAAATGAGATTTACGACAAAAATTCAGAAGAAAAATGCATCCGGTTATTGATAACAGGTAAAACAAATCAAGCATGTAAAAATCACTGTGTATGAATATCCAAAACCAGGCGATGTTTCAAAAAAGAATAATTTTTTTTTATATATGGTGTTAAGGGACGTACTTGACTTAAACCGGTGATTCCTGGCATTATTTGAAGTAAAAAATGTATATTAATATAGAATTTTTTTTTTCAAAACCAAGCATAAAAAATTATTTCACATGTTGTCAGTGGTCACTCAGCCTAGTTAATAATCGACAAACCCCTCACCTCGATCTTAATTGTCTAATACCTACTATTATTTTATGATTTAAGTTAAAGAAAAAAACAACAAAAAAAAGTCACCGGATTCCAAAATTTCATTTACATTTTTACTCCAAATAGTATCAGAAATCTCTAGTTTAAATAAGTCAAATACTTCTCTTAACACCCTATATATTTATAACAAAATAAATAAGGTATTTTGGCAGCAATAAATCTGACTATAAAATAAGATTGTGTATTTATAACACACAATGTTATTTCCATGTTGGTATTTCTATTACAAAAACTCTACCCACAAACCTTTCCTATAAAAAATTGTAATAAAATCGCAATTATATGACTTCTTCGAAATGTTATTAGCCATTATCTCAAAGGCACGATTCAAACACCGTGACTTCATAAAGGTGACGAGCAAATTAATATTTACGGACTCTACGTTAAGTTGGTTTCCTGCAAAAATGTCACTTTGCAGGAGCGAATTTCAATGTGTTTTCACTCATTTCTTTCTTATAAACTATCCAGAAATTTGAGCTTAAGAATTTTTTTGTTTCATCCGCACAGGTTTTAAATGTATGATAACCTCCGAACCCATAGGTATCTTCTGGCATTTCTTTTCGAAACCGCGTTAATTATTTGGGGTCACCTACATTTTACTATAACAATAGTCATGCCAATTTTTTAATTCTTTTAAAGAAGTTTACATTTTTACGCCATTCAGGGTACATAATTTTTAACAATTTCTAGACATATTGTTACAACCCTCCATAATATTGTCGATTTTTTTTATTTTCTTGTATAATTTTAAGAAGTTTTGATAACGCTAGTTAATGACACGAACATGTCGAAACGGGTAGCGAATTATAAAAAAGTACAAGTGAAGTGTACATTGTAAAATAAATTTCGTAAAAAAAAATTCTTAATAAATACGCACATAACTATTTATTTATTGTAAAAATATGTATATTAAATAACTTTTATTTTTATTGATTTTTTGTTGTTGTTTTTAGCAGAAAAATATGTCATGATTCATATTTCGTTCTCACGAACGAAACAAAATTGGAAAAAAATTACCTCCTTTACAATGAAGACATTGATTTGGTGGATAGAAAAGATTATATTACGACGTATACGGGTATGGAGAGAATACATATTTTAATGCAATTATAAAAATTGTGCTTTCGTCAAATGTGTTTTTTGTATCACCTTTATAATCACGTGGTTGCGATGCTTAACAACCAGAACGCAATGCGCAAATTTGTTTCTGCGGTTTCATAAATAATTGACATATGAACAAGTATTAAAATTATAATGACTCTCATTTTACTAATTGAGAGAGTTGTTTTTCCATGACGCAATTAAGAGTCATCGAGTAATGAAAGTTTGTGTTGGCTCTTCAATTAGCTCAATAGAGGTTGATTTTGGTTATATTGTACTGTTTTTACTAAATATGTATCCATTACACACAAAGTCATAATAAAACTCCTTCCATGTAGAAACGTCACACAGTGAGTGGTTAATCCTTTTGTAAATTTAAAAAAAAAATTCATGTACCAAATGTAAAAGCCCCATGGGCATATAAAAATAAAATAATACGAACAAATTAAAGTTACTGCCCTGAGAACTTCATTGTAATCTACCATTTTAAGGGAGAAGTTAAACGGAACTATCAGCAGTACCCTTGCAAATGATTCTAATTTGTATAAATAAAAAAATAATTTTTGGTTATAAATAATAGTTATAATATGAAACGTCCAGATTACGTGCATACTTTAAACAATTTTTTGTAATTTAATCAAACTAACCCAAACCAACAAAGAAATGGAAAGTATCATAACCCGGTTTAATTTTACTAATAATCTACCTTAACAAGTAGATCAAGCGTAAACTATGTTAAATTTTACCATTAACGAGAGATAGGTACCTACCCATAAAAAAGTTTAGTTAAATATTTCTGATTATGTAATATTATGCAGGTAGTTCGAGTCGTTCCCTGTTAGCAGTTCTATGGTATATCATACCAACATTATCGCTGCATGTAGCGTAAAGATAAGTAAGTAATTTAATGTTTCTACCTGTCGGCATCTGTTCACGTTGGTACTTAATTCAAGGGCAATAATTGAATACATATACCTGCAGATAGCTATATAACGTGCACTGAGATTTCATCGTGTTATTATGTTGTTTTGTTTAGGTAAATGATACGCTTGCATATACGAGTATTTCCTCTATGATAAACTTAGCAAGGTACCTAATCACGACTATTGTTTTGCAATGACGTATCAACAATTGTTACTTTTACAGTGGTGTAGCGATGTATTCCCGGGCCCCTGGGAAATAATAAAAATAATCGATGAAATAATTCAATTTCTGTTATAAGTTTTGTCCAAAGTTAATTATTTGTTTATTCTTTTTTGTTTATTCTTGGTGTCACTTTAGATTGCAAGCTGTCTTTTCGGGGACACATTAATAGCGTCGTTAATAAATCTCTTCAACCACTTGGCTTCAATACAATTACCTCTGACTTCAATAATATAATTGCCCTAAAAACACTTCACTATTCGTTGGTTCGCCCTAATCTTGAACATGCCTGCGTTATTTGGTTTCTATTCTACGATGTTTACATTAATTATATCGCTTTCGTAAAACATCGTTTCAGGGGAATTGCTCAGAGGTTAGGGATAGAAAGAAGCCAATATTAGTACGATGAACTTAAAGTAAAATGAAACCTTTCTTCTTTAGACAGATATATGAATGAATTTGATCTCATCTGCATTTTCGAAATTATTAATGGTAAGATTGACTCACCTACTTTTTTGCAATTGTTCCCTTCAAATATCCATTCTCGTAGACTCAGAACTAATGTATTTCTTTTCCTCAATCAATACTCCACAAATCATCTCCACAAAGCTCAAGTCAGGGCCTTGATTTTTTTGTGTTAGTCGACGGGTTATTCCGGAGAATTTGAACAATTCTTCAAATTTCAAAGTTACTTTTCAAGTTCTTTGAAATATTTTTTCAAGTTCTGTTACTATTTCAGTTCTGACAAGCAACTAATTTATGATGATATAATAACAGAACTTGAATAGGTCTTTGACAGGACCCGAAAATGAACGTTGAAATTTGATGAACTGTTCAAATTCTGCGAAACAACCCATCCATGATTTTTGTCAGTCATTACGCAAGTAATCCAATCATTTTGAATTAATGTGGCAGAAGTCATGAACTCCATAAAAATTGTTCTTGTCCTGACTTAACATTATCTTTATTGTTTTTGTGCCCTGTTTTTGCCATAGCTATAATTTTTAAAACTTTTTTATACTATACATTATATTGTATCATTTCTCCTTTTTAAATCGTGTATTATGAATTGTCTTGTAATTGGACATAGTCCGTTAATAAATAAATAAATATCTTAATTTAATGGATACTTTATACTCTGATGAAGAAACCATTAGTTTTAAAACACGTTCATAATTATTTGGAGTGGTTTAAACAAAGTTAATTATTTTCATTTAATGAATGTATTACTTGATTTTAAAGTTCTGTGAAGGTTCTATTCAAGTTCTGTTATTAAATCATTACTGAAGAGTTGTTTCACAAAACTGAAGTAATAACAGACCTTTAATACAACCTTCGCAGATTTTTAAAGTAAAATTTGAAAATTGATTAATTTTGCATTTTCTGTGAAACAATC
Organism: Hesperophylax magnus; assembly: GCA_026573805.1. Lineage (NCBI taxonomy): Eukaryota > Metazoa > Arthropoda > Insecta > Trichoptera > Limnephilidae > Hesperophylax > Hesperophylax magnus. Next base: position 19,579,997 of record JAIUSX010000014.1, read on the forward strand.
CGTCCTTTATGTATGCATGTTGAACTTAATATATCTAGGTATGTATGCAAATTTATTTCTTTTGCTTTCGTATTAAAGATATATATATTAATAATAAAACAATCTATTTTTCTACAAAATATATTCCATGCAACTTGTATTTAGATCATCCCCATTCTTGTTGTACTATATCAAGGCTGCCCAACCCCAGGCCCGCGGGCCACAATGTGGCCCGCGAACGAATTATAAGTGGCCCGCGTGAAACATTTTCAAAAAACCCTCCAATCCGCCAATTTGAAAAAGTGTCGCGGGCCCGCGGTAAAACAAACAATGCAGCTTGCGCGCGGTCACCAGTGTTGCCAACGACGGCGATTTATCGCTATTTAGGCTACTCAGAACGAGAATCAGCGACGAAAAAATCTAACCTGTTGAACTTACTTTTGAAACAAAAATACACCGGTTTTCGACATAATATTTTTTGCGTCGAAATGGAATCCTGCCACCCCCCATGGAATTCGAAAAATTGCTGTGGGGTATCACATATGATGGGAAATATTTTGTGCGGAGCACTTATTTAGATTTTTTTTTGTGGGGAATTATGTTTTATAGAAATTCTCTAACAACCCCCCCCCCCATGGAAATAGGAACCGTCAGGTATTCAGTGGCCCGCCAGTGATTCAAAATCGTCAATTTTGCCCAACTGCTAAAAAGGTTGGGCAGCCTTGTACTATATTGAAAGAATAATCATAATTGTTTATGAATGTTCTTTAATTCATTAGGCACGAATCTAGATTGGAACAACCATCGCATATGCAATTAACAATTATTATTACATCGAATCTTGCATGTTGAGTATCTTGCATAATAAGTTATTATGTCAGATGGTGTATGCATTTATATTAAGTCACCATTTACCTAAGCTGCTTCACTCAGTGTATATAATACCTTTAATAAATATTTTACCAAAGGTTTTTTGTACTTTTGTGAAGAGTTCACGCAGGAATTTGATATGAAGCAATCTACTTCAACAATACTACTTCCTAATTGATTTTATATTGCCGTAGATAAGTATTACTAACAACTAAAAAGATTTGGTACAATTCTCGACAAAGCAAATTTTCGAGAATGTAGAACATAATGTATTATATTGATACCAGATTTCGAAACTCAGTGAGAAAAGTCGTCTTATTGCAAAATTACGAAAATGTGTTTTTTCAATACTGTTTTCAAACAAGACATCATGGATAATAATTCTGGTATGAAATTAGTCATTGGGATGACCCTAGTTTAGATAGGTACAAGGAATCGCAGTAGGAGCGTGGCGACAAAGAAAACTGAACTAACAATAAGTACTTTTGAATATGGGAGGAAAAACGACATTAAGAGTATATATAATATGAAATCCGTTACCAAGGCTGTAGATAAACCAACCCAGCGTTTCATGGACAGTGTTTTAGCTGACCTCGAAAGATAAGGATTGCTTGAAGCAAACAGCAATTGATCTTTGTTATTAATTTGGCATCATCAAGGACGCTGTAGAACTATTTGTCATTTTTATTCAAAGAACAGCTGCTGTGGTTAAAAAAATTTATTAAACCATAACAAATTAAAAATAAAATAGACTGCATCAAAGTACTGATTTTAAAGATACGAAATAAGCAATTATCTACCTCGTGTCGATAAGATACAAAATCTAACGAATAACAAAATAAAATAATACACAAACGAAAATTGAATAATAAACTACTGACAAAGACACTCAATAAAATTAATCTATTCGAAGGTGGTGAGTACTTATATATTTTAATATCTTAATGTTATTTGGAAAGTAGTTTCATAATAATTATACTGTGATTCACTTTAAAAGTAATGAATTTTAATGATATTGCAGATGGAATCATAAAAATAACACTGAGAATATTTAAATATTAGCTTATGCATTTATCTCTTAGTTATTTATCAATCTTTTAAAATGTTTGGATTATTTACCCACACAAACACGCTTTACATTAAGTGCTGCGAGTTTGGTTGTATTATCATTGTGATTTGTATGTATTGTACAAAAATACATTTTGTTATTTGCCACCAATAATATAATTACCGATTCAATAAACGTAATGTTTGATTGACGTCAAAGATCTTTTGACATTGCGATTCAGATAAATTGACAAAGAACTTGCGAGCAATCATTTTTTGGTCAATGTATCGATGTCTCATACCTTTTAGGACCTTCTTTTGTTGCGGGATAAATAATTTGATGTCAAATATGGCAAGTAACATCTTTGTTTTTTTTTATCGCTCAGACTCTACAAAAAAATGAAAAATACAACTGGAAGACGAACAAAGCTATCAAACGAATACCGTTAGATTTAGCGAAATAATTTTAAAATTTTGGTAGAAAATTTAGCTTTATGTAATACTAAAAACACTGTGAGCACGGGCGATATGAAATTTTGGACAGCTTTTTTAGCGTAATTAGCTTTTCAACTTTGTGAGTCTTAAATGAATAGGTGAACGTAATATTTTTTTAGCTCGCCACAAAATTTCCATCATGAGATGTAGAACTTTGAAATATGTATTTTTCTATCTTAAAATAAGAAGACAGTATAAGGATCTAGAAACTAATTTTCTATGAGGTAAGTCTGATGGAAAATGAGCCTAGGGTATTTAATATCGACCGATTTAATTTTTTTTTTCAATGTATACTTTTCGAACGTCAATCTATTTCTCACATCGCTGACACATCATAAGATCTTCATGGTGGTAAAAAATACAAATTTTGTGTGGAAATATACGTATAAAAACATTTGTTTAAATTGAAATCGGATGATGTTAACTACTATAGGTTCATTTTTCACCAGATATTATGTACCTACGTTAGGTTTTCAGACAATAATTAAAAAATATTATTTTGTGAAAAAATCATTCAAATATTAGAAAATCAGCGAAAACTGAAGATGTTGTATGCATTAAAAAAATTACACCATGTTTTAGGAACGTAGTTATTTTCTAATCAACACTCAAAAAAACCTTCTTCTGCGAAATTGAAGGTAGGTACCTACCTAATCGTACTTGTATACTATTTTCTGAACCGTATGTTGCCTGTAGTACATCTGTGTACTTAAAACCTGTCGGTTACCTGACGCAGATAGTATTACGAACAATGTGAACTCACTTTCCCAAGTTCAATGCTATTACTATGGGTTATTGCAACACACAAATGACTTGCAAGGTACGCATTCAATAGAAATATAATATTTCAATCATTAATTTCACAAAAAAAACTAATAAAAGTTCAAGTGATTTTACGCGGCGTATGTTTATTACATTGGAGAGAGTGGAGAAATTTCACCGTTTGTTTTTCTTTCACTTGACGATTTTTTTATGTGGTCATGATTTCAACGGTGGCATCATGCTCTTATAGCGATTTGTAGGTACTTTTCTATTATTCGGAAATAAAATATAATCGAAAATAATCGCAGAGTCGCACGGTGTGACTGTATCGACGTGCAAAGTGCACGGTCGCACGGTGTGACTGAATCAACGTGCAATGTGCATGGTCGCACGGAATGATTGTTTCGACGTGCAATGTACATGGTCGCACGGTGTGAATGAATCGACTTACAATGTGAATGGTCGCACGGTGTGATTGAATCGACGTCCAATGTGAATGGTCGCACAGTGTGACTGTATCAACGTGCAATGTGCATGGTCGCACGGTGCATGCTCATCTTAACTGACTGTATTGACGTGCAATGTACATGATCCTTTTTTTTTACTGCATCGACGTGCAATGTGCATGGTCGCATGGTACATGCTCTCCTTTTGTGACTGTATCGACGTGCAATGTGCATGTTCGCAAGGTGCATGATCCTCTTAACTAAACCTAGTCCAACAGCGCAGCGTCTCCCTTTTAAACTTCTCCCATTTTGATGTTCAATTCAATTCAATTCAGCTTATTATTTTAACAAATTCTTCATTTATGTGTGTTTTTAAATATATTTGTAAATGAGAACTATATAGTTTGACGCATTCAACTATAAGTTCAGTAACATAATCAGCAGACTGATGGAACCTAAGCGCAAGCCAAATACTAAGTATGGAGTATCTGGATCTAAGGCTTGGAATAAACTCTTCCTCCCGGAACTAAGATGCATAACAAGCCCAAGAGAATTCAGGTCTCAGCAAAGACTCTCAAACCCTTAAATTAAATATACTTACCTGGGAGTAGCATTTTTGTTTTGCCTATAATATATCCTAATCACACTTTTCTTATTGGATTTACATTGTTCGAACACACAAAATTGTTTAAAACCTCAATCTGTCTAAAATAGAGGGAAGAATTACATTTAGGGAAATAAATTATAATAAAATCCTTGCACTTTTATACCACCAAAAAAAAAATTATTTTCCTCTCCTAAACACGCCCATCAAAGAACACAAATATTTTTTATCAAAATAACTTCCAGAATTATAAATGGCATTTCCAATTACATGTGTTCCAATCATGTCTTCTACGTGCAAACTGTTTCTAAATTTCTCTAATTAACAATAAGCAGTGTTTTAATTTCATGTGACTTCCCAGGTAAGTATGGTCCTGTAAAATTGCCTGTGCAGAATATAAATAAATAATAATATAATATATGTACATTTTAACGCAGCATCACATCCATTAGTAAAATGCATTAGTGATCAATGAACCAGTGGATGCAATCTGTTGGCCATAAGTTAATAATAGTTTGTCTAGTCTATGGTTAGAAAAAGATAGAGCATTTTCGAAATATATTCTACATTTGTACAGCGCCATGAGGTGATTTTTCATAAAAACGACGCTATCCAAAACAACACTATCAATCAATAGTTGTTATTAATTTACATGTAGATTAAGTGTTATTTTAGATTTTGTGTGTCAGTAATAAAAATCTGTATATTTATAATTAATAAAAATATTATGTCTACATATGTACATCCTGTATATTGAATACTTATGAAAAATAAACTAAAATTGGTTGGTATATCAATTCAGTTGGTATATCAACTATAATAAAAGTAACAGAACTTGCCTTTTAAAGGCAGATTCATTGATGGTAATTATGTAGATATCTGAAATAATTATGTTCAACAGCAAGATTGCTCTCCCACACGGAGAAAAATGAGTATTGCAAATTTATTACTAATCTCTTAAAATTGTTGGTAATCGGGTTAAAAACAGGATTAAAGGCCTTAACGAATGAATCAAAAACTTTTAGGGAAAAATATTTTTAGGGAAAAATAGACTTGACAAGAAAATTTAAGTGATTGTCACATTATCGCTTAAAAGGTTTACAATGTCTTTCAAGGTTAAGAACAAAAGAGTTAATGACAGAACAAAATAACAAGACAATTTATTATTACAAGTCGTTGGATTCACTCTCATTGCAAATCAGAAACGATTGTTATTTCAAAATTATTTCTGAATAATTAACCGTAAGTGGTTTGCTTTGACAATTTAACTTTAAAAATGTAACATGGCTTCTATTGTTTCTTCAAAACAATGAGTTTCTTTAACTTCCAGTGATGATTGTAGACTTCCGGTCATCTGTTTATCATGTACGCTGCACGGAAGCCCTGAAAGGCAATAGTCACATACCAACATTATTTATGACTTTTTTCAATGTCATCATGTTATCCGTATACCACATTTTACGAGAAACGCTGTTTGTAATGGTTCAGTGATAACTCAACACAATGACAATTCAACACACCTTTAAAAGGGAAACATAATGTTATTAAAAGCTATGAGAAAAACTGACATAAACGTAACCTATTTAATCAATTTCAATTTGGGAGGTGTTGAATAATTAACACCTCTGCCACTTAGCGAACCATGTGCGGTGAACCCACGTGGTTCGCTTAGTTTGGTGATTTAGCAGGGTTGCCTGGGTTCATCGGGTGAGGTGTATTCAAGATGCGCCTGCCCACCAGCTGCGTGGCGTGCCAGATCAGGAGAGGCTGGTTTGGGGAGACCCTTCGACCTCTCCAACTGGTGTCTCGACCCATCGCCTTACGCCGCATTGAGAGAGATATATACATTTGTCCGTCACTCCTGGACACACTGATCCCTAGATTCCTACCCAACCTTCATACCTTTCACCTTCTCAGAACTTCCTTTCCTCCATTTCCTAAAAAAGACCCCCACACATCATTCCAAAAGATGACATAGGTCTGAGGGAAAATATTTTCCTCACGCCTCCTGTCTGGGGTTAATGTAAAAAAAATCTAGTTATTGTTTCATCACTTTTCATGACTTTATATCACTGTCATTTTGATGAGTTATCCGGTCAGAATTTGTAATGTATGTACCTACATAATACATTTTAGTATATAGTATTTTGAATACACTACATTTTCTAATACTTTGTGTCAAATTAAATGCTTTTTTAAAAAAAACATGGTGTTTTTTAAATAAATTTTGTATTAGATTCCATCATTGCACTATTAGTCTTAACACGCGACTTTGATCGCTTGGTATAAGGGAGAAATTACTGTATAAAGAATTTTCTCACGGGAATGAAATGTTTTTCCGGGATGAAAAGTAGCCTATATCACTTCCCAGTCTTTCAACTATTCCTATGCAAAAAATCACTTCGTTCGGTCGCTATGTTGCACCGTGAAAGAAGGACAAACCAACAAACAAACCCACACTTTCGCATTTATAATATTAGTAAGAATTCTCTAATACACAATCTTATATTCGGCATTATCAATGTTTTTTGTTTACACTCTTTCATATTTTTCAAATGCATAATATTGTTTATTTCAGCAATTTCTACAATACATTGTGTATTTCAAATGCTTGGTTTTCTCACAAAAAACATTTTAAATATCTGTCCCCCTTGCACTTATCTCAAAAACATTATTTTTATGTCTTATTATCTTGTTAAAGATTAATGATTTATTTTATGTTTCACTAGTTTTTTGCTTAACTGTTTCAGATCCCTTTGTTTGTTTGTTTCTTTTCCATGGCTATAATTTTATATTGCGTTTCTGTATTTAGTAGTATTTGCAGTCTTAATTTTTAACATAATGGCATAGAAAAAAGTTTAATAATGGTTAAAATTAAAACTAAACGAGTATTTGAAATTTTTCTACTCCTTTGCGGCGACAAGCCGTATAAACAGGAATTATAACAAATTCCATTTTAGCAGGAAACCAATTTATTATAATAATTTCGGTATTAAAGTGGCGGCAACGACAAACATAAAGAAAAGATATAACAATGTACAAGAAGCAAATCATTATTATATTATTATCTAGTGTACCTATCTTAGTGTTTGGATTGCAGAACATTCTTGTGATTATGTTAAACCAAACACGTAGCCATTAAATACTACCATATTCTACAACCTGATGTTTATTTATACGTGATATTGTAAAAAAATAAGTAAATAAATACAGAAATTAGAGATGTTTAACATGGCTTTTATTTGCGGCACTTTCCAGAGTCAAATATACTCTCAGTATCACACTGGTGAAAGACCACCATTCAGAATTGAAACGTTGCTTGAAACGGCTTGAAAAATTCACACTTTTGAAGTAACGTTTTTTTTAGTAATTTTTTTTTCAATCGGTTATTATTTTTTTATTGACTAGCACAGCGAGTATTCAAATTTTCAGTTTTTTTTCTTGCTGTAAAAATTAAATGGAGCAATAAATTAATTTTCATTGTACGTATTTCTAGAATAATACTTACACTTACCTAGAAATAATTGACAGAAAAAAAGCTGTTCGATTTCCAAAGTTCGCTGCTTAAAAAGATTTTCTGCCCAAAAGTAAAGGTTTTTTTGTAACTAACTAATTATGTATGATTCTGTTTCACCATAGAGGTAGACAGAGAGGACTGACCGCCAAACAACTCGATCTTGGCACACACTCCCTGCCTCGTTCACATTCATACATACTCTTCTGTTAATCTGACTTTTGACATGGCCCAACTCAAGTATCTGGTTCACTTCGTCTTCCTGAGACTTCTACGATTCAAATTCATGTCATATTTTCTCCTAACCCTCCTTTTTTCCTTCATTCGCTCTACCCTTTTTTAATCTAACAAATTACGCTTACATCAGCCTTGCATTCTTTGCCAATCTTTGACAGTCAGGGATCTAAATTTCCACAACATTCAGTCTACTTTCATACTTCCTCTGCCAGTTCCAATCAGGGTAAGTACCAGCACTCCATTGTGAACTGCTAGCTTCGTTTCTTTAAACAGCTTTTTTTGTTAGTCCTCTTTTAAATCCCTTTAACCCTTCTTTCAATATCTCTAACAGACTTTCCATCTCATATCCACATACTCCCCAAATACACAAACTCATCCACCTACTCCAAGTTTTCATCATTCACAACTATATTGCACACTGTTTCATTATCTCTCTTTCAAACACCATAACTTTAAACTAACTCATTAACTCATTCTTGATAAGTACTTCGTTCATCCTAGAAACGAGAGACCGAAGATCTTCCATACTGAAAAATCAGGTTACTCAATGTAAGTATTTCTGTATATATTTTTTTATTCTTCCCCTGTGTGAATCTGTCAGCACTGAACAAGATAATAAAAAAAATCTTTAACAATAATCCAAAAACTTTGAATTAAAAACATTATTTTTTGCAAGCAAACGTTTTGTATAGTTTAAGCGAAGGAAATTTAAAGAACTTTTAGACTATCGATTTTTCAATAAAAGTTTTATAGTTTAACGTTTGCAGTATACGTTTATTATTGTTTATCGGGAGTTGTAAAATGCATTCTAAACGAAAATAAGCCGAAAGTTTTATAAAACTTCCTATTTGGTAGCTTTTATCATGAAATGGACTGATACGTTCATGATTTGTGCTGTGTTTTATTTTTCATCTTTACCTTCAAGTTCGGTAAAAACTGTGTCTGTCAAGTTGTGGTTACCTAGTCAGAATAACAATGATGTGAACATGTATGGATTATGGTCCGAGCACGTGCTGGGCAAAATGACGGTATCACTTTCACTTAAATGAAAGAAAAAGTGAACCGGCTCTGAATGTTTGGTAACGTTCCGTGTGATTAGACGAATATTCAGAACAGTGGTAACGAATGGTTCAACTGGGCAAAAAAAATATTTTGTCTTCATTATTCATTAAGGTGATCTATTATTTAAGTAATTAGCACATATAATATGCTACTAGGCCTTGCGGGCGGCTTTTTGATGGGCTTCTCCCAATTTCATAAAGTTCCCTAACAGTAGAGTTTTGCCCTTTTTTATGTACAACTGAGATTTTTTTTGGAATGTGTAGATCGTATAACTTCGTTTATTCAAAATACATTGGACGAATGAAAACTAATTTCTACTAAGTACCAAACTCCCATTGACTAAGAAGGAGCCAGTGGAGGGAATTTGTGGAGGGGGGCAAATAATTCCTTCCTGGGACAAAGAGTCACGTTGAATAATCGTATTCGGTGGGTAAGTGTACGCGGCGATATTTGCAACAAATTCATCCACCTGCGCTTATTCCTCAGTTCTGAAGTAAATTTACAGGTAAACGACTTTTTTCATGATTTTATTATTTATTTTGCCTCTGTTAACGATGGGGACAATTGTGTAACCAATTGTATCAGAACAATGTGTTCTATGAAAACATTTGATAGTATAAGTGGTGGCTTCGGAGGTGTAAACAGATTTTTCTCAAATGGATAAATATTTATTAGTTTTTCAAAGTTTTTGAAGCGAAACTTCTTTACGCGCGTTATGCAATTTCGAGGACCGGAGTAAAACCAACTCATGACCGTCATGAAAAACCGTGATCATTTCGCTATAGGAGCCTAGCCAATATTATATACCTACTTTAGGTCACTCTCCAAACTTAGCTTCGCGGTCTAGAGGCAGAGGGTCCGATTGTCGTCGTGAAGAACCGAGGTTCGATCCCCGCTTTAACTATTTTTTTTTTTCTTTTTGTGATTTTTTTAATAATAATTTTTTTAAAAGTGATAAAATGCTATCGTGCTGCGACTTTTAGATATTTTGACTATATGATATTTTGGTCGAATACGTAATAACCGCGGTCTAGAGGCAGAGCGTTCGACACTCGTTATGCGAATCCCATATTTTTTTAACTTTTAATTTTTTTTTATCATATGCTACTTATAAATATGTCAATAGACAGAAAAAAAGAGAGAATGAAATGAAAAGAGATCGAGAAGAATAATAAAAGTTTCACTTTCGTCGTGCGTAGGCTTGCCACACACTGATTTTTTTTTTATATTTGCGTGATGGGATAAGTGTGCGGGGTTTAGCTAACGCGGTTTTAGGGGTGTGTAAACTTACCACTCAACATAAAAAAATGATTTCAAAGCATATTTATGCATATTTCATCTCCTGATCTGAATTTTTGCAGTTAAACGTTCCGCTTGTATGTAAAGTATGTAAGAAAGCATCCGGATGGGTCATTTTGCAACCAAAAGCAGATTGATATCAGAATGCGTACACGTACATTGCGGTAAGCGCATGCTTACCCTTCTTTTTTTACACTAGCTCCCACTGCGGTGTAAGTCAAGAGAGTCCCGTTGAAGAGGTCAAGAGGTCTCTCTCAATCAGTATCTCAACCGACGGACCCGGGCATCCTTTCTAAGTCACCCAACGTAGAGAAATCTGGGAGTGACCTAAGGTAGAGGTGTTGGTTTTCCAATAAATGTTTACAGGAAATTGGTACCCATATCCGCCTCCCAAATTATATATAGTTAAGTGTACGCAATCGAAACCCATTTGAACTTTTTCATAAAAGTTTTTGATATACAAGGTTTTTGAGTTTGTTTGGGAGACCTTAATAATAAACAAACAATTCGATTAAAATATCTAAATACATAAAGTGTTTTAGTACGAACATCGTAATTTAAAATGTGTGCACGTTTACCTACTATCCTACAAACTATATTCATAAAAAGTAACTGATTTAATATTTAAACAGCTATCAAAGTTGACCAATAACTTTGGTCAATTCCCCTTTCATATCAGAGTAAAGTTTTAGTCGATTGTTATATATATATTTTTACAATTATTTTATTAATTAAATGAGAATTAATCTTCTAATTAATATAAAAATTTAAAAAATATGTTAACATGATTTATCGAGAATCTCGACCAAATATGAAGATAGGTATGATAAGTAGGTACAATCAATAATATCTCTATGGAAACTAATTCAAACACTTACAAGTATTACGTAATTCAGGTGAGTGACCATTAAATGAACCAAGTGGTCAAGAAACGTCACTTGCATTGATTTAATATAAAATAAATTCACGGTAAGCTAACCTACTTGATACAGCAAATATTTGAAGTTCTCGAAAGGTGATTGTAACAGAACCTTTCAAATTATGCCTAAAATACTTTGGTTCGTCAGGGAAATTTAAAACCAATCTTTATCAATGTTGTATATCTCAAGTCAGCGAAAAATCTAAGGTCGTCGGTGTCGTGTTGAAAATATCGAATTCCGCAGTGTTGGCGTGTTCTTGACCTATCAACTCCCAAATAGCTCTTTCAACCCCATAAAAAATCCAGCCATTTCTTATCCTCCGACGCAATAATTCAGTTAAATTGTTTAGCTTTCTGATTTAGGTAAGCCTAGAAGGTTTATACATAGAGAACAACAGACATGTTTCTATATTCTTAGAAAGCTCTTATCTAATTGATAATAATAAGAATATTATGGATTGCATAGAGATTCAACAAGAGACTAGCAATAATAACAATAAATATAATGTCACCAATAATGTTGCCATACTCGTATATGAAAACAAAATATGAAGTGATCTGCAAATAATTTTTGTGCGAAACTTCGTGTAGTAATTGTGTTTTCATTGCATCAACGATCATCCATTTATAGTAACAAGTACCTACCGTAAACCTATAATAATATCTAAGTAGTGTTCACACTTTAAAAAAAAGTCTTATGAAATGAACATGACTTTGTTACATAAGAAAACATTATGCTATCTTTAAAATTTGACAAATCTGTTCAGAATGTAAATTTGCCTTAACGAATTTCAAACGTTATCATCAATCGGCAATTGAGCACTGTAATAAAACTAGAGGCTTAACACATTTAAACGAAGGTCACCAATTAAATGGCCTTAGTAACCAAAAGTTTATACTCCAGTAATACACCATTATAAACTGTAGGTATCACAGTTTTACCAGAGGTTCGTGCAAACATTTTCCGTAGATAGAGACACCTCGCAAAAGGTGGCGATTCAAATACTCTTCGGCCTTGGACTTCAAATATTTTTTAAGTAACCTTTCTAGCCATGGGTTAGTCAAACCTTCTGTTAAGTTGTTAGCACGCACTAGAAATGCTTAATATTATTATACACTACGTCATGGTGAAAATTTTGAACATACCAATTAAACCATGACTTGAATATAAAGCCTATGCATTGAAGTCTATGTCGTAACTAAAGACCGCAGTACCCATTCAACAAGATATCAAAAGTCACGTGTAATTGTGCAATGCTCATATGCATTCGCAGAGTGCAAGGGATGCATTCCAAATATGAGAGAGTTGTATGGGTATCGAAATATTCTTAAATTAACTGCAATGGTGACTGCAATGCCAGACTACATCAGACATATCCTAAAGTTAGAAGCATCAATAGTGAAGTTCACAAAAAGTCTTATAAAGGTGCAATTACTGGACGAAAACATTTATTTAAATGTAACTAAGCACTTACCCCTTTTTGAAAGTGCCTCGTTATTTTGATGCAGTATTTTCTGCTTACCTGAAACATAGAAAAACCTTTTATTAGAGAATGAACTATACAAATCATCTTAAAAAAATCTTATTTATTATTAGAGAAGAAGATAATACTAATTAATCTAAAGGAAATATGAAACAAAACAAGACAAGGAAAAATAAAAAGATTACCACAACGTCTTTAACCACTCGCTCTTGTATTTCAAATTCAGAATTCACTATATTATCTTGCAACTATGTAATTCTATATTTTTACCAGCTATATTTTTGAATGATTACAAAGTTCTCTGGAATTGGATTGTAACCTAGAGATTCTAGGATAAATTTATCCGATTTTATTTGAATAATGTATAAATTTTTATTTATTGTTTATTATTTTATGGAAATAATTCTTTTGAATATTGAGCAATGGGATATTCTTTCGCATTCCTTTTAGTATCATGTAATTATGTAATTCATTTCACATAGTATTGAAATTGTAGTGACTCCAAGAGAAGTAGGAACTTTCGATTACAAATTTTTGGTTCTTACATCACAATTTTATGCCCACAAGAACACTTTTGAACACCCAAGGATAGCCCTATAACATGGTTTTAAAGGTTAGAATTCAAAACATAAGTAAAGCCATGAATAATCTAAACTCAGCATAATTAATTAGATTTAAAAGTGGGTGCATATTACATTTTCGATGGTCACATTTAAAAAAAAATTATTTAACTAATTAATTTCGTCAAAAAAAATACCTTTACCGCAAATTGATTTTTTTTTTAATATTATCAAAAAAATATTATTTTCACATTTAAAATCTTTTAATATATCTATATTATCAATATGATAAAAAATATACTAATTGTCACGAATACCAAAGAAAGTAACAACCAATTAAACTGAGAAATTAATAAATAGATAGGTGCATACATAATATTATTTGTGTATTTAATGAATGAATTTTACTACCGTACTTTTTGTCTGGAATCTTACTTATCAAGGTGAAATTCTTATAAATATATACCAATTGAAATACAGCATACAGGGTCATTAACACAAAAAACTTTTTTATTAAAAATACATTTCTTCATTCTCGATTCTTATTCTACGACCACAGCTGTATTTTAACTCTGGGGATGCTCAGAAGGTGTAATTTTAAGGTGAGAAAGGAGTGCATAGAAGAGACCTATGTTTCCTGACCAAACACGGTGTATTTGACAGAGCGTTTTTTGAGGTGTAGGCTTGATGTTAAAAAAAACACGATAAATATTCTCAGAAAACTTTTCAAATTAGCCAAAAGCTTTTGCTTCAAGCAACAAACTTCATACGAATATATTATGTAGCTATTATACCAAGCTGTCTATGAATATGTTAATAGTTTGTTGAACTCGGAAATCATTTCTTCCCCATGGGTACCACTTTTAGCGTTTTATAATATGGCAACACTCGCAGAGCTTTTCGTTATTTCGACCTCGACTAAGGTCAGTTCATAGCCCCGAGTCCATATTCTCGAATATACTAGGTGTGCTTATGCGTGTATGTTAATTTGTTTTTTATACCTGCTAATATGAAGTATTATCGTTGGAAAGTACCTCCTACTTAGTATATACCTTCATAAATTTCAATTCTCTTGATATTCAAATAACTTTTTTATAATATTTAAATAAACACAAAAACACAATACCTACATAATATGTAGGTAGGTTTACGTACCCAATAATGTTATCATGATTTTCTATAAAAAAATATCTATATTTGGTGGCTTGTACATTGCTTCAAAAGAGAAAAAATCTATCGAACGGTTATATTTTTTTTAACATCTCAGGAGGCGCTGAAGAAAATAATTTCCCTCAGGGCCTATGTCGTTTCTGGGGATGCCATGTAGGGGGTCTTGAAGGAACCCATGTTGTATAAAGGAGGAAACACAGAGGCCGGCAAATCATTCCACAGCCGAGCTGTTGAACTCAAGAACGAGTCGTAGAAGCGACCTGTACATATGTTTGGCGTGCGTTTGATCAATGACACTTGTTCTTTGAGCATCTTCCATTGTAATACCGGCAGAACAAGGAGAGCATACCTACTTGGCGCCTGTGCTCTAAAGAATGAAATCTGATTGTTAAGATAAGAGAATCTACCAAATTTCGGGGCTCCAGACCAGAAGTGGTTGCCGAATTCAACAGCAGGGTCAGCAATTTTGTACTATTAGAGTATTATCCGAGGACCCTGTTTATTATACCCAGCTTCTGTGAGGCTAACTTGTAACTGGTCACTTAGATTTCAACCAAGCATATGGAAGGCATTTTGGGAAGATTGATTGTGGCGTCATAAAATTTGTTTTCTCTAATTTCTAGATGCTTAAAGCTATTGGTTTCAGCTTGCAATCTAAAATAATTTTGGATTGACATATACACAAAACTGACAAAACCTAAAGCAATACGCCAAAATGCTAGTTTCACGTTTTTTAAATAATTGTTTCACAAGAAAAATGATTCCGAAAAGAGTGTAAAATTTTTCTGAGATCGTGATGAATTTTTTCATAATTTTGCGGTTTAATTTGTTAAAAGGCTTATGATGAACATATAGTATTTGTGAGCTGGAAGCCTCGATAATAAAAAAATGGATTGAAAAATTCAATTCACCAGGCAGTTATAATAAAAAAGGATGTTGGTATATCTAATTAAATAATATTTTTTTTCTTCCAACAATATATACGCAGAGGAAATATCTATTACCAATACTTTTTGTTTGCTCGTGAATTCAATTCGATCTGCTATTTTTTACACATCTCCTCTCAACTACACAAATCGGCTATTGTCTGCGCATTGGCGTTCGATGATCCGACCCAATAAATTACTCCTGCGTTTTTTGCTGCCCTGGTATTTCACTGGTGGAAGTTTGCGTGTCTCGGGCCTTTGGATGATCACGTCTTGCAAAGGATGCTGCAAAAAGCAGATGGCCAGCCTACCAAGGAATTTAGAATAATTATCAACGAGTCGGCCGGCCATTGTCTGAGGAACAGAATGCTTTATATCAAATTTTTATTAAAATGCTATTTATTTGGGAGCGAAAAGCTTTTATTGCATTCCTAAAATGATGCGAACGTTGACTTGAGAATGTTACGTCGTTCTACCTTCGTAAAATTTTCAACAAGACCACAAGCGACAAACGAATGCAAAAAAACACTTAATAATCGCTATAAAATATTACATGCTGTAGTATATTATTTGTTTTAACAAGTTGTTTAGTTTGATGATACGATTATTGGCCCTTGACTCAGAGGTCGTTGGTTCAAATTCCGGGGAGGGTATACTAAAAGAGGTATTAAATAAACATTGGTTTTTTATCTGTAATATTTGAATTATTTTAAATGTTGATTTTTTTTATACCGATCCAGACTGGGAGATTCCCTTAGCACCAATCATAATCGAATATCATATCAATATCTCATTTTCCATACAACCTCCCCCTTGTCACTTTTTTTAACCTCATAATAGTACCCTTCCAAAGTCCCACTGGGTCCGAACAGTTACAAAACATGTGCGATAACCCATTGAATGCAATAATTGTTTCGATGTTCCTGACAACATCTGTAAATCCATCTTTGACATGTTTTTATAGTACACATCAATGCGCTACAGAGGCCGTCGTAAGATAATGAAACACAATGTTAATCTTATTATAACCTGATAATGTTATGTTCAAACAGTTACAAGACATGTGCGATAACCCATTGAATGCAATAATTGTTTCGATATTCCTGACAACATCTGTAAATCCATCTTTAACATATTTTTATATTACACATCAATGCGCTACAGAGGCCGTCGTAAGATAACGAAATACAATGTTAATCTTATTATAACCTGATAATATTATGTTCAAACATTGCAATATGCATGTTGCGTGTAAGCATATTCATTATTGGTTCATGCTATAACTAATACTCAAATATATTACGAATCAATAAGATAAATATAAATATGTGAAAACAATATTCATTTTGACAATTATTTTATATGCTAATAAGGGAAACAAAAGGCCAATCAAATTTTTTTTAACATAAGAACAATGGACGATAACATTTTGCAGATGATTATTAATATATACCAGTGTGTTAAAAAAAATATAAAAATATCTTTATAAATACATACATTAGAAGATAGACGTAAAATAAACGATTTAACGTTCTTATTCAAAATACTTAACTCTAAATTCGACTGTTGTGAACTCCTGCAACTTATAAACATACATACATACACCCACAGTAAAAACACGACAAAATACAATATTCTACAGCAGCACACATAAGCGTAACTACATTGCCCACTCTACGATACAACGACTTCACACCATGGGAAATCATTACTTGGGTGATGTTGACATATTCAATACCAACTTGGCAAGTTTTGTGGATCATTTAAAACATTTATTTCAACAATACTCCGAAACACATCATGTAAAACTACAAATAGCTGAAATTTTCTGTTTTTGTTTCTTGTGTTTGTATGACTTGTTGCATAGCTTTTATCAAATGTAATTTTATTCTTATTTTTTATGTTTCAGAGTATCTGTCAAATTAAAATTATACTACCAACCATGTAAAAGCCCTGTGGGCGTTAAATAAATAAAATCTAAACATTGTAAAATCATTATTATAAATAAAGTTGCCTTACCAAAAAATGTTTGAATTGTCGCTACTTGGTGCGGAATGGCGTCGCGTCGGTTCCGAAAGCTATAGAAATATTTCACGATTTAAAAGCAGTGAATACGAGTCTAACACATATAATAAGTATGAAAATCTTACTATGTGTGTACGGCACACCATTGTAATATTCTTGTCGGACAGTCTCTACGGGATTGTTTGCAGTATGATAGCCTTAGTATTTGCTCAAGTCCACCTTTGTGTTTTGCAATTTTATTGACAGGAGATTAATTTCGCGCGCATAACTCTTCAGGTACATATTATTTGTATGTTAGATATTTCACTCGTATCATTATCGAAGGTGATTGAGTGTTTAGTGTTGAGTGGGCTTAGCTATGCTAAGTGTTGATTAGGGTGATAGGATCGAACAATGACTCCACATATTATGGTCTGTACATATCATCATAGTCAATGTACAATCATAGATTTCTATTACAAAATTATGGTAATAATAAACATAAAACACCTAAGATATACTATCATAGCCATCCTTATTACAATTTATTCACAACAATTACAATAAACTCATGAAATGTGCCTTCGGAAGGCGAAACAGCATTATCACACGTAGTAATAATTACACAGAAAAACTTGTTTTTAAATAAATTATACTATAATACTATCGATTTACTTAAAGAAAAGTGTCTGCGACCAATGGCGAGAGGAAGGCGTGGATTTGATTTGTAAGAAAATCTACAATTTTATTCCGAGACTCGTAAAATTTTGAACACTTACCGATAAAAAGAGAGAAAAGTCACTGACTACATTAGATTTCGAAAAACTCCCGGAACTTCAGCTAGTTAAATAATAAAATATACATGACTTATATTTATTTAATATAAACTTTATCAACATTAAATTTACAGAAAGAACACGAGAAATACATACTAAAACATCTTTCAGTCAAAAAACTATCTTTATCAGGCTCCACTTGTGTTTAATATTCTTCCACAATACAATAAGTCTTCCATTTCCTTAGTTAAATTATAAAAATGGTTGTAAAGATGTTTGACAGGAATTTGCTAATATTTTTTCCTCCTTGATAGTAAGAACACTGATTTATTTATGTTTAAAATAGTATTTTCAATAGGAATATAGTAATTTTTGTTCTAATGCAATCCTTATACATGTATTATCAAAAAAACATTTTTTAGAATAAATCAATCACATATTTTTGAAATTTAAGTTTAAATTTGTTTATGTTTTCTTCTAATTTTATTTATCCAGGTAATTCTCAAAATATCTTCATTGCTCATTACATCAACGACTTTTGAATATATTTTTCTGAAGTGGGGTCTTACTTAATTTCTTTTCCTTGACTCATGTGTCTGTTTGTCTGCAGGTTTTCCATTTTTCCCAGGTGGGAGTTAGTAGGTACAATTTAACATTGGAATTTTTATATCAAAATTATAAATTTCACATACAATATAGTACAAAAATAGAAAAAGAGAGGTTAAGTAGAACAAACAAGAAGAAACAAAAAAAGAAACAGACAGGGATATACACATAGGTAAGCACCAAACCAAGTTAGGAATTTACAAGAAGGTACTTACCAACTAATACATTGGTAAAAATAGATTATGCTCGATTACAAATACAGGTGACAGGAAATGAGAGAGAAAGAAAGAAGACAAATTACAACACGACAAGAATTAGGTATTTTCGTTTATATAGGTTTAATTTTTTTTTTATTTTAAAGCCTTTTTTTAAATTTTTTGTATGTGTTGACTGTTTTTAAACATATCTGGAAGAGAGTTATAGAGTGTGTAGGCAATATAGCTAAGAGATTTTATCCCATATTTTGCAGTGTGTGTTAGAGGAATGCGGATTTTATTGTTATTCAGAATATTGTGGTTGTATTGATTGTTGGGTAATTTGTAGGATGGTGTTCGTAATTTAATGTTTGAGTCCTGTGATTGGAAGGATACCGAAAATTGAATAGAAGTCCTTGACATGTGTATCCTATTGAAGACCAAGAACATTTCTGAGAGCTCGGTTTCGGACCACCTGCAGGTCAGCTGATGATCATTAATAGATGTATGGTATAAATATTATTACAATGCATTCTCAAAGTACCCAACTAGACTCATGCCATCATTTTTTTTTCTTCTTTCTCCATATAATTTTTTGGGTTTATTTATGATTTGATTAGTTTATATTGCTCCATATGTGTAATAGTATAAAGATCAATAAGGGCTGTTAGTCCTAGTTAGGTTAATTATTATGTGAAAAATGAGGATTTGTGTTCTGTGAGAGGCAATTAGTAATAGTTTCAATATAATCGTGTGATCATGATTGCTTATCGATTAAGAACAAATAGGTTCATATTTATTACGAATTCACCTGCTCAGATGTATAAGTGTGCACCTGCCATGCATTAATCGATTTAGTAAGATACTATCAATAATCTATCATAAAGTATGATAGCATAGTTTTATTGCTTAACAACACTATATATTTATATTGGTACCGTATTACAGAAATGTTAATAAATTATTAGAATGAAAAGCGCCATATTATGATGTGGGCAAACAATAGATATTCCAGGACTCTAGCAAGGTACCTAACCTATTCTAATCTTATCAGTAGTGAGGTGATTATTCGAAAAATATTGTGGGTGGGTTAATAAACTGAGATTTCCGTATGCTTTCATAATCGAACTTAACAACTTGAACGATAATAAATTGATGACTCCATTACTTAACCATTAAGTAATGATTTTTATGAAGTCTTCAGTCAACACGTAGGTACTTAGGTTTTATATTTTATCACATTTTATGATTTTTGTGCTCATATTAGATTACAAATGAGTCTATTTCTTTTAGGGAGTTCCATGAAAGGTTATCATTAGTTACGTTATACGTAACACACACACACATATATATATATATATATACTTTCAGTCGAGTAGACGGGACGTTAAAAAAAAAAAAAAATTTTGCCTCCGGTGACATTGATGTTTTTATTTTTTCAACTAAAAACATTAAAAATCTGTAGGTATTGGACAGAAAGGGGCGGGATGAGGTTTTGAGTGGTTACTTGGCTAAGTGATCAGTGACGACAAGTGGAAGTTTTTTTTTTGTTCGTCTGGAGACCAAAATTTTAACATTTTTACTCCAAATAATGTGAGGAAACACTGGCTAAAGTGAGTAAGCTACGTCCCTTAACACCCTGCATAGTTATCTACATGCTTAAGCTAAAACACTTACGTAATTTATGTAAGCAATATGTTTTTTTTAATGTTTTGCATTTTGCATCATTAACAAAAGATCATAAAACCATTCGAGATAAACACTTTAAATACTTAACGCTATAGATAAATGACAACTTTTTACTATGGAGGTGCCCGGGTTCACAGCATTGTAAGAGACAGTCTCTGGGGAGGAAGGTTTAATCCTCAGTCAAACCAAAAAAATTTTCGAAATTGGCTATTGTAGCTACAAGTTAGGTCGAAAATTGGAAATAGATGTACTATATTAAAAATATATATTTTTGAGTTTTTTTTACTATCATAATTATTAAGTTTAAACATACTATTATGATCCAACTTAACAAAAAAATACAATGAGGCTACAGAAAACAAAATGTAAACCAATAAAGGTTATTGCAAAGAAAAATCAACAAAAAATTTTCATTCAAAAAGTGTATATTATTATTTATGTTTGATAATGTCTACGTACGATTTTACATATTTTTCACAGCCGTTAAATTTATAGCCACCGAGCTGGGAAGCTGTTAAAAGCCCTTAAAGCCAAAACACGAAGAAAACAAAAACAAGGAGATACGGTAACGATTTATTTTTCGCAAATCAACAGTGTCTGAATGTCTGAGAACCATTCATAAAACAGGTAACACTGACCGGACCAACCACTTCTCTCTGGTTACATCTGGACCAAACTACTTATGCTCTGGCCAGACGAAGACGGGTAAGGTGTTTATCAAATGTGTAAGTAGTGAGTAGGTACTAAGTACTTGCCTGAGGTATATTAAAATAATTAAATCATTAAATCATTAATCTGATTTGCGACTTTGTATGTGGAGCGATAATAAATGTTATGACAACTTTTAAAGACCCCGCGTTCCGAATTTCTACCGACGCGCGACGCATTACATACCTACTTCCATTGAATAAATGAACAATATGAACAAACAAATAATGAACAAACTCCAACGGCTCGGAGGGCTTTGAAGCAGAGAATGGACGGTTATCTCGAGAGTATTTCCTCCTGGGGTAAAAATAATCTCGTCGAATTTAATGTTTCAAGGACCCAATCCTGTCTGATTACGTCTAAAAGGGATCCAAATGATAATCTAGTCTCCTTCAACGGAAGCAATCTTCCGAACAGGCCTTCCATTGATATGCTTGGTGTAACTATATGTGACCAGCTCAGGTACGGGAGCTCCATCGAAGCCAGAGTAAAGTTGGCCTCTCAGAAGCTGGGCCTACTTTACAGGGCTCGCAGATACTTTAATAGTACACAACTGCTGACCCTGTACAAATCGCAAGTGCGCCCTACTGTCGAATTTGGCAGCCATCTCTGGTCCGGAGCCCCTAAATACCTGAAAAAAACCCTTGACTCTGTGCAAAAACGGGCGGTCCGTTTGATAGATTCCCCAATCTTAACAAACGGACTGCAATCTTTAGAGCGCAGGCGACAAGTAGGTTTGCTGTCCTTGTTCTATCGGTATTACAATGGAAGATGCTCTGAGGAACTAGCTAACCTTCGGCACCGGTGCGTAGTCGGGATACACGCCAAACGCGCGCCCAACATTTGTACACGGTTGACATTTGTCACATGAGAACGGGTCGCTTCTACGATTCGTTCTTAAGTTCAACAGCTCGGCTGTGGAACGAACTGCCGGCCTCTGTGTTTCCTCCCTCCTACAACATGGGACTCTTCAAGACCCATGTTCACTCCTTCCTCTCCCCAAAAAGACCCTCCACACAGCATCCCCAAAGATGACATAGGCCCTGAGGGAAATTATTTTCTTCATGGCCTCCTGTGTGGAGTTAATATAAAAAAAAAAAAAAAAAAATTGAATACTATAAGTTTGAAGCTCTTCAAAAAATATATGTTAATTTTGAAGATAATCTCTATAACGAAATAAAAAATTAAATACATTATGAAATTAACTCTTTAGAAAAAAATCGCTAAGTTTGCCCAGTTATTTATTTATTTATTTATTAAAGCCCTTTTTCGGGGCTTTTACATGAGAATATTAAGAAATATATATTAATTATTGTACATAACTGAATTGCTTCATTAGAAATATTTTATATTAGTTTAAATATAAATTGAAGATGTCCACTGACAATGATAATTTTTTCCCTCCATTAGTATTCTGGGCGAAGAGGAATACATATGGTGGTTAGTCCCAGAATTTCTGCACTGAAATAAATCCTGACTTCTAGTATTACGTTGTGGAATCGGAAAGCTTATCATTTCTAGCAATTCCAGACTATCAACTAAATCATTTAGATTTTTATATAGAAATACCAAGTCAGTGAAAATTCTTCTGTTTGACAATTTGAGCATATTCATATAATTTAACAGAGTGTTGGAGTTCAACATAATTGCTGGAATACCCATTTTAAAATTTATAAAACGTAAGAATTTGTTTTGTATTCTTTCAACAGCTTGTACAATGTACATATATATTATAATGTGGGTTCCAGACAGGAGAATTGTACTAAAGTTGACTTCTTACATAGGCATTTTTTGTTATTTTACATATTTTTAAAAGCAAGAAAAAAATAATGTTTCTTTAAATGCTACCTAATTCAGATGTCGAGAGATTTTTTCTCTATTTTAGATGTCGTATTTTATTAAATATTTTTACAAAGTCGTGTACGACAAATAATTTTATAATAGTTTATTTTCTTATTTTTATAATAGTAGCCCACTTCCTATGTCATTCGTATTTATATTTCACCCTTTAAAACCATCTTGAGTTAACTTTTTCATCTCTTTGAACGCTTATAATATTATTTTTAATAGATATAATAACATTACATTTAAAAAATATATTATTTGATAATATGGGCCTCACTGGGTTGAATGCTTTACCCGTGCTAAGGACCCTATTCACCCCAGCATCACAACATCAGTTTTAAAGGAAGTTAATGTAGAGTAACCACATCCTGAGTAGATAACAGAAAATTATCGACCTTCTAAAAATCTATATTGATTTGTGAAATAACAAACAGGATTCTGCTTTTCATTCGTGATATCGTAAGTGCAATGTAGTACTGAATTAAAATTATTTTAATTAGATTAAATATTAATACATTTCAAGCTATTTAAAATAGAAATTTTTAATATATAATTGTTTTCATTTTCGAGTTAAATCTTGTAGACATTTCAAGAAGCCAGTAATCCGTGAACACTGGAACATGTAACCGCTTGAAGGCTGTTAATAATATACAAGGAGTCAATGCACTAACCTGCTAACAGCTTGAGCAATTGGATTTTTCCATTGTCAATAACTCAACAAGGTGTTCAATAGGAATTCTCGCAGAAATCAAGAATTAAAAAATACACAAGTGCACTTGAAATATCGTACTAAGCTATAGTTCATAGACTCTTTGGAACTTGCAATGACTGCACAGTCAAATTAAACAAATATTATTTGTTTACATTAATCTCTACACGGATTTCAACTAGTTGGGAAAACCTCAATAAGTCGATAAGAAATAATGTGAATAAATTATAACATGTTTACGTAAATACCTGTTTGAGACACACGGAGAAAAATTACTGATTAATTTATTAAATTCCGGTTAAATTATTCGTTTTACTGTTAAAAGCGGGACCTTCATCGAATGAATCGACAGAGTTCCTAACAAAGTATCAGTTAAAAGCAAAAGTTTTATGAGGACGACGGAACACGAGTTCCTACAAATATTGATATTGATATTGAAATACTGATATTGTCACATTCCGTTATGATATTTATCAGGAAAAGAACACGTGTTCTCGATATATTCTGAATGACTAATAATTTTTCAGGAAATTTGCTCGCTATCACTTGTTTAACAGGGTTATTTTTCTTCCTGCAGTACTGAAAACTTGACCATTATTTTGCTCCCTTCGTCACATTTAGTAATAATTTTATGAACGCAACCAAAGTTCTAAAAAATAAGATTTTAAATGCTTTGTATAATATGCTGGTTATATTATTAACAAAGTCCCACTGACCATAAAGTAAATCACGCGTTTTTATGGTAGATATATTTATATAAACTTGTAGATTTTTTGTGTGGCTAAACCCGCTGTCCCACGGTTCCATTGTAAGATTTTTCTGCGCGGTGTGCAGTGTGAAAGCGCTTGTGAACCTGTGGCATCCCCAATCTGGGAATGTTGTGATGCTGAAAGGAGTGAAGGAGAAGTGGATAGGAAAGAGGAAGGTTGGAAAGTATCCCGCTGTTCAGACCCAGTCAGTAAATACGGCTAAAGTCACGTCCAGCAACTTTTAGATAATTTATTTATTAACGCCCTATTGGATTTTTACGTCGGCTATAATACAAAAATATTTTGGAAATAAAATTACTTACAAAATGTTGTGCGTTGAATTTTCTTAATGATATAACAAAAAAAAATTAAATTTGCAACATCATGAAAACATATGGATAAAATTTAATCTATTATTTCGTACATTCGCTTACTTTTATTTATTTTAAGAAGAACACGTGAAAACCAATATAAACGACACAAATCATAAACTTGTCAGCAGTGTAAGGCAGAATGTTATCAGTAAAGAAGGTAGTACTACTCTAGTTGTCTAAATTAGCAACGCTGTAGAGATAATGAATACAGAACAGGTAATGAATGTAATTACTAATTACTAAGCTGAGTTAAACAGCAATTACGTACAGTTTGTTCTCCAGATGATAAAATGACAAATGTTCAATGTAATTTTCATTTTTCTTATGTTCCTGTTATATCATAACAACTATTGTTCAACATAATATTCACTATTTTACATTATTTTACCTAGGATGTAAGATTAATAAATTATGTTATACCTTTAATGGTCTTCCGACAGCAATTTTACTATTCATTCTTAGCAACATGCTAAGTTTAATAAGAAACACTACTTTTGTAACTACATGTATATTCCATTCTTCTTAAAAATACATATCTTGATGTTAAATTATTACTTGAAACCTTAAAAAATAGTACTTACTAGCACAGAACTGTTGAAAATCACGTGATAGCCAGAATTATTGACAAATCAGTTCCAATTTAGAAAATGACAGTTAAAATAATTTTCTGTTAAAATTTTATATTGTAGGTAAGTACTTTGTCGTTTGTCTGAATTAATCACACAATCAGTTCCAATTTTGAAAATGACACTTAAATTCAAAGCAAATTTGAGTTCATCGAACCAGTCGAATTTTAAATTTATATTCGAATTGAATTTTTTGCATCTTTATTATGCAGCCGAAAACCTACTTTTTACTACCTACTAAAAAAAAGGATGAGCTATGTCGTAGTGCAAATTTCTCTACTTTTATAATACGGAATCTGCAAGTCAATGCTACGATTTCCTCCTCGCCACGTGAACTAAATCACACTACTATATTGATTGTTTCATGATTTTCAATTTCCAACACGAAAATGATTTCGATAAAAGTGTTAAATGTCCTGTAATAAGACAGTACACGGAGAGAAATTGAGTTTTTACCTCACGATAAATTAACACGCCTTAATAATACATCAATTTAAGAATGTTTTTATCAATATATCATGACGGTACAAAGAATTTTCGTTGTAATGCAAAAATATTCAGATTATCATGAACATCAAATTTTTTTCAGGAAATCTGTTAATTCATTCGCAAGGCCTGCAATCCCGTTTTGAAGAAATTCTTAGTAAAATAGCAATAGTGCAGTCATTTTTCTTCGTGTAATAACTACTAGATATTTTATAAACTGCGTACAAGATTTCCATTACTTAGAGCGATTTCACGATATCGGGGACTACTGCAAACATTATACGCCACTATCTGTCCACTGCTGGATGAAGGTCACCCAAAGCTTCTTCCATTTTCTTAATTTATTGCTTCGAGCCACTTGTTTCCCTAAGATTTACTTAGATGTCAAAACATCAACCATGAGCCCTTTTTATTATTGGGAGTTATTTATTACCAAATTAAATAGATAGGATATATTTGATCGGCTTGTAAGCATATCAAATGACTTGCCATTTGGGCTCGTTTAAAGGTCAAGGCGATGTAAATATTATTGTTTTGCTTGGCTAACCAGGCCACAAGCACGGATATAAGAATATCTATTCCTGGTCGGTGCAACCCTTCCTATTTTATTTTCAGCCAAATGCCAGATTAAATCAATAGTTTATTAATTTGATCCCACCAAATTAATTTGGGTTTTTCTAATTTGCTCATCTGTTGAGTTGAAATGAAATTATTTGTTTGTCAATTTCTTGACAATTCTGATCTGGAAAGGTCTTGCACGGAGCTCATTTATATGCACATATTCATTATATTTATGTTGTAGAAAACAAAAGATTTTTTGTCAAGTAATTTCCTAAATGTATGAGTATAAACGATTCGTAAGGACTAATTTTATAATTCCACTTTACTTTCGTTCGTTCCCATTTTCCGAAGAGATGTTAGATTTTTATTCATTGTGCACAACACTCTCCACTACTCAACATAGCCTAACCTAACCACAACGTAACTTCTCTTTTAACGTTATTTATAATAATGTTTATTTTATCATTATAAATCGGGCTACGTAGTGATGTTGAGTTATACAACTCAATTTGGAGACTTGAGAAATTTACAAAACAAGTGGAAGTTTATATGTTTGCTTTTCCTTTCCTAAACAGGCTCATTAAAGAACATAAATATATATTAATAAAATAAACACTCGAAAGTCCAATTATGTGCAAATTTCCAATTATTCCTAAATCCTGTATCTAAATTTCGCTAATGAACGATTAGTTAATGTTAATTAAGTGTTAATCTCAAGTGACCTACCAGGTAAGTATGGTAATGTATATTATCTCCGTATATAGTTTGTAATAAAATATATCATTGTAGAAATGTTCTATATATTTGTACAGCATCCTTGAGGTGATTTTGCACAAAAATGGCGCTTTACAAATCATCCAAATATTATTATTATTATGTATATAGAAAAAGGAATTATTAGGTATATTATAAGAATTTATACAGACACACAATAGGTATAAAATTCATTTACAGAAGCAGTTCTATTAATTATAATTTGTGAGAATGAGAAGAGAAAATAAAAACAACAATTAGTTTTAAACAATAAAGTGTAGAAGGTTATAACATTGCAGTATAAAGTAGCGAAGAAAAAACTCGTACATGTGTATAAAAATACAAAAATAAATATACATTTATATAAACTTGATTAAATTAATCCGTTCATACATATTTTACAAAAAGAAGAGCAATTCATTTTCATCCAGACTGCCATTATCACAATATACCGACATCGAAATTTGTTTATCTTTCTTTCAAGATACTACGGGAATCGTAAACGCAACCTTCAGACCTTAAATCACATTACTATAAAATAACGTATAACTCAACAATTAAAATTATTTGGGTTGTATTATTTTTAAAAGATGTTGTTATAAAATTTCTGGTTTTTGTAAAGATCTATAAAATTAAAACTATTTATAATAAATTTTATTGATTTTAATCTCAAACTACTTCTTATAAAAATATATAAGTAATATTTGCAGTTTGTTTTACTTATGTTGATTATCGTGATTACAAAACAAAGAGTGTCTACATTAAGCAGGTATATTTCGCCTTGTTATCGTTAATAAGAGTTGCAGATGATTTTCGTACGTCATTCAAGCTTCCGCGTTTCAATGTTACATAATGTACTATAAGCAGTTTTATCTTTGTTCATTCTTATTGGAATTACTTTGAGGATATGAGTATTGTGTAAATAGTTATAAAAATAACTTTAGTGATCATTACATTATGAAGATCAATAACATATTTAATATATTGCGATTTAAATAAACTGGACTGATTGGTATCTTACACATACGAATACCTACACCAACTGGAATATTTAAACTCAATAATATAATTTTATTGTTGTATGTATTTACATCGTATCTTAGTTGAAGTAAAGAAGATTCAACGTCGTATTATTTTATATGATTTTCCTTAGTTGCACCTTGGGTAAAAACTTTTAATTGAAACTCCATACATTTCCTTACAATGTCACACTCAGAGTTACTTAGGACGGGTTGTTTCGGAGAATCTGAACAATTCATCAAATTTCAACGTTCATTTTCAAGTTCTGTGAAAGATTTTTTCAAGTTCTGTTTTAATTTCAGTTTTGTCAAGTAACTAGCCTACAATGATATAAAAACAGAACTTGAATAAGTCTTTCACAGAACCCGAAAATGAACGTTGAAATTTGATGAATTGTTCAAATTCTCCGAAACAACCCGTCCTAAGTCTTTGCCTTACGGAGGTTGCATAAAATTGTAAACTTATAAAACATCTGTCAAAATAAATCGCGTGACAACTTAATTATAATATTATTTGTTGAACGTGTACCAGACTCTCAGAATTGCATATATTTGAATAAATTTTGAAAATGTTTCATCAAAATTTTCATGTGCACGTGTTATGGATAACTCTTGGTAAAAATGTTTGGTTATTACCTAAAAAAATTGCGTTAACACCTCTTATTATGAAATTAAAATGATGACTGGATAACTCATCAAAATGACAATTTAATACACCTGTAAAAGTGATATAAAGTCATGAAACATAAACTAGGTTAAAAAAGATTTAGTTGCTCTGTAAAAAAACTAATCTCCAATATTCCAATACAAACATGTATTACAAACAATATTGCAACAAAGATTTTTTTTCAATTTTCGCTGGAAAACTGAAGAAAAACGATTGCATCACTGGAATTGAAGTGTATAAACTAATTTTATCTCGATAATCAAAATTTTGATGTGAAAAGCACAATTCAAAATGAAAATAGATTAGGTTTGTGATTTATTTATTTTATTGATACATGACTTAGAGAGTACATGTGTTTTTTTGGGATATTTCACCCTTAATGCTAGGGATGACCATGTGTTATGATTAATAAACATGTTATCTGGATTGGTTTGATTTCTGATATTTCTGAATGTTTCCAAACTTCATCTACCCGATTCATCTACCTGCTTCATTTATCTGCTTCATCTACCCCTCTCCAATTCACATTCGCTTCAGAAAATTACCTGATTGGGAGTTCCTAGTCTCGCTCGTTGCTAGGACTCTTGAATAGAGTAATAATGTTTCTAATTCCCAGTGGCAATGTATTAGAACCCCGCAATATTTCAAATGGAGGATGTTGGTAACGTTATATCAAAGGATTTTTTTTGGTGATTTATTATAATATTTTGCAAACGAATAACGAGGGTGTAAACTATGTTTTTAAGTTACGTAGGTTAGGTTCATAGGTTAGTTTTTTCATCGCTTTTAATGATTTTATATCATTTTTCAAAGGTGTATTGAGTAATCAAGGTGTATTGTAATTGAAAAGAATATGGAATAGTGATTATTATTGTTAGTGATTTCTAAAATAAGCTATAAATCAGAATATATGTATTCTGATTTATATAAAATTCAATGTTTTATCTTGGTTGCACCCACGTAATGCTTTAGGTGTAGGTACACCTTTTTTTCCAAGATTAAATAATGCATATTTAGTTGTCATATAATGAATAATGAGGGTGTACACATATATAATCTCCTTCCTGATAGCCTGACAACCGTAAATAGAATAAATATATTTAAGAAAAAACTGTTTGCCCTCAAGATCAATGAGCAAAACCAAAATGCTCTTACTTAAGAAAAATATGTTACTTAGGTAGTAAACCATAATTATTTATATAAATATTATTTTTGTTTTTAATCAATGTACACTTAAGTTAACAAAGCGAAATATATATTTCTTTTAACTTAATAAATAACTAAAAAAAAAATAAGGGCTTTTAAGTAAATATACATACATAGATTTAATAGCCAGTTGACACCTCTGCTGCTCTGTATTCGAGTGATAATGATGTTAACATAAACTCTATCTAGCAATCATAAATAAAAATGTTGTCTGTTATTAGAGATCATGGAATTATAACCAAGGCGATGTATTGAAAACAGCGACACAGTTTTGCACAGGGTTATCTTAAAGGGGTTATCTAGATAAATCATTGTGATTGGATATTGAAGTCATTCAAGGGTTTGTTTTCAATTGCATCTCTGAATAAAATATTTATTTTATTTTTAAAAGCAGTAAACCTGTTGACCTGAAGCAGCAGATACTCTCAAACGGTGAAATTGCACAGAATTTCTAAGACGACTCATTTTATTTTCAGATGGCAACGTTCCCTTTTCCAACCTCTTTATATTTCCATAAAAAACTTTTGAGTTACTAAATATCTACTGTGAATATACTTACACGTCAAAATTCAGGATAAGATTCCATATTGCTTGATTCATAAATCTCGGGTACACCGGCTAATAAAACAACAAGTTATTAATAATTCCATTAAAATAATCCCAGGAAATACAAAACGTCCTTATTGAATACAATTTGAATTAAGAGTAAGAAAATCTTATCGGTTGCAACGAATGAGTTTAAAAAATGCGTAAAACTGTAAAACAACGTACCTAGCGAGTAAAATTTATTGTGCATTGCATATTATTGATTTATTGGAACCAGTGGTTACTGTTGAAGTTAACATTATAAAGAATAGTAAAATAGAGTTGTAGCGCCCAACATATACCATTATATTTCATATTCCACAAAAAAGGCGCTATTAAATGAATCAATTATTAGCATTAACTCACCGATATCAGTTGGGACATCTGTTGTCTCGCCTATGACAACAGACACCGGGTCTGTCGTGTAATCCAGCTTTTGATTTATAACTTTTTCTTGATGTACTCTGTTCGACACGTGACTTCTCTAGGACGGGCCACGTGGTTCACAGTCGATCTGTCATTGGATGACAAGTCACTTTTACACTGGTATATTATTAAATTCTGCTGATTAGTATATTTTTGCTTCTTCAGAAGCAAGAAATTGAACAAATTTTCGTTTGGCAATAACAGTTTTTTACTTGTTATGAAATAACTTAAAACACTGTAAGTTGGAAGTAAAATTGTATTAATTATGTACAGATATAATGGTTGACACGTACATGTATATTGTATATAACGATATTATGATATTGTTACTTTAGATGACGTTGCTTGAAATGGCATAATCCGTGTTTGGAGGAAATATCTAAATGGCCAGGTATATCCCAGCCTTCCTGTTCTCCTTGTCGTACCCTGCCCAATACATTTTCTAGTCTCACAACATTAGTCCCACAGCTTTTGGGCAGTTGAGATTTTCGTGTGGTTTTCATACTTAAACAAAATTTTAATTAGTAATTAATGAATTATTCCCACACTTTCATTTCTGAACTTATCAGTATAAAGTATACAAAATATCTATTAATTATGGCATGTAATTTTTAATATTATGATTCCATTTTGCAAGGTTTACTCAGTAATCTATGCGTATGATGGACTGCAACAATCACACTATTATTGAGTCATTGATGCTTTACAAACTAATTCATATAACGTATTTTACTCCACAATGAAATTATCCACATGGTATGAAAGAGCAATCATATAGATTTATGTACGAAGCTTGGCAACAGTGTTTAGAAAATAATAATACAAATTTCAACGTAAACGTTTCTCACCTACAAATGTTTGTTTGAATATTTAACAAATATGTTTAATGAGAATCTAACAATAACCACCTCATAAATGTAACTTTCGATTTAAATTTGAACTAACGTTAATTAACACATTAAATAAATCATTTTAAATTTTGTCGAAAATCGTTCTTCTGTTTGATCAAAGCGTAATTGGATTATTAAGTCGATTATAAGTCGTAAGATATAAATTAGGCAAAAAAAAATATTTTTAAAACATTCTTTATGATTTTCACTTCCTAGAGTTAGAGGAACTATGGTAACCGGGATTTTTTTTAATTGTTGTAAAGTGGAATGAAATTGGGGAAAGGAAGAGTACAACGATAAAAGAAACATTGACACGTCAATATCTTACAATATTGTTACTAGATTTATCCAATCTGTTAACATAGATTAATTAATCTCTTTCGAGCAGGATTTCAGTTCACATCTTTTTTTATCATTATTGATTCATTAGGTACTGGGTGGTTAGTTACCCGTGCTGAGGGCACCATTTTACGATTTTCTATGACAAATTGTATGTAAGTAAAATGAGTCTTATTGAAATTATGTTTAATAAAATAAAGGAAACAAAATAAATAAGAAATAAAATAACATACAGTAATTAAGGTAGTTATTATAACTTCTTTAAAACAAAATTAAAAAAAAAATACAATCTGCACATAGATGCACTCTTTTTATTTGAGGTATTATTCATTTGTTTGCAAACATTTTGAAATTTAGATTTTTATACAAATCTACTGTTTTAATCCGAGGTTTATGAAATTTTGGACACTTGGCCTTCAAAATATGAGGAAGGTCACCGTCTACGACATAAATCTGTAAGTCACTAGTTGTACCTAAATCGTAACAGTAATTTATTAGTTTTAAGTCCACATACGTCATAAGTTATGCATTATATAAATTGAGTTGTAAAGCGCGCTTGAGGTGATTTTCCTACGAAAACTACGCTTTATAAATAATCCAATTGTTATTATTATTATTATAAATCCGCCTTGTGCCACTAATACTTGTGAATCATCGACATCACATAAATTCTAAAATTATAGCAAAATACATAATAAAAAAATTCTTTATAAAAATTAGGTCAGCTATATAATATTCAATGATGAAATCCGTAGCACGCAAGTGATTTTTTTTTAAACATTTTGTTTCATTCTGAGGTCTGAAAATAACAAAAAATACGACTCCACAACAATCGTTTAAAAACAGGAACAAAAACCGTTGTTCATTATCATCACAATCAAATATTTTCTTTTGTGCTTTTAATAGTAGGTACAATTGACAATTCGTGTCATCTTGAATCGGTACAGAGGCTTTTTATGATCGTATCGGTCACGTAAGCAGAACAAAGTGTTTTATGCAAAGAACGAATTAAGTTTTAGGCTGATTAATTATTAAGTCTTTAGAAGTTACCGAAAGTATAATGAACGCGTGTATCGATGTTTTGCTTCATATTTAACATGAGAGAGAACTAATTTTAATAAGCAAGACGGTCAACACTACTTAATTCATTATCCACGTCTTCAATAATGGTAAAAGTCTCCCTTTATCTATGGTCGAACGAAAAAAGCACGATAAGACGAACTAAAATAACTCAAACATCTCAAACCTTGTATTTTAACTCCCTATTGAGCAGGCAATATCAAGTCTCTTCACCCTTTGAAACTTTGTGAATTTTAATCCAAAAACTTCGAGTGTTCTTCCAGAAGTTAACTCATCTTTTGTATTTGCATTGATGGTGCATTTCAGTAACATCCTTTCATTGATGATTTGGTTAATCATTACCTTCACTGATCAATGACAATGGAAAGATTAATGGAGGAAGTGTGCATTTTTTTATTATTGTTGTGAGTATAGGTATCGGAATATGCCATCAATAAAAGCACTATCTAAGTCATCTAAGATATACTCCATTGCGGAGGTATATATTGTAAATTATTTCAATTATTCAAGATTATACGTCAAATAGCCATTTTGACTTCAGAACGCCAAGCTCTTTACATTTGAAGTCAAGAAAAACAAGAAATTATTAATATGTTAACAAATATATAATTTCAAGTTACAACTAAGCTTACACGTTTTTTTTTGGTTTTTCTGTTATCTTTTGAATAATATACGAGTACTCGTAAGTAATAAATTTACAAAAACAGTTCATTAATAAACAAGTTCTGCTGTGTAATTATTATTATGCGTGGCAGCTGCTTCGCCCTGTGAAGGCATTATCAAACTGTCAAATTGAATAATTACAATTTTTATAAATAAAAGGGAGTTCCACAAATTAAACTTGATAAAAATAAATAAAAAATTAAATTGTACGATTTTCGAAAATTATCACTTAGGGATTACTACTACTAATTACCTAAAAAATTAACAGAAAAAGTGTGAAGAAAACTATGCAATTCGACATAACAAGGTAAGATGCGATAACAAGATAAAATGCGGTAACGAGGTAATACGCGGTAACAAGGTAGGAAACGAAATCATACTACCGCCCTCAAGGAATAATTCTGAATTCAGCCTTAACCTCTGACCGCGGACTTTAGCAAAATTGCCGTTTTGATATACAAAATACTTGGTTCCAAGATAAAGCAATGGCGGAAAAACTATACTGGCAAGGCAGATATCGCTTTTCATTTTGTGTGTAAAACATCATTCAATCATAATTAATTCGGTTACCCTCACATAAGTACGTAACATACCTTTAATGAAGGTGATTATATCACCACGGTAGTGACATGCGTGATCCAGTAATAATGCTAACATTATGACGATAATTTGATTGATAACAACGCTTTGCTTTGTTTTTAACGCCTGTCCAATTGATTAGAATAACTATTGCACACAAATTATCCTCACCAATGAAAAACGCAACCGCATAAGATAAAATAACTATACGGTTTATTTACACGATGTAACGTGCTTCATAGTATACAGGTGTTACGGGACGAAGTTGACTTCAACCAGTGATTTCTGATATTATTTTGATTAAAAAGTGAAATTTCGGTCTCCGGTGAAATTTTTCTACTAAAAACCTAGAAAATCAAAGGTATTGGACAGGTTGAGCTTTTAAATTGTTTTGAAAAATCAGATATGAAAATTTGATTTCCATGTTTTACTCCAAATAATATCAGTAATCATTGGTTAAGTAAGTGAAGTGCGTTAACTTAATTTATCAGTCTTATCACTGACAACACTGTCAAAACCCAAAACATGTACTTTAAATGTAAGTATGTTAGTTGTAAGTCTGTAATTTTAAGCCGCAGTTGTACATATGTATGTTATTGAGTCAGTAATTATAATCCTTAGTCGTAAGTCACTAAATATAAGTCACTAGTTTTAAGTCAGTAGGCCTTAGTCATTAGTCACTACTTATTATAATGAATCTTAGTTGTAAGCCAGTAATATTTATTATAAAATATTTATATTTGCACAGCGCCCTTGAAGTGATTTTTCACGGAAACGACAATTCAACTAAATATTTTTATAACGTCCCTGTATAGGTAGTTATAAACCAAGGTTTATAGCGCAGTTAGCTTTAAAGTCTCCGAAATTGGGAGGTTTTTGCAACGTTTCAAAGTGACAGGTAAAGATAATATTATTTTTTAATGATCTTCAGTACCTTAGAAATGCCTGTAAAAATGAAATGTTTGTGGAGGTCACTAGACATAAACATAATACACTTTCTGAAAAAAACCTTTGCATAAAGTGTCTTTGCAAACGGTCAGTGTTATTGACTGAGGTCAGAAATGACAAATATGGCTAAATACCTGCTGTTATAAATACTGTTATATAAATAAAATAACGCCAGTAACCTAGTGGTAATGTTTGGTGCAGAATACTGATTGATTACGATATGTTTTTCAAGATCATTCGAGTACCTACCATGATTCATAATGTAATGACGATATGGGAGTAAAAAATAGAAGAAATAATTCAATTTCAAGATTTTTAAACTATATCGATTTTTACTTTAGAACAAAATCGCGATAAATGCAAAACTATTAGGTACTGTAAGGTTTTTTATTCATTTTGTGTATATGTATATATTTTTTATGCCAGTTCTGCACAACAATCCTAACGGCTTCCAAACGTCTGGAATCAGTTAGACTATGGCATTCCTAATTGAGTTATATATGTTGTGAAGCTGAACGTTGTGAGTGGGGAGGGAAGGAGATAGGGAAGAGGAAGGCGAGGCAGTACCTGGTTATTGAGGTATGGTCACCAAACATCGTTATAGCCATTTCAAGCACCGTTTCGATTCTGATTGGTATTATTTCACCAGAGCGAGACTGAAGGTATCTGCCATTCTGGGATATTCCGGAAATATACTATATGTTTGTTATTTTTTTTATTTTTTATTAGGTACAATATTTTTTACAATTCAGGTTTTCCAGTAATGTAGGCCTCACTGGGTGGCTTGCCCGTGCTGAGGCCTTCATTTTATAATATGAAATATAAACTACATAATACATTTAATGAGAAAAATTATACATTTAAAATTAAAAATACATAATAATATATTTAAAATTAAAAAAATAATACATTGAAAAATAATCTAGTGTGTTTGTGAGTGATGTGTGTTTATATTGGTTTTGTGTGTTACGTGAAGGTTTTATTTGTATTTTATGCTATGAAATTTTGGTAATATTGTCTTTTTGTTCTTTAATCCATTTTGTAATTTTGTGTGTGAATTTTTTTTTATTTTCCTCAATTTTAATTTCAAGTTTTAAACTGTTGAAAGCTTTTATTGCATGGTATTGGTAGTGTATTTGTCCAAAGCTTGAATTTACTGTCGGAGTTTTTATGTTTTCTTTGTACGCTTGTCTAACTGGTCTGTTAGTGTTATTTTGTGTAGGTTGAAATTATTTTTTTTTGTCAAAAATGTAGTTTAGTAGTGTTTTAACGTATAATTGGCGTATATCTAGTACGTCACAGCTGTTGAATATTTGGTCTGTATCAGTCAGTCTATGTTTTTTTAGTTTTTTTTTTTTACAAATCAATTGTGAAATAACATAAATTAATCAAATAAAATTTATATCCGCATTTTAAACTTGCGACCTCCGGATTCGTAGACAAGGATTGTAACCACTCAACCACAGAAGCCGTCATGTTATGGTGGGGTTCGAATTTAAGAGCATTGTCTCACAGTAAGATTGCCACGCTTAAATGAATATGTTTATAATATATCTGTGATCTGAGATTTTCGCGGTAAAAATATTTTCGTGGTTTATTTTTGGGATACTAAGCCGTGTTGCGCTTCCTCCTTTTTTACCAAATGTTTCGGATAGCGTTACACATCTGCCTTGATGATGGACATTGTAACGCTGTCCGAAACGTCAACTAAAGAGGGAGGAAGCGCCACACGGCAAAATACTCCAAAAATAAATCACGATAAATATTTTATGTTTATCTTTCCGTATTTATAAATTCGGTAATCATTTATCGATCACCCTTTGAATTTCAATATTTACCTACAATTTAACCGATTCATATTTATAAAGCTGTTTGCTAATGTGTACCCGGCGTTGCTAGAGGTAATGATTGTTGAAGTTATTAATTCTGGTGTACCGTAAAATTGGGTGCATTTTTAAGCTGGAAATAATATTATTGTATTTTTTTAAAGTTTACGAGCGTCCTGGACTCGTACCATTCACTTCTATGTCACGTATTCTCCTTACACTCCGTTCTTCATCACATTTTAACACACATAAGTATTTGATTCATTTCACCATGCCATGTTTTCCTCGGACGTCCTGGACTTTTTCTACTATTCATTTAAAATTCACATTTTTACTGTTGAAAAACCCATTATATCGACTTCAATCTGACCCTCTATCTCATTCCAGTGTTCGTCTTGTCTTCTGTCGACTCAGACATTTTCTAAAATTCAAAGCACTCTACAAACACTTCAGATATTGATAAAAACAAACTTTGAAATTGTCGGCAAAATCGGTCCAGTTGTTTATAAGTCTATAGGGCACGCATATGCGGATATTGCGTTTTATTTATATAGATTGACCTACTCATTTAGTTTAGCTTTTATGGCATGACTCTTGACGAGAGTATTTCACAAAAAACACGCTACTTAGGTAAACCAAATATGTATCACCTTGTAAAATAACTTTATTGCATTCTACAAAGTAAACAAGCTGGCAAAAAGTTAGCTACATGCTTCAAATTGGGTGGCTGCTAACTGACACGCAAAGGCGTTCACAACGTCAAACAAATCATAATTGTTAATTATTATGATTTTCACACTGTAATTATCTAGTGATAATGCTTAATTTGACTAGATACAAGCCTTGATTGCTCTTCGTCTGGGTAAAAATTTTCCATAAGTTCTTCGTAAGAATTTTCATACAAAAAAATATCTACAATTAATGTATTAGATACTCCAAGTTACGCCCAACGACCAACATTCAGAATCAAAACTTTACTTGAAATGTTTTTACTTTTCACCCTTCCCAGTTTCCTCAACACACCCCATTTGGAGATTCTAGAGTTTCCATGGTTTCAGATGGCGAGGATTAGTTTGGACTGAAGTGTTCATTGCATGAGTAGGACATATGTTTTTAAATATTATTGCAACCGCCAAGAAAGATGTGATTTATAATAGGTATATTCAAGGTAAAGAACAACATCGTGAGGTAGGTAAACAGAAGACGGTGATAAAACACTAATACCACACGAATAATGAGTGTCTAGGGAAAAACACTATATTACACTCAACCAATAAATTACTCATGTTTTTACGCTCTGCGTACCTGTACCTAAAACAGGTGATTATAGCACTCGACAAATTTTATGCTAATTTTAAAGAAGCACACGAAATCCCCTCGAGATAAAATTCCCTTACGTAATATACGTAGTATGTGTCAAACTTATGATCCAACCATAAATTAACGACTTAAGTCTTGAAAAAATGTTGCATATAATAACATACTATTAGAATTGATTTTTGCTTATAAACTTATAATTTATAAGTACACAATGATTTATATGTGAAATAAAAATTACATATTATCCGATCGATCACTTATTTTGTTAAATTGATCACTGCCACTATTATATTGTCGAATCAATATAACGCACTTTGGATGCAATCTTTGAAAAACGTTGATTTGTTCGATTTTATAAGGCGCGACTCATACTGGACCGGC
The DNA here is from genome assembly GCA_026573805.1 of Hesperophylax magnus. NCBI lineage: Eukaryota > Metazoa > Arthropoda > Insecta > Trichoptera > Limnephilidae > Hesperophylax > Hesperophylax magnus. The sequence continues at coordinate 19,619,380 of JAIUSX010000014.1, forward strand.
ACGCTCGACAAAACCTCGGAAAACCGCTGGCTTTTCTTGCCAGTACATTTAGAACTGAGGCAGTGTTGAAGTTTTCCAGCGCGCCGTGCTATCGCGGGTCGCGGGGAAGGGGGGTTTAAGCGTCAACCACGTGAATTCTAATGTATACGCTTCACAGAGCACTCTGACAATCCTGAAATCACTTATAGCGATGCATGTACACGTTTTATGCTAAGCAAACATTAGTTATATATATTGTTTCAACATAGAACATAATTTTATTTACACACATAATATTTTAATCAGTTTTATAAAAACCACTAGTTTTGTCCAGTGTCTAAAAACAGTATTTTTATTTGATAGGAATGGCAAAAATAATTTATTTTGTACAAATTAATTTAAATTAGGTACGTAAGTACTGAGTATTTTTAGATTTTTTCACGCGTGACAGCTATTGTGCTTGTCATAAAAAAATACCTTTGGTAATCGTTTTCAATTCAGATAATAAAAAAACTGTGTTCTAAGAAATTATCATAATAAACTTCGAATCTAGTATATTGTATTTTGTTTTATACGCTAACTACACAACCTGATATTTTTATTAATATTGTATGTTCGATATTAAATCATACTTTACAAGACGTTAAAAATTACATGCAGTTTGTTAAGCTCTCAATATTAACGACGCAAAAATAGTTTTCAACAAAATAATAGTTTTTTAGAAATCATTAAAAAAACTCATAACTCATAACGCAAAATATATATATATTTTTTAATTTTACGTTTTTTTATAATGTTTGGATTAGTTTAACAAAACATGTGCGATATGCATTAATAAACGTGTTCGTAAATGTTCTATTTCCTATTCAATAGTTGCATATTTAGAAGTTCTTTTTATGATTGAACCCGTTGAAGCAAGTATTTAGTATCGTTGTTGTTTTATTGTTTTGCATATCGTTAAATTATAATATAACTCAACGTTGGTCATTTTTTTCAGTTTCTGCAAATTTTCCGGCAAAATTGAAGTATTTAACATAATAAGTTATTCAATACTGTTTTCGTAATGGAGTGAATTCACAAATAGTCTTAGAGAAAAGGGTTGTAATATTGAATTTATAAGTACAGTGGAAATGCGGTATTCATTTTACAATCATTCAAGAAACATTAATTTATGTAAATTCTCAGATAACGTTGAATTTGCCGCCGCTGTGTAAAATAATGAAAAGCGACTGATAACTTAAATTTATAACACAAATAGTGGGAGGTACGGTCACTCATACATTATAAATGTTTACTTACGTTTTTGCACTTCTTGAGAGAAACGGCCGTGGATTGCTTGTGCAAAATATGAACGCTAAAAACACATGATATATTTGATTCAGGTACTTAGTATCTATGATCTTGCATAAATTATTAAACTAGATTGAAACCCAGCGTTGTTTATTTGCCGACAACAGCGTAAACAGGTCTGTGGATAAAATGAGCATGTTATCTTTATATTTTTTGCGTGTTTACTTTCTAAGACGTTCAAATTCGAAGACCTTTTTCCTGTACTCCTTACCAGCCATTTACCAGACAGAAGCACTATCTGACTTTGTATTTAATTACATAACTAAGTCAAAAAACGATAGTGGACAAATACTTCAAAGGTTTACGCGCAATAACGACTAATCAAATACTTTTTCTGTAAATGCCTCACAAGAGTCCTGTACAGAGAAAGTGGATCTATGGCATACCCAATGATGTATTTTCAAAAACTATGGATACCAATAAAATGTGTGGAAGAAGGTTTTTTTTTCTGACTACGATAATCGTACTAAAAATAAAGTAATTTATTATTTTCAATCATAATTATTGATTTCAAAAACGATCTAAGACCGCACATCATGAAGCGGTTCCAACTGGCAACAACTTCATCATGACATAGACAACTTCAAAGTCTGGCAAGACGTCTCAAACGTCACGAATAAAAACGAATATGTCATTTTAGCGGCAAATCGAAAATGAAACATTTTAAATTATCAAAGAAAATTTATTGGTCAACATAAAAATAAAATAAAAATAGGTTCACTATGTAAGTAATTTTTTTGTTTTACTTTTACAAGAATGAATAAGAAAGGAAATACCTTATCGGAGTACGCTGTGAGGCTAAAGAAATTGAGGAGAGGGAGAAGTCGGGGAAGAGAAGGGTTGGCAAATACTGACTATTCAGAAGTATGCAAAGCTACATACCGTAGAAAATGGACGTTATAAAAAAATTTTAATTTACAACAATACGCATTACATAAAATAAATATCAAATCATATAAACAAAAAACTTAAGTGAAACTTAAAGTTAGAAAATAGAAACTGACAATATCTAATATATTTAAAAAAATATATTATATTGAATATTACTCTGTTTTGTCAGAATTATAAAAAACAATTGTTACCAAGCATGTTTTTAATTCTGAATGGTAATCAGGTGATCAGGGCGATACTGAGAGTATTACCACTCATATGGTAATCAGGTGATCAGGGCGATACTGAGAGTATTATCACTTATATGGTAATCAGGTGATCAGGGCGATACTGAGAGTATTACCAGTCATGGTAATCAGGTGATCAGAGCGATACTGAGAGTACTATCACTCATGGTAATAAGGTGATCAGGGCGATACTGAGAGTATTACCACTCATGGTAATAAGGTGATCAGGGCGATACTGAGAGTACTATCACTTATATGGTAATCAGGTGATCAGGGCGATACTGAGAGTATTACCAGTCATGGTAATCAGGTGATCAGGGCGATACTGAGAGTATTACCACTCATATGGTAATCAGGTGATCAGGGCGATACTGAGAGTATTACCACTCATGGTAATCAGGTGATCAGGGCGATACTGAGAGTATTGCCAGTCATGGTAATCAGGTGATCAGGGCGATACTGAGAGTATTACCAGTCATGGTAATCAGGTGATCAGGGCGATACTGAGAGTATTACCACTCATATGGTAATCAGGTGATCAGGGCGATACTGAGAGTATTGCCAGTCATGGTAATCAGGTGATCAGGGCGATACTGAGAGTATTAAAACTCATGGTAATCAGGTGATCAGGGCGATACTGAGAGTACTATCACTTATATGGTAATCAGGTGATCAGGGCGATACTGAGAGTATTGCCAGTCATGGTAATCAGGTGATCAGGGCGATACTGAGAGTATTACCACTCATGGTAATCAGGTGATCAGGGCGATACTGAGAGTACTATCACTTATATGGTAATCAGGTGATCAGGGCGATACTGAGAGTATTATCACTTATATGGTAATCAGGTGATCAGGGCGATACTGAGAGTATTGCCAGTCATGGTAATCAGGTGATCAGGGCGATACTGAGAGTATTACCACTCATGGTAATAAGGTGATTAGGGCGATACTGAGAGTATTACCACTTATATGGTAATCAGGTGATCAGGGCGATACTGAGAGTATTGCCAGTCATGGTAATCAGGTGATCAGGGCGATACTGAGAGTATTACCACTTATATGGTAATCAGGTGATCAGGGCGATACTGAGAGTATTGCCAGTCATGGTAATCAGGTGATCAGGGCGATACTGAGAGTATTACCACTCATGGTAATCAGGTGATCAGGGCGATACTGAGAGTACTATCATTTATATGGTAATCAGGTGATCAGGGCGATACTGAAAGTATTATCACTTATATGGTAATCAGGTGATCAGGGCGATACTGAGAGTATTACCACTCATGGTAGTCAGGTGATCAGGGCGATACTGAGAGTACTATCACTTATATGGTTATCAGGTGATCAGGGCGATACTGAGAGTATTATCACTTATATGATAATCAGGTGATTAGGGCGATACTGAGAGTATTACCACTCGTATGCGTGCAATAGCAAATTATCTAATAAATTTATCGCTTCTTTATAGTTTTTTATACAAATTCTTTGAAACGCTCTATGCAATCGAAACTGCACTTTATTTTATTTATTTGTGAACAAAACATTCCTTTTATATGGAACATAAATAATATATCACGATATCAAACTTGTAAATAACATATACATAAACCTGCCGGCAAATAAACAATAATGTGAATTGATGCGCCTTCCCATTAATGCACGTTTGAGAATTCTCATTACGTACATGAGAATGTAGCTACTATTTAAATAAATGACTACATTTAATTTATGAGACATTAATGGAAACATAGCTGGATCGTGCGTAGGCAAAACGCTTGTCGAATTATTATTATTTCTTTTGTCATTGGTGAGGAAAACAATCCACCCTAAAAGGATTAATAATATTGGCATATTTTTTTATTAAAAGTGTATTTTTCTTCTCACATCAATACAGTGACAAATATAGCATTAAAAATGCTTGGCTTCATTCTCCGTAATGGCAGGGACTTTAAAAACTTTTCAACATTAAAAATATAATTCTTCAAGTCGAATATAATTCTTCTATCTGCTCCCGTCACTTCAAAATCTACTGCGATTCCATTAACACAATCAGCATAAATTTCTAAGATATATTAACTTTAAACTCGGTCTACCATTAGAAATAATAAATTACAAACACTTAATGAAAGTAATAAAATTATTAATACTCTCAGATAGAAGACTTGTTTCCAACAAAACTTTTATTTTTAAAATGGTTAATGGAATTATGGACAGCCCTGATTTATTGAGCCTAATTATCTTCAACATACTAACTAGAACTACTCGATCAAAAATTATTTTTAATTACAACAACAGTATCAGGAGTCATTTAGAAACACACACATACCTAGATTACATACAGTTGGAAATAATTTCGCAGAAATTGTAAATGTGTTCAACTGATCTTTTGTGATCTTTTCATTGCTTACGCATATTAAAACTCCTTCGGATCAGTTTCTTAAAGTGATTTTAAATCTGTGTAGTGCTTCAGTGAAAGTGTTGTCGCATTTAAACGCAAACAGAACACTGTACCGTCAGGCTGATATCATATATTAGTACGTATTAGTATTAGTACCAATATTATCACGACTGTTGATAAATAGGCCGTGGCCTAGAAGATAGCAACTTTAGCGTCGCACATTACTGTTGCGGAGGAGCTGAGTTCGCTCCCCGGTTCAAGCAACTTTTTTTTTTTTAAAAACAGTTATATTATATTAATTATATTAATATAATAATAATATAAATATAATATAAAACCATAACAAATCAAAATGGCTACTTCTAATAAAGTGCAAACAAGATCAAAACCGACTGAGACACCACCACAAACTGAGGCAGGTGAAGAGCATTACGAAAAATTTATAAAATATGTTGACAAAAAAATGGATGAAATTAAACAACAACTATTCAAAAAAATTGAACACGAGACATCAAATATTAAGAAAAATCTAGAATTTGAAATGATAGAATTGAAAAAAGGTGTTGACTTCTTAAGCAGTCAATATGATGATATATCAAACAAGGTCGACAGTATACTTCAAATAAAAAAAAGGTAGAAATCTTAGAAGAAGAAAACAACATCAAGGAAATAAGAATAAATAATCTAGAAACTCGACTGGCCGAAATTGAACAGGCTAGTTTGAGCTACAACTGGACGGAGCTTGCTGGGGTGATTACCTTGCCAAATGAAGAACCACTGGATACCGTACACAGAGTATTTAAGGAGATACAAGTAAATATCGAACCACAAAAAATAAAAAAAATAATACGTTATCAAGATAGAACACAGAAAATAGAAGACCGAGCATACAGGTACAAAGTACAACTCCAAGATGAGGAAGCACAGCAAACAGTTTTGAACTCCCGCAAAAACGCAAGAGAGAACAACGTATTTGTAGGCGAACTCTTATCCCCTTACTTCAAAGAGCTATTATGGAAGACCAAGCTAAGAGCCAAAGAAAAAAATTATCTTTATACGTGGTTTAAAAACAATAAAGTTCTCACTAAAAAAAATTCTGACATTAGTTCTAAAATAATAAACATTAAAAACGTCGGCGATTTACATCGTATTATCTAATTGTTTACAATCTTTGTTACTGTCTACGATATATGTAACTCCATTTATTTCAAATGGACTCACTACTGTGGAAACCTGTGGAAAATCTCTAAAGTTACACCGTTACATAAAACTGGTGATAAGGCTTCAGTCTCTAATTATAGACCAGTGGCGATCCTATCCTCTCCAGCCAAGTTGTTTGAACTAATAATTCATAAATGCATTTATACCCAAGTTGAACCCTTTATAATTGACCAGCAACACGGTTTTAGGTCTGGCAGATCTACTGTGTCTAATCTAATGGTTTTTACGGAGTACATATCTCAAGCTCTTGATAGTAACAATCAAGTAGATGTATCATACAATGACTTCGCAAAAGCCTTTGACTCAGTAGATCCGCTTATTCTCCTAAATAAACTCGACCAATTTGGATTTTCAGTGAAACTTCTATGTCTATTTGTAAGTTATTTCTCAAATAGACAACAATACGTAACTTATGGTATTTTCCACTCTTCCAACTTCATCACAAACTCTGGAGTTCCACAGGGGTCGAATCTTGGACCCTTACTTTTCTCGCTATTTATCAATGACATTTACCATTGCATAAAATTTTCCAAGTTTCTCTTATTCGCGGATGACATGAAACTATTCCTTTTAATAAAATCTTTGGAAAATTGCTTGCAGCTACAAAGTGATATAAATTCTATCGTCGAATGGAGTCATACCAATAAATTAGGGTTTAATATTAAGAAATGCTCCATTATGTGCTACACCAAGGCAAACAAAACGATTTACTATAACTACAAAATTTCTTATTCATCTCTTCAGCACATTGTTATTTCAAGAGATTTGGGAATCGCATTTGATACGCACTTAACATTTCACGTCCACATAGAAACGATATGCAACAAAGCTTTAAGAATGCTAGGATTTGTGCTAAGCAACTCCAGACATTTTTGCAGCTCGGCCGCGATTCGTGTGCTATACTATAGTTTAGTACGTAGCATTTTGGAAAGTGGTTCTGTAATATGGGGACCAATGGATTTAACTTACTCTCAAATGATAGAGAAAGTACAAAAGAAGTTTCTGAGATATTTATATCTTAGAGACTTCGGATATTATCCCTGGTTATATCCATCAGCCTTTTTGTCCGGCATGCTGGGTATTAATAGCCTCACCGATAGAAGGAAAACTGCTTTGCTAATAACAGCATATAAACTTCTAAATGGTAACGTCTGTATTCCCGATATTATAGAAAAATTTGAGTTTTATGTCCCCGACAATTATACAAGAGCGCGCAGGCACAGAACCTTTGTCGTTCCAAAATGCAGAACCAACTTACCATTAGTAATGCCGCTCGGAAAAATGATTATGTTACTAAATTACCTGTCCCCTGATATAGATATTTTCCAACTTAATATTCACCAGTTCAAAAACGCTATTATTACTTAATAAATTAAAATAAAATGTATGTTTATTATTGGTTATGTATAACTGTAAATGTGCATTTAAAATAAAATAAATAAATAAATAAATAAATAAATACTAAATATAGATTTTGAACCACCCAATATTGAAGAACATGTATTCAAAACTACACAAGATTTCAAAGTATTTCACACAAATAACTCGTTAAATATAATCTCCCAAAATATTAGGAGCATTCGTAAGAACTTCGACAGCTTTACAGTTCTTTTACAAGACCTCGACTCCCATTTTGACATTATAATTTTAAGTGAATGCTGGACAGACGACTCTTACACCGACATCAACTTACCTGGATATTCGACATTCCATACTACTACCAAACTAAACCAAAATGACGGGATAGTTATCTTCGTTACAGAATCGCTAGATCCCTCTATCACTGAAATAAACCTAACGGAAGCTAATGGCATCAAAATTGCACTAGGGTCTGATTTATCTGTTTTTGCTATTTATAGACCTCCATGCTTTAAAAATCTCACACCTTTCCTAACTTCCCTTCAAAAACTTTTGGATGATAATTTAAACACACAACAACTCATTTTAGCCGGAGATCTGAACATAAACATTCTCAATTGCAATCCGAAAACCAATGAATATCTTAGTCTCTTAAGTCATTATGGCCTGAAGTCAACTATAAATTCAGTCACAAGAACTTCCCTTGAGACCAATTCATGCATTGATCATATTTTTGCTAAAACCAAAAAAACAATTGTATCATCCATTATTTATACTACGGTCACCGATCACTACACTACATCAATCGGCATTAGATCTAACATTGTAAAAAAACCAAAAATGCCTTTAAACACCACTCACAACGTCACTGACTTTAAATCGCTTAGGACAGAAATAAGTCATGAATCCTGGTTCACAACACTAAAAGAAAAAGACCCGAACAAAGCTCTTAATGCTTTCCTACTAACTCTAGAAATATATATTACCAAACACACCACATCAAAAACTCACAAAAACAACGCTCACAAAACTTTGAAACTTAAACCATGGATCACAGCAGGGCTAGTAAAAAGTATTCACAATAGAAACATGATGCACATGAGAATAAACAAAAACCCATACGATAGTAAACTAAAACACGATTATTTACTATATAGAAATCTCTGCAACAAATTAATCAAGCAAGCTAAATACAAATTTTACAGGAATGAAATAGAAAATGCCAAAAAGGATCCCAAAAAAACCTGGAAAGTCATTAATGAAGCAGCTTATTTAAAAACCAAAAAAATTAACAATATTAATAAACTGTCAATTAATGGTGAAATTCTTGAAACAAAAAACGATACACACAAAATAGCTAATTATATTAATTCTCATTTTTCCAACGTAGGCACAAATCTTGCAAACAAAATCCTTATCAATAACCACACTACAGTACAACTATCATCCAATCACAGCCCTACTAAACAACCAATTCACTCGTTTAATATATATAAACTTAACAAAAAAGAAATTTCTGAACTTATCTTATCTCTCAAACCACATTGCGCTCCGGGCCCTGACAAAATCTCAAACCAAATATTGATTAATCTGCATGAATATATTACCACCCCTCTCCTACATATATTCAATCAAAGTTTCAGACAAGGGATTGTTCCGGACAAACTAAAAATTGCCATTATAACGCCAATCCACAAATCTGGGGACAAAACTCTAATTGCTAACTACAGACCTATCTCACTTTTAAATTCACTATCGAAAGTTCTCGAAAAAGCAATGAAAAAAAGACTATTAATCTACCTTGATAAACATAACTTACTCTCAGAGTGTCAATTCGGTTTTAGAGCTAAAATGAGTACGGAACAGGCTATCTCTGAATTAACTAGTTACATTGTTAAAAACACAGATGAAGGATCCAAGGTGATCGGAGTCTTTCTAGATCTTGCTAAGGCTTTTGATACTATCTCTCATGACATTCTGTACGAGAAACTAAAAAAAATTGGTATCAACGGACCACCCCTCGACTGGTTCATTAGCTATACTAAAAACAGAAAACAAATAGTACAACTGAATAATTGCTACAGTGATCCGGAAGAAATCAAGTATGGTGTCCCTCAAGGTAGCGTCCTTGGTCCCCTTCTATTTCTCATTTACATAAATGAACTTACTGAGATTAAAATGGCATCTATCGACTATAAGATAATCAGTTATGCAGATGATACGGTAATTTTAGTCAAAGGTCCAAGTTGGGAAAAGGCCTTCAAAAATGCGGAAACCGGTATGTCAGAAATAAAAAATTGGCTCGACAAAAACTTACTTACCTTAAACATCTCCAAAACAAAATACCTAACTTTTAGCAAAACCATCACTGGGCAACCAAAAACCCTTCCGCCTTTATACCTACACCCATATACTCCCTCAAAATCCTCATACCACCTCTGCGAAAAAATAGAACATACTGACAACATCAAGTATCTAGGCTTAACAGTGGACCATAAATTGAACTGGGAACTTCACATTAACTCTCTCATAAAGAAAATACGTAAATTATCATTTGTTTTTAAAACTATAAGAAATATCATGTCACAAAAACAATTAAAAAATGTTTACTTTGCGCTATGTCAAAGCCTTTTAACGTACGGGTTATCAGCCTGGGGGGGAGCCGCTGATAAGTTTTTTAAGCCCCTCAACACAACCCATAAAACATTAATTAGGATTATGTTCAAAAAACCATATATGCATCCAACCGAAAATCTCCTAATTACAAATAATATACTAGATATTAGGAAACTATTCATTAAAAAGATCATCCAAATAAACTGCATTAAATCCTCACCATGCCACGTAACTCACCCACATAACACAAGGGCAAAATCACAGAATCAACTTCAAGTGCCAAAAATTAATTCAACCTTTGCCAAAAAGCACGAATCCTTCCTAGCACCATACATCTTCAACACCTTCCTAAAAGAAACCACTTACTGCAACACTCATAAACACCCAAACAGTTTACTAAAACATTTCAACACATGGTTACTACATAAAAAAAGGGCATGCATCAGAAAATTTCTAGCAATCCCTTCTTAGTCTAATTCTCATTCCTTATCTACAAACATGTGTTATTTACATTTATTTACTCTTTCTTATTAAAACTGCTTATGTTTTACGCATGCCTAGTTCATCAATACCTAATGCTCTTGTTTAAACTACTTTTTGAAATGTTATTATTATGTGATTTAGACGCTACCATTTTGTAAATTTAAAGTTCCAATGAAATTCTTGTTTTTATGTAACTATATATGTATATAACTATAGATGGAATTTGTATAAATGTATGTGTAAGCAAATATATGTACCCGCCTCAGAACAGAAATCTTCTAGTGAGGCGGGTTACTTTCATATTTGTTATATTGTTCATGTTATTGCAATAAACGCCCGGGTTTCCGGCATTAAATAAAAAAAAAAAAAAATAAAAAAACTGCACGGAATATAGTTACAAGAAGGCTATAGTAACAGATCTAAACAATATTAATAACTAAGCTAAGCACAATACTATTCTTTTGTATTGAATTTACATATAGCTAATAGCAAACTTTAATTTCTAGATTACTGGTGCACTAAACTATTATGTATATCAAATGTTTTCAAAAGCCCGTATGGGTGTAGAATATATAAATAAATAATGATTCGGTTGGCGGTTCGACATGCTGTCTGCAAGTTGTTCTTCTTGTCGGATCGTGGGTAGGGCCTATGTATATAATTATAAGTATAATTAATACAACGTAATTTAAAATCTAATAAAACCCTGAGAGACTTAAGCGCGCTTAGGGCTGAACCCTTTTCAAACAATGTTTCGATGATGAATCGCTATCTTTCAAAAGGGCGATATTGATCACCGCGCGTATCTACCAATCTTTGTGTTATTATTATATTTGTCGCTATTCGTGATGTAATCAATATAACGGAGGTTTCTTCTTTTTGTGTCGAGCAAATTTACACAATTTTTTTAGATACTAGTTACCCAATTTGTACGGGATATTTTGAAAATGTGCCTAAATATAGTTCCATAATTCAAATGAGAAAAGAACTTCCACATCAGTGATTGGTTTAGTCTCAAAATTTCAATAAATTTTCACTCTTATTTACTATTGTAATTAATTTGAATAAAAGTTATCATTTTGAATGCAGGTGATTAACTATCAAAAATATTCCTTATTTGACCCTATATATTACAATAATGGCATTTCTGCCGACATTTGTATGTAAGTTATTTAGTACAAGATATACAGATATATACATACATATAAATACACATACGTAAGTAGGTACCTACTTAAGTGACACTTTCGAATGTTGATTTGTCTGCCTTCATCAATATTGTTATAAAAAAAATTGTAAAAAATGATTATTTAGACAGTATAGAAATATATATGAGTTAGAAAATAAAATGCGTTCTAGCAAAATATTATTTACAAATGTGTAAAATCATATTAAATTATATGATCTGAAGCGGTATAAATTCAAGAAAATTTACCAACCTAATGTTTTACAATTTCTAGTAGCATAAAAGGTTTAAAGTTGTTGGGCAATATTTTTTAAGAATGCAGGCGACTTGCACACGGGTCACCTCTTGCAGTGTACACATTATTTCAAAAGTATTAAATTGAATTCTTGCTAGTTATTTATTTTGGGATTTGTTGATTTTACACTGACCAGTGTGGGAATGGCTTTATTGTTAACCGATAGAACCAAGGTACGTATGACTGTAATTTTTAGGGTACCCGAACTTAAACATGATGCTGAATGGAACATTTTATTTTTATACAGATAATTTCGACAATAGAAAATAGTCATCGATCAGATTTTTGTATGCCATATTGGCTTTATAAATTAAATTTAATTGTGCATAGGAATGTATAGCCCCAGAATTCATAATAATGATAATAATACATATTATGTATTATACACAGTAATTAGTATTTGTGTAATATAATTAAATCTTCTTCACACGGAACACACGTACTGATATAAAATATTGCTAATTTATTAAGAGTCTCTTCAAATTATTTGTGATCCGGCTAAAAACGGAATTGCAAGTCTTTAACGAATGATTTGATAGGTTTCCTAATAAACTTTCAATAAAATACGAATGTGTTATTGTGTGCCGGAACACGTGTTCATAAAAACTCTACTATTTGAGAATTTTGTCATTATATATTATCAGGATAAATGCAGGTGCATGAATACGTGTGTCCGATTTATTAGGAATGCACTAAAAGCTTAACAGGAAACGGCCTGAAATCCCGTTTTTAATTGGATTTTTATAAATCAGTAACACTCGTTTTTCTCCGTGTAAAAAGAGAATATTGATACATTAATAATTTGGTGATATTTTGAAATCCTTACAATTGTTATAATATCTACGTATCCTTTTTTATTCTTCTCCTTAATTGCTTCAAATTCGAATGAAGTGTGTTTTTATTTTTGTTTTCACTAAATTTTTACTATTGTCATTATGTCTTTAACTAATAAAACTGTAATAATTGTGTTAAACACCTCAGCTTAAGTTTTCCTAGTGAGGTGCACCATTAACATTACTACTTGACCATTTACATACAGTTACTTATTACTTTACACTCTGCTCCTGTAATGGTCTCCCCCCGTAAACTAATGTGTCAGTCTCACCCGATCTACGCGTTTAGCTATCTCTAGCTACGTGCCTGTCGCGGTATGTCAACCCTTCAATATTATCGAATTAATCTGTCACGTTGTGTAATTTTTTGTTGCACGTACTGAATCTGACCTCTCAAGCCCAGTGGCGTACCTACTTGAACATTTTAACCCGGTTTTAAGAGTACCGACACAGTCCGTAAATTGCACAATTTTAGCGCTATATTTTTAATCCTTCGTGCGAGTATTATTTTAATTTATCAGTTTCCAACCTCTTCCTGATAAAATGTGATTTATGTCGCTTGTCATAATTATAATTGGTCCAAATCCTTAACAAAATTACGCAACTTTATTTCGCAGCGCATTCCCCACGTAATGAATCATTCAGTAACATCAACTTAGCTGACTTTATTAGTTTCTCATTAACTTTGTAAGGGTTTTTTTCTGTCCACCCCAACCCGCGCCAAATTATTCAACCCCAATGGAACTATATCTGAGAATTGCCAACCTGTCAAGGAGATCTCTCGCATGTTCCTAGTTTTTTTTTTCACATCAAAATAATTTAAATTATAATACTTACAATATATACTATATTATAATATACTTAATTAATTTAAAATAATCTTAACTTCGACATATGGATATGTCAAACCGGGCAAATGTTTGTAAGAATCCTGCTAAGGGCTGTTTCTCACAACGATAACTCAAACTGATGGGTGGTGCATGTAATGGGAACTTTCATCGACCCTCTGATTGGTCTCATTTATTCTTTGGTGCCCTGAACTTTTAATACCTTGTATCTCCACTAGATGCCACATCTGTATACGTTTTGATTGGAGAGACCAGAATTCATTTTTCCTTCAAAAAATGAAAAAAAAATATATTCCAGGCGAGTCCATCACACTCCCATGTTTTATATTAGGAGAATTTTACTGTATCTGTTGCACTTCCCAGCAGGGGTAGGCAGAGGGGACGGACCGCCAAACAACTCGGTCTTGGCACACACTCCTTACCTCATTAACATTCATACATCGTCTCATACATACATCTTGACATGGCCCGATTCACTTGGTCCTGCCATGTCTTCCTCGGGCGTCCCCGACTATTTATGAAAACTGTATGCACAAGTAAAAAAAATATATACTCGTATATATACTTGATTGCATGATCCGGTAAATAAATTTAGTTCTAATTTTAGTAGTTAATCTTAGCTCTATAGTAAGTCTATGTCTGCTATCTCAATGTATTTTAGAGGTTCGTGTTGATAAATTTAATCTACTTAGTATGTTTTTTCGAAAGTAACTTCGTAATGGGTCTTCGTTCCTTTTCAGCTTGCATAAATTCTGCTCTTCATACATTTTTTGTAGGTACCTAATAATATATTTCTGTTTTATAATAAGTGCATTACACATTTTCTGGTGATTAAATAATAAAAAAATAAAATAAAGCTAAGATCATAAGAATGTCAACAAAATGTTATCTTAAATCTTGAATACTACGTAGGTAGGTGTTATCTGTTTGCGTAGGTCAAATTTTTGATTACGTTCATACCTGAGAGGCAAACGGATGCAACTCCAAAACACGAAATGTTAGGAGAGCCGAAACACGACTTGTTTTTTATTACGTACATACCTGAGAAGCAAACGGATGCAACTCCAAAACACGAAATATTAGGAGAACCGAAAACCGACTTGGTTTTCGCAAATTATTTCCACGAATATTTTGATTGAAAAAAAACATTTTTTTTAAAATTATCACAATATTGTGGAAATAACGCGAGATTTGCTACAATTTTATCAATCACAATATTGTGGAAATAACGAGAGATTTTCTACAGTTTTATCAATCCCAATATTGTGGAAATAACGAGAGATTTGCTGCAGTTTTATTAATCAAAATATTGTGGAAATAAAGAAAATTACAAAATTTTGAATTCAATAAAGTTTTTTTTTTTTTTAGTGATTGTGTTTTTATATATTTTATAGCGGCTTTCTTGTAGTAATGCAAAATAATAAGTTTATTCAGTTCAATAATAATAAAACATGTCTTCACTAGACGAGAATAGTACATATTTTTATTGGAATCCTTTGACCATCCGAGTGTTTACATTTTTACATGCACGACAATTAAATATAGTAGATACGGAATAATAATAACATTTATATATATATATAGGGTATCATACTTAATATTAAGTCATATTAAAATAAAGATAATTGCATTGAAACAGATTTCACCTTTTATGCGTAAGAATATCGTCTAGGCCATCCAAGAATTTATATTTTATAAAATTTGTGTTTGAAATCAAAAGTCGATTAGCATGATATTATCCTATCATTCTATCTTGTAACACACTGAAAAATAATGCTATCATGAATAATTTTCCTTTGCAAAATAAAAGCTATCTCGACACGTTAGTCAAACACGCATCAATGCGGCATTTGAATATCACACAATATGTGACGAAATTATATATTTCAAATCAATCCTGTTGCATGTCGAATTATTGTTATATATAGCAAATATTACGGTAGCACCTCAAAAAAATAGTGCATTCAGTCTTATAATAGCTTCTTCTATACGAATCATTAGTTCTGCATATCAGTGATGATGCTTGGATAACAAAACAGGGGAACCAACATTAGTAATTTTTTTACTTATAAATACCAAAATAAAATTAATTACAATGGAAATAATTTTAGCATACAAATTATTGTGTTGTTCGAAACCAGATAATTTTATAGAAATGCATAAATATAATGAGTCCATAGAAAAGCGATAAAAGCTTTGGCTATTGGTTGAAAGGCCAATGAATCGCGTTTTAAAGTGAGTTCAATGCGAACACCGAAATTAGCATTCATTAAAGCTTTGTGAATCCCCTTTTTCCTCTCTACAACAAATATTGTTTATGTGTGTGTGTGTGTGTGTGTGTGTAAGGGTGAGTGTGTGTGTGTGTGTATGAGAGGGTGTTTGTGTGTGTGTTAATGTGTGTGTTAATGTGTGTGTGTGTGTGTGTGTGTATGTGTGAGAGTGTGAGTGGGACCTAAGAGTGACATAAGACAGATGACCTAACCTTAAGTAACCAGGTTTCTTTCATCATATTATATACGTATGCTTACAATATTATCTAGATTTTGATAGTGATCAGGCTATCAATTCGATTGAGAGATTAATAAATTTATCACAATAATATTATACATAAACAATATCATTTTAAAACTTTTTACATTGACATGGAAATCGATAAAATTCTAAGCAGTTATAAATTTTTCTGTTCTTTTACCATAAAAATGCATATATGTTGAGTGCGAACATTTTTTATAATTCTTTGATTCGTTTGTTTAAGATACTCTAAGAGAATGGTACAAGAAAAAATATCTTATTGCAATCCCGATTAGAATGAGTAAAGATGGTAAGAATATGTTGACGAAATGTTTTCCTTTTTAGTTTCATTGTCATGCCTCAATGAATCAAGTTCTACATGTGAAGGTCACTCAGTACAGTGGATTAACAAAACTTCAGTCATCTGAAGGATTGTTAAGTTAATGTCACACATGCACGTAAGCAAGTTCTCGTTAACTTTAGTACGTCATTACATTAGAAATACCAGTGAATCTTCCCACCTCTCCAAAGACTACGTGAATTTTGTACATGCAGCTTAAAAACAATGTTGGTTCATATTAACGTTAAACGACAAAACCGATTAAGCGGATTGAGATTGATAATGCGTTCAAAGGCAGCCAGCTGCTAAATAAATATTTAATGTTGGGTTATAAAACGCAAATACACTTTTCCGTTTTTTGTTTTTCATAAAAATAACAGTTTTATATAGTAATCATATTTGACCGGTCAGTGGATGAGTTGACATCGCGTGTGGGTCCCACCCAGGCGTCGCAAGCACACTTTTTGTGTATTATGTACAAAAAATATATTTATATTGTTTTTTTATAAATAAAATGTATTAATGCTTTTATAACTCTTAAATGTATGATTATTTATATTTATAAATAATTATACGTTGTACTACTCGACCACTAGGGCGGGCAATACGGTATAGTTTATCAAGAATTGCAATAAAACTAAAGATATTCAAGGTACGCAGATGAATCTTCATTCACTAGCGCAAAAACCATAAATTCATACACTAATGCTTGGAAATATTATAATGTTTTATAATAATGCACTTAAAATAATTGAAAGTGCTAAATAACTGTGAATAATAAAGCCCGCATTGAATATTTTAAATCTTAATAATACAGAAAGCTTTCAGAAAATAGCCATTTAAATAATATTATATACATTAGTTTTATTGCAAGAATCAATGACGTCAATATCGAAGGTATAAGAATAAGTGAAGAAACATCTCCTTAGCAAAAAGTATTGGATCATAAAATTTGTTTTCGATCCAAAATGTTTTTTGATGCTAAGTGATACACTTAGCTATTGATTCATCGCTATATACTTGATGAGATAACGTTGCTTATCTAAAAAACATAACAAAAATCTAGATTTGGTCTGAATAAACTCGCTCTAGTTGTTCATAGATAATTTATAAGCACAGCAAACAATGTGAATTGGTCCCACGAAGGCTATTCATTATTCACGTTTGACAAATAAATTACCGGTGACCTAGCACGGCCGTTGAAATCATATTATGCCCATCTCAAGTTCACGCACCTTACGTGCCGCTAAACTGTACTTCGTTGTCTCGGGCTAAAACGTACTTCCGTGCTACTATAAATATAGTTATCATTTCAAAATTAATCACTAAGAGGTGGTTTATTCTTCCTTTGATGCTCAGCAAGCTGGATTTTAAGCAGAAATTTTTAACCCAAAACAGTTACGTAGAAATAAAACCACTTCAAAATTTCAATAGTCTACCCATTAGACTTTCAAATGTCTATAACTTCGAATCCCGCTTAGCTCTGCGTTACACTATATTAATATGGAATTTCAAGTTCTTAGAACATGGGCCCTTAGGATTGTGAAGACTGATGAACTTTATAAAACAGGGTTTACCCCTGTCGTGAGAAACATTGAAAAATACATAGATTTTTGGAGGCGCTTATAATTTATTGGATAACATACACCTCTGCAATAGGTCACCAAAAGTGGTTAGCTACATTTGGTGACTTAGCAGGGGTGAGGTTTTTTAAGGTTTTGGCGGCGGATACATCTGCCCACCAGGCCAGATTGGAAGAGGCTGGTTGAGGGAGACACTTTCATCTCTCCAGCCGGACTCCCTCGACCCATCGCTTTACACTGCAATGGGAGGTATGAAACTGACCTCAGATCCCTACCCACCCTTCAAACCTCTTTCCTTCCCAGAACCTCTTCCCATTAAAACCCTCCACACAGAATCCCCAAGGATGAAACAGGCCCTGAGAAAGAATATTTTCTTCAGGGTCTTCTGTGTGAAGCTAATTTTAAAATAATAGTTTTGAAACTACTACTACAGTTATCTAATAATATAAGATACCTATATAATATTTCGATTCCGAAATGTAAAAACACTTAGGATGAACGGAACTACAAATAGCGGGGAATCAATTTTTTTAATAAAAACCCAGAAAATATAAGATCCCTTACGAACAGTTTTAAAGAAATAATAAAAAAAATGTTGTGAAAATTGAATGAACAAAAAAGAGCAAATATATATTTTTTAAAATTAAAACTCTTATTAAAACTAAAAAAACAATAGTAATAAAATATTCTTGCAAGTAATAACTAAATAAATGACACCTCTCCCATACACACAAGCATAGCTTTTATGGGGATAAATCTTTATAAAAAATTGTATACATAATTATGAAAATGAAGTGCTACTATTATTATACATGTGAATTTTAACTCTGTAATAAATTATGTTGTTATTTCGTATTTAAAAATTTCCATTAAAGAAATAATGATAAATAAATAATTTTTCATTTTATTTTTCATTTTGTTCTAAAGTATGTACGTTATCTACTACTGTTTCATCTTACATTCAATAATATTATGTTGATTACATGGGGAATGTTTGTAATTATTATATTTGCATGGTGTTCAAAATGGCGTGTTTTATACTGCGCACAATTCACTAACCACGCAAACACGCTGCAATTAAAACCTTAACTATGCAATTTAAAAATACGGTCAAAAGCATGCCATTTATTAATAATTATTATGCCAATTCCTAATTCTATTAACATTGTGTCTGTTTGTTAATTTAAGTTTAAGTACATTTATAGAGAAGAGTCAAGAGTGGCCAGAGTACCTAACTTCCCCATAGCTAATATAAAATACGCGTAAAAGAAAGAAAAGAGAATATGTACAAACGGTTCACTAGTACTCGTGTTTATTCCTTGAAGTTATAAAGTTATTCTCGACGTGGATTAAAGAAGGTAAACATAATTTGCATGAGAATAATACCACGGGGAAATACCTCCGTGCAGTTCTACCACCTATCACATGCTAATTATTCTGATTGCGTACTGTGAAAACGCTTTAAATATAATTCTAACGTTCTAGGAATATTCTGGCAATGATGGTATGGAAGAAGTTACTCTGATATTTGTTTTAGCACTATATGAGTGTACAAATTAATTATGAGTCCATTGTTTTATTCTTGGATGAACTTGAATATGAATTGTTAATTTATTCATTAAAATATAGTACTAAATACAAAAAAATTAAACCGAAAAAAACAATGATTTTTTTTCTTACAAAACATCTACCTAACATTTTTACTAATATATATAAAATATATTTACGTTTTTTTATTTGACTGAGGATTGAACCTTCCTCCCCAGGGACTGGAGTAAACAACGCTAACAACTAAATCAAATTCTAATTTGATAGTACCGACATTTATTTCGTATATTAATGTAATGTCATCCAAATTCAGAAAATTGTGTGTTAGCATGAATGCCACCAAAAGTTGATAGAATGTTTTGTAATCGACAACGAGTCTATTTGCAGAGTTTCAGCCCGATCGGATTTTAAAAAGTGGGGTTAATTACTACTTCCTTGATTCCACTTCATTTATGAAAAAAAAACTATATTTTAAAAGATGTATTTTTAAAAGAGTTATTCTAGACATAGAACTGCGTGATTATTTGAGGAAAAAATAATTTAAATAAATACGTAGGTACTTAAAGAGGTTATTTTAATGCAGAAAATATTTATTATTATAATTTGAACTACAATCTGTTTTCCTACTGCTTCCACTGATTAATTCAAAGTTCGAAGGTTGATTTTTCGTCTGTCATAAAAATATCACTTTTTGTTTAAGCCCTCAGTCTTTCGAGAAATCTGTGTTTTTTTTTTAGTTATTAATATGTTAGGCCCTATAATAGTTTTGGTAGGTACTTATTTACGAACTAAACCAGAAAGCTACAAATATGTTTAAATTTTTTTTGATATACAGAGTAATTGTTTAATTCAAAAGACAAAGTAATTGTAGATTAAAGCTAATTTCTACTTTAACAAAGCGCCCTTGACCAAACATACCTATGTTTCACAAAAAAAATCAATATCATAAGTTTTTCATGAGGCAGGTCAAAGACCCGGAACAAAAAGTCAACTTAAAAGTTGTTGTGGATGTCTCAAGTGAGTAAATAAAAGGTTTCACTTTCACCTTGAAGTTATTTTATTGTTTGACAATTCAATTGGTTTGTTGTTCGGGCAACATGTGTCCAATATCGGTCGAATATCAAGTGCAAATTTACTCTCAATTTATAGTAAGGATGAAAAGGTACCTACCTTATTGTTTATTGAAAAAGTAAATAATGAATAAATATTAGACTTTTGTGTACCTAGTACATAGTATTAAAAAGTATATCATATTGACTTTAGGCAAATCCTTGAAACTCAACGCCTGGTCAACAGCGAAACCCTGCAGAAAATGATTAATAATAATAATAGTAAGTTCCTTTTAGAGGACTAACATTCACTTGATTAATTATGAATTACTTCCCATTTAGTTTCAGTATATTAATCATGCTATCCACATTATTTATTGGTTTATTAGCAGTAGGTAAATAGTTGGTCCTGATTTTTCTTAGCACCTACATTACAAATGGTATTTCAGTCAATTCTTTTTTGTCAACAATTTTGAAACAAGTCGAAAATGCCTAATTGTGTAATCTGTTCTTATTTAAATCCTTGGTTTTGTACCATCCCCTTGCAAACACTATACAACTAGTATAAAACCATTAAAAATAGTATAGGAATAGACATGAATGTGTTCTATTTTTTAACATCCTAGTGTAATTTTGAAACATAATCTATAATATTTTTGGAAAATAATCTCACATTTTACCAAACATTATGAATCTATTTGTATTTTTTTCACTTTTTAATACCTATTTTATCGTCTTTATAAAACAATACTGAGATACTTTACGCATAAAAGGTTAAAACAAGTGTTAAAAAAGTGCAAAAATATCAGAAGTTTCATAATGTGATATTATGTTCTATTGTTTTATAAACACAGCACTCAAAGCAAAAATATTTTTATTTATCACGACACTAAGGCGAAATGAAGCAAAAATCACGAATTAAAAAATTTGAGAAAAGTTTTTTAAAATTTGAAATTGTTTGCTAAAATCATCTTGAGTTATATCGAATGAATTTAGATTGTCAAATAGGTAAAAATATAGGTACCCTTTCAATGGCTATGTGATTTTATGTCCTATTAGTTTATTATTTAATAAACTAATAGGACATAAAATATATTAATAATTTAATGACAAAATATTATATAATATTTGTACTGTTTATTTTTATTGTCAACGCTTTTGTTTCTTAAATAACTTTTTTCGACATTCCAATGTTAATATTAGTTTTCTATGCAAAAAATTCATCTTTATTACATAAAACTTCCTTAAAACATTAGAATTTCGAAAAAGGTTATTTTCTTTTTACTTCTATCATCTCCTGAATTTACCCTCTGACACCTTCTATGTAGATAAATTTCCCCAAATTTAAATATGTACTTCGGCTATGATCTAATACTTTAAAAAAATAGAATTTAATAATAAGAAATTGAGTGTGAAAATAACACAGTTTTAAAAATTATTACCTATCTAATAGTTTTATTTAAACCGTTTCGTTATTGAATTCCTGGACAAACTAATGATTATTTTATGCATATTATGTGCTCATACGAGTATCATAAAACAGAAAAAATAGCACGATATTTTACCCGCTATTACTAGTTTTATCTTGTATTATAGGTACATGTGTTTAGATATTATCGTAAAAATTGTTTAAATAAAGAAAATAATTATTTGAAATGAGCTAGAAAAAATCCATTCCAGTGTCGGAATGATATATTTAGCCTATCAGTTAAAATTTTCACACAACCTTTTACATAAATAAACCTGATTTTGTTTACTTCCGTGCTCTTTTAATTTTGTTTATTTTTTAATTTAGCTCGCAAGCGGCATTCGTGGGTAGGTATCTACAAACCGTGTGAAAATCACGTCATTATTTTGAACGAATATGAAGAAGCTACTAATTTCATTTTGTTTACCAGTATCAAGTGACTTTTTTGTAAAAATGTCGATTATTATAAAAATGTTGTTCCCACGATTTTATTTATACGAACATGTACTTCAGAACAAATTATATATATATATACAGAGTGGGGCGTTTATAATTATCAACCATTACAAACAGTCATTTTTATATTTGAAACCGCACAAGAGTCCCAACAACTCGTAACCGTCTCAAGCCATTAAGACTATAGCATCCCCAATTCGGTTATATTGTGGGGCTGAAAGTTTTGGATAATGAAAGGAGACTGGGAAGAGGAAGGTGGGGATGTATCTGGCTATTCAGGTTTGGTCACCAAATACGGCCGAAGCCAATTCAAGCAACGTTTCAATTCTGAATTGTGGTCTTAAACCAAGGCGATACTGAAAGTACCTTCCACCCTAGAAAGTGCAGCAAATATAATATACATATTATTTTTAATGATTTTTTATTTGCGCACGTCGGGATTTAAACCCGCGACCTTCAGCTTGCTTATTGAGATCCTTAGCCATCGACCGTCAGAAGTCGTTTTATATACATCGTTATTATTTTGGGCTCTGGATCAATTAACATATTATCAAATTAATGCTTTAAATTGCAAAATGACATTCTTTTGGAATGAAGAGATAAAAAAAATTACTGAATAAAATTACTATAATACACAAGATGTACAATTTTCCGAGATATGTTTTCTACTTTGATCAATTCCAGAAATTTAATAACAACAATACTATTAAATAATTCAGTAATTCTAAGCAAGATTAAATATACATTTATTTGTTTATTTATTTATTTACTAACGGACGATGTCCAATTACAACACATTACATATTACACGAAGTATTAAAAAATTACTGCCATGAAAAAAATAGGACATATAGACAACAAAGATAATTCAATTCAAGACAAGGAACAACATTTTGATAAAGTTCACGACTTCTGCCACATCAATATAAAATATTACTTGCGTAGTGAAAAATCACTATGGCTTACACCAAAAAATTCAAGTCTTGCCATTCTGGACATTGGTAAATGATATCCATAATTGGTGAAGTGTTGATTATGTTTTATTTGTTTTTTTTTTATCTCCATTTCATCGTTCAATACCGTAATTTAAAAAGTTTAAAAAAAGTTTTATTTATTTTTTCTATGTATTATGAACAAAAAATTCTTCTTATTAACTTTGTAAGGTTTTGTGGATTCAAAAAAACCCACACCTGTTTTTATAAGTCACCACGTTTAAAGTTCATTTTGTTTCTAACCAGACGTGTTACATATTTTTTCCATTGGATACGTGTTATTTTATGATCTTAAGATCAATGTTAAGGTTAGAGATATCGTGAATTTTAAAATCTGCTTGGTCACACCTCCGAACGTGATAATATCACACGGATGAATCTCGGAGAGTTTAAAAAAAATATTTATTGCTATCTTTTAATACCATAGTACTTTGTTGACATTCATTTTAATTTAACCAAAACCATTACATAAACGTTATGTTTTATATAAACTAGTACTTAGTGCTGAGAAAATATATTTTTCTAATTTTATCTTATTTAATAAATCAAAACAAAACATTTCATCGATCGATCACGTTTCAAAAAAGAAGTCTACTGAACCATTAACCTGTCGTGTGCTGATGTTTATCTATGGCCGTACGTCAGCTAATTCTATATTCGTAATAACTTACTTGTTGTTCGCAACACGAAATTTTTGTTAATTTTACCGTCTTACCAGATACTGTATTTATATACAGGGTCTCCGGGGGTTCCCCTACAAAAATATTTATTTTTCATTTTTAAGATTCAACTTTTTTTACTTAAAAACTACCTTAAAACATTGGAATTTTGGACAATTTGAATCATTGGACCTTTTTACTTCTAAAATCCCAAAGCACTTTACCCCCGGACACCATATTTAAAAAAGTTTATAATATGCCGTAAGTATATTCCCTATTGGCCACAATGGCGCACAGAAGGTTAAAACGGCTACCATCTTTAACCGAAACTGGAACATAACAACAGAAGGATGAAATGCAAAACGCTTGAACAGTCCAAGTAGAAACAGAACTATGCTACGCTCAGTCTATAAATTAAATCAGGCTTGACGCTTTACTTTATCTCTCCTCAGTGAATTAATTTTCAATCTTAGTTAACGTGCTAATTTTAATTAAATAAACTATTAGGTTTATTAAAAAAAATTAAACCATAAATATAGAGTGGTTTCGATCACAGCAATCAACGATTCGAGTAGCAGATTGAAAACAGAGTAGGTAAATACCTAATACAGTGGTTTCGACCACATCAATCAACGATTCGAGTAGCAGATTGAAAACAGAGCAAGTGAATACCTAATTTCCGAGTACAGTGTTATTCAAGGTTTAAAAAACATCCATGGAGTTTTTTCCGGTCGTTTACCGACCGGAAGGTAAACATTAAAAAGTGAACAACGGCGATCAATTTGTCGGTTTGAAAATAATCCATGATTTGCAAATATTGCAAAGCCACCAAAATCGGATTAAAATAGCTCTGTGAACCATTTAAATAAATCTAACTGCCGAGTTTTTTTGCCATTTTGAGCAATAATTGCAGGGTAATCTTGGTTGAATGATCATTATTAACCATTTGCACGAATACACGTGCGCAAATGGCACATCTGTGCATCGATTAAATAAAAAATAACTGATATTTCGACCTTCATTCAAATTTTGATTGTCTATCATCAAAATATTAACAAAGTTCAATAAAAAAATAACTGAAGCGTAACGTTGAAAAACTATGTACCTACTTAATATGGCTCACATTCACATTAAAACTCATGAGTACAAAAACTGGAATCATTTTATAAGGTCGTGATTATATATTCTATATTCAAAAATATTCAATATCTGGTTGTGAGGAGGATGTATATAATGTTACTATGAAATTTAAATCTAGAAGCAAAATTGGATTAGAAGTTTGAACCAATGAAATATAATTACATTTCCATCTTAATATATAAAAATTTAGCCTGCGTAAGTTTGTTTTTATTAGTGCCAGGAGCGTTTAGTGAGTAATTTGCATAGAACAAGAAGTTGGGGACGCCCTAGGAATAACTCTGCTTCGGAATGAAATACAGAGCCGAATTATAATCTATGTAACGTAGTTACGTAATGTAGTGTAACAGTAACATTGTGGTATACAGTATAGAATGGTGGAAGAAGTCGGAATGAGATACGGAGCCGAATTATAATCTATGTAACGTAGTTACGTAATGTAGTGTAACAGTAACATTGTGGTATACAGTATAGAATGGTGGAAGAAGTCGGAATGAGATACGGAGCCGAATCATAATCTATGTAACGTAGTTACGTAATGTAGTGTAACAGTAACATTGTGGTATACAATATAGAATGGTGGAAGAAGTCGGAATGAGATACGGAGCCGAATCATAATCTATGTAACGTAGTTACGTAATGTAGTGTAACAGTAACATTGGGGTGAACAGTATAGAATGGTGGAAGAAGTCAGAGACACCCGAGAAAGACATTAACAATAGCGAAGCATTATGGGGTCCACTAGTTATTCATAAACATTGTGTGCGTTTCTTATTCAATAAATACGTATTTAATGAAAATATAACAATTATTACGACTCATAAATATTGTAAAAAATAACGGAAATTGGTAGAACTGATTTGTTTACTCATCAAGGTAACAGCCATGAATCTAATAGATAATTCAAAACCGCGATAATATGGATCAAATAAAGCAAAAAAATTGTTTAATTACTGACCTTAATTGAATAATCGGCGAATCGATAGCACAATAAAAAAATATATGCAAAATTTTAATGGGGCTCAGCAATATTATTTTATGTAATATTAATTAAATGCATTTCATTAAATTAAAATATTATTTTTGACTAATAACCAATTAAAATTATTTTTTTTTAACAAAATGTTGCACATAGTCTATATAATGAGAGCACTTTTCTTAATTGTTTATAAACAGTTACGATATGGTCAAGGAAGTACCAGTTCAGTTGATACACTAAACATAACAAGAGGTTTTCGTGTCCATTATTATGGATCCTTTGTGGACTTTGGACTTGCAGAATTCATTGGTGAAGGAAGGGATTGCGGTGAGGGGTTTCGGAATTACCGAGACGGAGAGCATATATAGAAGACAAACTAGTGAAAAAACCTGTCCAATCTAACCATAAATTAAATACATGATAAATGTGCTGCTTTGCGCAAAGACATGCTATTAAGTTCTTTGCGCAAAGCAACACATTAAAACTGGTGTTCTACTCTTTCTCTGTTCTGTAAGTGCAGAAGATTAATGAGAAATATTTTGCCATTTGTGGGCACAACTTCTTCTGTTATATTAAATAGTTAATAGGAGAAGAGAGACTTAACAGATTCATCAGAATTTTATAATCAAGAATAAATTAAGTTCTCAGTGACAAAAGTCAAAAAGCATATATAATTGTTTGAACAAAATTAGTAGTGTTTAGTGTTTCAATAATACTATGAATAAATGCGTGAATATATTGTGTTCATGGGTGACCGGAACAATGACAATGACCCATCACAATGACAATTCATCACATCTTTAAAAAGTAATATAAAGTCATGTAAAGTGATGAAACAAAAACTTTATTAACTGTGTTAAGTTGGTTAGGTTAGGTTAGGTTAAAAAAAAATTTTCATCGTTTCTAATGACTTTATATTACTTTTTAGAAGTGTGTTGAATTGTCACTGTGTTGAGTTATCATGGAACCGTGTTCATGCACTTGCACCATGCCTTGATATTGACGAAATGTGAAAATACTATGATTTTTATGAACACGTGTTCCGACATCGCGATAATACAATACTCTTTTACTAAAAGTTTTACAGGAAACCTATCAATTCAATCGTAAAGGGCCTGCATTCCCGTATTTAACCGGATTACGAATAATTTGAAGAGATTAGAAATATGAAATATTTTGTATCGGGCAGTTATCTCCCTGTATTTGTTAATTTTCAAAACATTGGTTTTGAAGCATGTAGATTATTTTAATTAAATAGAGATTTATACAAAGTTATTTATTTTATTTAAATTAAAAATAATACAAAACCACTTTTTCTCGTAACATTGTTTGTGATTAGGTTCTGTGTCACTGAATACATAATACACACTTCTGTGCCAATGTAAACTGAACGTAATATTATGTACGCATACGTGTGTTTTAATTGAATTGTGATAAGTGATCTTTCCTACGTACATGTAATAACAGTAGATTTAATTAATTATAATAATTTTATTATTTTTTCGGGCATCATCAGCTACTGTACTTCCATTCGAGTATTCATTCATTATAGTATTCCATAATGATGTTGTTGGTACATAGTAGTGTATGTGAGAACACAAATTACATAGTAAGTTCCAACTGTACGCTCGTCATGCAGTGTATGATTCATCACTGCGTAAGACATCCAGAAACAATGACAGCACTTACAGATGCACATCGAAGTAAGTAAACAAGTTTTTGTTACATAAATTACGCGAAGTGTAGTTTTATTTTCACTTTACAACGTTAGTTATATATTATACTAGCACAAAAAGGTCATCATGAGTCATGAAGAGATTTAAAAAATATATTACTTAATAACGCCCTTTTTAGAGGCTCATACATATGATTTGTAAAAATTACAGTACATATTTATTATGCATAACCAAACTATCCCAGTAACAATCTTTTGTATTAGTGTTAAATTAAAAATCTCCACTGACTCGGTATAATTATTTCCCTCCATGAAGATTCTGGGGAATGAGGAATATATAAGGTAGTTAGTACCAGAATTTCTGCACTGAAATAGATCCCGACTTCTAGTATTATGCAGTGGAATCCGAAAACTTATTAATACAAGCAATTCTGGACTATCAAATGCATCATTTACAATTTTATATAGAAATAATAAGTCAGTGAAAATCCTTCTGTTAGATAATTTAAGCATATTTATTTAATTTAAAAGAGTGTTTCAGTTCACCAAAATTGCTGGACAATAAATTCTTACATTTTAAAATAACCATTTTAAAATGTAAGAATTTATTTTGTATTCTTGTACACTAATAGTATGGGTTTTCCAATAAGAGGTGTTATTTTATTAAGTATGTAAATTATTATTTTTTAAATTTTATATACATAAACACACATTTGCCACAAATTATACATCACTTCTTATCACTTATCACTTTTTTATCACTTCTTTCATTTTATTATGTACATAATTTAAAAATGACAGCTTCAAAAGTAACATCTACCGAAATAGCGGGTTATTCAAAATAACACCTCTTATTGGAAAACCCTATATAATGTGGGTTTCAGACAGGAAAACTGTATTCAAGTTGACCTTTATAAAGGCAAAATATAGTAGTATAATTATTATTATTCGGACAAGCTTTGCCAAAAAATTAGATTCACAAACAAATGAAAAGGTCTTCTACAAGTATCTACACGTATTTGTCTGGAACGTACAAAACAACATATTTAAACACGAGTGGAATGTAAGTACTTCTTAATAATTACTTGTTTACCCGAAAATATTTTTCTGTGGATATAAATTTATAAAAATTATCCCATAACGATAACAGTGTCATCGCAAATCTCCAATGCGTGAAATTGTTTCCGGTTTTTTCGTCTCTCCTGAAATATTGCAAAATGTGAAGTACATGTAGATTTAAGCACATCGATGAGATACGTATTCAGAAAAATATAAATAACAATACATAATGATTATCTCGTAGGTGCTATTACGTCTATTGTAATAGATTGCAAGTTATTGTACGAGTATATAACACGTCTAACACTACAATAGTTCAGTGTCACAGAGCTAAGAAAGATCCATCGATCACTCCAGATATCTATGCAAATAGTGATATTATGATCCGTTATCTGGTACGTGTTATTGCAATTATTGGTACCTGTTATTTCTCGTTAAATACGTGTACGTGTGCATTCACTGTATACACCGGAACATAATACGTATTACTTTGTAAAAGTTCATTGTCACACGGGCAAGAAGCATCAATCAATCAGTCCAGAGAATGTTGCCAAGATCACCACGAAGTAACATACAACCATAGATGGTGAACTGTAAAGGTTGAAATTCAGCGATATAATATGGCATATCTCAGGATATAAAAAAAAAAACAATAACTCATACACAAAACCTCAAAAAAAAAAACTCTTATCCTGACAACCTGCATCATTATATCTTATAAACCACACGAAGATAAATGGGTATTGCTGATTTACTAAAATCCTGTAAAAGCGGGATTCCAGGCCGTTTTCTTATAAACTTTCAGGACATTCATAATATATCGGAACACGTGTTCATGGACCTGAGTTTGTCCTGATAATGTTCGATGACGAATTGCGGAACACGTGTTCCGACGTCGCGATAACTCATTCGTGTTTTGCTGGAAGTGTATTAGGAAACCTATCACTTCATTCGTTAAAGGCCTGCAATCCCGTTTTTAACCGTATTACGAATAATTTGAAGAGATTCTCAATAAATTTGCAACATTTTGTATCAGTAAATTTTCTCCGTGCAATAATACAATATTTTCTTCCAACGTTAAAAAACTTACATGCATTTTATTATTATGTGCCCGTACAATGGCCACGTATTTGTATACATGTTGGCAAATCAGAGCATAAAAATAGCCACGTATTTGTTTACACTTTGGCAAACTACTCCATAAAAGTAGCTACGTTTTGGTATACATGTTGACGAACTACTGCATAAAAATAGTCACGTGTTTGTATACATGTTGGCAAACTACTTCATAAAAAACCTACTGTATTTTATATATAGTCGTGTGTTATTAAATATTTTCACCATTTTCGCTTAATTATTATCATTTTTTTTTATATAAGTGCGCTCCCTCTAATATTCGTATTTACATATCTCCCTTTCAAACTAACTCTGAACGCTTACTACGGGGCCTTACAACAGATAAATGAAATTATCAATTATAAAGAATATATTATTAGAAAGCAAATCGCGTATGGTAACTTATATAAGGAGAACAAAATGTTCTTTTAGTGTAATTTTTATTTTATTTATCTATACTATATTTACTATGACATACAGCAAAACCAACCGTTTTTCTTAAACGTCGAATGTCGATTGTCGAACGTTACGCATCCCTTTCTTCTTATATCATTCCCCCTACTTTCACATTTTCCTCTTTCTCATCTCCTTCTCCTCCCCAGTGCCTTCAACCTCACAACATACTCCGGGGATGCCATAGTCTCACTGGCCCCAGACGGTTTGGAGAAGTTGGGACTTTTTTGCGACACTCACAAAAAAATCGTTAGATTGGTACAAGGTTTTAAATATAATTTAAAAAATCGTATTTCAACAACTTCTTATCAAAATAAAATTTCATTTGAATAAAACCAAGTACATATTATGTGAACCAAATAATAAATTGACAATTTCACTTTAAAAAATATATTGAAAACAGGAGTTCAATAAATGTTCATATTCAACTTAAACATAAAAATAAGGTTCGAGCTCTCAGTTCTAATAGTGATTTGAAGGTGCTTACTTTTGAATATTGGTACCGTTGCTTTGTGCATGCTTACCGCACGTAAGAGAATGGATATTCCAGAGTATGTTGAATACCTTCACGTAGGTCTAAAGAAAAATCGACCTACTGCCATACTATTAAATACTGACGTGGATTGGGTTTTTTTTTCTATGAAAAATTATTTCATTCCTCACCTTTTTTATACATGGCAAAGACATTTTGATGTGGGTTCCCACATATTGAACATATGAAGTACTTGTTTGCAGTATCCTGGAATATAGCTCTATTATTTGGGTCCCTTCTTATCAAAACCATATCCTTTAAATAGAAAAATTACAAAAGAGGTTTGTGCATTACCTGTGTAGGGGGGAATATATCCATACTTGTAAATTAATTTACTGGACAATTTGTATAGCGCCGCTTTTTAATAATAATAATAATATTTATTTATTAATTTCTTACAAAATTACAAATTTGGGTTTAATGCATATAAGAAATTAGGTTATATAAATTTTTTACAAAATATTGTTTTCAAGTATTTATACATAAAAAAAAGAAATTTCAAGAAATGTGGAATTTCGAAAAAAAATTCAGGCAGCGGTGAAAGATCTCGTCAATGTGGAGAGACTCTTTCAAGAATCAGAAGAATTTCCCTTCTGAATCTCTCCTCACTGACGCCAAATATATCAATCTCGGAGTATATTTCGTTCAGGAGCAATATACTCCTCCCTACCGGGAGAACCATTAGCAGATTAGTTCTGCAGGCAGGAAGATAGAATAATCTATGATGACGTTGTCTAAGATAGTCATCTGGAACATTTTGTGAGATATCACCTCAGGGCCGCTTTACAGTTGATGCAGGTATTACAAAAATATAAATATTACAAAAATACAGTGAGGTTAAGTTAAGTAAAATGAAGAACAGGAACATCTGACACGAAGATAGAAGATGGACACTCTGCAGCAAGAATCCTAGATGGTGAAGAAACTGGACCAGTGTACCTGTGTCAGTGCACCGTGTCCACCAACAGTGCCAGCACGAGGTTCGTCATCCGTCCAGGTATGCGTCTGCTGTTAATAAAGCGCTGACACAATATCCTTACTTAGATTCCAGACCTTGGTAGCACCGCTGTGACGTTCGCCGAAGAAGGAATATGGAGACTCTGCGGCAAGAATCCTAGGTGGTGAAAAAAATGGACCAGCTGCTACAGCGAGAGAGTCTACGGCGTAACTCTCGAATGCTCAATTTCAACACCTTAGAAGCCCACCTTAAAATATGTTTTGGTAAACATTTTTTAAGGTATCTCTGGAACTATACCTAATTGACGTATGTCGAGAGAGGTTAACTTATATAGTTCTTCTGCCTATCAGAACGCTCCAATCAACATAACTACTCCACTGCTTAAGCTCCCGCATTCCCAATTTGTACCGATTTATAACATATATCTCTTTATGTTTTTAAGTTAAAAAAAATACATGTTATTTTTTAAGATAATATCTATACGTTTGTTATGCTGAAACGGTATTTATATGAAATTCCATAGATAGAAAAAAGTCGAAAGGCGAGCTCCTAAAATTATTAAAAACACGTTTCGTTCTGTTATTGATTATGTTATAGGTATGGAAAAAATCACAGTGTATCTTTAAATGCAACCAAAGCATTTGTAAAGACATAATGGCTCTATTTCAAACGAGTGGTGTTTTATTAAACATTTTCACCATTTTCGCTTGAGGCGATGCCATACGTAGTAATGCAAAATCATGTGTTTTTGGTTTGAAAATTTGGTCGCCTAGAAATGATTCAGATGCTTTAATTAAATACTCTTGGCCTTTGAAATAATCGAGTATTTTTTCGACAAGTCTTTTTAAAAGCCCAGAAAAAAATAATGTATAAGTCCTATGAAAACTGCTTTAAAGTTCAAAATATCCTACTTACGAACCCATTTTCGGTTATGATTTTATTTTATAATGTGGAAAATTAAGTTATTTATAAATGATCGGGAAAAAATTAAATATTTATGCCTGAACATCAACAAAATAAAATAAAAGGCACTTTTTGGCCATGTTTTTTTCTTGCATAAATCAAAACAGGCGGATGGTGTTAAGCGGGAATTTAAACCTTATCGCCATCTACGTAAGGGTTGTTATTGATAGCAGCTCAATTTAAAAAAAGTTTATGTTTAGAATCATTCAAACGATCCTCGGAATCCGAAAAATAAAATGATGAAATTTAATCTTGCTTTTTTCTCGAGCAATGATGTGTAGCTTTAAAAGTATAGGTAAGTACTAGATCCATTAGCATAATGTTATGGTCTAAAGATCTTCTCCTACTATCTCAGAAAACGTGAATCATGAAATATTAAATATAATAAACGTACCCAGATCACTCAAGCCTAAGAAACATTATTATGCCGGTAACTTCTCTGGGAATCATGATCCTTACAAAGTCTATACTTATGTATTAGAATGAACTTTGGATCCTGTATCCAAAGTTCATTCTAATACAAAAATTACGTATTGATATTACTATGTTACGAGGAGGTACATCGTTCATCGGTATAAAAAACTGAGATCTTTTGGTAATAAAATTTATCTATAAGTACCTACCTACTGTAATATCTACTTTTGAGTGTTTTTTTCACTTTCATTAAACAACTATATTTAATAACATGGTTTGACAAATAATGTAGAGACACGGATTTCAAGGATTTTAAAAGGGTTTTAGAAGGTAAGATAAAGGGTTTAAATAATTTATATAAGTTAATATACTAAGACAAAGACTTGGCCTAGACCGTTTATTTTTGGAAATTATTTTGCGAAATTATGAGTTTAATATCATGAATTGCTTCAAAATACATGGAAAAAACTTGACTGATATAAAATAATTTTATTGATAATCTCTTTAAATTTTTCGTATTCCTGTTGAATACGGGACTGCCGACCTAATAAAATATCAGTAAAACGCGAATGTGCTTTGGCGACGTTGTAACACGTGTTTATAAAAAAAACTAATATTTTCACATTTCGTCATTATATACCTAATAACAGGACAAGTGCAACAGCGTGAACACGTGTTCCGACAGATTATGAAAGTACTAATTATTTACTGGGAAATGGCACGCAGGCAGTACTCATTTCACTCCATGCAGACTTATTTTACAATCATTACTTTTTATGACTTCGACTATTATCTATCACATATGCTGGATTTAATTCAAACGTCAATTCTTTTAAATAGTTGTAGGGGAAGAATTTGACTTACATTATCATACTAAATGGTGTATTTTCTCCAAAAAGTACTTTTTATTTTAGCTTCTTAAATTTGAAAAAAAACATACACGGGATTAATATATATGAAGGTAGATATTTTCAATGATAAAAATGACTGTGATTTCATGAATGAATGCTTGCATATTAATTATTTTTAATGCGAAACCAGTATTTATAAGGGATACTGAAGGTATTTAATACATTATATGAATATTGTCTGCGATCATCCTTAATAGGGTCATCACAACATGTTATTCTGAAGGTTACCACGTATCACTGCAGCATAAAGATAAATTAAATAAACAACTCTTAACAATCTAACATTATTTTTCATTTATTTTAATGATATCTTCCTACTCTTCTTCAAGTTTATACTCTCTAATAAAAGTGTGTTTATCTGAAGTTACCTCCATGTAAGTATATTTCTATTTGTAAAA
Source organism: Hesperophylax magnus (assembly GCA_026573805.1). Lineage (NCBI taxonomy): Eukaryota > Metazoa > Arthropoda > Insecta > Trichoptera > Limnephilidae > Hesperophylax > Hesperophylax magnus. The sequence continues at coordinate 19,654,269 of JAIUSX010000014.1, forward strand.
AATATAATAAGACGCACCCAGGAACTCCAAGAAAAAGACGCACATTGTCAGACCTGTTGTTTCTACATAATCTGCTAAATAATAAAATAGATAGTCTCGAATTGCTATCCGTCATTGGTTTAAATGTTCCAACGAGGCGTACCACGCACACTACACTTTTTCATATTGAAGCCAACAATACCAATGCAGCAAACAACTCAGTAATTACTCGCGCAATCACAACATACACCCATTACGAAAAATTACTACATTTAGACATCTTTCATGATTCCTTTCTAACATACAAAACTAACTTATTAAATTTCTTAGCATGACATATTTCAAAAATATTTTCACATAATTTTTCAAAACTTCTATGGATTAACAGTCAATTACAATTCGTGAGCTTATTATAATTCTTGTTTTCAATTCATTTATTATTATCTATCCACACACTTCCTTCCTTTTATAACAATCTCAGGCGAAATTAGGTAATGATATTTTATGGACATACGTAATAGGTACTACAACTATGTAATAACTAAAAATATCTAACTATATCTTATTGTACTGTGTATGTCTTAACAAATAAATAAATAAATAAAAACTCATAATAAATTGTACAGCACCTTTGAGCTAATTTTTCACTAAACGGCGCTATGCAAATCTTTGTATTATTATTATTATCGTTGCAAATTAAGCTCATCTCGACATGGAAAACGCAGATATGAACAAACTAAATAAAAATGGTTTGATACAACTAAATTCGAGAAAAACTTATTATATATTATTTAGAATAAAAAAAACAATAAAACACCCATAGAAATACAAATTATAATTCACTCTAGGACAAATAAACAACAACATAACTGCAATAACTTGTGTTTAGTAATAGAAAGCAAAACAAAAATAAAATACGTAGGCATTACGGTAGACCAATACCTAAAATGGTCCACAAATATAAACATATTCAAAGACAGAGTGTGGAAACTAACTTATATCTTCAGATGTCTAAGACATAGGTATACTAAATAAAGATTTACTCAGAATGACATACTTTGTTTTCTGCCAATCACTAATACAGTATGGCATTATAGGATGGGGTGGAACTTATAAAAAACACACACAACCGCTTTATATATCACAAATATTAATATCAAAAACAATTCTATCTAAACTATATGCATATTCATCAGAACTTGTAGAAATTAAAGTCAGAAAAAATACATTATACTTATACCATTCAACATTACAAAGATAATATTCCAAATAAAAATGCAACATCAATACATTACTATAACGTTATTAAAACGATGCTTTATTTATTTTTCTGTGTCTTGTTCTGTTTCGTGTTTCGTTTAGATCACATTCATAGGTATAACCTTTAACAATTATTTAATGAAAAATGAATTAAACATAATTTTGAATAGTGCATTTTCTACTTGGCATAAAATAGAATAGAATCTTAAAAATGTTTTGATTATCAGTATAAATGTATACTTTAATTAATGTACCTAAAAATTAAATTTAAGTTTATCTCACGCCGTTGTGTGGGTTATAAAAATGTCAAAACAACAATAATAATGAATAACGTTTAAACGCGGCAAGATGACTGGAGAGATTCTGTGACAACCCTGATCCCACATCCGGAGTGCGGAAGCGACGAGACAATACGGCAATGCCGCAGTAATAAGGTTAAGTATGGGAGGCATACTAAAGAGCAAATTAATGTTTGTCACTAATTAATTATTAAACAATACGAACATGTTTTAAAATATGATTTTTTTATTTTTATTTGAAATTTAAAAGTATAGATATCTATATTATAATGTACATTTTATATGATATTAAAAATCAAATGCAAAATTGAATAATAAAAAGAATATATGTTGCTTTCACTTCACAGCTTTGCATGGATTGAAATATCAAATTATATTAATATTTTTGAAATGAAGTGGATAATAAAATTTAAATAGGTGAATAATATATTTTTGCCCAAACTTAATTATTTCATATCTAGTCATTTTCAAAAAACTTTTGTAACGATATTTTTCCATAATAAACAAAATATAACAATCGAAAGAGAATAAGTTTAAAAAAATTTTAACAATAAAAAAATAAAATTGCAGAAATCTATATTTCGTGATGAAATTAATATTATTTTATTTTATGGAAATCAGTTGGTTTTTTTTTATAGCTGCAATTTACTAAACTGAGAAACCAATTATTTATTATATGAAATGGTTTTGCGAGCTGAAAATAGTTCGTTAACTTAGTCCAGAACGAAAAATCTGTCGCCAGTGCTAAAGAATCAGAGATAAACAAACGGAATTTCGGCTTCATAGTAAAAATGATCGCATATTATTTTATTTTATTGTTTTTTTTGCATCTTTACTTTTGACGTCATAATCTTTATGCAGAAAAATAGTCAATGCTAGTTGCATAACAAATGCTATAAAATCTTTCAAAAAAGTCGGTGGTTTTTATAATCTTATTTTGATTTTCAAAAAATAAGTAATTCAAGACTTTTAATTCAAACGCTTAATTGACAAAAAACATATGTAGTCCAACTTACTTTGACTGTGTATATTGCATTTATAAAATTATTCAACTACTTCCAAACTTAACAGGCACATTAAACAAAAAACAACAATATTAAAGTTTTTTTATTGGTTAATTTTCGTCCTGCTGAAGAAACCATTGGTTTTAAAACATGTCAATTAATTTGATTAAATAGTGGTGTACACAGTCATTTATTTAAGGCGATGCACTACGTCGTGTAATATTTTAAATTGAGCCGCTATCAATAACAACCCTTACGTAGATGGCGATAAGGTTTAAATTCCCGCTTAACACCATTCGCCTGTTTTGATTTATGCAAGAAAAAAACATGGCCAAAAAGTGCCTTTTATTTTATTTTGTGGATGTCAGGAATAAATATTTATTTTTTTCCCGATCATTTTATAAATAACTTAATTTGCCATATTATAAAATAAAATTACAACCGAAAATGGGTTCGTAATTAGGAGATTTTGAACTTTAAAGCAGTTTTCATAGGCCTTATATATTATTTTTTTCTGGGCTTATAAAAAGACTAATCTAAAAAATACTCGATTATTTCAAAGGCCAAGATATATTCTACTCGCAGTGTTTAATTAAAGCATCTGTTAGGCGACCAAATTTTCAAACCAAAAACATATGATTTTGCATTACTACGTATGGCATCGCCTTGATTAAAATTAATATGACGCCATCTAGTGGATTATTGGAGAAGTAATAGTTTTCTGTCAACAACACCTGCAAATAATAATCATAAATAAAAATGAAGCTGCTTATCATCTACATCGTATTTCCTTCTGTTCAAAAAAAATCAATTTACAATGCCTCAAACATTTTTTATCATGTTCTGAACTATATCAATTAAAACATAATAATATTAAATGTAATTAATTTAAACTTAATGCGTACTTGCATTTAAAAAAACACCATGAAAGTTTTTCATTCTTAGTATTATTAATTCACCGTCTACTGAACTTGATCTTAAAGTTTAAGGTCAGATCTGCAAAAGATCCAGAGCTCCTCGCTACGAAACCGTAAGTCTTTTCTCTGTTGTCTGTTCTCTGTTGTCAGTTCTCTGTTACAAGCATAAGTCATTGCTGGACCACCTTGACACAGTTTCCGTACTATAATCTGGTCCGATTTCGCCTAATTAAATTACACGCTACGTACTTCCTGAAAAAGTCTCACAATAGTCGACAGTTATTGATTTTCTTTATTTATTGGCCTTATTATGACGTATTGTGATTTGTTTTAGTATTATAAAAAAACATAAAAAATATGTAATTTGTAAGTAATGTAAAAATGTATTATTTTACGTTCTTCTTTATCTTAAATTAACTACAACCTAAATTTGAATCAAATTTTTACGACCTGATAATTTAAAGATAGGTGGAGGTAGGTACTCCTTTTAGTCACGTTTCGTTTTCACTTATTTGTGTAATAAACTTTCTTTACGTGAACATCGCACAAGATTCCCAACTGTTCCCGCCTTTCCAGAGCCAATATGATTATTGCATCCCCATTGGGGTATTTTGTGAGGGTCTAGGAAATAGGGATTTGAAGGACGAAGGGAGAAGGGATGTTTAAAGAACCTGGCTATTCAGATCAAGTAAAAAAATACGGATATTTCAAGAAAGGTTTTAATTCTGAATTTTTCACTTCTTTCGCTTTTGTCAGAACTTGGGGATTTCACTAGTCAGATTTGACTGGCTCCGGACAGTTGGGAGATTAACAGTAAATTATTTTTTTTCCAACTGTTTTTCCAACAAAGACAATTTAAAAATAAATATTAAACATTTTACGAGGAAAAATCATTACATCAGGAAGCTAAACAGATCAACCCATAAGTATCTAAAAGTATAAATAAATTCGGCTTCTGTTCAATGCATACATTAATTATTAAAACTATTTAATGGACAAGCGTGAAGTATTAAACTTTCATTTCCTTAAAAATATTGCCCCTGACTAATAATAATTTATATAATGAATCATTATAAAATGAATGGATTCCTGCCCTTGTACAAAAATATTAATAAAATTGATTTCATTTTTAAAGCACGACCAAATCATAGCTACAATACCTACATCCCAAGAAACAACGCCATTCTCCATGATCAGAAAGTATTTTTCCCAAATGCTTTACTAAGTATAATCTTGTGGTATTGAGTATACATTGAGAAAGGATAATCTTTATATATTATTATGATAATCTTTTATTTATATGATAATCTTTTTTGTTATTATGTATGTACCTGTATATATATGTATCAAAAAAATTTTCAATAAAAAAAAAAAAAAAAAATCAAAAACATTTTTATAACAAGTTTATTAAAAAACCGAGTGAATTTTTAAACCTACTTATTTGTAAGGTTTCGAGTAAAATTACTAGCCAAGGAAACTAAAATTATTTTCAAAACAAGAATTTTGAGCACCCAGTAATTTTTAGACTAGTCTTGTGTAATGAGTCAATTGTATACTCCGGAAAAAAAGGATAGTTTTTGTACTGAAAATATAAAATACTTATCAATATTTTAGCTAGGTCTTGGGGATAGGAGTCAAATTGTTATTAAACCCAAGAAATATGAATAATTTTTGTTAGGAGAAAATTGATGAAACATAATTTGAGGAGTTTCAAGGATTTGAGTCTATTTTTTTATGGAACCCAGGAAAAAATGGAAAAAAATTGAGAACGAGTATTGAATATTTAAATGGATTAATTAATGTAGTTTTAAGGTTCCGAGTTAAATTCAGCATACATATTAAGCCACTAAGGCATTCGGGGTACACCAGTCAACATTGAATAATAGTTTATGGAGAACAATGCAGAGATCAAGGAGGTACACATGAATCCTTAATTAATCCATCCAGAACCGAACCAGACCTAACCAACTGGTCTTGCAGAATTACGTGGTCCGCTTAACTAAACGATGCTCATTGTGCCCCATGCCGCGAAATCAATGGCTCGGCGAGAAATCAACGCCCCCGGGGCAAGCTTTAATACGTGCTGTCAGATGGATGAATGTAACGCCATTGAGTACGTGACAAACAAAATTAATACCACTAAGTACAACAAAAGTGGAAAAAAGAAATATCTTTGTTTACCTACTCACTTGATTTTACAATGTGTAAATTGATTACGCATAGGTATGTCGCTGAAATAACCAATACTAGTAGTACTTTGAACAGATAGTAGACCTCGCGCCAATAAAAGTATGTTTCTAGTTTCTAAATAGTATAAAACAAAGTCGCCATCCGCATGTCTGTTTGTGCGCATAGTTCTTCCAAACTACGTAACGGTTTTAGATAGGTTTTTAATTTTTTCCGGGTGCTTTAAATATACAATATATGCATAAAATATTTATATAAAGAATAGATAAATGTATTGATATAATAAGCATGTTTATAACTTTTTTAATATTAATCTTCCGGAAGAAATTATCTAAATGATTGTGAAAATCCTGTGAAAATCCGTTGCGCAGTTTAAAAGAATTAAGCGCACAAACAGACAAACGCGGATAGCGACTTTATATAATAGAAATTTTTAGAATTTATTATATATTTTTAATCTATTTTTTCTTATCTAATAAATCTAAATCAAAATTTCCTCTGAAATCATAAGATTTGTGATTTAAATGCCTGCATGTGTACTTAATTATAAACCTTATATTTTATGTAAAACTTTTCCAAAAATTTCAACAGGGAACAATTTGTTCAAAGAAACTTCACTATCTCAATGACAATTTTCAAACTTTCTTCAGGCAGGCAGGTGCTGTATTATATTAAAAAAGTGAATAAGAAAGTTCAAATAAACACGACGATTTCACATTTGAACAAAAATCTTTACTGAACCATTTAAACGGCAACCATTTTGAACTAGAAACGGAACGTACAAACAAATTTACAGACAAACGAAATAAAAAACAGTCGAGTTGAATTTCACCCATTCAATAAGCTCTTTCTCTTTCTCATGAAAGACACATTTAACGGAAGCGAAAAGGGTATGCACGAAACTCAATGGTAATCATGATCATGGCAAAAAACCGCTGAGAGATCCATTGTATTATCTCCTTTTTTAACATAAAGAAGACGCGTGTTACAGAAATAGAAACGCAGCTCACAGTGGTAAGAAAAAATATGTTTTCAGCAATATACATTGCAAACAATCGCTGAAAGATAGTCGTGTGCTGGAACCTCTACATCTTCCAAATAAACGAAGCCTTTTAACTTAAATTATAGGTATGTAGAATACCGGCAATCTACATTTCGAATAGAGACATGATACAGGGTTTTCCAATAATAGGTGTTATTTTGAATAGCCCGCTATTTCGGTAGATGTTACTTTTGAAACTGTCATTTTTTGACATTTGACAAGTAGAAACTACGCCATTAAGAGAAATGGAACGATACACGCTTCAACAATGCATTGAAATTATTAAAATTCACTTCAGTGAATCAAATTCAAATCATCTTGAGTGATGAGGCCCATTTCCACCTCGGTGGCTTCGTCAGCAAGCAAAATTGTCGCATCTGGGGCTTGGAAAATTCATGAGTTATTGTTAAAAAGCCTTTCTATTTTTAACGTGTGACTGTTTGGTGCGGTTTATGGTCCGGCGGAGTCATTGGACCTTACTTTTTCAAAAATGAGGCTGGAGCAACAGTTACGGTGAATATATTGCGCTATCGAGAGATGATTAATGATTTTTTATGGCTGTAATTAGATGATATTGATTTGGACAACGTTTACTTTCAACAAGACGGCGCCTACGTGCCACACAAGCAACAAATCCATTGATCTTTTACGATTGAATATCAAAATAACAACTTTTATTGGATAACCCATTATACTAAGCACTCACGCGATTTGCTTATGCAAAAGATGCTAACTGGAAAATATGACATTATTTTCGACGTTTGATGCACAATCATATTATATTGTTAGGTAAAAAATTATCTGTATAATCTGTATACGAGTACATTGTTTTCCATACTATAATAATAAAATGGTTTGCAGTATGATGAAAACCAATCTCATTTACAAAAGATATATGTAATTAATTTACATGGAAAACAGGTAAAAAGTTAGTTATCTTCGTCTTCCCGAAATTCAACCCCTTTCTTCAACGTACGATAATCTATTCATGCAAATAATAATATTATCTTTCCGTAAATGACAATATAATTACTTCACAACATGTTTAGTAAATACATACATTTCGGTGTGAAAATATATTGATGTATTTTGAGGACTAGCCCTTAAAAGACGGGGGTTTGTGACTGCCCCATTTACGCCACTGAATTATTATGATAACTCATCAGCCAGGAATTTTTTACTTAAGTGCTTACATTCTAATTAAATCTTTAAGCTTATTTCGAATATTTATTTTAGATATAATCTGAAAGCCACTAACAAACATTAATGGTTGTGGCCAAATACAAAAATTTTGGAACATTTTCACAATTTACTAATTTACCTATTAACGACAAACTCTGTGGAAAAGCAGTAAGATCCTTGGTCTGGTCCCAAAGATCGTGGATTCAAACGAAACCGGCAAAGTGTGAACCAAAATTATGAAATAAAAACGCGTAGAAGAATATTTATAGGTCTAGTAAATTTACGAGGTGTTGTTACTAGGCAGTTATGCCACAACTCTTATTTCTTTTTAACACAACCTTTTTCTTTTCGTCTCATAGTTTTACTATTATTGGGGTGCCACTAATTCCCAACAGCGTGACCTTTTAGTGGTATTCACATAAAAAAAACACATGGCAACGACATTAAAAAATATAAGACAGCGATTTTGGTTCATGGTCACCTAACACTTCATGCCAACTGATTTTGATCGAAGATCGTTTATCCTTGGCATTGAAAAATACCTTGCGATTTACATCAAGCCGCTGTAGGAAACGCTCCATAATAATATAATATCTTAAGTGTTGTTCGGTATTGCTTGGCTGATTTATTGTCTATTGTAAAAGAACAATAAAACCAATGAAACAAAAATAGTTCTGAGGAAATGTGCAATGCATTAAAATCTGACTTGGAGAGTCAACCGCAATACCAACGTATGAATGAGATGAAAGCGTTAATACCTACTTACCCACTGAGGTAAGAATAGAAAATACTGGTAAAAATATATCTACCGATTTCCTAATCGGTAGATATGACCCATGACACTATTCTTAGTATCATGGGTCATAGGCACAGCCTTTCGATATAGCAATAGCAATGTTTGGTTTTGACTTAGATATCTGTGAGTATTCAGTTTTTTTTTTGAAATTATTTAAAATTATAATGTCTTCGATGTTTCATACCGTAACAATCGCTTTCAAAAAAAAAAAACTCCTAATGCCCCTGGTACATTGGGCCAATGTGCAGGCCCAACGTCTACAGGACCACTTAGCCGCTGCATGCGTTGGCCGCCAACGTTGGCCGGCCAACCCTAATATTCTCGGTTTCCGTACGCATATCAAAAAATCCTGACGCAAACCCGCTAACAGCGTTCACACAGGCGAGTTGGGCCAACGTGAACTAGGAGCACAAGCACAAGACTAGTCAATAAAGTAGTCATTTTCACATGTTTTTACTCAGCGGTCACTAAGCAAAGTATTCAAATTTGGCTGTAGAAAGAAAACAAATAATATTTTTAGCTCTTGTTTAAATACAAACTTAGTCGCAGGAGTATCTATATAATATATTTTTAAATACATAATTAAAGTTTAATCAAATACATTTTTCTTACTCATAAATAAATAAATATACTGAAGTAAAGAAAGGCGTAGTTTCGGTGACACACTGAAGGTATAAATAAATCGTTGTAGGAAACCTACGTCATAAAACTAAGAATGTAAAGAACAGGAGATAACAGCATAATACAAGAAAAGCCTCATTAATATCTTTTGCTGATATTTTTGCTATTTTAAGAAAAGAGGCTTATTGCAGATCAACTGATTGTCGGGCTAGATTGTGCTAGGAAGTATGGACAACTAACCAACGTGAATGCAACTACCAACTAGCATGTATGTAACTACTGTGAAACAAATCTTTTTTTAAATGCTTAGTTACAAATTAATCACCTGAAACGTGTCACCCACCTACCGACACGATCACTTTAGTTATCTTTGATCCACGTTGCGTTTTTCATTCGTGTTTATTGTAATAAAGTGTGTATCTATTGGAAAAACCCATTGCAACTAATACATTGATAATACTGTTTAATAACCAACATACTAATTAAAGTAAAACATCAATTTTCCTTCTCTGATATAACATGTAATATCTTTTTCTTCTCGTGCACCTAATATAATTTTACCTGGCCTCTTAATGGACATAATATCAATCTTAAATGCATGCTGCATAAATATTATTTTTACTAACGAAGCAAGGTTACTCACAGTATATAAAAACATCTGTAGGAGTAATTTTATTATTCGTTAGAAGGGCACCCAGCACGGATTCTATACATTCTTAAATATAATACATTTTGAACTATTTGAATGAAGCGCCCTTATTTTGATTTTGGTGTATGATTTTTTCTGAAAAATTTAAGAAACGTTGAACATTATTAAGGGAAACGTCAACACAACAAGAACCTTTGCGTGCATTTCCTGATTCAATCATTCTCCTTCTCTCTTTTTCTACATTCTTTCGATTGCAACTTTAAAAACGCAATCCGCTCAAATACTTAATAATTTAAAGTTTCTCTCAGTAGAGTAATCTATTGCTGTTAGTTACTTTTACTTAACGATGCGGAAATTTAGCAAGAGACACGAAAAACTTCTAAAGAAATTCTAAGAATTCTCTTCGAGCGTGGAAAGTCGGCAGAATAAATTACGTTCACATTCGACGCATTGTTGTATGATAACTAACAAAATATTCGGTGTTGTGAGAAATTGATTTCATGTGCACAACGCGATGATTGCGATCTAAGAAACGAGGTTCTTTTTATTTTTAGTTTTGACATGTAAGATGCACCCTTTTTTCTAAATATGTGTCAAGCAAACGATTATTGTATGCTACGTTAGGGTCTAGAGTTTAGAACAGTGTCTGGCAAACGTTTTTACTTCACGGCACACTGGTGAATGCGATTTAAAATTAAAACTGCCTTTATATTGTGCTCACTTACTCATACTCACTCTCACACTCACCACGCTGCGTAACTGTATCACCGTATTGGGTGACCATTATTTACGAATGTGACAAATATTTATTTGAATTTTTATTTTTTGGGGATGTGGTAAGGAGAGGAATGAAAGAGGTTGTGAGGTCACAGCGTTTATTGAGTCAGTGTAGCAGATATGACTCCGGACCGATTCTCACGCAGTTGGTGGATGTAGTCGACGGTGACTTCCCTAGGCCAAAGATTGACACCGCGTCGATGGATGTAGTGAGCGGTGAATTCTCCAGGTCGATTGTTGACATCGGATGTAAGCGGAGATGAACGGTGGTGGAGTGGTCGGGACGATTAAGTCGGTGGCTCAACACCGCGTGCCTGGAAACCGGACTTGTAGATGGTATTCAGCACTGGAAAAGACGTTGAGTCGTTGTGGTACTCCAGTGTGAAGTAAGAGAGCTGAAGGTATGATTGACCAGAGCGGCAGATGCGCGGGAGATACAGGCCGGCGAAGGTGTCGCAGGGCCAAGGCGCAGACCAGCGAAGATTTCGCAGGGCCTAAGCGCGTGGGGGCGGCCAGGGAAGATGTCACAATGCGCCATTGTAATTTCCCACCATTGTATATTATTATCCAAAACTACCATAAAACTTTAAACGGAATAACTTTTTATGACCGCAAAGAAGTGACTTCTTCTTTTCTGCAATGCAATGGTTTTTATAAAAGATTGAAATTTCTATTTAAACAAAAATCACACAGTGATGACAAGATTAAATTTCTTTTAATAAACACAATATGTAAAATATGTGAAATGTTTGCCTCCACAATAAAAACACAAAACAAAGAAAACGTTAAATCTAGTGATAGAAGCGAAATTAGTTATTTTTTTCCCTTGACCAGGTAATAATTATTTAATTATCTTCTGTGATTCACCAATTCTTTTGACAGCAGCCTAGTCTCTAGTTAATGGAGTCGTCATTGAGCATTTAGCGTTGTCTCTAGTTGCAGAACATTACTATCTGAGCCCTCTTCCCATAAAAGTGGAACAATGACACCACCCGTCATTGAGCATTTAGCGTTGTCTCTAGTTGCAGAACATTACTATCTGAGCCCTCTTCCCATAAAAGTGGAACAATGACACCACCCGTCATTGATCATAGCCTCTTTCCATAGAAGTGAACAATGATACCACCTGTAATTGAGTGTTTAGCTTTGTCTCATAGTTCGAGAACATTACTATCTGAGCCTTCTTTCTATAGAAGTGGAACAAAGACACCATATGACATTGTGTGTTTGGGGTTGTCTCATAGTTCCAGAACATTTCTATCTGAGTCTTCTTCCCATGGAAGTGGAACAATGATACCATCTGTGTCCAAGTTTAAAATGTATATACCAGTATGGACATGATAGAAGCAGTTTGACATAAGTCCACATACATTAAAAAAAATGGAAGAAACTTGAATCCGCAGTGTTATCATACGAACATCAACTAGCCAGTTACAAACAAAATTAAAATTCAAGTATATAAATTACTTCAACATTCTCAGCTCCTCATTCCCATCTCTTGGGTGTTTAATGGCAAGGGCAATTATCCGCTATTACCTACAGCGATGCTAATTGATCAAGAAACAAAAGGTAACCATAAATAATGTGTCATATCAGTTTCTTTGTTGTTACCAATAAACCAGTATTATCCGGCATTTAAAAATATACATATTAATTAGCTGGACGACATGACGACACAAGCACTAGTGGCGTGCCATTTATCCCTTGGTACTTTTCCTACACAGTGTATTGGATTTTTGTGTTTCAATCACCAATAATATATACTTTCGTGATATTTTTTAGTATTGTTATTATTATCAACTTCCACACTTGTTTTTTTCCAAATCCTTCAGAAAAAAGATAGATTTTTTTAGTCTTTTTCTAACTTTAATGTCGAATTGAGAAAATAGTAACTATCGGAAGAGTAAGTCACATTTCTGATTAAATTACTATGATGAAAATGACGTATTATATACGGTTTGTTATTTACAAATATACGAACATATATCTATAAATCTTTGTTATCTTCAAATCATTGTTATCTATAAATTTTTGTAATCTACAAATCTTTGTTATATACAAAACTTTGTTATCTACAAATACCAAACATTTTTTAGACAAAATCTGTTAATTTTCATGATGAAGTTCATCTTTACCATCAAAACAAGTGTTTTACTTACAAGTGACTCCTGCCCTTCACCTGCCTCACCTCGCCTAGTCTTCTGCTCCAAATCTTCTGGTGTTTACCTCTTCAAGACCAGCCGGCCCTGCTAGGAAACCGCCAAACGCCAGAAGCGAGCAGAGACGACAGCACACCCAGTGCCCAGCATTCCGGGTGCGGGAGGCAGATTGCCATAAACTTTACAACTATCATCATCATCGGCCGTATGGGAGCATTCTCATCGGTGGAAGACACGGTTTGGACGCGGCGCCCAAATCTACAGTCTTGTGCGGACTCCTGTCCTGTACAAGTGAACAAGTGAACGATGAATTTCATCGTTCTAACGGAAACTTAAGGGACACCCGAACAGATTTTTCTGATTTATTATTGTGTTTATGTTTATTTTATCATTTATTGAGTTAGTTTATATTACATGGTTTGTATGTAAACTAATATACAGGGCAGGTTCAAGATTGGAGCAGTCCGCTCTCGGCGCCGACTTGACATGAAGCCAAGGCGCTGATAATACCTAACATCTAACACAGAGCCTTTGAGGTTTTTACTAGCACTATTGTGTACACATAGTTATTAATCATTTTTATGGTGGTATAAAAAAGAACACAATAAATACTGTGTGAACGTGTTCATGATCCAAATATTTAGCCAATTGCGCCTTAAATTTCCAATGCAAAACTGTTTTTCACCATGCTTACAAATGGGATGGAGATCTACTTTGAAAGTGAGACAGAGCGCGTGGTAAATGGTTCATGACGTGGTAGAACCAAAAATTACTAAGTCGTTGGATATATTTGCTTCCATTCAAAGGCACATCTAGTTTCTACTTTATTCCATGAATGTTATAATTTAATGTTTTTACAGTGAGCATATTTATTTATTTTATTTATATTTATTTATTACATGTTTATTTTAAAACACATGTATTCTTCCTTCACATTTAAATTTTTTATGGATCTTTAAATTTTTTTTTCTTTAAATTCATTAAACAAAATTTTCATAAATAAATGGTAAATCCATTGAATAGAGGGTATTTTCTTTAATTATTGGGTAAATCCACATCGAAATGCATAGTGGGCTTTACCGAAATAAATATCTATTTAATAATATTTACACCTAGGTGCGTAGCATTATCTATGTGACGCATGGAGCACCACAGGCATTACATTCATGACCCTATTAGTGAGTAATGATGGAAATTAAAATGACTTCACAAAAATATATCACCTCCAGATAACAGCAGTGTAGGTACTGAACACACAACCTTTTTTTAACAAAGGATCATTAAACTATGTATTTTACAAGGTAATGGGATAACTCAACATAGTGACAATACAACACACCTTTAAAAAATATGTAAAATCATGAAAAGTAATGTCAGATAATACGTTTCCACGGGGTCGAAACGTGTGCTATAAGTATAGCACGACTACCAGGCTAGCTCAAGTGGGTTTCGTGTTTTCAGTTCGATTGAATAGAGGGAATACAGCCGCCTCCGATAGGTTGGTCGAACAAAGGATTTCTTGGAAATAAAACAATCTAGGTATGGTGCTACAAAAATGCCCTCAAGAAGACCTATATTACAGCACTTGAATCTACGCGTAGGAAAAGCTTAAATCTCTTTGTGGACCTTTAAAAGAATGAAAAATGATGTTAAATTTATTGGAAGAAAGCAAAGACAGAAACAAACAGAATAAAATTGGAAAGATACCATAGGGCAACAATGCTGTTGACTTCCAGGGTGGCAGCAGTGAGACCCTGCTGGCGATAGCGGCAAATACTGACTCGAAATATACTAGTACTTAATTTTTTGGTGGCAAACACTTTCAAAACTGTTTTGCAAAGCAAATCTCGAATTCTGACCTATCCTGTCGACAGCTAAGAACCAAGAGAGCTCTGCCCTCCTCCGGACCTGGGGACAGGTGACCTAGCCCCGCCTCCCCCGGTCGTGATTAACACCCACTTTGAACGCAACCACGGGGTTACCATATAAAAATATACAATGTACTTGATTTCAAAAAAATATTGCGGGGTTGAATGTTTTAATTTTGAGAAAGTTCAATTCATTACATTAAATAAAAAATAAAAACTAGGCAAAATAGGTTTGGTTGATAGGTTAGTTTTTCATCGCTTTCAATAACTTTATAAATTTATTTTTTTAATTTGTTGAATTTTCACTGTGTTTCAATCATTTTACAATTAATATTTATCACCATTGGTATTTTTATATTCCTGGAAACTATTAATTGTACTTCTTAAATCATTTTTAGTATCTAAACGTCCTTTTATGTAAAAAAAACACTTCATTCTGGCAAAGTAATTGTGGGATTTGTTAAGTTTGAAGTATTTAACAAACAAAAAAATTTTCAAATTTAAAAAATTACAACATCTGCCAAAAATTAACAAAATAAAGGAATATCAAATACAGAATTATTAATTCATTTTAGTACATACTTTTTTGTTTTTTTTTTATTTCATTCAGGCAATGAGTTTCAATTTTGAAAATCAAAATAAATCCCAATTCTAGAGTTTATTGAACATGAATTACACACTAAACAAAGAGACACAACTCCGACATTAAAAAAAAGTTGAATGATTGATTATCGCAAGTAAGAAAATCTGGAAGAAACCATGTCGCCACAAAAGAAACATTTCAACACCTTTTAGCATTTTCCTTATCTTATTGAATAATAATTAAAATTTAAAAACATGGAAAAATCTTATTTTAATCAAAGAATTTTGGATGTCAAAGCTCTATCGAACTAAAATTGGTTACAATGACCCAAAAATTCCTATCGAAATAAGCTGTAAAACTTTCATGACGCCAGAACTCACCTTTCAATCATTTTTATGCTTGAAACTGCAGTCAATCATATTGTCTGCTTTATGCATTATGGGTAATTTATGATCACTGTTTAACTTTAATTAATTTGACGAATGTGACAAACAATTATATAAACATTGTAAGAATAAAAAACATAAAATCGTTTTTTATGATAGATGCGCGTGCAACGCGATGTGCATTATTTATATAAGATGATGTTTTTCTTAGATAACCTGTGGAAATACCCCGGGTTGCATTTTTGAGGCGTTACAGACCACAACATTTCTTTTTTTCCATATATTGCAGAGAAAAACCTTCCTCGTGGCCTTAATTTCCACGTGCCACAATACTGGCACGATTTGCTGTAACACCGGAAAATAAACACTGTTCCTAGAATTTTACTTGTGCGGTTGGAAGTCATTGCTTACTACAGTGCTTTGAAAAAATAACAATTTCGTAACATTTTAAACATATCCTTAAAAATATTACAAGCATACTAAAATGTGCATAAGCATAAGTTCTTCTGAAAATGATTCTGGTAACATGATTATACACACACGTCTTAGGTATTTACTAAATTCTTACGCGCCGCGCCGGTTCAGTATTGGTATAGTTAAATGGATTATAAGATCGGTTTACCTATTTCCTATGCCCATATTCCCAGTATTCCGACCTACAGCGTTATATTTACACCGCGTTTATAAGTAAGACAGGAGCGTTTGTTATTTGCATTATCCCCACGTACGTCATAGGTTTGCCAACGCTGATTTGTATTTTGTTTCTTCTGATACATATAATAAATTATTAAAAATAAATCTGATTTACAGCAAGAAATAACAATAATTTATCAATATATTATGTGAAATTATTGACGCATTAAAATACTGTCTTTTATTAGCTTAATAAAGTACGTATCTAACGTTTCACAACGGTTTTTTTTAAACAAAACAACCCCAGATTCCACGAGGCTTAGTAAAATATGTACTTATTTCTTCATAAATAACTTGTACGTACACCTATCACGTGAAGTTGGTGCTATTTAATCTGTCAATATAAATATCTATTTGAAAGTTAATGGACTTATACAGTGTGTTAAAAGATGAACTTGACATAACCAGAGATTTCTGAGGTTATTTGGAGTAAAAAATTGTAGACGATATTTTTGTCTCCGGTGACCCTTTATTCAATATTTTTGAAATCATCAAGTAGGGGGATCAATTGAAAGTAGGGGGTTGGGTGGCTAGTCGGCAGAGTGACGACATGCGAATGAAAAAAATGTTAAAAAAAAACGAATAAAAAAATATTACCTGAGATCAAACTTTCATTTGCATTTTTAACTTAAAAATAATGTCAGTAAGTCAGTCAGCCAACTACCCCCGGTACGTCTCTTAACACCCTGTTTATCGAATAATGCTAAAAGAACTAGAAGATTTTTGCAGAAAATTGAACGTTGAAATAAAACGCTGTTTATTGATTCAGATATATTGTGTGACGAGATTTGAATGGGAAATATCCAGCATCATCTTTCTGTATTTATTATCTTGGAAATATTCATATAAATGGGTTATTATGTAAAATAAATAAGTATTACAATAAATTATTTTGATAAATGTTTAATTACATACATAAACTGGTGTTTCGTTCTTCGGAACGACAGTGATTTGAATAATAATCATTAATATATTTTCATCACTAAACTTCATCATTAAAATATACAATATCAACAATCTAGCACTGGATTCCTCCAGAGAAAATCATCAATAGCTTGTAGAAAAGGAAAAAAAATCGTGTGGGAAAATCTTGAAAAAAACATTTTATAAGTGCAAAAACCTAATAAAAAATATTCCCAGAACATATTCTATTTTCGCAATGATTTTCTCTAAATGATGTTATAATACAGTATTGCGAAAATATTCCTGAGTTGTAGATATCAGTTAATATACTAAATAGAACCTATTAAAACGAAAATGACAGGTTTTTTGTTAACATATTTTTTTATGTTATTTATTTTTGTGATTTCTTTATTTTTGGTTCAAGAGAGTACATTGGCCCTCTGTTGACCTCTCAAACTGATAAATTTCATTCAACAATAAATTATTTATCTTTTGTAAACAACTTTTCCTTGGCACTTGCAAAAGATGAATCGAATATGTAACTTATACTTGAAATGAAGACGATCGTGTTTATATGTTATACATGCCTACCTACCTGCGTATAAATATGTGTTATGGATATACGTTGTAACTACGTAGTCCTTTAACAGGTTATGCAAATAGACATCAAAACCTGTTAAAGCTACCCAAGTGTACAGTGGATGTGATTCAAAAACACAAACGGTACCATGCCTTATAATCACCTCTAGGGCCATTGCGAATAATCCGATTTGTTTCAATCACCTGCTAGATGTTAGGTGCTAAATTTCTAAGCCTTTCACACTGTACAACTAATGTTTAAAGAGTCAACATTTAAGACTGGTAAAATTCATGTAAGCACATCAAAAATAATTTTACATTTTTTTTCTTGCTGGTGCTAACCCGAGGGACTTATTATAAGATGAATGTGCGGTTTCAGTGATTTTGAGAAGGAGGAAATAAATTTTTAAAAAACGATGGCAGGTTTTGACCAGAGCCAAGCTTTTAAACAAATTTCAAGCATGTCCAGGTGCCAAGCACGCGTTTGCGCATCTCCAACCATATATATGATGCGAATGGGATAAATGATGCTTGTTTTTCAGTGTACCTACCTTTGACTGAAATATAATATCTAAAACAGAGAAGCATTCCCGTCTGTCACCTAATATTTTTTTGATTTTTTCGAGTTTTCCGTTTTGGTACCGAGCTGAAGGTTTTTTCAAGTATGTATGTGATTGCAAAACTCAACAGTACGGCGAACTCAAGATTTGTAATGAGTGAACAAACTCTGTAACGTGTCTTATATGCGGTCCTCTACACAGTATACAGTACCTACTCCAAGCTTCTTAGAGGCTAGTTAACAAGTTAACTCTGGGTTCAATGGAGCCCTCGTGTCTGAGTTGACCACCTAAGGTCATATCGAGTAGGTCAATGAAGGGAACTTGGAAACATTGAATTTAGCATTAATCAACTTTGTGGAGATGCTTCGAAAAATAAATATTGTCATGACGCATTGAAATTGTCTTCTCGATGATGCTTAATAAGTAGCTTTAAACTTGAATCTGTTTGAATCGTACGCGTATTTGTAATAAATATAGTTGATTTTTTGGTTAAACATGTTATTTAACGACTCTTAAACGAAAAATGAAATAAAAAAATCACAAAGCATTTTTAAAAATTAAATATTTTTTTTACATTAACTCTACACAGGAAGCCTTCAGGAAAATGTTTTCCCTCGGGGCATATGTCATCTTTGCGAATGCTGTGCGGATAAAGGAAACATAGAGGCCAGCAAATCGTTCCTCAGTCAAGCTATTAAACTCAAGAACGAGTCTTAGAAAATACCCGTTCTCATGTGACAAATGTCAACCATGTACAAATCTTGGGCGTGCGTTTGGCGTGTTTCCCTGCTATGGACCGATGCTGGAGGGATCTATGACGCTAGTTCCTCGGAGCATCTTCCATTGAAATACTGGTAGAAAAACGAATCTAAATATTGCAATTTCTGCACATGGAGGAAAATGAGTATGGTAGATCTATTAAAATCGTGCTAAATACGTGATTGCAATCTATTTCCTAGTAAAATATTAGTCCATTCAGAATATATCGGAACACGTGTTGTGTTGGGCTTTTTCCTGATAAATATAATGACGAAATGCGACAATATTAGAATTTACGAACACTTGTTTTACCGACAGTGTTGTTAAGAAACCTGTAAATTAATTTGTTGAAGGTCTACAGTTACGTTTTGAACAGGAATGCCAAAAATTTGCTAGATTTTTAATAAATTAGCAATATTTTATATCAGTAAGTTTTCTCCGTGCATTATTAAAATGTTTATTAAAGAAGAAGACCGTCGAAATCTGTCACAAAATTATCATCACCATATTAACAAGGAACTAGCTTTTTAAAGGTGTAAAAAGGGTTCAATACCCTTCGTTATGGCATTTTTTTATCTTTATTATTTTTTTTTTTTAAAGAAAGACAAACATACCCGGGTTACGAATAACCTGACAATATTTGAAAATCTCCTACTACCACCACAGTAAGCTGAAAATGTTGCTTGTGTTGTGATGGAGGACTTAGCCAGCGGAGGAATTGAACACACTACGCCTGGGTGGGACCCAAACGCGATGTCAACTCGGTCACCGACCGGTCTTCGGTCTTCCGGTCTTCCGACCGGACCGACCTTAGCATCACAATAAAAACTTGTAATTGTGTATAATAAACTCTTAACTCTTAAAAATATTAACAGTTTATAACATAATTGCGTAAAATTTTAAAATAAAAAAAACGCGTAGCTGAAAATTTCGTTTGATTTTTTTTAATTTTTGGTAGAAAAAATGTTATAGGTTTGGATTATCGAATTGCCGTCTGATTTATGAACCGGAAAATTTTTATTTCTATAGCTAATTTATGAACCAAAACGAATCTAACAATGCTCTCAAAAATGCTATATAGTTTACTTTAAAATGTATTTTTGTAAAAATAATTATATTTTGACCAATAATGTTATTTCCAATTTCCACAAATCATTATTATAACCTTCTTGTACGTTTCCTTGATTAATTATTTTTCCCTTCAATAAACCACCCGTTAAAGTCATTAAAATATTAAGTAATTATTTCAAATAAGTTACGCTAACTTTTTGGCAAAAAATTTCAAAACATAAAAATTATGGTCTGCATATTATAATATTCTTCGTAATGGAAAACTTTTCAGCAGTTTTCATAAATACAGGGTTTTCCAATAAGAGTAGTTATTTTGAATATCCCGCTATTTCGGTAGGTAGGCCGGCATAGTCCAGTGGTAACGCATTGGACTGCCATTCCGAAGGTCGCGGGTTCGAACCCGGCGTGCGTAAATAAATTTTATTTGATTAATTTGTGTTATTTCACAATTAATTAATTGAAATAATATATAGTATATTTTCGGCACGTTCCAGAGTGGAAGATACTACCAGTATCGCACTGGTGTAAGACCACCATTCAGAATTGAAACGTTGCTCCAAATGGCTTTAGCCGTGTTTAGTGACTAGATCTGAATAGCCAGGTACTTCCTCACCTTCCTCTTTCCCTTCCCCACTTACCTTCAGCCTCACAACATCCACCAATTGGGGATGCCATAGTCTCACTGGCTCCAGACGGGAGCTGTTGGGACTCTTGTGAGGTATTCACTATAAAAAAAAAAGATGTTACTTTTGAAGCTGTCATTTTTTGACATTTGACAAGTAGAAACTATGCCATTAATAAAAATGGAAAAATACACGCTTCAACAACGCATTGAAATTATTAAAATTCACTTGAGTGAATCAAATGCAAATGATCTTGAGTGATGAGGCCCATTTCCACCTCGGTGGCTTCGTCAACAAGCAAAATTGTCGCATCTGGGGCTCGGAAAATCCAAGAGTTATTGTTGAAAAGCCTTTCTATTTTCAACGTGTGACTGTTTGGTGCGGTTTATGGTCCGGCGGAGTCATTAGACCTGACTTTTTCGAAAATGAGGCTGGAGCAACAGTTACGGTGAATGGATTGCGCTATCGAGAGATGATTAATATTTTTTTATGGCCGGAATTGGATGGTAAAATATGTGACAGAGTGGATCGCAATTGTAAGATCATAGATTTGAGGTATGGAATCGTGGCTAAACTTTATCGGTATATATCAATATTAAAAACACACGTACACTACCCGGCTCAGAACAGATATTGTCTAGTGAGTCGGGTAGCGCACATGATTTGTAAATAACCATTGAACGACCGGGTTACCGGCAATATATAAAAAAACATATAACTGGCGTCACTTATCTCTTCACACACTTCGACTTACGCTACGTATACATACGCGAGCCGAACTGCCGAACTGAATCTCAACTTATGGGAAAGGAATGAAGCCACTGCTAATGGCGCGAAACGCCGCTTGCAGTTGCGTCGTTCCTTTCCCGTAATTCGCGTTTCGGTTCGCAAATGAAAAAAACATCTTCCAATGTACATGAATACCTGTGCTCGGTTGAAGCTTTCCGCACGGCAACAAGTAGTTTTACGAATCCTTATTACCTCCTTTTTTATTCTTCCTTCAGCATTAGTCTCTTTAACTCCAAGACCGAGGTTCCCCTCTCCAAATAGGCTTTCTGCATACCATTCCCAGACATTACATAACGCACTATGTGAAGTTATGATAGCAAAAATATTACTAAAGTAAGTTTATTATTCTATAATCTCCACACACCGAATCTACTAATACTTTACTTGCTTACGTAAGCAAAAACTCTTAAAAACAATACGTCATGTTTAGAAATTTTAACTGGCAGCAATTTTATTTTTCACTTGAAGTTTGTCATCAAAATGATGTATAATACCTACTCTTCAGCTACCGTGTTTTACTGTGTAATCTGTAAGAGTACCTACTCTTTAACAACCACGTTTTGCTGTCTAATCTGTAAAAGTACCTCTTTCAGATTTATTGTATGTTTAAGACTACAAAATCAACAAACAAGAAGGCGTCATAAATTTCAGAAACTTCCGGAGGTGATCTTTGATAATTCGTTCGACCAACAAACTCAAAGCGATGGCGGAGTTTGTATCGTTAGTCAAATTCTACAAAATTTTAATGTTAAATTTATTTTCTAAGAATTCATATTTTATTTATCGTGTTTTTTGTTGTTGAAACGCATGACAGAGCTATCCTTGGCCCGTTCTAGTCGCGGGTTCACGACTCTGCAAGAATAAAGAATTTTTATTCAAAAGATATAATAATATCACGTACTCAATGATTTTTCTGGAATTAGCAATATTTAATTTTATTTTTTTTTAGTTAGTCTTTCAACTAGACACCTATATATGAAGAAGAAAAAAATAACTCAGCAACTGTTAGTATATTATAATACCTGACCCTCTCTCCTGCCGTAGTATATTTTAATAATTAAAAAAATATATTTTCATTTATCGCTCGGCTAGCAGATCAAGTGATATAATGTAGGCCACGCCTACACGTAATAGATGTATAATCTTACTCGTCTGCAACGATCGTACGGGAGTGTATGGCGAGCGATATTGTAAAATAGGCCACGCCCACATACATGGTCGTCTTTACTTTAAGATAATTACATTATACCATTCATATTAATGTCTTTGACGAATCTTTTTAAGGAAACAATATATTATTTTATTCACGACGGTTGATTGATCACGAATAGTGATGTATCCGTTAGAGGTGCTAATGTTGTTAATGGGCTAGTCGACACGACTTTTGTGCAAGTGAAGATAATGGAATATACAAACCAGTTTATTTCTTTCTTTATAACTATTAACATACTGTATTTGAAAATATAAATGTTTTGACACGATAAGGCCATATTTTAGCCAATAAAAATAGTATTCGTGACTATTGTCAATACGCGTTATACGTAGAAATTATTATCTTAAATAGATTTCTAATCTCATGATAAAATTCATAATTTCATCTATATAAATAAAAATGTTCGTTTGTTCAAAATCTTAAATCTCCGAAAGTTCCTAACCGATTGATTTGCTTTTTTGAAATAACGTTGCATTCAAATACGCGTATGTTTTTATATACCTGAATTATATAGATATCACCTGTGACACGTAAAAACATGTTTTTTTTTAAACAGCGTAATCTGTTGGATAAACATGTTTTTATTTAAACAGTGCCATCTTTTGGATGTAAAAGCACCATGCACTATTGTTTTCATATCTGCAAAGATAGACTGCACAGCAACGCGTGGCGGGGTTCAGCTATTAATAAGAAATCTTAAGTAACATTAAATACAAACTATTTAAAATTATTATTAATGCTTCCCAAAAGGCTTTCAGGTATTTAATTTGAAAAACAGTTAATAATTCAAAAATTGAGCAAAGACGAACTTTAAAAATCTATTTTATTACAGCTTACAAGAAACTATATTCTGTTTTTGCTATTCTTGTTTTTGAGTTTAATGTATAGTTTTTGTAATTAAAACACGGAAAGCGCAAACAAAATAAAACTGACAAATTTAAATGGCAACAACAAAAATATGTTTAAAAAAAACTTTTTTTTAAATATACGGCAATTTATTGATTGAAACCTTTTTAATAAAAAAATAACATTTTAAGAGTCTACTTAAGTATAAATATAACTAAAATTTCAGATGCATTCCAGCACCACACTGCTTAATTTTTTATAACTTTACGTCCCGATTAAATCCCTCTTGTACTGGTTTTTTTAACGAGTTCATAAAGCGCCAGACGGATTCCACTTAATTTTGTTCTTATCGTGATAAGCATTACACAGTTTTACAATTAATACTGTAAGTGAGAATACATGTTTCAGAATCACCCCGATCGTTGGGTAATCGGAAATAAGAGTTCAGAGTATGTAAACCAATTTACAGTAATGATATTAGGAGCATCTGATTCCAAGAAGAACCTATTCAATCAGCGTCGTTTAACTAATCGTTCGCTAATCTGTATAAGTTATGTTTATTTATTGTTTGCGTTTAGTTAAAATAACTAAAATCTTATTGAAGTATTTTTATTTATAGAAAATATTTATGATTTAATTTTTTTTTGTTTGTTTATTTTCTTACGTAATAATTTTCAGTTTACGTTGTATCCTGATCCTTGTAATGAAGAAGTCATTAGTTTTGAAATCATGTTGATCATTTTTATTGAATAGTGGTGTAAACAAAATTTGTTGTTCTCATTTAAATAAAATGATGCTACAAAGTTAATTTGCAAATTATTTTTAATATCTTCATTGCTCTTCTGCGAATTTCGAACCCGCAACCTCAGTGCCGCAAGCCAAAACCGCCCTGGCACGGAACACGCTCAGTAAATAAATGCGATAACTTACTAAATCTTTTAAACGTGGGAATGTGTTCGCAGTCTCCGACCCGTTGCATGTTCAAAATGAACACGAGAATCGGCAATCATGATTACAGATTTACTCTCAAATCAACAGGTGGATGAGAACGTTTGTATCTTTGCGTTTATTTTTTGTTGATCTTTTCTCACGAGAGTTATAGCTGGCGGCGTTTTGGCACCGTAACGTTTATAAGTGCCATGAATTATTGTTAAGTAAGGATTCGCATTTGAGGTAATTATGATTTACCGGCGTGGATGGTTAAATTTTGCGATAATACTCTATTACTACCTTTAAACTGATAATTTGGAAAAAAAACACCAAGCAATAAATTTTTCAATTACTTAATTACAAGATCCCAAGTTTTTTTCATCAGTTATTAATGTAATGTTTCTTTACGTTAACACTTGGCAAAATTTGACTGCCCGGAACGATTGGTATTATGGCCCCTCCAATTAAGAAATCTTCCCTAATGATAGACATTGTAACGCCGTCCGAAGCATTGGCAAGAGAAGAAGCAAGCGCAATACAACGACACAAAAACCCAAAAAATGATTAATAATAATCCTTAATTATTCATTGAGTATCACTTGCTTAACTCGTGTGCAGTTTAAAATTGAACAAAAAAATACACATTCCATTTCATATTATGAGGGACGGGCTCCGTCCTCAAAAGCTTTCGACTTATGTGGGACGCGATTCGTATGCAAAATTACTAAGCCGTTATGCAATCAGTTTTCTCGGAGGCGTATAATGGCCTGTGCAAATACAATACGAAGGTAGTTTACAAGTAGTATGTAGGTTAGAGTAAATATTTTCACAAACATGTTTGTGTTTTTACTGAATTTAAATCGGTTGAGATCAATATCAGTAAGTGGTGTTGGAAATCTCATAATCTTTATGTGGCAGTAGCGTAGGCTTTTTGGGAAAACTTTTATTATATTGTCGTTTCTTAATGACATATATAAATAAAATAAACGCCAATTCTTGCCCTATAAACCAGGTTCTTCCAACCACTCTTTAATTTCTTGTACTTCATGGAGAGACCCATAAAAAGGTGTTTGATAAGCGCTTGTGGCACTTGATCAATCAATTAAACGCATTGAAGATTTTCATCCGGTTCTCACACCTTACATTGAACCAGTGATCCTTAATCCTTTATCCCTCACAACATACTACATGGATGCTACAGTCCCCTGGCTCCGAGCAGTTAAAAAGCGATGTTTTTAACGAAAATTTTGCAAAGTATTTTGTTCCAACTTTGCCAATAGACAATTAACAAAAAAATCAAATATTAAAGAAAGAAAAAAACTCCCAGATTACATTTTTTTACATTAACCCAACACAAGAGGCCCGGAGGAAAATAATTTCCCTCCAAAAGGAAGGAGAGAAAGTTACCTAGAATGAAAAATATATGAGGGATGGGTAGGAATCTAGGGATCAATGTTCTCAGGAGAGACAGACGTATGATGTATCCTTTCTGCTGCAATGCAAGGCGTTAGGTCAAGAAAAATCAGTTGGAGAGGTCAAAGGGTCTCCCCAATTCAACCTCTCCCGATCCTGCAAGCCACGTAGCTGGTGGGTAGGAGCATTCTAAACACACCTCACCCGATGAACCCGGACACCCCTGCTAAGCCAACAAACGTAGCGAACCTCTTGGTGTGGCCTATGGCAGAGGTCTTGGTTATCCAATAAATGTTTTCCATTGTGGCGGTGCCCAAACCCGCCTCCCAAATTGTGCGATTGTGCGTGTAATGAAATAATTCACAAACACGGATATTTCAATATATTAAAGAAGATTTTTTTAAAGCGTAGTATAATAATGTTATGTTACTTCAATATTACCATTTCTCCGGGGTTTGAATTCGTCACCTCCGGGTCTATTACCAACGCTCCTAATTCTGTGAAAAGTAACTGATTATCGAAATTACAATCTTGATCAATCAATGATAATAACGTAAATATATGACGTCACGCTTTGCTAAAATTATCTACAGTTCATCGAAATCAAATTCATAATGTCCACATTGTTCGAATTGGACGCACAAGGTACAAGGTACACACAGATCGGCCCAGAGTATATTGCGATTACTTCAATGCGCGAATTATTACATTTCTATTATACAACATAAAGATGGTGGTGACGTCACTGCAAGCAGTCATATGTTTTTGATTATAACAGTGCGAGAAATTACATGATACTATATTGTAATCTTAAATCAGATCTTTTGCATAATTTCTCAGAAAGGAAGGTGTGTGTTTCAGGAAAATACTTTTTCACAGTAATGAAGAAACACAAATAGAAAAGTTTGTGAATCTATGCAGGTGGGTTTGCATATATTTTTCTTTGCGCCTTTACACAGTTGAAAAGCCATTTGTGAACAGTTCATTAACCTAGAGATAATTTTTCACAAAGCCCAGACATGACAGCGCCCATACATTAGATGAAAAAAATAATCGGAATGGTCCAATGTTTTGTAAAGGAACCCGCATAGCATTGAGAGGGTGTAACCGTTTGCCTTTATTATTCGCTTTACTTTTAGACTTGCAGAATTCAATGTTTCTTTTGTGTAAAACCTAGACCTTCGGGTCTTTGGCATATTGACCGTTGCATTTCTTGAAGATGCTACCAGAAAGTCGAAGAATTTGCGTTTATTTCCGCTGCTCAATAATTTACGAATAAACGGGATATTTATGAATGTATCCAAAAAATATCAATGTTTTTAAAAGGATGATGAAATACGCCTTAAAATTTTATAATTAGAAATAAACATTTAATTTTTTATTTTCTAAACTTTTTAAATCAAACATAAAAAAATTAAAAATGGTTCACCTTACATTTTTTTGTCTAAAAACTGATCTAAAATTACTGATAGCAAAAAAGACGCATATTTTATCAGACAAATGTATTATAAATAATACGGTTACCTCACTTTTTTGTCGTTTCAAATTAAAAAAATCATAAATTTTTCTCATATCACGGTCAAAACCTTAGGTTTCATGGAGGCGTATATTTGAATTATTCTATCGTTAACTTCTATATTTAAAAGGAAAGCTTGGTATTAAATATGGCAACAGAGACGCAACAATTTCTATGAAACCATATGAGCTATTCTGAAAAGTGAATAAATTGATTGATATTGATAACAGCTGTTTGTCAAAAATCCGTACAAATTATCCTGAGGAGCTAGAAAACCATAAAAAAATAACCTAACCTAACCTAACCTAACGATATGTTATAGTGATATGTTTTTGGGGTACTATGACGGGTTGCCTCCTTCTTTAGCCAACGTTTCGGAAAACATTGCAGTGTCCATCATCAGGGCAGAAATCCATTTCCCAGTAGATAGAGAGGATAACACACTTTTTCCGAATTTTTTTCAGAAAGTTGTAGTAAACAGTGACATCACCTCAATAATATATTTCAAAATGAATAACTAATGGAGCATGCTTGTTTTTGCGAACTATGTTTTTAGTTTCTGTTTGATTATTTAATTATTTCTTACGAAATTCAGTCGATTATAAAAGAGTTAAGTGTTGTTTCCAAACCTTTTCCTGTTCTAGGATAAAATAATCGAATATCACCCACTCATTCTCGACCATCGATTTGGGTGCTCCGTTGCGCTGATTTCATGTCTCGTTTAATCGGAAAAAAATCATACTGGATTTCTCCCACAAAAATTTCCTACCAAATTTCTGCAACTAAAATATAAATCTCTAGTGAAATGGAACTGATGTCTAGTTCTTTCTTGACTTAGCATTTTAGCGCATGGGCAAATATTGAATGCGGGTAGGGACATATTACAATCCAAAAATATTTGTTACAAATTTTTGAATCGAATGTAAAAATGTAAACTTCGGAAAAATAAACATTATACAATATTACGCATAACAATGAACACTACCTACGTGTTTAATGTAACAAACAATTTTTTTAAATTAATTTGTGATATTAAAATTATTCAGCTAGGTAAAATTACGTTGTGAGAATGTGTTGGTTTCTGGTGAGAACTAGACTCATCTAATCATCAAACAAATAAATCATAACTTTGTTAGACGCGTCATTGATATTAAAATCTATTTTTTTTAAATTTATTGTAAACATGAGCATTCCTAAAAAATATTTTTTTCTTATATTTACATCTACAATTAAAATGAGAATTTAACAGCTTACCTTACTAATTTTTTTGTAAATTAGAAAAATAATCACCAATAGCGTCACAAAATCTATCTATTAAACCAGAGGTTCCCAAACTTTTTTGCCCCATAGACCACTTGCCAATTTTTTTTTCGTAGACCCCTTGCTTGCCGAATATTGAATTCTCCTTGAACTATTAACGTCCCATGTGATAATCATTTTTTTTTATTAAAAGATTCCCTTTTCTTGCCTGTCCAACAACCGGGTGGCGGTAAAGTTCCTCTGTCTTTACACTATGCAGACAGGGGCGCCCTTGTGAGGTATTACACCAAATGAAAATGAAGCAGGATAAGCAACCGGAATTTTTTTCTGTAGCTGGCCACACAGAACTGCCCCTTAAGTTCTTTGTCAGTGCTTATTCCGGTGAGTTCTTCTTGTCACATGATATCCGATTCTTCAATGTTCCATTTCCATAGTCAAAATGTCCTCAAACTTAGTTTTAAAGTCTGTGTGAAGTGCATTTAAATGTTGAACGTCATTATTACCCAGGACGTTTTTCAAAAACAAGTTGGGGAACTAGGAAAATTCGCGGCTTCCAAAGTGCAATTTTTTGCTTGAATATATTAATTCTGACGAGAAAAAGAACGTATGCTCCATTTTAAATAATATATACCTCAATTAACAACTTTACGAAATATAAAAATACAAATATCAAATAAGTTCAGTCTATTATATTTGTGTTAAGTCTATTGTGTCATTTACGGAACTCCTAAATGTTGACATGAGGTAAATGGGGGTCCGCTCGTATGTAACCCCATTTTTTTTTCTCGCTTACATAAACCCCCAGCAAGCCGATATCGACCCCTGGGGATCCATATAGACCACTTTGGAAACCTCTGTATTAAACCTTTGAATAATGTTTCTGATCTAGAAAATTAAATGACCAAAAACTTTACACGTCATCAGTATTTAACGTCGTCACCACTTTTAATTCGTATTAAAGACATATTATTATAACCTTTAAGGCTTGATAGATTTATATTATTCATAATGGATGAAATCGATTGATTACTTACATAGAAGAATATAGCAACATCGTTATTATTTTAAATATTACATGAATTAAATGCAAGAATCTAAAAGAGGTAATTATTTGTTATGCCTGGAAAATCAACGCATAACTCAAAATAATAAAAAAAGACGTTTTTAGATACCTACAGAGAGTGCACTTTGCTAAATATAGAATCATCATAATGAATTCGCAAGGTCTTTTGTAGGGTTATTACGAAGGTATTGACTTGTTTTATTTAGCAACAGAAGACGTCACAACGAAGGAGTAATGTTAAAATTTTGCAACTTTATTTACAAAATAAATATGGCATGAAAAGGTGCGAAAAAGAGAGGGCCACGTAAATATCAAGTATTATTGTAAAATATTACATAATTCTTCTTTTGTGCGGTCAAATATCGCATCTATTTACCTACTGGGTGATTTAGTCACTGGAAGGACGTTCTTGAGCTTCAAACATTTAAAATATATCATTAATTAATTCGGTTTCAGTACGTCATTTAAAGAAAAAAAACTTCAAAGTAACAATATATTAAATACATTTATGATTTTATCGTGTCCAATGTCAATAGAAGATTTCGTTATCCAGAAGTATTCGTGAGATTGCGATTGTAGTCTAAAGTTCTCCGAAAATGCGGTAAAATTTTCAAAACCACGACGACCATCCATTATTTGATTTTTTTGTACTTTTTTGCAGGTCGATCAATTTAACAATACATGCACAGTTTGGTTCACGCAAGGGAAACTGATAATCAAATTTGTTAAATTACACAATTTTATCAAGGATAAAAGATTGACGTCTAGATTACAACAGCTAAATCAAACACGGATGGTATTCAATTTACGATTAATTCATTGAAATAAATTAAAGATTTTAGAGGAAAAGGCAAAAGAACTGCATAACCAAAGATTAAAATCTATGTTATCTTGCAACGTACATCTTGGAAATGATCTGAAAATATTTATTTTATCCTTCAGTGGAACTTTATCCCTGCTTATGAAAGATCTAATATAAATCTCTTACAATCATATTATGTATTGTTTATGACAAAGAGGGATAGGTTAAAACGAACCTATTAACGGTATATCTATTATATTTAGCATAAAAAAAACATGACAACTACTTGGATCATATACAGAGAAAACGACATAACGGCGATGTTAAATAACAGAGGAGAATGTTAAAGATAAGTGTAAACATGCTCTCCCGTCGTTTCTACAGATGCAGTGAGGAAGTAAAAGTACTTACCTTATTTATGTACATGTATAATTTTGGTTTACAGTCTAGATCAAGGAGTACACAACCGGCGGCCCGTGTGTCCACTTTGTGCGCCTTACTTGACAAATTAAAAAAAAATACTGTAGTTCACATCCCAAATTCAAAGTGGTGGTGTGGCAGTGCCTTTTTTCAGATTGATTTTGTTTTATTTATTAAACAAAAGCAGGACTATATTACAATAAATCCTCTTCCAAAGTCAAATTTCAGAAACATATTTTTTTATGCAATAGATACTCTCACCACACCTATGGAAAAGGGAATGGATTTTTCCAGGGTGATTTTAATAAAATTTGGGAACCGGTGCGCCCCCCCTAGTTTTAGAGCCTCACAATTATTACGTAAGACTAAATGGTATGTATCATTGAAGACAAAGATAATAAGAATGATTATTAACCAAACATAGATCAAAATAAAACAGAAAATAAAAAGATAACTGTCTCAACGGGGAATTGAACACAGAATCTTTGACTTACCAGGACAACGTCTCTATACGTCATATTTGTCCATCTAATATTTCAAATTTAGAATAACAATATTATGTTGCAACTATTTTTTCCCATATTTTTAACAGCTTTTTGAATAGTCACAAAGTTCTAAATATTTATTTTGTAACCTAGAGTGACTCGGATAAACACATCTAATTTTTTTATTAATATGGGTTACCTTTTTTTTCTGTGTCTGGTTCTGTTTCATGTTTCGTTTAGATTTATTAGTATTATCTTTTTCTTCATTAATATTACCAATAGGTATAACATTCAAAAGTTAAAGAAAAGTTGTTCTAATAAAAACTTAATAACATATGTTCGTATGTTATTTAATCACAAAATGATGTTTTTGTCAATTTGCAAATGTGCATTCACCGGAACTAATCCTTATACGTCCTATGAAATCCGATAACACATATTGAGTAACGCTGAATCTGTAATTATTCAATGCGTAATAATTCGGATTGGTCGCAGTCTTCTCGTGGCAACCAGGGCCGGACCTGAGCCAAACAACGGCGCCTGGATGATCACTGTGTAGAGTCATTTTTATGGAACACAATTATAAGGGCGATGTGTTAGGAATTTTGGGCATAATTTCAGTGCCGTGGAAATTCAGCGTCAGGAACGGACTGCTCCAATTGCGCCCTCGTAGAGCCTTACCTGGCGGTAACACAAGTGATACTAGCGCTCGAAGGTTTAATACACCGCACGTCACAAGTGAAATTAACAGCTAAGTAACAACCGGTAGTGGTACCTCGTACAATTAGAATATTGTGATATAATCAGAGCATTATTATAATCTACATCTGTTTGAGTAAGGTGTGTGCATATTAGGCATGCGGTGTTGTCCAGTTGTTGGTCGGTTATTTAACTATCAGTAGCGGAAATGCGTAACTTTACGTGATATTTTAACATAGTAAATCATTCACATTCCACAAATCATCTATACAGTATGCATCTAATAAGTGTAGTACCTAATCTGATTAAAATCTAGGAAGTTAAACTAGGAACCTAGAGTAGGAATGTTAATTTACAAAGACAAGAGTGAAAGACGATAACGGTTATATAAAATTCGTTAGTATTTTTAATGTATTATAGCTAAGACATATCTGAAACTTCACATACATTAAAAGCTCCTCTGGCTGTATTGTGCATAGCCAGAGGATCTACATCGCCTCCTAACTAGGCGATGTTACGAGTTACGTTGAGAAAGGAACTCAAGGAATAGTTATTATTTTTTTAAGAAAGCGGGTCTTAATGTGATCTGGAAAAAATGGAAAGTTACTAGTTGAAAAACATCTCATACTACCGTAATGTAATGCATTTACAAATATGAATGTAAGAGAGTCATATATTGGGTAAACAGATTCTTATTATATACCTCTATTCACCACCTTGGAACATCTACCTTGGCCATCGGAAACTGAGTTAATACAGGGTTTTCCAATAAGAGGTGTTATTTTGATATTCAATTGTAAAAAATCAATGGTTTCGTTGCTTGTGTGGCACGTAGCGCCGTTTTGTTGAAACTAAACGTTGTCCAGATCAATACCATCCAATTCCGGCCATAAAAAATCATTAATCATCTCTCGATAGCGCAATCCATTCACCGTAACTGTTGTTCCAGCCTCATTTTCAAAAAAGTAAGGTCCATTGACTCCACCGGACCATAAACCGCAACAAACAGTCAAACGTTGAGGATAGAGAGGCTTTTCAATAATAACTTTTGGGTTTTCCGAACCCCAGATGCGACAATTTTGCTTGTTGACGAAGCCACCGAGGTGGAAATGGGCCTCATCACTCAAGATGATTTGCATTTGATTCACTCAAGTGAATTTTAATAATTTCAATGCGTTGTTGAAGCGTTTATTGTTCCATTTTTATTAATGGCGTAGTTTCTACTTGTCAAATGTCAAAAAATGACAGCTTAAAAAATAACATCTACCGAAATAGCGGGCTATTTAAAATAACACCTCTCATTGGAAAACCCTGTATGTTCATTGAATTTTTTGAAAATGATTTGGCGCTAGTTTTCCGTGGCCTTTTTTTACGACACTGTTGCATCAGCGTAACTGAAGAAATATAAATGATGTGAAAGAATTTCCGGAGCTGTATAGTCAAAAATTAATATTAAGTAATATTAGTAATACTAATATTAGTTATTGACCATGTATTTAAAATGGTGCCATGCGATCAATTTGATTTTTAGCGAGGTTGTTTTGATTTCTTAAATATTATCAAACCGCGAAGAGTTTTTTTCTGAAAAAAATGTAAAATCATTAGAGGCAAGTGTTTAATTAGAAGTGACTTTTAGCTGTTACTAACGTCATAATAATGTTACGTGCTTTTACCAACTTTTCATTGAACAAAGTTTATCGTTTATATTAGCTGAAAACATCTCATCAAATAGTGGTCGAAGGCAACGTTTTCAACGCAAATAAAAAAAATTCGTTGTAGATAGCAAAAAAACAAAAAAATATTGATAAAATGCCACTGCCATTAGGCCACAGGTGAACAAATCAACAGTACTGCATATAATTTTATGTTTTATAACCCGTCTGGCGAAACATAGTTAAACACCTTTTAAAAAAAATATGATTTGAGATTTTCACGGACAAAAACATTATCGTGATTTATTTTGGGGGTATTATACTGTATTGCGCTATATCCCTTTTTAGCCAACTTTTTGGACAACATTACATTTTTAATCGTCAATTACAGATATACCCTGATGATGATCACTGTAATGCTGTCCGAAACGTTCGCTAAAGAAGCAAAACATAATACCCCAAAAATTAATCACGATAAAACTGGACAACAATAATTATCTTTTTCAATTCGGCTAATAAACTGGACATGATATTATACATCATATCGCCAGTATTAACAGACCGGACCTACTCAGACGCTCGTCCTCATTTTTTATACAATAAGCATGATATAAATTAATTCAATGACATTATTATCGTTGCGACCAAACAGAGTAGGAACTTGAAATCAAACACAATAAAATCCGTATTTAAATGCGCTAATCCGACAAGTTCCTATTTACCAGTAATTTCGTGTTAATGTTATAATAATTATTAATGTAAGTAGGTACTCAATCAACTTTCTCGTATTGAAACAAAACAATGTTGACCTACATCAATCAAAGCATTAAAATATGTTGTCTCGAAATGGCGTCTACCATTTTTACACTATTTAGAGTTGTACGAATTTTTCTCAATGAATTCAATAAATTATTAATGATTGCTTTAATTTCGTTCACATTTTAAAAATTAAAAAAATGTCGATAATCATTATAACGTGGTTTACGATTAAATACAATTAGGAATTAGGTAAATTAATTTACATTGGTTTGAAAATTAATTAACCTAAGAACCCGTTAATCTAGTGGGGAAGAAAATAATCCAAAACAATATTTACCATAAAGGTTTTAAATGCACCAATTGACTAAGGAGCAAGAGTGTAGAAAAAATAAAATCAAGAAAACTTAAAAAAAATTTTTTATTAAAATTCGCAAAAATAGTTGAGATTTATTAACATTGAATAACCAACACTCCTGACAGGTCACCGCAAGTGGTTTGCTACGTTAGCGAGGAGGGTCCGGGTGTATAGGGTGAGTATGAGAATACGTTTGCCAACTGCTGCGTGGTGGGCCGGATCGGCTGGTTGATGGAGACCATCTGGCCTCTCCAGCCGTACTCCCTCGATTCATCGCCTTGCATCGCATTGAGAGGGATGGATTCATTCATCCGTCACCCCTAGACACATTGACCCACAGATTCCTACTTACCCTTTATAACTTTATCCTTCCCAGAACTTTCTCTTCTTCCTCTCCCTAAAAATACCCACTACACAGCATCCCCAAAGACGACATATGCCATGAAGATTTTTTTTTCCTCAAGGCCTCCTGTGTGAATGTATTTTGTCTGTAACCTGACACAAGCCACGTGAGAGGTATATTTAGATAATGCTATAATAATTTTGTCATCATCATCAGACTAACTCTTCATTACCTTTAATTGTTTGGTATTCGACCTTTTTACTATGTATCTCCAACATGCGATGGTGTGAATAGTGCATAAGATAATAATTAAGTGGATGGCTTAAGACGAAGTATAAATGCATTAAGACGGGTTGAATAAACTTTGTTTCTCTCAATTTCACCACTGGTCCCAATTTGCGTTTTCTCTTACAGAGATCAACATAAGTGTGCAACACGGCTTGCGAACTACCAATGCACTAAAACAGGAAGCATTTAAAAATCTGGCAAGCAAAACACTAGTCAGAAATAAACTTTTCTCCCTTGGTTTTCAATAAATAGTGTTGTTGATTTGAACTTTTCTTTTGATGTGGTGGTGTTGATTTGCTAACCTTTTAAAATCGCAGAAATGACACAAATTGACAAATGAGACGTATTTGTGTGAGAGTTAACAAATGAACAAACTATAAAAAGAGAAGGCGTCTTTCTATTGTCTCTGTTATAACACGAAGTTAAAAGATGCTTAGTTTTATTGAAAATCATGAACTGACTTCACACGGAAGGCATTTAAGAAAACTGGCTTAATTTTTCTAAAGCCCGATTTAATCGCGTAAAATAAATAATAATTGATTGGTGTTAAATTTGCTGTGCTGATCATGAATTGCCATTGCTTTCCTAAACAACTTAGAACATCTACAAGTCTTGCACAATACAAAATACATATGGAACTGGTTGCAATCTACAAATTACATATTTCCACTTTATTTTAATTTTTTTTTTTGTGTTGGAATTTGTTTAAATTTCTACAATAGTTTTTTGCTTCAAATTGTGTATACGTATAATATATTATTCACTAAACTCGTACTATATAATTAATCATATTACACTTGTTAAATGTCCTCCACAGCACAGGTGAACTCCTAACAATAAAAACTTGTTTAGTTGAAAATGTTTATTTATTTTTAAATGATAAAATAAAATAAAATTATGAATGGGCGCTTCGAAAACCAAACTTAGTTTCATGCCCAGGGTGCGCATCCTTTAAATATATTATAACTAATATATTATTATGCAAGCAGTGTCTGTACAAGAGTTTTGTGCTGATAAGAATAGAAATTGTGAGTAACTTTTTCTCTGGAACAAGATTAATAGAGTTTAAAAAAAAGTTTGTATTTCCCCCTGGGTTCTGAATCAAACAGCTAACCACTCTGTAACAAAAATCGTTTTATCGACGCAAACAACTCTGCAACAAAAGTCGTTCTATCGAGGAAGTCAAATAGCTAACCGCTCTGCAACAAAACTCTTCTTATCGACGCAAACAGCTAACCACTCTGCAACAAAAGTCGTTCTATCGAGGAAGTCAAACAGCTAACCGCTCTGCACCAAAAATCGACCTATCTAAGAAACGACCTATCAAACAGCTAACCGCTCTGCAACAAAACTCCTCCTATCGAGAAATTCAACAGCTCACTACTCAAGTTGCAACAAAAGTTGTCCTATCGAGGAAGTCAAAGAGCTAACCGTTCTGTAACAAAAGTCGTCCTATCGAGGAAGTCACGACAGAGAGTTCCATAACTAAAATCTACCAACTGAACCCATTCTGTTTTCTTCACACATCACCCCACTACAAAAAGTTGACGATTTCTACTAAAAGATGAACAATTGTATATTCCTTCCAAGCGAATACGAGGAAGAATTTAATTGAAAATAAATTGTAGGGAAATATATGTATTATTCTGTTGGAATTAATTGTCAATTGGCATTGGTTTCCGGAAAAGCCAGGAATGTTGTTGCTTATCTTTAATCTGTTAATTTATTTCTCGTAAGCCACGTGGAACGATTCGACGAATATAGTAGGTGCACATTTGGTTTACGTACTGACTAGTTAATAAGTCGCATATTAAAATGCAAATTTAGTTCATCCACGCAATCCATGATGAACTCAGCCTATACTATTTCCTGCGTAATAATAAGTACAGTATTGTTCTCCGTATCCACGGCAACCATAAAATGTTAGTAACTTACAATATTAAATGGTTCTGACTTACAAGTTGAAGTGAGAGATGGTCAATTGGTGTTTTTTCAACAGAAGCATTCGAACAAAATTTCTTATTCAATGTAACAGAAATATTAGGTTTTTATTATACATAGGTATATCATTTCATATAAAGGCTTCTTCGGTCTTGTACTTATAATGATAAGAAACCTAAAAAGTAAAAACGCTTGTAATGTGTCGAAAAGAAAATTGATTAAATTATTAAGCTAACATGTTTATATATTCCTACCAACCGTGGTTTGCTTAAAAAAATTGTGTTCCACAAGTTTGTTCTTAATTGTAATTAATTATATTTAAATAGATAAACAGGTAATTTAAATATAGATTTATTCGTTTCAAGGATGTTGTGTTCATTTTACACGAGGAAACGATTAACTTAGGATGCAGGTGTGAAGTTAACTAAAGATTTATTGATTTTGTCTCATTTTCAAGGGCCCTCGTGCTTTGTGTTTACCTTCACGTAGATTTCGTGTTTGTGAGATAATTAATTAGAGACTGAAATATTTATCATTATCTCTCAAATAATTGCCAAAGTTTGCCTCTAAAATCATTCAAAATTGACTTATTTATTGGACTAAATATCATAGTTTAAATGTCCGCGAAACCGTTTCTCTTAAATCGTCCCAGGGGCAGCGACTTTATAAAAGAAATTAGCCACTTTCAGCATAATGAATCAAGTTCATCATCCATTTTAGTCATGATTTGTGGGAAGTGTTGAGTTAGGTTTCTTTGAAGTATGTGACGTAGAGTTTTATTAGGTGATTATTCCTTATAGATTTCAGCCAATGAAAATGTCCTCTGTCAAATAATCTGTCTTTAGTGGGTGAATTAAGTCTTAATTATGGATAAGAAAAAATCTTTATCCAAAGAAGCGAAAGCTATCAAACGGTGAGCTTTGGAGATGTTAAAATTGGCATGAATGTAGTAATGAAAATCCATAGATCATCGTAACTCTCATAATGAGCTTTGCAGATTTTAAATACGAGTATATATCGACGAGGGAATGGATAAGTCATTTTTCGTTTCTAAGGTTGATGTAATAGTTGTTCCTAAAATTTTCAGTTTAAAATATTTCATTTTTTCTTCATATGAAGCGGTTACTTTGTGATGTGACATTATAATTTAAAATTAAACAATAACTTTGTAAACATCACTTATGATGTTTACAAAGTTATTGTTTAATTTTAAATTAAAATATTTCATATTCAATTTTTCGATGATACTCCATCCACTTCCCACTGCTTTTAGCCTCATAACTTACCCTGATTGAAGATGCCATAATCTCACCGGCTCCAGACTGTTGGAATCGGTTGGGACTCTTGTGCATTAAAAATTTATAAAAAATGAATACAGAGAAAACTGGGTATATCGGTATATTGTCATATCGGTGTGAACATTGATTAAAAAAAATAATTTTGAAATTGGTTTGTGTTTTGTCAGAATTTCAGATTAAGGGTGATGTAATTTTGAAAAAAACATATATAATAAATTTGTTGGTAGGTTCCCAACACAGAACCACTACACACAAGATAATATTAAAATTTGAATAAATGAACTTAATTTTTTTTACAGATACAGAGTACGCAGTGCTCCAAAGAACCACTATAAACTGATGAAGGTAAAACATTTGTTATTTCGCATTCGAAGAAAACGGAAGCCACAACCTTCATGTCATTAGGTAGGCAACCCAGCGATATACCGCTAGACCACAAAGGCCGCCAATAATTATTGAATAACTGCAAAAATTTTGCAGTATTGCATTCCATACACGATACAGATACAAAATTAATAAAATTAAAATAATTCGTTTGTATAAAATTACGTTCGCGACGACGGGAACTCAGAGTGCATAGTTATGCCAACCATAGCACTGTTTCTCCTTGAAATGCTCAAAACTTATTTATCTATTTTTTTCTCATAACGGCGGTCGGCTATGATCGATACTTCATGTAGCAGACCGGAACAACTCAACGGAACTGCAATCGTAACAGTCATATCAGTTTCGAAGCCAAAAGGTGCTTCATTCTCCTCTACTACCTTTTGAATTTAGTAAACTTTTTAAATGAAAACTAATTTATTTAAACTTTTACAATCCGGTTTCGCTTGACTTTAGTTCCATCAGGGTCATTTTGAACTAAGTTTAAACCCTGATGAAGCTTAAGCCAAGCGAAACCGGTTGGTTAAAAAAGTAATATAAACTAAGTTAAAAATGTCTAAAATAATACAAACCAATTTAAAATCAATTGTGGAAAGTGTGTGCAAGGGTTCAGTTTTTCCTGTGGGGCAGATTTAACCTGGACATAAAGTCGGAAAATATAAAAATTTGGACACTAAACCTAAAATTAAAAAGTAAGATCGAAGCATTTGTTATATAATTATACATTTAGTATACCCTCGTAGTAAACCGGACGTTTTACACTCGATCCCTATATAGAAACCACATTTGGACCCATATGAAAAAACTGATAAAAAGTAATGACAATCCTCGTGATGTCATTTTATATTAATTAAAACACAAGGATGCTTCGGTCAAAAGCTGTTTATTGTAAAGTTAGACAATTTGAAGGGAAATAATGCATCAGAAAACAAAGGAACGCTGATCATCTACTAAGTTGATAAATAAAATTGTTGCTATGGTAAATTAAAGTGACATCTGTTGACAATATTATATATACCTTTAATATTGCAACACCTTGGACTTAACTATGGAGTACACGAAAGCATCTGTCATTGGCTTTGCGATTAAAGACAACGAATCGTCAAAAATACACGCGTAATTCGAAATACTGAACAGAAATCCTCGTTAACAATCAGTAATATACACATATTGTAGCATTTTTTTTATCAATATTTTACAACAAACATTTCCACATAATGTAGTGATGTAAAATAATGGGAGATGACATAAAATGTCAAATAATGCCCGCCATCTTAAAATAGAACTTAAAAAGCCATCTTAAAAAGGTTCGTGTGAAACGCCCGTTAGGGCAGATCTTGGTTGAAGCCTGCACAGTGAACTTACCCTGATATTAGCCAACCTCCAATAGGTAAAGCGCCAAAAAGGCAAAGAATCGTTTATTTTTCTTTCATCCCGATGTCATACATAACTTTTTATTTTATTCTATTATTCCGTGTAAGTTACCTACAAAATTGAAAAAAGATAACATAACATAATGTGTATTTTTTTTCTATTAATACACTGTTGCCACGCAAGACATAAGGCCGTATTATGAACATTGAGGATTACAACCGTGGATCGGTTTTTGTAAATATATATGAAAACAACATTCATCGGCAAAACGTCGAGTTCCGCGAGCTGAAGGTTGCGTTTAATTTATCTACAGATATTCAGCCAATATTAAGTTAATAGCATGTTGTTAGTCACTGTATTCTCAGAGACCTGTATTTAGTTGCAGTAACAAGAAGCAATCTCATTTCAACTGAAAATATTAACGGCTTAAAAACTTTATTGGTTTTAATCCACAAATTAATCAGACCCGTTATCATGAAATTACATAAAGGTATGGCTTTCGATGCCAATAATTTGGCTATAACATTCAGTTAAAGTTTCACGTGATTTCGTATTAGTGATATAATATATATATATATATATATATTTTTTATTTTTTTTTTTTGGAACAATATTTTTAATGCTTCCAATTTAAAAGATTTATTGCAATATAGCAACTTTAAAAAATGTATTTTAAGATATTTTTGTAATTTTTTCTCTTTTATTATAGGTATGTTAACAGATAGATTGATTTTCAACAGGTTTACTGCACTTAAAAGATTTAAAGTTATTTAACAGAATAATTTTCAACAGGTTAACTGTACTTTAACAGATTTACTTATATCAAAAAATTTGTTGATTTTTTACAGATTCAAGTAATTTTTTAAATTTATGATAATTTACCAGACTTGTTATAGTTTAACAAATTTATGAGCTGTAACATAACAGATTTAGTAAGTTTCACAGATTTACTGTAATTTAACAGATCTTCGGAAATTTAACATTATTTAAAAAATTTAATGGACCTGTTTAAATATGACAGATTTATTGAAAATTATCGGATTTATTGAAACGAGATTAACTTATGTAATGTTACAGATTTTAGTTGTTAAATAAATGTTTTTAAATAAAGGATTTCTACCTACCACTTAAAAGATCAATCTTTAACAACATAAACCTAATATAAGACATTATCGTCTTAAAACTTCTCTGAAATTTAACAGATGAGTTCTTCTATGTTCTATACCGTATAACTGTAAATCATAATCATTGACCTTGTCAGAATTTTCCTACGGTATTGTTTTTCACAGTCGAAGCCGATTAAATGGCTACAAAGCAGGTGCATATTAATACAATAATATGGATAGATTTTGTTATTTTTCAATAATTTTTTTATAGAGCGTTGTACCTATAGTTATTGCGCACTCTACCTACATAATGTGTTAACTGGACATGGCCTTAGACGGAAGGTAGTGTCGAACCAAAGATTTTTGGCATCACCGCGTCACGTTTTAGAAAGTTCATGAACACGTCACTCGACCGAGGCGTATGGGCGTACTGCTGTTAGCTCCGTTGTAACTTCTCCCTCCCTATCATAAACAACAAATGTAATAGAAGGAGATGTTACAACTAAGCTTTCGATGGCGGGACTATACTAGCTCCTGTCGGCACTTGCTTGAGGAATAGTAGACACCTGATAGCTCAGTTGTAACCGTCAGGACTATGAAGAACTTCCCGGCATTTAAGGATCTCAAGCCACAGTATTTACAAATATATGTTTAGACTGATTAGAGCGTACAGCGCTATTACATATATTTGATTCTGTTTTTATGAACATTAGTGAAAACATATAGAAGGAGGTTGCGATCAATGGACCAGCGCAATGAATGGACCTCTTAATTACTTCTGAAACTAGCCGTTTTTGAAATCCAAGGTCATGACAATATTAATGTTTAACATTTTCTTAATGCACAAGTAAAGAAAGGACCAAGTAAATCAATATTTTCAATTACCGTTAAGACCTCACGAAGTGATAAATATCTCAAAAATTTTAAATAAAAAGGAACAAAAAAATTGAATTTATTTTTATGATGTCTGCAAATCGATGTCTAAAGAACAGAAATAAATAAAATTAATGTTTATTTAGTTTCATTGTTGAAATTTATAGTTTTCAGTTTTTGAGGTTCATTGGATTTCTTTATTTAGTTTATTTGTTTTCATGTGACTATGCCAAAAGAGGCAACCATCTTAGTATAAAGGTACATTTTTAAAGTAGATAACAGATGAATAAAATAAGAAGTTTTATTTATTTTTCGGAATAACTTTATTGAGTAAAACCTCAAATTGTAATATTTAATTATTGAAGACAATATTAGCGATTTCTAAAAGAAAATCTGAAACAGAAAAATCAAAAAAGGATACGGTCACATCTAGGTCATGGTCCTAGGTCCTGGGTTTGAGTCTTAGATGTGACCGTATCCTTTTCTGATTTTTCTGTTTCAGATTTTCGTTTAGAAATCGCTAATATTGTCTCCAATAATAAAATAAGAAGTATTTTATTTTTCTTTCAATTGCATGTTTAATGTTTATTAATCTTGTTTTTTTTTATCTTGATATGAACTAAAATTATAATTTCTAAAAGGATCTATGATTGAACTCTGCTTGAAAAATGCTTTGTTCCGATCATAGCAACCCAGTGGTCTAACCTAAAATTTTCTGTTTTTAACGATTTTGTCGTGTAAATTATAATATCTAAAATTCTGTCTGTTATCCTTTCATTATACGAATAAACGGTGGTTTTAGTGAATTAGTTACATTTATTCTGTGCACCAAGACTAATGAGCTATAAATACGTGTACAACGTTAGGTAGTCCAATCATCGAAACTCTCCACTATCAGTTGTACCGGTGACCGAAAACTCGTAGTAAAAGCTGGAAACTGTTGAATAGAAAAACCAAAGTTTTATTTTAATATTTCGATTTTTTTGGCAACTAAAGTGTTAAAAATCATTTTGAAGAGGGTTCTAAGCTTCGACGCTTAAAACATCGTTCATCACTTAACACAGCTCACATTAACCCCCTAGCAACCTTTTTTTTTAAATTTGACCCTAAAAAATTTCAATTTCGGACTCCATTTACGCGAAAATGAGAACAAACACATAAACAATGAATCCCCTGTAAACAGATAAACATTATTTTAATTTCCGTATATTTTTCCATGTGGGCGTATAATATATTTTAGGCATGTTATGAGAGTTTTAGATTCTTGATTAGTCAAAGTGGTATAATTTTACCACTTGCAGTCGGTGAATCCCTAAAACATCAACCATTTCTATGTAATTTTCCCGTATTACGTTTCTACTTTTTTACTAGGGTTTATAAAATATTGGACATTGGCTTAAGCATTGTACGTAATGTGTATAAAAAAGCCATTTATTGACAGCTGATAAAGATATTAATGATTGTAATATCTAATGGAGCGCTGGGGATCCCGTATAAGGGCATACTATACAGTTATAAACTAGATACGGTCGTTGAACCCCTAACTGCTTCTGATATATATTATATACTGGTAATTTTACTACGTATCGAACCGTATTTTATGAAGATTTATTGAATATATTAATATTATGACAACTGATAGGTTTTGATTGTGTGCCACATATATGTTTAATCTTGACAGGTGACAATTTGATTAATGGTTATGATATTTCCATGAGGGTATACTATATGGGTTTTTTGAGTTTACCAAGATGTTTTTAATTCACTGTAATCCCAATGGTA
The DNA here is from genome assembly GCA_026573805.1 of Hesperophylax magnus. Classification (NCBI taxonomy): domain Eukaryota; kingdom Metazoa; phylum Arthropoda; class Insecta; order Trichoptera; family Limnephilidae; genus Hesperophylax; species Hesperophylax magnus. Next base: position 19,698,757 of record JAIUSX010000014.1, read on the forward strand.
GATAAAATTTGAACGAGAAACTTAATTATTGCTACTAGAATTGGAAACGGTGAACCCCTGAATTTAGCAAGGCAATTACATCATTTTCGTAGAAATAATCTTGTATTTTTGTTTATTTTAGATGAGTTATTCTATGCGTAACGTTAAAAAAATTGTCGTTCTTCTTATTTTGATTTGTTTAGGACATTAGTTTTTTGACTGCCTGTAATGTTTTTTTTTTTTTAATTTTGCCATATATACTGCAAAAGCTTTGAAATGTACACAATGAGAATAAAAAACTTAATTTATTGAAAGAAGAATAAAAAAACGATTCATCATTTCAATAGGGATAACATATAAAAGCTTGTAAACCATAAATAAAATTTATTAATAAAAATGAAAGCATGAGTTTAATAAAAATACAGAGAGTAATTAGGAGGCAATAGCTTAATCGCAAGACACGCCAATACCGGTAAGACCCAAGTTTGAGTCCCAGTTGAGAAAGTTTTAAAGTTTAGTCCCTTGTTTGTTTCATACTTTTACTGAGAATTGATGATATTAGCTTATTCAATAATTAAAATAAAATGATTATTTTTTTTATATTATGAGTTGATTTTTCACAAAATAACGCTAGACAATTTATCCTATTAGTATTATTCTCAGCTTGCTATCAGAAATAGGTACAATTTATTTTGAATAGACTATGCTTCCTCGTATTTATTGTTTACCTAATTTAGATAAATTAAAAACAGATTCTGACAAATTTCCTTACGATATATTTCTACAAGCAAATGACCTGTGAAATTATGTTGGTTCCGTATTTGGGTATCTTTTAAGGTACCCAAATACGGTAGGCAAATAAGGTAGGCAAGGGTCCTGGGTTCGAGTCCTAGATGTGACCGTATCCTTTTCTGATTTTTCTGTTTCAGATTTTCTTTTAAAAATCGGTAATATTGTCTTCAATAATTTTTTTTTCATTTAATATTAATTTTATAAGTGAAAAATTCAGATTTTCTCAAACAAACCGATGGTATTAATATATTTTAATTGATACAATAATATTACGTATTTTCAAACATTAGATGATGACGTGGAACTCACTAATTATACGAAAAAATAATATGAAATAAAATAAAATTATACTGAGATGAAAAAAATTTAAATACACTAGTAAAGGCAGTAAAAAAAAATAAAAATCGGCAAATATTGTATCGTAGGGTAGTTCATAATGAAATATGGATTTAGGCTTATAAATGGTTAAAATTCTTGTTGTGTTCAGAAATGTTTATACCTACTTCAATAAAATTGTGTACTAATAAATTAGATCGTACACTGCTTTAATGCAATCTCTTTGCATGGTATCAACATCGTTAAGTGAGTATGCAATTTAAAAAGTTGTGTAATTATCTAAATGAGATTAGAACATGTAAGATGATTGATTTGTACCACTCATAAATCAGTACAGAGCAATAGCGTGCTAACTCATTACTATGTTCATGATTCGTATTGACCAGGAAAAAAACAAATAATATTACAATGAAATATGCATGTAAATTCTTTTTTTTTATTTACTACAAATGCTTTTTTATTACATGATAATGTATACAGTCCTCCAGGCTATGGGTTCATCTGTGTTGTGGAGGAAATTTTTAAGGCTAAATTAATTCAGTACTGTGGAAGACTTTTAAATGTTAAAACCAAAACCAAATTTAAATGAGAAGTACAAAAGCAATTAAATCCAGGTTTGGTTGAGATTTTAGGTACATTAGATTAATAAACACTTTTAAAAATGGATTATAATAACTACTGTGTTTTGGTGAATCCCTTCAAGCCACATTTTTGGGAATGTTACTTTTAGTAACTTTAGTAGTTTCAAATAGAATAGTCTTAAAAGTACAACAAGGTTAAGCAATTTTTGCCGAGTTAATTTTTTTAATTCTAAAAACTAAAATTACGTGTACAATTTTTTCAGGTTATTTCGAAAACTTATGATGAAATCACTAAACCCTCAAATATCTCAAATTTATTAATAGAAAAGCAATATTTTTGCAATTTGAAAAAACTACTTTTTTCATATGAACTTCAAGGTTTTTAATTAGTTTTACGAATTCGGAAAAAATGTTTTTACTGTCTCTTGTAAGGTTTCCGGTTTTTGGCTTGAAAGGTTTTACCAAACAGTCGAAATCAATGCGATGAAAGTTCCGTCATGGCTTTTAGGTAATGCAAATAATGACTACACTCGTAACTTCTTCAACTAATTTTTCTGAAGATTTTTTGTTTAAGAAATTTAAACAAGCGTGGTTTATAATTTAACTTTTCTATTCATCTTCAAAACCATCGAAACTCTCCAAAATCTCCACAGTTAATTTCATAAAAAACCACGTAAAAAAAAATTACTTCTATATTCTCTTCTAACGATAGAATTTTTTTCCATCGACTGATTATGTTCTAGCCTAATAAGAAACTAATTTGATATTTTATCTATCTATGTTCTTCTGCTTTGCTTTCAGTTTAAAATAAATATTATATAATATATGTATGTGATAGCATAGCAACTAATTGATTTAACTGCACGCCACTGTTCATAAGAGAGTCATATTAGTGATTATATTAGTACTTCCTTAACCAGATTAGATTAAAAGGTTATTAGTTCATTTAAGAATGTTGTAGTAATGCAAGAGATATTATTAGAAAGTAACAACTAATGTGTCATTTACATTGTTGAGCTCACAAGTTCCATGACATTTGTCATTATAACGAAAGCAGATAATGTGAACTCCGTGTCAAAGAATGATACGAAAATATAATATACTTAGTATTAATTTGTTAATAAATAATAGCAGATATGAGATACTACATGGATATTTTTTATTGCGTTATAATTTTTGAACCGTCTGAAAGCATTACAAAGCCTGAAAAATAACTTACAGCTAAAGTAAATTTGACATAAGTTTCCCTAAATTATCCGAATTTAACATAAGGCCTTATGTTATAATAAATTGAAACTTTTAGTAAAATTTTATAGATTTTGCAGATTGTCGTACTATGAAAAGGCTCACATATAATGTGTCCCATAATTTTGGGATTATCTTTAGCTATTTATAAACAGTGAAGGAAAGCACGAAATGGATAAAGATGTAATAAAACTTAACAACGATACTAAAATAAAACGTTTTACATTCTGTAATTTATTTTTTCCATTAACGAGGAAGTTCTGGGAAGGTAAAAGGTATGATGGTTGGGATTCCAAATTGGTGTAGAAATGACGAAAATATCCCTCCCACTGCGGCGTAAGATGATGGCTCGAGATACCAGCTGAAGAGGTTAAAGGGTCTCTCTAAACCAACCTCTCCCGATCTGGCATGCCTCGCACCCACACACTGGAGGGCAGGTACATCCTGAACACACCTCACCTGATGAACCCCGGCACCCCTGCTAAATTACCAAACGTAACAAACCATTTTTTTTTAATTAAATTAGATAATTACAGGATGCAATTTTTATAGAAATAATGTACCTAAACTATTATGAAGGAACCACACAAATATGCATTAAACATATATTATTACAACAGAATCCATGCAATAGCGGTAAATGAAACGTATGTAGTAATTGGCTCACATACCATAATTACGCAAAATGTATTTATTAATAAACTTTTCCAAGGAAATATTTAACACGAGCAATACGAGCATGTTCTTGAGAATTGCTCGGTTGTTTAGAGCCGTCTGGAGTTCAAATTCGTTTTCAGTAATAACCCGATAATCAATAATAATAATAAATAAATACTTGTTCAATATTTTACTTTTCAATGTTTATGTGACGTCCCTCACGTGTGAGCTAAAGCAATATTTCAAAATCAAACAGCCGCCGTTTTAAGTTCATTTTAAATACTTCTTGAAAATTTACTATAACATTCAAAAACACAAAAAATAATAATGGATCCCAAAATACAAGCAAACAGACGAAACGGGATCTGTCATCATATTTACGGTTGTTATCGGTGAAATAAGGTTTGCAACCTAATAGAAAAGTTGACGCCGTGCGAAATATCGTTCACAAGCCACCAGCAAAATACGGAGTTGTTTGTTTCACAAAATAAAAAGATTGTTTTCTTCATGTTTTTGAGAAAGAACTCTGGTACTGAAAGGGTTAATAAGACATAAATATACAATTTATTTATGTGACACAACTTTTATGTGTTTTTTGTTAGTTTTTTTATTGCAATCGCTCACCTTGAGTATTCGATTTTATAATTACTTAGGATCAGCTAGTCAATATGCTAAAAGTTATGATATAACTAATGATATGTGTAGTTAATTGGTAAAGAAATCAAAATAATAATAGTAAGATATTCAAAAGAACAAAAGAATGTTTGATAGAGAATAAAAACATTACTTTCTGTTTATTCTTATCACGAATTAAATATTCAGAAATTAAATACCTACAAAAATCTGACTTTACAACTTATTGATATTACAGCCAATTACTTGTTAAATAGGCGATGGTAATGAAATACAAAAATGAAAGTCAATAAATTATCCGGAGAATGCCAAAGAATATGCATGAGCACCGAAAGTAAGAATTATTATTCCTATAGTCCAATTATTATCGCCACTATATTCGTGAACGAAAATAATGGCTAAATTCATCGGATGTTCTGTTGCTAAGGTTAAGGTTTATAACATTATCTCTTCGCTATTGCTAATGTCTTTCTTGGGCGTTTCCAATTTTTTACACCATTCGCTACTGTATACCACAATGTTACTGTTAAAAAACTACATTCCAGTGCAAAGATATTGCGATAATTAATCCTAGAGCGTCCCCGAATCCTTTTACCATTCCAATCACTCTCTAAACACTTCTGTTACTAATAAAAATAATTTTTGAAATTTTCAGCGATATCAGTCGACTACTTTTCGAGTTTTTCGAGCACAAACATAAGCAGGCTGATTTTTATATATTGAGAAAAAGATTATGGCACCCACATAACTCATGCATTTATTTAAAATTCAATCACGTAATTATGCAGTATGGTTTTTATATCAGTATCAGTAATGAAGTAAGCCACTGTGTTCGTTGACCCCAATTACCTATAACATTCTCACGTTTTCCCCTGAAATATCTGCGTTTGATCGTTCTCTCAATCCGCGGTGCGCAGATCCCGTGACAACAACGCTCGAAATATGAAAAACCGAACACCTTTTTCCCTTTCTATAAACCCGCTTATTATTAACTGTGAAGAAAACAGAGTTCTAAGCTCAAGCGCAATAAAAACATTTTGCTCGGTGCAACGCGCCAAAACTCTGGTTACGCGTGCGCAGCGCAGCGCTCAAGAGAAAACCACAATCGTAACAGGTTTCACTGCAGACCGTTTTCAAATACATATAATAATTTTACCTTTATATATATCAGTTTAATCCGCTCTTATGTCGTTTAGTATAATGTGCAGGTGAGTTCATAAAACTCATCAGAAAATAGTCTAGCGATTATCACACATTCTTATATTTTGCAGCTCGATATGCAAGGTGGAATTCCATTAATCGTATTTATCCGTCAATGATGTACCGTAGATTTATGGTTTTGTCATTCGGATAATGACACTTTGATTTACGAGTCAAATTAGTCGATCACAAAGGAAAAGCAAATAGCTTACAATGATTGCAAAATGTCTCCTTGCAAGCACATATTGCCATCAAACTAGTTGATGGTGAGGTCAGTCAATGAACGATTTCTTCAGTTAGCGGCTTTACATGCATATGCAAATAAAAAGTGGTTTGAGACGTTGTTTATGGCGGTACAAGTTTTGAGCTGACAATGCAAGAACGAGGTTTACCTAAAATTCTCGTAATACTTCCTGGCTACTTTGCGAACTCGATTATAACATTGGTTGAATTTTCAGTTACGTATCTTTTCTGCCTTTCTAAATATACTTATATTTACATTTCATGAAATAGTCACTGAAAAATAAACAAAAAAACAGTATTTCATATCGTAATCATTGGCCTAAACGTAATTATTTGCATACAAAGTTTTGTTTTTGTTCATTATGAAGAAAGTTGGTTTTGTTTTGGATGTGAATAAATTTATTATTGAACATTATTTAGTGAAACTCGGCAATTTTGTAAACATCACAGAAATACATTGAATGATCTACGATGTTTAACCGCGAATGCATGTTTTATTATATAGCAGGATTATTTTATGCTGAAAATGGTAAATGTGTAATGGGTAATTAGATGATGGTTAATTTATCTTACCTTGATCTTGCGCATTCTGCAAATGATGCTGCATGTGATGGAGATGAGCATAGTAATGATGATGGTGCAATATGCACTCCAAATCCGTACAATTCAACATGGTTGCACTCTGTCAATGATCAGCCAACAAACAAACCAACAATCTCGCTAACAAGAGACACTCACTTTAAACTGCAATGGTTATATCCCGGTGGCACTGACGTCACCTCAGTGCGGTGAACTCGATCATTTTAGAAAATACACATGGTTTAAAAACTGATAATACCACAAATCATTTATTTGGTTTGATTTTGAACAATCACTCGCGTAAAGGTCGAGACTATTAACAAACACTGGCGCACGTCACAGACAGGTAAATAAATATTCCGAGTTGAGTTAGGCTCTGCCGGTAGACTTGGGAAACGTCAAGTCCACGTGTGTTGTTGTTTTTCGGCCGGGAGGTGCACGTGGCGTTGGCGTTCTTGGCGCCTTTCCGTCTCAGACTGAGGGAGTTTAGTTCCACGATAAGGTATTGGCTTGATTCGGCTCCCAGCGAGTGTGTAGTGTGGCGAGCAGCAGCGAGTAGCGGAACAGGCAATGCAGGTTGCTTGTTGCTTGGTGCTTGTTCCACTGGAGTGTTGTACCGTCTAGCACGCAAGTGCCTACGAGTTCTATGCAGCAGTTAGAACTCAGTTAGGCAGGCGTTTCGTCAAAGGCGCTCATTGTTCGCTCGCGGCTCTAACCGCCGGCTTACTATCAAAAATCGCTGCACTATTTGATGACGTCAAGGTCAACAGACACTGACTTTGAAAGTGATTTTGGTCCAACGATGATGATGATCGACTCTCCAAATTCCTCCGGAGCTTCACGCGTAAAGCCTAGGTACGGTTGACGAATCTGAAACGAGAAAGAAGAATTTCACTCGCCGATACTAGTTATTCCACTCCATTTCTAATATGAATTATTTACAAGGTCTTTTTTTCATTTCGTTTCTGATGTCAGATAAGAGTGTACAGCGATATGTAGCACAATGGTATCAAATCACAGATTTTTTCATTCTGATAAGTTTTTTTAACAATGGTAATTGTGCAACGGAAATTTGCATACTTTATACTGCAATTCTCGACCTGCAAATGCAATGAAAACGGTCATCGGTAATCTTTCAAAGTAGCTGGACATGCTTATTTTTTTAAATAAAACTTCGTTTCAACTTAATCACTATGAAGGACAACTGAATTAAAGTTCAATTTCTATGATTTGATTTATTCGATAAACGTTTCAAAATTTGTATTCTGAAAATTTCAGCTTTTTTTCTTTTCTTATTTCACGTATTGTTACGAAGCGTATCCAGTATTCTAAAATTATACCCAGATATCTTGTTAAATTATAAAAGAAAAAAACTAGATAAAAAATCGAGATATAGCGTGTTAATATCTTGACAGTAGAAACATCTGTTACGCATAATATTATACCTAGCACAACTTCAAATAAGCAAATCAAATTATTATTACAGTTCTACGTACATATAAATATATGTATTCTATTTAATATATATATTATTTACCACAGTGAAAATAGAATACATCTGAAATGTACCTCTTAGTAAAAGCAATTTATTTTTATCGAGAGAATATCGTAATTACTGCTCTATAAACATTTAAATTGTATTTTCAAAAATAAAATATATATTTCAGGAACTTAAAAACTTAGTGTTCAGAAGAAATATGTTAAAAATGTGTAGAAATGTGGGGATTACAATGGCTATAAAATTTTCAAAAATTATGCCACAACATAAGTTTGCTGTGTTTGATGAAGAAATAAATTATAGTTTTTTTCCAGCTTCTCAATGAAAACGTATGTAAATGACAAGCCACCATTTTATGTTAGTGTCCCAAAGTGATTTTGAATGCGTAGTTTTGAACTCAATTGAAGTTTCCTCGCATCGTTGACCAAGGTTAGTTCGGAGTTATCGCCGAGTTGGTATCAGTTTGTCTAATAAAACATTGAGCCATGAAACCAAAGGTCGGCTCGTCTCACGCAACACTAACGACATCTAGCGCCATTGACCAACATTGAATAACAATTTTCTTTTCCCAATCGATACTATTCAAGTTTTATTCCTCCGATCAGCATCCGATCGCTGACACCGCTGCAAAGGTCATTGAATAAATTATCACATTAAGTTTATTTTTTTATTATTTCGTCAGTCGGCAATTGATTTACTATGTCAATTAAAAATAAAATAAATTTGCTAACAGTAATTATATAACTCTCTTTCCCGGAGTATATCCGTTCAAGAATCTATTACGAAAAATTACGTTAGAATAAAATCAGTATTCTTTTCGTAATAAATGCTTTGAAGCACTGCTACTTTGATGAATTATTATTTTATTGTAAATGTATTTTTACTGTTTTGTAATATATGATTACTTACTCTTCTTTAATTGAAAATAAGGTTTTTATGTTTCGGTTAACTCAATAATATACTGACTGTCTTAATCATAATGGATAATACGGAGAGATATGAACAGGTTAGTTGAAAATGTTAACGACACATAATCGTACTGCTTATAACAACCGTAATACCACAGTATTAGTGGCCGATAGATTTTTAAACTGCCTGCCCCCCAGGATTAGGGACGTTTACTATGTTATTAAGACGGAGATCACGGACATTGTTAAAAATTTTGTTGATTTGACAAATATCGATCGGTCGCGCAAAGAAAATGTAAAAAATCAGTAATACTCATTGGGAGCACTATCAGAGGAATATTTTTAATTGATTTACCAAATCAAATACGTAACACATAAACAAATTTGTCAAATTTCGAAGCAATTCAAAGCAGACCGGGTCAATGACATCGCAAATGTCATCTGATGAAACATGAAGTTATCGACTAAACGCGAAATGCAAAAATGACCGTGTTTTTGAGGATTGTAACTAGTGGTGCCAGTCTAAAAAATCTTGCATGATTACTATGAGTAAATATTTTAACCGGAGCAGTACACGGCCCTTCTCATCGTATACCTATACCATCGCTGCAGCGGCGTATTAAGGAATCTTGATAAGTAATACTGTGAAGATATAATATAAACTGATACACGCAGAAAAATTATTATGTCTGATTTATTGAAATGCTGTTAAAAAGGTGATGACAATCCATTTCCTGATAAAATAACATACCATTCAGAATATATCGGAACACGTGTTGATGCAGGTGTCCTTATCCTGATAAATATAATGACGAAACGCGTAAATTTTAGAATCCGTCTTCCGCCGTCCTCAAAACGCACTCTAGTTTTACTGATAATTTGTTAAGAAAACTGTCGATTCATTCGTTTAAGTCCTGCAGTCCGTTTTTAATAGGAATGGAAGTAATTTGACCAAATTTTTAATAAATTAGCATTATTTTAAATCAGTATGTTTTGTCCTCGTATAAGTATGATGTGCGCGAGTTACTCCGAAGTAAGGTCATATTTTCCTTACTCTTAATGATTTCATTTGATGTTGTGATAGTATATATTGTATATGGGTACATACATCAGCTTGGTTAAAATATTACCAAAAAATTTAAGTCACTCCAATTGACTAATAAAAAATTAGGAATGTCGGTGAAAATAGAATAGTTAAAACATGTTAAGGAGTAAGGTCATTTCCGACGTTGATTTCATCTGAATGATTACTTTTATATATCATATATTTTTATCATTAAATTAATCGATCAAAATATGTCTAATGTATGACAGATTATACACATAACCGTCAAGTGTTTGTTTGTGACTACATTTGAATAGAAAAATTTCACCAATTAACATACCTACCTTTTAATCTGCTGAAGTGAATGGTTTTCAGTTAAAGAGAAGTTTAAGGATTTCAAAAGAAACGCATCACGTTTAATGCCGCTGTAAATCTTTTTTATTCGTCAATCTTGAGAAATACAAAGCTCATAGTTAATCTCGTGATCCTATTACTATAGATAATCGAAATCGAATTTCCGCTAAACCACCATTTGCATTTTATCGCGGCTCTCTATGCGAGTTGTAATTTGTTAGATTGGTTAAGAAACGGGGAGTTAAAACAATGCCATTATTATTTATTACACAGCTCTCGGAGAAGTTATATAGTTAATCAAGTATAACATCAAACGGTTGTTTGTGAAAAAAAAATCAAAATTGTTAATAACATGGTAATCGTTAAATTATTTTTTACAGCCATGATGGAAAATCGTTGTGAATGAAACATAAAAAATATCCAAAAGTGAGTTCTGGCGTCATTAAATTTGCACTGTTTTTTCTGACTAGCCACATCTTTTTTTTATGTTCGCAGCATCATTTCCATCAACGGAAATGCACGGCTATGAAATATAAAAGTAAAAAAAAAACGGGATTGCAGGCCCTTTGAATTAATCTGTACGTTTCCTGATAAACTTATGGTAAAATACGATTTTTTTGTGACGATGTCGAATCATGTGTTTATAAAAAATTTAATATTTTCGCATTTCGTCATTATATACTATGAAGGCAAATACAGATGCATGAACACGTGTTCCTACGTATAATAATTTACTAAAAATTCACCAGAAAATGGCCTGCAATCCTGTTTTAACCGAATTACTAATAATTTGAAGAGATTCTTAATACTCATTTTTTTCCGTGTGAGAAAATGGATTTCTAAATAATTATTGCAACGAAAATTTGGACGAAGCCAGCAAATTTTTTCCTTGTTAAAATGGCATAGTAGGCAGTATAAATGTCGTAATGATAATTAATACCCATGTTAAACTGGGTGTGTTATTATTTATAAATTAATATAGATTGGCCATTCATTGTTAGGTGCACGAAACAAGTGTCTAACCTTGGATAAGTAGAAAACATACATAGAAATTAGCATAGTAATATCAAATAGACTAGAATTAATCAGATCAGTTTATGTGGCTCTGTCATTTAACCACTGTATAAAAGTATTTGAAAATAATTGATGTTAAAACTTAGTTTATTTGTCAGGCAAATAGATAGGTAGTAACATAGTTTTAGTTAATTGATTATTTGAGTTAAATCTGTCATTTATCCGATATCACATTTTGAATCGAAGAAAAAACGAAGAATCGTTAATTAATCAAAATGACAGATACTCTTTCAAAAAAATTCACATTTCATAAAATTATTTTACACATTGGAAAATTGTACTAATTGTGAATAATTGTATTGCTGTTGATGATATTTTATAATAAATGTTCTAAATCTTCCTGTAATTGTTTGGCTTTGGTTGCTTCTTTGTACGTTTTAAAATGTCTGCTCAGAAGATTCTCATTTCTGAGCACAAACTGCCTCCTGTTTTTAGTTATAATATTCTTATTTCGTCCTGTCCTGCTGTTATTGTTATTCTAAATTTTGTCATTTTTTTATCAGTTCTGTAAAATTTAAAACACGTTTTTTAGTAAGGGAGGAATGATGTAACGTGTTTAAGGGATCGCGTTGGGCATATTTGTTTTGAAACATAGGTACTGTTATTAATTTATTTTGTGTTATTCTTGTATTTTGTATATGATCCACTACTGTTTTATGCGGATCAGATATATGTTGCAATTCAAGTTTTTGACACAAAAGATCACTGAACCAGTTAAACCGATAATAGTAATGTATCGCTTTTGGTAAATAAATTACTGTGCTGACTAGCAACTTTATCATTGCGTTTTGAATCATATGTACTTTTTTATGTAATATATAAAAACAAGTCAAAATTTCTGCGAGTCGAGCCACGAATTAAGGGAAAGGAAAAAAGTTATAACATTTCGTACAGTCGACACATCGATTATTTTCGTAATTTTTGAAAATTTGTACGTCCTATTCCATGTTACAATCAAGAACCCGTAATACCCATCGCACTGGTTATTTTAACTCATTCGGTACTTGTACAAGAACTGTTGTGATTCTCTCGATTATTATTAACGAAGCAAATCAATTACAGTTATTATTAATGGTAAAACAAGCAATACTTACTTTTATTGTTAATGCATGTCTGTGTTATTAAACATTCATTCAAATGAATTTGTAAAGTAATCATGAATGCTTCGGTAGCGATATTTTAAAGAGGGAAATAATAATTTAATTTTTTTGATGAAAATGGCGGTCTAAACAAAAATAATTATTTCATTTCAAATAGTAATTGTTTGGAAAATGTGTCATAATATCATATCTTTAAAACTGTAGCTTTATTCCTGAAGTTGAATGTGAGATGCATTTATTTTATAAAAAAACATTCCCGAGTTCACAAATATACTGATAATATTTGAAATTCTTCCTACTACCTTCTTTATAGACGGAAAAGGTTGCTTGTGCAATGATAGAGGAGTTAGCCAGAAGAGGATTTAACCCATATCGCCTGATTGGGAACCTGATACATTTGTCTAAATCGGTCAAACTCAAACTAGTTTTAGATGCAATCGCGTCATCTTATGCTGTGTATACATTGAACCAAAGCGCGAGCTGAACTATGAATGGTGAGCAAGGAACAAAGCAACCGCAAACGATGTGATTACGCGATTGCGCGGTTCGCCTCTCATTTCGGTTCGCAGATTTATATGTAATAATAGGCAATATAGCTACTAAAAGTGTACACAAAATGAATATAAATCGAAATCATCTTACGTTCTAAATTTCGATTATTTTCATTTCGGTAAGCCTACTCTAATCAGATAACGGGTGTCTCGGAATGTTTTTCGTTCCGATCGATATTGCCAAATGAACCGGACTTTTTTGGCTTCAGAAATGCAAAATCAGATTGGCTACAACCTTGCTAGAAAGAAGGATCCACTCAACACTCACATAACAAATGACTAGTTAGCTGTTCTTCGCTATTTATTTCGACTACCATAATACGGACATGTGTCTAGTGTGGTAGTCGAAAACCATGTAAAAAACTGTATAAAAATATATTTTACGATAAAAGGAAAAAAAAAAAAATATTTAAAATTAATTGGTCGCCGATTAATGTCACCACATCAACTAGCCACCGAGGAGTCCAGATTTAACGCCTGCTGACTTTTTCCTATGGGACGACATAATAAGTAAAGGTTCCAATACATCACCACTCAATTTGAATGTTTTAAAGAGAAGAATCACAGACTATATAAATGCTTTTCCTAGATCAGTGCTCCAGTGAGTGATTGAAAAATTTAGTTACGAGCTAAATGAGTATGTAGAAGTGGATGGTGGTCATTTACCAATTGTTGTTTGTCATAAATAAAATTCACAAACTGCTTTGTTATTTAACATTAATTAAAACGAATTTGAACCCATTATGTTGTTATATTTTTAATTATCAAAAACAAAAAACATTCCGTGACACCCTTTATTCCGGACAATGTGTTCCGCCACAAATTATTAAAAGCTAAAGTTTTTTTTTAAATAATTAATAATACTGAAATATATTTACAGACTTGATTTGGAATACTGATAAGCAAGCATAACAAATAAATTAAGTTTATAAAAACTTCAATCTGTCAAATTTTTTAAAAATATTTTTAGTTGACCATATTTTTATTTGTCAAAAAAGACTACGAATTGTAAATTTATGGTATACTTTAATAAATTAACTTATCTACTGCAGATGGTAAACTTTGATAAATATAAAAACTGGTTCACATTTTCAGTGTTAACAGCTAACAGGTTTGATGCTTTGTTTGCAATTTACGACGGTCAAAAAATTTTAAAAAATTAACCATTCCATGAATAATTCTAATAACTTTGCAAGGGGAATAAAAAACTGAAATATTAAACAGTATAACCTTAGTTGAAAACAAGGGCGATTCCAGACTTTTTGACCGAGTGGTAAGATTGAAAAAATACGACTTTACTATTGAAAAGTCACAACAGTATCATAAAATAAAATTGACGCTAAAAAAGGACTGTTAGCCAATTCAATAAAACTACATTACCTACGCTACTATAATTTGTAGAATTTAACAAAGTGGCGGTATAGATTACGCTTAATTCTATAAATGGAATCAGTAAATATGTCAATAGTACCCCCAATCTTGTTGCCCAGACTTCGGTTAATGAGTGCGTGATAGTTGTGTGTACGCCAATAGTCTAGTTCTAGTAAACTGTGAACTTTGTAATATACATACCAACTACCAACTAGCTGATTGCCACAATATATATAAGTATAGCATGTATACGTGATTGTTGTTGATATGTTTACGATTCAGTAAATAGTGACACAAAGATCCCATAAACAAAACTTGATGGGTAACTTTGCTTAGATAGATTGATCCAGTAAAGTCAAACCGTGGTTTATACTGGTTAATTGGGTGACTTAGTGATACACGGGTAATACAACACTAACGAGGCGGCCTCATCGACCACAGTGGCAGTGCCGCGGTAAGGCGACCTAGAAACGGCCAGCAGACGTCGGTACACTAAACTATCTGGCACGATATCGTCCGTCGTCCACACACTATTCGTTCTACACTACACACTCTACCAGTCTACAATATCTATCCAGTCTACCTGTCTCACTGACTATTCAATGAGTTTTACTTTCCAAATTGTTGCATTTTTAGAAGCTAGCAATCATTCAAATGAGTATCATCTTGTTATAATGCTACTGGTTATAGATTGGAGATTCCGATACGGTGTAATCAACAAAGCTGTTAGCTGATTTTATGGACAGTACAGAGACAACCTCCGTCTGGGAACGTTTCGAGACTATTGGCTTTGAGCCAAAATCAGATTTTCTATCGTATGGTTTTTTTAAATAATATAGATGATATTTATAATTACTAAATAATTTCCCTGTTGGGACACCACCATTCGTCACCTGTTCGAAATTACTTTATCGTTTAATAACCATGTTTGAAGAAACCGGTACCTACTTCCTAATCTACTAATTCTTCTTCTCTGACCCTTACATCCCTTCCTAATAGATATTATATAGTCCCACTGAAGAGCGAAGTTGGAGTCTTATGTGGTATCATGTAAAAATGAATAAGAGTATTAAAAAAATCTACTAATCTTAGGATCTTAGTAATCATCGAAAAAACCTTGTAACATATTTATAGAATACAAGGCAAAATTATGAATCATTTAAATTATGGCCATTGCTCTAAGGTAAAAATAAAAATATAGAAGAGTAGTATAGTAGCAATGTATTCAATGTTTTCCTTAAAAATATAATCTGATTAAAAAATAAACATTTATTAAAATACAAACTGTTTTATACCCTGATCATAAGATGCTTGTACTAAGCGAAACCGGTCGGTCAAATAGAATTAAATAAATAAAAATTCGCGGTTATAAACAAAGTAATTGTTTTATTTTCATCAATATGTCAAACTACAAAGTTACTGATTTCTATAAAAAAATAAATAAATGAATTAAAAATCATTGCGAAATAGGAAACCATCATACCAGCGAAATAACCTAGTTGGGTTAGTTAACCCTCTAAGGCCGAGCTTTTTATAAACAACACGTCTTTCGAGAATTGCAGTTTCATTGTATCTATTGTGCGTTCATGTTTATAGTTCAAATTTTTATTTCATAGTCTTTAATATCATTTTTTTTTATGTTAGCACTATTTATTTCACTTAAATTGAAAAACATTCGATGTGTAATTTATATCTGTTCAACTATATAAACATTATTTGTGAAAAATAATAATAATTACTTAAATTATCATAGTTTTCTTTTCTGATATAGTCGGTTTTTAATGTTTTTGTTTCAAATTTATGTCTTTGCTATCGTGGTTCTTATATTTTTGTAGTGTATTTATTTACGGGTTATAATTATAATATTTGGATGATTTGTATAGAGCCGTATTTGTGCAAAATCACCTCAAGGGCGCAATATATATTGCAAACATCGCACGCTGTAATAAAAAAAACAATCAACTATTTTGTTTAGAAATAGTTAACGACATACCATCGTTTTGGAAGGCTGAAAAATATAAATAAACAAAATTTTCTATTAATTCGTGTAAGATTTTAAATTATGTTTTTGTTTCAAAAACAAATTTGGCTGTAGGAGGGTTAACATGTTGCATTCGAGCAGGTAGTTTTTGAATTCAATTAATTAGCCGCAATTTTTGTTGAGCACGCTGAAAAATAATTAATGTATTTATTACAACAAGATAAAAATAATAATTGCTAAACACATTTAATTAATTCACATTTATTTCCTGTCCCGTAAAGACAAGAGATCCTGGATTCAATTCATTGCTGTAACCGTTATATTTTTATCTTTCTGTGTCTTGTTCTGTTTCATGTATCGTTTAGATTTATTAGTATTATCTTCTTTTACAATTAAATATTTAATATATTTCGCCATTAACAGCACTGAAATGTGATAAACAGATAATGATTTTAGAGAAATAAATATTATAAGTAACGTGTTTTGAGAATCATCATGTCGTAAGGTCAATTTACGGTATTCAGTATCTCCGAGTTCATTTAAAATGGCATTTTAATGTTCTGTACAAAATTTATGCAATCTTTTCAAGGACGTATCAATTTATTGTTAAGTAATAGTAATACTTATCATTATTTATTTATTCCAGAATGTGGGGAGGTTAGTGCGATACCACACATCCCATAAAATATATACATTCACATAAGAAAGTGCAAATGATGGTGTAAAATATATACCTACTATATAAATGTACATATAAAATGTTAGTTGTGCAAAAAATACAAGCATAATAAATAAAAATATAAAGCGAACATTATGAAAGACGTCAGTTCTGTTAATTAATTGATAGCGGTTAAAGTTTAATAAAGTCTTATAACAAGGGGATGCTTGCTAGTTTCGTATATAAGAGATATAACTAAAGGAGCTAACAGAGAGATATCTAATACCGCCTTGCACTCAACATCTGAAACATAGTATAACAAGAGAGTTTTTATGTGAATTCCGCACAAGATTTAGAAAACTGACTGGAACCGGTGAAACTAATGCATCACCAATAATTGAGATTTTTGTTAGGCTGAAGAGGTGATTATGGAAGAGAAGTGAGATGAGAAAGATTGTTTGGAATAAACTTGCTCTTGGCAAAAGCTATACCAAGCAACGTTTCGAATGGTGCACGGAGAAAAAAAGTATCGCTGATTTATTAAAATCCTATTAAAACGAGACTGTAGGCCGTTTCCTAATAAAATGTTATTACTTTCTGAATATATCCAAACATGTGTTCATGCACCTGCGTTTCGATATAATGATTTTGATGAACACGTGTTCCGGCGTAGCTATACATTCCTTTTTTTAAATAAAAGTTTAACATGAAAACTCTTCTGAAATCAATTCATTCGTTAAGGGCATGCCATCCCGTTTTTAAAAGGGTTACTAATAATTTGAAGAGATTCTTAATAAATTAGCAGTAAATTTAAATCAGTAAGTTTTCTCGGTGTGGTCTTTCACCAGAGCGATAATGAGAGAATCTGCCGCTTTCATTTAGAAGAACATTTTAAAATTTTATCTAAACCACAGATGAAGCAACTTGAGGTGCAGAAATATAATATGATTCGGATCGGATAATGTAAGGAGTGAAGACACAATACGTATTAGGATAAGATGAACCAAAAATGGATAAACGATAAACAAAAGAATGTCAATGGAATGAGACTGCACTTTAACAATGTTTCTACATTTTCAGCTGATCAATAATGAATTCACAGTAATTCATCGTTCGGCAGAAAACTAGGTTCTTCGTTTATCCGCCTTTGCCGGATTAGTAGGTACTGGCAGTTAGTCGGAAAATTTAATGGGAACATTTTAATGTTAATGCCGAGATGCCATTTACGTGTTGCGCAAATACAATTTTGTACATAGATTCATAAATTAAGAAGAGTTAATGCAATTCGCTGGTTATATCGTAATCACATTTGAAGAATATTTACCACTAATGATTACTGCAATTTTCAAACAAAAAATACGTTAATAAAGCTGTTGCAGATTTTTTTATAGTAAGTGCATCATTTAATGTTGAATGCACTTAATGAAACCTTGAATGTATGTGCAGATAAAGAAGAATATACAAAACGGAAACTGAATTACAAATATAAATGAATCAACAAATAATTGTTATATAAGTTTTATTATGTGCGTAGAATTACTAAATTGTCATTCAAAAACTATTAAAACCGTAAGAGACATAAACGCCCTGTGATTGGTCGGCGGGTTCTGACATATCCTACATGGATTAGAATGTTGAAAATTTGTGCTAAGTTGGGCTGAGTAGACTCGCACGCGGTGGTATATAAATTATTTCAAAAGAAATTCGTCTTCTGGAAATGTTGTTAAATATATTAATTGGGATTTGTTGAAATCATACCGACTCGAGTTACTTCGACAAAACCGAGGTACGTGTGACGTCACGCGTACCCCGTCATATTTCAATCGTTCCGGCGGGCTTTGAAAAAAGCAAAGTTTGAAAAATATTTCTTCGAAATCTACAATTGCAAAAAAAAGGGTTTTTAAGTTGGAAGGTGAACATGAAGACTATTGACGACAGTTAATTAAGTCCAATCCGAAGCTTTTACAATAGAATAAGAATATTTCAAAAAATTATGTATAAACTATCCGATGGCTTTTAAAATTTATTTTAATAAGCACGTATATAAATTATTTTTTTATCACTTTTTAAATGCTACTCATACGATTTGACACAAAAAGTTAACATTTTAGTTAAACAAATCTATTATTCAATTATCTTTATCTACGTCCCCTTTCTAATTCATTGTGCAGTTTCTATTTAAGTCTTGCAATTAACACTAGTCAAAGCCTATTAAAAACTAATTTCTTAACTAGAATTTTCCTCAAGATACATAAAATGTAAGTGTTTCTATTACAATGCAATAACATTGACAAGCAATAGCAATCATCGTTATTAGAAAGTTAAGGAATTTATGACTTTATTAGAGGCTCCAATACCGACCAGTCTCATCGTGTATTTTAAATTTAAACACACTAGCGGAAACCAAAGCTAGTAGAGCTTGAAAATAAAATTAAAAGATTTGATAAAATTTATTAATGCTGCATTTAAATATTGTTTAGGGTGAAAAAAAATAGAATAACGACTTTGGTAAAACGACCGGTCATTGACTGAGTTGGCATCGTGTTTGGGTTCCAGCCAGGCATAGTGTGTTAAATTCCTCGGCTGACTAAGTCCTCCATCACAACACAAGCAAAATTTTCCGCTTACGGTGGAGGCAGTAGAAGATTTTCAAATATTGTGAGGTTATTCGTAACTTTTATGTATATTTTTGCCTTTGTTTAAAAAAAATAATAATTATCATTATAAATACTAATTTTTGTCTTGTCTGTTCGTGTAACTCTGGTTCGGGTGCAGAATTCAGATAATGATAAAATACCTACCAATAATACAATATTTTTAAAAACAAAAAATGGGAACTGATTTGTCAAAATTTTAGATTATCCCATATTCACGTTTTTTTTATATTAGCTCCACACCATTCTCGTGTTATAAAATGCGCCATGCAAATATCTTTGATGACAATATCACCGTGCCTCGAAGGAGTATGCATTGAAGATATACTGTCGAATAACACAATATGACATACTTATATATGTAGTACGGTATATCTACTTTCATATTATAGAACTAAGTGTCTCCGAAGGGATATTGTAGAGAAGGTATGCAGACAGGTATAACAGGCCGTAGGTATAACAAAAGTCCATAACTTACTAGCAATAGTTGTTAGAACCTCCTACACGGTGATGATTAGCCTTACGTCCTTTGATTCGGACACGAAATACCGACATGGGACCGAAGCACTAGGTTTCTCGCCAATAGGGTAAAGCAGGCATAAAGGATGGTGTAATCCAGTACAATTACTAAACATGTTGTTATTATTTTTAGATACAGGTGAACCGCTGGAAATATTGTAAACATTGACGATTTGGCAATGCTTGTCATCACAAACTATATATGTATGATTACGTATAGAATCAGTACACATTTAAAAAATATATCTTATACGTATATTACATAAACCGATTGTCGTGCAGGTACATAGTAGTTTCTATCCGGATTCCGGATGTCATTACAAGTACCTTGTCCGATTTGAATTTAATTATTATTGTATGTCGTACCTGATCGTACCTACATTCGAGTGGACACTCGCCAGGCATGTTAGAAGTGTGACAAACTGCTTGTTCGTTTTTACGTCCAACAACAAAACGCTTTGTGATTGTTCCGAATTGTTATCATCGGGAATTCACACTAAAGGATGGATTGTGGTATTTTATCGTTGGCGTTGATTTGGGTACAAAAGCTGAACAGGCCATGCAAATCGGATTGACAAAAATTCAACGCCGTTGCTCTCGTAAATTTTTTTTTATAATTTAAAAACAATTGATTGTGAATTGCACGATGTCGTTTTTTGCATCACATTGGAGCAGAAATTTATCAAACTGCCAAATCTCTCTTAAATCATTTTCAAATTGTGTCTAATTTCGGCATGCAAAGTTGTTTTTTCGCAGATTATGGAGATCCGAGATGATATAAAAGATAAGACAAGCCACCAAATTGTTTGTCCTACATATGTTTTATTTAAATCTCGGGAAAAACCGGGTAGATACTAAAGCTGGTGTCTAATAAAGCTTAGATCATTTATGTTTTATTGATATGGGCCGTAAAAATGTTAATTATCAATAGATAATAGTAGATAGTTAAATTGATATTTTAATATACAATTGGGTTATCAATGGCTTACAATGATAGAAATCGCTTGGAAAATTTAATATACTGGGTTATCAATGACTTACAATGATAGAATTCACTTGGAAATTTAATATACAATTGGGTTATCTATGGCTTAAAATGATAGAAATCACATGGAAATTTAATATACAATTGGGTTATCAATGGCTTACAATGATAGAAATCAATTGGAAATTTCATAACAAATTCAAATTTATCAAGTTTCATAGATTATTCGTGTGTTAAGCCTGTGACAGAACACGCTATAAGCGCGCTATATTTTCTTGCCTTAGCCTATTTAAGCATATCGATCGCCATACATTCCCATTGGTAGTGTATGGCGAGCGATATGCTGAAATAGGCCAACCCGTGATGTTTATAGCGTAATGTGTCGCCTACCTAAATCATTAGATTTGATGTTTACCTGATTTCTGAATTTTAAGTATATTTATCTAACTAATTTACTTTGTATTCTTATTCCGAGAAGTGTGCACAGAAATAACTTTATTTCTCTGATTAAATAATTTTAAAATTTCATTATTTGATAATTTCTGAGCAAATCAGATACATTTATGAAACTTTTCAAGATTAGCAAAAAAATTAAATCTTGATGAATAATAACTAGGTATAGTTATTTATATAGCGCAGTTTTGTGATATTTCATTTTATTAATCATACCACTGTCGATCATGTTATTTCAATAAGGAGACACTGCGTATGATTTCTAATTATTTGAAACATTTCACAGCAAAGCGTGTAATATATTATCGCACAGATATCGGATGTAATGATATTTTACATAATTACGGAAGCGTACCTGTAAAATGGAAATAACTTGGATCCATTAATGATCAATTCACTTTTAACAAACTTCCTTATTGTAATGTCGTATAAATTCTTATAATTTTAAAAATTGTGCAATTCCACCGGATCTCTCTCCATTACTCGCATAACGATATTATTCTAGTGCAAAATTCAACGCATATCAGGAAATATGTTTAAGTTTTAATTAATTTATTAATCTAGTTTCGTCTGTCTGTGTTATTACATTTCCCCCTATCAACATATTTCGCACAGGTGTGGACATTTAAAAAAAAATTTTTTTTACTATCAAGCAGCAAACGAAAGAGAACATGCGAAAGAAAATAGTTTGGGTTATTTTCGATTGAAATGATTTCAGGGTTTTTTACTGTTAGGTATCCGAAATTATTTAGAAAAGTTTGTTAGGGTAGTTATGATTAGGTTAGGTTGCGCGATCGAGATGAAATATCACACAAGGAAATAATATTATTACATTTATTCGCATAGGTTAGCATTTGAAATAACATGAAATAATAATAAACGAATCAACTAAACTAAAGTTTTTAGTATAATTCTTGATTTTGACTAAATAATTCTAATATAAGTATTGAGTCCGAATAATACTTAATACTTGGATGACTTGTATAGCGCCGTTTTTTTGTGCAAAAACACCTCAAGGGCGCTAACCACTACATAACACATAACCCAGCATTTTCAAAACAATTCCAGGTAGTAAGTACCACATAACCCAGCAATTTCAATACGATTCCGGGTGGTAAGTATCACATAACACAGCATTTTCAAAACAATTCCAGGTAGTAAGGACCACATAACCCAATGTAAGTTTTAAAAAAAATCCGGATTGTGCAGAAGTATCTACCGGATGTAATTTTTTCAAAACGATATGTAAATAATAGATGTATATCTACTCTTATTCTGAAAGCAAAATACAAATATATGTTTATAAATTTTTTTGTTTTGTTATAAATATATTTATTTTAAACAACATAAAAAATCAGAATAATGTCTGCAACCGTATTGCCCGCTTTATTTATGAAACATCAATGAGATAACAAAGGATGATTGTTCGTTAGTATAATAAACAAATAATATTGTGCATTCAATTCCGTAACTATAAAAAAGCAATCAATATCGACTGAAATTTGTATTGTATTACATGTATTTTGTATAAAACTAAAAAATTCTGTAAAAAATGTACAATGCAGTTGGAACTCTGATTTTGACCTTCGGATATTTAATGCCTGTGCTTTCACTTATCGTCATATGTTTCGATTGTGAAAATCTTAGTTTAGGAAAATCTTATAAGATTAACGACTAATGACTTAACGATAAAACTTTGGACTGCGTCATTGGTAGAAGGTATACTTATTCAATATACATAATATTATTATCACGGTTGGCGACTCTAACGAATGTGAAAGTCTTAGCGGTAGCAAGTTTTCTAGAGACGATAATAGTGATGTTTTGGCGAAATACGCGTAATTTTTGTGGCATTTTTGGAAAAAGCGGTGATTTTTATGTGAACTCTTTTATATATTATAATAAAAAATGGCGAACAGCCGTTTTCCTTAATTGAAAAATAAATTACTATTACTAATTTTAAGGCTACAAAAATTGGACAAATAATTATTTAGAATATTTATTACTTTCTTATTATAAAATCCCAGAAAATAGCGTTAAAAATAATGCGTTATTTGCCCAACAACTGGGATTTTGTAGTTATTCTCGTGAAACTTGCAAATTCGCTTTTATGGCGTAAAAAATAGGATGGTATCAATTACAAAATGTAATTAAATATTGACATTTTTTAAATTAAATTATACATATACCCCTCTTACTAATAAACGTGTTTTAAAATTAACACAACTGATAAACTACCATTCACCCTACATTAATGATTGTTTATCGGTTGTTTGAAATTTAATCTCTAGTTTTGAAAAGCAGTGATCCTTTAACAGATCATCACGTCTTCAGTTGGAATTGGGGCATAATCAGTTATTTACAGTTAAGGCGCTAATTAGGGAATATTCCATTAAAACACTAATCATTGCTTAGTACGCCTTACAATAAATTATTAATTACTATGACTTGCATAAAATAATAATGGTTTCCTGAATAAGCGTAATATTTTTGTAAAATATTTAGCTGTTAGTTATGTGGTCCAGATCTCTAGATATGGAAGTTTTTCATCGAATCTAGAAGGCAATTTACTGTTTCGTGATCAATAGATTCAAAGAAAATTTTCGTTTTGACTTGACTAAATACTAAATTAAAAATCTGTGGGGAAAACAGAACTAACTAACTAGCACCTCAGGGATAGGCAGATATGATGTAATATCACATTACTCCATCCAGACACATACCTACACCATACTATTGTGCATTTCTAACTGGCACATCATATATTCTCCATATGCACTTCTTTATTAAAAAACCTTTTTTTAAATTTAAACCCTCGTGTATTTTTGTGGAGGTAATCAATTTACAGACTACAGTCTGGATTCATAAAAGTAATTCTATCTCATTTTGTATTACAATGAGATATATAATTAAAGCAGTGTTAAAAAGAACCAACACCACAATTTGTATTTCGATCTACAAGTTTACCACACACGACCAAATATATTCCAAAAAGTTGTCGACTGTAAAATTTTGCATGTTTGCAAAACATTTGTTTAAGTTGGTGAATTGAAAATATCCATCATAATAATATCGGTTGTGTAATTAAATATGTTTTTTTTAGTTTCGTGTGAAGTGTTATTTCTACAGTTTACGAGAAAATAATCGACAAGCGACAAAACAATCATAAAAATTTGCTTTTTTTTAAATCAGATTTTTTATACTTATGATTGCACATGTCAGTTAGTAAAATTTTAAAATCGAAATAGTTTTTTACCTGCTTTCATTGCAGTGATTCATTTGTGTATTTGAAGATTAATGTCATTCGAGAATATTTCTAAATAAGTTCAAAATCTCAAAATACTCGAGAATTCAATCGATTGTAGAACTAAACATGATTAAACTTTCGTAATCTTATTGATTATGCTTGCAGTGGATGACCGATCCTGATAATTATCAGTGCGTATGTAATCCATTTGTTGGCACCTGAACGACAAGTTTTGAAATATTTATCAGATTATTTGGTGATGCAAGGAAAATCGAAAGTTCAAGAACGCTGTAGCGTAATGAGATAAAAATTTCATTTGTGTTTTGCAAACACGATGTTGTTGAATTCTTACAAAACGAAGATGGAAATAATTGCATCAAACGCAAGCACGTCGTGTGTTTGTCTGATAACTGACAAACAAGAATTTAAATACAATTCTGGAGACGTGGATTCATTGAACTCTTTTACAATACACTATCGAGAGAAAACGGGCGAGACTACGT
This sequence comes from Hesperophylax magnus, assembly GCA_026573805.1. NCBI lineage: Eukaryota > Metazoa > Arthropoda > Insecta > Trichoptera > Limnephilidae > Hesperophylax > Hesperophylax magnus. Next base: position 19,723,903 of record JAIUSX010000014.1, read on the forward strand.
AAATTACGACTTGTTTATTTATTTGTGCTTAGTGCAAATCATTTAAAGCTCAGCAACTTTTAACTATCTACGTATGTCGTAGAATGTAGATGTTGAAACTTTATAAAATGTTAACGAGTTATCAATAATTAATTAGTTTTTTTGGTATTAAATATCACAACATTAAAATTTCATTTTCTTGGTCTTTCTGCTCGACTATGAACTAGATTCTTTGAACGTGTGTCTCGTGGTAACATTTTTGCCTGTGAACTTAAAATCAGACCTCAATTCAGTTACCGGCTTCGTAAAATAGCTGTTTCAAAACCGAAAGTAGTTTTACATTAAACAACTTTAATGCAGTTAATTTTGTTCGTGTCGATATAGCATTATGAACTTTGATAATTTTGAATAGTGACATGCAAGTGGTTATGAGTGAAATGCATTAAAACAAATATGTGCAATATTCGTGGCGCCGGCAATATTCCGTGAAAGTTCTAACATAAATAAATGCATGAGAACAATGGCTGAAAATAAAACATGCTCGGAAAAGGTAACCATCAATTACATGTATAAAACGACAAACCGTTGCAACGACTGATTCACACGTGAACAGAGAACATTCAACGTCTCATCACGTCTCCTCACTATTTTCGCAAGCGCGCCGTAATATCCGTTGCGCTTTGAATGCAAATATATGGTAAGAAATCACAAACAATAAATTCATACGAACATTCAAGACTACAGATCTAGTCTGTCCCGCGGTCTGATTGCGACTGCCTGTGGCTATCAAAGTCTGTTCACCGCCCAAGTCCTCTTATACACTCAATCACTGAACACTAACAACAACAACGCTGCGAAGATACGTCACAATCGGTACGCGTCACGGGCACACTGTATGTACACTGTACACTGAACACACTGACGGAAGACAGAAGAAAGCGTCCACTGGTTTGTTAAGTAAATAATTTCACATGGAATTCATAACACGATGGACCGTTATACATGGCATGGAGAACGGAGAACGTTCGGTTGTGAGGCGCGCGGACCGAGTGTCCTTCCGCGCGACTGTTTAGTCGGTTGCTGCTTGACTTTTGCCGTCGGCAGCAGCCAGTTGCTTGGAGTGGTACAGTACTAGCGGCAGTGGTAAGTGGTACCGCGGAGCGTGGCATGGAACGCCCGGGGTGGGGACCTGAAACCGTGCCACCAAACCCGATCATTTCTCAATGAAAACACCGATGAAATTGCAGGTTGCTCTGGACCGCACTACAAGGACGGCTCCAGAGCGGCTATCCATGCGCGTGGATCTGCCGTCAGCGGCTTAATGTGTTTGCTTTTGCCTGAGGAGTGTTGAACGGACGCTGGACGTAGTAAAATGATGATCTGCCCAATGCCGAGAAAAAAATAAGGCACAATGTAAAATGAGGGTCTCTTAAAATAAAAGTCGTTTATAAAGTCGCCTTGTTATCCGCTTATATATAATTTTATTAAAAAACACAGTGTGACCCAAAGAACTACCTTCTGTTTTAACGTGACATTATTCTGTGAGCAGTGGCGTGCTAAACAACCTTTCTTATACAGGTTTCTGAAAAAAGTTTTTTTTTTATTTTCACGATCGCTCCACCGTAAGAAATCTGTAAAAATTTATAATTTTTATATGCAATATGACTTGAGCGCCTTATCCTTCATAAATTAAGGTGTTTCTAATGATAATCAACACCTGAAAGCTGCAGTCGACCCTTGGTCAAGGAGCAACACACGCCGCTGTGTGTGAGCGGTTTACTGAATCCCCATTTATTTACCTGCATTTTCAATACGACAAAATAACAATGCCGATATTGCATCGAGTTACCTGCTATTTACCTACGTGTGCCAGTATTTCCGATTCAGTGCAGTTCCCGCCAGACTTATGAATCAAGTTAAGCAATTACACACACAGGCACTTGTAAAAAAGTTGATTAAAGAATGTAACTGACAGCTTTTCCGCTTCCGGGTTGAATAATGAGATAAAGTAACTTGGACTAGTTAAGTCAGCAGCCAATAACATTATATATGTGCAAGGGCATGGGACACTATGGACTCAGTTGCATATGTTCGAATTTAATGACTGACCACACATTTATGCACACATGTGAATAATAAACGATTTGTGTAAAATTACATCTAGCAATTCACTTACAGTTTCATCCGCCTTATAAAATCTGATACGTTGGTAAAATTTATAGTCATAGTAAATTCTATAAAAGTCCAGGAGGATCCAGAAAATTTGAATACTCCATACCTAACTACGGAGAAATCTAAAAGAATGATAGATTTAAAAAAAATAGAAAATTTTGAGTTTCCGAGGAGTGAGAAATCTCCCCGGTGTTATAAAAATCAGGTAGTAAGGTAGGTACTTGATCTAGCATTATATTTTTGTTTTGTTTATCAATCTTAGGTACATTACTCTAATAACAAATGTGACCAAGTTGATGTAGATATTTTAAATTTAATTTTACCTAATTATTAAGCATGAAACGTACTAAAAAATCGTAGTGTCTTCATAAGGGGGCTTAGAGTAACTCTTGCGACACAAAAATTTTACATCGTGTACTTTATCTTTTTTTTTTGATTGCCAGTTTACATTTTTAATTTAGGGCTGAATCCCATGATCCCCAGATGACTTATATAAGCATGCATTTTTCATTATTAAACCCCATCGTTAGTATTTTCTGAGCGTGCTTAATATTTGATTCATAATTGCAAAATTATTCCTTTATGTGTTTTTTTTTAAATTTATTAAATATTAATTATTTTATTGAAATGCATTAGCATCAAATGTAAAATGCATTAGCATCAAAATATGTAAAACATATGCAAAAATGCATGTGTACCAGTGGCGTATAATCCTCGAAGGCTGACAAGCTGTGCCTACCCTAAGAAAAACGAACCATTAAAAGACATTCGAAAAAAAATCGCATATTTGAATTTTCGATCAAAATGATTTTATTTCGTAAATTCGGAAATATTTTTCAAGTCACAATAATTCCATAAAAAAATCGTTCTTTTTTAGATGGCCCCAACCTTCAGAGGATGAACATAATAAACTAGTCATTTTAAAATACCTTATAATTTCTTAATACATGCTAAATTACTTGTAGCTTAATTTTAGTTATAGATAAATATGTACACCACTGATGCGTAAGTACCTACCCATATAAAAATAACGTAAAACCAGCAGGTGGAAGCGCAATACAGTTAATGTTCTCAAAATCAATAATCAAATTGTATTATTTTTTAATGATAAACTTAATGTTTATTGGACAAGGTTTTTATGCATAGCACAAAAGGAAAGAAAGAAAGAATAGAAAGGAAAACCATGTCTTATAAAAATTAGTTTATGATTTAAAAATAATAATATTAGACAAGTCAAAATATTTCACCACCAAATGTAGATATAATATATCTCGCAGTTGAAAAAATATAATGAGCACTAATTGTCGATTGAAGTACTTGTACATATGTACATATTGAATTATTTGGCAGGTTGTGGTCGTGTTAGTGGTCCAGAGCACCTGAACGGGGATCAGAAGGTGTGGTTTCAATTCCCATCGGCGGCATTTATTTTTACTAGGGAGATATTTTCAATTTGTATGGATATTTCAGGCGAGTAATAAATCAAATTGTATGCTAATAATTGCTTAAAAGAACACTAACACGAAAATATATTAAATATTTTGTATAAAATGAAAAAAATATATTGTATTATTGTTTTCAAAGCATATTTTAAATCGGCTTTGTTATTATATTAAGAATAAAATAAACATACTACTACTTCATGAGGTCCATTATCAAAAAGCTTTTACCTCGACACCCCCGACAGTCCCATCACCTATCACTTCTCCTTACTACTTTCCACTCTGACATTTGTGTCTAGACACTAAATAATTTGGGTTTTTCCAAAACTGGACAATCGTGTAAACAAATTATGTATATTATAAGTTTGTGCGAAGTGAACACTGCACACCGTGCATCGTAATTGGTAGTGACAAACGGGATATAACGTTGGAATAATCAATAGCTATACCGTTATATGAGTAAATCATCTGTTAATAATAATTGCAAGTAACTTCCATGCTAAGTGATACTTATATTAATTTCAACCTTTTTTAATTAATTATCGCTTTAATTCAAAGCGGTGTATAGGGGTGGCATCACGGTTTGATTAATATAAATAAAGGTGTGCTGGTGAAAAGGGCCTCATTTCATATTTCTTGCAATAATGATATTTGGAAACGGTTTTGATTTAACGGAAATTATTTGGGATCACTAGCCACGCCTAATACTATTTTTTTAAAATAAAACCTTTTGATTTACCTTTATTACTATAAAAGTAAACTGTATTTGGGAAAGATTTTGGGAATGTGTTTGGGACAGCCAAAATGATATCTGTTGATGACATTTTTGTATGTTGGTATTCCTGATACCATACGAGTGGCTAGACGAAATTAGGTCGGGACGATTTTGGCCAAACTCTGAAAATAAAATAAAAGTATTAAGACGTGTCTTATAAATAAAGAAATATTTAAAATAGGTTAGGTTATCATTGGTTAAGTTAGGTCAGTATAAGTTCGGTAGGGTTGGGATAGGTGAAGTTAGGTTAGATTAGGTTAGGATTGGTTAAGTTAGGTAAAGTTAGGTTAGGTTAGGTTAGGTAAAGTTAGTTTAGGTTAGGTTAGGATAGGTTAGATAAGTATAGATAAGGTTAGTATAGATTTGTTAAGGTTCGGTTATGTTAGGTTAGGTTAGGATAGTATAGGTAAGGTTAGAATAGATTAGTTTAGGTTTCGTTAGGATAGCTTTGGTTAGTATAGGTTAGGTTAGGTTGGGTTAGGTTAGGTTAGTTTAGTAAAGGTTAGGTTAGGTTGGGTTTGGATAGTTCTAAATTTTGAAAATGACTGTTAAAATAACTTTCCTATTAAATATTGTATTGTAAGTGGGTTATTTATCGTTTCATTATCTGAATTCTTCACAAAATCATTTCAATTTTAAAAATGACACTTAAATTGAAAACCAATCCAAAGTCATTGAACCAGAGGTATAATCACAGACAGACTCAAGACCGAAATAAGTTTTAATGATTAGTGATTTAAAAAAGCTAAGGAGAAACAAAAGTGGTATTATTTAGGGGTAATTTTTTTTTGTTTGTTAAACTTTGTGTGAATGATACCCAATGAAACCGTATATCAAAAGGCAATTAGTTTTGAATTCTCATTTAAATATCACTTTCTATTTACATAATAGTATAAAATAGGAAGGTAGGTATCACACTTTTCACTTTTACTGCTATACACTACTAGATCAATAACTTTAAACTATATTAATACCTATAGTCGACGTGTTAGTGCCTAGAGATTGGTTTCTCTTTTCCAATAATGACCAAGCATTTTTCACTCCATGTCAGTAAAAGGATATTTATTACACTTAGTTAAACATATCAACTATCTGTTTACAAATAATAATACTAATTTGATTATTTACATACCGCCGTCTTCGTGTAAAAATCACCTAAGCGCACCTTTAAACTTAATATCTTATGACTTGTTACTTAAGGGATATTTCACCAACATTTCGATAAGCACTATTCACATTGAATCGATGTCAAAGGAAAGATACACTTTTCAAAAGACACTAGTATAAAGTTATTCATTTGGGTCTGCAATCTATTGTCGTTGTCAAATGAAAGTTCCAGTTTTCAAAAGACACTAGCATAAAGTTGTATATTTGGGTCTTTAATTTACTGTCGTTGTCAAATGAATGTTCCAGTTTTCAACAGACACTAGCTTAAAGCTGTACAGTTGGGTTCCCAATCTACTGTCGTCATCAAAGAAAAAATTTAGTTTTCAAAAGACACTACCATAAAGCTGAACAGTTGAGTCATCAATCTATTGTCACTTTCAGTCCTGAGAATGTATGATTTAAAAGCCATTTGAATTTGAGTACAAAGTAATTGTTCGTTTGTTAATAGTCAATCACATTATTATCAATAAATTGTGGATATTTTTTTAACGTGTAAGTTTTAGAAAAAATCTGCTTCCATCCCATTTGAGAAGAAAGGAACAAATCACCAAAGTACAAAACGAAGTACTAATAAGTAAAACAAAATAATGTGTTTTTGGTTTGAAAATTTGAGCGCCCAGAAATGTGTTAGATGCTTTAATTAAATATTGCGAGTAAAATACATCTAAACCTTTAAAATTATAGAACAAGTTTTTTTATAAGCACACAAAAAATAAAGTATTAGGCCTTCGAAAACAGCTTCAAAGTTCGGGATTCGTATCCCTTTCCGGTTATGGTTTTATTGTATGATTAGCAAATTAAGTTCTTTGGAAAATTATGTTAAAATATTTCAATTTCGTGCCTGAACTTTGCAACATAAAATAAAGCACGCTTTTTGGCGATGTTTTTTCTTGCATATGTAAATCATAACAATTGCTAATCGGGAAATTAAACCTTATCGCCGTCTAACTAAGGATTGTTATTATTAGCGGCCCGAATCCGAGTGTTACACGACGTGGTGCATCACCTTAAGTCAAAGCGTAAGTTGCTGAAGAATACATACCTACCTGTACATATTATTAACTGTGAATTAACTGTGCCTACTGTAAAAAATCTTAGGTTTGCAACTTTAAGACGCCAAACTTAAAGGAAATGGAAGAAAATTCAAAATGTGTACCTTTTTTTACTGCCTGAAATAATCTGCTTTTCGTAAGGTTTTTTTTTTAATTGAATTTTAAACAAAATTTACAGTTTTTTACATAGATTGTTGTAATTTACACACTTGACCTTCAAAAAAAGTGGAAGGTCACTGTTTACACGAAATTTTGAAAAACCACCCCAATCACCTGTTCCTATCCCTTAAAGCAAAATGTAGATTCTTTTGATGAAGTTTTGCACACTTTGTCTACACCTGATTTCAAAAAACTCTGCATAAATCCCAGGCAATTCCGGGAACTTCAGGTAGTCATCGATAGAGTAAATCTAAAAAAAAAAATACATTACATAGGTAGGCTATTTTTATATAAAAATAATACATTATTCCTACGAAGTTAAAATAACATATTGAGAGATATATATATATATATATATATATATTCAACTGCCTGCAAATCTGAATGACCTACAATTAGATCTCTCTAAGGTTTAACAGTAATATAATATAATATAATATAATATAATATAATATAATATAATAATATAATATAATATAATATAATATAATATAATATAATATAATATAATATAATATAATATAATATAATATAATATAATATAATATAATATAATATAATATAATATAATATAATATAATATAATATAATATAATATTATATAATATAATATAATATAATATAATATAATATAATATAATATAATATAATATAATAATATAATATAATATAATATAATATAATATAATATAATATAATATAATATAATATAATATAATATAATATAATATAATATAATATAATATAATATAATATAATATAATATAATAATATAATATAATATAATATAATATAATATAATATAATATAATATAATATAATATAATATAATATAATATAATATAATATAATATAATATAATATAATATAATATAATATAATATAATATAATATAATATAATATAATATAATATAATATAATATAATATAATATAATATAATATAATATAATATAATATAATATAATATAATATAATATAATATAATATAATATAATATAATATAATAATCAAAATAAAATAACTTGTTTTAATACCACATTATTGTATATATTTCTAACCAACCGGATTTAGTTCAACCCGAACCTTCATTAGGGTTAATAAAAACATATGTATACCCACAAAGTGCTTGCTACAAGTGAAAAATTAAAATTATTTTACAAGCAATAATTGTTCGCCTGAAACACTCACCCACATTGAAAAATCTCCTGATAAAAGATACATGACGCCAACGGGACTCGAACCCGTGTCCCTTCGATTTCCGGTCGACAGCTCTGACCACTGAGCTATGGCGGCTTATCTCTTACCCGCGAAATTATTCAATATATACTAGTGTTTCATTCAACAATTACTGCTTGTTACATTTTACAAAATAGTATAATACAATATCAGGTGCGTGCACTATTTTTTTTTCTGTTTTTGCACAAATTTTCCGATTTCAAGAAAACAGATTTAATTTTATCGAAAAAAGGAATATACTTAACATTTTATTCAACTCAGAAATATTATAAATATTATTGAATATCGAAATTTAAAACGTATTTGGATGGAATGTGGAAAATATTTTAAAAAAAATGTTGTTTGCTGGAAAACATTTGAAATCAGAGCCCGCCACTGTTAATTTTAATAGATTCATTGCTGTGTGTTCAGTACAGGCTAATAAATAAAAGATATTATTATGACTTTCCTTTCAAAATGATTGACAGTCACGATATTGAAATCAACAACGAAATTATCTCAAATCCATTAGTGCTCGTTCAAAGTTCTAACATAAATAAATAACATTTGCTGACATCAAACGAAAAAATCCCTTTTTTTTAAAATATTAATAAAGTTTTCTACAAATATATAATAGATACAACATACTCGAGATACAAATATATATGTATAAAAATTATGCTTACTTAGCAACGGTTAAACTTAGGATTTTCTTCGCGAATATTTTTAACTTAAATTAAACGCCAAATTAACCACAAAAGCTTTTCCAGCATGTCAAAGAGCCAGTGATGAAATAATAAAGATGTCAACAGACATCGTATGACATCATGTGATGTCCTGCCTTCGTATTTTAATACATTTATGGTGAAGAAACAATTATTAAAAATATCTTATACACCAGATTACTTTTGCAAATGCATCATTGTAATGAACCCAAAAAGCATCATCGCTTCTACATTAGATACATATTACCTTTGCCAATGCATTATTGTAATGAACTTAAAAAGCGTTATCGTTTCTACATCTAATACAATTACATTTACAAATTCATCATTGTAATGAATCCAAAAAGAGTTAGCGCTTCTATATGAGATGCATAATAACATTGAAAAGGCATCATCGCAATGAACCTAAAAAGCATTGTCGCGTTTATATCGGATATATATTTATTATCCGTTGCAACATTCCTTCGATCGGAGGTAGCGTTTCCGCGACATTCTCATCTTATTTGTACTTCTGTGGCACTTAAATCTACTGAATAATTTTCACAATATTTTAGTCTTATCGCACTGTGGTCGGATAGCTTATTTCCTCGCATATATTAAAAAACATGTCAAGTGAGGTTATATTTTCCAGTCGAATATTCTAGAAAAGAATTTATAATATTTGTCACACTGCGACAAACACCTCGAAACAAGTTCACGTTTAGTAAAAATAATTATTCTAATTTTACCATATTTTATAGTTATTCAATAGCTTTACAAAGTGCTTTAGAGGCGACATTTCACAAAAATGGCCCAGTGGAAAATGACCGCACCTTTTAATTATGTTATTCATGTAGCATTCATATTTATTTACAGAAGAATAATTGGCAGACGTTATCGCATAATTCAAATTCAAATTCAGATTCAAAAAAATATTTACTGCACAAAAATACAGAGTACAAAGGGTATAGCTTATATCCTATTTCTTCCAGCTAACCCAACAAATACACATTATATTACATAACCCAACAATTACATGTTAACAAATGTATGTAAATAATAAATAAAAAAGGTATTTAATGTATGTAAGGTAGTGACATTTGTTTAAAAGAAATGTTTTTAGTTATGATTTAAATTTAAGTATGTCGGTTATTGGTTTGATGCTACGTGGAAGGTTTTTATATACTTTAATGGCCATGTAGTGTGATCCTATAATAGTATTCTAATAATAGTGCCCTTGGCGAGAAATCCACAAAAATAACGCAATTAAGATTTGCAAAGTTTTAAATTGCATGGCAGTTATTTTTCAAATCCCCTGCTCAAAACCTGCTATTTTTTGTGGTTTGCAATTTCATACCATGAAGAAACATTGTTTAATATCTTAATAATAATATATCAGTATGATTCAATAGGCATCAAACCACTTTCGTTGCGGTTTTATATGAGTTTATGAAGAGGTCATCAAAATACATTTATTTTAAAAGTATCATTCTATTGCATACAATTTTACAATTAATGGAACAATGTTTCTTAAAAATGTTAATAAAACGTGAGTAGGTAGTTTTTACCTGGCCGTCAATTTATAATTAAAATTCCATGTCCTTATAAGAAGTATGTATTGAGAACTCCTATTAATGGAACAATGTTTCTAAAAATGCTAAAATAATGTAAGTTTGGATTTTTTACCTGGCCGTCAATTAATAATTAAAATTCCATGTCCTTATAAGAAGTGTGTAGTGAGGACTATTAATGGAATAACGTTTCTAAAAATTCTAAAATTATGTAAGTTGGTATTTATTACCTGGCCGTCAATTTATCATTAAAATTCCATGTCCTTAAGAAGTAGGTATTGAGGACTCCTCCAGGATCTTCATAAATTTTCCAAGCATTATTTACTAGACACTATTAGGGATGCAACAAATATTTGGATTCGCCTATCGAGTTTCCAATATGTTGCAAGTGTGTATTTTAAAAGTATTATTTTTTTTGGTAAGTTTTAGTGGATTCAAACAACGACTATGTAATTGGGTCAAAAAATGATCTGATATCTATCATGATAGGATTGCCAGGCATAAATAGTACAGACTAGAAACAGCAACTTCTATTAGTCATATCTAACAATCTTATTGGCTGACCGTTGCGAAGTCATGTATTTCGTCTGTCTGGAATTTTTTTTCCATGTCTGGTCAGCCATGTTAAGATGGTAGCCGTATTTGATAGTACCTTTTTATTCCGTCAGAGCGCATAAGCGTTGCGACTGTTGCAAGCTGTCACAACATTAGTCTAGTCGAAGTCTATTATTCACAGAACTACTAGTAAATATATTTTTTACAGTGAAATTTAAGTGCTTTAATTACTATATTAGTATTGTAATAAAGCGCACCCACATTTTGTCTTTGAGAGTGAAATAATACAATTAGTTCACCTGTCTTTACACTGTACAGACAGCGGTGCTATTGTGAGGTGACAAAATAAATATATAAAAAACAAATACGACAGTGCATCATAAATCACCTTTGAAATAAAGACAGATATCAATATTTGATGCAGAAAATTCAATCGAAATTCGAATAATATTGTACTCATTTATTGTCTAGTAATTTATTATAAAGTTGCTTCATATTAATCTTTGAGGCACGCTGTCGAGTGAAAAATAGGCAAAAAAAACTAAAACATTAATTTTTAAATCTGTCGTGGAGGGGAACAAACAGCGAGAGATTGACTAGTTTCAAGTTGACTTACAATATTCCCATTAGTGAATATGGAGATTTTGACATTTGTAACATCCCTAGTCACCGTTGATGTTGACTCGACACGCTTAGTACACCAACTTAATGATATGCAAACGTGACATTCAATTATTATTAGCATTGCTCTATTGGTGTGTTTATTATAGCCAAGCAAATACACTCGCAGGTATTTATTACTAATAAGAATCTCCGTCATTTAGGTCATGCTGTTCGGTAAATAATATTAATTAAATTAAAAGTGTTATGCTGTGCCCCTTGTAACAAATTACTTGACTTAGAAGGTAGTGAAACAACAAGCGAAAATTTTCATTTTTTTTAGAAAATCCATCATGCGATTTTAAAGTTGGTTGACATAATTGACATAAAGATGAAAAAACCAAGTGCGCGGAACGGGAGGTAGCCAAGACCGTCTCATTTTTAGATAAAAATTTCAATATTGTAAGTATTGAAACAATTAAAATTTAATTCATCATTAAGTCATAAATATAACATCCAAATTCCTCTATTTTGTACACAACAAATGCACAATAATTATATTTACAAAGAGATGAAATATTTAATAGTCGTCCCGAAGAATTAAAAAAATAACAGAATTGGTGTTATGCAAGAAAAAAGTAACATCATTAATGATTGTTAACAAAATGTAGTAAATTCACTTCGAATCATATTTATATTGTTATAATACCACACCCTGTATTCTTGTACCTACTGGAGTATGCTTCCACAATATGGAATCCTCAATATAAGGTATACAGGGTACTGTACTGTACGTACTGTACAGGGCCCGCAGATACTTTAATAGTACACAACTGCTGACCCTGTACAAATCGCAAGTGCGCCCTACTCTCGAATTTGGTAGCCATCTCTGGTCCGGAGCCCCTAAATACCTGAAAAAAACCCTTGACTCTGTGCAAAAACGGGCGGTCCGTTTGATAGATTCCCCAATCTTAACAAGCGGACTGCAATCTTTAGAGCGCAGGCGACAAGTAGGTATGCTGTCCTTGTTCTATCGGTATTACAATGGAAGATGCTCTGAGGAACTAGCGTCATTGATCCCTTCGGCACCGGTGCGTAGTCGGGATACACGCCAAACGCGCGCCCAACATTTATACACGGTTGACATTTGTCACATGAGAACGGGTCGCTTCTACGATTCGTTCTTAAGTTCAACAGCTCGGCTGTGGAACGAACTGCCGGCCTCTGTGTTTCCTCCCTCCTACAACATGGGACTCTTCAAGACCCATGTTCACTCCTTCCTCTCCACAAAAAGACCCTCCACACAGCATCCCCAAAGATGACATAGGCCCTGAGGGAAATTATTTTCTTCAGGGCCTCCTGTGTGGAGTTAATATAAAAAAAACATACATTTAGTAGAAAGTATACAAAATAAATTGTCGAAAAATTTACTCAAGAAATACAACAAAACTGCAAATAATATGTTAACTTTACAAAAAAGACGCACATTGTCAGACCTGTTGTTTCTACATAATCTGCTAAATAATAAAATAGATAGTCCCGAATTGCTATCCGTCATTGGTTTAAATGTTCCAACGAGGCGTACCAGGCACACTACACTCTTTCATATTGAAGCCAACAATACCAATGCAGCAAACAACTCAGTAATTACTCGCGCAATCACAACATACACCCATTACGAAAAATTACTACATTTAGACATCTTTCATGATTCCTTTCTAACATACAAAACTAACTTATTAAATTTCTTAGCATGACATATTTCAAAAATATTTTCACATCATTTTTCAAAACTCCTATGTATTAACAGTCAATTAAAATTCGTGAGGTTATTATAATTCTTATTTTCAATTAATTTATTATTATCTATCCACACACTTCCTTCCTTTTATAACAATCTCAGGCGAAATTACGTAATGATATTTTATGGACATACGTAATAGGTACTACAACTATGTAATAACTAAAAATATCTAACTGTATATTATTGTGGTGATCTACCGTGTCGATCACTCAGATAAGATGTAAATAATAATCGTTTGGATACTCCATACTATTTGGTTTATTTAGTGTTATTACTAATGTACAGTATTCGAGATGTTGTTGCAAAGAGAGGACGAGTTACAACAGACACGCCTTTTTATACGTCTCGGTCATGCTGTCTCACTCAGATATGCCTGTCTCTTTCATACCGACAGACATACGTTCACCACATCCCTCCACACTTAAATCAGCAGACAGTAACACAACATGATTATCATAATAATAATTATAAAACATACATACACATATTTAATTATTATTTTACAACATTTTCTTTTTTATTTATAACCATGTTGATTCGGAGAGTTGACTGCTGCTTATTTTGATTTCTCTGTCCTTGGTCGAAGGCGCTCCTTCCAGTTCCCCGACGTTGACGCCACGGGTTCACTGGAGCTGGAAGGAAAAAGAGGGTCACCCGTTAGATTGTCATCCGAAACAAAGTCGGAGACATCGTACTCATCGAACGATAGCCTCCTCGTCTCAGACTCAGGGATTAAAATACTAGGGTTCTTTTCCCATGATACACACAGTTTGGATAATTGATCAAAATGTCTTTTCCAGTACATGATTTTATCATTCAATTTAACCTCAATTAAATATAGTTTATTTCCCAAACGTTTATGTACTTTCCCTGGTACCCACTTATCATTGTTTTGGTCTCTAAAATCCCTAACCATAACTTTCTGATTAATCTTAAAATTCGTAGATACTTTGTTATTCCTTTTATAATAGAATTTCTGATTTTCCTGACATTTTGACATTTTCATTTTGGTATCTTTATCAATCACATTTTCCTTTACCTTCCCCCCTTTAGGTATAAAATTATTCAAATTTGACCTTAACCTTCTACCAAACATTACAACTGCTGGCTCTAACCCTGTTGTACAGTGTGGTGCATTCCTATAATCTATGAGAAAACATTCTAACTTCTCATTATAACCTGACTGAAATTTTTTTTCTAACAATATTTTCTTTAAAAAATTTGTACACGTTTTGACTGCATTCTCTGCCAATCCATTTGATTGAGGATGATTTATAGGTGTTGTTAAATGTTTAATGCCATTTCTCTCGCAAAACTGTTTAAAGTCTGCTGACATGAATGCTGCTCCATTATCAGAAACTAAGGTTTGTACACTACCGAAATAACTGAATAATCTCTTTAAGATTTTAATGGTATTATCTGAGTTAGGTGAATTTACTTCCACGCAATCCAACCATTTTGAGGTTGAATCTATGATTACCAAAAAATATTTATTTCCGATAGGCCCTACGTAATCTATATGAACCCTACTCCAAATTTCTTCCGTTATCGGCCATGGAGTTAACTCACTCTTGGGTTGTGATGGTTGAATTTCCGCACAAATTCCGCACTCTCTAACTAAAAATTCAATTTGACTGTCAATCCCTGGCCACCAAAAATAGCCTCTAGCTAGCCCTTTCATCTTGGCAATCCCTAGATGAGATCTATGCAATAAGCTTAATATCTTAACCCTTAAACTTATTGGAATTACTAACCTATGGTTCCAGAAAATACAATCATCAATTATTGATAAATCGTTCCTTTTTATCCAATAAATCCATTTGCAATCATCCTTATTGACTTTATTTGGCCACCCTGTTCTAAGATAATTTTTTATCTCTAATAATAATTTATCCGTATTAGATTCTGCTTTAACTTCCTCAACATCTATTGGCATCTCGCTATTATTTTTGAATAAACACAAAATTCTTGAATCAAAGTTATTATTTTCCTCAACAGGATCTCCTACAGGTACGCGAGATAAGTAATCCGAACAATTTAATGTTGATTTTACGTATTGAACTTTATAATTGAAAGATGAGAGAATTACACCATAACGTTGTAATCTATTACAAGTTAAAACAGGAATTCCTTTTTTTTCACCAAAAATTCTACATAAAGGTTCATTATCTATTTCTAGAATGAATTCCCTTCCGTAAATGTACTCGAAAAACTTCTTAAAAGCAAACACAATTGCACAAGCCTCGAGGTCTAAAATTGAATATTTCTTTTCCGCTTCTGTCAGTTTACGAGAAACAAAAGAAATAGGTCTTTGTAAATTATTTTCATACACATGTAACAATGTTGCACCCAAACCTTTCGTTGAGGCGTCCGTAACTACCTTCAAAGTAACATTTGGATCGTAATGTGCTAACACTCGATTATCACATAAAATGAATTTTATTTTATTAAAAACTTTTACGCAATCTTGATTAAAATCAAAATTCGTATTTTTTTTCAATAATTTGTGCAAAGGATCTAATAACATAGACATATTTGGCACAAAAGATCGGTAAAAATTTACCATTCCTAAAAAACTGCGTAGCTCTGATAAATCTTTTGGTTGCGCGACTTTACTAATTGCGTTCGTTTTATCTTCCATAGGTTTAATCCCTTCCTTCGAGATTTCAAACCCTAAGAAACATACCGATGAAGCGTTAAAATTGCACTTTTGAATATTTACGCACAAACCGCAATCTTTTAACCTATTAAGAACTGCATTTAAATTAGCATTATGTTCCTCTATCGTTTCTCCTGTAACCATAATATCATCCAGGAAAACCGCTGTTTTCTTCAAACCTTGTAGACATGAAGCTATAGTTCTACAAAATATTGCCGGTGCACTGTTAATCCCAAACACTAGCCTAGTGAATTTAAATAATCCTAAATGTGTAGAAATCGTAGTATATTCCATACTTTCTTCGTCTAGTTCCAACTGTAAATAAGCTTGACGTAAATCAATTTTTGAAAATATTATTCCGCCCGAAATTTGTGATAATAAAACTTCTATCTTCGGCATGGGATATTTGTCAACAATCAATTGTGGATTCACAGTACATTTATAATCCCCGCAAATTCTAATGCTTCCATCGCTTTTAACTACGGGCACGATAGGAGATGCAAACTTGCTATAACTAATCGGAACTAAAATTCCCTCTTCCTGTAAACGGTTCAATTCCGTTTCAACTTTCGCTTTCAAAGCGAAAGGAATACTTCTCGGATTGCAGAATTTCGGTTCTGCATTTTCTTTCAATTTTAAATGAACTTTAAATTTATTGAATCTACCTAGTTTACTTGAAAATACCTCCGGATATTTACGCACTAACGTATCGACACTATTATTGTTTACGTCGTGAATATTATGCGTGAGTATTTCACTTTTCAACTGTGAAGAAACCGTCTCGAAACCCGTAAAACCAATGTTAAATTCTTTTACGAAGTCTCTACCTAGCACAGTGGTTGAACCATCCTTTACAACACAAAATTCCATTATTTTAGTAATACCATTGAAATTAATTGACAAAATTAAACATCCAAGTAACTGTAACTTACAATTATTGTAACCCTTCAGGGTTAAATTCTTCGGCTTCAATTGTACATCTTTAAAATGTTCCCAATAATCTTTATCCGATAGGATCGATATTCCTGCACCCGTGTCAAATAATCCTTTTATGATGATACCGTTATTAACTTTTAACGATAAATAAATGGGATCGGTATTTCTTGTTAACCTTGAATTTATTTCACTTGAATTCACAAACACAGATGAAACTTCCTCCCGTTTTTTTTCGCGACAATTTTTACTAAAATGTCCCTTGTTTTTGCAATTAAAACACGTCACGTTTTTTAATCTACAATTACTGGAATCATGATTATTTAAATTACAATATTTGCACTTCAACTGTTGTATACGTTCTACTGATTTCTTTCTGGGAATTGTAACATTTTTGTCTTCCGCCCGCGCCGGTGAAGTAGAATAATTCCTACCTGCACTACTATTAAAATTTTTTTTACTTCTAGAAATGAGCCCGACACTCTCGGATTTAATACACGTAATATTTTTATGAAATGAATCCATTCCCGATGCGCACTCTAATGTACTTTTTAAAGTCAGCTTCTCTGCATCTAAAAACATTTTTTCTTTAATACGACCTTCTAATAAACCAGTCACAAAAATATCTTTTAAGTTTTCTTCCAGTCTGCTTTCAAATTTGCAGAATCTTGTTAGACAACGTAACCTAGCTATATAATCATTTATAGATTCCCCAACTTTTTGTTTCGCCGCAAAAAAATTTCCACGTTCCTTAAACACATTCTTTGAAACACCAATGTGGTTTCCTAATAACAAAAATATATTTTCAACCGATAATTCTGTTATTTTTTTTGGAAAACATAAATCTATCAGTAGATTAATCGTGTCTGTGTGTAGGTGGGATATTAAAACCGCCCTCTTTTTATCCTCGGATTTAAATTTGTCATCATTGACGAGGATCAACTGCTCAAACTGTAGCACGAACGTCTCCAGCCCGTCCCTAAGGTGACAAAACCTGGGTAAACCCACTCCCTCCATTTCCACACAGATTACCAATAATCAGAAAAAACAACAACAAACAGCACTCAACTCACGAATCTGATGATTGATGCTGCCGCCGATCGCCGCCCTTCCGCGTCCGACCGTCTTCTGGCTCCGTCCGGATTCCTGGTCGTCCTTCTCGTCCGGTCACCACCGCCACGCCTTCCCGTGTCGGGTCCCCGTACAAGCTGCCTGGATCCGTTTTTCATCCGGTTTCTCGGCTGCTGATTCCTTGAGCTCAGCGCCTTGAATCTCCTCACCAGTTCCTTGCCTTGATGCTCCTTCAATGTCCGATACTGTCCGTGAAGCTGCCCCCAAATTATTTTATTTTTTATGCGACAATAATCCCTTCCGCGGTGCTCGGTGGGATTATAACCAAACTATGGTTCTTTCAGCTGCGCCTACTGTGGTTCTTCCTCCAGGAAGAATTTAATGGCTGATCAGCTTCCTTTTTCGGCTGCTCCAACTGTAGTTCTTCCTCCAGGAAGAATTTAATAGCTGTTCAGATTCCTTTTTCGGCTGCTCCAACTGTAGTTCTTTCAGCTGCGGCTACGGTTCTTCCTCCAGGAAGAATTTTGCGGCCGTTCAGCTTCCTTTTTCGGCTGCGCCAACTGTGGTGATCTACCGTGTCGATCACTCAGATAAGATGTAAATAATAATCGTTTGGATACTCCATACTATTTGGTTTATTTAGTGTTATTACTAATGTACAGTATTCGAGATGTTGTTGCAAAGAGAGGACGAGTTACAACAGACACGCCTTTTTATACGTCTCGGTCATGCTGTCTCACTCAGATATGCCTGTCTCTTTCATACCGACAGACATACGTTCACCACAATTATTGTACTGTGTATGTCTTAACAAATAAATAAATTACTTTTTACTCCTACACCAAACTCGACAGCTAGTTTTCTTCGTTAGTGTACAAATACTAAAAAACATGTATATTACTATTTTTTCTTATGTCTTTACTGTGTATTACAGTAAAAATATTATAAATTAAAAATGTTTTACATGTTATGTGTTTTAAGTAAATAAATTGTGAAAATAATTCACAAAAAAAAAGAAAAATTATTTGAATCCAAACGTTCCGACCGCAACTTGAAAAAACTTATGGTCTTCTTAATTTTCTTTATTATTATTTTTAAATGAAACGACAAAAAATGAGGTGGCAATAACGTTTGATATTACATTAGTTTAATAAAATAAGTGTATTTTTTCGATATCTGTATTTTTGTTGTACAAAACGTAAAGTAAATTTTAATATTTTAAAATTTATGATACCTTGTCGAAATGATACCCAAATTTTACGTTAGGCCAAGTCTACTATTTTGTAATGTCCATGGTTGAAAGATTTACCTTATTAATAGTATTTACCAACTATTCATAATGACATGTTGTATCAACCTTCCGCAAGAGTTCCAACTGCCAGGCTCCAGTGAAACTATATGTGGATTTTGTGTGGGAGGAAGGGTTAAGACCGGGAGGAAGATGGGTTAGAGGAGGATTGAAAAGTACCAGAATATTCAGATCTGGTCATCAAAAACAATATAATGCCAAGTTCTGTAAGAAATTTACTCTCCAAATAGGTGAGTAGTAACCAATTCAAAAAATAATTGAACAATTTAAACTTTTAGTTGTTAAAAATTAAGTCTTAGCTCCGCCCATTTTTGTATTTGCGGGCTGTTTTAAAATAATTTATCTTAAATCTTAAATAACGAGAAAAACATAATTTGAAATATTAAAAGATTCCAAGAAGTCGAGTCTCGAAGGGTAAGCCGATGGAAAGCGTTTTTTACTTGAGCTTTATTGTACACACTTAAGTTATTATATAATATTATGAAGTTATTCGTAAATTAAAACTATTTTATCGTGTAATTGCGCGTAAATGAAACATTGTTTATTGCACACACGTAAGTTATTATATAATATTATGAAGTTATTCGTAAATTAAAACTATTTTATCGTGAAATTGCGCGTAAAAGAAACATTGTTTATTGTACCCACGTAAGTTATTATATAATATTATGAAGTTATTCGTAAATTAAAACTATTTTATCGTGAAATTGCGCGTAAAAGAAACATTGTTTATTGTACACACCTAAGTTATTATATAATATTATGAAGTTATTCGTAAATTAAAACTGTTTTAAATATCGTGAAATTGCGTGTAAAAGGAACATTGTTTATTGTACACACGTAAGTTTTTGTGTAATATTATGAAGTTATTCGTAAATCAAAACTATTTTATTGTGAAATTACGCGTAAAAGAAACATTTTTTGATATTTATTTACTAATATATTCAGCTCATTATGTGGTTTTCAGCAAACATGCCTCAAACGAATTACGATTTCATTTTTATTGACTATTTTTTGTTTTCCCTTACGAATAAAGTAATAATACATATTTAGGTTACCTAGGTGTTCTGTGAAGTAAGATTTAAAATACTCAATACTCTATGCAATAGCAGTTTTAATCAGACCACACCAATTAATTTTTTGCACATGAACATTTTATGTATTATGAAACTGATGTTTTAATATTCTCCTACGGAAGGGTACTTCTGAAACCGGTTGAGTGTAATTTAAATAAAGTGGTCAAAAACAAAACACGAGAGTTACCTTCCTCTTATTCTAAAGATACAGTTAAACCAAATATACACTCAATATATAATGGAAAGAGTCTGTGGCGGGCTGCGTTTATAGATAATAGGTGTGTAAATAAAATCTTTCGTAATCTGTCAAAATCAATTCAGAATTATATGAACCATCAAACGAAGCAAGACTGTAGCTTGCTTCGTTTTCTCTTTTCTGTACGAAGCTCTGGACAGATCGTATCTTAAGGGTTAGGTATCACACATTATTTTTTTTGCTTTTTAAATGCACATTTTAAACGCTATTTATAAAAATTTGCTCAATGTCTCTCAATATATTTGTATGTTTTCACATGAGAAAAGATTCACATTTATGTATGTAGGTCAGCGCAGAATAATTTGACTTTTAAATTTGGACGAAAGCATTAAATAAATGTATGTGTTGACAATGAAAAGAGGCAAATGAATAGTTATCTTCATATTTGTAACGGGAAAATTAATTTTATAAAGTAAAGCTGATAACATTTTTTCTAATTAAGTTAATAAAAAAACTGTTTGAACGATTTATCTTATCCCTAGAAAATGATCGACATACACTATCAAAGCGATAGTTTTTTGAACCATTTATTATATGTACACATAAATATCGCACCTGAAAAGTAACATTGTTTTATTCAACTGTCAATATATAAATACCGATTTATTATGTATACATAAATATTTCACCTGAAAAGTAACATTGTTTTATTCAACTGTCAAAACATAAATAGCGATTTATTATATATATATACATAAATATTGCACCTGAAAAGTAACATGCTTTTATTCAACCGTCAATATATAAATAGCGATTTATTATATATACATAAATATTGTGCCTGAAAAGTAACATTGTTTTATTCAACTGTCAATATATAAATAACGATATACTCATTTGCTTTTGACTTGCACAATCCATCGATAAAAGTTTTATCGATAATGTCGGTAACTTTACATCATTCCCGAACATGAGTGCATATCGCTAACATACAAGCAAAAGTTCACTTCGAATAAATTAAGAATATTTAATCGTTGGAGCCGTTGTTTGTTCATTGACGATCTGCAGCCATTCTCGGGAACGATGAAAAGTTACCGACATTATCGATAAAACGTTTATCAATTTACCTTGCTAGATACCAGATGCTGCTGGAAAAGGGTTGATGAGTCAGGGATAATTAAAAATGCGCATATAGTCGGTGTAGCCCAAGAAGTCATTAAGTAAAATTTAAAGATAATATAAAGTCATTAAGTAACGTGGTGATTTTAATTTTAATGAAATATTACATTTTATACAATTAACGACTTTTTCCCCCCGAAGCAGCCGTTCTTTAGCCGAAATCTTATTGATGTCTTCTTGTTCTAATAGTTCTCATAAAAAAATAACCTATAATGTTAACTAGATTTGCTAAAAATGTCGCTTTATTAGTTCTTGCGCTACACTGACGCTATATCGTTTAACCACTAAAACCAAACCAAATTTCAAAGGCTTATATAATAAGCATTTAAAATGAAATTTTTTTTAAATGTACGAAGTAAAATGAGTATTGCTGATTTATTTAAATCCTGTTGAAAACGTGATGGCAAGGTTCATAACAAACTATTAGTTCATTCAGAATATATCGGAACACGCAGCATGTTCATGCAGCTGCGTTTATCCTAATAAATATAGTGAGGAATTGCGAAAATATTATTTTTTTTATGAACACGTGTTCCGACATCTCCGTAACACATTCGTGTTTTACTGATAGTTTGTTAGCAAACCTGTCAATTCATTCGTTAAAGGCGTGCAATCCCGTTTTCAACCAGAATATGAATAATTTGACCAGACTTTTAATAAATTTGCAATATTTTATTTCAATACATTTATTTCATTTCATTTGTACACGGTTGACATTTGTCACATGAGAACGGGTCGCTTCTACGATTCGTTCTTAAGTTCAACAGTTCGGCTTTGGAACGAACTGCCGGCCTCTGTGTTTCCTCCCTCCTACAACATGGGAATCTTCAAGACCCATGTTCACTCCTTCCTCTCCACAAAAAGACCCTCCACACAGCATCCCCAAAAAAAGATGACATAGGCCCTGAGGGAAATTATTTTCTTCAGGGCCTCCTGTGTGGAATTAATATAAAAAAAAAAGTTTTCTCCTTAAGGGGGACCTTCTCGGATGTATGAAATATGTTTTGGTAGAAAGCAGTCACTTTGTGGTTTGACATATTAATTGAAATAAAACAATAACTTCAGGGTATAAAAATCAAACTGACCTGAACTAACCCTGAAGATGCTTGAGTTAAGCGAAACCGGTCGGTATTAAAAAAATTAAAATAAATAAATCGTGGTTACAAACAAAGTTATTGTTTTATTTCAATATGTATTGATTTCTTTTGTGAATCTAAGTTACTACTAAGTTAATCTAAGTTACTACTACTACCTTGTCTTAGTCATAAGATTATCATATGAACTGTAGACCTAAATTGTTCCGGTTTATGAATTAATTGCATCTACACCACAGATGACGACCAGTATAATTTGTTTACGTCTTTATGTATTTATAGAAATTAGTTTAATCTGTAGAACTTTGTAATGAAAACGCAGTCCTTTATAGAATCCGTTTTCAATATATTCCATTCTGATTTTCGTAACAGCGCGAAAACACACTCAGGTTTTTTATTATATTATGGTTGTGGATAGTGAAGTTACTGTGATGATGAGTGGTAAATTCAATGAACCTTACAAAAATGGCCTTGGAGGCGTTTTATCCAGAACCGGCGATTACCCGTTTTGTCAGTGGCAATGCTACTTGTATGTTTATCTGTTTCTTCACTATCCTGTCCTGATATAACATTCTTCGCTTTAAAACGTTATGCATGAAATATTCAATGTTTGTAATTGATTTCTTAATATTAACAATTAAAATGATCCATCCAGCTTACGAAACATTCCTTATTTAATCTTCATCAAATTGGCGATGTGGAAACTTTTTTATACGGTTGAGACAAGGAATATAAAGTTTATTAGTGCCGTGCAGTGACCCTATTGACAAACCGAGTATGGAGTTAAGCTGGACATACACGGCAGAGCCATTTGGCCCCGAACCATTTGACTGAATCAGATTGGACGCAGCGTGACTTAGGGTCCACACACGAGCGAGTTGAAGAGCCGAGACAGTTTGATCTATGTCCAGTATTGTGATGCCAGAAAAATTAAAGTCGGAAGTTTGTCAAGTATTTATAGAAGCTAGTTGTTATATTTCTGACATGTAGAGAACTTCAAAGAGAAAACATCATACACGTCATCATCGAGTGATCAACTCGAACTTGTGAAGAAATTGTATATGGGTACATAAATAGGTTATTTTTAACAAATATTTAACAAAGGTTTAAGTAAAATAGGTTTTAAAAATAATATAGGTGAAGAGAATCGTTTTTTTAGAAATATTCAACAAAGAATTTTTATTTAAAATTGATTAGTTAATATATATAAAAAAGATCCATAAAATAGGCATTTATTACAATATCACGCCCACCTGAGGATGCCACGTCACGGAGGAATCTTTCCTCCGTGTACCTTACTATCAGATTCGGTTTCTGAATTCATACTGAGTGGATTTTGGCTTGACGATTGCACACACACGAGAGAGCCGGCAAGCTTTTTTGGCTCGCCGAATATCTAAGCCACCTAAGTTTCCCCACAAAAGATGAGTTTCGGCTCAACGTATAGCGTGGGACTGTTTGGCTCACTGGCTCTGCCATGTGTGTCCAACTTTATGCCTGTTTAACGCACAAACGTTTGTTTATATTTTTATGTAATATTTTATTGGTGTTGTTTCTTCATAAGTGTCAGTTTGAGCCAAATGAATTATGTTTATCTCGCCAACTAATCAGAAATCTGAGGTGACTTGTGCTACTGAATAAGATATAATAATGAAAATAAACTTAGACGGTCTCCGTGGTCGAGGGGTAAGGCGCGCGCAAGTAAATTTTATTTGATTAATTTATGTCATTTTACAATTCACTATTTAAAAATAATATATAGACTATTTTGCAGCACGTTCCAGAGTGGAAGATACTCTCAGTACCGCCCTGGTGTAAGACCACAATTAAGAATAGAAACGTCGCTTGAATTGGCTTTGGCCATGTTTGGTGACCAGATCTGAATAGTCAAGTACGTCTCCACCTTCCTCTTCCCCATTTCCTTCCCCTCTCCGCTACCTTCAGCCTCACAATATACCCAATTAGGCATGCCCTCACTAGCTCCAGACGGTTGGGAGCAGTTGGTACTCTTTTGCAGTTTCACATTTAAAAAAACTGACTGTAATAGTTGAATATTATAAAAGCATATGTAGACATAATTATACAGTATTATCTTCTAAAGCAGGGGTGTCAAAGATACGGCCCGCGGGCCGCATGCGGCCCTCGGACCCTATCAATACGGCCCGCGAGCCGTATGTGGCACTCAGGTCCCATCATTACGGCTCGCTACCACGTGACAATATTATGTCGCGGAGGACAGAACCGCACTCTTTCATTGTAGATTTTAGATAGTTAGAGGACAGTCGATGCTTACGCGTGTTTAAAATTGCAAGCGATTGATTTACAGTGTAATTTCAAGAGACGCGCGCATCGGACGCGGTGCGCCGTGCACCGAGCGTGAGCGTAACCTTTTCTCTTACGCCGGCTGCTATTGAGCATTTAATAGTAGAATATGAACTCGGCTGGAATAAATTTTGCAGCATAACTACGGATGGCGCTCCTGCCATGGTTGGCAAACATTCGGGTGTTGTGACTAAATTAAAACAGAAAATATCAGAAAATTTTGTGGGAATTCACTGCATCATTCACCAGGAATCACTCGCATCCAAATATTTAAAAATGGACCATGTCATGCAACCGGTAATTAAAATAGTAAATTTTATAAGGAGCAGATGTCTAAATCACAGGCAGTTCAGGCAATTTTTACAAGATTTGGACGAAAAGTATTCCAATGTACCTTATTTCACGGAAGTTCGTTGGCTCAGTCGAGGGGCAGTTTTGGAAAGATTTTTTGAGTTAAGTGACCCTATTCAAGCTTTCATGTTAGAAAAAGGCAAGCCAATAATTGATTATGACAACGACTGGTGGCTTGATTGTGCATTTTTGGTAGATATGACAAAACACATGAATGACCTCAATATAAAGTTACAGGGTAAAGACTTGATCGTCACTCAAATGTATTCGCATTTACAAGCCTTCGAAACAAAATAAGACTGTGGGAAATTCACATAAAAAACCAAACACTCGATCACTTCCCTCACGTGAAATCATTTGGCACAGTGAACCAGACAAAATTGGATGAGTATTCTCAACTTTTGCTGAATCTGATCACAGAATTTAACAGTCGTTTTTAAGATTTTCGCAAAATGCATAAAATGGAATTCATACTTTTCAACAATCCATTTACTTTTGATGCTGCACTGGCACCAATTCATTTGCAAATGGAATTGATAGATCTCCAATGCGACAGCATTGTAAAGGATAAATTTAAGGAAGTTAATGTTACTACATTTTATACACAATATTTCAAGAGTTTCAATAACTATCCAAGTATAAGAAATCATGAAATCATACACGTATCCTGTGTATGTTTGGTAGTACGTATTTATGCGAGCAGATGTTTTCCGTTATGAAAATAAATAAAAACAAACATCGCTCACGGCTTACGGATGAAAATCTCCAATCGATTCTAAAAGTAACTACGACGAATATGACACAAACAAGAGAAGTCAGGTGTCCGGCTCAAGATAATTTACCTTGTTACCCTTCTTTTTAACTTACTGAATTTATAATAAATAGGTATCTAACTAAATAAAGATTTTAACAATTGAGTATGGGTTTTATTTTTTAAATATTGAGTCCGGCCCGCTTACACACGCCAAATGTTATAAACGGCCCTTAAGAATATCCAGTTTGACATCCCTGTTCTAAAGCATATCTTCGGATGGGTGGAAATCGTGGGAACAACATTTTTGTAATAATCCACATTTGCGAAAAGTCACTTTATACTGGTTAGTAAAACGAAATTACTTGCTTATTCTTTGATCTTCAAATGGTTTGTAAACACCTATCTGTGAACAGAGCTTGTGAGCTAAATTAAAAAAAAGTAACAAATTTAAAAGAACACGGATGAAAACAAAATCAGGTTTATTTATGTAAAAGGTTGTGTGATAATTTTATTTATTTATTTATTTATATATATATACGCATAAAAAGGTTTTTACATAGAAGTGATACATGATGCAGTGTACATAGGAGAATATGTATTATACAGGAGATATTGACAGTAAATAGATGTAATCCATTTTAAAGAAGGTACAAAATACACACTTGTAAAATTGTGATTACAAGTATAATGAGAAAATATTAAAAAATATGAGGCAATATTAGTAAAAGGTAAGAGTAACATAAAGTAAAAAAAAAATTACAACAACACTACATATAAGACAAATCATTAAAACTAATTTACCAACGCTACTCTAATTTGTAGGATTCAACAAAGTGTTGGTGTAGATTATGCTTAATTCTATATATGGAGTCAATAAATAAATCAATAGCACCTCCATACTTGTTGCCCAGATCATGCATCCTATTGGTTAGTGAGTGTGTCTGATAGTTGGTCGAGTATGTATTACAGAAGAATGTTATATTTTGTCTTGTATTCCTAGTCGGCACATGTAGTTTAATAGTGGCAAGGATGGCAGGACTATAAATTAAGTTGTTAATAACTCTGTGTAACACAACCAGGTCTGAAATAATTCTCCTGTCAGACAGTGTTATTAGATGCAATTGATTCATCAAACTGACATAATTAATGTAATCAATAGGAATTCCGAGCTTAAAATGTACGTACTTAAGAAATTTGTGCTGAACTCTTTCTAAATTTTACCTGACATATCATTCCATAACTGGAATGGGATTTTGATTTAAACAATTTTGACGATAAGCACATCTATCTATAATATAAGATAGAACCAAAATAAAACTTGTAATAGCGGATAAAATATCATGTTTTTCTGACTTTATGTCCGGGTTAAATCTTCCCCACAGGAAAAACTAAACCCTTCCACACACTTTTCCACAAATGATCATCTAGTCAATCCACATTATGCAACTGCATTATATAAGCATAATAAATACAAAATATTACAAAAACAACACGTTAAATCACCAAAGATCCAAAAAGAAAATAATTCACCGACTATTTTCATATCAGTGGATTCGGCTCGGTAGAACTTCTAATTGGACCTATAAATCCTACTGATCCCTCAATCTAAATATGTAAAAAATCTTTCGTAATCCTACATTTACTAGTATTTAAAATGACTGATTTTTGCATTTTAATGTATAAATTCTTTCTTTTTTAATTTTTGAATTAAAAAATAATATTAATAAATTTAAAATATGTTTTATGATACTCGTGTATGCACCTACTACGCACAAGAAAATCATTAGTTTTTTTAAGGAATTCGCCATTGAACCGGTTGTAATAAAACTATTAGGTAGGTAATAATTTTTAAAACTGTGTTTTTCACATTAAAAAAATGTAAATAAGGAATATTTTTTAAATTATGTTTAAAACAGGTATTATATCATAGCCTAAGTACCTAGCACAAACCCATCTAAACTACTTAATTGAAATCTGGGAAAACACATAAAAAACTCATACAAACTAAAAATTTTGGTAAAGATATTGTATATTTATGTATTCAAAGCCAGGGAAAGTTCTCATTATCACGTTTGTAAATCATTTTATGAACAGTACGTATGGACACATGGGCATTATATAAATATTTAATTAATAGTATATGGACACATGGGCATGAGATAAATATTGTGTTAATAGTACATGGACAAATCGGCATAAGATAAATATTCTATTAATAGCACATGGACACATGGACATAAGATAAATATTGTATTAATAGTACATGGACATATGGGCATAAGATAAATATTGTGTTAATAGTACATGGACACATGGACATAAGATAAATATTGTTTTAATAGTACATGGACACATGGGCATAAAATCAATATTGTATTAGTGTTGAAAACGAACAAAAGACATCGGCGACGCATAAAACCCAAACGTGCTATTTTATTTATTTGTATTTTAAAATACGATTAGTGATTTTAGACACAAGTTTGGCATTTTTGTGAGTTAATTGTAAATGATAATTTGGCTTTTCCTACTGTTTCAATATAATGAGAAATAAAATAAAAAAGCTTTTTCTGGGAAGAATTTTTAACTTAAATACGACAAATTTATGTTCCGACATAAATCTGATGTTAATAATTTGAATTTGAATTTTTTTACATGACTTCTTGTCACATTTGCATACTGAATAGAGATTTTTTTCATGTAATCATCATTACCTCACAAATAATTGCCAAAGTTCCTCTGAATTCATAAAAAAATATTAATTTAATGGCCCAATTTTAAAATTTAAAATAACAAATAAATAAAATACCACTTATCCATACTAGATGTTGCTAAATCTGTTGATAAAAAATAATAATTTGGCATTTTATTTGGTATTTAATTCAAATCTAAATTAAAGTTTTGAATGAAAATGCCGCGCAGTCGTTTCTCTAAGCAAGTACATAAAATCTAATTGATAACTGATAACAATATAGATAATGGGAACTACTAAACAAGATAGATAACTACTCCTTTTCCGAAACTATAAATGTGTTGGTGAAACACAAAAACAAACCAACAAAAAAAATCTTGACAAGTATAATTTAAGACCTGACGAAACTTATAAGCGAATCCAAATCGGCTGTCCACGTGTTATAAAATGTAAATTATATATTAAGACATGTCATTGCTTTTAAATTCTCATTTTTTGCAGGTCCAAACATGAGCTTTACTAAAAAAATATATTTTATACTTCAATCAAGAGTAAAATTATTCAGTATTCAAAGAATATGTGAATTTACCACTAATAAAAAACATCCCGTAAAAAAATAGGTATTTTATTTCAATACACTATTTTTAATTATTTATTTAAAAATAAATTTTATTGGTCTGACTGAGGATTGAACCTTTATCTCTATTGACTGGAGTCAATCGCGATAACAATTGAGCCAAATCCCGATTGGGTGGGACCGACATTTCTTTCTTATATTATCTGCAGTAATGTCATCCTATTTCTGAGAAATGCGTATTTGTCCGCGTATAATAAATGGGTTAATTCCCACTTCTTAAATATATTCATGAATCTTTTATTGTAAAATTACAGAGAAAGTACTAAAGGTAATATTTACGTATGACATCAAGCACTCACTCTCTAGCTAACATTAATTTTTGATGTTGTATTATTTACAAATTACAATATTTATTTATTTGATTGAGTGGCTACTAGCTATTTTGAGTGACCTCTCGAGATAAGTCTGTAAAAAACCCATCTTGACTTATGGATATGAATATATTATGACATCACGTTGTCACTGCAGAGTGCAGTTTCTATTTTATTAAGTCAAGACAACAATAATACCGCTGTACAGAAACACGCTGTGAATTTCGTTCCTGTTTAAAATTAAACTAGTAAATATTCTAAACGTATTTGACAAAAAATAGTGCACTAATATATACGGAATTACAGTAGCAGTGTAGTAAAGAAGTGTCAAGCTGTACTAGTACATCTGTAATAACCTAAATCCGAATTTAAAAAAAAAAAGTTTGCTCTCAAAACAATTGATAAACAGCGATCACTCGGTCCGAACTCTGTGCTCGCCCTACTGGCCAGTGTTGAACTCAGTTTGTGTGTGTGTGTGTACGTGACTACTACGTTCGACCGCCGACCAACATCGTCCACGCAGGGCCGCTAAACCTTTTACCGCTCTACATTTCGAAGCAGTACCATGGACACCAGTGACACCTTTTCTTTCATCTCTGCGGCAAACCAAATTATAAATTCCTTACAAAATACTATAATGGACCCAAGCAATAAGTTTACAAAAGAACAAATGGGGAAATTGTCACCAAAACTCACAGAACTGCTAGGGAATATAAGCCTTGTTGCTACCAAAATGGGCTTTCTGGAGAATAATCAGCCTACAAATACTGATATAAAAAAACAAAAAAATATAAAAAACAAGTACAGTATCTTAATAACTCCAAAAAATAAAGATACATCAACAGAAATACAAAATAAAATTCAAAGGCACTTTAAAACCAGCCAATTAGGAATATGCATTGAAGGCATTAAAAAAATCTCTCAAAATCGAATTGTAATCGATTGTGTTAATAAAGAAGATGCTAAAAAACTACATAGTTTAATTTCTAAAGATCTACATGATATCGACTGCAAAGAATTAACAAAGAAAAAACCAACAATGATATTCAAGGGAATTTTCAACGACTTCATCAAAGAAGATTTTACTGACGATATCTTGGACAAAAATGAGGATATCAAAATTGTAACGCAAAAAACAGAAAAAAATTCTATTTTTAACATAAAAGCAATAATTAAAAACAAATACAATGACACCGCTAACTATATAGTAGAAGTAGATAGCACAACCAGGAAGATTCTATTAAATAAAGAAAAAATAAACATTGGCTACCAGCGAGTTACGGTTGGCGACGCCTGCCCAGTAATACAATGCTACTTCTGTCTACGCTACGGACATACATCAAGAAACTGCAACCAGAAAGAGAAAAACAATTTGCCTTCCTGCTCGCACTGTGGAGCTGCTCACTTGTTCAAAGAATGTCAAGCTTCATCAAATCAACCGAGGTGTGTAAACTGCACTTTTCAAAATGACAGATTTCAACTGTCATTTCCTACCAATCATAATGCGAATGATAAAACCAACTGTTTATATTATAAAAAAATGCTGGCATTCGCACAACAGAAAATTGAATACTAATTTGGATTCAAGGTATATTTTTCATAGTAACTCATGTTTATTGTCAATATATTATGCATGTACCTGCACATTCAAACATTTAAAAACTAACAAAATTAATAATACTATGACATATGCTTTAAAAAAACATGATGTTTCTTATCAATCTCCAGTATATAAAACATGTATACTTACTATTAAAACTGAAAATTCTAAGAAATATTCAAAAATGATACTAACAATTAAAAAAAAATGTCCATAATCAAACTAACTGTCAATATTACAAAAAAATACTTGCTCTTACGCAACAAAAATTGGAATATTGTTATAAATTTTAAAGATGTCTATAAAAATATCTCATGTCTATTCTCAATGTCTTACAAATACGCATGTATTTTTGAAAATCCACAAGATATAAAAAATAATAATTCTATAGTCTATACATTAAAAAACCGACAAATCTTTCATCATTCTACATACTTTAAAGTAAGGATATGTGTATTTAAAACCAAAAAAATTTAAATCATTCTCTATATTGAAGATAAAAAACCTAAATATTTTCTTCATGATAACACATCTCTACACACTACACTTTTATGTTTATTTTTACAATACATTACATCTACGTTCTACATTTGTATATTCCTACCAGAAAATAGATAATACAACAACAATCCACAACTACGTTTATCGAAGGCTAGTAAATTATAGAATACTAAAGTCTAATTATAGATATATTAATTTGTCAAAATTATTATTATATACATTACTAACCCATATATCATGCTGCCAATATTCTATATGCAATAAATCTCTACACTATATGTTCACTTGTACTATTGATATATTCTTACACAAGCTATGTTTTATTGTAATTATTATAAAAAGAAGAACGAATCAAATTAATTTTTGCTGTCAATTAAACAAACACTCACTATGTCTCCGAGTATTATCTAAACATAAAATAAATCTTATAGAAAAAATCATAACCTACAATTTTAGATATGAACTGAAATCGAGCAAGAATAGTGTTACACTAATTATGAGCATTATTACTTATTCATTTCCTCGTAGAATTATATATACATATTCTATCACACCTAAATAAATGCAATGGAAAATTTTAACTTAAGCGAAATTGATAAAAATCTAAATATAGAAGAATACGTATGTGAAGCAGCCAGTGAATGCAATAGGATCTATGACAATATAATAAATAGACTAACAATCTTGCACCTAAACATTAGAAGTATAAATAAAAACATGGATGAACTTCTGGTATCCCTAAATACATTATGTTCACAGCCAGATTTCATAATACTATCCGAGGCGCACATACATGCAAACATAAATATACCAATCATCCCAAACTACAAAAATTATAATACAAATTATCAGATTAATAAAAATAGTGGAATTGTAGTATACGCTAAAGAAAAATTTACTAATATCAATATTACCGAAATACACATATGCAAAGCAAACTGTTTGTCATTAAATTTTGTTTTAAATAATATGCCATTCAATATAATCGCAATATATCGAACACACAGCTGTGATGTATCTTTATTTATAGAAGAATTAAAAAAAATACTATGTAACAAAAACCATCTAAATTGTATCGTAATGGGTGATTTAAATATTAATATTGGTCCAAATAACCACTGTAAAAATAAAATAGATTATATAAATGCTATGAGTGAAATGAACTTTATATCATGTGTAAATAATTACACAAGAGAATTTGCAAACCAATCGCCATCATGCCTGGACCACATATGGAGCAATATTAAACACACAGAAAAAATTAAATCTATTATATGGAAAAATGATATAACAGATCACCATTCAAATATTTTTATTTATGATTTAAATAAAAACTTGGGATTAAATGACTCTAGAAAAAATATTAACATAATTTCCAAATTGAACAATGTAAAATTAAATAATAAATTAAGTAACGAATCTTGGTCCTCAATACTAAATTGCCAAAACCCAGACATGTGCGCAAACTTCTTTGAAGAAACTTTAAATGCTCATATCGCAGACTGTACAACCTTTATAAATAATCAACCTAGTTCTAAATTAAGGAAAATCAAACCATGGATTACGCAAGGATTACTCATATCTATCCGGAAAAAAGAAAAACTTTTCATAGATACAAAAAAAAATTCTACCAATAGCCAAGTAAAAAACGATTACAAAATATTCCGGAACAAACTCATTAAAATTATCAAAGACACAAAAGAAAAATATTACAGGGAGAAAATAATCCTCCCAAAAGAAAACCCTAAAAAAACATGGAACACTATAAATGAAATAATGAATAAAAATAAGTCTACAATAAATGTCATAAACAATAATGGAACTAAAATAAATGCTATCCGTGAACCAAAAATGTGCGCAAATATTTTCAACAAATTTTTCGCTACCGTCGGTCAAAAACTTGCATATAAAATTGACCAAAATTATCAACCTGATGACATACATGAAGATAAAATAACAAATAGCAATCTTTCAATTTTTAAACCGACTACAGAAAAAAATATTGAAAACATAATACAATCACTTAAAAATGGTAGTGCGCCAGGATACGACGGTATAACTACAGAAATCTTGAAAAAATACTGCAATTTTCTAACCAAACCGATTACGCATATAATTAATGTAAGTACTAAATACGGAATATTCCCGTCTAACTACAAAAAAGCCATTATAATCCCAGTATATAAATCCGGAGATTCAAAAGAAGTAAACAATTACCGCCCAATATCCTTATTATCCAACATTGCAAAAATACACGAAAAAGTAATAAAAAAACAAATTACTGATTATACAGATAACCAAAAAAGTATTAACCCTAGTCAATACGGTTTCAGAGATAAACTTAGCACATAAGACGCAATTGCAGAATTAACTAAGCTTATTTACAAAACATTAGATAGAGGCAAAAAATGCTTAAGTATATTCATTGACCTCCGTAAAGCTTTTGATAGTGTCTCACATTCAAAATTAATTAATAAACTAAATAATATAGGAATTACTGGCAAAGCTAAAACATGGTTAAAAAGTTATCTCTATCAAAGAACTCAACAGGTTAAAGTAAACAACGAATTTAGTGAAATAGAAAATATAGATTTTGGAATTCCACAAGGAACTGTTTTGGGACCTTTACTATTTATATTATATGTAAATGAACTTTTTCAACTCCCAATCATTGGAAACATCATATCTTACGCAGATGATACAGTGATAACTATTGAAGGAAATTCTTGGAATGAGGTCGTAGTATCAGCTAATAATGCAATAAATATCGTTAAACTATGGTTTGACGAAAACTTATTGACACTGAATGTCGAAAAAACCCATTTTATACCTTATAGCCTAACAGGGAATAACTCAAATGTAAATCTAAACATAAAAATTCACGAAAGAAATTGCCTCCTTAAATTCGCACCCTGTAACTCAAACTGTATAAACATTAGTAGTAAAAAAGAAATAAAATATCTTGGAATAATTATTGATAATAACATTAAATGGAAAAGTCAAATAAATTCCACAGTAGACAGAATGAGAAAACTAATCTATATATTTTTTAGACTAAGAAATACTGTATCATTAAAAATACTAAAAGATATTTATTATGCACTGGCGCACTCTGTCCTACAATATGGAATCGTGGCTTGGGGGGGTGCATATAAATCATCCCTACTCCCACTAGAAACTATTCAAAAAATACTAATCAAAATAATCTTAAAAAAGCCATATTACTACCCAACTATAAATGTTTTTCAAGATTTCCCGGTTCCCCCACTTACAAAAATTTATGACAAAATTGCACTTCTACAAATACATAAAGATTTCTTTAGTAAAAATAATCTACCACAATTGAATATTAGCAAAAGAATAACATCTGTTGGAGGACTAACCGTGCCACTATCACGAACCACAACAGCACAACATCACTATATATTCAAGGGTGTAAAATTATTTAATAAATTACCACTTGATATACGATCGGAAGAAAACTACGAAAAATATTAAAAAAAAATTAAATTAAAATACTCTTGTACCACCTCATAACTTTACTTATTGTTTAGAAATATGTTTTTACCTTTTAAATTCGTTGAATCATTTATTAACTAACCTATATTTTTATTGCTTTTATTGTTATTTTTTGTTTTATTACTAATATTTTTTGTTTAATTTAAAAAAATGTTAAAATATTTTTGTTGTCCTCTCCTAAACACAAGCAGCTGCTTTATTAGGAGAGTGATTGAAATATTAGTGTTTATATTGTAAAAAAAATTGTAACCTTGTTTATATGTTTCAATAAAATAAAAAAAAAAAAAAAAAAAAAAATGCAATGTTTTCGAACACCTATTTTACAAATAAAAAAAAACACATTAATCCATGCATTTATTGATAAAACCACACCAGATTGCCTCTAAGACCATAACAAATTAGACTCTCATTTTTTTAAATTACTATTTCAACGATGGGAAAATTTACTACAGAGTAACTTATGTTATACGATGATGCGCAGGAACCATTTCTATTAGCAGCAAAAGAATACTAGGCACCTATTTTTTACGTTTACAAAACACAGGAGGCCCTGAGAAAAATAATTTCCCAAGGACTGTATCATATTTGGGGATGCTGTGTGGATGTTTTTCTTTGTGAAGAAAGAGGAAGTTCTTGGAAGGAAGAATGTATGAGGGGTGGAAAGTAATCTAGGGTTCGGTGTGTCCAGGATTGACCATTGCGGTGTTAGTGTTGATTCGAGAGAGTTCGAATGGAGAGGACAATGGGTCTCCCTGAACTGGCTCTCGATCTGCGATCTCGATCACGCAGCTGGTAGGCAGAAACATCCACCACCAAGAATTTGACATATCTCATCCTACGAACCCGGGCACACCTGCTCGGCAGAGATTCCTATTACTTTATTTAAAAATGAAACAAATAAAGTTTAATTTAATTAACAAACATCGATCTTTTTAATATCTGTGAAATGTTTAGAAACCAAAAGATATCCAAGATTTCATTTTATTTGTTGAAAGTATTAACACTTTTTACATATAATATTGAGAAAACTATGAGTAAACAAATAAATATGAGTATTGGAAATATATATTTTTAATCTTAAATAATTTCTACGGCGAGATTCTTGTGCAATATCGCCTCGAGGGCACTTGATTTTAGGAGGTAATGTAATCGACCGTAGTTGTTGCTATTTATGTATCGTGTTGATATACCCATTAAATCAGGGGTGTCAAACTGGATATTCTTAAGGGCCGTTTATAACATTTGGCGTGTGTAAGCGGGCCGGACTCAATATTTAAAAAATAAAACCCATACTCAATTGTTAAAATCTTTATTTAGTTAGATACCTATTTATTATAAATTCAGTAAGTTAAAAAGAAGGGTAACAAGGTAAATTATCATGAGCCGGACACCTGACTTCTCTTGTTTGTGTCATATTCGTCGTAGTTACTTTTAGAATCGATTGGAGATTTTCATCCGTAAGCCGTGAGCGATGTTTGTTTTTATTTATTTTCATAACGGAAAACATATGCTCGCATAAATACGTACTACCAAACATACACAGGATACGTGTATGATTTCATGATTTCTTATACTTGGATAGTTATTGAAACTCTTGAAATATTGTGTATAAAATGTAGTAACATTAACTTCCTTAAATTTATCCTTTACAATGCTGTCGCATTGGAGATCTATCAATTCCATTTGCAAATGAATTGGTGCCAGTGCAGCATCAAAAGTAAATGGATTGTTGAAAAGTACGAATTCCATTTTATGCATTTTGCGAAAATCTTAAAAACGACTGTTAAATTCTGTGATCAGATTCAGCAAAAGTTGAGAATACTCATCCAATTTTGTCTGGTTCACTGTGCCAAATGATTTCACGTGAGGGAAATGATCGAGTGTTTGGTTTTTAATGTGAATTTCCCACAGTCTTAATTTTGTTTCGAAGGCTTGTAAATGCGAATACATTTGAGTGACGATCAAGTCTTTACCCTGTAACTTTATATTGAGGTCATTCATGTGTTTTGTCATATCTACCAAAAATGCACAATCAAGCCACCAGTCGTTGTCATAATCAATTATTGGCTTGCCTTTTTCTAACATGAAAGCTTGAATAGGGTCACTTAACTCAAAAAATCTTTCCAAAACTGCCCCTCGACTGAGCCAACGAACTTCCGTGAAATAAGGTACATTGGGATACTTTTCGTCCAAATCTTGTAAAAATTGCCTGAACTGCCTGTGATTTAGACCTCTGCTCCTTATAAAATTTACTATTTTAATTACCGGTTGCATGACATGGTCCATTTTTAAATATTTGGATGCGAGTGATTCCTGGTGAATGATGCAGTGAATTCCCACAAAATTTTCTGATATTTTCTGTTTTAATTTAGTCACAACACCCGAATGTTTGCCAACCATGGCAGGAGCGCCATCCGTAGTTATGCTGCAAAATTTATTCCAGCCGAGTTCATATTCTACTATTAAATGCTCAATAGCAGCCGGCGTAAGAGAAAAGGTTACGCTCACGCTCGGTGCACGGCGCACCGCGTCCGATGCGCGCGTCTCTTGAAATTACACTGTAAATCAATCGCTTGCAATTTTAAACACGCGTAGGCATCGACTGTCCTCTAAATATCTAAAATCTACAATGAAAGAGTGCGGTTCTGTCCTCCGCGACATAATATTGTCACGTGGTAGTGAGCCGTAATGATGGGACCTGAGTGCCACATACGGCTCGCGGGCCGTATTGATAAGGTCCGAGGGCCGCATGCGGCCAGCGGGCCGTATCTTTGACACCCCTGCATTAAATAGTCGACTAAGGAAGAGCGAATTCAAGTTTTTGCTGCTAATTCAAATGACATTAAAGCACAAAAATTGCGTAACGTCAAATGTGCGATTACATTATTTATTATAGTTACCTACCCTACACAGTAGGTGTGTACATATGTTAGTGCGTTGAAACAAATACCCTCGTAGGGGCCTATATCGTTTCGTCTTAGTATAGAAGAAGGCTTGTGACATTTGAACAGGTTTTCTCCTATACATCTGACATGTCAAACGCTCCGTAATATCATGCGATCAACATTTCAAGCTGTCACATTATAATTCTGTGCTTCAGTTAAAAAAACTTCAACGAGTGGTTTGAAATTATTTGTAGTCCCAATCTATCGACTTATAAATACTTGTCTAAATCTATCTATTTTTTAATTGGTGTGGCTCTGTTTTTTATACAAATCTACAGTTTTATTCCGGGATAGATAAAATTTTGCACGCTCGACCTTCAAAACAGGAGGAAGGTGACTGTCTATATGAGAAAACCACCTCCATCCCCTTTTCCCACTTCTTAAGGCAGAATTTGTACGTTTCGTGATGAAATTTTGCGCACTTGACGTTCAAAATAATAGGGAAATTGATGTTTACATCTGATTTAAAAAAAAACATTACAAATAAATCACGGACAACGCCGGGGCATCACTCAAATTAATTTTATATCTGTAAAGTTCCACATAACGTATTTTCATATTTATTTCAATAATGTATTTTCCACACATCATGCTGCGTATACATCCGAGAATATTTGCGCGTGCCACGAATTATGGGAAAGGAGCGAAGTAATCGCAGCGGTGTGTAGCGCCTTCTGGAGTCTCTTCTTTCTTTGTATTGGAGTTTCTTTTTGATCGAGCAAATTTTCTCAAAGTTTTCTCACAGTGAATACTTAAATAAATATTTATGCTGTAAAATATGCAATAAATGTGTTTAATATTATGATTGTGAAAATATAATATATTAACACATAAATATAATAACAACAAAATAATAATAAAAAATTTGACATTTAATTAGACTGCATGGTTATTAAATTTATTTTTTTGTAAAAATGCATTTACCCAACCCACGAACTGACTGTAGAGTAAGTATGTCGGTATGTAATCGAATATGTAACCTTATTGCGGCCATATTAACCAATAAATAACTATTCAAGATAATTATAATCCTTTTTATAAGCTATGCGCGCTTCGTAAACTGGATTTTTTTTTTTAAAAGTACAGACCAAATTACACGAGAGAGTTTAAAATGAGGAATCGCGAATTTATTTAAATAGCTTCATATATTTTTACTGTAAATTCAACCGTCAATTTAACTTATTTTTGCTTTGTCTTATTTACCTTTACTTTGAGCGCTATGGCGATTTGCATAACGGAAAATCTAAAATCTACATCAGGGGTGGGGAACCTTTTTGCAGTGAGGGGACGTTTGAACGTTTGTAGTATCATCCCCGGGCCGCACTTAGATTTTCAGGAACGGGAAGGAGGGAGAGGGTATTTTGAAATCCACAATACTTCATTTTACCAAATACCGATCGATAAATTGTGAACAGTAGTCACGTTCATAAACTCTGGGACTAGAAATTTATAACTGCACTCGTAAAGCGAGAATAGTTTTCGTTGTCAGCAGAGGAGATCGCATCTCAAATTTTTACGTTGCGTTTAGAACACTAGACTGGTTTCAACTTAAGAGGAATTCTGCGTAAAAGTTTACGCAGAATTCCTCTTAAAAGTAAAGTACGTAAAGGTTTTCCTTAGAACTTGGCATTATATGGTGTGCAACTTGAATTGAAAGCTTTACTCGGAACATGAGAATAGTTTCCTTCAATGAATCCACAATTTATCGTTACATTCTGAACACTAAACTGGTTTTAATTAAAGAGTGAATTAAAAAAAGGGGAAACCCTTTAATTCAAACTATAGCCAGAATGTTTGATGTTTGAATATTTTACTCCGATTCTGGCAGCAACTAGAAGTTTGTAATCGTACTTCGAACACGATAGCAGTTGAATCAGCATCTGGAATTTCGACAGATTATTCGAAACACGAAACTGCTTTTAACTTAAGTATGAATCGTTTTGCGAGTTCAAAGCTTTATTTAAAACTACACCCAGAACATGAAAGTGGTTTATTTCCGATTCTGGCATCACGTGGTCTGCAACCAAAATTTCAACTGCACTTCCGCCGAAATGGGTCAAGGGATGAATCCACAATTGGAGTTTTACGGCTACATTGTGAACACAAAACTATAACTTAAAAGTGTATCTGTATGCAAGTTACCAGCTTTAATTAGTACTACACTTATAATATGCTTACAATTTTTCTCCGAATTTTGCAGTGTGCGACTCGAATATTAAACTTCACTCGGACGATGAGAATGGTATCCTTCCTAATTTGTCAGAGAATGAATCCACAAATGGATTTTTATCGTTACATTTTAAACACAAAATTGGTTTTAACTTAAGCCAACTTAAGAGTGAATCTGTGTGTGTCCTCAGGTTCAACATACCAAATTTTTAAAATTATTTTCCCCCAATTTTTGCAGCACGTACGTAGTCAAACAGAATTTTATAACTGCGTATGGAACGCGAGAATAGTTTCCTTCTAAATGTGTGGAGAAATGATTCTACAACTCTTTTTTTGGGCATTCTGAACACAAGACTGGTATTAACGTAAAGACAAATCTGTGTACGAGTCCACCAGTCCACTATCGTAAATTATAATTGTACTTGTGTGTTTTTTTAATTACGAATCTCTATTCGTAATAAAAAAATACAGGAATTTGATCCCATACTTGTAAAACTATTTTTAACCATCTTAAAAATGTGTGACATACCGTGAAAGAAAATCGATATCGTGTTCTGAAAGCATTTTTTGTGGTTATTTCACTATTCTATTTAAAACTACTCGCGAGCCGAAATGAAAAGCCTTGCCGGGTACATGCGGCTCGAGGACCGCAGTTTTCCCACCCCTGATCTACAGGCAAGAGTCTAAGCCTCTCGCTAGGTTTGGCCTTATTTAGGGACAGCAGCTTCTAATTTGCGTATTAGAAATTACCCTGAGTAAATGGCAGAACTTTAGTCAATACACATTCAAGAAATTAAATATGTATAGTTAGTGGAGTGACCATTTGATGTGTGATCAAACACAGACATGTTTTTTGTATTAGTTATTACTTACCCAGCAAGTTTGACAGTAGGGCGTTTTGGAGTTTTGGTTACAATAATAATAAAACTTTTTAAAGGCATTGATGTATCATATTTGGATGAGACATGAAGTGAAAAAAGTGGTTCCACTTTTGTACGTCTTATTAATTCGATTTGGCCTCCAACGATCCCGACACTCTAACTCCGAACGATTATCGCATGATAATAGTGTGAATGATGTTAGTACAAAATATCGCCTCTAATTGTATGTTTATAGGTAGCAATACACACTTTTTTGTATATTATCATATTTGCCAACAAATATAACCAACTAACTAACTAACCATCAGGCCGTTTCCCCCCAGAGGTAGGCAGATAGGACGGACCACCAAACATCTCTGTCTTGACACACACTTCTTGCCTCATACACATTCATACATCGTCTCATATACTCTTCTATTATTCTGACTCTTGACATGACTCGAGTATCTGATTCACTTGACTGTGCCATGTCTTCCTCGGGCGTCCCCGACTTCTGCTACCATTCAAATATACCACCAAACACATATGATAAGATAATAAGTTAAGAAAAAATAAGATAAGTTTTCATACGAGGACAATAATTTATTTTCTAAACATTGATAAATATATTTTTTTAAATCAAATTTAGTACATATTAAAGTAAACCTACATATTTCACAAAAAAACATTTTGGCTCTTCCGTCCTTTATAAATTGTCCTTGAGAGGGCTAGCTTAACACCCAACACCAGATAATGTATGCTGCAACGAGCGTTTCACAAGCCAATATCAAATTACAACTTAAACTATTATCTATATCATTTTTAGCCCTTTTCTGCTAGCAGTTTTCCTTATTATACTATGCTCGGTTGTTGCCATTGCGGAAAATCTAAATTCTACAGTCGACAGTCTTGACTACATCTCACCGGATGGTTTTTAATGAAGTAACGAGAGCGTTTTATCAATCCAAAGTTAAATTGCATGCTTATAAACTCGTCACTTTGCGATATTTTTTACTTCAGTTGTCGCAAGTTCCCAAGGCCAGACAAGTCCTTAGTTCACTTCTCGGTACTACACTCCATCCCATGAGACTTGTTCACGAAGTGCACTCAATAACTCAAAGTCTTGTTTATAAAAGTTACCTCGTTTACGAGGAAAGAGTTGACTCGAGTAAATAAGCTGATTTCTGAGCAGGTACTACTGTACTGCACAACAAAAACCTAGATCAGAAAATGTATAGGAGGAAACAAGGTTTTGTTAAGCAAAGCAGTATAGTTTCGTGTGATTGAGTTGTACCTGTTGACTTTATTTATAAAGGATTCACTTTAAATGAAGTGTTTTGTACCGCCTTTAGAAAATCTTCATAAAAATCCATGAATTAATTATACTTGTTTTGCATACACACTTTACTTCGTGGTCATTGAGACGCACTCAAAAGAATCAACTTTTGATCAAGGAAGTGAAATTTACGCATGTTCATGTAATTTATTTAAACATGACCAGAAATCAATATTTGTGAGTGTAATAAATTACTCATTGCCAAATATATATTTAATATTCGTTATTGCTTCCTATCAAACCGATAAAGCACAAAGAAACAGGTATTTTGGTGCACAGTTAATCCTT
This sequence comes from Hesperophylax magnus, assembly GCA_026573805.1. Taxonomy (NCBI): domain Eukaryota; kingdom Metazoa; phylum Arthropoda; class Insecta; order Trichoptera; family Limnephilidae; genus Hesperophylax; species Hesperophylax magnus. The sequence continues at coordinate 19,766,899 of JAIUSX010000014.1, forward strand.
AAACTAAACATTTAGTTAATCCCGTATGGAGTCATTAATTTATTCGTTTAGATTAACCTTCGAATATCAATTATGAATAAGTAAACATTGGCAATACTTCAATTTAAAAAATAAATACTCAAATCTGAAATTTCGCAGTATATCTACCATTAAATTGTTTAATCTCAATTGCATAGATTTATGCGACAATCCGCAATCAATAAATAATATATGAATTCTAATTAAATTCTTTATTAAATATCACACGGTAATATTAAAAAATCTTATCTTAACTACAAACCGCATAAAGTCAAATAATATTGTAATTAGATGACGAGATGTTCGAACATAATAAACGTTTTGTACACCGTTAAGGTGATACTTCACAAAAATTACGTTACAAAAAATCAAACTATAAAAAGAAGTTTTTTTTACCAAAATAAAGATGTATTACAGATGTATCTATTTTCGGTGACCGGATAAATCATCAAAATGATAATTCATCACATCTTTAAAAAGTTATATAAAGTCATGGAAAGTGATGAAACAAAAACTTTATTAACTGGATTAAGTGGGTTAGGTTAGGTTAGGTTTAAATTTTTTTTTCATCGTTTCGAATGACTTTTATCACTTTTTAAAGGTGTGTTGAACTGTCGATGTGTTGATTTATCATGGAACCCTATTTTTAATTTTCTTGGGCCGACAAGTAGCCAATTTTTAAGTTTATATTTGTATTTAGGACATAATTTCTTACAAATCCCTTTCGCTAAAACAACTTTTGGCCAGAGAAATTTTAGATATTTTGCAACAAGGCTATATAATGCTCTCCCACTAGCCATTAGACTGAACGATTTTTTTTTTAAATATAAAACAGACATCAAGTCTTGGATCATCAGCCAAGACAGATCCATGATCAAAAAATTTATAAAAATCCCTACATAAGTATGTACTCCAACTAGATGCTGATTAACAAATTTATCATTTATTATTATTATTTATTATTTTTTATCTTTTTCACAATTTCATTTAGTGTAATGAAATATTTTATGTATCAAAAAATATGTAAACATTAATTCATGTATCAAATACGTCTGTCTCGACACAGGTTTATCCTAGTGAGACAGACATCGAAAAAAAAACTGTAAAAAAACTTTATATTGATAATATTAAAAAAATATATATTTTAGTTTGACTGAGGATTGAACTTTCCTCCCAGGGACTCTTAAACTGCTGTGAACGTATAAAATGTATTTTAAAATAAAGGTTTTTACTTGGGATTTAACCTCCTCCCGGGGCTGGCTCTTAAACTGTTGTGAACTTTTAAAATGTATTTTAAAATAAAGGTTTTTATTTGGGATTTAACCTCCTCCCGGGGCTGGCTCTTAAACTGTTGTGAACTTTTAAAATGTATTTTAAAATAAAGGTTTTTACTTGGGATTTAACCTCCTCCCGGGGCTGGCTCTTGAACTGTTGTAAACTTTTAAAATAAAGGTTTTTACTTGGGATTTAACCTCCTCCCGGGGCTGGCTCTTAAACTGTTGTGAACTTTGCAAACATAAAAAAAATGGTTTGACTGAGGATTGAACCTTTCTCCCAAAGAACTAACTAAAATTAGTGAACCGCGGTATAAATTAAACCCAATCCTTATCGGATGGTACCGATATTTATTTCGTTTACTGCTGTAAATTTAGAAATTTATTTGCTGTAAATTAAATTTATTTTATGTGTCTTGTTCTATTTCATGTTTCGTTTAGATTGTTTGATATTATCTTCTTGTTAATTGTTATAATACATAGGTGGATATAACTTTCAAAATTTAAAGAAAAGTTTTTCCAATATAGATTAAATATTCATTTTGAGTTAAGTAAAAGGTATCCCATATAAATAAAAATCAGATATGTTTATCAGAGACACTATCTAGGTTACAAACCAATTAATTAGAAATTGTGATCATTTAAAAAGGTAGCTTCAAAAACATGGGAAAAAACTGTTGCAAGAAAGTATTGTTAATTATGAATTTGAAATGGGATGTCAACAAATATAATGTTTAATAACCATGTCCCAATGGTTGAGTGGCTAAAGACGTTGTCCCGGTAAGACAGAGATCCTGGGATCGTTTCCTAGTTGTGACTGTTATAGTTTTTACTATCCGTGTCTTGTTCTATTTCATGTTTCGTTTACATCTGTTAAAATTATCTTCTTCTTCAATGATACTCGTATTATATTGATTCAGATTATATTGATGAATATAATCTGAATTATCTGAATTATGAATTAAAAAGTTAAAGAAAAGTTGTTCCAATAAAAATTTTTTTTTTTCTAAAGCGTATAATGTGTCATCTACTAATTACTGAAAATACTTAATTTTCTTTGTTAAAACTATTGTTAAAGGATCCGGAGATGCTGGGATGTGGTAGGTGAAGCAATCCTGGTAGGTAAGAATAATAAAGCTAATAACGCCCCTTTCTGCAAGTCGTTCGGAGTGAATAACTCTTATCAAGGTCAATCGTTGTGCACTTTCGTCTCGTAGTTACAGCATGACAGTCAACCCATACTTCTACAAACAAACAAGTTGTTCTATATCTATAGGGCGGTACATCGTGATCTTATCTCTACGCATTGGTGGAATCGATTAAATATAATAATTAAACTGTTTTTTTATTCGCTAATCAACCTTGTTCTAACCTCTGTAATTTTTTTTTTTTTTTTTTTTTTTTTCTTTATTCATGAAATATTAATGTGTACAGTTTTTACATGCTTTTCGACTACCACACTAGACACATGCCCGTATTATGGTAGTCGAAATTTATATACATAGGTTTATATAATGATATAAATGTAATATTTGATAACTTGTTAATCTAAGTATTTTTTTCTTACATGCAATGTATGTGTATAATAGGTAACATTTTTACTGGTTCCCAGTTCAGTAGATTGCTCAAGTGTACATCAACCGTATTTTAAACTGTTGATATTAATGAGATAAAATGAACACAATCAGCAAATAAATAGGTTACTTCACTTGTTAAAATAATGAAAATAAAGTAGAAATTATGAAAATGAACTTGTTGAAATAATGAAAATAAAGATTAATTAATTAATTAATTATTAAACTTTTTTCTTTACAGAATTGAATGAAAAACAAAAATGACTAATAAAGAAAATGAGCTTAATTTAATGATGGCAGGCATTCCTTGAAAAAGTTCCTTCCCTTTATAAATAACCAATTTTGAACACTTATGACATACAAATTGTGAGTTTTTGATTTTCTGATATCAATACTCAGCGAGTTGAATATTTTGGGAGCAATATAAGAAAACTGCCGCTGGGCGAAAGCTGTTTTCGTTTGGGGAATTTTACATTTTAGGTGTGACGAGTAACGGGTGTTAATTTTTTGTTGTGTTTTATTCACCAAGTCATTTTTCCGTATGTATATGAGAATGGTCTTAACATATAATTGTCGAATATCTAATATTCTGAGTTTTCTAAAAAGTGGTTCTGATGGGTTTGTTGGCTTACATTTGAATATTATCCTTAGTAACAGTTTTTGAATTAAAACCATGGGATGAAGAATCGTTTTTGCACAACCTCCCCATCCCACTATACCATATGTAGTAATTGATTGAAAAAGTGCAAAGTATACACATCTTAGTGTTTGTAGGTTAAGGATAGATCTGAGAGAGTAGAAAATGTAGCATAATTTGCGAAGCCTTTTTGTTGTAGAATTTATATGGGCCTCCCATCGCAGTTGATTGTCTATAATGACCCCCAAGTACTTAATTTCGTTTGATATTATAAGGTTATCGCATGAACAATTTTTGTGAGGTGATGTAGCCATGTTGAAGTTCTGTGAACATGAATGTATGGTAAGTTTATGATAGTTTTGAGGGAGATTATGTTTGCGTATGGAAAAAAGTAAGTATTTAGTTTTCTCAATATTTAGAGTGAGGAGGTTGGAATCTAACCAGTGTTTTATTTCATTTATACCATGATTTGCTTTTTCAAATGCTGAATTCAAATTTTCATCTGCAAATATGATAACCGTATCATCGGCAAAAGATATTATAGTGCCACCAGTATCCAAATTGCATAACGAGTTAATGTATATTAGAAACAGAAGTGGGCCCAACACACTGCCTTGGGGCACGCCATATGTGATTGGCAAACTTGTACTTCTATACTCTTTAGCGGAGTTAATAATAGTTGACTGGGACCTATTTGTTAGATAGCTCTCAAACCATTTAAGAGGAACACCTTTTATTCCTATCTGTGAGAGTTTTTTCAAAAGTATGCGGTGAGATACAGTGTCAAAGGCTTTAGCCAGATCCAAGAATACAGCGAGGGGCTTGCGACTTTTATCGAGGTTATCAGAAATTAATTTAGTAAAAGCTGCAATTGCATCTGATGCACTAAGACCTTTGCGGAAGCCGTATTGGTTTTTTGACAGGATTTTATTTTCTTCGAGAAACTTGTAGAGCCTTTGTTTTACTGTTTTTTCGATTATTTTAGAGATTGGACTCAGTAGAGATATTGGTCTATAGTTATTGACGATTGATCTGTCCCCTGATTTAAAGATAGGAATAATTGTTGAATGTTTTAGAGTGTTTGGGAAAAGGCCAGTTGAAAACTTAGATTTGTGATGTATACAAGGGGCTTAGCAATGATTGGTTTAAGGTGTTTAATTAGTTTAGTGGATATATTGTCAACTCCCGTGGAGTGTGTATTTTTGAGTGAATTGATGATTTCAGTGATTTCTTGTTCTGTTGTTAGTGTGAGTTTGAAAGGGTCATAACTCAGATTATCGAGAAAGATAGTATTTGCAAGATTATTTTCAGACTTGCTATTTTTTTTAAAAATATTATTTGCTAGATCCGATCCGATTGTAGAGAAGAATTGGTTGAAGTGATTTGCGATTGATTCTGAATTTTCGGTTGCATTTAGTGTTTTATTTGTGATGGTTATTTTATTTATGGGTGTGGTAATTTTGTCGGTGTAGCATATTTCTTTGACAATGTTCCAGATTTTTTTATTATCATTCGCAGCTTCCTCTATCTGTTTCCTATAATAATCTTCTCTGGCCGTACAGGTTATTTTTTTACAGGCATTTCTGTATCTTTTATAAAATAAGAGAGATTCGTAATCAGTGGGGTTATTTTTACAATATTTATGAAGTTTATCACGTTTGCGGATACAGTGTAAAATACCAGTAGTTATCCAAGGTTTTAGTTTAATTGTACGACTACTTTGATTGTTGTGTGTGTGGGATGTGGCATTTTTCAGATGCTTATGTAGGATGTTGATGAGAGATTCACACGCTAAGTTTGGATCGCTAATTTTGTAGAAATTTGACCAGTTTTCATTGGAAACCAGTTTGAAGAGAGTGTCATAAGAAATTTTCTTTAGTTGTATAGTGGATGCTGGTAATTTTTGGATTTTATGAGAAATGGAGGTGATAGTAGCGTAGTGATCTGTCACAGTGCACTGGTATATGAGAGATTTGATATTTAGCTTACATTTGACAAAGACGTGGTCTATGCAACTGGCGGATAACTCTGAGACACGAGTAGGGGCTGTAATAGCTGGGATAAATCCTTGAAGAGTTAATAAATTTATGTAGTCGTTTGCTTGGGGATGCATTGTATTTATAATATTAATATTTAGGTCACCAATAATTAGAACATTTTCATGATCTCTAATACATGCCAGAAACTGATTAAGCGAGTTTAAAAATGGTGTTATATTGGAAGTGCTCGGTGATCGGTATATAGTTAGAACAGTAACGCTATTTTCTATTTCAAGTTTAAGACAATTTGAGTGAGTTATTGTGATTTCCTTTATAGAGTATTGTATATGATTTTTTATGTATATAATAACGCCATCATTTTGTAATTGGTTATTCTGAGTACTGTATTGATTATAGTTTTTTATGGTTTTAGGAATATAGTTATCTCTGATCCAGCATTCGCTCAGAATAATCAAGTCAAAGTCTGAGTCAAGTTCTGTAAGTAGTATCATTAGTTCATTGAAATTTTTGTTCATGCTTCTGATATTCATGGAAAATATTTTTAGGTTGGATTTATTTAGGGTTTTTTGAACTTCTACAGAACTACTTGTTTCGATACATGGAATCTGCGACAAATTGTCTAAAATATTATTTATATTATCTTCCATTTTTTAAATTGGTGTAGGGTGTTGGTAGCTAAACTTTGGATGAAGACTAGAAGCTGAACAAAACTTGGCGAGCAATTTAGAAAACAAGTTGTATGTAGAGTTTTTACTGTTGGCAATGTTAGAAAATAATGTTGATGTTTCAAAGCAATAGAAATAGGAATAGTATCTTTTACCGGATTCTTGATTCTGACACTAGTACAATATATGTGATACCTCAAAACAAGTACAATAAAAAAATAATAATACGATACAATAAAAGTTTTACACGTGATAATTTTAGAACTATAGTTGTGATGAATTTGGTGAGAGTAGTGCCAGTGTCTCTGCATTAGAAACAAGAATTGCAGGTGTTCCGATATCTCTACGTACGTAGATCTGCCCTGATTTGATCCATGAATACTTAAAAAAATTTTCCTTTGTAGCTTTGCGGGCCAGGTACCACAAGTGGTTAGCACGAAATGTCAGGTGTTCCGCAACGTAGACTGGTGAGCTTGGTCCGGCAATCCCTAAGTTCAGAGTGTTGAGCTTCTCCTCGGGACTGGATGCTTGTTTGTGGAAGGCTTTTATATCCGATAGTAATTGTTCTCGATCGCGATTCGAGGTCAGTTTAAAAACAATAGGTCCATTTTTGTGTTTTTGTGTCCTGTAGGACGCTTCAATGTTTGAAGTATTTACTTTTGATTGAATGGTTTGGCATATATTGTGGAATATATTTTTCAAACTTTCTCCCTTTATTTCGGGTATTCCCCTCACCTCTATATTTTTGGCTCTTGCCGACCTTTCGATATTTTCAAGCTGGCCTTCTAGTAGGTCAATTCGGGATTCTAAAGAGGAATTTTGTTTTGTTAACACCATATTTTTATCTTCTAACTCCCGCACGCGGAGGAGAATATCTTCATACTGCTTGCTCATGAAGGTTATTGTATCCAGTATTTTATTATTTTGTAAGATGATTGCATTTTGACTTTTCAGGATTTCGCTGTTCTCCGATCCAATAGGTTTATCACAACTGATATCGTAAACCGGTGACTGCGCCTGGGAAGAAGTGCCAACCGCTACGGTTGCGCACTTCTTGCATTTAATTAGAGTGCGCCGTTCCATTGTCAGTCGTCGATAAGCGGTTTCTGTGATTCCACCGCAGAGAAGATGGTATGCTCCTTTACATACTAGGCATACAAATGTAGTTCCCGTCGATTCGGGACATGCTAAGCAGTTAGGCATAGTTAGAAGATTTTTAATATTTTTAATTTATTCAATTTTCGATGGATTCTCTGGGCCTTGAACGCGCCCCGCAACTTAACAGTCGTGCGTTAGAGATTAAATAAAATAAAAATAAAATATAAAATTTTTAGTTGGTTTGGTTGGGGCTCGAACGTACGCCGTTGATATAACTTTCAGCGTGACCGATTTATCCACTGAACCACTTCCGAGTTATGAGTAGGCGAGATAATAGATCTTCATATATTGTAATTCAGCTTGAGAGATGACAGTGCTGTTTTTGCTAAATCTTTCACTTTCAATATTTGATAGTTTTACTTTTATATAAATAGAATTGGATTTAAAACTTAAAAAAAAAAACTGGGTGATTTAACACTGTTACACTTAGCAAAAAACAAAATTGAGCACTTTTGATGTAGTTTGAACGTAATCTTGAAAACAATTAATTTTGACAGTTCCGTTGTTATGTTTGCACATAGCTTGCAAGAGCTAACTGCACAAGTTATGTATATCTTCACGGCCCGGAAATGGAGCACTCACTCAGCATGTGTAAACACACGAATATATACGCATCTCGGCATGTCTACAATCGGGTGAACACCAATACATACGCAGGAGCTCGCGACATCACCGCCTGATATTGGTCACGTAGGCTTACAAGTACCTACAACCAATCAAATGGATAGTTGACAAAAACGTATCCTTATATGGGCATCGGCCAGGCACCTAAAAGAGAGGTGGAAGGGGCAAGTTTCCACCCGCCAGCAGACCCACGCGTCAGTTCACAGCGAGACGCGTAGAAAGCAACACTATGCTTTAGTTCCGAGTTAATATTTACCGCCAAATCGGTGTCGCCGTAATTGGACCGGCGTGCATACATTTTATAATGTGCCGCGTCCCTAGACTCAGTTATCACGTCCAGGCAATTCGGCCGACTACACTATCATGGATATGATTGCGTCATATCCCTGGGCCGCGGCCGTACACCCGCCGCAGCCCACGAGGTTCCATCTGTGCCGCCCTTCGGCGTATTCCCGCCCTTCGCTCTGCCACCGCTCTGCCGCCCACGAGATTAGCCGCCCTGGCCGCCTCAGGCCGCTTCTGTGCCGCCCTTCGTCGTATTCCCGCCCTACCGCATCAGTTAGGCCGTGCTATGGCATCCGCCCATTGTAGCCGCCCTTCGTCCTGCACCCTGCCTAGGCACCTGCCTATGGCCCCTGCTCATCATTCACCGCTTCAGCCTAGTTTACACGTGAGCGAATAATATACCTTTGTCAATCAGAGCCCTTAGAGTCAATAGATTGCCTAGTAACTAGTTAGGCCTTAAAAAGCTATGTACCTTTTGTAGATCTGTTTGATAACCTGTATTACCTGTACAATAAACCCTCATATCAAGAGACTTGTTTTAATTGGGAAATTGACTATAATCCACACCCTGAATGATAGGAGTATCAAGCTCTGCCGCTGCCTTGTGCGGCGATGACTATTTGTGTAACACACCTATAGTATATTACATGGCGATAAACGCTAATGTAACACTGGCGCCACAACCTGGATAGTCAATTAGCCCGATAAAATATGTCTTTTGTTGCTATGTTTTACTGTAATATTAATGTTTTTTTTCCCCACAGCTGTGTGTTATAATTCAATTTCTGATTCGGGAGTGTTTGTAATACAAATGTGCAGTCGGTAGTGTAACGCGTAACTTTTTATTATCTAAATACGCGCTTCGGTCCGCCGGGTTTGTTCGCAATAGGCATATTCGTAATGCGTAGTTTCAATTACTAAGCGCGCAGTAATCCAGACACGCGAAAGTAAGTCGTAATAAATATTGAATGTGCCGTCGGAAGTGTGAAGCAAATACATTCTGTTACTAGATGCGCAATAGAACATATACGAGAAATTACGACGTAATAAATATTAAATGTGGATGTTTCCGAGAGATAGATGTGTTATTTCAATTTTGGAATGCAATTTAATTGTTTCATTATAGAAATAATTTTTTTTGTCAGGTTAAGCTTTGCTTATCTGTTTCATTGTAATAAGTTGAAATAATTCAAATACTCAAAAGAACTTCCAAGTATCAATTTTCCGTCGGATTAAATTCAGTTATCGTTTTTTAATCACATTATTAAATAAATAACGTATTAGTTGTTTTTAATTAAGATCCGTAGACTTTACCGGTTATTACCATTATTAAATCATGGAGTCGAAATTCGTGCGGTCATTACACATACTATCACGTTGCTCATCCGGTCTGAGAATAAATATCGTTAACAATTTCACTGTTAATAATATGCCGACAAGGGAATTATTATTATTAACTTGCCGCAAAAATAATATAACAGAAAATAATAGTTGGTTAGAATAAAAACTCGCAGCAGAAATAACATTTACACAGTAAAGAGATTGTTGGTTGGAATACGCAGTTGTTTCAACTTTTTTTCGCAGTAAATGGTAAAACAGTAAAACAACTTTTAGAACAGGAAATAATATTACACAGAAAATAATTTGTTTGGTCAAAAACAAAAAACTCCGCTCGGTTACATAATATGTTTTATATTTACGCGGAGAAATTGCGGACAAGAAATTATTATTCTCGCGTCGCAGTAAACATTCTTTACGCACAAAAATAATAATAATAACAGGGATTTGTCAAAACTCGCCGCGAAGCAGTAGTATGATATATTTTTTTGCAGTTAAAATACGTAATAATTATTGAATACTATTTCGTTCGCGTTCTTTTTTTTAATAGTGAATAGTAGAGGGAATGCTGTCATTCGTTTAGTATTAACTCAAGGGCGTCATGAACCTTTGAGTAGATCTTGTTCCGGATGACATAATAACCACGCTGTTTCTTTCGTCTTTGTTCTCTATAAAGTTGGCTGACTAGGACGCTAGCAGACCTTCTAATAGGAATAATAATTTTTTTTTTCTCTCGTAACTGTAACTTGATTTGCAATAGAATATAATAACAATAAAAAATCAAATTCATTCATAACGTTTGTAATTATTGTGAAATAGAAGTTATTATAACTCAAATATCTTGTGTTATAAAAATTGTATAGTTTAAATAAGAAAAACCCTGTTATGTGGTTTTTGTTCGGACATTCTCTTGTATAGAAAATATGTCAAATATTTTTTGTATTTAATTGGTTACCTACCAATTATTTGTTTTTTTTCTGGATTTTTTTTTCTCCTTCTTCTTGCGTAGTGAATACGTGTCGTTTATTTTTAAGGAAGTCAAACTCTGGGAATCGGATTATGTAGATCTCGGTTATTAAATTGAAAAGACTCAAATAAGTCTTATATAACAAGAATTGAATTATCACACACAGTAGTTGTTGAGTGGTATGTAATATGTTGAAAATTATAATTGTGTAAATTGTTCCCTAACTAATTATTAATTAGTTATGGGTTGTGTATTGTAATTTTTTGTAAACACGTAATTGATTGCTTCGGTATCAATATGGTAAAAAAACCAGCGTGTAAAGTCCTTCATAAAGTTGAGATGAAATAAAATTATGTTATTGTATTATATGCTACGCCATGTCAAGTATGGTGTGAATCGTATTTTTTGTAAACACGTATTTGATTGCTTCGGTATCAATAAAAAGATATAACGTGTAAAGTTCTTCATAAAGTTGAGACGAAATAAAAATTGTGTTTTTTGTATTATATGCTACGCCATGTCAATTATGGTGTGATTTTTTTTTGTTGTAAACACGTATTTGATTGTTTCGGTATCAATAAAAAGAAATAACGTGTAAAGTCCTTCATAAAGTTGAGACGAAATAAAATTGTGTTATTTGTAATATGTGTTACGCCATGTCAAGTGTGGTGTGTATATTTCTCATAGAAAGATGAATTATAGTATATACCCGGTGAGAAGAAATAGTTTTTGTAAAGATAACGTAATTATGTCTTAGACTCGTTGGGAATCAAAATTGTGGTCATTAAGGACAAATGGAGGTTGCATATTTATGTCATTTTGGGACATTATTGAATCTTAACCAAAGAATTGGGTTGATAATTGCACTTAAGGTCATTGTGGGTTTTGTCTGGTTATTTGGTGAGAAGGACACTTTATGAGTGGTCCGAATGTTTTGTCGAACGTTATCGTTACGACGTGCTGGTGTTTCTTGTTAAACACCTGGTACAGCGCTGTACGGTTTACAGGAAGTAAATCGTTAAATGTTATAGGATGATATTAGCCTTAGAATTAATTACATGGGAGGTCTTGGTAGCGTTGACCTTAATAATTAATATGCGATACGAGAGGATGGACTATATGCCTAAGAATTATTAGCAAACCAGACAAACCATGACTAAATGAGAATATATTGTTAAAATCTTGAGGAGAATCTTTTTTTTCCGTTTTTCAAAATTATCAATGGATAATAAGAAATAAAATAACATGTGTATTGATACTTGTTTTGTATAGTGTCAAGAATTTCATTGTAAGTGACGCAAAAATGGGTTGATTTCGGTCAATTGCATGATATAATCAGCGTACATATTCCCTAACAGGAATTTTGTGTATAAAAAACCATGTCTAATTTAAGAATTTCATTGTGAAAAACGCGAATATGGATTGATTTTGGTCAATCGCATAAGCGAATAATATTCTCTAACCAGAATATCATTATGTATAACATTGTACAATTATGAACATGGCTTAATTGTTCTTCTTTTGTGGTTTGATGGAAAGTGTAGGCCTTGTGGTAAATTGTGTACATCCATTCGGATATACCACATTGTATGCTACATTTGTTGTTTTGGTGTTGTCTTAAAAAAAAAGGCCATGTGTAGTCTTTTCTGTTTGGAAAAAGTCATATGTATTCTTTTCTGTTTGGAAGGAAAGCCATGTGTATTCTTTTTTGTTGGAGAAAGTATTATGTATTCTTTCTGTTTGGAAGGAAGGCCATGTGTATTCTTTTTTGTTTGAAAAAAAAATCGAGTATGTAAATCATAGCGTGTTTTGTATCGCGCCTTGGAGTTCATTTCTGCAATTATTTTTGAAAGAGGTTTGGCAACCCTTGTTCAGTGTACTTGTTAGGGTTGTTCAACTTGGCTCTCAGGTAGTTAAAATTTTGTTTTGGCTCTTAAGTTAGGGAGTGTTTAAATCTTTGTGAAATGAGGTAGCTCTGTACCTCTCGTACGGCAAACAGGAAGACGTTGCCCTGCTTCAGCTACGTTGCCTGGGATCTTCTTTCGTCGACAAGGAGGGTAGTGTTATGTTTGCACATAGCTTGCAAGAGCTAACTGCACAAGTTATGTATATCCTCACGGCCCGGAAATGGAGCACTCACTCAGCACGTGTAAACACACGAATATATACGCATCTCGGCATGTCTACAATCGGGTGAACACCAATACATACGCAGGAGCTCGCGACATCACTGCCTGATATTGGTCACGTAGGCTTACAAGTACCTACAACCAATCAAATGGATAGTTGACAAAAACGTATCCTTATATGGGCATCGGCCAGGCAACTACAAGAGAGGTGGAAGGGGCAAGCTTCCACCCGCCAGCAGACCCACGCGTCAGTTCACAGCGAGACGCGTAGAAAGCAACACTATGCTTTAGTTCCGAGTTAATATTTACCGCCAAATCGGTGTCGCCGTAATTGGACCGGCGTGCATACATTTTATAATGTGCCGCGTCCCTAGACTCAGTTATCACGTCCAGGCAATTCGGCCGACTACACTATCATGGATATGATTGCGTCATATCCCTGGGCCGCGGCCGTACACCCGCCGCAGCCCACGAGGTTCCATCTGTGCCGCCCTTCGTCGTATTCCCGCCCTTCGCTCTGCCACCGCTCTGCCGCCCACGAGGTTAGCCGCCCTGGCCGCCTCAGGCCGCTTCTGTGCCGCCCTTCGTCGTATTCCCGCCCTACCACATCAGTTTGGCCGTGCTATGGCATCCGCCCATCGTAGCCGCCCTTCGTCCTGCACCCTGCCTAGGCACCTGCCTATGGCCCCTGCTCATCATTCACCGCTTCAGCCTAGTTTACACGTGAGCGAATAATATACCTTTGTCAATCAGAGCCCTTAGAGTCAATAGATTGCCTAGTAACTAGTTAGGCCTTAAAAAGCTATGTACCTTTTGTCGATCTGTTTGATAACCTGTATTACCTGTACAATAAACCCTCATATCAAGAGACTTGTTTTAATTGGGAAATTGACTATAATCCACACCCTGAATGATAGGAGTATCAAGCTCTGCCGCTGCCTTGTGCGGCGATGACTATTTGTGTAACACACCTTTAGTATATTACATGGCGATAAACGCTAATGTAACACCGTATTATTTAAATTCGTACACTTTTAATGGAAAGCAATGCAGAATTTAACTTATTAATCACGTAGATTGTGGATTTTTAAAGTCTTTATCGTTTGATCACTTAAATATATAGGTTTGATTACTTTTTACTGCAATTTTTATAAATTTAACAGAGCTCAGCAGTTGTTGACAATAGCGTGCACTTGTACTTGATAATATTATCTTGCAACTGAATATATATTAATATTCTCAAAAATTATTAAAAACACGTTTCGTTCTGTTATTTAACATGTGATAGGCATGAAAAAATTCATAGTTTATTTTAAAATGCAATTAAATGATTTGTCAAGAGATTTTCGTTCTATTTCAAACGAGTCGTGTTTTATTAAATATTTTCGCCATTTTCTCTTATTTCCGTTTTTTATAATATTTGCGCGCTCCCTCTAACGTTCGTATTTACATATCCTTTTCCAACCATCTTTGAACGCTAACTATGGGGCCTAAGTCCTTAGATTGTATGAGAATTCTCTATATTTCATTAGTCAGAAGTCAAGTGAAATATAATTCACCTATTTGGTCCCCTTTGTATAAAGTTCACTCTAATAATATAGAAAGAAAAGTGTTCAGCACAAATTTCTTAGGTACGTAAATTTTAAGATCAGAATTCCAATTAATACATTAATTATGTCAGTTTTATGAATCAATTGCATATAATGTCTGCCAGGAGAATTATGTCAGACCTGGATGTATTACATAGAGTCATTAACAACTTAATTGGCAGTCCTGCCATCGTAGCCACTATTGAATTACATATTGTGCCGACTAGGAATACAATACAATATTCTTACAAATTCTACACAAATATAATATTCTTCTGCAATACGTGATCTGGGCAATAAATATATTGTTGCATATTTGTTGGCTCCATTTATAGAACTAAGCGTAATCTATACCAGCACTATGTTGTATCATACAAATTATTCAGGGTTTTCCAATAAGAGGTGTTATTTTGAATAGCCCGCTATTTCGGTAGATGTTACTTTTGAAGCTGTTATTTTTTGACATTTTGACAACTAGAAACTACGCCATTAATAAAAATGGAACGATACATGCTTCAATAACGCATTGAAATTATTTAAATTCACTTGAGTGAATCAAATGCAAATCATTTTGAGTGATGAGGCCTATTTCCACCTCGGTGGCTTCGTCAACAATCAAAATTGTCGCACCTGGGGCTCGAAAAACCCAAGAGTTAATGTTAAAAAGCCTCTCTATCCACAACGTGTGACTGTTTGGTGCGGTTTATGGTCCCGCGGAGTCATTGGACCTTACTTTTTCGAAAATGAGGCAGGAGCAACAGTTACGGTGAGAGGTGATTAATGATTTTTTATGGCCGAAATTGGATGGTATTGATCTGGACAACGTTTACTTTCAACAAGACGGCAATACGTGCCACACAAGCAACGAAACCATTGATCTTTTACGATTGAATATCAAAATAACACCTCTTATTGGAAAACCCTATAGTAGCGTTGGTAATGTAGTTTTAGTGATTATTATTATCACTAAAACTACATTACCAACGCTACTATAGGGTTTTCCAATATGAGGTGTTATTTTGATATTCATATAAATCGTATACGTATACGTAGTTTTATTCTATTTTCTGTATTATTCAATGTTACTGCTACGTTTTTTACTAACTTTGGTTCATATTCGGTTTATCAGCTTACTGTTTTATAATTTTTTGTTTTTAATTCTATAATTTTAATAAGCTCACTAGGTATATTCTGCTCTAAAAATCCATGTAAAAGCCCGGCTGGGCGTAAAACCAAATAAAATAAAATAAAAACACAATATTATTCCCTTTTTTCAACGTTTTCATTGTCGTTAAGAAAAACAAAATCAAGGTTTAAAACTTATAATATATTTTACACTATATATTCATGGAGAAGATTCAAGGTCATGAATGAGCTTATAGTTGGTAGTTTGATACAAACTGCTAGATTCGTGATTATTTTTATGTGTACTTAATATTTTGGTTGGATAGAGGTCAAGGACCTTTCAGACCAGAATCCAAATCTGATAATTATGGTAAATGGCAAACGTTTTATTCGACTTACGGTGAAATGTGACGTCATTTTTGTGTTTATTTTAGTTGTATAAAAATATCTATGAATAATGTTAAGTTATTTTTTCCATCTCCTTTGAATTTAACTTTGTTTTATTTTACAGTGGAACAATCACGTGATGTTTTTAAATATCTACACTAAATAAGTCTCTTAGGTAGCCGTAAGGACCCCGCTTGCTCGACGGCTGGTAAAACTTAACAAATGGTAAATTTTGTAATGGTATTCTTTTATTATTTTACGAATAGTAATGTCTCATTCATTAGAAAAATGTATTTTCAAATCAGCATTTTTTTAATGCAAAAAAATTTTTTTTAATAAAGAAAAAATGTGAAAAATTAGTTTTTTTGCATTAATCAAAGATATTAAAAATTCAAATTTAGAACTTCTTTTTTTAATTATTGTGGAAATAAAACTTATTTATGTTGTTTGTTTTTGTGGTGTTATGCCGTTTTGCGCTAACTCCTTCTTTAGCCGACGTTTCGGACAGCGTTGCAGTGTCCATCATCAGGGCAGATCCGGTAGATCCAAAGATCTGCCCTGATGATGGACACTGCAACGCTGTCCGAAACGTCGGCTAAAGAAGGAGTTAGCGCAACACGGCATGACACCCCAAAAACAAACAACCAACCAGCGTAACAACCCCCCCCCCCCCATGGATTTCAAATATTTTGTGGGAAGCACTCATTTTTTTTGTGGGGAATTATGTTTTATAGAAATTCTCTAACAACCCCCCCCCCCCGCCATGGAAATAGGAACCGTCAGGTATTCAGTGGCCCGCCAGTGATTCAAAATCGTCAATTTCGCCCAACTGTTAAAAAGGTTGGGCAGCCTTGACGTATACAGTCAACGAAGTGATGTGACATTCTCAATAATTATATCGATACACTAGTCCACTAGTGTTGTCATGTCCCGAGTTATCGATGTTTTTTTAAAATTATTTTTCTGTTTGGTGACTTATCTTGAGTGTGCCAATACTTACCGAGCTTATTTACTAAAGTTATTGTGACAAATTTAATTTGTTTACGTCAAATAAATTAATGGAAAAAAAATGAAAAAAAACACCTATTACAGACAGACCCCGAGATGATTCCGTTCCGTATTGCCGAGTTGGATATGGAACACAAAAATTAATTAAAATATTTTTTGATAACTTTTGAAGGTTGTACTCAACATAATATTATCCCTTTATAGGACACTTTTTTTAAGATACAACTACCGAACCAAAAAAAAACTTTTATATTTGACTAAATATATTGTTCTAGATTTTTTTTTCAAAAAAATTATATTTTACAAGAAAATGTGTGATGGTAAGTACATACACCACTGATCGTTTGATGGAATGCTGGTACAGCGTATGTTCAGTGGTACATGCATCTACCACATGTTGTTGAATCGATTATGTTATTATAATATCATATTATACAAATGAATATTGAAATCTATGTATAAGAGGCACCATATTGTTTATTGTGCTACATATTAGGTACATACACATAACTAGTTTAGTTTTTATTTAACTTTTTTAATACGTTATATTATTACAGAAAAATGCAGTTTTGGGAATACCTCCTACATCACTTGATATTTTCAATCTTCTTCAATGATCTAATATTTTTTGTTTTTAAACGCTTTATTGTAAAAAAAATTACTGTTTAACATCTACACAATGAAATTAAAACAATTTATGGTCCAGACCTTTCCCTCGCCGGTAAATTTCTTGGTATGCGACCGTCAATTATTTCTGGTAAAAGGCATTGGTGGTAGAAATTTTCTAACAGTGGAACGATTTTTTGCCAGATTTCATCGTCCCTCTCAATTTTTTCATACAGCAAACCTTTTGGACTCCACACAACAAAATAACAATAATTACGACGAGTAATATGTAACTGGCCTTGTACTTGGTAGAAGTAATTATGATTCCGTTTTAATGTTAAAGAATGGTCTTCCAATTTACAGTAATCAATTATCTTTTGTGCAATTCCCTCTTCTGGTGACATATTTGCTATACTATAAGGGCATTTAATTTCAATTATAGAATCCTCACCGATAAGGCCATCCGGACTTGCCGCTAAAAAGTTTTTGGTTTTATCGATAAATACCCCACAATCGGATACCTGCAAACTTGTTTTTTTTTTTTAAATTGCTCTATTGCTAGGCTTTCATTTCCATAATTTGTGGCCATAGTTCCTTTGAATTGTGAGTACAGTAAAGAGTTTAATACTCCCGTAACTGAAGTTTTTTTGCCGAAGCTTATATATTTTTCCAAAGTTAGACGCCGTTATCCGCTTACGTCTTTCAATTGCCCACAGATTGTTATTGCTTTGGCCTACCGTATTCCGTTCGAGCTCTTCCTTATTCGTTGAAGATAATTCTTTGAGAAATTCCTCTTTTTTCGTTTCAAATATTTCAGGTGGCATATCTGGTTCTAATTCCAATTGACCATAATTTCATCGGGCCCTGTAACTTGTTTTATTTTTTCTGTCGTATTTTCATTATACTTTAGTTTTTTTTTTCGACACATTTGTGTATTCTCCTTCGAACGTCGTTTTCTCTCTATAAAGTGCTTCGTGTATTTGCCGGGACTTTGGCCTTGGATTTTCTTTTGTATTCTTGAATGGGTTGCCAATTCACTATTCCACGAAGCTACTGCTCCAAAACATCTTGCTTGGTAAGATCCTCTTGTAGTAAAATTTACCCTTTTTCCACCTATAAATTTGGCGATAACGTTGTTGAATTGCTCCACAGTGTTATTTGTCACGTCAATAATAAGACTTTCTGCATTTGCTATTAGAGACAATAAGAATTGTTGGATATCAGTCCACATGTATATACCTACGCACAAGTTGCGATGTGACTGAGATGATGAGTCAACAGCAGGCGCTCTAGTTGCGAGTTGCGACATGACTTTTTTATGTGTGCAGAAACCTGTATACACGCACCCACAAGTCTCATTTACTTGTGCGTGTGCAGAAGATGAGCTCGGAGCAGGCAGTCACATGTATATAACTACGCACAAGTCGCGATGTGACTGAGGTGATGAGCGAACAGCAGGCGCTCTAGTTGCGAGTTGCGACGTGACTTTTTTATGTGAATACCGCACAAGAGTCCGAACTGCTCCCGTCTGGAGCCAGTGAGACTGTGGATTCCCCAATTGGCGACTTAATTGGACTAGTATTACAATACTCTGTAAGCTGATAGCTGATTTGGCAGTAACTAAGTCGCCGCGTGTATCATTATTTCTCCAGACAATTATTTTATATTATATTTAATTATTATTCTTTTTAATGAATATTATTTTTAATATTGTGAAACAACATAAATTAATTAAAATCAATTTACTTGCGCACGCCGTGATTTGAATCCGAGACCTCCGGACTCGAAGTCGAAAACCTTACCCCTCAACCACGGAGGCAAAATAAATGTATCTACGTACATATTTGTAGTAAGTAATAATAATAATAAAGTTAAGTACAATACAATATTAAATAATGTAGACCTCGCTAATTTATTACGAATATGTACCTAGGCACCTACTTAATTTTTGGAATAAATGAATAACAGTAAATGAAATAATAAGAACTGATCGCGATAATATGACGCGAAGTCGCTATCGGGCGCGGCGCGACGATTCGTGCTTCCAACACCTGCAGCCACGCACACACACGCATTGGGGTTCACCAATACACCGATAGCGCTTTTGCTGTCCCCGCTGAGATGAACGAAATAGAAATAATTTTTACAAATACCTATCGTTAAAATTTCTCGGCGCTCCTGCGCGCCCTTAAGTTAAATCCTACTTGGATGGTACCTAGATTTATTTCGTATTCTAATTGCTGTAAATTTTTGGAATGTCATCCAAATTCAGAGAAATGCGTTTTGCGTATATGATTACGTGTGTACCCGTGATTGCAACTAATGATTTGATAGAATGCATTATCATCGACAACGAGGCTAACTGCCGAGCTTCAGCTCGATCGGATATCGGGTGGGTTAATTTCCACTTCCAAGATTCCACTGCATTCATTCATTTATTTATTCATTAATTCATGAAAACAAAATATTAAATCAAAGAGATGTATTAAAAAAAATTATGTAATTCATATTTCCACATAAATCGTTAAAATTAATACCTATTACAATGAAATTTAAAGCTACAGTGAGTTAATCCTAATTATTTTTTTGTATATAATTCGTATTTCAACATACATCGTAATAAATCAACAGAATAAAGCTGTTTTTTCCAACATCACATCATGAGAATTAAAGTCAAATATATGTGAATAAATCGTGTAATAATTCAAATCAAGTTAACAATAGAAATTAAATATACGAAAAAAATTATCAATTAATACGATCTCAATAAATCTCAATCTACTGAAATTGAAACACATGTGTATAATTTTATTTAAACAAACCTTTTATCAAAAAATGATAAATGAATTTACGAAAATTAATTATAAGTTTTGAAAATGAAAAAAAACATTAACAAAATAAAACTGTTTAGAAAAGATAATCGTAAAATTTTAAAAATTAATTATGTAACTTATTTTATAAATTAAATACATCAAAAAAAATTATATTTAATACATTCAATGGGTGGGCACCGGAATACATAATACTTGAAGAAAGTAGAAAAAAATAATTCGTAATACATTCACTGGGTGGGCACTGATATTTATATAATTGAACAAAGTAGAAAAAAATGGTGGGTAGATTTATTAACATGTTGAAAAAAAACTATTATTACTTTTTGGCTTATATTACCTTTTCCCAAAGATAATTAGATAAGACATGATGTGAAAAAATAAGTTATGATTTTATACCTCCAACTGACCTGCAGCCCTGCCAACGCAAACTACCGAATCCGGTCTACGCGCTGCTTATCGAGTTTTAATAGTGAAACAAGTTTTGACGAGAGTATTATGCGTAGCATTGATTGTAGTTCTATGCTTATTACTGATTATCGCACTATTTTAGAAAAACAGAATAAATTTAAAATTAATAAAAAATATTCGCCCAACGTGGGGCTCGAACCCACGACCCTGAGATTAAGAGTCTCATGCTCTACCGACTGAGCTAGCCGGGCTGGTAGCAGGTTACCCAAAATAACGCATCTGCTCTAACAGCGCGAAGCGTTGACTGGACGCGCGAGATGACCGTGAAGATTGTTTTGGTAAAACGTGTTTTTAGCCTAGTTACTACATTTTTCATGAAATAAATCGTAATAAATGTTTAAATTGTTAGTGTCATAGCGCAATGTCAAAAAGATTCAACTATCCATTAAAATATTCAAACAATGATACTAATAAACTTATATTTGTTAGGTTAGTAAATATTTAAAATTGTGAAAATAATCAACACTGCATACTATGCCCTCCTTCACTCTTTGCTTAATCTACGGCATTATAGGTTTGGTAGGGTCTAACAAAAACAATATAAACGTAATCATCAAAAAATGATGCTTTAAAAAATTCTGCCTTCTCAACAAAATAACTTTATAACTTTTACCAGTACCAAAGTCGACGACTTAATATTTAAGCAAGCTTCCGTTATCGAAAAGCGCAAAGAAAAAATATCAAGAAATATCAAGAATATGCAAATATATTTATCACACATACATAATTCTAAAACAACACAAATGCACAACAATTATTTTTACCAAACCATCAAATCTATTTATTTATTTTTTTATAATATAATATTTATTACATTTTATGATTTTGACTGTCCAACTAGGAAGGATTCCCGTTTCAGGACAGTCAAATTTACAAGTTTCAAGTTATCCTATAATATATAATAATATTTATTATGATGATTTGTGTAGAAAATGTTTGGCTTTTCCGGAAACTATAGAACATATTATATCGGGATGTTCTATATTAGCACCGTCCGAGTATACATTTAGGCACAATCAAGTTTTAAAAATAATTCACCAAAGTTTGGTAATTAAACATAACTTGATTGACTGCTGTAATATAGTACCATATTATGAATACGAACCAAATTCATTTTTAGAAAACGAATTTTATAAAATATATTATGATAAAACTATATTAACAGACCGAACGATACTTAACCACTCACTGATACTTAACTCAATTATGTCTACCATAATAATAATAATCCATGTTTATATTATCATTCCTAGAAAATGAATTTTGTAAAATATATTATGATAAAACTATACTAACAGACCGAACGATTAGTCATAATAGACCCGATATAGTTTTACATGACAAAATTTAAAAAAAATAACTTACAACATTGTTGGCGCTATTCCAAATTCATGTAATATTCAAAAATCTGTTTCTGAAATAATAAGAAATACACAGATTTAGGAAATGAGATTAGAAGAAATTGGCATTCTCATACTATAAAAATATTACCATTTGTTATTTCGGCTACTGGCATTAAACCTAGCTGTCTCGTTAAAAAATTAGGCGTATTAGATCTGTCAAAGAATTTATATATAAAAATGCAAAAATCACTCATTTTAAATACATGAAGGATTACGAAAGATTTTTTAAATATTTATATTGAGGGATCAGTAGGATTTATAGGTCCAGTTAGGAGTTCTACCGAGCCGAACCCTATAATATCTGAAATCGGTGAATTATTTTCCCATTTGATCTCTTGTGGGTTGACGTGTCGTTCTTCTATTGTTTTGTATTTATTATACTCATATAATGCACTTGCATAATGTGGATTGACTAGATGATCATTTGTGGAAAAGTGTGTGAAGGGTTTAGTTTTTTCCTGTGGGGAAGATTTAACCCGGACAGTCGAAAAAAAAACCTACATAATCGAAATGAAAGACTTTTTAATAATATCGGTGGCGTTATTTTAATCTTGTTTTGGGCATGTTCAATTTATTGTTATTCAGACTCGAGTAGTTTTTAAGCACACATTCGCTTGCGTATTCAATATTCGTATTGTATATTTTTATTTTACATAGTAGAAGAAAAAAATGCTGCTTCTAGACAGAAGTCAACTGTAATCAACTGCATATTCCCCAAAATAATGATTTTCGATTTACAACTCTTCGAAACATTAAATATATATATTGGAAGATTGAAGAGACCGAATCACAGGTTAGATACAAGAAGGGCTTCTTCTGGACCAAAAAACATGTACGGATTCATAAGCTTTAATAAACCCCCCTCATGAAAAGTCATTATAAAATCGATGGAAACCAGAGCGCGACTCAAAATAAAGCTCCTCATAAACTAACAAAATTTAAAAAATCAACCATTAAAATAAAAAAAGTTTTTTTCAAATTCAAATTCAAAAAAATATTTATTTCACAAAAAGAGTACAAAGGGTATAACTTATAGGTTACATCTTATTTCTTCCAGCTAACCCATAACTATAATACTCTAAAAAATATATTGGTTTGACTGGGGATTAAACCTTGACCTCGCCAAATTAATGTTGATAGTGTAGGACCGACATTTATTTCATTTATTAACTGCTATAATGCCATCTAATCGACGTTCAGAGAAAGGCGTATATGTAAAACCAAAAGTTGATAGAATGCATTGTCATCAACAAGGAGTATATCTGCCGAGTTTCAGCTCGATCGGATGTCAGGAAATGGGTTAATTTCCACTTCCAAGATTTGTATTAATTCATTCCAGAAAACAAAAGTGAAATTCAAATTAATAAAGTCAAACATCATTTCAGCTTCGTTTAATGCATGTGAATATATTTTTTGATTAGTAGTGTAACAAAGAAGTCATATTAAACTTGCACACCGCACTTGAATAGATAAAACAAAAAAAAAGAACTGATAAAAATTGTAGCATGTTTTATAATAATTATTCACCTGTAGCTGAAAACCTTTTTGATGGTGAAAAAAAGTCTTTACGTAATATACCGCGTTTGTATTTTTTTATTCTATTGATATATTCATATCGGAGTTCCGACAAAGATTTATTCACTAAAAAACACGTTCGAAAGCTGCCTTCTCTATTATTAAAATAATATATTATGCATGTGGCCCTGAAATTTAAACATCGAATTAAAATACCAAAGTAATCATGCACAGATCTGCATGATGGAGAGACAAACGACTAATCGAAATAACATTGTTGATGAACTTTGACGGTTCATTATCTCGCGTCTAACATTCATAATTATACATCATATATAAAAAAAAGAAACAACGATTTTGGATGCATTAAAAAAATTATATTTTAAATGTTTTTTTCTAAAGCAATTATAATAACAGTATATGAAGACGACAATAAACTAATTATTTTAATCGTAGTTTGTTTGATGAAAATTTCAACCTTTGTTCTTATTAGTGCTAGGAGTGTTTGAACAAGGTTTCAATGGTAGAAGAACTCAGGGAAGCCCGAGGAAAACTTAACGCAATATCTCCGCACCGGATTGAGATATAAAGTCAATGTAATGCAGTTTTTTAAGAGTAGGTAATTTTCTGGTTCACAGTAGTGAATGTTGGAAGAAATCGGAGATGCCTAAGAAAGATATTAGCAATAGCGAAACATTGCGAGGTCCACTAGCAATTACATATAAAGTTCATTAACAATTTATTAAGAATCTTGGTTGATGTGGTAGCGGTACTTATATCCCTTACGTAGACGGGCGGCAGGATGCCAATTGTCAATGGCTTACAAGGATATAAAGGATTCTACCCGGCAATCGTATAAAATTGCACAAGTATCTAAAATTCGGGGAAAATTTTTAGCGGCAAGTATAATTCTATTACGGGCTGGGAGCCACGTAACAATAATCGAATATCGGTGTATCGGACAGTGGTGGTGACCTAACAGAGGAAGATTTTCCGAGGGGCTTAAAAGGCGAAGAGCTGAATGAGCCATGAGAAGATCCACAGCGGAAGTATATCAAGAATCATCTGGAGTAATAAGGTGAAGCGGAAAGCTGAACCTGTCAAGAACCACACAAATTAATAAGGAGAAGCCTGACGACATTATCCACTACAGCAAGGAGCATCGGGAAGCTGATCCTCGAACTGGAGTGGAGCAGAGAACGTGCCGGGGGCCAATCAGGTCAGCGAGAAGCTATCGATAACAGCTGGGACGAGACGAGCGAGAGACCTGATGGAGACGACGGAGGCACATGAGTACATCTTCACATTCTTAGTTACGTTTTTTTTTTAATTATTGTCTTCAATAATTCAATATTACGCTTTGAGGTTTATTCATATAGTTATTCCAAAATAGAAAAATATTTAAATTAAAAACATTCTGCGAAGAATAAATCTTAATAACACACTTCTCTCACACCACATCTTACGGTGAAGTCTAATGACAAAAATAGGCATTTAAAACACATTTGAATAAAGGACATTACATGTCGAATCGAAGTCTTCATCAATAAATGAAAAGGTTTCTAATATTTAATTAATTTTATGATTGTGTAAGAAATTTGTGGTTTCCTAATTATGAAACAAAATACGACCATTATAATGTTACAGTGTTTCAAAGGAGCGCATTGAACAGGTGACATTTCAAGGATTTTAAATGCTTTAGCCAGTGACTAATTTTAATCTAGATAAAATCAATAATCAGATATGCAAATCAAATAAGTCATAAATTTGGCTCATAAATAATTTACGAGCGATTAAAACAAATAAATTGTGACCATTAGAAGCCGTTCAATTTTATTTTTCTCGTCAAGGTAATTCAATCAAGATATTGGACAAATTAAAGGGGCGCACTAAATTATATACACATTATATCTGCTATGCATGTAAACTTTGATCTATAAAGTTAGATATTCTATAATAATGTATAGACATTGGAGACAAATAGTTGGTGAGTATTTTTCGTTTACATTAATGCGAATTTTTACGAGAAATTCGTAATTTTTTCGCGAAAAACCTAAATTATAAAATTTTAATAGAATATCGTAAAATTTGCAAATAATCCGAATAAGAAAGTAAAACTATAATATTATATTTAATTGCTGAAAAATAACACAGGTTTTCCTTAAAATTCTGCAAAAAATGATACGAATTTTGTAAAAAAAAAAAACGCGAATTCCGTCAAAAGAAGTGCAATTTTCAAGTGAACAAAAAATGAACCGCTCGCTAGTATGAGTTTAGTATGATAAAAGCTTTTTTTGCTTCATAGATTTTTTAATAACGTTATTACGTAAATTAATAAAGTTTATTTTAGTTCTGCTATTTAGTTTACGCGTAACAATTGTTTTGCCATCAAATTCAAATTAATTGTTGGAAGTACGCGAACCTATCAATAATCATATATATCCCATAGTTTTAACATTCTAATCATTCTCGACAGTTTTTAGCTCAATTCTAAGGAAATTCAATGGTTTGGAGTTGAGAAGGTCTTCCTCAAACGAATTTTGAAACAGTTTCTTAGGGCGTACTCGTATTCAAGAAGATTCCTCCACAATACAACGTTACGTACTTGTGCACAATTCCAATATTTAAGAAAATAGTTATAGTAATAAGATGACAAAATTTTTCATTATATTCGAAGGTAAAAAAAATCTCAAGTGGTCTATATTGTAAAAGTCTAGTCTGAAAGACTTTTTAGCATTTTATTAGATTTACTAAAGACGGGTTGTTTCACAAAAATTGAACAATTCATTAAATTTTCGAAATTGTTTTCAAGTTCTTTGAAAATTCTATTCAAGTTATTATGTAATTTGACCATAATGATAATTTAACAGAAAGCAGAAATTTAACAGAACTTGGAAATTTAATTTTAAATTTGATAAATTGCTCAAATTTTGGGAAACAACTGGTCCTGAGAAACGGAAAACTTCTTTATTAATAACATCATCAATCATCCGCGTCCAGAAATTAAATAAAATATTTATTTTCTAAATTTTTTTCTGATGATGTGTTTAAGTGCGCGTCGGCACATACCTGCCATTGTTCCGACATGCAGAACTAATCCAGTATTTGAAATGCTTCTTAGAAAAATGATCATAATATTATTGCTAAATAGCCTTGACCCTGATATCGATATTTTCCTGTTTAACATTGCAAGAGAATGCATTATATTAAGTAAATAAAGTGTATTGACAATAATATGTAATACTGCACCTTATTAATCAATATCTATCTAACAACTGATCGGAGAGCAAATAAAAAAATGCTAAGTAATATTACTAGTTTTAAATATTTTATAACCAATTTAGCTTTGGCCGTAAAATTACGATGGACCTTAAATTTTATTGAATTAAATCATATTTTATAACAAAGACAACCTCTATTTTATGCTTATATGATTAATAAACAACAACAAACATAATAAATAATGACCCGAGCAGTAAAAATATTAATGAAGCAATGAATATAAAACTTTGATGATTTTGTTCTAATTCTACCACTTTTCAGACTTTAGGAGTATTTCCATTTGAATTCCTTTTCATGGATAATTTATACTACCGAAAAGCTTAACTAATAATAATATAAGTGTTTTATTATCTTCCTTTTTTGTTAAAAATAGAGATAATGATATTCTTACTGGGATCTCCCGTGCTGAGTATTTCATAATTTAGTAGTATGAATAATATAGTAAGTAATTAAAAAAAAATAATTTCATTTGTAGCAAACACTTTGTCCATACATAATTATAATAATTAAAATAAAATTACTTTATTTGAATACCACTTTTTTTATTTATTTTTTTTTATTTATTCTTAAATAAATTAGTTTTACAAAGGTAAAGTACATTGTCCTCCACGCTAGGAGTTCACCTGTGTTGTGGAGGACTTTTTCAATTGTAAAGTTATATACATAATAGTAAACAATACAGTGGCGATTAGTTACACAGAGAAACGATAGAAATTAAAATATAATATCGATTTTTACATAGTTTTAACAAAAACAAATGCGAAATATAAAAAATTAAATTTTAAAAGGATTGTAGCCAGTTCAATATGTGTTTTTTGTATTGTGTAAGATTAGATCTTTTATATTGTGTTGGAAGTGAATTGTAAAGTTTTATAGCCCTATATTGTATATATTTAAAAAATCAATTTATTAAATAAACAATTAGATTTAACAAACAGCCCCATTTTAAATATATTTCTATTCCCTGCACCTATGTTTATCCCCTCTCTCCTACCTAAGTCTTCCACCCCCACCAAAATTGATGTTCTCTCTCCCTCTTCCAGCTTAACTATAAGTACCCATACACCTCTGTAATTAATTAATATGTTTTTATTAACCCTGATGAAGGTTCGGGTTGAACTGAAACCGGTTGGTTATAAGTATATACAATAAAGTGGTATTCAAACAAAGATACATTATTTTAATTATTATAATTATAAATATGTTATGTGGTGTATTTTCTGAAATAACTATAAATTCATTACATGTTGTTTTTTTAGTGCAGTCAAGTGGTTTCAGTTTCAGTTTGTATTGGGTGTCAATATATTTTGTATTTGTGATTTTTAAATATGTTGAATCCTGCTTTTATTTGAGATTCATTGTTATAATATTGTAGTGAGTTTTGAATGAGAGTGGGATTTGTAGAGTACAGTTCCATGGTATAAGAAGCCTATCTGCCCAAATGTTGTACACAGAGAAAAATGAGTATTGCTAATTTATTATAAATCTCATCAAATTATTGGTAATCCGGTTAAAAACGGGACTGCAGGCCGTTTCCTGTTAAAATTTTAGTAAATGCCAAATTTATCGGAACACGTGTTCATGTACCTACATTTGCCTTGATAATGTATAATAACGATATGTGAAAATGTTAGGATTTTTATGAACACCTGTTCCGACATCGTTATAAAAATATTTTCGTATTTTACGAAAAAAATAATCAGGAAACCTATTAATTCGTTCGTTAAGGGCGTGGAATACCGTTTTTAACCGAATTACCAATAATTTGAAGAGGTTCTTAATAAATGATCAGTACCCATTTTTTTCCGTGTATTTGTAGTTGCTTATTGGATATATCTTTGACACCGAGTTCTTGTATTTCTAATAGATGCAGACGATGCGGCGACCTCCCTGATGGACGGTTTAATTTAATCTAATTGTTTTTATTGTATTACCTATTTATATGACTATTTTATTTTTGATTTATATTTTAATTTTATGTTTAGGTAGCTACCTAATTTTTTTTTCTCCTTGTTTTATCTTATTTCCATTTTTATAATATTTACTTTATTTTATTGTTTCCCTGTTTTACTGTATTTCATGTAATATGGCAGACTGGGATTGCACTATCCTCCCAGTCCTGCTGCATTAAAACTTAAATAAAATAAATAAAAATAATATATTTGTTTGTTATTATTTCTTATTTACTATTTTTACTATCTTGTGTTTTGTATTTATGAATGTAAAGGAATATTATTTTAGAATAGCGTTGTTTAATTGACACGATGTCAAGATTGTGAGAGATTTCGTCACTGCCAGTTCGTAGGATGTGTTGTCAAATTTCCCTGGTGAAATTGATAAACTTTTTTTTTAACATTATTTCTTCAAAAGATAATTCTTTTCATTAGCTTGTCAAGTCTGTCCGAGTCAAGAGGTCTGTATATACCACATTTCTGAAATTAAGAATTAAATCCGTAAAACCATCTGATATTATTAATACTCCAGCGTCTGGACGGTGTAGGCCCTGTGATTGGTCAAATTCAAATTGTGTTTAAATAAGACTTTAAAGATTAAGACACGATTTCATACTGAAATAGAATCGCCACATGTAATACGATATTTATTCAAAAAATATCGTTTCTGCTCATACAATTTTTGGATAATATCGAAGAAAATATGTTTTAGAAAGTTCATGATCCATTGGATTAATTACATTACAGTGAAAATTATCCACAATTACGTGATTACGTTTGACGTTTGACGAAAAAAGCACGCGTTAATTCAATATGGCCGATACCCGATACGCAATAGGTGGCCGACAGAGCGCACCTCTGGCGGTGTAAGAAAGAATCAAGACTGGCGCGTATATTTAAATATGCTAAATTACTTGAACATCAAGCGTTTAACAATAAGATTTCTTCTGGAAGTTTATTTCAACTTTGCAATGGCATTTTTCATTATTATTTATAATTTTTTTTTGCTTATTAATTATATCTGATTTTATATTGACATGTTTTCTAATTTCTAAAATTTCAAAATTATTTATTTGCGATGCTTTAATCCTGAGTGAAGTATTTTAAGACCTGAATTTTTATCGAAAGTGTGATTCAAAAGATGATTTGCAAAATCAGATTCACTATTTCCATTTAGAACCCTGAGATGTTTTTTAGTTGTGACTTCAAAGTTTCTATTGGTTCTACCTTTGTAAAATAAATTACAATCCAGCCCAATTGAGTTTATAAACTCCTGATTTTTTTGTTTGATTTTCGCCATCTTTATTTTTAAGAATATATTTATTCATTCTGTCATTAGTGTAAAACGCCGGTTGAATAGTACCAGGAATGTTTATATATATAATTTTAGAAGTGTCGTTATCCACAAACAGAATTCTACGCCATTGTTTATTTATATCTTAAGAAATAGGGTAAAAATACCGTTTGAAGATAATATATTTAATTATTTTATTTAGTATTTCAACCATCAATTTAATAGAATAACCGTTATTAAATGTTATTTGTCTTATGAATATATTGTTTTATGGTTATATGCAATTTTTTTTTTCAGGTCTTAAAATACTTCACACAGGATATAAAGCATCACAAATAAATAATTTCGAAATTTTAGAAATAAGAGAACATGGTTATAAAAGTAGATGTAATTAAGAAGATTTTTTTTTCTAAACTCTCTTTTAAATATTTTCCCACTTAACTGGTCTTTCATATTGTAATTCCTAATTCTTATAAACCCAGCCTACTCTTACCCCTCCCCCCTCCTTCCACTTCTACTTTCCAATTGTAATCTATATTTAATTTTTGACTTCGGTGTATACTTCGTTCATGAAACATGTATTGGTTGTATATAATAAAGTGAAGTTAAAAAAGTTATTTGTTTTTTAATAAAATAAAGTTTAATCGGATAACATTATTTTATCTATTTCCATTGTATATCAATGCATACGTTCATAATAAAATGTAAACATTATATTTATTTATTAATTGGACAATTTGCATAGCGCCGCTTTTGTGAGATATCACCTCAGGGGCGCTATATTGTAATAATCTACCTTTATATATAGATTTTTACTATCCTGATGAAGGTGTATATATAATCTAAATTTAAACTTTATTAGATACAGTAACAGTTTTAGGTAAAAAATTACCACCAGTTGGAGTAAAATTCACACCTTTTAATTAAACCGACTGCTAATCTCATCGCACAATTACCCTCCTATTATCCATAAACACGGGTACAATTAATCAATATGTAATAATCTATTATTTCAGTCAACTTTGTTATAACTATCTTTAATTGTTGTGACAAACTATACGATATTGATTCAACTTATAGACATTGACGGTTGTAACACATATTTAAGCACTGCAAGTCTCCTATGAGCAAATTATATTAGGTACCATAACAGTTAATATCAGTTGTAGACATGTAGTCAATAATAGTGTTTCATTTGAAATAATCCATCACAAATACCTACGTAAAATTTCATTTATTCAAACAACTGTCATTCTTATTATGCCTAAATTGAGCATGTTATTATTCATTAACTCCTTCCTGTTCCGTGTTTTAACAATATATACTCACCCTCTCTCTGTGAATGACCTAATATCTATCTATTAAATGTAATTGTTGTTAGTATCACTTAAACTGGGCGCAGCCCAACCAAGTGCCGCCCGCAGGGCCTAGCAGCAAAAACCCGCGGAGCGGGTTTTTAACTGCTAGTTTTCAATTACTCTTTAAATTTACCGTGCTTACGAACAATAAAATCATTTCTATGAATTAATTTAGCCGAGTGAGGTCGTTCGGTTCTCGATTAATCGCGTATAATACATAAATACAAAATGTTCATGCGGCCATTCAGAATGGGTAATAAAGAAGTAATAATTATATTAAGATAGGAAGTTGATTACGATGAAGTATAGACAGAGATTGAAGGTCAAAGAAGAATAAGATGACCCCGATGATGAAGAGGAAAAAAAATTGTGTTCGATGACTTATCGTCTGCTAAAAGGGGGTTAACTTTGCACGTATCTTTTGTTTAGTGACAGTTTTTTTACAAAATTTATTTTTCAAACAACTTTAAATGTTTTTTTTTATTGTTGTTGTTTTTGGGTTTATATTTTATTTATTTATGTTCAACTGGGCTTACATATATTGATTCCTTGCTATTTAATTACTGTTAGTTAATTTTTTTTTTGGTAAACTAATGTTTAAGACAAGATTTTTTATGCATAGCACAAAGGGTAACAATTATTTTACAAGCAATAATTATTCGCCTGAAACACTCATCCACATTGAAAAATCTCCTGATAAAAGATACATGACGCCAACGGGACTCGAACCCGAGTCCCTTCGATTTCCGGTCGACAGCTCTGACCACTGAGCTATGGCGGCTTATCTCTTATCCGCGAAATAATTCAATATATACTAGTATTTCACTCAACAATTACTGCTTGTTACATTTTTTCACCTGAAAACAACCAACTTTATTTTTGTTTAAAAAACTGAAAACAACCAACTTTATTTTTGTGTAAAAATGTAACAAGCAGTAATTGTTGAATGAAACACTAGTATATATTGAATTATTTCGCGGATAAGAGATAAGCCGCCATGGCTCAGTGGTCAGAGCTGTCGACCGGAAATCGAAGGGACACGGGTTCGAGTCCCGTTGGCGTCATGTATCTTTTATCAGGAGATTTTTCAATGTGGATGAGTGTTTCAGGCGAATAATTATTGCTTGTAAAATAATTGTTACTGTTAGTTAATTTGCCATTTTAAGAAGATAAATATAAAATATAAATATAAAATATAAATATAAAAGGGATGTTGAATATTTTCTCAGTTCTCCTTACTCACTACAAGATCCTGTGCTGAGGGGAACAAGGTTTGGACTGAAGATTTTCAGGGGCTTCTATGGATCCACTTCATGGTTTGAGTGCAATTTTTCAGTAACTTTTGTGACGATGTTTTTAAAATACTAGATATTTGTTTTCATGCTGATGGAACTACATGGATAGACGTAGTAGGAAGTTAGTAAGAAGTTTGCTTTCAGTGGCGGCTCGTGACTTTTAAGTGAGCTAGAGTGGCGAGATTGAAAAATATAACTTTGTTGAAGCTAAAAATGTTAAACCGCGGGTAAGGTGCGGTAACTTTGGGGGGGGGGATTCTACATAATAATACAAATAAAAAAGATAAATAACTTATTTTTCAAAATTCCAACGTGTTAAGATAGTTTGGAGGTAAAATAGTTGAATTCTTTAAATGGGAAAATAAATATTCGTTTATGGAAAAAAAAAAGAATTTTAAACAAAGTTTTTTCTCTTTACTTCTACCATCGTGTAAAATTATCTCCCGAAGTTAGAGCACTTTATTACCCCCGGACACCCTGTAAATTTTTAAGCAGATTTATTTGATTTTTTTGCTTACATTATTGCAACTATTACTGAAAAGTCTTCAAACAAAAAAATTGATTTATAAAAAAAGAAGATCATTTTCAGCTACAACAACATCTTACCCACTGAAGTCACGAACCGGCACTGCTTACCTTTATGATTCACAATGATAACATACCCAAAAGAAAGAATATTTGTATTATATTTGCTAAGTGTACAGCTCAAGTGCTTATTTGCATTTTATTTATTTGTTATTTATTCTAAAAATTCCAAAATCCTGATTATCGTGAAAATATCGTGTTAAAAGATAAACACATTACTAAAATCAATATTTTACTGGAAAATTTCCCACTAATAAACAAAAAAGCATATTTACATAATATTATCAAGTCCACGTAAATAATATATTATGTACCGACTAAAACTTTATCTTTAATTTATAACATGATTTTCACAAACAACAATTCTTTGATATTTCAAAATACGATACTTAATTATTGAACACATTTAGCGATTTCTAAACGAACATTTGAAACAGAA
This sequence comes from Hesperophylax magnus, assembly GCA_026573805.1. Taxonomy (NCBI): domain Eukaryota; kingdom Metazoa; phylum Arthropoda; class Insecta; order Trichoptera; family Limnephilidae; genus Hesperophylax; species Hesperophylax magnus. The sequence goes on from JAIUSX010000014.1 coordinate 19,800,708, forward strand.
AAATCAGAAAAAGATTCTGTCGTATCTAGGACTTGAACTCAGGACCTTTGGCTTACCGGGCCGTTGCTCTACCAACTGACCCAATGGGACCCCATTTCTTTCGGTCATATTTCACTGTATCGTACTTCGAATAAGAACCACCAACATTATATTCATTTTCTCAAAGCAATTTTTTATTGGCTGCTATTTGTATGCAATTAAATATTACAATTTGAGGTTTTACTCATTAAGTTATTCCAAAAATTTAAAATTATAATACTGTCTGTGACAACATATCTCGCTCGTTATTTTCTGTCAACGACTTCCATGGATTTTTTCTTTCGAAAGATGTGTTTATATGTTTTATGCACTGAATACATAATTCCTAGATCTATATCAACATGAAATAAAACTGATCTAGCCAATTTATATAAAACTACTAGACTCCTCGGCATCGGACAGGCCAAAGATAATATTTATCTGCTCAAGATTGAAATATGAATATTTGAAAAAGTTAAATTTCAGCAGAAGTGAGAAAAATATTATCTTAATTCGAACTCACGGACACTCTCACAACATAATTCTATCGGTTTAACTTTTTAGTGGTTCAATGTGTATTAACTTTCATCATTACTTTATACTTTAACATTTCTCATTTCATCACTGTTATTGGACAATAATTAATAATTATCTATCAATACATGTCATTATAAAACAATTAAAGTGACTAATCGTTGTGAACGTAGGAGGTCGGTGACTATATAGTCACCGACATTATATAATTAACGGTAACGATTGTCTCTTACTAATTTATGGATATGAAGGAAGGTTATGAAAGGCATACGCAATTTCTAGATCTTTCTTCCATTCTAACCACCAGTCAAATTGTACGTTAAATGTACTTTACTTTACATTGGAGTTTTATGTTTTACTAGCGTTGCTCGGGGACTCTAAAATATTCAGGATAAATCTTGTCATTAAAGAGTTGCTGCAGAAAATATTTGTTCTTGATTATTCTGCAGCAATTCTCCTTGTTTTGATGTGTTCTTTACAAACTTTAAACTGCGCTTGTGAGTATTTAAGATGCATAATGCAAATCCGTCCACGCATTACCATGACAATACAGGTACACAACTCATTTTACAAAGTGTGTTTACTGTTCATGCATTGTGCTAGATACGTCACGATATCACATAGGCCATGAGGGTGTACACATATATAATCTCCTTCCTGATAGCCTGACAACCGTAAATAGAATAAATATATTTAAGAAAAAACTGTTTGCCCTCAAGATCAATGAGCAAAACCAAAATGCTCTTACTTAAGAAAAATATGTTACTTAGGTAGTAAACCATAATTATTTATATAAATATTATTTTTGTTTTTAATCAATGTACACTTAAGTTACCAAAGCGAAATATGTATTTCTTTTAACTTAATAAATAACTAAAAAAAAAATATCAATGGACCAAGTACCGATTTTTGTTTATAAAATTAAATTTACAGACTCCATTCCATTCAAATAAGACCACACAAAGACCTGACCAGAATAACACTGTGAATTCGATAATTGTATACAGAACTTCAGTTAATTATTATTTTGCATTTTGAGCCTTAAGCTATGCAACTATAAGCTTTGTAATAACATGGTAAAGGATATTGTAGATATATCCTTCTTTCAGTAACATTTTATAATCGAGTCTAAATAAATATATTAATTACACTAGGTAGGTAATTATTGTGGTCGCAGGAATTATATTCCCACAGTTAACGATATTGACGCATGTACATTTCTTTCTCGTGAGGTTTTTCGCCAAGGCCAGATCAGAGTCCCCCTCTCGTAGATTATGAAAAAAACTGGCTGGTACGCATTTGATAACTGGAGTATGGAACTAGAGAGCTTCAAAGTGTATCTTGTTAGCAGTTGTGAGTATTCTGATCAATGCGGTGGTATTGACAATTTGTTTCTTTCCTACTTCACAATGAGTTGGTCGTTAGCCCGGTGGACGCTCTACTTAGAGTCGGACGAACCAGGTTCTGTACTGTACGATATATATTTCAGTATCGCCACGCTGAAAGATAACCAATCCCTTAATAAATTTGCTTTATTTCAAATTGAAGTAAAATATATTTTGTTATATAGAGTAGGTATATTTATGACACGTTCCAGAGTGCTAGATTCTCTCAGTATAGCCTTGGTGAAAGACTGCCATTAAGAATCGAAACGTTGTTTGAAATGGCTTTTTCCGTGTTTGGTGACACGATCTGAATAGCCAGGTATTTCCCAACCGCCTTCTTCCGTATCTGCTTCCATTTCCCTCTCCCTTTTGTCTCACCCCCCATATTCCCACTGGCTCTGGACATTTTGAACTCTTGCAGTATTCACTTTGAAGTCTTTAGTTTTAGTCTCTGAATTGGTGTCTCCGAAGATCGCTAGATAAATATTATTGCCAAGTCAGTCGTAACCGCGATGTAACTAATCCTATAGATCCAACAAGCACGCAAACACGGGCACAGTAATAAAGCGTGCGCATTATTCAACCAGCGCAACTTGCTAGACAAGGTTATAGCGTAATATTATGATAATTCGGTGTTGTATTAACTTTCACAGTTACGCCGAGAGTTTCTAGTTAATTTATGACTTGATAAGCATTATATGAGAGACGCGTGAATTAAGATATCTTAATACTATTTATGTGATTCTGCACAAGAATTTAATCTGCCCACAGCCAAGGGAATTATAGCATCCCGATTGGTAAAATTCTGTTTGAAGGGGGTGAGGCAGGACTAGGACATGGGATAGAGAGAAGAGCGAGTCGCTGGCTATTTACTGACCGGCGATACTTTACACGCTGGTTTTTAAAATTACGACACTTACGTTGGTTTTTTAACTAACTTTACTATCTCTATCTCTTTTAAAATACTTTACTCGTCGGTAAGAAAAATCTTTGCATTACTATATATTTTTTTTATACCCACGATTTCATACAGATAGTTACCATTAGAGAACAAATATATTTTGGGACCGTACTAACTAACCATTATGCCATTTTCCCGTAGGGATAGGCAGAGAGAGTCTTGACACACACTCCTTGCCTCATTCGCATTCATACTTCGTCTCAAACATACTCTTCTATTATTCTGACTCTTGACATGGCCCGCCTCAAGTATGATTCACTTGATCGTGTCATGTCTTCCTCAGGGGTCCCCGACTTCTTCTACCATTCAAATTTGCGTCATACGAGTATATCCTTCTTACACCGTTCTTAAAGCGGGTTTTTAACTGCTAGTAATAATTATTATGTTACATTTTAAGCATATATAATTTAATTTCCCTTTGCTGAAGGTAATTTTTATTGGACATATTTTCAGGTCAGAAACAATGAGCTTGCCGCTGTCACGGAGGTCATTTTAAATTACCCTGATTTATTACTGGACATCCCAAATTTTGCATTTGCGATAAAGCAAATTTTTCCATTTTTACGGGGATAAAACGGGGCGGCGGTGCGGCGTTCTGTCAGTTTTTTTAGCTGCAAGATGCAATTAACTTAACAAGGCTTTTCTTGTAAATCACCGCTTTTGCTGAAAAATAACACTGCTGTCGCCAAAAAATCCACAAAAAGTAATGCGCATTTCGCCAAAAAAGTTATGCGAATTTCATCAAAAATAATGCGAATTTCGTCGAAAAATAACGTGAAATTTTCAGATCCATTCCAATTACCATTTTTCATGACCCTTTTTTTGTCTCCATTACCATCCCATCTCCCGGAGTTCGCCATAATTAGTTTTCATCTTTGCTCCTACTTGCGCTACCACCTTCATAATTATTGTTACATTTTTATTATTTTTATGCAATCCCGATGTTCCGTCACGCCGATTTGCTTTTGACAGGCCATGTGCTGACCAATAGTACGGTCAGATTTTGAACTGTACAGTTTGAAATCACACACGTCAACTATAATCACGGAGTGCCGTGAGCCGTACAATCGCATCGAAACGTTCGAATTGTCAAAACCATTGTGTGTACTATCGCCGGTTATTTATCGGAATAATCCCTTAAACGTACATATTTTATCGCAATTATCGCAATCCAATTCAACATAACGAGTGCTACCGTACAACGATCACCGTTCCAGTGCTGACAGATGATTCTCGAGATGCAGCATTCGTTCGCCACCCGGTAAGCTGACTATGAATTAACCTTACAAATTGTGTTATCACATTCGCCTGTCATAAGCCATTAAGGCGTTATCCATGCTTAATCTGTGTGGAAAAGCCCTTTAAAATACGGCTATCCCAACCCTTGTTCGTTCCTCGAACACCCGATGAGTTACAAAACTCATTGCAGGACTGGAAGAACTTGATTATACATAGGTGGGAGTTAATAGTTACAATTTTACATTCATATTTTTATATCAAAAATTATAAATTTCACATACAAAACATTCCAAAATTTAAAAAAAAATTATCAAATTTATAAGCTTCACATACAAAATAATATAAAAATAGGAAAAGGGAGGTAGAGTAGAACAAACAAGAAAAAAAAACTTTATATTTGTTATTTTTGTGTAGGTAAATCCTCCCAACCATCTCTATAACAAAGATTATTGTAGTTTTCCTCCACTTGTGTAAAATAATACCAATTACATGTGGCAAAAAAATATCCGTCATGTAGTTAGGTATTTGAAGGTTAACGAGAAATTTCTTAGCTTTGAAGTTCATATTATTTCAATTTTAATACAGACAATGCCCAAATTGCACAACCCATGAGAACACCACAAATTCTACATAACATGTATTAATTATTACAATGATTGACCGGAAGAGTCGATTCGTTTTTTTTTCAATATGTCACTAACCGTGAGAATAATAAAATTAACAACAATTTTTAGGCCTACGGCTGAAATTCAATTGTATAGAAATTTTATTTATGTGGGTATACTTTTAATTGAAATAACTCGCGTACTCAATTCACAAACATAGAGTGAGGCAATATTATAAGAATTTGAAACAGAATCTTTCCAAGCAGTAAATTTATGAAAGTCGTTAAATTTCTAGATACCATGTACTATATGTAGACCAAAAAACAAATTACCCGCCGTCATGTTTTTAATTTTTGTATTTATAAAAATAATTTACATCGTGGCTTGCCATGATTACAATGTAAACTTAGTTTTGATATTCTGGTGAAGGAAAACACTGCTGATTATTAATGTTAATCATATATTATGGGTTCAATTAAACGTTGTTAAATAATTACACATTTCTCTTTAAAGCCACTCTAAATTTTGTCACCATTAGGCAAATTTTTCGCTCACTATGATGGTAGTAAGAGATTTTTAAATTATTGTGAGGTTATTCGTAACACGGAAATGTTTTATTTATGGTAGTCCTAAATGATTTAGAACACTTGTTTATTTTCAGTGGTAAAATAAAAACTTCAGTAACATAAAGAAAAAGATATTTTATTTAATTCCCTAGCCAAAAAAAAATCACCAAGGAAAGCATGTTATTAAATGTCGGTGAATAAATACTTAATTTAATATATTATGTATCCCGATGAAGAATTTTTTGGTTCTGAAACATGTAGATAATTTGTTTTAAAATAGTGGTTAAAACAAAGGTAATCATTTACATTTAATTAAAATACATTGTAAAATTCTAAAAATTTAACTAAATCCTTACCGATGGGATTTCCCTATATTTCCCAGTATTTTAAAAATATATTGCAGGTTGTCAAAGAAAGTTGTTTTAATGATTTCCTCAGCTAGGGTAATTTCAGTAAGGAATGCATTTTCTCAAAACATGGTAATTATGTACATCCTTATAAAGCATTTTAATACATAGAGGATCACACTGTTTGAAATATCTTACCTGGAGATGTGTCATTCTTGCGCGGGCTAATCATTCTCAGAACATGATTATTTCACGATCATGATCATCGTGAATCGTGAACCCCCTCAGGGTCATGAAGAAGACTTCGTTGAACTATTCAACCAAATGAGGCGCGTCTCTACTCATAAAACCACATCATTATTGCTTTTAGCAGCATGAAATCGGCTTTGTATTGATGGCTGAAAGCGACTTGTTTTCTACCAATATAACTATAAAGTTACTAACAGTTACTACCTGGAATCGTCAGAGTTTCAACAGCCTACTTTTCTCGTTGAACAATTGAAATATCTGATATTAACTATATATTGTGGTGTCTTATTTTATTAAACGAAAATAACAAACTTTGTTTAAACCGCCAGTTTATTTAAAAGTACATGTTTCAAAATCAAAGGTTTCATAATCAGGATGCATTGCAAGCTTAAAGTGCATAATTATTTAAACTAGAAATTCCAGACAGATAAAACCGTACGATTTTCAAGATGAAAGAGCTCATCGTTCTAGAGTTTAAACTTCTTGATTTATAGTGATACTCTTTACGGTTTAGAAATATGTTTTAATTTCACTTTTGAATAAATGAAGTGGAAATTAATCTGCTTCTCGACATCATCGACATCGACATCGATCGAGTTGAAACTCAGCAGATAAACTCTGTTTTAATTCATCTTTTGGTGGCAATCACGCATACACACTGGAGGATTGGATAGGGAATTGAATGACAATACAGCAGTTAATATACGAAATGAATGTCCGTCTTACCCAATTGGGATTCAGGTCAGTAGTTAGAACAGTTAACTCCAGTCTCCGTGGAGGAAGGTTCAATCCTCAGTCAAACCAAAAAAAAAAATCAATAAATCTTTTAATTAAGGCGATGCCATACGTAGTCATGCTAAATCATGTGTTTTAGGTTTGAAAATTCGGTCACCTAGAAATGTTTCAGATGCTTTAATTAAATACTGCGAGTAGAATACATCTTGGCCTTTGAAACAATCACGTATTTTTTAGATAAGTCTTTTTATAAGCCCAGAAAAAATAATGTATAAGGCCTATGAAAACTGCTTTAAAGTTCAAAATCTCCTACTTACGAACCCATTTTCGGTTATGATTTTATTGTATATTGTGAAAAATTAAGTTATTTATAAAATGATCGAAAAAAAAAATTTATGTCTGAACATCCACAAAATAAAATAAAAGGCACTTTTTGGCCATGTTTTTTTCTTGCATAAATCAAAACAGGCGGATGGTGTTAAGCGGGAATTTAAACCTTATCGCCATCTACGTAAGGGTTGTTATTGATAGCGGCTCAATTTAGAATATTACACAACGTAGTGCATCGCCTTAACATAAATGTACTACAGTAAAAAAAAATGAACGGGTTGATTTTAAATTACTTGGAACAGAGGGCGTGGTTAGTGGCTATGTGATCTCTAATTAAATGATGCAGATAGTACATACTTTGTAATCAATATTTATGAGGAACATTCAGTGATAGACATATTAAAATATCTGGCCCCATCAATGATGTTTAATTATGTTTTCCTATTATCAGATGCATAAACAGCTTTATCATTATCTATTGCAATACATGATAATGTTTTAGTCGTTAAAATAACAAACCTGCTTCTAAAGTTCACGTTTACTATTCAACGTCTTTGTTCTGCACCAGTATACTTTTTTTGTATTCGTTTTATATTCGTGTGTCTCTTGCTGGCTAAGTTTTTACAGACAAGTAAAAGGTATTATGTAAATGTTAGTATCTAATGTGTACTCTTGAATGCATAATAGTCAGGCAAACTTGTGCTCATTCGACTTCTGAGATACACCTGCAGAAGCTGTGATCTGTACGAGGTTTTTTATTGGATTATTTCAAGGAAATGGCAAAGATCATATTCTTATAAGGTAGATCAGTATGTATCCTGCCTATTCAACTCGTATTATCGTCTTACAACACAATTATACCTTTATACCTTCGTACGTATATAAATACATTTATATTATTTATGATAAATAGGGCTGTCTCGGCATACGACTACTGCATTGCTTTGTCTGGTGTTTCGGAAAACAAAGAAATACTAAAATATGTTTTTCGTCAATAATATGTAAGTGATAAAAGAAATGTAAGGATTTAAACCGTTGATATAATATTTTTAAATATTGTCAGTAAATCATAAATAATACTTTTATAGTGATTTGGTTTTGAGGTATTATGCCGTTTTGCGGTACCTCCTTTAGCCAACGTTATGACCAACATAATACCCCAAAAACAAATCACTGTAAATCTTTTGGCCGTGAAAATCTCAAATCATACCATTCATTGACTTTGTTTTAATACCACTTACTAACACGACTGTTTTGATCACGGCTATAAAACATTATACGTTTTGAAGTGCAAAGCAAAACTGCATCTAAAAAAAGGTACAAAATTTGTTTAATTTTGGCTTTAAATATGTGTATGTTTCATTAGTTGTAATCTGAATATCATTTTTTATTGAAAATGAATATAAACTGATATACGTATATAAGTAAAATATTAAATAAAAAATATTGGAACAATTAACTACTAGTGAAAAAGATTTTTCACTTAATGCTAGTGAATTTTAAACATTATTAAATTATTCTGCTTAAAATCGAATATTTTGAGTTTTAAATCATACTGTAACCTTTAATTAATTGTTTAATGTTATCTTTGTGAAACTCCACATTATTTTTTTATAATAAATGTAACTATTAAAATATTAAAAAGATCCTGTAACTTGAAAAATTGAAACATAAATCAGGTAAATCCTCAGCGGTTTTAAATCGTGATAGCTTCACATCATATCACCTTTAATATTTCTTATCATCGCTAAAGCTTCTTGTCATCTTTTACAATTCATATATTTTTATCGTCTATTTCGCCCATAATCAATCTCAACTAGCTAACCCTATCGCAGCATAGTGCACACATGAGCGGCAAGTGTAACTTTAGCTCATGTGACATACGCTGTGCGCCCGAGGCAACATGCAACAGAGTATTCACCGCGGATCAGGCTATTTGACATTGGCCCACTTCACCGTGCACTACTAATCATTAATGGCGGCCGCTTGTTTTGTGGGGGACAATCGTTTATATATTATAATATTCTGTAGGTAGGTACTTGTCGCTGGCAGAGGCGGAGGTAAAACTTATAATTTGATTCTTTGATACATACTTATTTAAAATTCGCAATACATAATTAATATTTACATTTATTTTTCACCTGATGTCCTCCGTGGTCGAGGGGTAAGCCTTTTGACTGGCAATACGCAAATCGTGGATTCACAATACTATATGTTATGTGTGCGACACGTTCAGTATCTTCTATCGATCAGCATTCAGACTTGAAACGTTGCTTGAAATGGCTTTAGCCATGTTTAGTGACCAGATCTGAAAATCCAGGTTTCACACTTCCTTATTCTCCATATAATTCCCTTCCTCACTACCTACAGCCTCATAATATCCCACAATTAGGGTTGCCATAGTCTCCCTGGCTCCAGACGGTTTCCGAGCAGTTGGGAATCTTGTACGGTCTTGGCTGTCACTGAGCTTCGGTTAACTGTCAATATGCAATTTTTTTTTTTAATAATTGTATTCGTTATGAAAAATTACTGGCTTAGTGGACAGTGGCAGACTAACGAAGCTCGTAGAATTGAAGACATCATATACGCGATTAATTGAGTTTGGTGAATTGGAATTGAGAAAGTTACCTGCTGACAAGCTACTTGCAAGTAGCTTAGCGGGTATAAATAACATTGTATGTAATTTTTATTCAGAATATCAGAATAGAGTTATTATTAAAAAGATAAAATTCGAGATCAATAGAATTCCCGTAGATTCGATATCTAGATGACGTATCGAAATTGTTTTATTGTCCCTGTAGGGACAGCTATCGATAGGAAGGTTGTATGAAAATAAAATTAATATCTTTTGAATTTTTCGATATTGTAACAAATAGTGATACATTCACTTATAATTTCTAGCAAGTTCAGCTGCTTTTTGTAGGTATACAAGCCGTGAACGTACCTGCAATTGACAATTACCAGTTATGAATGTATGCGCCACTGCGCTAATTAATTTGTCGTTATTGTAGCAAGGTCAAGACTGGCCCAGTGGCCACTGGCCGCGGCCATATGAACACATACGCCTTGCAGACCCTATGGCGGCAAGGCGTCCCGTTACGTTTACGTTCGTGCCAGGGCGTGCAAATTTATTAAAAATATTTCGATACTGTTTTTTTTCATTTATTGGTCATATAAAGGTCAGTTTTAGGGCAGGTAAAAAAAGACTAATAAAATATAAAAAAATAATAATTGTATATTTTTTATAGTGTCGTTTTTGTGAAAAATCACCTAAGATATTTTGTCTGAACTTCTACAGTTCTTAGAATACCTAATGTGGGATTGATAGTTAGTTAGTCCCATTGATGGGAAGGGTGTCCAAAAAATGATTTTTGGTCCAAATTGTTCAGACCACGGGTGTACACGGTAATAGCGTTCGTAGCTTCGTTGGGAAAGACAAACCTTTGCAAATTAGGTTCTTGAATTAGGATCCCATTATCTGCGTATTTGTCGTAGAGAATTCTAAGAATTTCACAAATTAAACATACATTCCCTGACCCCAATATCTGCATTCATCGTGATTTTAGAATATATCCAAATTTGTTTTATTTTTCGTGCTACCTTTCGGTAGTTAAAATATACGAATCTATATTTCAACTTTCGAATAATGCAAACGGTTAACCGGTTTACAGAAAAAACTGATAATACTTACACACATTACAATTAGAACTAAGTAAATACTGATTTGCTCTTCAATTAAGCAAAAGGAAGTGTATTGAAGTTATTATCAGGAATTCTTAGAAGTAGTATCATTGTGACTTAATTCAAAATACAAAAACAAAGTTATTAAAGCTGCACAAAATAAAACATAGTTAATAAGTTAACACAAAAGGAACTAACAAAGTGTTTACAATCTTACAAAGATTTATCCTTGCAATGAATAAGTTGCGATTAAGTTTATAACATAAACTGTAGATCACTGACCTTCAGATTAATCCGTACATATTTTGTTGGTTCCTCAAATACTTTTCCTTTTTAATTCGTGGTAAAATCATTTATTTTATGCTGGCTATATCTTTAAGGCGATACACCACGTATTGTAACATTTGGAATTCTGCCGCTAACAATAACACTCCTTATGTAGATGGCGATAAGTACCTATTAATTTACCGCTCAACACTAGCCATCTGTTCTGATTTATGCAAGATGGTCAAAATGTGTGTTTTATTTTATTTTGCAAATTTAAAGCACATACGTTTAAATGTTTTATTATCATTTTCTAAAGTCATTAATTTTCCACATTACACAATAAAACCATAACCGAAAATGTGTTATTAAGTGGGAGATTTTGAACTTTATCGCAGTTTTTTATAAACCTGATGAATTGTTGAATGAAAGACTAGTATATATTGAATTATTTCGCGGATAAGGGATAAGCCGCCATAGCTCAGTGGTCAGAGCTGTCGACCGGAAATCGAAAGGACACGGGTTCAAGTCCCGTTGGCGTCATGTATCTTTTATCAGGAGATTTTTCAATGTGGATGAGTGTTTCAGGCTAATAATTATTGCTTATAAAATAATTGTTACCCTTTGTGCTATGCATAAAAAATCTTGTCTTAAACATTAGTTTACCAAAAAAATAATAAATGATATTATTCTGTTCTTATAAAAAGACTTCAAAGGCCAAGTTGTGTTTTACTCGCAGAATTTAATTGAAGCATCTAAAACGTTTAAGCGATCAACTTTTCAAACCAAAAACACATGACGCATTTACTACGTAGTGCTTCACCTTAAGGTCAACATATTATATGACACGATACGGATCTTCTAACTTACAAATTAGTCAATTGACTGATAAAATTCGGTTGGTATGTTGCATGAATAAAAACGAACGTTACTTATTTATTTATTTGTGACGGTACTTTAATCGATTTCGACAGGTTTGTTATGATCTCATTTGGCTAGTCCAGAACATTTTTGCAAGAAAGATTCAATTGGCATATAACAATGCACTATTAGTTTCAGAAAAGAAACCAAAAATACATGAAATCAACATTACAAAAATTATGAGACGGTTGAATATAAAATAGTGGAGAAATTAACAATGAACCCTAAAAAATACAAATATAAACTGATAATTTTTATTCATAGTTAAATTTAGTTTTTGTCTGGAAAATTATAACAGAAGATAAAAAATTGATCCACCAATGTCAAATGTCAGCTTATTTTTACAAACGCGTAATATACCTTACAATTATCTCTAAGTTTGATATTATTTCATTTCACAATTACAATATCCTTTTATATTTGTGTTGTGTGATTCACTTATTTTTCGTTGAATTCATAATCTAAAATGTCTATTATACCTTCCCATGTATTTATTATAGTGGAGATTTGTCACTTTTCCTAGAAAAAGTTTTTTTCAAAGACCCTCAAAATGATGGTATTATTTATACATAATTCATACTACGATTCCTGTTAATGATTACCTAAGAATGTGCTTATCTTTACGGTTGACGTAATTTTTTTACAGGTAGTTAACCTATTGCAAAAATAATATATTCACCGAACAAAGTAACACGTGCACATCATATTATTTATACCTCGTGATTAGCTTATCTACTAAACTATTTTGTAGATGTGCAAATATTTATTAGAGGCTATACCTACGTAAAATTTATAAAGAATTATATTATCGTTGTTTTTGTGTTTTCGTTAATTTTTTCTTACAGAAATATAAGACAGAGACCTTAAAAATAACTTCCAAAATGCTTGTCCACGTCTAAATGTAATTTATACCAAGTTGTCACAATTAGTTATGCCAGAACTTTAAAGAAGAAGTCGGCTTAAAAAAGTGGTCCCGTCATCTCGAGTCTAAATGTAGACAAGAGAACTACAATAATGATTTAACAGAGAGACGTGTCTCTTTGAGATGGTGGTCAGAGCGGATGAGGATAATTTGCATAAATTTGCCGTGTCTTTCATCTATTGGAATTGGAAGCGAAACCCGTTGACTTTTGACTACTCTGGACCATTTATTTAATGTAACGAGATATACCGCTTCTATGAATAGTTCTGAAGATGTAAACTACGTTGTGCATGTATAATCTTCAAATCTTTGACAGCGTGTTGTCTACCAGGTACAATTGATATTCGTAGTTTAAAATATTAACGTTTTTAACCATAAACGACCATCTTATTCGGACCGCAGGAATGAATACTTGTGTTTTTACTGCACCTACCTAATAATTACGGGAGCCAGTGGACTACGGCACCCACAATTTATTGATAGTGGGTTTATATATTTTAGTAGGGGTGAGGATGGACAAGAAAAGGGGCATGTTTGTCAACAAACAAAGGAAAAGTCGTTTCGCCCAACGGAACGTTTCGATTTTGAATCGTGGTCTTTAACCAAAGTGATTCAGCGACTTTATTAGACTCTAAATATACAAAAATCACCACTTCATAAAAATTCGTTTTTAATATTATATTTCACCAGAAATCATTCCATTTTTTGTTTGTTTGCACTTGCCATGATTTGAACTCTCGACCTCTGAACTTAATCCAAAATTTGCCACGGAAGCCCATAAATAAAAATAACTGAATGGATTATTAAATATTATCTCAACTGTATTATCAATTAAAAACAGCTTTACAACGCTACTAGGTATCCTGTTGGTCATGCGTGTTTAATCAAATATTGGTATAATGATATCCCGTGGCAACTAAACATACGCACTTAGTCAATTGAAAGCAATGCAAACATCATGTGATTATAATGCCGACCATAAAAATGACTAAGACTTCAAGTAGCTACTGTTGACTGTTGACTGTTGACTGTTGATTGTTGACTATCACCAACAATGACAATTCAAAACCATTTAACACTTAGGTGGAGCTCGAAATATGTATCGCCAGATTATTCCAGTTCATCGAAATGGAAATTGGACTCTATTCGCCTTAGCTCATATTCGCTTTATCTGATGTCTTTAAAATAATTGATAATTGGAAGGTGTGAACATTGGTCTTGAAGAGACGTAGAAGAGATGTAGACGTAGGAAGTAGGAAATACAGAAGCCGTCAAATCGTTCCACAGCCGAACTGTTGAAATCAAGAACGAGTCGTGGAAACGACCCGTTCTCACGTGACAAATTATATTTTTATCGCTATTTTCTTGAAATACCACCTCGGGGGCGCTTCGTAAAACTAGAAAATATCGGAGTCATCGTGATTTTTTAAATGACCTTCAAAAATCTTAACCATTTTTTGCTACATTAATCGGCGTTTTAGGCAGTTAACGAAAATATGTGTTTAAAAATATCATCAGCTTTGGACTTGAGAGAATAACAGCTCATTAATAATAAAATTGAAAAACTTAAAAGACGGAGGTAAAAATTTGCACAAAAGTGATAAAAGTTTGCACAACATTCCATATTTTTTAATGGATGCAGCTAGCAAACGAAACATTTCGAATTTTCTTGTCATTGGTATGGGTCCTTCAGATTTAGATCTATTTGAATAGAGGTAAGGTACAAAACAAATCAAAAATTCACGGGAAATCGGTAGGGGGCGGAAATTTACTGTTACGCCCATAAAATAAAGAAGAACCCAAGAAACTCGTTTCGTCATCCAATGGTCTGGCCATTCTTTCCTTAATATTCAAATACAGATTTTTTTATACGATATCAGGCAGTGTAAGAGAAATGGAGCGTGCGCTGAATTGCTTAGCTGCGGAAAACTAATTTCTAGTGTTTATCATCTCTTCACTGGCTAACTAATTACCTAAAAATTATAAATTCTAAGATTTTTCATCTTATTTTTTTTGTAATAGCCCTTCTTTGGTGTAATTTCACTGCATATATTGTTTATCCAATAATAATTCTTTTGACGTATGTTTCAGTGACTGATATTTAATCGTATGCCAGGATCTTGATTGGATTTTTAATTAAAATTGTTATATTAATCACGATATTCGTTTCAGAAAGGTAAACAGATATGCAATAATTGGTGTCTCGATCAGTCGGAACATTTTGAAGGCCATTTCGCGCTTCAAAACCCACCTGTTCAACTCAATGCATTTCGTACCTATTTTGAGTGCGTAGACCTCGTTTAGGATCCATTGAACACACCTATTCAAACGGAACCATCTAGCATTGTTCAAATAACATCTGAAATTTATTGTTTCTCTTTTATCTCATTATTTATTGTCATTGAGATGACTCCAAATCAGAGGTACTTAATTTTTTTTTCATTTTCTATTTTCTTATTTTTCCTCAAAGTTTCCTAAAAAACCCTACTAAAATTGCATGTTTTTGCATCAGCATCAGCCCAAGCATCAGCAACAGTAGCCAACCGTGGCCATATATTACATACATGTCTGTTGGGGTTGTGTTAGGGGTAGTAAGTACAGGACAGTACTTTGTTTAAAGAGATGTAAATTTTTTTTTATTTTTGATATTATTATATTACCTACTGTATTCGTTTTATAAAAATATAGGTAGTCATTCTGTATATGTTTAGATTAACTTGCATTTCTTAAAAGTTAGTACTATTATTATTTTCAACATGTATATGGGACGTGAGAAATTGCAGTAACCTCCTCATTATTAGTAATATTATATGTTTATTGTATCTTACATTACAGCAACTTAAAACTGTTTTAAAAAATAAAAAAATTGTAATTTTTCGAAGAAAACTTCTTCTAACTGCTTTTCACTTTGTGATGGCATTATTTATTTTTTATTAAAACACAAATAACTTAGTTTACATCACTTTATTTCGATACAAAATCTCAACATGTTTCGTGAACCAAGTTCACATCATCAGGAGCACAAGTATACTAAAGTTATAATTAAAATTAGGTCTAGAAAGAAGAGGTAGAAGGAGCGGGGAGGGGTAAGAGTGGGGGAGGGTTATTCAAAGTAGGAATTAAAATGTCATTAGACGGGAAAGACCGGGTAATTGGGAAAATATTTAAAATGGGGTTTATAAAAATTTTTTGTTTATTAATAATATCTGCTTTCATATTCACGTGTTTTCTTATTTCTAAGATTTCAAAATTATTGATTTGAGATACCTTGTAACCAGAATGTAGTATTTTAAAACCTGAATTAATATCGAAAGTATGGTCGTTATTTAATAAATGATCCGCAAATTCTGATTCACAGTTTCCCTTTAAAGCCCTAAGATGTTCTTTAATTCTGATCTCAAAGTTTCTATTAGTTTTTCCTATATAAAAGGAATTACAATCATTACAGTTGAGTTTATAAACACCTGATTTTTTAGTTTGACTATCAATATCTTTATTATTAAGAATATATTTTTTTAATTTATTATCCGTATAAAACGCCGGTTGAATAGTGAAGGGGATGTTTTTATTTATAATTTTGGAAGTATCATTATCTACAAATAGAATTCTACGCCATTGTTTGTTTGTATCTTTATAAATAGGATAAATATAAAGTTTAAAGAGTTTATGTTTAATTTTTTTATTTAGTATTTCAACTATCAATTTATAAGGATAGCCGTTATTAGATGCTATTTGTTTTATGATATTTAATTCTGAGGTATAATTAGGATCCGACAAAGGAATCGAAATTAATCTATTAAGCATAGAATGGAAAGCTGCGACTTTTTGAGAAAATGGATGATTTGATGAATTATGTATGACAATATCAGTGTACGTATCTTTACGGAAAATATTAAAATCTATTTTATTACCTATTATTGTTAAATTTAAATCTAAGAAATTTAAACTCTTATCTATACCTATTTCTAATGTAAATTGAATATTTTTATGTATTTTATTTAAAAAGTTTATAAGAACACGTTCAATTGTCTTTCTGTTCCTAACCAAATGCAAAAAATGTCGTCCACATATCTCTTCCAACAATATACATTTTTAAGTAACAAGGCACCGCTATTAAAAATCTTATTTTCTAAATTATTAATAAAAATATCTGCAATCAAAGGACTCGTACTGTTCCCCATGGCCAAGCCATCTTTTTGTTTAAAAATTGTATTGTTAAATTGAAAATAATTTTGTTTAAAAATAACTTCGAAAAATAAAATAAGGTCATGGATAAGGTCTTTCTGTAAGTTAGATGAATTTAACAAATTATTGATGATGGTTTTACTTTCTTCTATTGGAATACTAGGAAATAAATTTACTACATCAAAAGAAACCAACATAGCATGATTAGGAATTTCCAAATCCTTTAGATAATTAACTAATTCTAACGAATTTTTAACTGTGTATGTTGGTTGAAATATATTAGCATTATTAATTACAGTATTGATTGCTGACGCTAATTTGAAAGTTGGGGCATTACAATTAGAGACTACTGGCCTAATAGGTTTGTTCAGTTTATGTATTTTTAATAGGCTGTAAAGTTTAGGAATTTTTGGGTTAATTAAAATCAAATTTTTGTTATTTTTCATGTTTACAAAGATATCACTTTTACAACTAATTTGTATTAATTACAATTACAATTTGTATTAATTTTTGGGTTTTTGTGTTGCGCTTCCTCCTTCTTTAACTAATGGTTGCGCCAATACGCATTATACATCAATTATACACACATCTCTTGCACCTATGTACATACATGCGACCACTGTACTGAGAGAATTGTTGTTCCTTTGTCCTACCTACTTCGATTCCTACACCTTTCTGTGCACATTGTGTAGTCAGTCTGTTTCAATATCCCACATAACTCACTGTAAAAAAACCGCATCCACGCGAGATCTTACTTCGCTTATTTTATTACATCTTTACATCAGCGCCAATATCGTGCGAACAGTAACGTTTTCAGTGCCATTGCTGTGAGAAGAATAAAACAGGAAGAAACGAGTGCCAATATTTCTTATGGTGAGTCCTTCCTTCCATTCAACATATTATTGTCTCATGTGCAGTGGTAATTAAACTAAATTCAAGGTCCTTGGACAAACATTTTTTACACTCTTAAAACAACATAACATAACACCTTTTACACACCAACCAATAATATATATATATATATATATATATATATATATATATATATCTTTTTTTTAATTTTTCGTTTCAGCAGTGTTCACCATCATTGCAGATGGGTAGATTGATTTTATTTATATTTTATGGATTATTTCGTAATCCTCAAAATAGCTAACGCCTATACCCTTTCATGTGTCTAACTCACTAATACTGCGGCTCATTTGGCCTAACCTACTCATTTACATCTGATGGTTGTGATTACTTGAATAATTTTAAGTTACACTAATGTGTTTTATGAGGAAAAATTCTTTACTGAATACCAAACCCCATTTAAATGACAAGAAAAAAAAATCACAATAAGTTCTCATGTTTTACTCAATTTTATCCACTGCACGTAGAAAATGAGTATTGCTGATTTATTAAAAAATGGGATTGCAGGCCGTTGTCTGATAAACATTTAATACAATCATAATATATCGGAACACGTGTTCATGCTCCTACATTTGCCTTGATTATATATAATGACGAAATGCGAATATATTATGATTTTTATGAACACTTGTTCCGATATCGTAATAATACATTCCTCTTTTACCTGCTAAAAATTTAACGGGAAACCTATCAATTCATTCGTTAAGGGCCTGAAATCCAGTTTTAAGGGGATTACGAATAATTTGAAGGGTTTCTCAATAAATTAGCAATACTCATTTTACTCCATGTGTGATTTATTTTAAATATGTCATCATTGATCTGTGTCCTTTTCATTTTAGTGGTCCTGATGCACCTACATATCTGGTGTACTCCACATCTGGATTGAGAAATAAAGTTTGAAAAAATAGTTCAAAACATGTCACTTTTTTTTAAACCAATACCCAGTCCAAGTCCACTCCCCTCCCCGGCAGACATTCCTTTGGAGGGTAGAAAATATGTAAAAAAGGACACACTTTTTATTCTTCTTCTTCATCGCTATTGCCGTCATCATTATCATGGAACTTCATGAAAAGGTGTTTAGGCATCCTACGTTTGAAGTTGAAAGTGAGATCCGCTAATGTGTTGTAATTGCCTAGCCCCTTTTAGCCGATTATCCGGGTTTAGAGTGTTATAAAATCGTGATGTGTAATGAAATGCATGCTCCTATATTGTAGGTATATTCTCGTTCGTGTTTATTTACGTAGAAGTAATACTGTGTTACGCGCGTTAATCGTCTTAGGGTTGGCATTTCAATTTAATTAGTGTGGTTTTCGGAGTTTAGTTTTGGTGCATCTGTCAAGTACCGGATACCAAGAACCATTAATCTTAGCCCTATCGTATTTTGTATTGCTGTTTAAGTGATGAGAATTTTATCGAAGAGCCTAATTTTACTAACGTGACCTCCATTCTCATTGGAGGGAAAATCTAAGCAAAGCAGGACCAAGATTAAATCAGGGGAAAACAACAAAGAGCTAGGTGACACGGGGCGTGATCGAAAATAATTATAATTAATTATAGTTATGATTTTATTTTAATTTTGATTTTTAGTTAATCTGGTTCATTAGTGGAAGATACTCTCAGTATCGCCCTGGTGTAAGACCACCATTCAGAATTGAAACGTTGCTTGAAATGGCTTTAGCCGTGTTTGGTGACCAGATCTGAATAGCCAGGTACTTCCCCACCTTCCTCTTCCCCATCTCCCTCCCTTCCCCAATATACCCTCAGCCTCACAACATACCCCAATTGGGGATGCCATAGTCTCACTGGCTCCAGACGGGAGCAGTTGGGACTCTTGTGCGGTATTACTGTAAAAAAAAAAAAAAAAAATTAGGAACATTGTGAGAATTTTCCCTTAATTTTAACGATGATATAGATTCTTCTCTATGAGATAAAATGAAAGTTATACATGTTGTGTAATATTCACGTATCGTGTGAGATTAATTATTATGTGTTTCTGTGAGAAAACTTGAGAAAAATCATCAGGCTGATAGAAATTCCCATCGTCAGCAGAAGTATACTCGCTAAACATTTTGCAATACTCTTACGAATGACACTCAATAATATACCTACGCCTAAACCGTTGTAAGACGCAGTGATCTCATCGTCACCATTGCGAAATATTCGCTCGAATAAAAACCGTGTAATAATTAACTGCCTGAGACCTTTTTTAACACATGGAAAGCCTCAGGATATAACGTACCACTGATAATGACAACAAACAACCAGGATATTTGAGACCTTCACCCAATTTTTAAATAATTTTGGATCTAGGTTATTATATTATTAACCAAGTCTTGTGGTTGGAACAAAAATTGTTAAATGTTTTGTATTGAGCGATTATCGGATATAATCGATCGTCAATGACTGGCTGTTTTTGATTGCATGATCTAGCAAATGGCTATGATCTATCAAATGTCGTATATCGATTATTTGCGACAGTATTTATTTATTATTAATTAACGCCCTTTTTCGGGGCTTTTACATATTAAATATTAAGAAATACATTATTTATTGTACACAACTGAATTTTTTCATTAACATCATTTTATATTTGCTGAAAGATAAATTTAATAAGTCCACTGACTTATTGATTTGGTTTAATTGTTTCCATCCATTTGTATTCTGGGCACAGAGGAGTACATATAGTAGTTAGTCCCAGAATTTCTGCACTGATATAAATCCTGACTGTTGTGGAATCCGGTAGCTTATCAATTCTAACAATATCGGACTATCAAGTAAATCATTTAGAATTTATGTTTATTTGGTCTAAGGATGAAATGAAGAATTGAATTACACATGCCGAAATTGCACAAAGTGTCTAAGTGTACGCTAAATAAATTTCATATGAAAAAAGGGTCCCATGATAACTCAACACACTGACAATTCAACACACTTTTAAAAAGTGATATAAAGTCATTAGAAGCGATGAAAAAGATTTTTTAATCTAACCTAACCTAACCTAGCCTGTGTCGACACAGACATATTGCATACATAAATTAGTGCTTACATATTTATGAACCTATGTGTGTTATGTCATCTAATTTAGTTTTCTTAATATTTGTCTAATTTCTATGTTGTTATTTATAAACATGGAATGCATACATTCAGGAATAAACTATTATTATTATTATTAACGGATATTTTTTGGCTTCTAAGGAATATAATTTTGATAAATTTTGGCCTCCAGTGTATACACATTGTACAATCTCGATAAAAACTGTGTTCTAATAGAGTGTTCTTGGAAAATGTTATGCAAGATGTTAGTGATCTTGTTTAGTGGATTTAAGGAAATACAGTTAGAATTAATTATCATAATAATTAGTCATCCGTGGCATAATACAGGGTTTTCCAATAAGAGGTGTTATTTTGAATAGCCCGCTATTTCGGTAGATGTTACTTTTGAAGCTGTCATTTTTTGACATTTGACAAGTAGAAACTACGCCATTAATAAAAATGGAACGATACACGCTTCAACAACGCATTGAAATTATCAAAATTCACTTGAGTGAATCAAATGCAAATCATCTTGAGTGATGAGGCCCATTTCCACCTCGGTGGCTTCGTCAACAAGCAAAATTGTCGCATCTGGGGCTCGAAAAATCCAAGAGTTATTGTTGAAAAGCCTCTCTATCCTCAACGTGTGACTGTTTGAGATGATTAATGATTTTTTTATGGCCGGAATTGGATGGTATTGATCTGGACAACGTTTACTTTCAACTAGACGACGCTACGTGCCACACAAGCAACGAAATCATTGATCTTTTACGATTGAATATCAAAATAACACCTCTTATTGGAAAACCCTGTCTATCCCAGTTTTATTATTATCGTCACAATGAAAAACTAAAATACTTAACAACTTAATAATATCGTTAAATTTGATTTAATTTATAATTAATAAAAAAAAAATTTAAATTCTTTCTTTAAAATTTGCAGAATTATGCTCGCTCAAAAAAAAGTGGAGGATTTTAATGTAACAAATAAATTAGTTTAATCCAAACTTCTCCCTCATGTTTCCTAAGTAACACAAATTAAAAAAAGACAAACTTAATCAGGCTGCATTCGAGAAATCATCGCTGGATATTGACAACTTTCTGTAAAATGCATATTTCGCCAAACCTAAACGGAGAAAACTTACTGATAAACAATATTGCTAATTTAAAAACGGAATAGCAGGCCATTATCGTATGAATTGGTACATTTCCTCATAAACTATTAGTAAAAATCTAACACATTGTCATGAACATGTGTTCATCAAAATCCTAATATTTTCGCATTTCTTCATTATATATTATCAAAATATGGTGCATGAACAGTGAACTAGTTTTCAGATATTATTACGAAATGACTAAAAGTTTATCAGGAAGCGGCTTGCAGTCCCATTTTAAACCGGCTTACCAACAAGATAAGACTCGCCGAATGTCACAGCGATACTCCCAAGGTCTGTTATCTATGTGTGGATTTTGTGTCAGCGCTTCATTAGCAGCAGACACATACCTAGACGGATGACGAACCTCGTGCTGGCATTGTTGGTGGACACGGTGCATTCTTTCGCTGCAGCAGCTGGTCCAGTTACTTCACCACCTAGGATTCTTGGTGCAGAGTCTCCATCTTCTATCTTCGTGTCACCTGTTCCTGTACTTTATTTTATTTAGCTTAATTTCACTATATTTTTGTAATATTTATATTTGTTGTAATACCTGCATCAACTGTAAAGCGCCCCTGAGGTGATATCTCACAAAAGCGGAGCTTCCAATAAATAAATAGTAAATAAATTTGGAGATATTTAAAAAAAATTAGAAATACTCATTTTTCTCCATATATGAACATTGCAAGTTGCAAAAGAGTTAGTTCAAACAGACATCTATCCAAAATGTTATAAATAAACATTTATTGTATTTTGTACCTGGACACTTTTTCACAAAAATAATTAACTTTTTTGAATAGCCTTAAGATTAGTGCCGGTCACTCGGTTATATGTAACATTATTCTAGACGAAATAGAGGTAATATAAACCTCATTAAATATCTGAATAACTTACCACGGAATGCTTAGCTGTCAGTTTAATATTCAATGAATTGCGAATAGTAATTATTCAACGCCAATAAACATGAAGTTAGTCGTCATTGTTAATTCAATACATTTGGCATTCATGATTTTATAACGTCATGCACACCTTCAAATCTTAAAATGCCATCAGCATCATTTGGTTATGTAATTATAACTTTTGGCACATAAAAAAGATATAAACTCCCCTTTCCAAGCAGTAGCGGGCTAAGGAAATTTGGGGCCCTGGGCAAAAGCAGCTGACTTCGGATGGGTGAGAACCGCCAAGAACTGCCACTTTCCAACCTTCCTCTTGTTCTTCTACATCTCCTCCTCACTACCTTAAGCCTCGCAACAAACATCCATTAGGGGATGACAGTGTCACCGCTTTCGAACGTCTGTGCGGAATTCATATGAAGACATGGAAGATATTTGACGTAGGCCTATGAAAGGTGGACGCAAGAAAGCTTTAAAAAAGATAGAAGAAAATAAATGTGTACCTAAATAAAAACAAACGTACCCAACAGAAAAAATTATTAATGTTTTTTTTATTTAAAAAATATTTATATAAAAAAAATTAACCTACCTGAACAGAAAACACTTAACCCTTCAGTATTTTCATCACTTTTGTACAGTTTGCAACGTTTACTGTGTATTTCAAATGCGCTATTTAAATCTTAATTTTTAATTTTTCGTAAAAACAAATAATATTTTAGAAACCACATTTTTGCTTAAAATTTTACTCCAATCTTAGAAAAATTGAGAGAACTTAATATTTTGAAAACACGTTCGTTTTGTTTGGAGAATTTGTAAGAAAACTGTACCTTCACTTTTATCTCTAATCATATAAAAAAAAAGAAATAATTTTTGAAGTTAAACCGATTGTTACGATAGCGGCGTGAAATATGAATTATACATTTTTGCTATTTTTAATATTGATGGATTCCAGTATAAATATTTGAGACTAACTGGAAATAATTAGTATTTCTCTTTCTAACTAAAAACTTTCTGAATATTAAAAATTTTCAGCTTGATATAAAAAAATTAAATTACCTTTAAAAATATGGACTCCCGGTAATAGACCCTCAAACGCTGGAGGGGTTGACTACAATCAAATCTTTCATAGGTAACGCAAAGGTGTTTAATTATTGATCATTATCATCGGTAGCAGTCCAAATTGGTTTTTGGAAGAAAATATGTAAATAAAACATATTCGAAATACGTCTCTGATAACTACACCTGAGTTCTTTTATTTTTTGGAATGTCCACCTAATAAATATCAGGAAAATAGAAGTCATAATGTTTTCATGATTTATTCTAGCTTGGTTGCTAAGTAGAATAGAAAAACACCTTTTTAAAGATATTGTTCAATAGCAGCCAATTCAATATTCGTGGGTCAATAATATCTAATTATAAACTCGTTTCAAAGGATTCTAGAAAACGACCTTGATAAATTAAAAATATTAGATAATATCGAATGCCTGTTATTTGTTATTTTTACGAACTACAATAAAGTCAGTGATCATCAGAGAGTAACTAGTTTCAGGAAACAATTTTACTAATTTATTTGTTGCGCCTAGAAAACTGTTTGCTGCAATCGCATTTACTTTCAGATATAAAAATAGCAGCGAACGGGTGTTTTAGCTGACTGACCCGGAAAATCACGAGAAAACTTTGATGCCAAACTGTGTAAACAGTCAAGTTTTTTTTACTAAAAAACTTGTAACTTAATTTAAAAAAAAACTGTTTATTGGATTGGTTTTATTTTTATTGTATTGAAAATTTTTTTTATTTTTCCTTTCTTTTTCATCATGCAATGAGTAAATGAAATTCTACTACAAATATTCTTGGAGAAAACAACTAATATTATTATATTTTTTTAGATAGAGACTATTAGTTACTACTCGTTTTAGTTCTAATTTCAAGAATCTTTGTTATATATGACCATTGAAATATTATTGAAAAATGTACAACAGTCGATATTATTATTTATTATCTTAAATAAAATACTTGACGGCCGGCGTGGTCTAGTGGTATAGGCTTTTGACTACAGATCCGAAGGTCGCGGGTTCGAACCCGGCGTGCGCAAATAAATTTTATTTGATTAATTTGTGTTATTTCACAACTAATTAATTTAAATAATATATAGTATATTTGCGGCACGTTCCAGAGTGGAAGATACTCTCAGTATCGCCCTGGTGTAAGACCACCATTCAGAATTGAAACGTTGCTTGAAATGGCTTTAGCCGTGTTTGGTGACCAGATCTGAATAGCCAGGTACTTCCCCACCTTCCTCTTCCCCATCTCCCTCCCATCCCCAATACCCTCAGCCTCACAACATACCCCAATTGGGGATGCCATAGTCTCACTGGCTCCAGACGGGAGCAGTTGGGACTCTTGTGCGGTATTACTGTAAAAAAAAAAAAAAAAAAAATTGACTTGTTTAATAAAATTATTTTGTATTTACCTATTAGTTTGGCCAACACCAAGATATAATAATCATGTCCATAATTAAATCAATATTATTCATATTATAAGTTATTAAAAACTAGTAGTTCTGTGAACAATAAATAGACCTTGCGTCCAAAAAAGCATGTTCTAATTTTCTCTTATTTAAATGAAGATTTTTAAGTAGGTACTTAAATACCTGAAAAGATATTTTTTTAAACTTCAAATAAGGAATTATACAATTCGTTAAAAGAAATGTCTTCATCTAAATCACAATTCTTTTTTCAAACTTTCTCCATTCCTGTAGGTCTCATAATATGGATAAATTTAATTTGACAGCTCGTAGTAGAAAACAAGATAGTGCGAACTCTGTCGGGATAAAAATGTACTATCCAATAATGCCAAATTCGGTTGGATCGTTTCTTTCCCATGATTCGTGGTTCGGCTCGCAATTATACGCGCCAGTACAACCAATGATATTATGCACCCAGCACCTACATATATACATTCAGATACGTTAAAGACGTCACCACCTATTTAAAACATTCATATTTATGCAATATAATTTTAGCAACACAATACAGAGTAATCTAATATTATGTAAGTGAAACGACGTAAATGTGTTTCATGAATCCAATAAATTATTTTAATTTTCTATTTTTGGGGAAACGGGTGAATGTTACAAGTTTTATTTGTTATTTTAACACCTGCTGAATATATTTCTTTTTTCCGAGAATAATTATTACTATAAGTGTATACTTCAGTTCTCGAAGACAAGATATTTTTTGTGTGTTTTTTTTTACACTAACTCCAGACAGGAGACCCTGAGAAAAATAATTTTCCTCGAGACCTATGTCATCTTTGGGGATGCTGTTTGGTGGGTCTTTTTGAGGAGAAGAAGCAGTGAACATGGGACTTGAAGACATCCATGCTGTAGGAGGGAAGAAACACAGAGGCCAGCAAATCGTTCCACAGCCGAGAACGAGTCGTAGAAAAGATCCGTTCTCATGTAACAAAAGTCAAACATTAATAAATGTTGGGCTCGCGTTTGTAATATCTCTTAACTACATACCGGTTCCGAAGGGATTAATGACGATAGTGTCTCAGAATATCTTTCATTGAAATACCGATAGAATAAAGACAGCTTTCCTGCCTGACGCCTGTGATCTAAAATATGCAATCTTTTTGTTAAAACGGGGATAGTTCTTTGTGTTTTTCATATTATTGTATTTTTTTTCATCAAATGGTGTTCGTATTAAAGTGCACTTAATTTTGAAATATTGTATTTTATTTATATTAAATGTTTTCATGTATGTTCTGTGTTATTTAGTACATAAGTAATTAAAAACAATATTTGCAAAATTTTGTGTTATTTAATACATAATTAATTTTTAAAAATATTTACAGTATTTGCAACATTCTGTGTTATTATATAAGTAATTAAAAAAAAAAAAAAAACAGTATTTGCAAAATTTTGTGTTATTTAATACATAAGAAATTAAAAACAATATTTACATTATTTACAACATGTTGTGTTATTTAGTACATGAGTAATTAAAAAAAATATTTGCAGGATTTGCCACATTTTTGCGAAATGTCGATACAAGGGAGCTGGGCAATAATAATAAAATTATGTCCGTGTTAAATTAGCTAGTAAAAATGTATAAAGATTTTCAGTAATTCCGTACGGCGCACGGCCAAACTGAAATTTCCCGAAAATTTTCATAAATAAAAATGAAATTTTCGAAAAAAAATAGTAAATCGATTTGGACTAAACAACATCATTAATGTCTCTATCACATTCAAAAGTCACAAGCCGCCACTGGTTGATTGCCACGAGCCCTTGAGGTAATTTTGCACAAAAACGGCGCTATACAAATCATCCAAATATTATTATTATTATTATTAGTAAGGCCTTATATATTTACCCTGTTATATTATTGACCATGGCATTATTGACCAGTTACTTCACAAATCTAAAATAGTAACAACTTGGATAGAACCTTCACAGAATTTGAATATTAACTTTTAAATTTGAAAAATTGTTCAAATTTTGTAAGACAAACCCGTCCTTACAGTCCAGATTTCAAAATTAACTCTCCAAAAATTCGAATTATTTAAATAATCAATTTTCGTTTTCCAAACAAGCAAAGCCAAAATGAATATTTGGAAACACTAAAATTAGTTGTAATTTAACCGATTTACTAATAATTTGAAGAGATCCTTCATAAATTAGCCATATTCATTAAAAATGGAGTGCTGGTATCTACCTTGATGTATGGCAGTGAGGCATGAAACTGGCAGAGGAAGGATGAAAGTTTTCTGATCGCTGTATGAATGAGATCCCTTAGGCGATGTGTGTAAAACAATTAATGATCGTGTGAGAAATGCGGAGATTTGCAAAGATTATAAGGATGATGTAAGCGTAATGAGTAAGATTAAGATAGAGACGCTTGGATGGTTTGACACGTAGATCGAATAAACGACGGAAAGAGTGTAAGGAGAATATATCAATTTATTGATCTTAAGTTAGCTCATAGCATCGTGTATACAATATTACTATATAGTTGGACGGCCTGATAGAGATTTCTGTGTCCTTGATTTTTTCCATGTTAGCAATCCAATTTGCTTTACATTTCTCGTCACGTATCCGTGTATCTCGTGATTCACGAATGTGAATGGCAGAAGAAGTCAGGTACGAGAAGACGTGGCACGGTCAAGTGAACCAAATGCTTGAGTCCGGCCATGTCAAGAGTCAGAATAACAGAATGGTATGTATGAGACGATGTGAACGAAGAATGTGAATGGCAGAAGAAGTCAGGTACGAGAAGACGTGGCACGGTCAAGTGAACCAAATGCTTGAGTCCGGCCATGTCAAGAGTCAGAATAACAGAATGGTATGTATGAGACGATGTGAACGAAGAATGTGAATGACGCAAGGAGTGTGTTCCAAGACGCTCTCTGCCAACCCCCGCGGAGAAACGGCGTAGATGTTTGTTACATGGCTTCTGCAGAATGACTCTTAGACGATCAGATCATCCCAAAAATTTCAGCTGACATTTAAGGCGATGCCATATACGTAGTAATGCAAAATCATGTGTTTTTGGTTTTAAAA
This sequence comes from Hesperophylax magnus, assembly GCA_026573805.1. Taxonomy (NCBI): domain Eukaryota; kingdom Metazoa; phylum Arthropoda; class Insecta; order Trichoptera; family Limnephilidae; genus Hesperophylax; species Hesperophylax magnus. The sequence goes on from JAIUSX010000014.1 coordinate 19,829,207, forward strand.
TTTGCTCGCCTAGAAATATTTCAGATGCTTTAATTAAATACTGCGAGTAGAATACATCTTGACCTTTGAAATAATCGAGTATTTTTTATAAAAGTCTTTTTATAAGCCCAGAAAAAAATAATGTATAGGCCTATGAAAACGGCTTTAAAGTTCAAAATTTCATACTTAAGAACCCATTTTCGGTTATGATTTTATTGTATAATGTGGCAAATTAAGTTATTTATAAAATGATTGAAAAAATATTAAATATTTATACCTGAACATCCACAAAATAAAATAAAAGGCACTTTTTGGCCATGTTTTTTTCTTACATAAATCAAAACAGGCGGATGGTGTTAAGCGGGAATTTAAACCTTATCGCCATCTACGTAGGGGTTGTTATTGATAGCAGCTCAATTTAAAATATTACACGACGTAGTGCATCGCCTTAATTGAATCCTTGATATTAAAATGTGTTGTGTGGCCAGTTATGTCCGTTTCTTTCTTTTCTATCTAAAATAATTATTAGATGATTTCAAATTCCGGAATTATTGTTTTATTTTGAATGTTTTGTTTCTTTAAAAGTACTATAAAGTTTGTATCTCATTACTGTACTTTATGGACTGTGTTTTAGATGTGCTAAATCGTTGTGTTAATATTTTTTATTTAAATAAATTTACTAGTGAACGATGAAAATAATGAATTACCAATCTACATCATGCGGATATTACTAACACACCATATCTGACGGAGATATTATTATTATGAATACCTAATGACTATTACGTACGCGACAAGTAGCGGTTTTTACAACTTTACCGGTACTTCGCCACATTTCAACGTGTTCATTAATAAATCGAGCATTATTTGCTTACCTTATGTAGAAATAATTCCTTTTTATTCAAATGGCGTTTTATTGTTCGTTTTCACGTAGATAATACAAACAATGAAGATGAGTTATAAACCATTATTTGTATGAAACTGCTTTCAAAAAATTAGTGTCACCAACATCGTTCACCAATACTACTGCGTACAAGCGGCGCCCCGCCTTTGTTTCTACCTTCACACAAAACGCATATCTTTCCTTGGCTCCGACGCTTTGTTGGTAAGCGCAGTTTGACCTAGCCTTTAGTTTATAGTCGACACGCTTCCATGCCGGATTCCCGTACGTTACTTATTGTATTATTTTCCTCTCCTGACAAGCATCACCTTTATCATGAGAGTTTGTGAAACATGATATAAATCAATTTTTTGGTAATAAAATTTATTATGTTTTTAATAAAGTATTAAGAAATAAAAAAATATATGTATTTAAAAATAATGTAAAAACAATTTAATTTTTTATACAAATTTAGTTGCTCAATGGATGCACCTGACAGAGTTGTTCTTTGTTAATTCGTCAAAAACACATTAATTTAGTTCATTCTCCAGTCCAAAGGCTACATAAGCATAAGGCTTGGATAAATATTAAGTTCCGTTAATATTCTCATTTGTTTCGTGTTTAAGAGCATGCTCTAAGAAGATAGCAGACGGAAAAAATGTTTATTACTAATTTATTAAAAATCTCTTTAAACTATTGGAAATCCGTTTAAAAACGGGATTGCAGGCCTTAACGAATGAATGAACAGGTTTCCTTATAAACTTTTGGGAAATTACGAATATATTATCATGATGTCCTTCATATAATCCAGACCCCTTCAAGACCAGCGTTAAGGAGAAGCTTAAGGCGAAATCACTATTTTTATTACTCTTTATAACGAATTGGTTTACATTATGGATACAAAAAAAAAAGTTTTAGATAAATTGAAGATTTTCATATTGTTTCGCTTAAGTAGAATACAAATAAAAAAATAAATTACTTAATAAAAAATATAAATGTAAACTACTAAAAAAAATATTTTTTCAATTTAATGTATGAACGCGTAAATGAAACATCTTTTAAAAAACACAGTATTATAGCTAAGATTATCTGTGACAGTTTAACTTGATTAACTTTTTTGCTTTCTTATAAAATTATTTACAAAATAAATAAAAACCAGTTTTGTGCTTGAAATCGAACGTTTCAGGACTCCGTTTGTCAAGCGATTTTAATGCTTATTACCTAAAATATAAGGTATACCAAGAATATACACATTTTTGAACCCGCATCACAACGCTATCCAACTTTAGGCGACATAGTTCCCCTGTCTTTACACTATACAGACAGTGGCACTTTTGTGAGGCGTCACAAAAAAAAGTGTTTTTAACATTTTCTGTTTCTACTAATAAAATATAATCTTCAACTCACTCTTTTTGTTGATTTTTGCAATTTATTGTCAGTCGCTTAGTTCATCTTTTAATTTATTGTATTATATTGATTTTTGTTACTCTTTTATTACTCTCCTATTTTTTTATACTTTAAATATCTGCTACTTTTATAAACGGATGTAATTAACACTTGTTTTATGTAAATGCTCTAAGGCTATAATTTAAAAAAATTATAATATATGAGAAAATATTTCAAACAAATATAAAGGCTTCATCGGATGAGATAAACCAGAAATAAATATCTCATATTATTCCACAGCAAGGCTGTCCGAAACGTTGGCTCAAGAAGTAGGAGGTAGCATTTACTGTTTTTTACATACAAAGAAATATCTCATATTATTCCACGGTAAGGCTGTCCGAAACGTTGGCTCAAGAAGGAGGAGGTAGCATTTACTGTTTTTTACATACAAAGAAATATCTCATAATATTCCATGGTAAGGCTGTCCGAAACGTTGGCTCAAGAAGTAGGAGGTAGCATTTACTGTTTTTTACATACAAAGAAATATCTCATATTATTCCACGATAAGGCTGTCCGAAACGTTGGCTCAAGAAGTAGGAGGTAGCATTTACTGTTTTTTACATACAAAGAAATATCTCATATTATTCCACGGTAAGGCTGTCCGAAACGTTGGCTCAAGAAGGAGGAGGTAGCATTTACTGTTTTTTACTTACAAAGAAATATCTCATATTATTCCACGGTAAGCCTGTCCGAAACGTTGGCTCAAGAAGGAGGAGGTAGCATTTACTGTTTTTTACATACAAAGAAATATCTCATATTATTCCACGGTAAGGCTGTCCGAAACGTTGGCTCAAGAAGTAGGAGGTAGCATTTACTGTTTTTTACATACAAAGAAATATCTCATATTATTCCACGGTAAGGCTGTCCGAAACGTTGGCTCAAGAAGGAGGAGGTAGCATTTACTGTTTTTTACATACAAAGAAATATCTCATAATATTCCATGGTAAGGCTGTCCGAAACGTTGGCTCAAGAAGTAGGAGGTAGCATTTACTGTTTTTTACATACAAAGAAATATCTCATATTATTCCACGATAAGGCTGTCCGAAACGTTGGCTCAAGAAGTAGGAGGTAGCATTTACTGTTTTTTACATACAAAGAAATATCTCATATTATTCCACGGTAAGGCTGTCCGAAACGTTGGCTCAAGAAGGAGGAGGTAGCATTTACTGTTTTTTACATACAAAGAAATATCTCATAATATTCCATGGTAAGGCTGTCCGAAACGTTGGCTCAAGAAGTAGGAGGTAGCATTTACTGTTTTTTACATACAAAGAAATATCTCATATTATTCCACGATAAGGTTGTCCGAAACGTTGGCTCAAGAAGTAGGAGGTAGCATTTACTGTTTTTTACATACAAAGAAATATCTCATATTATTCCACGGTAAGGCTGTCCGAAACGTTGGCTCAAGAAGGAGGAGGTAGCATTTACTGTTTTTTACTTACAAAGAAATATCTCATATTATTCCACGGTAAGCCTGTCCGAAACGTTGGCTCAAGAAGGAGGAGGTAGCATTTACTGTTTTTTACATACAAAGAAATATCTCATATTATTCCACGGTAAGGCTGTCCGAAACGTTGGCTCAAGAAGGAGGAGGTAGCATTTACTGTTTTTTACATACAAAGAAATATCTCATATTATTCCACGGTAAGGCTGTCCGAAACGTTGGCTCAAGAAGGAGGAGGTAGCATTTACTGTTTTTTTACATAAAATTCCTGATATTTTTTTACCAAATACCCAACGAAAATTCCAAATGCTCCCAACCTCCTAGATACAGTGAGACTATGGCAACCCTAATTGGGATATCTTGTAAGACTGAAGGTAGCGGGGAGGGAAAGGAGATGGGGAAAGATAGGTGGGGACAAAGTTATTCAGTTCTGGTCACCAAATACGGCTTTTCAAGTAACGTTTAGATTCTGAATGGTGGCCGTTCACCAGAGCGATACTGAAGTATCTTTCACTCTTTTTTTCTCTCACTGTTTTTGAACTACAATCATTATTCTTGATGATGGAAATATGTGACATTTATTTTTGCCTTCATATACTATTGAAGACTTCCGTGGTCTCGGGGTAAGCTTTCGACTAGCAATCCTGAGGTCGCGTGTCAAATCCCGACGTGCACAAACAAATTAATTTATGTTATTTTACAATTTAATAATTTCAAATAATATAAGGTATATTTACGGCATGTTTCAGAGTTGTTGAGTGAGACCACCGTTCGGGATTAAAACATTGCTTAAAATGACTTTAGCCGTGTTTGGTGAACAGATCTGAATAGCTCGGTACGTCCCCGCCTATTTCTCCCCATCTCCTTTCCCTCCCCACTACCTTCACCCTCACAACATACCCCTACTGGGAATGTCATATTGTCACTCGCTCCAGACGGTTGGGACTCTTGTGCGGTATTCACATAAAACAAAAAACATTCCTTCAAGTTGGGCTGACAGCATTATGACATTATGGGACATTGAATAAAATCATGAAGATGTTGATCGTCGACCCTCGCAAATAAAACGTTAATAACAGAGGAAGTAAACTAAGATTCCGCAACAATGTAAACTTATTTTAGTTAGGTTTCCTCTTCATGTTTGCTCTAATTTGAATAAACACCTGTTCACACTCGAATGCTCGCTAAATTTCGCGGTGCAAATAGAAAAGACCTATAAATAATTGAAAACATCTCTCATCTAATTAAATCTTCAGAGACAGCCTCTGAGAACGCTTCACCATGGACGCCAAACTAATTTTCTTCTTCGCTCTGTTCGCTGCCGTTTTCGTTCACGTAAGCAAATACATATTTAAGAAAAGTGTTTTGTATAACATTTTGTCAGTTTTTTAGTCACTTCTAAAAAGATAAAATATTTATTTAAAAAAACTTACAATCAACAATAGCAACTTAATAAGAAAGGGTAATCCTGCGTTGATACTTACTTTACTGTCAAATGTCAACACTTATTGTTGTGATTAATAATATCGTAGTTTTTACCGGCATCTGTTTTTCCTCGTTCATTTAATACGAGCCACTTCAAGACCCGCATTTATAAATCCCTTCCCACATCCCTACCTTAATCCGCCCCACGACCAGCCCAAACCGAATGACAATATAGTTCCCCTGTCTTTACACCGTTCAAAAAGGGGCACTCTTGTGAGGTGTCACATAATTTATATATTTTTTTATGTTTCTGTTTTCACCTTGTCGTGTGTTTTATTTGATATTGCATTGCATTGTTCACTAAAATTCAATTCATTGTGATAAACTAATTGTCTGTTCTGCGTCGGTTCTACCCCCTTAGACGCACCGAAAGATGTTTCACATCAACAATATTTTACTCTTGATCTGTCCATATTCTAAAAAATATTTACGCAGTCCATTAATGTGTCATTTACCGACGTTTCATGACTTTTACCTGAAATACTGTATTTTATTACACAATATTTAGTAGAATCAGATCCACACTTTCCTTTGGAATTCCAGGAAAACAATGCGCAGCTCAGCATTCCAACTCTGGCCGAGGTGCAGGCAAGCGTGGATGCAGCCGTTGCGAAGCTTGCCGCTGACGCTAAGACGCAGGCTACCAAGGCTACAACCGCCGCCGGCCTTCTGATCAATGACATCCAGACCTTCGCCGTGAGCAAGACCGAGGACGCCAAGGCGGAGGCCGCCAAGGTCATGTCTGCTCTCCAGGCGCAGATTGAAGCCGAGGTCACCAAGCAAGGAGGAGTTCTCGCCAAGCTGCAGGGATGCGCACAGGTCAGTCCAACAAACATGTCAATGTCTCGCAAGTTGTACAACTTATATCGTTGTTTTTACTTTCGGTCAGTTAAAAGGTTGGGGGTATTCTCTGAAGATTCCAAAATTGCCTTCTAGCTCTATGCGCTATTTACGTGCTATTTCTCCTATTTTCGTAACTATTCTACCGTTCCCGTTGTGGTTTTCTTGGTCTTTGTTGGCAAAACAATGCTATCATACTCCTTCATACCTTTTCGGTGTAGCCACTAAAATCAAGTAAGTGAAGTACGAGCCTAATATTTTACATAATTGGGCAAATATCTTATGGCTAAATTTAGTTTAAATGTTTTTTTTCCTGTTTCTTGGATTTTTTACCCGACTAGAATTGATGTTTGAAAAATATCTTAAATTTTCTGATCCTCTGTTCTCTCATTGAAATTACGTCAACTATATTCCGTTTTAGTTAGTTCTGATTAAAAAGGTCAGTCAAATAGTTTTACATTTTAGAAATACGTAAGTCTTTTATCTTTCGTATCACTATCACCATGTCAATCCTTTTATGATACAAAAGATCTTTCTAGGGTACGATCAAGGCTTTGGTACTTAATATATTATGATAACGTTCTCAATGTACGTATACCAACAACTGTTTATAAAAAGATTAGGTGGGTTTAATACTACACTGATGGGCACCAAATATATTCTCTGTTGTCTTTTGGAATATAACAATGCACTATAATATAATACATGTTATAAGTCAACCATATCATATTCTGTATGAAACTGAAAACATGCATTTATGTTTATTTTTGGAGAAGGCCTTAATTGACGTGTGGTTGGAATTTACTCAAAGAAAGCAGAAAAAGGTTTGATTGAAGCAAAACCGATAGGTAGCTAATATCTTTATAAATTGGTGGTTAAATATTAACGTTAGTTTTCCTATTTCATATAATGTTCGATTACGGTACCTATCGCACTGAAAACATTCACTCATTATTAAGGTTTTCTGTATAAGCTAAAATAAAGTCTGTTTTTATTTTTCAACTGAAAGTAAAGCCTTAATGTTGTTTATTCATATTCATAATAGGTTGTTTATGAAAAAACACGCTTTGGAGATTATACGCTTTGTATTTCCTAATCACCATAGTAAAATAAACCAATGTTTATAAACCCATTTAAATGACGTACAAATGAAGTGTTCAGACAAATATTATCTTACAAGTATCTTCACTACATCGCACTGGGTAAATTGCTAGTACTTGTATTTAATACCTTATTACTTTGTTTATCTACTTCGACAAATACTACAAAAGAGTGTATGATGTGACACTTCTTTAGTTTTTTATCACACTCGGCGATGGTTTGGTTGGTTATTTGCATTCTGGCAAGGACAAGATTTCGGCCTCAAAGGTTCATCGAAAGCTCCATCGTACCCTCTCTCCATATGTCTCTTAATCGACAACAATTCTGTACGTTGCAATGTAAATCTAGTGGCAGAAAAATTTCGTTATGTTTATGTAGCCACCTTCATCTCTCCAGTCATAAACTGCCTACAGACCATCCATTTTCATCAATTAGCTGAAGCAACCACGTCGGAAGGTTTAGCCGTCCGACCAGTCAAGCCGATTCTTTTCAACTTGTTCTTTTCAAATCCGAAATATCTGGAGACTCTTATACGAAGAAGATGAAGGAGGAACTTTATGGTTGAAAATTTTGTTCTTGTAAGTACTGTAAGATTTGTGTTGACTACAGTAAGATTGATAGAAGGAATTTGTTTTTACTAAAATTAGATAACAGCACTGGTAAAAATGAAGGAGTTATTTATGAATAAACGTCTTTCAGGACCACCAGACCGAGATCGAGGCCTTCAACAACGCCACCATCAAGAGCATCACCGGCTGCGTTACCGAGAAGGTGCAGACGGCTGTTAACATCGTCACCTCCATAGTCTCCTCCTCCAAGACAATCACCGACATCGTGTACAACCTGAAGAGCAACATGATCACCACCTGCCCTGACCCAATTATTGCCAGCACCTTCAACTCCATCGCTCAAGAGCTGTGTGACCTTAAGGTCGTCGGAATCGCCACCGCCAGAGTTGCGGAACAAACCGTCATCATCTCCGCTAACGTATGATTTTTTTTTACGTTTTACTTCTGCATCTGAGGTTGTAATCGTGAACTGGGTATCTAACACAGTCCATTGATAAATGTTATATCGACAGTGTCGGGAACTTGTCATCGATTCCGAGTATGACTGCAGATCTTCACTGAACAAACAATAGTTCATAACGACCAAGTATTCTTAATTTATTCGACGTGAACTGTTATTTGTAGGTTAAGCTCAGCAACAATGTTAAGTTACCGGCTTTATCGATAAAACTTTTATCGATCGACCATACTCGACTTAAAATGGTCAACGTTCACACGGTAAAAGTGTTTATTGACACTATCGGTAATTAGTCAATACTGGTTGACAGTTACCTACCACGACATAGTTACCTACAGCAAACAATTTGCAAAATAATTGACAAAACAGTTTCGCAAATTAGGTCGCGAAACTTTTAACTTTTCAAAACTACAAATATCTGAAAACGCCATAGATAAATTTTCTCGTTGCTTCCATCGAAAGGGAATTTTTGAAAGAAAATGGTAGCTTCTCAAATAGCCAGGCCTATTGAGAAAGCCGATGCCTACATTACCTACAACGAAATTTTATGTCAATATCGCCAACTTCAGTTTTTTAATGTAAAAAAACCTGTAATTTTCATAACCATATTTTTTTTTGTCTTTCTTATTTTTCGTAATCCAACTAGTGTTTTGAAATATCCGGTTTTGCCCTACTTTCTTTTTTACTAAGTATGAACATAATTTTTCAGATCGCCGAAGCTTCAGTATTCATCTCTAGTCTCTCAACTCTCCAAGTCGACCTCCCCGCCTGTTTCGCTGCGCGGGCCGCTAAGGCTGCCGCAAACTCTCTGCCCCTTGTTGCCACCATCGCTGCTTGCACCATTTTGGCCTAATTCCACCACCCTTAAACTTACCACTCATACTATACTATGTCTAACTCAAATCGATTCGCAGTTTTAATTAACAATTTCAGCCTTAGTATGTACTGCACTCTTAACATAATCGTCATGTTATTTATCAATAAACTTATATTTTTCTGAAAAAAAAAACTTCTTTGTTAAAGAAAAATTATTGATTCTACCCAATCCCCTAATCCTGTTTGTTATTTCATCAGCGCACTGTTTTTTTCTAAAGCTGAATCATTTTATACTTCCTAGAGTTTTCCTTTAATACACATAACATGCTTTCATTTAAAAAATTTTTTTTTAATTATTTATTTATTCATTTATTAATATGTATTTTTTATGAATGGTTTCTTAATCAAAAACAAAATATAGGCATTATTTTTTTTCACTTGTTTAGTGACGGATAAATATCATTTACACTTTTCAAGGTCTTGACTTGGATTGACAAGTTTCATCATTCTGTACAATAGTAAATTATAACCACAATTAGTTGAATGGTGATTGAGGAAGAGCAGTTCATGATTTCTGAGATATTGAAAGGGATAAGTTGTAATAAAATAGGTGAATCAATAATAAAATTAATAATTTTGAAGAAACAAATGAAACCAATTTTTTTCCCACGGTCTTCTAAAAGAGAAATGTTAATAGAATTAAAAAATATCCCATTTTCGCAAAAACAAGCCTCTTTCTAAAAGCAACCATTTTGTTATTCCAATAAAAAGATCTGAGAGATAAGGCGTTTTGAGAACAGATAAACCAGAATATATATTAAAAATTATTTCAGCAAATTTGTGAGCGATCGCAAAATACGAAACTCATTTTAGGTTAAAGAAAATTTTAAATAATGAGCTTCTACATAGATAAAATAATTCGCTGACTTTATGCTAATGGGGCCATCCAGAAGGTCCGAAGGAGTGGTGAATGCTTTATTTTGAGTAATAAAAGCAAAAATAGGATGATCAGAACAACAATCCAGGATTTTGGCTACAAATACAAAAAACACTATTTCTGTGTCGGGAGATGTAACAATCGACAATTTTGCCTGCTTCCTAAAGTGCATGAACACCTGAAAGTCAGTTATGAAATCTACGAAGATTTCTCCGAACCTTAGAAATGACGCAGAGTAAAAGCACTACGACTTGAGAGACATTAATATTACGTTGCACTGACCTGCGCATCCCTCTAGCTTGGCGAGAACTCCTCTTTGCTTGGTGACCTCGGCTTCAATCTGAGCCCGGAGAGCAGACATGCCATTGGCAGCCTCTGCCTTGGCGTCCTTGGTCTTGTTCACGGAGGACGTTTCGTTATCGTTGATCAGGAGGGCGGCGGTGTAGGTAGATTTGGTGGTCTGCACCTGGGTGTCTGCCAACAACTTCTCAATGACTGGGACCTCACTGGCCAGTACCTAGGCATAAAATTTAATTTTTAAAAATATTATGTTTACTGAAAAGATTTTTTCCAAACTTATCCTAATAGACAATTATTTTGCCATGATAATAAGGACCGGTATTTCAGTTTCTTTGTGAGCTCGACTTGACGGTGCGGAACAGTTGCTCACCTTTTTGGATTTGAGGTCAAAATACCCAACAAAACTGATTTTTTTAACAAAAAAATATTTAATATATTTTCAAATATTTGTGTTTTATGTAACGAAATGAAGGCCATTAGGAAATCAATTTTTCACAATTTTAAAGGCGATTTGGCAATTATTTGTGATGAAATATAAAATAAAAACGTTTTAAAAATCATTTGGATAAAAATAAAATCATGCAATATTGTTTTTTTATGGTTTATGTATTGAAATTTAAAATAAAAAAATAATTAAAAGAGCACATAACCGTACTAGATATTTGCTACACCTTATGATTAAAAAATAATTGTTCGCAATATTACAGGGTATTTTTGGTGTCAAATCGAAATTTAAGCTAGAAAAAGCCGCACACCTAATTATATTTTTTTGTTTTCGAAGACAAAACCTATAAAACGACGTGCCACTGTGGTATGGTGTTAATGCTGTTAATTCATAGATAATTTTTTGGGTTCAAATACTTTTTATTGTACCTAAAATGTATTACACATTACGCATATCTCAAGTCACATGCCACAAAGAATATGACTTATGAAAAAACAGTTATCTTCTTGTGTAGAGGAACAGTCCACATGTTTTTTTGTTATTGAAATTTATTGTTACGTTGGTAAAATACAGGATAACATAAAATGAAAATACAAAACATCTTTATAGCTTTACAATTGACGGTGTGATTAAGATTAGTTTTTTTATTATTTATTTATTTATTAATTTCCGGGAAATCGACAATTTACATTTATTTCAGTTTGTTCATAAGTAGCATGTAGCCAAAATAAAACCAATTATGGATTTCCTCCCTGTGACTATACCTCTACTGAGACAGCATAATAAGGAATAAGTAAATTAAATTTGTAAGAAAGGAATATGAAATCAAAAATTTATACATTACAAAAGTAATATTTATATCCATGGAGAGAGGTTGTAGATATAAATCAAATCATAGTAGAAATATAAACAATAGAGACATAAAATTATTCTCAAACCATCAGAGAAATATTATTTTATGGACCTCTTGTATTTGGTAAGTTCACTGAAAATATCTACCTTGGATGGAGGCAAGAATTCTGCTTTGAGTTCGTTTTGCATTGATCCACCCTAAACAGGAGAGAAGAGCGTGTTGAACGCGCAGGTACATTGATTGAATCTTATTTAGAAACTCTGGGAATTGAATATACAGGAATAGTAACATCCTTATGATGCCTCCATACCCCAGTGAATCAATTTTTAAGTGTGAAGCTGCCCTTGCATAATTTTTAAATCTTATAAATGACTTATAACAAAGATATTTTAGGAATTTGTTTTGAATTGCTTCGATTTTGTTTATGTGGATTTTGTAAAATGGAGACTAAACAGCTGATGCAAACTCCAGATGACTTCGTACAAGGGAAAAGTAGAGTTGCTTAAGGCGACACAATACCCTGATAACTGGGATTTGCCCCGACGCTCACATTTTAATTATTTCTGATGAGCTTATTACCAAAATCTTAAATGTTTCTAGAGGGATTCGAAGGGATGCAAGTTATTTATATTTAAGATTAATAAAAACAGGACCTTACCATTAAATATATTATGTAAAACGATAAGTACATTTTATTAAATGTAAAATGTTGTAAGATAAGCGGCAAGTACCAGATTTTATTTTTCTAGACGATGAATTAGTAACTTCCCGACGAATCCCTCAAAAAAGATTAAAGATTTTATTAATGTATTCATAAGAATTAATTAAAATAAAAACACTCGCGAAAATTCAATTTCTGGCCAGATAAACCAAAGTCGACCGCCAGTACTTCAAAAATCTGGATTGTGCGTAGTATATTTGTGTGCGCGTTGGTAAGGAGTTACTACGTAATGATTCAGACGCCGCCAAAGTTCCGGCCTGTAAGGTTGTGTGTCACCCGGCCCGTCGCTCAAGTCATTTCTTTTACGTATTTTTTTTATTTAATCAAACGATTACTTTGAAATCTATTAGTGAAATTTTCTGTTTTTTATAATTTAACTTCTTCCTCAAGTGAGTGAAGGTTTTTTTATATGTTTCACCAATATAAAAGAATACATTTTTTTTTCAATTGTTTATTCTTAAAATGTGTACAGTGGTCATGTTTCAGATAAATTTGGACATTGTTAAAAAAATATGAAAACAGTTTATTTAGTAGAAGTTTTTTAATTCTTAAGTTTCGTTATTTTAATAGTTAAATATTACCTTAAATATTTTTTTCAATAAAAAGTTCCGCTGTTATGTGTGATTTTTATTTGTAATTGTCACGCCTAAAAATGATTATCAAGTAAAACTTATTTCATATAAAAAGTATTTCAAATATAATAATTATAAACAGTGTAGTTTCTTTTTACATATAAATTATATTATTTGGCTTTCAGTCACACCAATTTTTGGGCACGGAAAAACTGATTGTGAAGAACTCAGACATGCTATAAATACCTAATATAATATTTTAACAAAAAAATTAAATGCGTAAATGTGTAGGCACTTGAGAAAAAAGATGACACTAAAGTATTGTCGTTATGTTATTATGTATCATTTCTAGCCCAAGTAGACTTTTTTACTATTAAACCTTTTTTTCACGACACTTGGCGAACCGGCTGTCTGACCGGTTGTCACAACCAGCGGCACAGAATGTTATAGAGTGCCCCTTCACTAGAATCGTTTTCCTAGTTTTATTTATTTACGCCCTACTGGGCTTTTACATAAATTTCTAATTATACAGTCATGTTAGTTGTAACAATGGTATATCTAATAAATTATGGTAAAATAAAGGGAGTTTTTTACTAAGGAGTGGTATTCTCTTATATTTCAATAAAGTGTTTGTGAAGAGTTCGTTTCATTACTAATACTCCAGGGCAATTAGCGATTCGCGATCGTAATTATTCCGGTAGTCCCAATTTTTTATATGTTTTATAAACTGGTCCTCTGATGTGAAATCTGAGTTTCCGACCTTGGCACACCTGTGCTCGCCCAGCCATTTTGAAAAAAACCGGCCGAAATCGCTCCAAAATCTAGTTTTTCCAAAATATCTCATTCCCAATGCAAATTTCGGCTAAATTAGCTAAACAATTAAAGTAGAACATAAAATTACTTACAACTTTTTTGAGAACAATTTTCTTCAATCTCTAATAGGTACCGAGGTAGAAAGTCGTAAAGGTGCGTATATTTTTGAAAAAAACAAGTTTTTTGCGCGACTAGCTTTGGTTTTTTGTAAATATCTCGTTTCTAGTACAATTTTGTGAAAAAATTATTGATACTAATTTTGTAGAAAATAAAATTTCATTGAAAAATTTCAATTTCATTCATTCTTCTAGACTCAGCAATATACCACCTCTATCTATATTACAGCAGGTAATTTATACACTTGTATATACCCTTCTATACGTACTTATACGCTCGTGTGTATAATGCCAAAATTTGATTGAAAAGTGAATTAACATAATTTTTCTAATATTGTTTTTATTTCATCACGAAAATACTTAATATATCAATAATCCGATGCCGAAAGGACCGATTTCACGGTAGAAAAATTCTGAGCAAGTAATAACTGATTTAAACATATAATTTTATTATGAACGTATTGAAGTCGTAAAAAATTTTCAAATACATATTTCCCATACATATTGTTTTCAATTGACGTAAATAAAGTAAAAGTTTTGTTTATACAGGAAGAGAAGAAACCCGTTATTCTGGAAGGAAGGAGAATAGAAGACATATTTTTTCTTTAAATATATTAAATAGAATTTCGCAGCACGACTCTTTTTATGATTGTAATTATCATTATCATATTTATGGTGTATCATGCATTGGTGCAATCATCAGTATCTTATGGAATAATTGCATGGGGGGGGATTTATAACACCCATATTAAGCCACTAGAAATAACACAAAAACTAATACTAAAAATAATGTTGCATAAAGATATGACCTACCCCTCCTTGCAATTATTCGAAGAGGCTAAATTGTTAGAGATAAGAAAAATTTACTGTACACAATGTTTAAAATATATATTTGCTCGAAATTTTCTTTTTATAAAAAATGAAAATCGGTCTAGTAATAGGGTAAATAATGTATTTAAAGTTCCACTGTGCAAAACAAGGCTTGCGCAAAGACATGCTTACTTTATTACACCAAAAATTTATAATGCACTCTATACCAATACAGAAATCAAATGTGAAAATATATCATCCTACAGGAAACATAAAAATGTAATAAAATCTTGGATAAATACCATAGATATTAATATTTACCTGCTGTAACATCTGATATTAATCTCTATTAACTTTTAACAAATCCTTATTAACTTTTATTTTTCATATTTAATTCCGTAAATACAGTAAATAATGATTTTACTATAAATATTTTCATTCTTTTCTTTTCAATTTTCTACAAAGATAAAATATGTATATTTAGAGTAATTTTAACTGAACTGCCTTAAAGAAACACAAGTATACCCACGAACTGGCGATGCCTATGTGGGATTTTTTTGCTATCATACATTTATGCATATTATTATTTTTATGTATATGCTGTTTATGAACTCGTGTGTGTGTACGTGTATTGTGTGTGTATGTTATGTATGATGTGTAATACACTATATATGTATACATATGTGCATGTGTACATATACTTTTCTGTAATTCGCATTGTTTCTTTCTTTTTTTAATATGTATGTAAAAAAACATAATTTGTATTTTAAAACCATGTATGTAACAAAAAAAAAAATTAAATAAAAAAAAAAAAAAAAAAAAAAAAAAAAAAAAATCTAACTAAGAGATAGTTGAGCGTATACTTCGAGATGACAAGTTCTGGGAAGAAAGAATACTTATTAAATTAACTAATTTTTAAATGGATTGCATTCTTGTCGAGCTTATCGATCCTGGAGTCACAAGGTCTATGAATGTTCGTGATCCTCCACATATCTTAGATATTGTATGTAAAGAACGTCAATTTGGAAAGCGTCGTTTAGATTTCGACGAAATGCTAGTTTATTGAATAATTATTTTCGTTTTTTATATAAAATTATTTTTACTATTTCTAACTTATATTATAATAAATGATGGCCTTTATACAAAAAAAGTTGCATCTTATGCTTTTTACATTACATAATTATTTGTTTTATGTAACTTTTTGTAAACGATAATAATAAATATTGAAAATGACTGATATTTTATTTATCTTGTCAATATATTCAGATATAATTATGATCAGATATTATGAAAATGATTCGTGATTGAATACCGTATTGCTTTGACATCTGTCAATGAAGAACACGTCGGTTACGAGTCATAAGTTACTGCCTACCGTCTAGCAGTATGGTTACAGAAATCTGATAAGAATCATAAAATCATGAGCTCCTTCAGCAATAGGTAACGTTTCTATCGAAATTTACCTAAAACATGCACATTCAACTTAATATTACTATTCACATAGTTTGAAAGACGCCCATTAATAAGCGTTTCATGTTCAAACCTTACTCATGGGTACCATCTAGTGGATTTCATCGCTGCTCTGACTTCGTACTATTCGTGGTGTCGCGTGTTCCCCGTTTCAACTTACTTCATTCCTCTCCACCCCGAAATATTATAATATTTTATTCGAAGCGGAGCGCATGTGAAACTAATTTGCCTCGCCCAATTAAAGCGCGTTCACGCCCATAACTGATATTTTTTGGGATCTTATTTCGTCTTAACGATATCGATGCTATTAAAAAGTTTTGTGTTTCTTATGATAAAGCCTAACATTTTAACAGCTTTATTTTAGATTTGATGTATCTGAAGGTTATATTGTAGTTTCATATCAAGGATTACTCCAAGATCACGAATATCTGATAATGTTGCAATGTTGGTGTTGTTTAAAGAATAGTAAATAATATTTTATTTAAATTTCTCGAAAAGACAATGTGATGACATTTTGAAACATTTATATATAGTTGATTTTGTTGGCACTATGTGGATATATCGTTTAAATCGTGTTGTAAATTGACACAATCGTTTAGACTTTTTATTTGCTTGTATAGCTTAGCATCATCAGCAAATAATTCTATTTCGGAGTATTTTACAACTTTGATCAAATCGTTAAAATATAAAATGAAAAACAATGGTCCGAGATGAGAACCCTGTTGGATCCCAGATAAAATTTCATTGAGATCTGATTCGAAGCCCTTTATTGCTACTGCCTGTAATCTGTTGAGTATATAAGATGTAACCCAATCAAATAAATTACCACGTATACCTAATGACCCAAGTTTTCTTGGTAATAGTTTTTGATTAATTTTATCAGATGCTTTGGCAAAGTCTGTATATTATTTGATATCTACTTGAGTGCGGTTGTCCATGTGATCGACGATGAATTCACTAAGAAGAACGAGATTACTTTCCTCATTTCTGTCTTTTGTAAAACCATGTTGCTTTGTTGTTATGATATGATTGAGTTGTGGACTTAGATATTTGTAAAATATTTTTTTTCGCTAATTTACTGAATATTGTGGAGTTTGTTTAGAAGCAAATTTGAGTGTTGTAAAAAGGACTGAAGAATTTTATGGTAATTTATGGTAAAAAAGTCTTGATTCACTATTCGGAGAATATTAAGCATTAAGACTGTCTTCGGTACTACGACAAAAACACATGACTTAGTAAAGCCTGCAAAAACCAAGCTTCCTCTTGACACAGATGGGGTTTATAAATCCAGCTGTTTTGGTGTGACGAGGTTCTGTAGGCCAGATAGAATGGACGATCACCAATAGGATATAAGAACATTTTCGAGCATGAAAACTGGGCCACCCTGACAAATCGGCAATTATCGAGTATTAAGCTGAAACCGGCCATTACTTTGGATTCGTTCCTAAAGTCCTACGAAGACCCAAAAACAAAAGACAAAGCACATTACGGAGGCGATTGAAACTCATAGAAATCTCATTAATATTAATAAAGACAACGGGGCTAAGCTCAATAGTTCTATATCCGGTAATTGACGGCTACACAAAAACTGAACGCAGAAACCATTTTACATTATACAGAGTTCAGCAAAACAGACAGTGCAGTTTTGAAAGAATAGGGAGGACAGTGCAGATTTATTTTGTTTTATTTGGTACATCATGCTGTTTTATACATCAAACTCTAAAGATGACATCAGAAAGATGATCGCCCCCAGCAGCGATAAATAATGAAGGCGATTCCTGAAGATTTCGGCCGCATTTGGCACACCTCGATGGGCTTAGCGGCGATTTTTTTTCTTTTTATTCAGTGTGTTCGGTTATTACATTTTATGGGTATGTTATGACCACCAAACTAGGCACATGCCCGTGTTGTGGTGGTTGATTATATATACAGTAGGTACATTAATAATAAATCAAGTATGAAAAAAATAAGGAGTATATAGTTTAAGATAATATATGTAGCATACAATGAAAAAATATATAAATATAAATTCAATTTACGAAATCAATCTACTAATAAGAAAAAAAATAACTGTTGATATTTTATATGTGCGAGTTAGTGTTTATGTGAAATACGTGAAAATAATTTGAAAGAATATATCAAAGATTGAAATACTATAGAATAAAAAAAGTACAGAATATAAGACATAGTAAAAAGTAAATAATTAAAAAATATATACATATATTAAAGAAGTTATTAAAATTATATACATATAGCATCAAAGTGAGTATGTAAAACTTGATAAGCAAATGTAAAAATATGGTAGAGTGTTGATTAGTATTTCCTCCAGAATTAGGTTCTTGAGTTCTTCCAAGGTGTGAGGAAGATGTTTAAAAACATTTTCCTTCCGGTAGCCCCACAGGAAAAAGTCGCAAATGCTTAAAGCAGGTGAGCGCGCGGGCAGCCCCATTGCACCCCTCAGAGAGACGAGACGACTTCAAAACTGCACTGTCTGTTTTGCTGCACCCCGTACTGTAATAGCTCTTGCCCGAGAATTGAAGTTGGCAATAAGATATCACATCTACATACATAAGCACAAAAATCACCACAATCTTTACACATGCACTGATGATGGACTCTGTAATGCTATCCAAAACGTTGACTAAAGAATGATATAGAGCAACACGGCATAAGACCCAAAAAATACATTATTATAATTCTTTTGACCCTCAAAAATCATAAATCATATCTAAAAGGTTCCTATGTAGCCACTTTTTGACAAAAGAAATACATTTGTTAGCTTTATTGGTTATATTTTCTCATGTTTTTCCTTGAACTGTTATTGTAGTATCGTCGGCAAACGAGAATTTTTTACCAGGAAAATCAATATTACATAGGTCATTTATATATTCTACAAAGAGTGGAGGCTTAACACAGTTCCTTAATCAGGACACAAAGATTAAGAAAATCAAAATTGCTTGCACCTCATTCGTACTCTTTGGTAAAACGGACTCACGATACTCAAGGATTAATTTAAACGTCTTTTTAGTATGTACCACTTTGAAAAAAATGTTTTTTGGTCATCAACCCTCGCGTACAAAACCTTTCTTCTACACGTCAAAATATTCCGTTCAGCGTTTCACGTTCACGTTTATATTATATTCACCCATCACTTTTAGAACCCGGCGTGCGCAAATAAATTTTATTTGATTAATTTGTGTTATTTCACAATTAATTAATTAAGATAATATATAGTATATTTGCGGCACGTTCCAGAGTGGAAGATACTACCAGTATCGCCCTGGTGTAAGACCACCATTCAGAATTGAAACGTTGCTCCAAATGGCTTTAGCCGTGTTTAGTGACTAGATCTGAATAGTCAGGTACTTCCCCACCTTCCTCTTTCCCTTCCCCACTTACCTTCAGCCTCACAACATCCCCCAATTGGGGATGCCATAGTCTCACTGGCTCCAGACGGGAGCAGTTGGGACTCTTGTGAGGTATTCACTATAAAAAAAAAAAAAAAAAAAAAAGTTAGGTTTTCTCTTCTTGTTTGCTCTAATTTGAATAAACACCTGTACATACAAAAATGATAACTTCATTTTGCGATGCAAACAAAAAAGGGTATATATAATTGGGAACGTCTGTCAACTAATTAGATCTTCAGAGACAGCCTTTGAGAACACTTCACCATGGACGCCAAACTATTCTTCTTCTTTGCTCTGTTCGCTGTTGTTTTCGTTCATGTAAGCCATCAGATCAAATAAATCCAACTATCCAATTAAAAGTAGATAATAATATTACTTAAGCGAAGTCTTCCTTAAAATGTTTAAATTAATCTAAGAAGTCACTATATTACATAAAGCTATTTTTGGAACTTACTAACAAGGCTCTTATCCTAGTTATCAACCAATCTTTGGTGATAATGCTTACAAGATGCCAATAATATCCGATAACTGTCCCATCAAAGTTAATACTTTCTTTAAAATAGTTCATCAATTTAAAGAGCCAAAACTAACAACGCCAGGACTCTTAACCTAGCAATTAAGCATTGCAATCAACCCCTATATAATACTTCGTTAAAATAAACCAACCCCTATTATTGTCGTATTTTTTATGTTTTTGTTTCACTTTAATTTTTATCGTTTTTTTAATGATATCTTCACTGTCTTTTCAAAAGTCTTTAATTTTGGTCGTAAACTGTATTTTTCTTAAATGAACAATTTGCTAAATAACATGTCTCGTTAAACTAGCGATACCTCTTACCCTAGCTTTCAAAATTTCATTATTGATTGATTGAGAAAGATTCTTCAAACAAACTATGAAATGTCAAAGATAATTTTGCTTTTGTTTTCCAGGAAAACAATGCGCAGCTCAGCATCCCAACTCTGGCAGAGGTGCAGGCAAGTGTGGATGCAGCCACTGCGAAGCTGGTAGCTAACGCTGAAGTGCAGATCACCAAGACTACCACTGCCGCCGGCCTTCTGATCACCGATATCCAGAACTTTGCCGGGAACAAAACCGAGGACGCCAAGGCAGAGGCCGCCAAGGTCATGTCTGCTCTCCAGACTAAGATTGAAGCCGAGGTCACAAAGCAAGGAGGAGTTCTCGCAAAGCTTCAGGGATGTGCACAGGTCAGTCCAACATACATGTTAATCTCTCACAAGCAGTAGAACTTTTACGATTATAATATACATGTGCTCTTACTTTCGGTCACTTTAAAGGTTGGGGTATTCTCTCAAGGTTCCGAAATTGGCTACCAGTTCTTTAAGCTTCGTAGGGGGTGGGTTAAATTATTAATATTGTTACATCTACTAGTCCTGAAATAGTTTTCTTTTCTTTTCTGAAAGAAGTTTTGTTGCCAACGTTCTGAATTTTGTTTCTGACTGTACCTTTTGTGCTACGACGTCTTTCCTTGCATTCACTTCTGCGTGACTTCTGGATGACACCAATAATTAAAAATAATAAATAAATTAAAAAGTCTACACTTTACAATAATATGATATAAATTGATATTCAACTTTTTTCAAACAATGTGGATAATTTTCTTTTTTAAAGCCTGAAAATATTTTTATTTCTTTTCGTGTATTCCAATCACTTTGTAATTGGACATTTTGTGAATGAAAACATTAGGAAACTTCTTATGCACCACATATCAATTTATTTATCTGCCGTTGACTACCTTGATAAAGATTAGACATTAGCGATTTGGGTAGGTTAATTCTTGACCGTTATGGTGACCGTATGAGATGCTTTAGAAAGTCGAACAATTTGTGTGTATTTCCGCTTTTTAAAAAATCTGAATAATTAGATCTTTTTCAATATGTCGAGAAATACGCTTTCCCACTTTATTATTAGAAGTAAACAAAAAAAATTAAGTATTTAACTTTTGAAATCAAACATAAAAAAGTGTTGAAAATGGCTCACCTTACATTTTTCATCTAAACACTGAAAATTACTGATAATAAAAATATATTATAAATGGTAGAAAAATTATATCAGTCTTAAATTTTCTCTAATTCCGGTCGAAACTTTTGGTGTAATATGGGTGAATATTATATTTTTCTGAGGTTAACTTCTAATTTGAATATAAAGCTTGGTGTTTTCTCTTTCTAACATCGTTTAATTCATATTTCTAACTATAGCGGTAAGGGAGACACAATGACGTGTATGAGAACATATGAGCTCTTCCGAAAAGCGAACATAGCGTTACCAGTAATAATAGCTAGTTGTTCACAAAACGGAACTGTTGATATCATATGGCGTAAATTATTATACATCTTGCATAAGTTGCAGAATTAAGTAATAAATAATGTATACATGGATATTGGATATATGCACAATGGATATACAATAATATGATATTAATTATAAGTACCAAATGCCTAGATATATTGTGACCCAGTCAACAGTGGTTTATAACTAGGCAGTGCCAGTTCTAAGAAAGTAATCATGACGTGTCAGGTCACAGTTTACTTCGATATATTGTATATTCTATATTCGGTACCTGCGTAATGATATCAAATTGTAAAGATTTTTTTTATATTATATTCATTTATTTGTGTAGGTAAAGGTGAATAGAAAACATAAAATGGAAGAAATGACAAAAAAAATGTTGATAAAGAAATATAAGCGAAGAGAAAACAGTCGTAAAAAATTATCAGATGACATTTTCTAATAATGTTTTCGAATCTGTTATACCTAAATCTATTAATCGTTTAGCTCTTTTTGAACCTGAGGATGACAATTCACACAGTTTTAGACATGAAGGGAGTTTATTATAAGTTTTTGGTCTGAGGTACGAGAATATTTTTTGATATCACTGTGTTGTTCGATGGAACAGAAAGGTCATCTCTGCCCTTATTTCTAGTCTTATGTTTATGTTCGAATATTATGTTTTTTTATGACATAATACATAATTATCCTTTTTATATAACACTGTCGAACATCAAGTACGTTAAATTCCTTGAAGGGAGAATATCTGAAAGGTTTCTTCATAATAACAAGTTAAATAGATTGCTATGCCTTCAACGACGGGTTCATTAGTGTTTCTGTATCTCCCGCCCAATGTAACAGTCGGTTATGATTGAGTTAGATTGTCTACAACCAGAGATTCTTACAATTAAACTGATTGATCAGTTTTGTAGGATCTAAGTAAGAGAAAATAATGTATAAATAAAAAAATAAAAAAACTGAATAAAAAAAAAAAAAAAGATGTGCAAAATGGGTACCAAAAACCATTTGAAATGCAAAATGGAAATGGCTCAAAACTTTTCCATTTGAAAATGCAAAATGGTTTTTAGAAAAGCATTTCAAATGCGAAATGCAAAATACCTATTTTAAAAATGCATTGAAAATGCAAAATGGTTTCTCAGGTAAAATAATTAAAATAATTATAGAATTTTTTAACAATTTTTCATTTAATAATGGACATCAATGTAGAACAAACATATTACATGATGGTAAATCCAAAAACACCACGACTACAGATTATGAAACCACAAAAAATTTGCGCGGGACTAATATTGCCAACGTAAAAACATAGAAACTGCTATCTAACATTTAATATTACAGCGTCATGGCCCCATGTTCAGTATTTGAATCAGTATTTTTTGTAATGGTATCACTTAATTGCCAGGGCTCCTCCAGCAACTTGACAAATGTAAATTATCTCTCATAGCGAGGTTGAGGACCAACTGATATTTGGGGGTTATAAAAAAGGATGAGTGGAGATAGTAGGAAGAATGTTGCAAAAAAAGCATTTAAAATGGAAAATGCATTGACAAAAGCATTTAAAATGCAAAATGATTTTTAGAAAAGCATTTAAAATGCAAAATGGAAAATACCCGTTTTGCATTTTGCATTTCCATTTGAAATGGATTTATTTGACATAAAGCACATCTCTGTCTACAACACATATACTTTTTTTATGTTTTGCGTTGTTTAAATTTCCCGCGATGAAATAAATATACGATTCGATGTGCGCACTCTTTTAGCTGTATTTTCAATTTGGTGTTTCATTTGAGATTATCGTTAAATATAACACCTAACTATTTACCTACAGGGAGAGTTATTATTTCCAAAGCTACGGTTAATAAGTGTAACATCACTATTGGTGTCGCACATCACTAGTGCTAGAGGTGATTGTAAGACATTGTATTGTCGTCTGTGGTCACGCTAACAAGCTCTCTGTATAACCGTCACAAGAATAAAAGTCTATCTCATAAAATACAATCAGTGTTTTAATATAAAGTCATCCACATTAAATAGAATAAAACATGGTGTCAGAAGTGGGATCTCGATAATAAATAATAATAATACTGGAAGTTGGATGTTAATAACATAAATTGAAAAATATTAAGTATAATTAAAAATGGCGAAGGACGCGCAAAAGTCACACATACAACATGATTTTCATGCCCTGTCAAATCTGCAAGTGTTGTCAAATAATATGAATAATGATTCAAAATGGAAAAATTGGTGGCAAGACTACGAAATATACCTGGTAGCGTCAGGTTTGGAAGAAGCTACAGAACAAAGAAAAATCGCAATTCTGCTTCATTCAATTGGCTCCAAAGGTATGGAAATTTTCAAATCATTTAACATGAACATGGAATCAAGCACGCTACGACAAGTCAAGAAAAAGTTTGATGAATATTTTGCACCTCACAAAAACTTAACAATGATAAGAAATTCATTTTTTACACGAAAACAAAATAATTCAGAAGACATCAATAATTTTCTATTGGACTTGGAAAATTTAAGTTTGGATTGTGAATTTGGAAATTTAAGAGAATCTCTGGTAAGAGACATATTTATTGCAAATATGTGTGCAAATTTAAATCATATCCGTCAACGCTTATTACAAGATTCTACATTGTCATTACAAAAAACGATTGAAATTGCAAAAACCATCTTATTGTCACAAAGCAATGCAGAGAAAATTAACCAACAAACACACACAGAAAATATTCTTCAAATCAGTCATAATAAAAATACTTCAAGACAGTCGAGAGCATCATGTCAGTCAAGTCTAAGAGGGTCAACTTCAAGAAGATCAAGTCAGTTTGGATCTTCAAGTCGTCATGGGTCACCATCATCATCATCACAGCCAAGGTCAAGTGGTCATATCAATCCATGTGGAAGATGTGGTCAGCATCATCGCTACAAGTGCCCAGCAGTCAATGTCAAATGCAGGTCATGTAATTCTTTTGGTCATTTTGCTAAATATTGTTTTAAAAATAATTGTCACAATAAAGTCAGAAATTTAAACTTAGAGTCATCAAAACCCAATGATGACAGTGCTAATTTCACTGAGGGTCATTTTATTGCAACAATCAGAAATATTAATAATAACAATTATTCAAGTCAAGCATGGCACATAGATATAATAATTAATAATAAAACATTAGACTGTATTTTGGATACAGGAGCTGATATAAATGTAATGTCATTGACAAACTTTAAAAAGTTAAATTTATGTAATACAATTTTACAAAAAGTTTTTACAAAAGTGTCAGGATTTGGAGGTAATAAAATACCTATTATTGGTCATTGTGATATTGTATGTCAAATCAATGGAAATGTCATAAGTAAAATAATATTTTTTGTCACAAATATAGAATGTCAATCAGTCTTAGGTCTTCCAACTATTCAGAAATTTGGAATTATAAAAAGAATATTTAATGTTCAATATGATCATAACACCTTATTTACTGAATATAATGACATATTTCAGGGTCTCGGATGTTTACCACCTGTCGTTCATCTCAAACTTCGTCAAGATGCCGTTCCGTGCGTTGATCCTCCGAGGAAAGTCCCATTTGCCTTACAAAACAGACTTCGTGAGGAATTAGATCGCATGGACAAGATGAAGGTCATTGAAAAGGTTACTAAACCTACTTCTTGGGTAAATTCTGTTGTCATAACTGTCAAGGAGTCAGGTAAATTAAGAATTTGTCTTGATCCTAGAAAATTAAATAACTGCATAATGAGAGAATATTTTCCATTAAAAAACATCGATGAAATTAGATCAAAACTTATAGGTGCTGCATATTTTTCACATCTAGATGCTTATTCTGGATTTTGGTCATTGAAGTTAGATGAAGAAAGTAGTGATTTATGTACTTTTCAAACTCCATTTGGAAGGTACAGGTATTTAAGACTACCGTTTGGAATAAACGCAGCAACGGAAATTTTTTATAGGATTATGGTAG
The DNA here is from genome assembly GCA_026573805.1 of Hesperophylax magnus. Taxonomy (NCBI): domain Eukaryota; kingdom Metazoa; phylum Arthropoda; class Insecta; order Trichoptera; family Limnephilidae; genus Hesperophylax; species Hesperophylax magnus. Next base: position 19,854,959 of record JAIUSX010000014.1, read on the forward strand.
ATTTGTTTGGAGATCTGGAAGGTATATTAATTTTTGTCGACGATTTTTTAATTTATGGAGAAACTGAAGAAATTCATAATTTTAGGTTAAGAAAAGTCTTGGAAAGGGCTAGAGAGGTCAACTTAAAATTAAATAAGTCGAAATGTAAATTTTTAGTCAAGGAAGTATGTTTCCTAGGTTATATTTTTAGTAAGGAAGGAGTAAAAGTTGACAAAGAGAAAGTCAAAGCTATTTTAGAGTTGCCGTCTCCTAAAAATGTCAAAGATTTACAAAGATTTTTAGGAATGGTAAATTATTTGGGCCCATTCATTGAAAACTTATCAAATAAGTCACAAATTTTGAGAAATTTATTAAAAAATAATGTTATATGGTCATGGGATGAAAATTGTGAAAAATGTTTTAAAACTTTGAAAGAGGCTATTTCAAATGCAACAGTTTTAAGTCATTATGATCCAAAAATACCACTAACTTTATCAGTCGATGCATCAAAATCAGCTATAGGAGCAGTTATTATGCAAAATAACCGTCCAATTGCATTTAGTTCAAAAACAATGACACAGTCGCAGGAAAATTATGCTCAAATTGAAAAAGAATTATTTGCCATACAATTTGGTTGTAATAAGTTTCATCAGTATATTTATGGTAACAAAGTGACAGTACAAACTGATCACAAACCTTTAGTCTATTTATTTAAAAAACCTTTACATGATGTACCAGCTAGATTGCAACGTATGATGTTAGCTCTTCAATCTTATGATTTAAATGTTATACATGTCCCAGGTAAAGAAATGTATATATCAGATACTTTATCTAGAGCAGCTTTAAAAGATCATTATATACCTGATTATGAGTCTGATCTACATTGTCATGTAAATTCAATATATATGAACTTAGCTATTAGTGAAGAATATCGTAAAAAATTGAGTAATGCTACTGCTTTGGATGAAACTATGCAAATATTAAAAAAATATTATTATGAAGGTTGGCCGAATAGCAAAGATAAAGTTCATTACACTTTAAAATGTTATTATAATATTCAAGACGAAATTCATGTCATTAATGAGTTAATATTTAAGGGTAATAAATTGCTAGTACCTCAAACTATGAGAAAAGAAATGTTAAACAAAATACATGAAGGACATCAAGGAATAAACAAATGTTTAAGATTAGCTAGAGATACTTTATATTGGCCTAGTATCACTGTAGATATAAAAAATTTAATTGAGCAATGTCAAATATGTAATAAATTTAAAGTTTCTAATCAGAAGGAACCACTGATAAATTATGAAATTAATAAGTTTCCATGGCAACAAGTAGGTATTGATTTAATGTATTTTGATAATCAAACGTACCTCATTGTAACAGATTACTATTCAAAGTTTATTGAAACTGCTTTCCTAAATAATAATTCTACTGCAAAAAATGTCATAATTCACTTAAAATCTATTTTTGCACGTCATGGTATACCAATGTCTTTAGTCTCTGATGGAGGTCCGCCTTTTCAAGCTATTGAATTCAAATCATTTTTATACGATTGGGATATAGAACATGTAGTTACTAGTCCATATCATTCTCAATCTAATGGTCAGGCAGAAAGTTCTGTTAAAATTATAAAAAATATTCTAAAAAAGTCAAAAGAAACAAATACAGATCCTTATATAGCTCTATTACATTATAGAAACACACCTAAAGCCAATTTACCGTCACCTGCTCAATTATTAATGTCTAGAACTTTAAGAATGAATATTCCTTCAACTCAAATTAAATTAAAACCAAAGGTTGTAAGATTCTCAGATTACAAAAACTGCGTTGAAAAAAATAATTCAAAAAATTCTAAATATTATAATGTCAATGCAAAACCTATGTCTATATTTAAAACAGGAGATTATGTGTATTTTAAGAAAAACCCTAAAAGTAATTGGTTACCAGCTGTGGTCAAGGAAAAATTAAAATGTAACAGGTCTTATATTGTTGAAGATTATTATGGTAACACGTACAGACGAAATAGAATTCACTTAAAAATGAGATATAATACAAATGTTAATAATGACCATCTGTCCATGCGATCTGATCCGGCACTTGAAGAGGCAGAAGCTGGAGATGAGGGACAGGTGGGAGAATATAATAATTTGAACAACCCTTACATTACCAGATATGGTAGAGTGGTCAAACAACCCGATAGGTATAATGTCTAATGTCAGTGTATTTAAGATTTTATTGTATTGTATGTAAGCATAATGTCTAATATCAATGTATTTGAATTTTTATTGTTTTTATAAATAAAGAAAGGGGATGTAACATCACTATTGGTGTCGCACATCACTAGTGCTAGAGGTGATTGTAAGACATTGTATTGTCGTCTGTGGTCACGCTAACAAGCTCTCTGTATAACCGTCACAAGAATAAAAGTCTATCTCATAAAATACAATCAGTGTTTTAATATAAAGTCATCCACATTAAATAGAATAAAACAATAAGGTGTAGCACTTATTGTTTTTAAACATTTTTAAATGATTTGGTTTAAGACATGTTTATTGTAAGCAAAGTGCTGTCCACCCACTGCTTTACTCTTTTATACCGGTATTCGCAAGGTGGTGTGTTTCTTTCCAATCATCTCCTTTAAAGAATATAACGGTATACTGTTTAAATGAGATGATTATAAATAGCTTGTGCGGGATAAAATATGCAAATGGAATTACGTACAAATTAAGTCTTCAATTTGCAGTATTTACTGTAAGAAATTTTTTATCTACTTCGACAAATAATTCTACAAAAGTGTGTCTAATGTAACACGACGCTGATATATTATCACACTAGGCGGTGGTTGGGTAAATTACTGCATTCTGGCAAGGACAAGATTTTGGCTTTATATGTTACCAGTTCCCATACAAAATTTTCGTAAGCAAGTTATTTAATTATTAAAGGTTCATTGAAATAGATGGTAAGATTGTATTATTGTACCTGTATCAAAACAGTGTCGCATTGTTTTTCGGATTCATTCAATAGTGTTCGCAATCATTTTCACAAAAGCCTAACCAGGGCCGGTTCCAAATTGCACCAATGATTTCTTGTCATTGTGCCAATGTGGACCGATAGACATTTTTAAACCACGATGACCATTGTTGAAATGCGTCCACTCTGCCGGTTCCTTATGCTAGGCGCACTTCAAAGCTGCACGACACAAAGCCGCGCCGGGTGCATTTCCATGGTTGAACATTATCAGCATTTCTATGTAGACTAGGCATCAGGTTGTTCCAGAAATTGTAAGACTGATAAAAAGTAACGAGTTATTTATGAATTTACGTCTTTCAGGATCACCAGACCGAGATCGAGGCCTTCAACAACGCCACCATCAAGAGCATCACCGGCTGCGTTACCGAGAAGGTGCAGAAGGTTGTGGACATCGTCACCTCCATCATCTCCTCATCCAAGACAATCGCCAACATCGTGTCCAACCTGAAGAGCAACATGATCACCACCTGCCCTGACCCAATTGTCGCCAGCACCTTCAACTCTATCGCCCAAGAGCTATGCGACCTCAAGGTCGTCGGAATCGCCACCGCCAGGGTTGCAGAACAGGCCGCCGTCATCTCCGCTAACGTAACTATTTCCCACTCTTACTTCAGTTCGCTGCACTTTCTTTTTAAAGAATACTTATCCTAGAAAAGAACGGTCTTTATACCAAAATTTCAACTCCAGTTCTTAACAATTAAATGTACTTCTTCTTCTTCCTTATCCCCACATTTACATAATTGTTGATTAGAGTCTTGGTGTTGTGTATGCGTACTGATATCTGTCGGCAAATCGCCCTTTTCCACTTTACCCTTATTTGACCCAGTGTAGTTGGGAAAAAAGTTTAAAAAACATACGTGTTTGTTGGATCATTAATTAAAAACATTTCAACTCCTCGCAATTTATTTAATACATCAAATCAAAAAAAACTGCTTCAATTTAGTTTTTAAGTGCTCATTTCATATCGATGTGGCAAAAATAAATCCCCCGTTAAATAAATAAATTAAATAAGTTCCCGCTAAGTGCTCGTTAGGCCCAGTTCAAGAATTCAAAGGTAACATTGTCATCAATTTTCATTCGTCATTTGTTTTTTTTTTGGCAGTTAATAGGTTCCCGTTAAATGTCGATTCTAAGTACAGATTTTGAACCAATTGACAACTATCATGTTGTGAAGCTTGTCAGTTTATTGCAATTTGATAGAAAGCTGAAACACACCTAGAATCAACGAATGGCCTTTTGATGATTTTGTAGCACGAGCATTTCTAGGAAACAACTGGAACTAAGCTCTAATCCTTTCCTTAATCTCTTTCCTTAATGTAACCGATCGAACATTCAACTTAGCCCAATGAATATCCAAATATTTACTAACTATGAATATATTTTCCAGATTGCCGAAGCCTCGGTATTCATCGCTAGTCTCTCAACTCTCCAAGTCGACCTCCCCGCCTGTTTCGCTCAGCGCGCAGCCACGGCAGCCGTCAACTCCCTGCCCTTGGTTGCCACCATCGCCGCTTGTACCATTATCGCCTAATTCTAACTTCCTTAACCTAACTATTCATGTTATCTACTCCTGTACAACCAAATATTATTGATTTTTAATATTAACTCGTATCGTTTTGCTCTTCAATTTAACAATTTTTAACCTTTTTTTGTATTGCACTCTTAATATTTCATTAACGTCAGTTTGCTTTTCAATAAACGTACAATCCTAAAAAACATTTTTTATTTCTACAATTTTTTTTAGTTGTAATCTTTCATCCTTTTTAATGCTTTCTTTATTTTATTATCACAATCGTTTTCCTTCCATTATTACAATCGCCTTACCAAAATACATATTTACTTCGCAGATGAAGAAAATCTTAGTAAAAGTCATTCAGAATCGAAATATGCAAATCATATTTGATGACGAGATCTGAATAGCCAGATACTTTTCCACCTTCCACTTTGTCATCTCCTTCCATTCACCACTACCTTCACCTCACAACATACCCTGCTATGACTAAATGAGCAGTTGGGACCAGTGGCGGCCAGTTAATAAGTGCTCCCGAACGCCAAACAACCTACATAATCTCCGACATGGCCCATCACATCACAGTACGATACTCAGTTTTGTTATAATATCTCACAGAGTCACTACAATAGGTACCAACTACGTGTGCGTAACTTGCAGAGCGACTGTGCAGTTCTTAGCAGTTCGTTTTGCGTTGCGATCCAAAAAAGAATTACTGCTTTGTTTGCATATTTTGCCGAAACCGTAGATAGGTAGGTAGGTACATTGCCTTGCAAATATTACCTCATCGCGGACGACGTTCCGATTTTTACCACCACGTAGAAGGATTGGTTTGTTTGGTAGCATTTTAAACGGGACCGCGTTTGTACGATATTGTTTTCTCTTGTTGTCTCCAATTTATCATCTACTATTTTTCAACCAATGTTCAAATTCAATTAGTCAAACGTAAAACAAGTACTAAAAACAGATGTTCAAAGACAACTTAATTAAAGAAATATCAATATTACCAAACAGTCGGCAAAATGACGTAAGCTGTCTCAAGTTTTTAATTAGCATAATAATTACACTTTCTGATGAGTATACGTTCTCAGAAGTAATTCGCCGTAGGTTTTAATATTTATCATTTCCAAACTTATTGTTTTTTTTTTTTTTTTAGCGACTATATAAAATAATTGTTACATACAAAATATAATGGTGAAATTAAGTATAAAATATTGTATTTCTTAGTCCTCCTCACTAGGGGGTCCTGTGCCGAGGCGGACTAAAGTTATTTAAATATGGTTTATTTGTCTTCTATGTCGTTTTTAGTGTCTTCTATGTCGTTTTTAGTGTCTTCTATATCGTTTTTAGTGTTTTCATTAGGGTTTTTTCACTGACCTCTTTCAGCCATATTTTTATTAATGATTTGTATTCATTAGGATTTTTTATTAGTTTTATGTCTTGGGGAAGGATGTTATGGAGTTTTGTTGCAAAGTATGTATAGTTTCTTTGTCCGAATGTGGTTTTATAACTTGGAATATTTTTTATATCATTTTTGTTCGATCTAGTGTTATGCATACACAGTTTAGTAGAGGATTTGTTATTTTTGAAGAGCTTCAATAATATATTTTTGGCATATATTTGCTGTACATTTGGTACGTCAAAGGAATTGAATATTTCAATTGAAGGCGTTCTAATTGGTACTTTCAATATGGTCTTTATGATTCCTTTTTGAATCATATTCAGGTTGTGTAGGTACGTATGTGTAGCAGATCCCCATCCTATGATTCCATATTCAATTCGAGAATGACATAATGCGTAGTAGACCTTTTTCATATCCTTTTTATTTAATACGTTTCTTAGATTTTTAAAGAAATATATAAGGCTTGTGAGTTTTTCCGTAATACCTTTGATGTGTAGGTCCCATCTAAGATTTTCGTCGATTATTACTCCGAGATATTTTATGTTTTGTGTTTTTTCGATGACGGGGCAGTAACATTGTATATTATTTCCATGGCATTCGTGTAGTTTTAGTTCTAGTGATTTTATTGGTTGGCTCCTTGCGTTTATTGAAAATGTTATATATTTTGTTTTGCTTATATTAAGGGTAAGCGAGTTGATTTTAAGCCAATTTTGAAGTGCACTAAGCCCCTTTTCAGCCTCATTAAATGTATCCGTCCAATTTTCTTCTTGAAATAATAAAACAGTATCATCAGCAAAACTGATTATGTTTCCTTTAATGGTAAGGTTAGTTAAATCGTTGATATAGATAATGAATAGGATCGGTCCCAGTACACTTCCTTGAGGGACGCCATAGTTTAAAGATAGTAGTTTGCTCTTTTGTTTGCCAATTTGTACTTGTTGTTCTCGCCCTGTTATATATGACTCTAATAAGTTCATTGTTGTTTCGGCCATTCCTATTTTTTTTAGCTTAGTTAGTAATATTTTATGGTCTATTGTGTCAAAAGCTTTTTGAAGATCTATGAATAAAGCCAAACACTTTTTCCCTTCATCTATGTTTTTTATGGCTATGCTTGTTAGATTTTCTATGGCATCATTGGTGCTTAGATTTTCCCTAAAGCCATATTGGGATGGTGATAATAATTTGTTTTGTTCAAGAAAATGAACAATTTGCTTCTTCATTACAGTTTCCAAGATTTTTGAAAAGGAGCTTAAGAGACTTATGGGTCGGTAGTTATATATATATCCTTTTTGTTACCACTTTTATGTATAGGTATAACTGTTGCTTTTTTAAGGCATGAGGGGAATACATTTGTAGATATAGACAGATTGACCAAGTATGTCAAAGGGAAGGTCAGTTCATTTTGGAGTTGTTTTATTGTTTTATTTGAGATTATATCATTTCCCGATGATTTATTAACATTGAGGGATACAATTGCGTTTCTGATTTCAGTATTGGTTACATTAGTTAACTTTAATTTATCTATCTGGTTCATACTTTCCTTTTCTTCTGGTAAAATGCTAGTTTTTGGATGTTTGATTTGCTTTGCCAATTTTGACCGTATATTTGTAAAAAATTCGTTTACGTATTCGAGAATTTTGTCCGGATGCTTTTCGAAAGAGATTTAGGTATTTTCAATTGTTAGTTCATCTATGCTTTTGTTATGGGATGATTTTGCACTTGTAATTTCATTAATGATCTTCCATAATTTGCGTGGGTCATTGTTACATTCGTCTATTTTTTTCTTATAATAATTTTCTTTGACATTGCGTACAACATTTTTGCAAATATTTCTGTATCTTTTATAATATCGTTGTATAAAAATATCACAAGGATTTAAACTAACTTTCCTGTGTAGTTCATCTCTTTTTCTAATGCAATTTATAACGCTTTGGGTTATCCATGGTTTGAGATGTTGATTTTTATGTGAAATCTTTTTTTCTATTGATTTGGTATTTGACATGATGGTATGAGTTATATATTCAATGAATTTACTCCAGGCACTATTTGTATCAAGGTTCTCCAGTAGGTTTATCCAGTTTGTATTTAGTAATTGTTGTTTTACTTCATTCCATATGGTTTCTGTCTTCTGCACGATAATTGGGTAGGGCTGCGATCTTTGTATTTTCTTTTTTGTAATAGATAAAATTGTTGTATAGTGGTCGGTTATAGTAGAGGTGAATATGATAGAGTTGGTTGGTTTAACAGTCTTACTGAATATGTGGTCGATGCAAGATTTGCTGTCATTTGTAACACGCGTAGGTTTATTTATCAAACTTTCAAGTCCGTGGGCGGCCAGTGTTTGCAGATAATCAGTTCTATTTGGATGACCGTTTTCTAGTATGTCAATATTTATATCTCCGGTGAGGAAGACATTTTTTTTGTTTTTTAGAAGATTGAGTTCATTAGAAAGCGTTTCAAGAAACTGATTAATATTAGTTGTAGCTGGTGATCGATACAGAGCTAATATAGTGGTTTCATCACCCACTTTGATTTTCAAACAGTTTGCATTTGGGAATTTTATTTCATTGACTTCAGTTTTAGTGTCATCTTTAATGTACACCATCACACCATCATTTTTTGTGTAATTCAAATTGGTTGCATATGAGGTGTAATTATTAATATGTAAGGGTGAATATTTATCCTTTATCCAGCACTCAGTGAGGATAATTATATCAAGATTAATTTTTAGATTCTTAATTAGTATTTGAAGTTCATCGAAGTTTTTGTTGATACTTCGTATATTTTTATTTAATATATTAAAATTGTTTTTAAGAGTTAGCAGTTCATCTGGTTTGTTTGTAGTTATTGTTTCCTTATCCATGTTCTCAGTAGGTATTTCAGTTGGGTGTGTTCAAGTAAGTGATTTGTTATATTAATTTATCGAGGTCGTCCAGATGATTTACGTACAAAATTTTTTGATCATGACCTTTACGAACCATTATTTTCCCATTTTTGATCCAAACAAATTCATAATTTTTTTCTTTGGCTAGTTGCTTTGCTTTCCAAAGCAACTCTTTTTTGTAGGGACTTATTACTTCACCTATGTACACTTTTTCGTTTGTCAAATCCTTTAGTAAATTAAGGTCCATTTCTCTTTTTTTAGATAGAAGGATTTCTTTTAGTTTAATTTCTGTAAATTTTACTAGGATTTTTGGCGGAGCATTAAGTCTTCGGTCTGTAGTTCTGGTCACATTGTTTATATCAGCGTGTTTGATTTGAACTCCAGCTGCAGATGCGACTTTTTTTATAATTTCCTCCAGTTGTTCACCATTTTTTTGTGGAATTCCTGCAATTTCTAGGTAGTGCAGATTTGATGTATATTCAATTTCATCTAGTCTTAGTTCCATTTTTTTTATTGTAGCGTTTTTTCCCACTTGCTCTTTTTTTATATTTTCAAGTTCGTTTTGGATTGATTTATTTTGGTTATTATTTGTATCCAATTTTTTAATAATTTCGTCATATTGAGCACTTATGTACTCAATACTTTTTATAGATTCCGTATTCTGACATTCAATTTTTTGAATTATATCCTTTTTTAAAGAATCAAACTTTTTGTCGATATAATCAAAAATTTTATCCATAGTTTGTTTGTCCTCTTTATCAAGGTTTGATTTATTGCTACGTGTTTGGGTATTAGACATTTTGTTCACAGTTTACAAGAAAGTTGGGTTCAAAAATGCCCCCACTACAATTCAAATTCAAAATATTGTCTCTGGTTTCAGTGACAGCCAGAACAATATTTCATTAGGTTTATGTCTATGGCTTTAAATGTCACTTGTCACGCAAATAAGATTTTGTTTTTAGAATCACTGTTATAGTAGATGTGTTCACACTTTTATTATTTAATAATCGGAAAACGATCCACTTTTTGAATGTGATACAATTAGTTTTTGTATGAAAATCACAATGTAGATAACGATTTTTAAAACTTTTTGTAGGACGAAAAATTTGCTTGCTTAATTGAAAACTTCATAGAAAATAATTGTTAAAACAGCTTTGGCTGTTTTTTATTTATCTTATCTCCATATTATCAAATCGTTCGTAATTGCCTTATCGAAAACGAACTAAGTTAAAAATCTATCCATACATATGAAATATATAGATATTGGCGACGCTTTTGTGCGCTCGTTTTCATAATAATAATGATTCATGGCGAATCTCGTTGTTTCTATTATCTGTGCTTAGCACCCAGCAAGTTGGCCGTTGGAATTTCATTTCGCCTGATGTCTTGGATAAGGGAAACAGAAACGGAAACAGTTTCATTAAGTAAAATGCTGCCGTCTCAAAGCTTTGTCGTGCACGACAATAATACTTATTCCATCACATAAATGTAACACCTAACTAACTAACTAACCATCACGCCGTTTCCCCGCAGGGGTAGGCAGAGAGGACGGACCGCCAAACAACTCGGTCTTGGCACACACTCCTTGCCTCATTCACATTCATACATCGTCTCATACATACTCTTCTATTATTCTGACTCTTGACATGGCCCGACTCGAGTATCTGATTCACATGATCGTGCCATGTCTTCCTCGGGCGTCCCCGACTTCTGCTACCATTCGCAATTGCATCATATATCCTCCTTACACTCCTATCTTCGCTCATTCGCTCTACATGCCCAAACCATCTAAGCGTCCCTTTCTTAATCTTACTCATTACGCTTACATCAGCCTTGCACTCTTTGCGGATCTCCACATTCCTCACACGATCAAACATGGTTTTACCACACATACGCCTCAGGGATCTCATTTCAACAGCATTCAATCTATGTAACAATCAATGTAACACCTCATTCAAATAAATTATATATTTGTACCTCTGTAAACTTTTTTACTAAAATAGCGTTTTTTCAAAAGTGAGATGAAAAAAATAAACCAAATCAAATGGTACCAAATCATTAAGGCGATGCACCAAGTCGTGTAACATTTGGAATCGGGCTGCTAACAATAACACTCTTTACGTAGATGGCAATAAGCTGTGGCTTCCCGCTTAACCCATCGACATACCCGCAGCCAAGATTGGGAGGCTGCACGTCTTTCGAATCGGCATATTGCCCACTCCATCGGGACGACTAAAACTTTATTCACATTCTTGGGTAGTTCATAATAAAATTATATCCTATCGAAAAGCACAAAAAGTGTGTAATTTACGGTAATATGGGGTGCAATACTCCACAGTAAGAATCTTTCTCAAATAAGCACAGATGTCTCAAATAAAAATTAGTAAGCGGATGGGCGCTAGCCGCCTGTTTTGAGTCACGCAACAACAAAAAAAATCGCCAAAAATGGGACAATTTTTTTTTTCTGGTAGATACCCTCAGTTTCGCCCTGGTGTAAGACCACCATTCAGAATTGAAACTTTCCTTGACATGGCTTCAACCGTGTTTAGTGACCAGACCTGAATAGACAGGTACTTCCCCACCTTCCTCTTCCTCATATTGGCCATATATCTTAATTTGGAATGCCATAGTCCCACTTGCTCCAGGCGGTTGGTAGCAGTTTGGGACTCTTGTGCAGTTACACATTAAAAAAATGATAATTCTATGTTTAAGTTTAAAAAAGTATTAAAGGACAAAATGAGTTCACTAAAGCATTTCTGAGCGATCAAAATTTCAAACCAATAACAGATGTTCTTTTATTACCCTGTAGTGCTTCCCCCAATACATTATAATCATTCGACGGCGTTCATTTAATTATTTAATGAAAATACACTATTTTGATAATTATAATTAGTGCAATAATTAGAATAAATAGTTTTGTCCGTATAAAACATACAAATACAATATTGTGTTTGTATGCCTTTCTTGGAAGAATAAAGTTATTATTTGGACAAATCTATTTTCTCTGAGGTTTTTATTACTGTACTCTTAACTCGCGAACAATACGTGATTTTATTTATGACTGTTTAGGTAATGGTATAAATTAACGTTTGTGAGAAGAAAAATTGTTAATACAGTACTTGGCAATAATTGGCTTTTGATTACCTTCATATAAAAGCACATTGGAAATCAAATATTGCGATACTATAATAATCAAATTATTTGGGTTAGTAAAACTTTATAGTTTTAGTAAATAATATATAATTTATAGTCCGTGAAAATATGTTACCTAGCAGTAATTGGTAACATAAATATTAAACATAGTTGATTGATTTTAATAGTTTATTGCGTTTCAAATGTGAAGCCTTAACACATAAATGTTAATGTTCTCGATGGGAGGGCTAGTATGGTCCTCTTCTATGGATAGTGGTCCTTCTCGGGCATTGGATAATATTTAAATATTGGTTCGCGAATGTGGTGTCAAGGATCGCAAAATTGCCTAAAAAAAACCTTTGTTATTATATCGACTGTGTTTTGGTAAAACCCTTCAAGCCACAATAAAAATTTTACGGGAGTCGTTAAAAACTGACAATTACAGATTCGTGAAAATAATATTAAAGTGGTCATTTTATTTCAAAATGATGATATCAAATATATAGAGTGCAGGATACTTTCAGTACCGCGCTCCATTCAGGGGTTTTTAATTGAAACGTTATTTGAAATGGCTTTGGCCGTGTTTGGTGACCAGATCTGAATAGTCAGTTACTTCCCCACCTTCCTCTTCCCCATCTCCTTCCCTTGCCACTACCTTCAGGCTCACAACATACTCCGATTGCGGATGCCATAGTCTCACTGGTTACAGACGCTTGAGGGAAGTTAAGAATCTTATGCACAAATTTCAGTTATATTTTTTTAATAATTATTATGGTATTTTTGAGGATTGAATAATTTCATCTACGGTTTTCTCGAAATAACCTAAAAAATTGTACACCGAATTTAGATTTCGGTATCAAACATGGCTTAAACAGCAAAAAATACTCTACCATATTGAACTTTGAAGAATATATGAAACCATTGAAAAGTTACTTTCCCAAAATATATCGTTTGAAGTATTTTACCAAAACACAGTCGATATCATATTCTATGTATGTAAGTAAAGAATTATGTTTGCTTGCTAATTTTCACAAATTGTGGATACTGTTATGTGGAATACATAAAATTTGTTTGTCTTCTTCTAATAGTCGCACTATAAATAATCAATTTTTTTATTTTTAAATTTACGTTTAAAATGGCCTGAATTCGAGATTTTCTAAATGGTATGAATTCGCTAACGCTGTTGGCTGCTAAGACAGCCTGCTCTCACCTGAACCCTAACAGCCCTTACAAACTTTGGTCGGTATGATGTAACAAACGCCATCCGCATAACATTATCGCTTCAGCGATAAATTTAATTTAATTCGTTTTCGAAAATTTATTTGTCATCATACAACTTTTTAAATTCATATACTGCCGTTACAGGTACTGCCGTTTTTAAATATTTATTTTTTCGTCGAGAAAAACAAAAAAACACAGCAAAAATAGCTCTTGCTGATAATATGCCTTTTTCCTTGGTTTAAATGATTATTTTTTGTGCCATGGCCTGTTTCTTTAACCCTCCGCTTGTTTTTTTTACATTATCGGTCCCATCTCTGCCGCTGGCAAATGCATATTTATACACAAATTTATATAATCGGTCCATCTCTGCCGTGGATAAATATATATTTATACACAGTTTTATATAATCGGTCCATCTCTGCCGTGGGTAAATATATATTTATACACAATTTTATATAATCGGTCCATCTCTGCCGTGGGTAAATATATATTTATACACAATTTTATATAATCGGTCTATCTCTGCCGCGAGTAAATATATATTTATACACAATTTTATTTTATCGGTTCTACTCTGCCGCGGGCAAATACATATTTATACACAATTTTATATAATCGGTCCATCTCTGCCGCGAGTAAATATATATTTATACACAATTTTATTTTATCGGTTCTACTCTGCCGCGGGCAAATACATATTTATACACAATTTTATATAATCGGTCCATCTCTGCCGTGGGTAAATATATATTTTCACACAATTTTATATCATCGGTCCATCTCTGCCGCGAGTAAATATATATTTATAGACAATTTAATTTTATCGGTTCATGTCTGCCGCGGGCAAATACATATTTATACACAATTTCATTTTATTGGCCCATCTCTTCCAAGGGTAAATGCATATATATAAACAGTTTTATATTTTCCGTTCATCTCTTCCATGGATAAATGCATATTCGTATACAATTTTTAAAATAAACCTAGTTTGCCAAATATATTACTTTATTATTATTTATTCTGACTTGATTATAGGTACTTACTCATTCTTTCTCCTGGTTTCCAGTGGCCTTTTTTGTTGATGCTTATTAATTTCTTTACTACAAAATTACTACATAACACCTCAACACTGATCACTTGGCCAAGTCCTTTACTGTCCAATACATACAGGATTATGTTTCCTTTACAGATTTTTCTAATTTACCGTTAAATAAATAAATTAAATTTGCCATAATTTTTTAATCTAAATATACTCAAAAATATCGCATAAGCCATGCAATTTATCGAAACAATATTATTTATGTCTAGTTTAGAGATTAATTGTAATATATTTATTGCTAGTTACTTTTATTGGTATTCTGCTATAGTTGGTATCTATAAATATAAATATTTTTTAAATAATTAATTTTCGACTACCATAATACGGACAAGTCAGGTAGCCGAAAATCTTTTAAAAATTTTTATATAAAAACTTTATGAATAAATAAAATAAAAAAAAGAATATTCGATAATAAGTAAAACAAAATCTCATATTTTCTAAGCTCTACTGTACCCTAAAAATATCATAAGTATCCTAAAAGTTTTAATAATTTTTTTTAATGCTGGCGTTAAATTAAAATATTTTTTATGAAAAGCTACACGAAAATAAAATTCTAGTATTTCAATCTAATTTTCTGATTCATTTGAAAATTTTTATATTTTACAATTTAATTTAATTTTGTTAAGTAAATCTTATAATTCTTTATAAAAAATGGTCAGCTGTATAATTATTTCTCAAGAATTTTTCATACGGCATTCAAACAATACGTTTTTTGTGGTTATTCTCGTAAATTTACCTGCATAAATTTTTCGTTTACAATAAAACAGGTAGATCTAACAAGTTTAATTATAAGCAACATTATAAACATCGTAAACACATAAATTAATTGTAGAATTAAAATAATAAAATAACATTTTTTAATATTTTATTTTAATCAAACTGTTCATATCCCTCTAGGAAAATCAGTGTTCATATTTGGATATTTACTGCACAAGATAAATTTATAATGAAGGCCACCCTGCTGGTTGCAGTTTTTTTGATATCCTTGTATTATTCGAATTCACTTCAGGTAACTACGTTTTTTTTTACAAAGCTCTAATAATAACAATCATTGGTGAAATACGTATTCCCCTAACTTACTTTCATAAACCTACTTGAAAATAGAAATATATTTTTTTTAGATTAAGACTTTAGATTCTCACCGCTTCAATTATCTATCTTGATATTTTTTTTATTTTTAAGTGTCGTTTTAGTTTATTTGTATTTAGACGAGATTTATAACCGCAAAAAATCTAGAATCACCTAATTCATTGCACTTTCAGTTTCAAGACTAATTGTTCTGATTATGGATACTGCAATGCTTCCAAAAGGCTCCATAGTAAGTGTTCAAAGTGGCTCGAAAAGGAGATATGTAAACACTATTATCAGAGGGAGCGCGCTAATATTATAAAACGATAATAATTCAGCGTAAATGGTGAAAATATTTAATAAACACGACTCGATTGAAATAGAGCAAAAATCTCACGACAAATACTTAAGATGCATTTAACACTGTGATTTTTTGATATCTATACATAAATGTTAAATAACAGAACAAAAGATGTTTTTAGTAATTTTCGGGGCTTACTTCGTGATCTGGTTCTATCGAGAGAATTTCATATAATTACCGTTTCGGTTTTACAAATGTATGGATATTATCTTAAAAACGACAAATATTTTTTTACGAACTTTAAAACATAATATGTTAAATGCGGAAATTCGGAATTCCGGGGCTTAAGCGTTGGCAAAGTTAGGAGAACGCGCTAAACAGCATAAAAGCCCAAAAATCACGATAAAACTTTTGGCAGTGAGAAACTCAAATAAAATCTTATTCCTGATTGAAAATAAAACATACTCTTATCATTCATCTTTTTTCCAATTTCTTTCGTGGGTATCGCTAAATTCAAATGTGACAATATGACCATAAACAAGTAGGTATTATTCTAGATAGGTACCATGATTAGCCTGCGTTATTTTAAATTTTATTTTATTTTTATTTTACATAATATAATTGGTATAATACTTATAAGTATGTTTTAATCATAATTTCTAATATTTTTTATTTCCTATTTAATATCCATTTTAATCATTCAGTTACACAATATAATTATTGTAGTCATTACAATATATAACCGATATACGACGTACGCCTACTGACTACTGAGCCTAGAATAGTAATCGAAAGAACACAAATAGATTGTTATATTTAAAAAGGAAAATATATTAAATTAAATTTGAAATAAACAAAAAAACTCAATCAAATTTAAAAACATTGATTTAGGTACCTGATAATGGACTAAACGAAGCAGAGATGGTGCGAGAAATAGTCAAAGAACTGACCGTATATCCCCAAGACAAGTCGAAGACCGGAAGGAACCCTTATTTCAACACCAGACACTACATACAAACTATGATCAACGGTCTACGAGAAGCTGCTAATACCGTGCCCAAGTCTTACCTGGGGATAGCGGATATTGTCAAATCCCGCGAGGAGGACTATTACAAAATTTTGAGAATATTCTTGGAATCCGTCACAAGAAAGGTGGAAATCGCCGCGCAAAACGTTCTGGACAATGTTCAGCTTTTAACTTCTCAGACAATTCAGTGTGTTCTTGTGAGTATAATTTTTTTTCTGGTAATCTTATAAATGTAATTCGGTCTTACTAAAAAACGTGGTGAAAATTTTATTCAATTGATAAAAGACCGTGCACGACGTCTTTACTAATTGAAACGTAAAATAGAAACTGACATAAAATAGTTCATGGAATGATACATAAGATACATACTTTGTTATCCAGTCAAAGGGGGTTGTTTATCTGTTGTATAAACTTAAAATAATAATAATAATTTGTCATCAAATTTCGGAATTTTTCTAAGGTATTTTATATGTTCTATTTTTTGTTTGTTTTGAAGATGTCATTTTTAAAATATTCTTTTATATATAAAAAGTGCAATATTAATTAAAAAAAAAACATTATTAATGGTGCCTCATAAACACATTAAACCTAAATATAGACAAATGACAATCGACCAGTTTCCACAGATCAAAAACTTTCCTATTATTCGACTACTCAGTTAATAATATCAATCTTAAAAGAATCCACGAATTCAATGACCTTGGCGTTACATTTGACTCCAAATTACGCTTCTTGAATCATATTGCATTACTGTTATACCAAAATACGTAGAAGCTGAAAGCGTCCGCAGACCACCTAGAGCAGACTACTCTCAAGGACATGAAAACCTGCGCTCAACACTACGTCTCTGAAGTCCAAGACAAGCTCACTAGCGCGACCACCCTGTCAAGTTTCGGCATCCGTATGGCCGACAAGATGGCAAGCAAAATGCAGTCCTGCGGACAGGTCAGGGGCGTCTATAACCAGGGAGTCTGGGGGGTCAACGAGGCCACGTGCTTGAGGAAGATAGTCCACTACAGCCAGAAGAATGTTCCATCAGTTATTGCGCAAATTACTAAAATGGTGAGTTAAATTATTCTTAAGATATCACATGACAAGCAACATGCAATCTTTCTGGTACGTCAGGGACGTCTATAACCAGGAAGACTGGGAGCTAAGATTGTCCACTTCAGCCAGAAGAAGGTTTTGGTTACTGCGATAATTGCTAAAAAGGTGAGATAAATTATTCAATATATATATTACAAGAGACATGTCCACATGCCCACAATCTCGTGGGTACGTCTGGGACGTCTATAACCAGGAAGACTAAGATTGTCCACCACAAACAGAAGAACTTTCCATTGGTCATTGCAAAAGCAAACGAACTGGAACAAAGTATGCCTCTATATATATTAATTTATGTAATATAATAACGGATATGTCCAGATACACCATATATAAACTTTGAGATATGTAGTGCGCCGTCGTGGCAGCCGGCAGCGTTTTACAATCGCTCCTCGTTTATTTTTAAAATATTGAGAAATTTTCAATTTTTTCAGTGTAAATATACCATTAAATGATCATAATAATTTTTAGGTTAAGTGAATAAACTCGAAATAATTTTAAAGTTACCAGTGTGGACGTAATCCGGAATTTCAGAATAATGTTTGTTATGATTTAAAATCAATCCAACAGTGTTTCTAAATACAGTGCCACAGACCGAATAATTTGTGCCCTGACCATTGACCATTGACCACATGTTTTGTCCCTTCGGGTGCCGGGTTTTATCTCGCTAACACCTTGTTTTGTTTTTTTGTGTTACTGAAAATATGTTCCCAATAATATAAATGTGCAAGCCGGTTAGTTTATGGCATCAGTATGGTGATTGTGTACGATAGAGAAGAACTAATTGGTTTAAAAGACACTCGTGTGGCATTAAAACCTTTAGCGGCTGCAAAAATTAACTTTTACAATCTAAATCGCAATCCTGCTAAGAAAATAAGATTCAGAGGTTGTCGGGGAGGACGAAATCGCAAAAATACATCAATAAAAATTAGTGCAGTAACCCACAATCTTGAACAAGATAAGACAGATGAAATAAAAGCTACAATAAGAGGCGTATCCATACAGCGCCATGCAAATTTACAAACCCGCCGACTCGCAGTGGCAAATTGGAATGCGCGCTCAGTGAACATCAAGGTGGATGATGTTCACGATATTATTAGCCAGAAGAAACTGAACATCCTATCGAGTACTGAGACGTGGCATGAAAACTATGACTCCACCTCCATAAAAAAGCTGCGAGCTCTTGGCTATACGGTCGTAGAACAGGCAAGACGAAAATCGCCGGACGACCCCAGAAACAATAACATCTCGTTTGTGAATCATGGAGGGGTGGCGATCATTGGTCGTCAAGGACTGCGTATATCCAAAATCAACATTGGAGATTACCATACTTTTGAATCTCTGGGATATTGTATTTCTTCAATGGGGGCGTCTTTCACACTAATCACTATCTACCGACCGAGGTCGAGGATCATCACTGCGGATTTTTACAACGAATTTGCGCAACTTTTAGGGCGGGTAAATGCCCTACCGGGTGCCCTCATTATAACCGGGGACTTTAATATCAGAATAGATAGGAAAACTGACATTAACACAACAAAATTTCTTGATGTCTTAGAGTGCTACGGATGTAGGCAATGGGTAGATATTCCGACTCATGACGCAGGCGGAATACTTGATATTTTTGTATCTAGGAATACTGACCCACCGCTAATAACCGAAGTAATAGACGTGGGTCTCTCAGATCACAGGCTTGTGCGTACCGAAGTAGACTTTAATCCTTCCAAACCTGTCTATAAAACGAAGACGACCAGAGCGTGGCGAAAGTTTGACTTTGCCCTCTTTGAGGAAAAACTGAAGACTTCCATCCTTGCAAAATACGACATAAATAGTAATGTAACTTCGACATCTGGCCTAGTAGAAGTCTATAATGATATTTTAACTACACTAATAAATAAATATGCCCCCTTTTCGACCAAAACCTGTGCTGTTCGCAAGTCTGATTCCTGGTTTGACGCAGAATGCCGGGAAAAGAAGAGGTCTATGCGCCGACTTGAGAGAATATACCGGAGCGGAAAACTAGCCAGCCAAAGGGAAGTGTGGGTTAGTGTGCAAACTGAATATAGGGAAACAATTCGGAGAAAAAGAGCCGATTACTGGATAATGAAGATTGAGAGTGAAGATTCGGACCCCCAGCGACTTTGGAATTCGCTTAAAATTGTCAGAGGTGAGTCTGAAAACTCAACCACGGCAGCGCTCAGTCCGAAAGATTTTTCCGACTTTTTCCAAGAAAAAATCGACAATATTCGGGCCCCAACAGCATCTGCACCTCCACCTACGTTCACCACCTACAACGGCGAATCCTTTATTAAGTTTACACATACTACATCGGAAGAAGTCACCAAAATTGTGTCCAGTTCACTAAACAAACAATGTGCTTTAGACCCAATCCCAACTTGGCTTCTGAAAAAGTGTCTGAAACATATAGTACCGTTCCTAGTTTACTTATATAACACAATTTTTGACCTAGGCGAGGTACCCCAACTGCTTAAGAAGGCCCTTGTCTCACCAATTTTAAAGAAACCCCAACTAGATTCTGAGGATTTAAGTAATTATCGTCCTGTGTCAAATCTACCGTTCATCTCAAAAATCCTAGAAAAAATTGTGATCAGGCAGATAACCCCCCATCTGGCGAAAAATGAACTACTGTCAAAGTACCAATCAGCTTATAGGAGGTACCATTCTACAGAGACTCGATTACTGCGCGTGTTGTCAGATTTGATGCTTGCAAATGTGTCAGGTAAGCTAGCTTTGTAATCATTATTAGATCTGAGTGCAGCATTTGACACCATTGACCACAATTTCCTGATCGACAGACTGGAAAAAACTTTTGGACTGGGTGGTGAAATTATTAAGTGGATAAAATCATACCTCTGTGGCCGAACCCAATCTGTACAAGCGGGCGGTAAAAACTCTCCCTACGTGACCCTGACTTCTGGAGTCCCCCAGGGTTCAGTCTTGGGGCCCCTACTTTTTATTCTGTTCATCAACGATGTTGCCAAAATTATAGATTCATTCGGACTTCTTTCCCATTGCTATGCTGGCGATCAGCAAATCTATTTCTACTGTGCACCGAATGAGAAAGACAAATTAATAGATATCACTGTTAAATGGATTTGTGCCATAACAGATTGGATGTCTTCGAACAAACTTAGACTAAATCCATCCAAAACAGAATTTCTCTAGACAGCAACAAAAAAGCGCCAGTCAATGTTAGACAAAACTCCACTCATTACTTCTGGCTGCAACATCATCCCTAAAAATGGCATTAAACTCCTAGGTGTTCATCTAGATGAAGATCTCTCACTCAAATCCCAAATTAACAAAACAGTAAGCGCAGGTTTCTTTCACCTGCGTCAAATCAAATCTATAAAAAGAAATATTCCGGCTAACGCCACAAAGATGTTGATAAACTCCTACGTTGTATCACGACTCGACTATTGCAATGGCATATACGCAAGTCTCCCTAAAATATACACTGACAGACTTCAGTCAGATTTCAATGCTGCAGCAAGGCTGATAACTGGCGTTTCCAAATATTCCCACATCTCACAATATTTGCGGAACCTTCATTGGCTTAAGTGCCCTGAGAGAATCCAATTCAAACTCTGCTGGATGGTTTTTAAAGCCGTACATGATATGGCAATAACAATACCAATTTTGGAGACCGAGCTTTTGCAGTAGCAGGCCCAACAGCTTGGAACAAACTCCCTTCATATTTGCGAAAGATCGACAGCTCATCTGAGTTCAGAGCAAAACTAAAGACTCACCTTTTCAACTTGTCGTATCCAGAATGATGACCTTTTTTATTTTATTTTTTTTTCATCAGTAGTATTTCATTGCTCAGTCCAGGGAATTTTTCTACTTAATTTTTTTTTTTTTCACCGTTATTAACCGTTTATTACGCGTAAGCAATTTTTTTAAAATATTTTTTAACTGACACCACGGGCAGAAATCATAACAATCGGTATTTGTAAATATAAATTAAATATGTATGTTAGTCGTAAATCTCTAGTAAAAAAAAATATACGAGGATAATACTATTATTACAAACAGTTCGATATTTTTCTTTATAAGATGCACAAAATTAAAATCTATTTTTCAATTTATTTTTCACAAGCCTACAATATTCAAGTATATTTTGTACATCATTATTATTTTGTACATTATTAATAGATGCTATATTTCAACTTCCAACCATTATACTGAATGTTACGAGTATAATATTATATTTTTAAATGGCTTTCAACTATATTGAAAATGATACTGATGTAGAATTTACCCGTGCAAGCAATTTAGAATGTTGGATTCACGCACAAAATATTAATAAATGCAATACTAACCTAACCTGTGTCCAAATAAATATAAGATCACTAAACAAGTATTGGGATATTCTTCATGCCTATTTGAAAAACTGTTTGAAAGACATAGATGTAATTATGCTTTGCGAAACTGCAATTAACGAGGAACTTATTAAATTATATGATATTCCAGGATATAAATCGTATTATTATTGCAGAAAAAATAAACAAGGAGGTGGAATATTGCTGTATATAAGGGAACATTTACATTTTAAACAAAAAATAGTTGAAACCATTCACTTTGAAAATGTGTTTGGAATATTGACATTACCTAATAAATGTAATTTTTATATTTTAGCAATTTATAGACCACCTAACCTCAATAAAAAGGGATTCTTAAATGAAATTTCTTGTTTTTTTTGCAATAACGTAAACTTTAATGATAATATAATATTTTTTGGGGATATTAATCTTAACATACTAAATCAAAGTGATTCAAATATAATAGCTTATGAAAATATACTTACCAGTAATTACTTAACAAAATGTATTAATGATACGACTAGAGAAGCAATCGTTGCTGGTCAAATAACTAAATCCTGTATTGACCACATATATGTTAGATCTAATAAATATAACTTGTCCGCGTGTGTAATTGATTCGAGAATTGCTGATCATTTTATGACGGGACTAAATTTACAATACCATGACGTCAAAAATATTGAACAAAATGAAAAAATCACAATTCTGTCTCAAAAACGTGTTGATAAAGAAATAAAAAAATATAATTGGAATATTCTTTTGAAAGAAGTGGATTGCGTTACTCTGTATAATAAAATTAAAAATAAATTTAATGAAATCTATGAAAAAAGTACTGTAGTAAAGTCTTATAAACCTCAAATCAGACCTAATGCCATAAATGAATGGATAAATGAAGATTTATTATCAAAAATCAAATTAAAAGATACACTTTACAAAAGATGGAAAAATAATCCTACAAATAAATTTTATGAAAGAGAGTACAAATGTAATCGAAACAAAGTTACAAAATTAATCAGTGCATGCAAATTAAAATTCTTCAACTCAAAATTTAAAAATTACTTTGCCGACTCTAAAAAAACGTGGGACGAAATAAACAGATTGTTAGGAAGGAAGAGCAAAAGTAATTGCGACCAAGTAATATCAAACTATTTTTTAAAAAAAGAACAAACGACTGAACAAACATCTAACAATTTTGCAAACTTTTTTTCTGACAATGTTAAGCAACTATTACATAAATGTGACAAAAAAGCTTTTCATATTCAAACACATAGACTTCCACACAGAATGCTCTTAACACAAGCAAAACTTTGTGATATTGAAAAAGTAGTCAGAAGTTTAAAAAATAGTCAATCGCCGGGGATAGATAAAATTAGAATGTCTGACATTAAAAAACACTTTAATATCTTAGGACCTATTTTAACTCTATTAATTAATATGATTTTATCGGAGGCAATTATACCCGAAGATCTTAAATGTAGCATAATCCGACCCATCTACAAAGGTGGTAAACACAGTGAAATTGAAAACTATAGACCGATCAGTATTTTACCTGCAATTGAAAAGATCCTAGAAAAATATATATCTGTAAAACTAATAAAGTACCTTGAAAAATTTTCTATTATTGATACCCATCAATATGGTTTCCAAAAAAATAAAAGCACAGATCTACTACTTCAAGAATTTTCAAATAAAATTAATAATGATCTTAACAAAAGAAAACATGTACTCGTATTATTTATTGATAATTCAAAGGCTTTTGATACGATTGATCATAGTAAATTACTTAAAACTCTAGAAAACATTGGAATTACAGGAAACCTACATAAATTATTTGTTAACTACTTTCAAAATAGAAAGATTTGTGTAAAATTTTTTGATCATTTTAGCAAAAAAAATATTGTTTTCGCAGGCGTCCTACAAGGGTCCATACTAGGCCCTACCTTGTATATAATATATGTTACTGCAATGAAATTTATTTTTTCTCATGTAAAACATTACGTTTATGCTGACGACACTGCATTAGTTATTTCACATGAGGATTTATTAATAGCGAGTACTTTACTGCAAATTGACTTTGTCACTCTTCAAAAATGGTCACATGATGTAGGTTTAATAATCAATGCTAAAAAAACGAAGCTTATGCACATCAGATCTCCTCATAATAACATCACCATAACTCCTAAAATTATTTCTCATGACTTTAATTGCATCCATAACTTTGTAATACAACCATGCTCATGCAAAAATATTGAACTTGTTTCAAAATACGTATATCTAGGCTTAACAATTGATTGTAATTTTAAATGGGATATACATATACAAAAAGTGTGCACACGGCTTAGAGCTATAGTGAGCAAACTTTATAGATTGAAGTTTTTTGTTCCACCAAATACCCTTAAAATAGTATACCTATCATTGGCGGAATCCCTAATAAGATACGGAATAACTTCATGGGGACATTCAACAAAAACAAATCTTCTTTCAGTCCAAAATGTACAATATTCTTTGGTAAAATTATTATTAAACAAAACTAAATACGAACAAAGAAATGACGTACCAAAGTCATTACTATACAACTCTGTAAATGTATTATCTGTTCGTGCTTTATTGTGGCTTAAAATTGCGAGTCAGCATACATCTCAATCTGAACATAATAAAATAGTGACACATGTTCATAATACAAGACTAATTGCAAACGATGGACTTGTAGTTCCCAGATACCTGAATAAATATGGTCAAAGAACTCTAGAATACCTCGTTCCAATAATTTACAACATGTTACCAAACTCAATAAAAAGCTGTGAATTGACTCACAGAAGGAAATGTATGTTAAAAAAATGGTTATGTGAAAGAATTTTTTTATACTAATGTAATTATGTGTATATTTTATGTACTTGTAAAAATTGTATATGTATTTAAAAAGTAATTGTTAAAAGAACCCGTTGACAAACTGATATCAATCAGTTTAACGGGACTTAATTGTAAAAAATGTATTTTTGAAAGTTAATAAATAAAAAAAAAAAAAAAAAAAAAGCCGTAGTTGTAAGTCGTATTATAGCGGTATTGTGTAAATGCCCACTAAAAATATGTCATAAAAATATGTATAGCATTAGTTAAAAGTTACTTAGCATTAGTTAAAAGTCTTAGTTGTAAATCACTCGACATTAGTCTTAGTTATAAGTCTCTCTCTATCTATGGAACTTAGTTATAAACCAAAAGTAATTAAGTCTAAGTGACCAATGCATAAATTAAGTTGTTAAGCGCCCTTGAGGTGATTTTCTCACGAAAACGGCGCTATATAAATAATCCAATCATTATTATTATTATTAGTCCAACCTAGAATTCACGATTAATTACAGATAAGTAACATGAAAAGATATAATGACAACGAAGACCAAAAACAACGATGGGCGCAAAGTCGCCATCCCGAATTTTTATTAGATTTCCTTCTCTATTGTTAAAATAGATATCTTACCAATATTTTTATAGTGAAATTGATATTGTGTTAAACAGATAAAACAGAAAAGTATCAAAGACTTTGTTAGTTTAGGTTCGATGTCTAAGCAAGGGGTTGTTTCTATTTTGGCTTGCAGCCTGCTTTGCAACCTATTCGAATGAACAATGAACATGTCAGGCATCCGTTCCTCTTAATGATGTATTTTTCTAGGTAACAAACGCAGCCTCCACTCTTGTCCTCATCCCGATACAACTGTCCACCTGCTCGGGAGATTCCATCGCTAAAGCCAGCCACGACCAATTGGAAATGATACAGCAGATCGCCGGCTGTAATGAGGTGGATGACAGCCCCCATTCTGATCCTCAGGGAACTTATCAAATGCCTGTGATGGACTGGAGATCAAAGAATTATAAATAGTGAAATATTTTGCAAAAAATCCAGTTTACTCCTTCAGAATTAATGACTAACACCCAATCGTAGCAAAAATCAACATTTTCCAGAATTTTAGATTTTCTCTTAAATTTGAATGTAGATCATTTATTTTGATATGGTGTGCAATTTCAAATTTTATAATCGAAATTAATATTTAACAGAGAGTATTAAAACAAATAAATTCAAAATAATTACATGTTTTTGTTTGCCCTTCTTTCCTCCTAGCTCTGTCATCATATAGAATAAATTGATTTCATAAATGAATATACTTATCTGGGAATAATTTTTGATAATAGTTTTTAGTGGGATAAACAAGTGGCAAAAATTTTAACCAGCTCAGATCCTTAGCTTGTAACTTTTACAATTTATTTTATTTTACCTCATTGCACTCTTAAACTCTTATATTTTTCTATGGTCGAATCCATCCTAAGATACGGAATTCGAACTTGGGGACACGCAAGCACTATATTCAAAATTTACAAACTGCCATAATAAAAAACATTGTCGCATCTAATATTTACAATCAGAAACATAACTTAAAAGTACTATATGGATCATAGAGCCTGCTTACAATAAAAGGTCTCTTATGGTTCACTTTTATTATGGATAACATGGGGGAAAGCTCATACAAACACCCATTGGTACAAAAACATACCACAAGATTTTAAGAAGGAAAGGGTCTAATAACTCCTCGAATATTAAATAAATATGGAAGCCGTACTCTTCAATATGTAATTCCAGTGATTTTCAATAAAATCAATAAAAATCTTAAATTTGAAAAAAATGAGAGACTATGTCCAAAAATGGTAAAGCTGTGGCTAATGTATGAAAATTTCATGTATCCTTGAATTTTTTTTGATGTATCTACCTATATGTATAACTTGTTTTTAGTAGAATGTTTAATTGGTAGAACCTACAGACAAGCTGCCATATGACAGCTTTGTGGGACTACCTTAATTTTGTACAAAAATTGTTTCTATTTACTTAATAAACATAAAAAAAACTTACCAGATACTGGCACTGGCCTACTTGCCAGATAATAAGTTCTAGGGATTTTATAAATAAATATTTTCATTACTATAACATATATATATATAACATCATTTTGGAATATTATAGATATGTTTAAAGATTCCGTGTTAGTTATAAAACGAAATTTTTTAATCACTTTACTGAGATATATGAATTGACGACTCCGTAGTTATTTACAATTTTATTTTTTATATTTCTTTTATTTGTTTTTTTATACATATTTTGCTTTCCATAATCCACCCTATTGATTTTAATTTACCTTTATTTAACCATAAATCAAAACAAGCAAAACAGGGACCGATACATATAGGAACCCAAAAGCAACTGACTGGACTAGATACTCGGAGGAACTAAATATAGGAATGACAAGATTCCCAGCTAAATACGGCTGCCCCGAAGAAATTGAGGACGCAATAGAAGTACTGAGGGACTCGATGATAAGGGCATACAAAAATAGCTGACCTCCGAAGACAAGTACCAGGGACAAAACACCGTGGTGGAGCAGAAGACTGCAGGAGCTACGGAAAATAGTAAGGCAAGCTTTCAACAAGGCCAAAAAGTCAGGAAACTGGGATGCCCACAAGCAATACCAGAAAGAGTACAAGGTGGCAATCCAGAAAGCCAAAACATGCTCCTGGGAGAAATACTGTGGGGAGGTGGAAACCATCCCACAGACCGCAAGAATCCGAAAAATTCTTGCAAAAGACCCAGGGGCAGCAAAAGGCCCACTCAAAAAAGCTGATGGAGAATTTACCAACAGTTGGGAGGAGGAGTTGAAGATACTACTGGGGAAACATTTTCCCGGCTACAAAAAGTTAGAAACAGATGACACCGGTCCACCACCAGCCCGAGTTACACGGGAAGGTAAGGACTGGGACACTGCGGCTAAAATAGTTACTCCCTCCAGAGTTAAATGGGCAATCAGAGGGTTTGACCCTTTTAAAAGCGCTGGAAAGGATGGAATCTTTCTGGCACTTCTACAGAGGGGCCTAGATACAATCCTACTTCCGGTGACGAAGATCCTGAGGGCATGCTGTGCCCTCGGATACATCCCCATACCATGGCGGAAGACAAGGGTAGTGTTCATACCCAAACCGGGGAGAGCTGACTACGACCAACCAGGTGCATTCCGCCCAATTAGCCTAATGAGGTGAGCCTCATTTCAGACAATGGAGAGGCTAATGGACAGGCACATAAGGGACGGGGCACTGAAAGAGAAGCCCCTCCACGAGTTACAGTTTGCTTACCAAGCAGGTAAGTCAGTCGACGCGGCACTGCACAGGTTGGTGTACAAACTGGAGCAGGCACAAGTGACTGGGGAACTGGCGGTAGGTTTATTCCTGAATATAGAGGGAACATTTAACTGCACCACTATTAAATCCATTGATGAAGCGGCAGAAAGACATGGACTCGACAAAACCACCAGAAGGTGGCTGAGGAACATGCTCTCAGGCCGGATACTTACGGTGACAAGGAGTGAGGTAAGCATCAAAGCGCTGGTGATACGGGGGTGTCCAGAGGGAAGGGTCTTATCACCCTTGCTGTGGAGCCTGGTGGTGGACAACCTCATCCGGAAACTCAACAACAGGGGCCTATATACGCAAGGGTATGCGGATGACATTGCAACCATAATAAGGTGTTGGGATGCAGACACAACCCGAGGCCTTATACAGTCAACACTGGCAATAGTGGAAGAATGGTGTGAAGAAACAGGACTGTCAGTCAACCCAGACAAGACAGAACTAGTAATCTTTACACGTAAAAGGAAACTAGAAGGATGGAGCAATCCAACTTTCTATGGAAAGGAATTAGAACCCTCTGACACGGTTAAGTACCTTGGAGTCATCATAGATGCCAAACTGAGCTGGAAAAACCAGGTGGAAACTGTAGGCAGAAAGTCCTGTGCTCTAATGTGGGCAACTAGGCGAATCTGCGGCAGAACGTGGGGTCTCAAACCTAAAATGATGCAATGGCTTTATACAGCCGTTTTAAAACCAAGGATCATGCACGCAGCCCTGGTCTGGTGGAGGAGAACAACACTGAAAACAGTGATGGTCACCCTCAATCACATACAGGGACTTGCACGCAGAAGCATCACAGGAGCCATGAGAACCACTCCAATACTAGCCATGGGAGTGCTGCTGAACCTACCCCCACTATACATAGAAATAGAGGGGGCGGCGATGGCGGCAGCCTACAGGTTACATTGCAATGGCCAATGGAGAGGAGAGTTGCCCAGAAACAGTCACACGGAGATAGGAATAAGACTGAGGGCTATTAGTCCGATGGCTGGGATGAAACAGGACGGCAAACAAGCCGAATACTTCTTCGGACAGCTGTTTAAAGTGACGTACCCCACAAGGGAAGAATGGGACACGGTCCCAGGTCCAAATTCCAAACAGGAACTAATCTGGTTCACAGACGGGTCCAAGATGGAGGAAGGAACAGGGGCCGGGGTCTGTCTACAGGGATCTAAGAGGGAACTCAGTATACCTCTAGGAATGCACTGCACTGTGTTTCAAGCTGAGATGAAAGCCATCTTAGCCTGCGCACAGGAGAATATGAGTATCGAGTACAGAAATAAGAACATAAATATATGTTCGGATAGCCAGGCGGCTTTAATGGCACTGGAAAGTAACCGATGCGACTTCAGACTGGTGATGGAATGCAGGACTATCCTTATAGAACTGGCGACTATCAATAAAGTAACCCTGCTCTGGGTACCAGGACATAAAGGTATTGAGGGCAACGAGCGGGCTGACGAACTAGCAAGGAAAGGGGCGAAAGCACCACTTGCGAGATCCGAGCCGGCCGTAGGAGTAGCAGTTTGCCACACCAAACTACATATCAAGAGGTGGGTCAAATTCCAACACTGGAAGGAATGGAAGAAGGCACCCGGAATGAGGCAATCTAAAGTACTCATAAACGGACCGGACCCTAACCGAACCAGGCAACTACTCGATATGGACAGAAACTCACTGAGGGAACTGGTAGGACTATTAACGGGACACTGCCATCTCAGGAGACACATGCAACTGTTGGGAGTGGAAAACATCAACATCTGTAGGAAATTTGAAGAGGAGGAAGAGACTCCAATTCACCTATGGTGCCAATGTCCCGCTCTGCTGGGAATAAGGTTCAGATACCTGGGAAGACACAGTGTGGAACCAGAAGACATCGCCACATATCCAATGACAGCCCTGGTGAACTTCATAAAAGGGACCGGGTTACTGGCAAGGAAATGAGGTAAAATGGAAGATAGTACAATGGGCCTATGACCTAAGTGCTCGCGGGGAACGTAAGTAAACCGCCTTAGACTTTAAAAAAAATAATAATAAAATAACCATAAATCATTATTCAGTGTTAACTATGTACCAAACACAACTGTATTACTTGTTACCTATCTTTGTAAAAGCCCATTAGGGCGTAAATAAATAAATAAATCAATTACCTCCAGGAAATTCTGCCATCATGGAAAGTGTAGCTCCTTTTAAAAAGACTAAATTCAGTATAAAAGTAAATTTATTTTAAAAACACGTAGGTACTGTTTATTTGTTTTATTTCATAATCTGAAGGGTTTTAAGTGATAATAACAATTCACTTTTTAAAAAATTAGAAAACATGGGTATCAAAGGCAAGGAACTTCAACTATTTAAAAGTTATATGAGTAACAGAACTCAACAAGTCAAAATTAACAACCATACTAGTAAACCACTGCCGATTACATATGGAGTTCCACAAGGAAGCATACTAGGGCCCGTTCTTTTTACTATTTACATAAATGAACTTTGCAGCATGAAAATAGATGGTGAAATAGTTAGCTATGCTGATGACACAGTTTTACTTTTCAAATCTAAGGACTGGAATAATGTATATAACATAGCGAATTTGGGAATCTCGCAAGTCAAAACATGGCTAGACTCAAACTTACTTACACTTAACATATCAAAGACAAAATTCACAACATACAGTATAAATAGCACGGGACAGCCAAAAAACAATACAAACACCATAAAAATACACGAATGTTTAAACACCAACATCTGCGATTGCCCTCCTCTAGAAAAAACAGATCAAATAAAGTATCTAGGAATCGTAATTGACCATAACCTTAGATGGATACCTCACATCAAACAAATCACAAATAAACTTCTCAAAACAATACACATTTTCCTTAACATAAGAAACATATATAAAATAAAACAATTGAAAACAATATATTTTGCACTCTGCCAATCAATAATAGAATATGGAATTATTGCTTGGGGAGGAGCAACAAACTCGGCTATCAATTACATAGAAACCGCACAGAAAACGATCTTAAAGGTAATACTAAAAAAACATAGACTGACCGATACAGACCAAATATTCAACAGCTGTGACGTACTAGATATACGCCAATTATACATTAAAACACTACTAAACTACATTTTTAACAAAAAAAATAAATTTCAACACACACAAAATAACACTAACAGACCAGTTAGACAAGCGTACAAAGAAAACATTAAAACTCCAACAGTAAATTCAACCTTTGGACAAAGACACTACCAATACCATGCAATAAAAGCTTTCAACAGTCTAAAAATTGAAATTAAAATTGAGGAAAATAAAAATAAATTCACACACAAAATTACAAAATGGATTAAACAACAAAAAAGACAATATTACCAAAATGTCATAGCATAAAATAAAAATAAAACCTACACGTAACACACAAAACCAACATAAACACACATCACTCACAAACACACAAGATTATTTTCATTGTATTATTTTTTTAATTTTAAATGTATTATTATGTATTTTTATTTTTAATTTTAAATTTATTATTTTCTTTTCAAATTTACTATCTTAGATTTTCATATTATAAAATGAAAGCCTCAGCACGGGCAAGCCACCCAGTGAGGCCTACATTACTGGAAAACATAAATTGTAACAAAATAATGTACCAAATAAAATAAATAATAAATAATCCCATACATCTAGAAAATACCTCAAACTATAATAAAATAAACGATAAATATAATAATAGTAAGAAAAAATATTTCTCTTTTGCCTAAATATTAAAAAAATCAAGAAATGTAGATTTCTTACAATTATATTTTTATAAAATTATATTGCTGTATTGTCAAACAATCAGAACAAATAAATGAAATTTAAAAAAAAAACTTAAATTTAACATTACATTGAAAAATCTATGTTCTATACAAAAATATTATTACAACATAAAACCTATGTAAGAATCGTGGCTCCCTTATCAGGCACAAGAACTTCTCATTTCTGATAAGGTATACATAACCAATGATGAACTAAAATGTAATTTTGTTAAATATTTATGTATCTTATTTTACAATAAAAAAAAAATATGTATAACAAAATTTTAATAAGGGGAAATGATAATAGGTAGGTATGTTTTTAACTATGTAAGTTTTTAAAATATATACAAATATGGATATCACTAATAAGTACTATAGTTTTGAAACGTAATTTCACCTCAAGCCCTAGAATTAGTGGGCTATATGCCTTTTTTTTAGCAGCTTTTGTCTTCTCCAAAAGTGTTCCGCAACCATTTCGCCGTAGGCGGATAATGGACACTGTAAGGGTACGTATACATTTGCGAACCGAAACGCGAACCGTACCACGAATTACGGGAAAGTAAAAATCAACTTTAAGCTCCGTTTCGCGCCATTTGCGGTTGCTTCGTTTCTTTCCCGTAAGTTGAGATTCAGTTCGGCAGTTCGGCTCGCGGATGTATACGTAGCATTACGCTGTCCAAAACGTTAGATAAATAAGTAGGAAGCGTAAAACTTCATATTACCCTAAAAATAAATCATGTCAATACTTTTGGCCGTGAAGATCTCCAATCGTCTGTTAATATACGTTTCTAAAAGAGTTTTCAAGGAATTTTTAAAAATCAACTTATTTGATTAAATATAAATCACAAGTTACTGTTTTTAGGTTGCATTTATTGTAAATATTTGGTAAAAAACAAGACTTTATGTTTTAACTGCTTTATTGTTGTAACACCAGAAACCAATTACTCAGGGTGTAATAATTGACAATAAAAATTATAAATTAAGATTTTTTAGATCAATAATCATTTTCTTCATCATATTCCTCCAAATCTGGGGCCCCATATTCCTCCGAATCGGGGAACACATATTCCTCTTCTTCTTGCCTCACATTTTCCTCTTGGGTTATCAAAATGTCTTCCCAATTTCTTAGCACAAAAGCGGGTGAAATCTCGACACATTTTCTAATATTATGTATGATTTCTGAAGCGTCTGTCTTAATTTGTGATTGACAACTATTCAATTTAGCCGGCACTCCATTACAGCTTTCAATTGCTTCTTTAACCTGTAAATAATAAACCATGGAGGCAAATAATTAATACATTGAATGAATCAAGAATTTAAATGCTAAATACACTAAACTTTTTTTCCTCTCTTACCCACCCCGTCCACTAAGTCGTGTTACTCCTCGCACGTTTCCAGGTCAAAGTGCACACTAGTTCTACACACGCAACGCGTGTGACCACGTGACAAGTGGTCTCTAGTCTGTAAGTACACGGTGCGCAAGCGCTTCAGTTGATTTAACCTTTCTTTAGGTCTTGTCTTGCGATTCATAGAACGAATTCGAGGACGATTTACGTAGTTAAATATTTTATTGAGCCAACGCTAAGTGCATAGATAATACCATTCATAGATGGGAAATCAACTAGTTGGAGGCGTGACGCCATGCCCTCCATCTTTACACGTCCCACGCCGTTCTGGACAACCCAGATCGGCGCAGAGATGGAAGCGTTGGTGTGCGTTGCGTGTGACAAGTGTGTTTCTAAAGCATATATTTCCAAAAAAAATGTAGGGATTGTAATTAACTCAGTTATTGTAATGCATTTTTTTCCTAACGTACGTCGATCCAGTGTTTTTCGTCCTGAATGTTTTCACTCTGCCATTTAATTATTTGCGCCTTTATTTTAATGCGTCCTTTATTTAGTTTAATATTAACGTCTAAGCGAAAGCCTGTCGGCTGATTCTGCAGAAATAGATTTAAAAAAACTGAAGTTCTGCAAAAATTTCTCCCGACCGACCCATCAAGCGACCTAAAAAAACGGCTACCAGATGGGCAGGTTGCCAGTTTGGCAGTTATCCAGTAAATGGTTCCCAGGGAGGTAATACCCATAGGAGCGTAACCGTTCTTTTTAGGTCGCTCGCTGGGTTGGTCGGGAGAAATTTCTGCAAAACTTCTTTCCCATCTCTGACTACGTCCGATGGTCAGTTAGCTATTCTTTTTTCTAAAATTCACGATCTTACTCGTGACGAGTAACTTAAAAATGTACAGGTAGATTTATGTACATTATATTTAAACATATTTAATTTTAGGTAGCAGCCGTGCCATAGTGCCATAAACAGAAAAGTGCACGGAGAAAATGAGTAGGTACTGCTGATTTATTAAAAACGTGGTTGCACGCCATTTCCCAATAAAATATCAGTAAATTCAGAATATATCGGATTACGTGTTATTGCAGGTGCGCTTATCCTAATAAATATAAGTATAATAATAATTAAGTATCTAATAAATGTAAGTAAGTATTATTTTTAATCAAAATATGTTCCTACATCATAGTAAAATATTCGTATTTTACCGACAGTTTTTTAGGAAACCTGTGAACTCATTCGTTAAAAGTCTGCAGTCCCGTTTCCACCAGGAATACGAATAATTTGACCAGATTTTCGATAAATAATCAATATTTTATATCAGTAAATTTTCTCCGCTTTGGGTTTATTCAAATGATAAAATGATAAACAAACCGCCATCTTAATTTCCAGAAGAGCCATTTTCACAGTTTTCGCTGTTGTATGGAGTAGTCCCTTCAGACAATTCAAAACTCCAAAATTTTCAGATTCAATGCCACATGTAGCTTCCTGATTGGATAAATCTTCGGCCAGTGCTTTAGCCTCGGTGGATGAATTTTGAGCTTTAATAATAACCTCCATGCTTTTTTGAATGGTGGCTTTAACACAATCCTTTGCATCTGAGATGCTCTTTTCCACCAAGCTTTCGAAAGCTAATTTTTGGTCCTGTGTGTGAAACAAATTTTGTGAGATAGATTAACAACAAGTCTCTGCATATGATCAGACAAAGAAACTGTTTTATTGACAAAAGTTTGGTATTATAAATTATATAAAATAATTTAAGTCATG
This sequence comes from Hesperophylax magnus, assembly GCA_026573805.1. NCBI lineage: Eukaryota > Metazoa > Arthropoda > Insecta > Trichoptera > Limnephilidae > Hesperophylax > Hesperophylax magnus. The sequence continues at coordinate 19,890,190 of JAIUSX010000014.1, forward strand.
GTGTGGAAAAAATGAATATGCCAGTGCCTAGTACAAAATTGACCTACGTACCGAAACACATGTAACAACGCCAACAATTTCACCTGTTACACTTTCAACAACATCTTCCACATCTTTCCTGACGTTTTTGATAGTATTATCGAGCTCTTCAAAAAATATGTGTTTTATTCCCGCAATTTTGGAAATCATTATTTTGGCCGATTCCTCCACCGACTTCACCGAGTTTATGATACTATGACGTGTTTTGTTGAAAAGATATCGTGCAAAAGATATTGAAATTCTTTGATCCAGCATCGACTTTGTTTCCGAATCGTCTATGATTTTTAATAATGGTAAGTTTGTATTTATTTGATCCACGTTGTTTTGAATATCATCAATACTCTTTCGCAGAAGCTCTTCATGAGGCAAAACATACCTCGTTGAATCACAACAATCAGCCTAAAAGGTATGAACGAGATGCACTTTAGGTTAATACAAAAATTTAGAAAAAAAAATTTTGCTCTGCCACACGCACACTTCGGAGCGGCGGTCCCACGCGACGCTCCAGGCTGCCGCGTACTGCCGCTCCGGGGTAGACGTGTGGCAGAGCCTAATCAAAGCACTTTGTTCATTGAATCACGTGTTTAATATAAAGGGAAACTCATTTCGGCACCTCTCGTGACAACTTCAATGCACTTTAAAAATGAAAATATATATGTTTTTAATAAATTTTAAAAAAAAGTATTTTTTAATAAAGTATTGTAGTTAATTAAATATATGAATATGAACATTGAACATCCACAAAGCATTGGTAGGTACCTACTACCGTAGAATTGTAAAAAAAAATTATCGAAATGAAAAATTTATGATTATTTCATCATTACTGTATTTTTTTGTAAATTTTTGTTTTATATAATCTTTTGTTATGTATAAATTTTTTAATTCATATTCCTTTCTTACAAATTTAATTTACTTATTCCATATCATGTTTTCTTAGTACAGGTAAAGTCACAAGGAGGAAATCGATAATTGGTTTTATTTTGGCTATATAATACTTATGTACAAACTGATTAAATGTAAACTGTCGATTTCCCGTAAATTAATGAATAAAAGAATAAATTACGCATAATCCGTCTTACTCATAATAGTTAATACGGAGGAATAAGAACAGGTTAGTAGAAAATGTTACGCATATTCGTACTGCGTATACTGGCCGTAATACCGCAGTACAGTGGCTGACAGATTTTTAAACTGCCTGACCCCTAGGATTAGGGACGTATTACTATGGTATTAAGACCGAGATCGCGGACTTATATTAGCAATTTGGTTGGTTTGACAAATATCTATCAGTCGCACAATTAAAATGTAAAAACCAGTAATTGGCATTGGTAACACATTGGCAACACTATCAGAGGAATATTTTAAATTGAAATATCGAGCCAAATTTCGAAGCAATTCAAAGCAGACCGGGTCAATGACATCGCAAATGTCATCTGGTGAAACGTGAAGTTAGCAACTAAACGTGGAAATTATAAAATTACCTGTTTTAAGGATTGGAACAGAGTAGTGCCATGATGTAGTAATGCATGAATATTATTATGATTAAATATTTTAACAGCCCTAATACAGCCCTTCTCACTGTATAGCTATACCAGCGCTGCAGCGGCGTATTGGGGAATCTTTATAAGTAAGACTGTAAGGGTAAACGAAATATATGTTATAATCTACACGTTCATAGAAATCGCCAATTTAACTATTTTAGGAAAATACACTTCTCGCAAGTTATGCTATAAAACAAATTGTTTGTTTGCACATGTACATACGGAATATGAAAAAATAATTTTGTCCGTATAAAAACACAATTAATTCAAAAATGGCATACAAATACAATATTGCATTTAATCAGCAACATAAAATTGTATTTATATTCCTTTCTTTTCGTTTCTACAAGGACAAAACTATTTATTCTTATTATGTACGTGCACGAACCAAGACTTCATTTTAATATTTTAAAGCACAACTTTAAAAAAAATTAATTAACGCCATCGCATTGAACGCTTAGATTGTAACATAAGTTACGTTTACCCTTAATATGGATAAATACATGTTATACGATTTACGCATTATTTTTTAATAAAAAATTTGAAATAAATTTTATATAAAAAAATAGTGTTCCAATACTAAATATTATATAGAAAATGGCTAGACCCAATTTCTACTCGGGATAATATTGATTATAACAAGACATGGGATTATATGCATTATGCACATGCAAATACATTTTTAAACTTTTCGATGGTTGGTGCAGATGTGAACCATTTTTTCGTCAAAAGTCAAAACTTAATTTAAAATCACTGTTTTCGATTAATTTTTACTAGGAATCGGTTTATATTATAAATACCAAAAATATGCTTTGGATACATTAAAGCTTTTCCTGTTGTTTCCTTTGAGTAGAATTCTAATAAAAATTTTAACTACTTTATAAAAAAAATAATCCTAAACTACTTAAACATTTATTTTTCATTAGAAATTTAAGAACGCACAAAAGAAACTATTTTTTTAAATAAAATTTTATGGTTAAGATTATCTGTGACAGTTTCTCTTGAATACCTTTTTTCTTCCTTAATTTCTTACTCTAACCTATACCTACGGTCAATTTACAAATTTGCGTCGACAAAATAATAAATGAGTAAATAATTGTATATACCAGTTTGACGATTATCGATAAATTTATTAAGAGCAATATAAGCCAATGTTTCATTTTTTTAAATTAATGACAACTTTTTTTATATCTATATGAAAACGACCCGAGTAAACTTCAAAGTTCGAACGATGTTTAAAAGTGCGGGCTGAAATTTGTGTTGCTAGATCATGAAAATAAATTTTAACTAAGATGCTATAACTGTAACCAATTATTGAGAACGCACCAACGAAAATCTATTTATTATTTCATAGAACTTTCACACAAACGAAGTATAGAATTCTGTAAGTCTAAACATAAACAGTCTTACTCATTATAGATAATACGAAGGGTTAATAACGGGTGAGTAGAAAACGTTACTCATAATCACCGCAAACGTACTGCATATACCGGTCATAATAGGGCAGTTTTAGTGGCTGACAAATTTTGAAACCGCCCGACCCCTAGGATAAAAGACGTATCACGATCGTGTTAAATCTTATAATTTTACAAATATTGATATGCGGCGCAATAAAAAGGTAAAAAAGCAGTGAAACCCATTTGCAACACTATGAGAGGAATATTTTAAATCGATTTACAAAACAATTAATACGGAACACATTATCGAATTTCGAAGAAATTCAAAACAGACCGGCTCAATGACATCGCAAATTTCATCTGAAGAAAAGTGAAATTAGCAACTAAACGCGAAATGCAAAAATGACCGCGTTTCTGAGGATTGGAACAAAGTGGTGCCAGTCTAAAAAAATCTTGCATGAATATTACTTTTAGTAAAGATACCCGAGCAGTAGACTGCAGCAGCGTAATAAGAAATCTTTATATGTGATACTGATACTGTTTAAATGCTTTAATTACGACTTTAAGAGTGACATTTTATATTTTTTGCTACTGATAAATAAGAGAAGTAATTAAATGGCTTGTCATCCAAGTATTTGGTTAGCAAAAAAATAAAATGTAGTGTTTGTCGGCAATGAAAAAAAATCAATAAACATTTATATAAATCAATATTAGTTAGGTTAGGACTCTTTCAGACCGTGTATGAAAACGTTGAAAATGCAAAGATTTCAGATATATTTTCCTCAATATTCAGAGCGTATAAAAATCGCACGTTTTCGTTTTCCGTTGATGATATAACTCGCTTTTGCGCGCTTTTTTATTTTAACCACTAGTTCAGACAGTAGTAGGTAGACGGTAGTCTTTTTTATATTTTAAAATGTAATCTTTGTGTTCAATGTTTAATTTTTTTTCCCTTTTTAGGTGTAAGTTTTGAATGTATTTTTACAAAACAAGATTTTTTTAAGTAAAATATAAAATGTGTTATTTTTTGTAAAAATTATTGGTGTACAGGTACAATTTGTCATTTTATGTGAAACACGCCCTCTGTGATCTAATGATTTTTCAAATGAGAGTAGAAATAACTTATAAATCTAAGCTATTGAAAAAAAAAACAAAAAAATTCAAATAACTTTAGCAATTGTCATCAAGCATCAAATACGTTCTACCAATGCCAGATTTAATGCCATTATTTGCCGATGAATCTTGCTGACGACGAGTGGCTGATCAATTGAGGATATTATGTGACGGTAGAAACCACTTAAGAGCTGATTTAAATATTATTCTGACCGTTATAACGACATCCGAGAAATAAATAAATTAAAAATAATAAATAATTATTGTATTAATAATATGCCTCAAAAATGGTGTCCACCGTTAAAGTAAGTAGTCGCCGAAGTAACACAACTCAAGAATTTTTTTCATCTTTGAAAACTAACAAAATATCTATAAAAACCGAAAGCATGATTGATTTTTTAATGAAACTTCGATATATTAAGTTTTTGTTTCTCGTTAAGATTTAATTAACATTGTTACCGACGAATAAATTAAAGTATGCTTGCAGCTACTTCTTAGAAGCCAATCACTTAACAATAAACATAAAAATCCACGTCAATAGGTTTTAACATAGCGTCAACGCGTGCTATGAAGGTCGTCTAAGATATTTGAAATTAAATTAATTAAAAAATATATTTATTATTTCTTAGAACAGTTATAAAGCCATTTGCTAGAGTTCTATGAAAAGGGTACTTTCTAACCGCCCTCTTCGATACCCGTTGAGGATGTTTCTTATGTGGGGAAATTAAATAAGAAGAGCGCATAAACACATTTAAATTAAAATTTGTGATTTATTTATTTTTTTTAATATATAAATAAATACAAATTGTATTAGGACATAGGTGAATATGTATCCATTTTAAAACCATATATAAATAATAGAACATCGAATTATCTGTGGTGGAGGGCATAGGCTTTCGACTAAATGCTGGAAGTCGCGGGTTGGTGGAAGAAAATTTTACTGTATTAATTTGTGTTATTTCACAATTTACTCTATATAATATAATATATTGAATATTTGCGGCGCGTTTTGGAGTGGAAGATACTCTCAGTATCGCTGTGGTGTAAGATTCAGAATTGAAACATTGCTTGAAATAGCTTTGGCCCTGTTTGGTGACCTGACCTAAATAGCCAGGTACATCAGCACCTTCTTCTTCCCTTCTCCTCCTTTTTTTCTTCATTTCCCCACTACCTTCAGTCTCACAACAGATCCTTATTGAAAATGCCATGGTCTCACTGGCTCCAGAGGATTGGGAGCAGTTATGACTCATGTGCGGTTTCACATATATCTGCCAGTGAGAGGGGGGAGTAGACGAAATTCAGATCAATCTGTATTACAGCCACTCTAAAAGTATCCGGTTCCAAAAATAACCACTTCCTCGGAAAAACAAGAATATAAGAACTGAAATAAGCTTTAATGACGGAAAGCGTATTTCCATTTACGTGAACAATAGGAGACAGTACGGCACTACTTCCTTAAAACACGCATGAGTTAGTTATGCTAATTCTCTTTCTAAACTATAGAACTGCCTCCAATTGAACACGGAAAAGGAAATAAGCTAAAGAGATAAGGCCCAAATATGAACTAACGATCATAAAGCCCCAAATATGTACTAACGATAATAAAACGCCTAAATATGCATTAACGATCGTAAAAGGCCCAAATATGCATAAGTTTGGACCACAATTGTTGTCCTAAGTGAAATCACAAAAAAAACTGCAAAAGGAAACATTTTAAGTTAAATTATCATTCTAACGGTCCCAAATGCAAGACTTGGGTTCGACCTTTGAAAGCCACTTTCAATGAATCAATGGCAACGAATAAATTTAAATTATAGAATCCTTATAAGAATAAAGAATAATAATAAATAATTTCTTTTTACTATTTACATAAATGAACTTTGCAGCATGAAAATAGACGGTGAAATAGTTAGCTATGCTGATGACACAGTTTTACTTTTCAAATCTAAGGATTGGAATAATGTATATAACATAGCGAATTTAGGAATCTCGCAAGTCAGAACATGGCTAGACTCAAACATACTTACACTTAACATATTAAAGACAAAATTCACAACATACAGTATAAATAGCACGGGACAGCCAAAAAACAATACAAACACCATAAAAATACACGAATGTTTAAACACCAACATCTGCGATTGCCCTCCTCTAGAAAAAACAGAACAAATAAAGTATCTAGGAATCGTAATTGACCATAACCTTAGATGGATACCTCACATCAAACAAATCACAAATAAACTTCTCAAAACAATACACATTTTCCTTAACATAAGAAACATATATAAAATAAAACAATTGAAAACAATATATTTTGCACTCTGCCAATCAATAATAGAATATGGAATTATTGCTTGGGGAGGAGCAACAAACTCGGCTATCAATTACATAGAAACCGCACAGAAAACGATCTTAAAGGTAATACTAAAAAAACATAGACTGACCGATACAGACCAAATATTCAACAGCTGTGACGTACTAGATATACGCCAATTATACGTTAAAACACTACTAAACTACATTTTTTACAAAAAAAATAAATTTCAACATACACAAAATAACACTAACAGACCAGTTAGACAAGCGTACAAAGAAAACATTAAAACTCCAACAGTAAATTCAACCTTTGGACAAAGACACTACCAATACCATGCTATAAAAGCTTTCAACAGTCCAACAATTGAAATTAAAATTGAGGAAAATAAAAATAAATTCACACACAAAATTACAAAATGGATTAAACAACAAAAAAGACAATATTACCAAAATGTCATAGCATAAAATCATTAAATAATCATAACACATCATTCCGAACTCACTAACTCTAACATTTATATATTATATTAATTTAAATTATAACTATGATTCAGCTGCATGTGAATAATTACAATGATTCCGATATTAGCTGCAACATGAATGTTGTTCTAGATTTGAATAAATTAAACAACTATAACTGGAGCTCATATAGCTTGAAAATAATACATCAGAATATCAGAAGTATATCGAATCTTGATGATTTTACAATCTTTCTTGATCAATTTAATTCCTCTTTTGATGTTATTATATTAACTGAATGTTGGATAAACAAAGATTACACATCCAAGTCAATCCCCAATTACTCTGAACAACACACCAAATTCAAACTCAACAAATCAAGCGGGATTGTCATATATATTAAAGACGGTCTTCAAGCTCAAGTAGAAGAAATTTCATTATCGCAATCAAACTGTATGAAAATAACATTGAATAATAATATGTGTATATTTGCTATCTACAGGTCACCCTCTTTCCAAAATATCGACCCCTTTCTGAATTCATTACAATCAATCATAAATAATTCAAAAAAACTAGAAAGACAAATCATTATAGGAGATATTAACATTAATACCATCCCGGATTACCATCGTCAAACAAATGATTATCTTTGTCTGCTTGCGGAAAATGGTTTCACTCAAACAATTAACAACATTACTCGTGAACAGGGCCTTAGTAAATCCTGTATAGATCATATCAATGTGAAAAAAATTAATTTTATCGACTCTTTTGTTATGCACACTACTATTTCAGACCATTACACAACAGCGATTTGCCTCAAAGAAAAGCCCCATACCTCTACTAAAATTAAATTCGTTTCTCAAACAAACTTCAATAATCTACTTGACGAATTGAGATTAGAAAAATGGCAAAAAGTTCTGGACCAAACAGATTCTGATGCAGCAATGAATGAATTTGTTAACAAACTAAATGAGTATATTTCAAAACACACAAGCATTAAACCCATATCTAATAAACTAATAAAACTAACGCCATGGATCTCCCCGGGACTAGTCAAATCGATCCACAAAAGAAACCAACTGCATGAAAAGGCGAAAACGTACCCAGAGAATTTGTTATTACAAGTTTATTATAAAAAATATAGGAATTTGTGTAAGAATTTAATTAAATCAGCGAAAGTAACTTTTTATAAAAAAATCATTTACGAAAACAACTGTTCTCCAAAACATTTTTGGGAATCATTTCGTCAAATAACCAAATCTAAAATTAACAAATCTTCAGAAATTAAATCACTATACATCAACAACTCAAACTCTCAAGTCCCAAAAAACATGGCAAATTATGCCAATAATTATTTCACATCTGTGGGAGAAACACTTGCGAAAAAAATTCTCGATAAATGTATGACATCAGAAACCGATCTAGCCAATTTATCTATTACTAATCTCAGTCACAAAATAGAATTAATCCAAACATCACCAAATTAAGTCATGAAGATAATTGACGACCTCAAATCTTCAAAAGCGTGTGGTCCAGATAAAATTTCATCAAATCTGCTAAAAATCATTAAATCATACATAGCCATACCCATTGCATTCATTTCTAATCTAAGCTTTAGAGCGGGTAAATTCCCTAACCATTTGAAACACTCAATAGTTATATTACTACACAAAAATGGGGACAAATCACAAATACAAAATTACCGACCTGTTTCATTGCTTAATTCTGTATCTAAAATTTTTGAAAAAATTGTGAAGAACCGTCTCAGTCATTATCTTGAAAATAACAACATCCTTTCTAGCAGACAATATGGCTTTCGCAATGGTTTAAGCACTGAAAATGCCATTGCCAATTTGACAAAAATCATCTCTAATAATCTAGACAAAGGTATTAAATGCATTGCACTCTTCTTGGATCTAGCCAAAGCATTTGACACTATTTCACACAAAATTCTGCTGAGCAAACTACAGAGAATCGGTATCCAGGGGCAACTTTTAAAATGGTTGGTCAGCTACCTAGAAAATAGGAGCCAAAAAGTGGAAATTAACGGTACTCTAAGCGATCCAGCAGATATAAAATTCGGTGTACCTCAAGGAAGTACGTTAGGACCTCTTTTGTTTAATGTTTATATAAATGAGTTATGTAATAGTTCCTTTGCAGACCATATTATTACCTTTGCAGATGATACAGTACTATTATTTGAAGGAAAAACCTGGGAAAAAACTCACAGTAAAGCAGAAATTGGCATTAACAAAGTCAAAGAGTGGCTCGACAGCAATCTCCTCACTCTAAACTCGGATAAAACTAAATTCATCTGCTTCAGCGCAACTCAAGCGGGTCAACCTAAAGAGATGCATAACATTTTTGTACACTATTGCAATGCCATAAATGTATGTAAATGTAGTACAATAGAATGTGTGGACAGTACTAAATATCTAGGAATTATCATAGACAAATTTCTGAGGTGGGATAAACATATAGACTTAACTTCCTCAAAAGTCAGGAAACTTACACATCTATTCAGGGCTATTAGAAATATTCTCTGCATTAAAGACATGAAAAGAATTTACTTTGCCATGTGTAATTCCTTATTAGATTATGCTTCCTTAGGTTGGGGAGGTTGTACTAAAACAATACTTGATCCCTTAGCAAAAGCTCAGAAATCACTTCTTAAAGTTATACTTAAAAAACCGTTCAGATACCCTAGTGATTCATTGTTTGAAGAGTTTGGTGTTCTAGATGTGAGGCAATTATACATGAGGAAAATCATATTACATACCCAAAGAACGCGTCACCAATACACTTCCGTACTCCATTATCACGATACTAGTCATCCTAAGAGGAACCCAGTTGTTCCTCCCACCACTTCTTCATCCTTAGCTCAAAGACAATTCTCATACTTAGGCCCTAAATTGCTTTATCTTATTCCCGATGCATGGAAATCAAAAAGTGATATCATTCTCCGAAATCTGGTAAATAATTGGCTTCTGATCTTGGGGAGAGTTGAATGCGAAAATATGCTAATTAACAATCATTAACTTGCTTTTTCTTAAATGTCGTTTTTTTCGAACTACACTGTATTTTATTTTACATATATATATATACATATATATGTATTACAGTAAATTTATGTGTTTACTATTGTAAATTTAAAATCTTCTTATATCCTTTCATTACATCTTTTTATTTTATTTTTCCTGTTTTCATTGTAAATTTAAAATCTTCTTATAACCTTTCTTTACATCTTTTTATTTTATTTTTCCTTTTTTTTTTAAATTTATCAACTCTATTTTAAATTTTAAATATTAATTTCATCAAAATAAAAAGTAAAATTTCAATTTTATAAACTCATATGTCAATAATGTTTTACGATATTTCTATTTTTGTATTATCATATTTGAATGTTCTTTTGGTCTTTTCTCTACGTTTATATTATTTAAAATACAAATTAGCAACTTCTTATATTATATTTTTTTTTCTTTTCATATTAATTATAAAGTGCAATAAGTAAAAGTCAATACACTAGACTAATCATGAATCGCTTTTATTAAATATGCCTATTTCTGACTGTCCTAAAACAGGTATTCTCCTAGTTGGACAGCCAAAGATCATTGTAATATGAAATATGTCATGTTTTTTTTTAAAAAATAATAAATAAATAAATAAATAAATAAAATAAAAATAAAACCTACACGTAACACACAAAACCAACATAAACACACATCACTCACAAACACACAAGATTATTTTCATTGTATTATTTTTTTAATTTTAAATGTATTATTATGAATTTTTATTTTTAATTTTAAATTTATTATTTTCTTTTCAAATTTACTATCTTCTCTTTAAATGTAATATGTAGATTAGATTTTCATATTATAAAATGAAGGCCTCAGCACGGGCAAGCCACCCAGTGAGGCCTACATTACTGGAAAACATAAATTGTAACAAAATAATGTACCAAATAAAAAAAATAAAAAAAGGTCCAAATTGAAATCACTTACAAATACTGCAAAAAGAAGCATTTTTAGGAAAATCAACATTCTTACGGGCCCAAATGCAAGACTTGGGTTCGAACATTAAAAACATTTTCTCTGACTTTATGGCGACGAATTAAGTAAAAATTTGGAAATATAATAATAATTGTGGTACGAAACGAAATCAATAACAAAAGCTGCAAAAGATAAATTTTTAGGAAATACATCATTCTGACAGGCTCAAATGCAACACTTGGGTTCGAACTTTAATAGGCATTTTCTCTGATTCTATGGAAACGAATGAACTGGAATTTAAGAATCCATATAAGAAAAAAGGTCTGAAATGAAATAAATAACAAAATCTGTGTATAGAAGCATTTTCAGGAAAGTCATCAATCTTACGGGCCAAATGCAAGACTTGGGGTCGAACTTTGAAAGCCATTGAATTGCATTTGTGCCGTACGAATTATTTAATGCCTTAGAATCCATATAAAAGTAAAGGACTGAATTAAAATCAATAACAAAATCTGCATCTGCACAGAAAAATTTTGTGGAAATCCATTTTTCTTACGGGCCAAAAGTAAGAATTGGGTTCGAACTTAAAAAGCCATTTTCTCTGAGTATAAGTCGACAAATAAACTAAAATTATGGAAATATAATGATAATTGTGGTCCAAATAGAAAAAAATAACAAAATCTGCAAAAAGTAGAATTTTTAGGAATTTCATCATTCTTATGTGTACACATGCAAGACTTGGGTTGAAACATGGAAAAGCATTTTTCTGGCTATATGTCGCCGAATGGGCTGAAATTTCTGAATCATGGTTTAAAATCAGGCAAAATCGGTAAAATTATTTTCCCAAAATTGCTTTTCGGAGAGAATCATGATTCTTACGGATACTTTTTGAAGGGTTCGAAATTGAAAAACCATTTTGACTGGTTCCAAGGCAGCGAACGGACTGAAATTTCAAAAATAACGGTTTAAATCATGGTCTCTACCACAATCAGTAACAATATTTGCAAAATGGTGAATTTCAGGAAAAATCATCATTCTTACGGGCGCTATTGCAATACTTGGGTTCGAAATGTAAAGGGCATTTTTTCTGGCTCTATGGCTCCGAACGGGCTGAAATTTCGAAATCATGGTTTAAATCGCGGTGTAAACCACAATCAGTATAGGTATCTTCGAAAACTTGCAATTCTAGAAAAATAATCATTCTAACAGGCACTATTGCAATACTTGGGTTCGAATATTTAAATATATTTTTTCTGGCTCTATGGCTCCGACCGGGCTGAAATTTCGGAATCATTGTAAAAATCAAGGTTCCAACCACAATCAGTAAAAATATTTTTAAAAGATGCATTTCTAGAAAAATCATCGTTCTTACGGGCACTATTGCAATACTTGGGTTCGAATATTCAAATGCATTTTTTCTGGCTCTATGGCTCCGAACGGGCTGAAATTTCGGAATCATGGTTTAAATCATGGTGTTTACCTCAATCAGTATAGGTATCTTAAAAAACTTGCATTTCTGGAAAAATCATAATTCTTACGGGCGCTATTGCCATACTTGGGTTCGAAATGTAAATTGCCTTTTTTCTGGCTCTATGGCTCCCAACGGGCTGAAATTTCGGAATCATGGATTAAATCGCGGTCTAAACCACAATCAGTATAGGTATCTTCGAAAACTTGCAATTCTAGAAAAATAATCATTCTAACAGGCACTATTGCAATACTTGGGTTCGAATATTCAAATGTATTTTTTCTGGCTCTATGGCTCCGACCGGGCTGAAATTTCGGAATCATGGTTTAAATCATGGTCTTAACATCAATCAGTATAGGAATCTTCGAAAACTTGCGATTCTACAAAAATCATCATTCTAACGGGCGCTATTGCAATACTTGGGTTCGAAATTTAAAGGGCCTTTTTTCTGAATCTATGGCTCCGAACGGGATGAAATTTCGGAATCAGGGATTAAATCATGGTCTTAACCTTAATCATTATAGGTATCTTCGAAAACTTGCATTTCTAGAAAAATCATCATTCTTACGGGCGCTATTGCAATACTTGGGTTCGAAATTTAAAGGGCCTCTTTTCTGGCTCTATGGCTCCGAACGGGCTGATATTTCGGAATCATGGTTTAAATTTTGGTTTCAACCACAATCATTGTAAATATTCTCGAAAACTTGCATTACTAGAAAAATCATCGTTCTTATGGTTACTATTGCCAGACTTGGATTCAAACATTAAAATGCATTTATTCTGGCTCTATGGCTCCGAACGGGCTGAAAGTTTGGAATCATTGTAAAAATCAAGGTCTCAACCACAATCAGTAAAAATATTTTCAAAAAGTTGCATTTCTAGAAAAATCATCATTCTTACGGGCGCTATTGCAATACTTGGGTCCGAAATTTAAAGGGCATTTTTTCTGGCTCTATGGCCTCGAACGGGCTGAAATTTCGGAATCATGGTTTAAATCTTCGTCTCAACCACAATCAGTTTAGGTATTTTTGAAAATTTGCGTTTCTAGAAAAATAATTATTTTTATGGACACTATTGCAAGAGTTGGGTTCGAAGTTTAAAAGGTATTTTTTCTGGCTCTATGGTTCCGAACGGGCTGAAATTTCGGAATCAATGTAAAAATCAAGGTCTCAACCTCAATCAGTAAAAATATTTTCAAAAAGTTGCATTTCTAGAAAAATCATCATTCTTACTGGCGCTATTGCAAAACTTGGGTTTGAAATTTAAATGGCATTTTTTCTGGCTCTATGGCTCCGAACGGGCTGAAATTTCGGAATCAATGTAAAAATCAAAGTCTCAACCACAATCAGTAAAAATATTTTCAAAAAGTTGCATTTATAGAAAAATCATCATTCTTACGGGCATTATTGCAAGACCTGGGTTCGAACTTTAAAAGGCCTTTTTTCTAGCTCTATGGCTCCGGACGGGCTGAAATTTCGGAATCATGGTTTAAATCTTCGTCTCAACCACAATCAGTTTAAGTTTTTTTGAAAATTTGCGTTTCTAGAAAAATAATTATTTTTATGGGCACTATTGCAAGAATTGGGTTCGAACTTTAAAACGTATTTTTTCTGGCTCTATGGTTCCGAACGGGCAGAAATTTCGGAATCATTGTAAAAATCAAGGTCTCAACCACAATCAGTAAAAATATTTTCAAAAAGTTGCTTTTCTAGAAAAATCATCATTCTTACTGGCGCTATTGCAATACGCGGGTTCGAAATTTAAAGGGCATTTTTTCTGGCTTTATGGCTCCGAACGTGCTGAAATTTCGGAATCAATGTAAAAATCAAGGTCTTAACCACAATCAGTAAAAATATTTTCAAAAAATTGCATTTCTAGAAAAATCATCATTCTTACGGGCGCTATTGCAATACTTGGGTCCGAAATTTAAAGGGCATTTTTTCTGGCTCTATGGCTCCGAACGGGCTGAAATTTCGGAATCACTGTAAAAATCGAGGTCTTAACCACAATCAGTAAAAATATTTTCAAAATGTTGCATTTCTAGAAAAATCATCATTCTTACGGGCGCAATTGCAATACTTGGGTTCGAAATTGAAATGGCATTTTTTCTGGCTCTATGGCTCCGAACGGGCTGAAATTTCGGAATCATTGTAAAAATCAAGGTCTCAACCACCACCAGCAAAAATATTTTCAAAAAGTTGCTTTTCTAGAAAAATCATCATTCTTACGGGCGCTATTGCAATACTTGGGTTCGAAATTTAAAGGGCATTTTTTCTGGCTCTATGGCCTCGAACGGGCTGAAATTTCGGAATCATGGTTTAAATCTTCGTCTCAACCACAATCAGTTTAGGTATTTTTGAAAATTTGCGTTTCTAGAAAAATAATTATTTTTATGGGCACTATTGCAAGAGTTGGGTTCGAACTTTAAAAAGTTTTTTTTATGGCTCTATGGTTCCGAACGGGCTGAAATTTCGGAATCATGGTTTAAATCTTCTTCTCAACCACAATCACTTTAGTTATTTTTGAAAATTTGCATTTCTAGAAAAATAATTATTTTTATGGGCACTATTGCAAGGGTTGGGTTCGAACTTTAAAACGTATTTTTTCTTGCTTTATGGTTCCGAACGGGCTGAAATTTCGGAATCATTGTAAAAATCAAGGTCTCAACATCAATCAGTAAAAATATTTTCAGAAAGTTGCATTTCTAGAAAAATCATTATTCTTACTGGCGCTATTGCAATACGCGGGTTCGAAATTTAAAGGGCATTTTTTCTGGCTTTATAGCTCCGAACGTGCTGAAATTTTGGAATCATTGTAAAAATCAATGTCTCGACCACAATCAGCAAAAATATTTTCAAAAAGGTGCATTTCTAGAAAAATCATCATTCTTACGGGCGCTATTGCAATACTTGGGTTCGAAATATAAAGGTCATTTGTTCTGGCTGTATGGCCTCGAACGGGCTGAAATTACGAAATCATGGTTTAAATTTTCGTCTCAACCACAATCAGATTAGGTATTTTTGAAAATTTGCGTTTCTAGAAAAATAATTATTTTTATGGGCACTATTGCAAGAATTGGGTTCGAACTTTAAAACGTATTTTTTCTGGCTCTATGGTTCCGAACGGGCAGAAATTTCGGAATCATTGTAAAAATCAAGGTCTCAACCACAATCAGTAAAAATATTTTCAAAAAGTTGCTTTTCTAGAAAAATCATCATTCTTACTGGCGCTATTGCAATACGCGGGTTCGAAATTTAAAGGGCATTTTTTCTGGCTTTATGGCTCCGAACGTGCTGAAATTTCGGAATCAATGTAAAAATCAAGGTCTTAACCACAATCAGTAAAAATATTTTCAAAAAGTTGCATTTCTAGAAAAATCATCATTCTTACGGGCGCTATTGCAATACTTGGGTTCGAAATTGAAATGGCATTTTTTCTGGCTCTATGGCTCCGAACGGGCTGAAATTTCGGAATCATTGTAAAAATCAAGGTCTCAACCACAACCAGTAAAAATATTTTCAAAAAGTTGCATTTCTAGAAAAATCATCATTCTTACGGGCGCTATTGCAATACTTGGGTTCGAAATTGAAATGGCATTTTTTCTGGCTCTATGGCTCCGAACGGGCTGAAATTTCGGAATCATTGTAAAAATCAAGGTCTCAACCACAACCAGTAAAAATATTTTCAAAAAGTTGCTTTTCTAGAAAAATCATCATTCTTACGGGCGCTATTGCAATACTTGGGTTCGAAATTTAAAGGGCATTTTTTCTGGCTCTATGGCCTCGAACGGGCTGAAATTTCGGAATCATGGTTTAAATCTTCGTCTCAACCTCAATCAGTTTAGGTATTTTTGAAAATTTGCGTTTCTAGAAAAATCATCATTCTTACGGGCGCTATTGCAATACTTGGGTTCGAAATTGAAATGGCATTTTTTCTGGCTCTATGGCTCCGAACGGGCTGAAATTTCGGAATCATTGTAAAAATCAAGGTCTCAACATCAATCAGTAAAAATATTTTCAGAAAGTTGCATTTCTAGAAAAATCATCATTCTTAATGGCGCAATTGCAATACGCGGGTTCGAAATTTATAGGGCATTTTTTCTGGCATTATGGCTCCGAACGTGCTGAAATTTTGAATCATTGTAAAAATCAATGTCTCAACCACAATCAGCAAAAATATTTTCAAAAAGGTGCATTTCTAGAAAAATCATCATTCTTACGGGCGCTATTGCAATTCTTGGGTTCGAAATTGAAATGGCAATTTTTCTGGCTCTATGGCTCCAAACGGGCTGAAATTTCGGAATCATTGTAAAAATCAAGGTCTCAACCACAATCAGTAAAAATATTTTCAAAAAGTTGCTTTTCTAGAAAAATCATCATTCTTACGGGCGCTATTGCAATACTTGGGTTCGAAATTTAAAGGGCATTTGTTTTGGCTCTATGGCTCCGAACGTGCTGAAATTTTGGAATCATTGTAAAAATCAATGTCTCAACCACAATTAGCAAAAATATTTTCAAAAAGGTGCATTTCTAGAAAAATCATCATTCTTACGGGCGCTATTGCAATACTTGGGTTCGAAATTTAAAGGTCATTTGTTCTGGCTGTATGGCCTCGAACGGGCTGAAATTACGGAATCATGGTTTAAATTTTCGTCTCAACCACAATCAAATTATTTTTTTTTGAAAATTTGCGTTTCTAGAAAAATAATTATTTTTATGGGCACTATTGCAAGAATTGGGTTCGAACTTTTAAAGGTATTTTTTCTGGCTCTATGGTTCCGAACGGCCTGAAATTTTGAAATCATTGTAAGAATCAAGGTCTCAACCACAATCAGTAAAAATATTTTCAAATAGTTGCATTTCTAGAAAAATCATCATCCTTACGGGCGCTATTGCAATACTTGGGTTCGAAATTTAAAGGGAATTTTTTCGGGCTCTATGGCCTCGAACGGGCTGAAATTTCGGAATCATGGTTTAAATCTTCGTCTCAACCACAATCAGTTTAGTTATTTTTGAAAATTTTCGTTTCTAAAAAATAATTATTTTTATGGGCACTATTGCCAGAATTAGGTTCGAACATTAAAACGTATTTTTTCTGGCTCTATGGTTCCGAACGGGCAGAAATTTCGGAATCATTGTAAAAATCAAGGTCTCATCCACAATCAGTGAAAATATTTTCAAAAAGTTGCATTTCTAGAAAAATCATCATTCTTACGGGCGCTATTGCAATACTTGGGTTCGAAATTTAAAGGGCATTTTTTCTGACTCTATGGCTCCGAACGGGCTGAAATTTCGGAATCATTGTAAAAATCAAGGTCTCAACCACAATCTGTAAAAATATTTTCAAAAGGTGCATTTCTAGAAAAATCATTATTCTTACGGGCATTATTGCAAGACTTGGGTTCGAACATTAAAAGGCCTTTTTTCTAGCTCTATGGCTCCCGACGGGCTGAAATTTCGGAAACAAGGTTTAAATCTTCGTCTCAACCACAATCAGTTTAGGTTTTTTTGAAAATTTGCGTTTCTAGAAAAATAATTATTTTTTTGTGCACTATTGCAAGAGTTGGGTTCGAAGTTTAAAAGGTATTTTTTCTGGCTCTATGGTTCCGAACTGGCTGTAATTTCGGAATCAATGTAAAAATCAAGGTCTCAACCTCAATCAGTAAAAATATTTAAAAAAGTTGAATTTCTAGAAAAATCAACATTCTTACGGGCGCTATTGCAATACTTGGGTCCGAAATTTAAAGGGCATTTTTTCTGGCTTTATGGCTCCGAACGTGCTGAAATTTTGGAATCATTGTAAAAATCAATGTCTCAACCACAATCAGCAAAAATATTTTCAAAAAGGTGCATTTCTAGAAAAATCATCATTCTTACGGGCGCTATTGCAATACTTGGGTTCGAAATTGAAATGGCAATTTTTCTGGCTCTATGGCTCCAAACGGGCTGAAATTTCGGAATCATTGTAAAAATCAAGGTCTCAACCACAATCAGTAAAAATATTTTCAAAAAGTTGCATTACTAGAAAAATCATCATTCTTACGGGCGCTATTGCAATACTTGGGTCCGAAATTTAAAGGGCATTTTTTCTGGCTTTATGGCCTCGAACGGGCTGAAATTTCGGAATCATGGTTTAAATCTTCGTCTCAACCACAATCAGTTTAGGTATTTTTGAAAATTTGCGTTTCTAGAAAAATAATTATTTTTATGGACACTATTGCAAGAGTTGGGTTCGAAGTTTAAAAGGTATTTTTTCTGGCTCTATGGTTCCGAACGGGCTGAAATTTCGGAATCATTGTAAAAATCAAGGTCTCAACCTCAATCAGTAAAAATATTTTCAAAAAGTTACATTTCTAGAAAAATCATCATTCTTACTGGCGCTATTGCAAAACTTGGGTTTGAAATTTAAATGGCATTTTTTCTGGCTCTATGGCTCCGAACGGGCTGAAATTTCGGAATCAATGTAAAAATCAAAGTCTCAACCACAATCAGTAAAAATATTTTCAAAAAGTTGCATTTATAGAAAAATCATCATTCTTACGGGCATTATTGCAAGACCTGGGTTCGAACTTTAAAAGGCCTTTTTTCTAGCTCTATGGCTCCGGACGGGCTGAAATTTCGGAATCATGGTTTAAATCTTCGTCTCAACCACAATCAGTTTAGGTTTTTTTGAAAATTTGCGTTTCTAGAAAAATAATTATTTTTATGGACACTATTGCAAGAATTGGGTTCGAACTTTAAAACGTATTTTTTCTGGCTCTATGGTTCCGAACGGGCAGAAATTTCGGAATCATTGTAAAAATCAAGGTCTCAACCACAATCAGTAAAAATATTTTCAAAAAGTTGCTTTTCTAGAAAAATCATCATTCTTACTGGCGCTATTGCAATACGCGGGTTCGAAATTTAAAGGGCATTTTTTCTGGCTTTATGGCTCCGAACGTGCTGAAATTTCGGAATCAATGTAAAAATCAAGGTCTTAACCACAATCAGTAAAAATATTTTCAAAAAGTTGCATTTCTAGAAAAATCATCATTCTTACGGGCGCTATTGCAATACTTGGGTCCGAAATTTAAAGGGCATTTTTTCTGGCTCTATGGCTCCGAACGGGCTGAAATTTCGGAATCAATGTAAAAATCGAGGTCTTAACCACAATCAGTAAAAATATTTTCAAAATATTGCATTTCTAGAAAAATCATCATTCTTACGGGCGCAATTGCAATACTTGGGTTCGAAATTGAAATGGCATTTTTTCTGGCTCTATGGCTCCGAACGGGCTGAAATTTCGGAATCATTGTAAAAATCAAGGTCTCAACCACCACCAGCAAAAATATTTTCAAAAAGTTGCTTTTCTAGAAAAATCATCATTCTTACGGGCGCTATTGCAATACTTGGGTTCGAAATTTAAAGGGCATTTTTTCTGGCTCTATGGCCTCGAACGGGCTGAAATTTCGGAATCATGGTTTAAATCTTCTTCTCAACCACAATCAGTTTAGTTATTTTTGAAAATTTGCATTTCTAGAAAAATAATTATTTTTATGGGCACTATTGCAAGGGTTGGGTTCGAACTTTAAAACGTATTTTTTCTTGCTTTATGGTTCCGAACGGGCTGAAATTTCGGAATGATTGTAAAAATCAAGGTCTCAACATCAATCAGTAAAAATATTTTCAGAAAGTTGCATTTCTAGAAAAATCATTATTCTTACTGGCGCTATTGCAATACGCGGGTTCGAAATTTAAAGGGCATTTTTTCTGGCTTTATGGCTCCGAACGTGCTGAAATTTTGGAATCATTGTAAAAATCAATGTCTCAACCACAATCAGCAAAAATATTTTCAAAAAGGTGCATTTCTAGAAAAATCATCATTCTTACGGGCGCTATTGCAATACTTGGGTTCGAAATTTAAAGGTCATTTGTTCTGGCTCTATGGCCTCGAACGGGCTGAAATTACGGAATCATGGTTTAAATTTTCGTCTCAACCACAATCAGATTAGGTATTTTTGAAAATTTGCGTTTCTAGAAAAATAATTATTTTTATGGGCACTATTGCAAGAATTGGGTTCGAACTTTAAAACTTTTTTTTTCTGGCTCTATGGTTCCGAACGGGCAGAAATTTCGGAATCATTGTAAAAATCAAGGTCTCAACCACAATCAGTAAAAATATTTTCAAAAAGTTGCTTTTCTAGAAAAATCATCATTCTTACTGGCGCTATTGCAATACGCGGGTTCGAAATTTAAAGGGCATTTTTTCTGGCTTTATGGCTCCGAACGTGCTGAAATTTTGGAATCATTGTAAAAATCAATGTCTCAACCACAATCAGCAAAAATATTTTCAAAAAGGTGCATTTCTAGAAAAATCATCATTCTTACGGGCGCTATTGCAATACTTGGGTTCGAAATTTAAAGGTCATTTGTACTGGCTGTATGGCCTCGAACGGGCTGAAATTACGGAATCATGGTTTAAATTTTCGTCTCAACCACAATCAGATTAGGTATTTTTGAAAATTTGCGTTTCTAGAAAAATAATTATTTTTATGGGCACTATTGCAAGAATTGGGTTCGAACTTTAAAACTTTTTTTTTCTGGCTCTATGGTTCCGAACGGGCAGAAATTTCGGAATCATTGTAAAAATCAAGGTCTCAACATCAATCAGTAAAAATATTTTCAGAAAGTTGCATTTCTAGAAAAATCATCATTCTTAATGGCGCTATTGCAATACGCGGGTTCGAAATTTATAGGGCATTTTTTCTGGCATTATGGCTCCGAACGTGCTGAAATTTTGAATCATTGTAAAAATCAATGTCTCAACCACAATCAGCAAAAATATTTTCAAAAAGGTGCATTTCTAGAAAAATCATCATTCTAACGGGCGCTATTGCAATACTTTGGTTCGAAATTTAAAGGTCATTTGTTCTGGCTGTATGGCCTCGAACGGGCTGAAATTACGGAATCATGGTTTAAATTTTCGTCTCAACCACAATCAGATTAGGTATTTTTGAAAATTTGCGTTTCTAGAAAAATAATTATTTTTATGGGCACTATTGCAAGAATTGGGTTCGAACTTTAAAATTTTTTTTTTCTGGCTCTATGGTTCCGAACGGGCAGAAATTTCGGAATCATTGTAAAAATCAAGGTCTCAACCACAATCAGTAAAAATATTTTCAAAAAGTTGCTTTTCTAGAAAAATCATCATTCTTACTGGCGCTATTACAATACGCGGGTTCGAAATTTAAAGGGCATTTTTTCTGGCTTTATGGCTCCGAACGTGCTGAAATTTTGGAATCATTGTAAAAATCAAAGTCTCAACCACAATCAGCAAAAATATTTTCAAAAAGTTGCATTTCTAGAAAAATCATCATTCTTACGGGCGCTATTGCAATACTTGGGTCCGAAATTTAATGGGCATTTTTTCTGGCTCTATGGCTCCGAAAAGGCTGAAATTTCGGAATCAATGTAAAAATCAAGATCTTAACCACAATCAGTAAAAATATTTTCAAAAAGTTGCATTTCTAGAAAAATCATCATTCTTACGGGCGCTATTGCAATACTTGGGTTCGAAATTTAAAGGTCATTTGTTCTGGCTGTATGGCCTCGAACGGGCTGAAATTACGGAATCATGGCTTAAATTTTCGTCTCAACCACAATCAGATTAGGTATTTTTGAAAATTTGCGTTTCTAGAAAAATAATTATTTTTATGGGCACTATTGCAAGAATTGGGTTCGAACTTTAAAATTTTTTTTTTCTGGCTCTATGGTTCCGAACGGGCAGAAATTTCGGAATCATTGTAAAAATCAAGGTCTCAACCACAATCAGTAAAAATATTTTCAAAAAGTTGCTTTTCTAGAAAAATCATCATTCTTACTGGCGCTATTACAATACGCGGGTTCGAAATTTAAAGGGCATTTTTTCTGGCTTTATGGCTCCGAACGTGCTGAAATTTTGGAATCATTGTAAAAATCAAAGTCTCAACTACAATCAGCAAAAATATTTTCAAAAAGTTGCATTTCTAGAAAAATCATCATTCTTACGGGCGCTATTGCAATACTTGGGTCCGAAATTTAAAGGGCATTTTTTCTGGCTCTATGGCTCCAAACGGGCTGAAATTTCGGAATCAATGTAAAAATCAAGATCTTAACCACAATCAGTAAAAATATTTTCAAAAAGTTGCTTTTCTAGAAAAATCATCATTCTTACGGGCGCTATTGCAATACTTGGGTTCGAAATTTAAAGGTCATTTGTTCTGGCTGTATGGCCTCGAACGGGCTGAAATTACGGAATCATGGCTTAAATTTTCGTCTCAACCACAATCAGATTTTTTTTTTTGAAAATTTGCGTTTCTAGAAAAATAATTATTTTTATGGGCACTATTGCAAGAATTGGGTTCGAACTTTTAAAGGTATTTTTTCTGGCTCTATGGTTCCGAAAGGCCTGAAATTTTGAAATCATTGTAAGAATCAAGGTCTCAACCACAATCAGTAAAAATATTTTCAAATAGTTGCATTTCTAGAAAAATCATCATTCTTACGGGCGCTATTGCAATACTTGGGTTCGAAATTTAAAGGGCATTTTTTCGGGCTCTATAGCCTCGAACGGGCTGAAATTTCGGAATCATGGTTTAAATCTTCGTCTCAACCACAATCAGTTTAGTTATTTTTGAAAATTTTCGTTTCTAAAAAATAATTATTTTTATGGGCACTATTGCCAGAATTGGGTTCGAACATTAAAACGTATTTTTTCTGGCTCTATGGTTCCGAACGGGCAGAAATTTCGGAATCATTGTAAAAATCAAGGTCTCAACCACAATCAGTAAAAATATTTTCAAAAAGTTGCATTTCTAGAAAAATCATCATTCTTACGGGCGCTATTGCAATACTTGGGTCCGAAATTTAAAGGGCATTTTTTCTGGCTCTATGGCCTCGAACGAGCTGAAATTTCGGAATCATGGTTTAAATCTTCGTCTCAACCACAATCAGTTTAGGTATTTTTGAAAATTTGCGTTTCTAGAAAAATAATTATTTTTATGGACACTATTGCAAGAGTTGGGTTCGAAGTTTAAAAGGTATTTTTTCTGGCTCTATGGTTCCGAACGGGCTGAAATTTCGGAATCATTGTAAAAATCAAGGTCTCAACCACAATCAGTAAAAATATTTTCAAAAAGTTGCTTTTCTAGAAAAATCATCATTCTTACTGGCGCTATTACAATACGCGGGTTCGAAATTTAAAGGGCATTTTTTCTGGCTTTATGGCTCCGAACGTGCTGAAATTTTGGAATCATTGTAAAAATCAAAGTCTCAACCACAATCAGCAAAAATATTTTCAAAAAGTTGCATTTCTAGAAAAATCATCATTCTTACGGGCGCTATTGCAATACTTGGGTCCGAAATTTAATGGGCATTTTTTCTGGCTCTATGGCTCCGAAAAGGCTGAAATTTCGGAATCAATGTAAAAATCAAGATCTTAACCACAATCAGTAAAAATATTTTCAAAAAGTTGCATTTCTAGAAAAATCATCATTCTTACGGGCGCTATTGCAATACTTGGGTTCGAAATTTAAAGGTCATTTGTTCTGGCTGTATGGCCTCGAACGGGCTGAAATTACGGAATCATGGCTTAAATTTTCGTCTCAACCACAATCAGATTAGGTATTTTTGAAAATTTGCGTTTCTAGAAAAATAATTATTTTTATGGGCACTATTGCAAGAATTGGGTTCGAACTTTAAAATTTTTTTTTTCTGGCTCTATGGTTCCGAACGGGCAGAAATTTCGGAATCATTGTAAAAATCAAGGTCTCAACCACAATCAGTAAAAATATTTTCAAAAAGTTGCTTTTCTAGAAAAATCATCATTCTTACTGGCGCTATTACAATACGCGGGTTCGAAATTTAAAGGGCATTTTTTCTGGCTTTATGGCTCCGAACGTGCTGAAATTTTGGAATCATTGTAAAAATCAAAGTCTCAACTACAATCAGCAAAAATATTTTCAAAAAGTTGCATTTCTAGAAAAATCATCATTCTTACGGGCGCTATTGCAATACTTGGGTCCGAAATTTAAAGGGCATTTTTTCTGGCTCTATGGCTCCGAACGGGCTGAAATTTCGGAATCAATGTAAAAATCAAGATCTTAACCACAATCAGTAAAAATATTTTCAAAAAGTTGCATTTCTAGAAAAATCATCATTCTTACGGGCGCTATTGCAATACTTGGGTTCGAAATTTAAAGGTCATTTGTTCTGGCTGTATGGCCTCGAACGGGCTGAAATTACGGAATCATGGCTTAAATTTTCGTCTCAACCACAATCAGATTTTTTTTTTTGAAAATTTGCGTTTCTAGAAAAATAATTATTTTTATGGGCACTATTGCAAGAATTGGGTTCGAACTTTAAAACTTTTTTTTTCTGGCTCTATGGTTCCGAACGGGCAGAAATTTCGGAATCATTGTAAAAATCAAGGTCTCAACCACAATCAGTAAAAATATTTTCAAAAAGTTGCTTTTCTAGAAAAATCATCATTCTTACTGGCGCTATTGCAATACGCGGGTTCGAAATTTAAAGGGCATTTTTTCTGGCTTTATGGCTCCGAACGTGCTGAAAATTTGGAATCATTGTAAAAATCAAAGTCTCAACCACAATCAGCAAAAATATTTTCAAAAAGTTGCATTTCTAGAAAATTCATCATTCTTACGGGCGCTATTGCAATACTTGGGTCCGAAATTTAAAGGGCATTTTTTCTGGCTCTATGGCTCCGAACGGGCTGAAATTTCGGAATCAATGTAAAAATCAAGATCTTAACCACAATCAGTAAAAATATTTTCAAAAAGTTGCATTTCTAGAAAAATCATCATTCTTACGGGCGCTATTGCAATACTTGGGTTCGAAATTGAAATGGCAATTTTTCTGGCTCTATGGCTCCAAACGGGCTGAAATTTCGGAATCATTGTAAAAATCAAGGTCTCAACCACAATCAGTAAAAATATTTTCAAAAAGTTGCTTTTCTAGAAAAATCATCATTCTTTCGGGCGCTATTGCAATACTTGGGTTCGAAATTTAAAGGGCATTTGTTTTGGCTCTATGGCTCCGAACGTGCTGAAATTTTGGAATCATTGTAAAAATCAAAGTCTCAACCACAATCAGCAAAAATATTTTCAAAAAGTTGCATTTCTAGAAAAATCATCATTCTTACGGGCGCTATTGCAATACTTGGGTCCGAAATTTAAAGAGCATTTTTTCGGGCTCTATGGCTCCGAACGGGCTGAAATTTCGAAATCATTGTTAAAATCAAGGTCTCAACCTCAATCAGTAAAAATATTTTCAAAAAGTTGCATTTCAAGAAAAATCATCATTCTTACTGGCGCTATTGCAAAACTTGGGTTTGAAATTTAAATGGCATTTTTTCTGGCTCTATGGCTTCGAACGGGCTGAAATTTCGGAATCATTGTAAAAATCAAGGTCTCAACATCAATCAGTAAAAATATTTTCAGAAAGTTGCATTTCTAGAAAAATCATCATTCTTAATGGCGCTATTGCAATACGCGGGTTCGAAATTTATAGGGCATTTTTTCGGGCATTATGGCTCCGAACGTGCTGAAATTTTGAATCATTGTAAAAATCAATGTCTCAACCACAATCAGCAAAAATATTTTCAAAAAGTTGCTTTTCTAGAAAAATCATCATTCTTACGGGCGCTATTACAATACGCGGGTTCGAAATTTAAAGGGCATTTTTTCTGGCTTTATGACTCCGAACGTGCTGAAATTTTGGAATCATTGTAAAAATCAAAGTCTCAACCACAATCAGCAAAAATATTTTCAAAAAGTTGCTTTTCTAGAAAAATCATCATTCTTACGGGCGCTATTGCAATACTTGGGTTCGAAATTTAAAGGGCATTTGTTTTGGCTCTATGGCTCCGAACGTGCTGAAATTTTGGAATCATTGTAAAAATCAATGTCTCAACCACAATTAGCAAAAATATTTTCAAAAAGGTGCATTTCTAGAAAAATCATCATTCTTACGGGCGCTATTGCAATACTTGGGTTCGAAATTTAAAGGTCATTTGTTCTGGCTGTATGGCCTCGAACGGGCTGAAATTACGGAATCATGGTTTAAATTTTCGTCTCAACCACAATCAAATTATTTTTTTTTGAAAATTTGCGTTTCTAGAAAAATAATTATTTTTATGGGCACTATTGCAAGAATTGGGTTCGAACTTTTAAAGGTATTTTTTCTGGCTCTATGGTTCCGAAAGGCCTGAAATTTTGAAATCATTGTAAGAATCAAGGTCTCAACCACAATCAGTAAAAATATTTTCAAATAGTTGCATTTCTAGAAAAATCATCATTCTTACGGGCGCTATTGCAATACTTGGGTTCGAAATTTAAAGGGCATTTTTTCGGGCTCTATAGCCTCGAACGGGCTGAAATTTCGGAATCATGGTTTAAATCTTCGTCTCAACCACAATCAGTTTAGTTATTTTTGAAAATTTTCGTTTCTAAAAAATAATTATTTTTATGGGCACTATTGCCAGAATTGGGTTCGAACATTAAAACGTATTTTTTCTGGCTCTATGGTTCCGAACGGGCAGAAATTTCGGAATCATTGTAAAAATCAAGGTCTCAACCACAATCAGTAAAAATATTTTCAAAAAGTTGCTTTTCTAGAAAAATCATCATTCTTACTGGCGCTATTGCAATACGCGGGTTCGAAATTTAAAGGGCATTTTTTCTGGCTTTATGGCTCCGAACGTGCTGAAATTTCGGAATCAATGTAAAAATCAAGGTCTTAACCACAATCAGTAAAAATATTTTCAAAAAGTTGCATTTCTAGAAAAATCATCATTCTTACGGGCGCTATTGCAATACTTGGGTCCGAAATTTAAAGGGCATTTTTTCTGGCTCTATGGCTCCGAACGGGCTGAAATTTCGGAATCAATGTAAAAATCGAGGTCTTAACCACAATCAGTAAAAATATTTTCAAAATGTTGCATTTCTAGAAAAATCATCATTCTTACGGGCGCTATTGCAATACTTGGGTCCGAAATTTAAAGGGCATTTTTTCTGGCTCTATGGCTCCGAACGGGCTGAAATTTCGGAATCAATGTAAAAATCGAGGTCTTAACCACAATCAGTAAAAATATTTTCAAAATGTTGCATTTCTAGAAAAATCATCATTCTTACGGGCGCTATTGCAATACTTGGGTTCGAAATTTAAAGGGCATTTTTTCTGGCTCTATGGCCTCGAACGGGCTGAAATTTCGGAATCATGGTTTAAATCTTCGTCTCAACCACAATCAGTTTAGGTATTTTTGAAAATTTGCGTTTCTAGAAAAATAATTATTTTTATGGGCACTATTGCAAGAGTTGGGTTCGAACTTTAAAAAGTTTTTTTTTATGGCTCTATGGTTCCGAACGGGCTGAAATTTCGGAATCATGGTTTAAATCTTCTTCTCAACCACAATCAGTTTAGTTATTTTTGAAAATTTGCATTTCTAGAAAAATAATTATTTTTATGGGCACTATTGCAAGGGTTGGGTTCGAACTTTAAAACGTATTTTTTCTTGCTTTATGGTTCCGAACGGGCTGAAATTTCGGAATCATTGTAAAAATCAAGGTCTCAACATCAATCAGTAAAATATTTTCAGAAAGTTGCATTTCTAGAAAAATCATTATTCTTACTGGCGCTATTGCAATACGCGGGTTCGAAATTTAAAGGGCATTTTTTCTGGCTTTATAGCTCCGAACGTGCTGAAATTTTGGAATCATTGTAAAAATCAATGTCTCGACCACAATCAGCAAAAATATTTTCAAAAAGGTGCATTTCTAGAAAAATCATCATTCTTACGGGCGCTATTGCAATACTTGGGTTCGAAATTTAAAGGTCATTTGTTCTGGCTGTATGGCCTCGAACGGGCTGAAATTACGAAATCATGGTTTAAATTTTCGTCTCAACCACAATCAGATTAGGTATTTTTGAAAATTTGCGTTTCTAGAAAAATAATTATTTTTATGGGCACTATTGCAAGAATTGGGTTCGAACTTTAAAACGTATTTTTTCTGGCTCTATGGTTCCGAACGGGCAGAAATTTCGGAATCATTGTAAAAATCAAGGTCTCAACCGCAATCAGTAAAAATATTTTCAAAAAGTTGCATTTCTAGAAAAATCATCATTCTTACGGGCGCTATTGCAATACTTGGGTTCGAAATTGAAATGGCATTTTTTCTGGCCCTATGGCTCCGAACGGGCTGAAATTTCGGAATCATTGTAAAAATCAAGGTCTCAACCACAACCAGTAAAAATATTTTCAAAAAGTTGCATTTCTAGAAAAATCATCATTCTTACGGGCGCTATTGCAATACTTGGGTTCGAAATTGAAATGGCATTTTTTCTGGCTCTATGGCTCCGAACGGGCTGAAATTTCGGAATCATTGTAAAAATCAAGGTCTCAACCACAACCAGTAAAAATATTTTCAAAAAGTTGCTTTTCTAGAAAAATCATCATTCTTACGGGCGCTATTGCAATACTTGGGTTCGAAATTTAAAGGGCATTTTTTCTGGCTCTATGGCCTCGAACGGGCTGAAATTTCGGAATCATGGTTTAAATCTTCGTCTCAACCTCAATCAGTTTAGGTATTTTTGAAAATTTGCGTTTCTAGAAAAATCATCATTCTTACGGGCGCTATTGCAATACTTGGGTTCGAAATTGAAATGGCATTTTTTCTGGCTCTATGGCTCCGAACGGGCTGAAATTTCGGAATCATTGTAAAAATCAAGGTCTCAACATCAATCAGTAAAAATATTTTCAGAAAGTTGCATTTCTAGAAAAATCATCATTCTTAATGGCGCAATTGCAATACGCGGGTTCGAAATTTATAGGGCATTTTTTCTGGCATTATGGCTCCGAACGTGCTGAAATTTTGAATCATTGTAAAAATCAATGTCTCAACCACAATCAGCAAAAATATTTTCAAAAAGGTGCATTTCTAGAAAAATCATCATTCTTACGGGCGCTATTGCAATTCTTGGGTTCGAAATTGAAATGGCAATTTTTCTGGCTCTATGGCTCCAAACGGGCTGAAATTTCGGAATCATTGTAAAAATCAAGGTCTCAACCACAATCAGTAAAAATATTTTCAAAAAGTTGCTTTTCTAGAAAAATCATCATTCTTACGGGCGCTATTGCAATACTTGGGTTCGAAATTTAAAGGGCATTTGTTTTGGCTCTATGGCTCCGAACGTGCTGAAATTTTGGAATCATTGTAAAAATCAATGTCTCAACCACAATTAGCAAAAATATTTTCAAAAAGGTGCATTTCTAGAAAAATCATCATTCTTACGGGCGCTATTGCAATACTTGGGTTCGAAATTTAAAGGTCATTTGTTCTGGCTGTATGGCCTCGAACGGGCTGAAATTACGGAATCATGGTTTAAATTTTCGTCTCAACCACAATCAAATTATTTTTTTTTGAAAATTTGCGTTTCTAGAAAAATAATTATTTTTATGGGCACTATTGCAAGAATTGGGTTCGAACTTTTAAAGGTATTTTTTCTGGCTCTATGGTTCCGAACGGCCTGAAATTTTGAAATCATTGTAAGAATCAAGGTCTCAACCACAATCAGTAAAAATATTTTCAAATAGTTGCATTTCTAGAAAAATCATCATTCTTACGGGCGCTATTGCAATACTTGGGTTCGAAATTTAAAGGGAATTTTTTCGGGCTCTATGGCCTCGAACGGGCTGAAATTTCGGAATCATGGTTTAAATCTTCGTCTCAACCACAATCAGTTTAGTTATTTTTGAAAATTTTCGTTTCTAAAAAATAATTATTTTTATGGGCACTATTGCCAGAATTAGGTTCGAACATTAAAACGTATTTTTTCTGGCTCTATGGTTCCGAACGGGCAGAAATTTCGGAATCATTGTAAAAATCAAGGTCTCATCCACAATCAGTGAAAATATTTTCAAAAAGTTGCATTTCTAGAAAAATCATCATTCTTACGGGCGCTATTGCAATACTTGGGTTCGAAATTTAAAGGACATTTTTTCTGACTCTATGGCTCCGAACGGGCTGAAATTTCGGAATCATTGTAAAAATCAAGGTCTCAACCACAATCTGTAAAAATATTTTCAAAAGGTGCATTTCTAGAAAAATCATTATTCTTACGGGCATTATTGCAAGACTTGGGTTCGAACATTAAAAGGCCTTTTTTCTAGCTCTATGGCTCCCGACGGGCTGAAATTTCGGAAACAAGGTTTAAATCTTCGTCTCAACCACAATCAGTTTAGGTTTTTTTGAAAATTTGCGTTTCTAGAAAAATAATTATTTTTTTGTGCACTATTGCAAGAGTTGGGTTCGAAGTTTAAAAGGTATTTTTTCTGGCTCTATGGTTCCGAACTGGCTGTAATTTCGGAATCAATGTAAAAATCAAGGTCTCAACCTCAATCAGTAAAAATATTTAAAAAAGTTGAATTTCTAGAAAAATCAACATTCTTACGGGCGCTATTGCAATACTTGGGTCCGAAATTTAAAGGGCATTTTTTCTGGCTTTATGGCTCCGAACGTGCTGAAATTTTGGAATCATTGTAAAAATCAATGTCTCAACCACAATCAGCAAAAATATTTTCAAAAAGGTGCATTTCTAGAAAAATCATCATTCTTACGGGCGCTATTGCAATACTTGGGTTCGAAATTGAAATGGCAATTTTTCTGGCTCTATGGCTCCAAACGGGCTGAAATTTCGGAATCATTGTAAAAATCAAGGTCTCAACCACAATCAGTAAAAATATTTTCAAAAAGTTGCATTACTAGAAAAATCATCATTCTTACGGGCGCTATTGCAATACTTGGGTCCGAAATTTAAAGGGCATTTTTTCTGGCTTTATGGCCTCGAACGGGCTGAAATTTCGGAATCATGGTTTAAATCTTCGTCTCAACCACAATCAGTTTAGGTATTTTTGAAAATTTGCGTTTCTAGAAAAATAATTATTTTTATGGACACTATTGCAAGAGTTGGGTTCGAAGTTTAAAAGGTATTTTTTCTGGCTCTATGGTTCCGAACGGGCTGAAATTTCGGAATCATTGTAAAAATCAAGGTCTCAACCTCAATCAGTAAAAATATTTTCAAAAAGTTACATTTCTAGAAAAATCATCATTCTTACTGGCGCTATTGCAATACGCGGGTTCGAAATTTAAAGGGCATTTTTTCTGGCTTTATGGCTCCGAACGTGCTGAAATTTCGGAATCAATGTAAAAATCAAGGTCTTAACCACAATCAGTAAAAATATTTTCAAACAGTTGCATTTCTAGAAAAATCATCATTCTTACGGGCGCTATTGCAATACTTGGGTCCGAAATTTAAAGGGCATTTTTTCTGGCTCTATGGCTCCGAACGGGCTGAAATTTCGGAATCAATGTAAAAATCGAGGTCTTAACCACAATCAGTAAAAATATTTTCAAAATATTGCATTTCTAGAAAAATCATCATTCTTACGGGCGCAATTGCAATACTTGGGTTCGAAATTGAAATGGCATTTTTTCTGGCTCTATGGCTCCGAACGGGCTGAAATTTCGGAATCATTGTAAAAATCAAGGTCTCAACCACCACCAGCAAAAATATTTTCAAAAAGTTGCTTTTCTAGAAAAATCATCATTCTTACGGGCGCTATTGCAATACTTGGGTTCGAAATTTAAAGGGCATTTTTTCTGGCTCTATGGCCTCGAACGGGCTGAAATTTCGGAATCATGGTTTAAATCTTCTTCTCAACCACAATCAGTTTAGTTATTTTTGAAAATTTGCATTTCTAGAAAAATAATTATTTTTATGGGCACTATTGCAAGGGTTGGGTTCGAACTTTAAAACGTATTTTTTCTTGCTTTATGGTTCCGAACGGGCTGAAATTTCGGAATGATTGTAAAAATCAAGGTCTCAACATCAATCAGTAAAAATATTTTCAGAAAGTTGCATTTCTAGAAAAATCATTATTCTTACTGGCGCTATTGCAATACGCGGGTTCGAAATTTAAAGGGCATTTTTTCTGGCTTTATGGCTCCGAACGTGCTGAAATTTTGGAATCATTGTAAAAATCAATGTCTCAACCACAATCAGCAAAAATATTTTCAAAAAGGTGCATTTCTAGAAAAATCATCATTCTTACGGGCGCTATTGCAATACTTGGGTTCGAAATTTAAAGGTCATTTGTTCTGGCTCTATGGCCTCGAACGGGCTGAAATTACGGAATCATGGTTTAAATTTTCGTCTCAACCACAATCAGATTAGGTATTTTTGAAAATTTGCGTTTCTAGAAAAATAATTATTTTTATGGGCACTATTGCAAGAATTGGGTTCGAACTTTAAAACTTTTTTTTTCTGGCTCTATGGTTCCGAACGGGCAGAAATTTCGGAATCATTGTAAAAATCAAGGTCTCAACCACAATCAGTAAAAATATTTTCAAAAAGTTGCTTTTCTAGAAAAATCATCATTCTTACTGGCGCTATTGCAATACGCGGGTTCGAAATTTAAAGGGCATTTTTTCTGGCTTTATGGCTCCGAACGTGCTGAAATTTTGGAATCATTGTAAAAATCAATGTCTCAACCACAATCAGCAAAAATATTTTCAAAAAGGTGCATTTCTAGAAAAATCATCATTCTTACGGGCGCTATTGCAATACTTGGGTTCGAAATTTAAAGGTCATTTGTACTGGCTGTATGGCCTCGAACGGGCTGAAATTACGGAATCATGGTTTAAATTTTCGTCTCAACCACAATCAGATTAGGTATTTTTGAAAATTTGCGTTTCTAGAAAAATAATTATTTTTATGGGCACTATTGCAAGAATTGGGTTCGAACTTTAAAACTTTTTTTTTCTGGCTCTATGGTTCCGAACGGGCAGAAATTTCGGAATCATTGTAAAAATCAAGGTCTCAACATCAATCAGTAAAAATATTTTCAGAAAGTTGCATTTCTAGAAAAATCATCATTCTTAATGGCGCTATTGCAATACGCGGGTTCGAAATTTATAGGGCATTTTTTCTGGCATTATGGCTCCGAACGTGCTGAAATTTTGAATCATTGTAAAAATCAATGTCTCAACCACAATCAGCAAAAATATTTTCAAAAAGGTGCATTTCTAGAAAAATCATCATTCTAACGGGCGCTATTGCAATACTTTGGTTCGAAATTTAAAGGTCATTTGTTCTGGCTGTATGGCCTCGAACGGGCTGAAATTACGGAATCATGGTTTAAATTTTCGTCTCAACCACAATCAGATTAGGTATTTTTGAAAATTTGCGTTTCTAGAAAAATAATTATTTTTATGGGCACTATTGCAAGAATTGGGTTCGAACTTTAAAATTTTTTTTTTCTGGCTCTATGGTTCCGAACGGGCAGAAATTTCGGAATCATTGTAAAAATCAAGGTCTCAACCACAATCAGTAAAAATATTTTCAAAAAGTTGCTTTTCTAGAAAAATCATCATTCTTACTGGCGCTATTACAATACGCGGGTTCGAAATTTAAAGGGCATTTTTTCTGGCTTTATGGCTCCGAACGTGCTGAAATTTTGGAATCATTGTAAAAATCAAAGTCTCAACCACAATCAGCAAAAATATTTTCAAAAAGTTGCATTTCTAGAAAAATCATCATTCTTACGGGCGCTATTGCAATACTTGGGTCCGAAATTTAATGGGCATTTTTTCTGGCTCTATGGCTCCGAACGGGCTGAAATTTCGGAATCAATGTAAAAATCAAGATCTTAACCACAATCAGTAAAAATATTTTCAAAAAGTTGCATTTCTAGAAAAATCATCATTCTTACGGGCGCTATTGCAATACTTGGGTTCGAAATTTAAAGGTCATTTGTTCTGGCTGTATGGCCTTGAACGGGCTGAAATTACGGAATCATGGCTTAAATTTTCGTCTCAACCACAATCAGATTAGGTATTTTTGAAAATTTGCGTTTCTAGAAAAATAATTATTTTTATGGGCACTATTGCAAGAATTGGGTTCGAACTTTAAAATTTTTTTTTTCTGGCTCTATGGTTCCGAACGGGCAGAAATTTCGGAATCATTGTAAAAATCAAGGTCTCAACCACAATCAGTAAAAATATTTTCAAAAAGTTGCTTTTCTAGAAAAATCATCATTCTTACTGGCGCTATTACAATACGCGGGTTCGAAATTTAAAGGGCATTTTTTCTGGCTTTATGGCTCCGAACGTGCTGAAATTTTGGAATCATTGTAAAAATCAAAGTCTCAACTACAATCAGCAAAAATATTTTCAAAAAGTTGCATTTCTAGAAAAATCATCATTCTTACGGGCGCTATTGCAATACTTGGGTCCGAAATTTAAAGGGCATTTTTTCTGGCTCTATGGCTCCGAACGGGCTGAAATTTCGGAATCAATGTAAAAATCAAGATCTTAACCACAATCAGTAAAAATATTTTCAAAAAGTTGCATTTCTAGAAAAATCATCATTCTTACGGGCGCTATTGCAATACTTGGGTTCGAAATTTAAAGGTCATTTGTTCTGGCTGTATGGCCTCGAACGGGCTGAAATTACGGAATCATGGCTTAAATTTTCGTCTCAACCACAATCAGTTTAGTTATTTTTGAAAATTTTCGTTTCTAAAAAATAATTATTTTTATGGGCACTATTGCCAGAATTGGGTTCGAACATTAAAACGTATTTTTTCTGGCTCTATGGTTCCGAACGGGCAGAAATTTCGGAATCATTGTAAAAATCAAGGTCTCAACCACAATCAGTAAAAATATTTTCAAAAAGTTGCATTTCTAGAAAAATCATCATTCTTACGGGCGCTATTGCAATACTTGGGTCCGAAATTTAAAGGGCATTTTTTCTGGCTCTATGGCCTCGAACGGGCTGAAATTTCGGAATCATGGTTTAAATCTTCGTCTCAACCACAATCAGTTTAGGTATTTTTGAAAATTTGCGTTTCTAGAAAAATAATTATTTTTATGGACACTATTGCAAGAGTTGGGTTCGAAGTTTAAAAGGTATTTTTTCTGGCTCTATGGTTCCGAACGGGCTGAAATTTCGGAATCATTGTAAAAATCAAGGTCTCAACCTCAATCAGTAAAAATATTTTCAAAAAGTTGCATTTCTAGAAAAATCATCATTCTTACTGGAGCTATTGCAAAACTTGGGTTTGAAATTTAAATGGCATTTTTTCTGGCTCTATGGCTCCGAACGGGCTGAAATTTCGGAATCAATGTAAAAATCAAAGTCTCAACCACAATCAGTAAAAATATTTTCAAAAAGTTGCATTTATAGAAAAATCATCATTCTTACGGGCATTATTGCAAGACCTGGGTTCGAACTTTAAAATGCCTTTTTTCTAGCTCTATGGCTCCGGACGGGCTGAAATTTCGGAATCATGGTTTAAATCTTCGTCTCAACCACAATCAGTTTAGGTTTTTTTGAAAATTTGCGTTTCTAGAAAAATAATTATTTTTATGGGCACTATTGCAAGAATTGGGTTCGAACTTTAAAACGTATTTTTTCTGGCTCTATGGTTCCGAACGGGCAGAAATTTCGGAATCATTGTAAAAATCAAGGTCTCAACCACAATCAGTAAAAATATTTTCAAAAAGTTGCTTTTCTAGAAAAATCATCATTCTTACTGGCGCTATTGCAATACGCGGGTTCGAAATTTAAAGGGCATTTTTTCTGGCTTTATGGCTCCGAACGTGCTGAAATTTCGGAATCAATGTAAAAATCAAGGTCTTAACCACAATCAGTAAAAATATTTTCAAAAAGTTGCATTTCTAGAAAAATCATCATTCTTACGGGCGCTATTGCAATACTTGGGTCCGAAATTTAAAGGGCATTTTTTCTGGCTCTATGGCTCCGAACGGGCTGAAATTTCGGAATCAATGTAAAAATCGAGGTCTTAACCACAATCAGTAAAAATATTTTCAAAATGTTGCATTTCTAGAAAAATCATCATTCTTACGGGCGCAATTGCAATACTTGGGTTCGAAATTGAAATGGCATTTTTTCTGGCTCTATGGCTCCGAACGGGCTGAAATTTCGGAATCATTGTAAAAATCAAGGTCTCAACCACCACCAGCAAAAATATTTTCAAAAAGTTGCTTTTCTAGAAAAATCATCATTCTTACGGGCGCTATTGCAATACTTGGGTTCGAAATTTAAAGGGCATTTTTTCTGGCTCTATGGCCTCGAACGGGCTGAAATTTCGGAATCATGGTTTAAATCTTCGTCTCAACCACAATCAGTTTAGGTATTTTTGAAAATTTGCGTTTCTAGAAAAATAATTATTTTTATGGGCACTATTGCAAGAGTTGGGTTCGAACTTTAAAAAGTTTTTTTTATGGCTCTATGGTTCCGAACGGGCTGAAATTTCGGAATCATGGTTTAAATCTTCTTCTCAACCACAATCAGTTTAGTTATTTTTGAAAATTTGCATTTCTAGAAAAATAATTATTTTTATGGGCACTATTGCAAGGGTTGGGTTCGAACTTTAAAACGTATTTTTTCTTGCTTTATGGTTCCGAACGGGCTGAAATTTCGGAATCATTGTAAAAATCAAGGTCTCAACATCAATCAGTAAAAATATTTTCAGAAAGTTGCATTTCTAGAAAAATCATTATTCTTACTGGCGCTATTGCAATACGCGGGTTCGAAATTTAAAGGGCATTTTTTCTGGCTTTATAGCTCCGAACGTGCTGAAATTTTGGAATCATTGTAAAAATCAATGTCTCGACCACAATCAGCAAAAATATTTTCAAAAAGGTGCATTTCTAGAAAAATCATCATTCTTACGGGCGCTATTGCAATACTTGGGTTCGAAATTTAAAGGTCATTTGTTCTGGCTGTATGGCCTCGAACGGGCTGAAATTACGAAATCATGGTTTAAATTTTCGTCTCAACCACAATCAGATTAGGTATTTTTGAAAATTTGCGTTTCTAGAAAAATAATTATTTTTATGGGCACTATTGCAAGAATTGGGTTCGAACTTTAAAACGTATTTTTTCTGGCTCTATGGTTCCGAACGGGCAGAAATTTCGGAATCATTGTAAAAATCAAGGTCTCAACCGCAATCAGTAAAAATATTTTCAAAAAGTTGCATTTCTAGAAAAATCATCATTCTTACGGGCGCTATTGCAATACTTGGGTTCGAAATTGAAATGGCATTTTTTCTGGCCCTATGGCTCCGAACGGGCTGAAATTTCGGAATCATTGTAAAAATCAAGGTCTCAACCACAACCAGTAAAAATATTTTCAAAAAGTTGCATTTCTAGAAAAATCATCATTCTTACGGGCGCTATTGCAATACTTGGGTTCGAAATTGAAATGGCATTTTTTCTGGCTCTATGGCTCCGAACGGGCTGAAATTTCGGAATCATTGTAAAAATCAAGGTCTCAACCACAACCAGTAAAAATATTTTCAAAAAGTTGCTTTTCTAGAAAAATCATCATTCTTACGGGCGCTATTGCAATACTTGGGTTCGAAATTTAAAGGGCATTTTTTCTGGCTCTATGGCCTCGAACGGGCTGAAATTTCGGAATCATGGTTTAAATCTTCGTCTCAACCTCAATCAGTTTAGGTATTTTTGAAAATTTGCGTTTCTAGAAAAATCATCATTCTTACGGGCGCTATTGCAATACTTGGGTTCGAAATTGAAATGGCATTTTTTCTGGCTCTATGGCTCCGAACGGGCTGAAATTTCGGAATCATTGTAAAAATCAAGGTCTCAACATCAATCAGTAAAAATATTTTCAGAAAGTTGCATTTCTAGAAAAATCATCATTCTTAATGGCGCAATTGCAATACGCGGGTTCGAAATTTATAGGGCATTTTTTCTGGCATTATGGCTCCGAACGTGCTGAAATTTTGAATCATTGTAAAAATCAATGTCTCAACCACAATCAGCAAAAATATTTTCAAAAAGGTGCATTTCTAGAAAAATCATCATTCTTACGGGCGCTATTGCAATTCTTGGGTTCGAAATTGAAATGGCAATTTTTCTGGCTCTATGGCTCCAAACGGGCTGAAATTTCGGAATCATTGTAAAAATCAAGGTCTCAACCACAATCAGTAAAAATATTTTCAAAAAGTTGCTTTTCTAGAAAAATCATCATTCTTACGGGCGCTATTGCAATACTTGGGTTCGAAATTTAAAGGGCATTTGTTTTGGCTCTATGGCTCCGAACGTGCTGAAATTTTGGAATCATTGTAAAAATCAATGTCTCAACCACAATTAGCAAAAATATTTTCAAAAAGGTGCATTTCTAGAAAAATCATCATTCTTACGGGCGCTATTGCAATACTTGGGTTCGAAATTTAAAGGTCATTTGTTCTGGCTGTATGGCCTCGAACGGGCTGAAATTACGGAATCATGGTTTAAATTTTCGTCTCAACCACAATCAAATTATTTTTTTTTGAAAATTTGCGTTTCTAGAAAAATAATTATTTTTATGGGCACTATTGCAAGAATTGGGTTCGAACTTTTAAAGGTATTTTTTCTGGCTCTATGGTTCCGAACGGCCTGAAATTTTGAAATCATTGTAAGAATCAAGGTCTCAACCACAATCAGTAAAAATATTTTCAAATAGTTGCATTTCTAGAAAAATCATCATTCTTACGGGCGCTATTGCAATACTTGGGTTCGAAATTTAAAGGGAATTTTTTCGGGCTCTATGGCCTCGAACGGGCTGAAATTTCGGAATCATGGTTTAAATCTTCGTCTCAACCACAATCAGTTTAGTTATTTTTGAAAATTTTCGTTTCTAAAAAATAATTATTTTTATGGGCACTATTGCCAGAATTAGGTTCGAACATTAAAACGTATTTTTTCTGGCTCTATGGTTCCGAACGGGCAGAAATTTCGGAATCATTGTAAAAATCAAGGTCTCATCCACAATCAGTGAAAATATTTTCAAAAAGTTGCATTTCTAGAAAAATCATCATTCTTACGGGCGCTATTGCAATACTTGGGTTCGAAATTTAAAGGGCATTTTTTCGACTCTATGGCTCCGAACGGGCTGAAATTTCGGAATCATTGTAAAAATCAAGGTCTCAACCACAATCTGTAAAAATATTTTCAAAAGGTGCATTTCTAGAAAAATCATTATTCTTACGGGCATTATTGCAAGACTTGGGTTCGAACATTAAAAGGCCTTTTTTCTAGCTCTATGGCTCCCGACGGGCTGAAATTTCGGAAACAAGGTTTAAATCTTCGTCTCAACCACAATCAGTTTAGGTTTTTTTGAAAATTTGCGTTTCTAGAAAAATAATTATTTTTTTGTGCACTATTGCAAGAGTTGGGTTCGAAGTTTAAAAGGTATTTTTTCTGGCTCTATGGTTCCGAACTGGCTGTAATTTCGGAATCAATGTAAAAATCAAGGTCTCAACCTCAATCAGTAAAAATATTTAAAAAAGTTGAATTTCTAGAAAAATCAACATTCTTACGGGCGCTATTGCAATACTTGGGTCCGAAATTTAAAGGGCATTTTTTCTGGCTTTATGGCTCCGAACGTGCTGAAATTTTGGAATCATTGTAAAAATCAATGTCTCAACCACAATCAGCAAAAATATTTTCAAAAAGGTGCATTTCTAGAAAAATCATCATTCTTACGGGCGCTATTGCAATACTTGGGTTCGAAATTGAAATGGCAATTTTTCTGGCTCTATGGCTCCAAACGGGCTGAAATTTCGGAATCAATGTAAAAATCAAGGTCTTAACCACAATCAGTAAAAATATTTTCAAAAAGTTGCATTTCTAGAAAAATCATCATTCTTACGGGCGCTATTGCAATACTTGGGTTCGAAATTGAAATGGCATTTTTTCTGGCTCTATGGCTCCGAACGGGCTGAAATTTCGGAATCATTGTAAAAATCAAGGTCTCAACCACAATCAGTAAAAATATTTTCAAAAAGTTGCATTACTAGAAAAATCATCATTCTTACGGGCGCTATTGCAATACTTGGGTCCGAAATTTAAAGGGCATTTTTTCTGGCTTTATGGCCTCGAACGGGCTGAAATTTCGGAATCATGGTTTAAATCTTCGTCTCAACCACAATCAGTTTAGGTATTTTTGAAAATTTGCGTTTCTAGAAAAATAATTATTTTTATGGACACTATTGCAAGAGTTGGGTTCGAAGTTTAAAAGGTATTTTTTCTGGCTCTATGGTTCCGAACGGGCTGAAATTTCGGAATCATTGTAAAAATCAAGGTCTCAACCACAATCAGTAAAAATATTTTCAAAAAGTTGCTTTTCTAGAAAAATCATCATTCTTACTGGCGCTATTGCAATACGCGGGTTCGAAATTTAAAGGGCATTTTTTCTGGCTTTATGGCTCCGAACGTGCTGAAATTTCGGAATCAATGTAAAAATCAAGGTCTTAACCACAATCAGTAAAAATATTTTCAAACAGTTGCATTTCTAGAAAAATCATCATTCTTACGGGCGCTATTGCAATACTTGGGTCCGAAATTTAAAGGGCATTTTTTCTGGCTCTATGGCTCCGAACGGGCTGAAATTTCGGAATCAATGTAAAAATCGAGGTCTTAACCACAATCAGTAAAAATATTTTCAAAATATTGCATTTCTAGAAAAATCATCATTCTTACGGGCGCAATTGCAATACTTGGGTTCGAAATTGAAATGGCATTTTTTCTGGCTCTATGGCTCCGAACGGGCTGAAATTTCGGAATCATTGTAAAAATCAAGGTCTCAACCACCACCAGCAAAAATATTTTCAAAAAGTTGCTTTTCTAGAAAAATCATCATTCTTACGGGCGCTATTGC
Source organism: Hesperophylax magnus (assembly GCA_026573805.1). NCBI lineage: Eukaryota > Metazoa > Arthropoda > Insecta > Trichoptera > Limnephilidae > Hesperophylax > Hesperophylax magnus. Next base: position 19,931,294 of record JAIUSX010000014.1, read on the forward strand.
AATACTTGGGTTCGAAATTTAAAGGGCATTTTTTCTGGCTCTATGGCCTCGAACGGGCTGAAATTTCGGAATCATGGTTTAAATCTTCTTCTCAACCACAATCAGTTTAGTTATTTTTGAAAATTTGCATTTCTAGAAAAATAATTATTTTTATGGGCACTATTGCAAGGGTTGGGTTCGAACTTTAAAACTTTTTTTTTCTGGCTCTATGGTTCCGAACGGGCAGAAATTTCGGAATCATTGTAAAAATCAAGGTCTCAACCACAATCAGTAAAAATATTTTCAAAAAGTTGCTTTTCTAGAAAAATCATCATTCTTACTGGCGCTATTGCAATACGCGGGTTCGAAATTTAAAGGGCATTTTTTCTGGCTTTATGGCTCCGAACGTGCTGAAATTTTGGAATCATTGTAAAAATCAATGTCTCAACCACAATCAGCAAAAATATTTTCAAAAAGGTGCATTTCTAGAAAAATCATCATTCTTACGGGCGCTATTGCAATACTTGGGTTCGAAATTTAAAGGTCATTTGTACTGGCTGTATGGCCTCGAACGGGCTGAAATTACGGAATCATGGTTTAAATTTTCGTCTCAACCACAATCAGATTAGGTATTTTTGAAAATTTGCGTTTCTAGAAAAATAATTATTTTTATGGGCACTATTGCAAGAATTGGGTTCGAACTTTAAAACTTTTTTTTTCTGGCTCTATGGTTCCGAACGGGCAGAAATTTCGGAATCATTGTAAAAATCAAGGTCTCAACATCAATCAGTAAAAATATTTTCAGAAAGTTGCATTTCTAGAAAAATCATCATTCTTAATGGCGCTATTGCAATACGCGGGTTCGAAATTTATAGGGCATTTTTTCTGGCATTATGGCTCCGAACGTGCTGAAATTTTGAATCATTGTAAAAATCAATGTCTCAACCACAATCAGCAAAAATATTTTCAAAAAGGTGCATTTCTAGAAAAATCATCATTCTAACGGGCGCTATTGCAATACTTTGGTTCGAAATTTAAAGGTCATTTGTTCTGGCTGTATGGCCTCGAACGGGCTGAAATTACGGAATCATGGTTTAAATTTTCGTCTCAACCACAATCAGATTAGGTATTTTTGAAAATTTGCGTTTCTAGAAAAATAATTATTTTTATGGGCACTATTGCAAGAATTGGGTTCGAACTTTAAAATTTTTTTTTTCTGGCTCTATGGTTCCGAACGGGCAGAAATTTCGGAATCATTGTAAAAATCAAGGTCTCAACCACAATCAGTAAAAATATTTTCAAAAAGTTGCTTTTCTAGAAAAATCATCATTCTTACTGGCGCTATTACAATACGCGGGTTCGAAATTTAAAGGGCATTTTTTCTGGCTTTATGGCTCCGAACGTGCTGAAATTTTGGAATCATTGTAAAAATCAAAGTCTCAACCACAATCAGCAAAAATATTTTCAAAAAGTTGCATTTCTAGAAAAATCATCATTCTTACGGGCGCTATTGCAATACTTGGGTCCGAAATTTAATGGGCATTTTTTCTGGCTCTATGGCTCCGAACGGGCTGAAATTTCGGAATCAATGTAAAAATCAAGATCTTAACCACAATCAGTAAAAATATTTTCAAAAAGTTGCATTTCTAGAAAAATCATCATTCTTACGGGCGCTATTGCAATACTTGGGTTCGAAATTTAAAGGTCATTTGTTCTGGCTGTATGGCCTTGAACGGGCTGAAATTACGGAATCATGGCTTAAATTTTCGTCTCAACCACAATCAGATTAGGTATTTTTGAAAATTTGCGTTTCTAGAAAAATAATTATTTTTATGGGCACTATTGCAAGAATTGGGTTCGAACTTTAAAATTTTTTTTTTCTGGCTCTATGGTTCCGAACGGGCAGAAATTTCGGAATCATTGTAAAAATCAAGGTCTCAACCACAATCAGTAAAAATATTTTCAAAAAGTTGCTTTTCTAGAAAAATCATCATTCTTACTGGCGCTATTACAATACGCGGGTTCGAAATTTAAAGGGCATTTTTTCTGGCTTTATGGCTCCGAACGTGCTGAAATTTTGGAATCATTGTAAAAATCAAAGTCTCAACTACAATCAGCAAAAATATTTTCAAAAAGTTGCATTTCTAGAAAAATCATCATTCTTACGGGCGCTATTGCAATACTTGGGTCCGAAATTTAAAGGGCATTTTTTCTGGCTCTATGGCTCCGAACGGGCTGAAATTTCGGAATCAATGTAAAAATCAAGATCTTAACCACAATCAGTAAAAATATTTTCAAAAAGTTGCATTTCTAGAAAAATCATCATTCTTACGGGCGCTATTGCAATACTTGGGTTCGAAATTTAAAGGTCATTTGTTCTGGCTGTATGGCCTCGAACGGGCTGAAATTACGGAATCATGGCTTAAATTTTCGTCTCAACCACAATCAGATTAGGTATTTTTGAAAATTTGCGTTTCTAGAAAAATAATTATTTTTATGGGCACTATTGCAAGAATTGGGTTCGAACTTTAAAACTTTTTTTTTCTGGCTCTATGGTTCCGAACGGGCAGAAATTTCGGAATCATTGTAAAAATCAAGGTCTCAACCACAATCAGTAAAAATATTTTCAAAAAGTTGCTTTTCTAGAAAAATCATCATTCTTACTGGCGCTATTGCAATACGCGGGTTCGAAATTTAAAGGGCATTTTTTCTGGCTTTATGGCTCCGAACGTGCTGAAAATTTGGAATCATTGTAAAAATCAAAGTCTCAACCACAATCAGCAAAAATATTTTCAAAAAGTTGCATTTCTAGAAAAATCATCATTCTTACGGGCGCTATTGCAATACTTGGGTCCGAAATTTAAAGGGCATTTTTTCTGGCTCTATGGCTCCGAACGGGCTGAAATTTCGGAATCAATGTAAAAATCAAGATCTTAACCACAATCAGTAAAAATATTTTCAAAAAGTTGCATTTCTAGAAAAATCATCATTCTTACGGGCGCTATTGCAATACTTGGGTTCGAAATTGAAATGGCAATTTTTCTGGCTCTATGGCTCCAAACGGGCTGAAATTTCGGAATCATTGTAAAAATCAAGGTCTCAACCACAATCAGTAAAAATATTTTCAAAAAGTTGCTTTTCTAGAAAAATCATCATTCTTTCGGGCGCTATTGCAATACTTGGGTTCGAAATTTAAAGGGCATTTGTTTTGGCTCTATGGCTCCGAACGTGCTGAAATTTTGGAATCATTGTAAAAATCAAAGTCTCAACCACAATCAGCAAAAATATTTTCAAAAAGTTGCATTTCTAGAAAAATCATCATTCTTACGGGCGCTATTGCAATACTAGGGTCCGAAATTTAAAGAGCATTTTTTCGGGCTCTATGGCTCCGAACGGGCTGAAATTTCGAAATCATTGTTAAAATCAAGGTCTCAACCTCAATCAGTAAAAATATTTTCAAAAAGTTGCATTTCAAGAAAAATCATCATTCTTACTGGCGCTATTGCAAAACTTGGGTTTGAAATTTAAATGGCATTTTTTCTGGCTCTATGGCTTCGAACGGGCTGAAATTTCGGAATCATTGTAAAAATCAAGGTCTCAACATCAATCAGTAAAAATATTTTCAGAAAGTTGCATTTCTAGAAAAATCATCATTCTTAATGGCGCTATTGCAATACGCGGGTTCGAAATTTATAGGGCATTTTTTCGGGCATTATGGCTCCGAACGTGCTGAAATTTTGAATCATTGTAAAAATCAATGTCTCAACCACAATCAGCAAAAATATTTTCAAAAAGTTGCTTTTCTAGAAAAATCATCATTCTTACGGGCGCTATTACAATACGCGGGTTCGAAATTTAAAGGGCATTTTTTCTGGCTTTATGACTCCGAACGTGCTGAAATTTTGGAATCATTGTAAAAATCAAAGTCTCAACCACAATCAGCAAAAATATTTTCAAAAAGTTGCATTTCTAGAAAAATCATCATTCTTACGGGCGCTATTGCAATACTTGGGTCCGAAATTTAAAGGGCATTTTTTCTGGCTCTATGGCTCCGAACGGGCTGAAATTTCGGAATCAATGTAAAAATCAAGATCTTAACCACAATCAGTAAAAATATTTTCAAAAAGTTGCATTTCTAGAAAAATCATCATTCTTACGGGCGCTATTGCAATACTTGGGTTCGAAATTGAAATGGCAATTTTTCTGGCTCTATGGCTCCAAACGGGCTGAAATTTCGGAATCATTGTAAAAATCAAGGTCTCAACCACAATCAGTAAAAATATTTTCAAAAAGTTGCTTTTCTAGAAAAATCATCATTCTTACGGGCGCTATTGCAATACTTGGGTTCGAAATTTAAAGAACATTTGTTTTGGCTCTATGGCTCCGAACGTGCTGAAATTTTGGAATCATTGTAAAAATCAATGTCTCAACCACAATTAGCAAAAATATTTTCAAAAAGGTGCATTTCTAGAAAAATCATCATTCTTACGGGCGCTATTGCAATACTTGGGTTCGAAATTTAAAGGTCATTTGTTCTGGCTGTATGGCCTCGAACGGGCTGAAATTACGGAATCATGGTTTAAATTTTCGTCTCAACCACAATCAAATTATTTTTTTTTGAAAATTTGCGTTTCTAGAAAAATAATTATTTTTATGGGCACTATTGCAAGAATTGGGTTCGAACTTTTAAAGGTATTTTTTCTGGCTCTATGGTTCCGAAAGGCCTGAAATTTTGAAATCATTGTAAGAATCAAGGTCTCAACCACAATCAGTAAAAATATTTTCAAATTGTTGCATTTCTAGAAAAATCATCATTCTTACGGGCGCTATTGCAATACTTGGGTTCGAAATTTAAAGGGCATTTTTTCGGGCTCTATAGCCTCGAACGGGCTGAAATTTCGGAATCATGGTTTAAATCTTCGTCTCAACCACAATCAGTTTAGTTATTTTTGAAAATTTTCGTTTCTAAAAAATAATTATTTTTATGGGCACTATTGCCAGAATTGGGTTCGAACATTAAAACGTATTTTTTCTGGCTCTATGGTTCCGAACGGGCAGAAATTTCGGAATCATTGTAAAAATCAAGGTCTCAACCACAATCAGTAAAAATATTTTCAAAAAGTTGCATTTCTAGAAAAATCATCATTCTTACGGGCGCTATTGCAATACTTGGGTCCGAAATTTAAAGGGCATTTTTTCTGGCTCTATGGCCTCGAACGGGCTGAAATTTCGGAATCATGGTTTAAATCTTCGTCTCAACCACAATCAGTTTAGGTATTTTTGAAAATTTGCATTTCTAGAAAAATAATTATTTTTATGGACACTATTGCAAGAGTTGGGTTCGAAGTTTAAAAGGTATTTTTTCTGGCTCTATGGTTCCGAACGGGCTGAAATTTCGGAATCATTGTAAAAATCAAGGTCTCAACCTCAATCAGTAAAAATATTTTCAAAAAGTTGCATTTCTAGAAAAATCATCATTCTTACTGGCGCTATTGCAAAACTTGGGTTTGAAATTTAAATGGCATTTTTTCTGGCTCTATGGCTCCGAACGGGCTGAAATTTCGGAATCAATGTAAAAATCAAAGTCTCAACCACAATCAGTAAAAATATTTTCAAAAAGTTGCATTTATAGAAAAATCATCATTCTTACGGGCATTATTGCAAGACCTGGGTTCGAACTTTAAAATGCCTTTTTTCTAGCTCTATGGCTCCGGACGGGCTGAAATTTCGGAATCATGGTTTAAATCTTCGTCTCAACCACAATCAGTTTAGGTTTTTTTGAAAATTTGCGTTTCTAGAAAAATAATTATTTTTATGGGCACTATTGCAAGAATTGGGTTCGAACTTTAAAACGTATTTTTTCTGGCTCTATGGCTCCGAACGGGCTGAAATTTCGGAATCATTGTAAAAATCAAGGTCTCAACCACAATCAGTAAAAATATTTTCAAAAAGTTGCTTTTCTAGAAAAATCATCATTCTTACTGGCGCTATTGCAATACGCGGGTTCGAAATTTAAAGGGCATTTTTTCTGGCTTTATGGCTCCGAACGTGCTGAAATTTCGGAATCAATGTAAAAATCAAGGTCTTAACCACAATCAGTAAAAATATTTTCAAAAAGTTGCATTTCTAGAAAAATCATCATTCTTACGGGCGCTATTGCAATACTTGGGTCCGAAATTTAAAGGGCATTTTTTCTGGCTCTATGGCTCCGAACGGGCTGAAATTTCGGAATCAATGTAAAAATCGAGGTCTTAACCACAATCAGTAAAAATATTTTCAAAATGTTGCATTTCTAGAAAAATCATCATTCTTACGGGCGCAATTGCAATACTTGGGTTCGAAATTGAAATGGCATTTTTTCTGGCTCTATGGCTCCGAACGGGCTGAAATTTCGGAATCATTGTAAAAATCAAGGTCTCAACCACCACCAGCAAAAATATTTTCAAAAAGTTGCTTTTCTAGAAAAATCATCATTCTTACGGGCGCTATTGCAATACTTGGGTTCGAAATTTAAAGGGCATTTTTTCTGGCTCTATGGCCTCGAACGGGCAGAAATTTCGGAATCATGGTTTAAATCTTCGTCTCAACCACAATCAGTTTAGGTATTTTTGAAAATTTGCGTTTCTAGAAAAATAATTATTTTTATGGGCACTATTGCAAGAGTTGGGTTCGAACTTTAAAAAGTTTTTTTTATGGCTCTATGGTTCCGAACGGGCTGAAATTTCGGAATCATGGTTTAAATCTTCTTCTCAACCACAATCAGTTTAGTTATTTTTGAAAATTTGCATTTCTAGAAAAATAATTATTTTTATGGGCACTATTGCAAGGGTTGGGTTCGAACTTTAAAACGTATTTTTTCTTGCTTTATGGTTCCGAACGGGCTGAAATTTCGGAATCATTGTAAAAATCAAGGTCTCAACATCAATCAGTAAAAATATTTTCAGAAAGTTGCATTTCTAGAAAAATCATTATTCTTACTGGCGCTATTGCAATACGCGGGTTCGAAATTTAAAGGGCATTTTTTCTGGCTTTATAGCTCCGAACGTGCTGAAATTTTGGAATCATTGTAAAAATCAATGTCTCGACCACAATCAGCAAAAATATTTTCAAAAAGGTGCATTTCTAGAAAAATCATCATTCTTACGGGCGCTATTGCAATACTTGGGTTCGAAATTTAAAGGTCATTTGTTCTGGCTGTATGGCCTCGAACGGGCTGAAATTACGAAATCATGGTTTAAATTTTCGTCTCAACCACAATCAGATTAGGTATTTTTGAAAATTTGCGTTTCTAGAAAAATAATTATTTTTATGGGCACTATTGCAAGAATTGGGTTCGAACTTTAAAACGTATTTTTTCTGGCTCTATGGTTCCGAACGGGCAGAAATTTCGGAATCATTGTAAAAATCAAGGTCTCAACCGCAATCAGTAAAAATATTTTCAAAAAGTTGCATTTCTAGAAAAATCATCATTCTTACGGGCGCTATTGCAATACTTGGGTTCGAAATTGAAATGGCATTTTTTCTGGCTCTATGGCTCCGAACGGGCTGAAATTTCGGAATCATTGTAAAAATCAAGGTTTCAACCACAACCAGTAAAAATATTTTCAAAAAGTTGCATTTCTAGAAAAATCATCATTCTTACGGGCGCTATTGCAATACTTGGGTTCGAAATTGAAATGGCATTTTTTCTGGCTCTATGGCTCCGAACGGGCTGAAATTTCGGAATCATTGTAAAAATCAAGGTCTCAACCACAACCAGTAAAAATATTTTCAAAAAGTTGCTTTTCTAGAAAAATCATCATTCTTACGGGCGCTATTGCAATACTTGGGTTCGAAATTTAAAGGGCATTTTTTCTGGCTCTATGGCCTCGAACGGGCTGAAATTTCGGAATCATGGTTTAAATCTTCGTCTCAACCTCAATCAGTTTAGGTATTTTTGAAAATTTGCGTTTCTAGAAAAATCATCATTCTTACGGGCGCTATTGCAATACTTGGGTTCGAAATTGAAATGGCATTTTTTCTGGCTCTATGGCTCCGAACGGGCTGAAATTCCGGAATCATTGTAAAAATCAAGGTCTCAACATCAATCAGTAAAAATATTTTCATAAAGTTGCATTTCTAGAAAAATCATCATTCTTAATGGCGCAATTGCAATACGCGGGTTCGAAATTTATAGGGCATTTTTTCTGGCATTATGGCTCCGAACGTGCTGAAATTTTGAATCATTGTAAAAATCAATGTCTCAACCACAATCAGCAAAAATATTTTCAAAAAGGTGCATTTCTAGAAAAATCATCATTCTTACGGGCGCTATTGCAATACTTTGGTTCGAAATTTAAAGGTCATTTGTTCTGGCTGTATGGCCTCGAACGGGCTGAAATTACGGAATCATGGTTTAAATTTTCGTCTCAACCACAATCAGATTAGGTATTTTTGAAAATTTGCGTTTCTAGAAAAAGAATTATTTTTATGGGCACTATTGCAAGAATTGGGTTCGAACTTTAAAATTTTTTTTTTCTGGCTCTATGGTTCCGAACGGGCAGAACTTTCGGAATCATTGTAAAAATCAAGGTCTCAACCACAATCAGTAAAAATAATTTCAAAAAGTTGCTTTTCTAGAAAAATCATCATTCTTACTGGCGCTATTACAATACGCGGGTTCGAAATTTAAAGGGCATTTTTTCTGGCTTTATGGCTCCGAACGTGCTGAAATTTTGGAATCATTGTAAAAATCAAAGTCTTAACCACAATCAGCAAAAATATTTTCAAAAAGTTGCATTTCTAGAAAAATCATCATTCTTACGGGCGCTATTGCAATACTTGGGTCCGAAATTTAAAGGGCATTTTTTCTGGCTCTATGGCTCCGAACGGGCTGAAATTTCGGAATCAATGTAAAAATCAAGATCTTAACCACAATCAGTAAAAATATTTTCAAAAAGTTGCATTTCTAGAAAAATCATCATTCTTACGGGCGCTATTGCAATACTTGGGTTCGAAATTGAAATGGCATTTTTTCTGGCTCTATGGCTCCGAACGGGCTGAAATTTCGGAATCATTGTAAAAATCAAGGTCTCAACATCAATCAGTAAAAATATTTTCAGAAAGTTGCATTTCTAGAAAAATCATCATTCTTAATGGCGCAATTGCAATACGCGGGTTCGAAATTTATAGGGCATTTTTTCTGGCATTATGGCTCCGAACGTGCTGAAATTTTGAATCATTGTAAAAATCAATGTCTCAACCACAATCAGCAAAAATATTTTCAAAAAGGTGCATTTCTAGAAAAATCATCATTCTTACGGGCGCTATTGCAATACTTTGGTTCGAAATTTAAAGGTCATTTGTTCTGGCTGTATGGCCTCGAACGGGCTGAAATTACGGAATCATGGTTTAAATTTTCGTCTCAACCACAATCAGATTAGGTATTTTTGAAAATTTGCGTTTCTAGAAAAAGAATTATTTTTATGGGCACTATTGCAAGAATTGGGTTCGAACTTTAAAATTTTTTTTTTCTGGCTCTATGGTTCCGAACGGGCAGAAATTTCGGAATCATTGTAAAAATCAAGGTCTCAACCACAATCAGTAAAAATATTTTCAAAAAGTTGCTTTTCTAGAAAAATCATCATTCTTACTGGCGCTATTACAATACGCGGGTTCGAAATTTAAAGGGCATTTTTTCTGGCTTTATGGCTCCGAACGTGCTGAAATTTTGGAATCATTGTAAAAATCAAAGTCTCAACCACAATCAGCAAAAATATTTTCAAAAAGTTGCATTTCTAGAAAAATCATCATTCTTACGGGCGCTATTGCAATACTTGGGTCCGAAATTTAAAGGGCATTTTTTCTGGCTTAATGGCTCCGAACGGGCTGAAATTTCGGAATCAATGTAAAAATCAAGATCTTAACCACAATCAGTAAAAATATTTTCAAAAAGTTGCATTTCTAGAAAAATCATCATTCTTACGGGCGCTATTGCAATACTTGGGTTCGAAATTTAAAGGTCATTTGTTCTGGCTGTATGGCCTCGAACGGGCTGAAATTACGGAATCATGGTTTAAATTTTCGTCTCAACCACAATCAGATTAGGTATTTTTGAAAATTTGCGTTTCTAGAAAAATAATTATTTTTATGGGCACTATTGCAAGAATTGGGTTCGAACTTTAAAACTTTTTTTTTCTGGCTCTATGGTTCCGAACGGGCAGAAATTTCGGAATCATTGTAAAAATCAAGGTCTCAACCACAATCAGTAAAAATATTTTCAAAAAGTTGCTTTTCTAGAAAAATCATCATTCTTACTGGCGCTATTGCAATACGCGGGTTCGAAATTTAAAGGGCATTTTTTCTGGCTTTATGGCTCCAAACGTGCTGAAATTTTGGAATCATTGTAAAAATCAAAGTCTCAACCACAATCAGCAAAAATATTTTCATAAAGTTGCATTTCTAGAAAAATCATCATTCTTACGGGCGCTATTGCAATACTTGGGTCCGAAATTTAAAGGGCATTTTTTCTGGCTCTATGGCTCCGAACGGGCTGAAATTTCGGAATCAATGTAAAAATCAAGATCTTAACCACAATCAGTAAAAATATTTTCAAAAAGTTGCATTTCTAGAAAAATCATCATTCTTACGGGCGCTATTGCAATACTTGGGTTCGAAATTGAAATGGCAATTTTTCTGGCTCTATGGCTCCAAACGGGCTGAAATTTCGGAATCATTGTAAAAATCAAGGTCTCAACCACAATCAGTAAAAATATTTTCAAAAAGTTGCTTTTCTAGAAAAATCATCATTCTTACGGGCGCTATTGCAATACTTGGGTTCGAAATTTAAAGGGCATTTGTTTTGGCTCTATGGCTCCGAACGTGCTGAAATTTTGGAATCATTGTTAAAATCAAAGTCTCAACCACAATCAGCAAAAATATTTTCAAAAAGTTGCATTTCTAGAAAAATCATCATTCTTACGGGCTCTATTTTGCAATTCAAAGGCCATTTTTTCTGGCTCTATTTCCTCGAACGGGCTGAAATTTCGGAATCATGGTTAAAATCTTCGTCTCAACCACAATCAGTTTAGGTATTTTTGAAAATTTGCGTTTCTAGAAAAATTATTATTATTCTGGGCACTATTGCAAGAATTGGGTTCGAATTTTTAAAATGTATTTTTTCTGGCTCTATGGTTCCGAACGGGATGAAATTTCGGAATCATTGTTAAAATCAAGGTCTCCACCACAATCATCAAAAATATTTTCAAAAAGTTGCATTTCTAGAAAAATCATCATTCGTACGGGCGCTATTGCAATACTTGGGTCCGAAATTTAAAGAGTATTTTTTCTGGCTCTATGGCTCCGAACGGGCTGAAAATTCGGAATCATTTAAAAATCAAGGTCTCAACCACAATCAGTAAAAATATTTTCAAAAAGTTGCATTTCTAGAAAAATCATAATTCTTACGGGCGCTATTGCAATACTTGGGTTCGAAATTTAAATGGCATTTTTTCTGGCTCTATGGCCTCGAACGGGCTGAAATATCGGAATCATGGTTTAAATCTTCGTCTCAACCAAAATCAGTTTAGGTATTTTTGAAAATTTGCGTTTCTAGAAAAATAATTATTTTTATGGGCACTATTGCAAGAGTTGGGTTCGAACTTTAAAAGGTATTTTTTCAGGCTCTATGGTTCCGAACGGGCTGAAATTTCGGAATCTTTGTAAAAATCAAGGTTTTAACCACAATCAGTAAAAATATTTTCAAAAAGTTGCATTTCTAGAAAAATCATCATTCTTACGGGCGCTATTTCAATACTTGGGTCCGAAATTTAATGGGCATTTTTTCTGGCTCTATGGCTCCGAACGGGCTAAAATTTCGTAATCATTGTAAAAATCAAGGTCTCAACCACAATCAGTAAAAATATTATCAAAAAGTTGCATTTCTAGAAAAATCATCATTCTTACGGGCTCTATTTTGCAATTCAAAGGCCATTTTTTCTGGCTCTATTTCCTCGAACGGGCTGAAATTTCGGAATCATGGTTAAAATCTTCGTCTCAACCACAATCAGTTTAGGTATTTTTGAAAATTTGCGTTTCTAGAAAAATAATTATTATTATGGGCACTATTGCAAGAATTGGGTTCGAATTTTTAAAATGTATTTTTTCTGGCTCTATGGTTCCGAACGGGATGAAATTTCGGAATCATTGTTAAAATCAAGGTCTCCACCACAATCATCAAAAATATTTTCAAAAAGTTGCATTTCTAGAAAAATCATCATTCGTACGGGCGCTATTGCAATACTTGGGTCCGAAATTTAAAGAGTATTTTTTCTGGCTCTATGGCTCCGAACGGGCTGAAAATTCGGAATCATTTAAAAATCAAGGTCTCAACCACAATCAGTAAAAATATTTTCAAAAAGTTGCATTTCTAGAAAAATCATAATTCTTACGGGCGCTATTGCAATACTTGGGTTCGAAATTTAAATGGCATTTTTTCTGGCTCTATGGCCTCGAACGGGCTGAAATATCGGAATCATGGTTTAAATCTTCGTCTCAACCAAAATCAGTTTAGGTATTTTTGAAAATTTGCGTTTCTAGAAAAATAATTATTTTTATGGGCACTATTGCAAGAGTTGGGTTCGAACTTTAAAATGTATTTTTTCTGGCTCTATGGTTCCGAACGGGCTGAAATTTCGGAATAATTGTAAAAATCAAGGTTTCAACCTCAATCAGTAAAAATATTTTCAAAAAGTTGCATTTCTAGAAAAATTACCATTCTTACGGTCGCTATTGCAAATACTTGGGTCCGAAATATAAAGGGAATTTTTTCTGGCTCTATGGCTCCGAACGGGCTGAAATTGTGGAATCATTGTAAAAATCAAGGTCTCAACCACAATCAGTAAAAATATTTTCAAAAAGTTGCATTTCTAGAAAAATCATCATTCTTACGGGCGCTATTGCAATACTTGGGTTCGAAATTTAAAGGTTATTTTTTCTGGCTCTATGGCCTCGAACGGGCTGAAATTTCGGAATCATGGTTTAAATATTCGTCTCAACCACAATCAGTTTAGGTATTTTTGAAAATTTGCATTTCTAGAAAAATAATTATTTTTATGGGCACTATTGCAAGAGTTGGGTTCGAACTTTAAAACGTATTTTTTCTTGCTTTATGGTTCCGAACGGGCTGAAATTTCGGAATCATTGTAAAAATCAAGGTCTCAACCACAATCAGTAAAAATATTTTCAAAAAGTTGCATTTCTAGAAAAATCATCATTCTTACGGGCGCTATTGCAATACTTGGGTCCGAAATTTAAAGAGCATTTTTTCTGGCTCTATGGTTCCGAACGGGCTGAAATTTCGGAATCATGGTTTAAATCTTCTTCTCAACCACAATCAGTTTATATATTTTTGAAAATTTGCATTTCTAGAAAAATAATTATTTTTATGGGCACTATTGCAAGAGTTGGGTTCGAACTTTAAAACGTATTTTTTCTTGCTTTATGGTTCCGAACGGGCTGAAATTTCGGAATCATTGTAAAAATTAAGGTCTCAACCACAATCAGTAAAAATATTTTCAAAAAGTTGCATTTCTAGAAAAATCATCATTCTTACGGGCGCTATTGCAATACTCGGGTTCGAAATTTAAAGGGCATTTTTTCTGGCTTCATCGCTCCGAGAGTGCTGAAATTTTGGAATCATTGTAAAAATCAAAGTCTTAACCACAATCAGTAAAAATATTTTCAAAAAGTTGCATTTCTAGAAAAATCATCATTCTTACGGGCGCTATTGCAATACTTGGGTTCGAAATTTAAAGGGCATTTTTTCTGGCTCTATGGCTCTGAACGGGCTGAAATTTTGGAATTATTGTAAAAATAAAAGTCTCAACCACAATCTGTAAAAATATTTTCAAAATGTTGCATATCTAGAAAAATCATCATTCTTACGGGCGCTATTGCAATACTTGGGTCCGAAATTTTAAGGGCATTTTTTCTGGCTCTATGGCTCCGAACGGGCTGAAATTTCGGAATCAATGTAAAAATCAAGGTCTCAACCACAATCAGTAAAAATATTTTCAAAAAGTTGCATTTCTAGAAAAATCATCATTCTTACGGGCGCTATTGCAATACTCGGGTTCGAAATTTAAAGGGCATTTTTTCTGGCTTTATCGCTCCGAGAGTGCTGAAATTTTGGAATCATTGTAAAAATCAAAGTCTTAACCACAATCAGTAAAAACATTTTCTAAAAGTTGCATTTCTAGAAAAATCATCATTCTTACGGGCGCTATTGCAATACTCGGGTTCGAAATTTAAAGGGCATTTTTTCTGGCTTTATCGCTCCGAGAGTGCTGAAATTTTGGAATCATTGTAAAAATCAAAGTCTTAACCACAATCAGTAAAAACATTTTCAAAAAGTTGCATATCTAGAAAAATCATCATTCTTACGGGCGCTATTGCAATACTTGGGTTCGAAATTTAAAGGGCATTTTTTCTGGCTCTATGGCTCCGAACGGGCTGAAATTTCGGAATCATTGTAAAAATCAAGGTCTCAACCACAATCAGAAAAATATTTTCAAAAGGTACATTTCAAGAAAAATCATTATTCTTACGGGCATTATTGCAAGACTTGGGTTCGAACATTAAAAGGCCTTTTTTCTAGCTCTATGGCTCCGGTCGGGCTGAAATTTCGGAAACAAGGTTTAAATCTTCGTCTCAACCACAATCAGTTTAGGTTTTTTTGAAAATTTGCGTTTCTAGAAAAATAATTATTTTTTTGGGCACTATTGCAAGAGTTGGGTTCGAAGTTTAAAGGGTATTTTTTCTGGCTCTATGGTTCCGAACTGGCTGAAATTTCGGAATCAATGTAAAAATCAAGGTCTCAACCTCAATCAGTAAAAATATTTAAAAAAGTTGAATTTCTAGAAAAATCAACATTCTTACGGGCGCTATTGCAATACTTGGGTCCGAAATTTAAAGGGCATTTTTTCTGTGTCTATGGCTCCGAACGGGCTGAAATTTCGGAATCTTTGTAAAAATCAAGGTTTTAACCACAATCAGTAAAAATATTTTCAAAAAGTTGCATTTCTAGAAAAATCATCATTCTTACGGGCGCTATTGCAATACTTGGGTTCGAAATTGAAATGGCATTTTTTCTGGCTCTATGGCCTCGAACGGGCTGAAATTACGGAATCATGGTTTAAATTTTCGTCTCAACCACAATCAGATTAGGTATTTTTGAAAATTTGCGTTTCTAGAAAAAGAATTATTTTTATGGGCACTATTGCAAGAATTGGGTTCGAACTTTAAAATTTTTTTTTTCTGGCTCTATGGTTCCGAACGGGCAGAAATTTCGGAATCATTGTAAAAATCAAGGTCTCAACCACAATCAGTAAAAATATTTTCAAAAAGTTGCTTTTCTAGAAAAATCATCATTCTTACTGGCGCTATTACAATACGCGGGTTCGAAATTTAAAGGGCATTTTTTCTGGCTTTATGGCTCCGAACGTGCTGAAATTTTGGAATCATTGTAAAAATCAAAGTCTCAACCACAATCAGCAAAAATATTTTCAAAAAGTTGCATTTCTAGAAAAATCATCATTCTTACGGGCGCTATTGCAATACTTGTGTCCGAAATTTAAAGGGCATTTTTTCTGGCTTAATGGCTCCGAACGGGCTGAAATTTCGGAATCAATGTAAAAATCAAGATCTTAACCACAATCAGTAAAAATATTTTCAAAAAGTTGCATTTCTAGAAAAATCATCATTCTTACGGGCGCTATTGCAATACTTGGGTTCGAAATTTAAAGGTAATTTGTTCTGGCTGTATGGCCTCGAACGGGCTGAAATTACGGAATCATGGTTTAAATTTTCGTCTCAACCACAATCAGATTAGGTATTTTTGAAAATTTGCGTTTCTAGAAAAATAATTATTTTTATGGGCACTATTGCAAGAATTGGGTTCGAACTTTAAAACTTTTTTTTTCTGGCTCTATGGTTCCGAACGGGCAGAAATTTCGGAATCATTGTAAAAATCAAGGTCTCAACCACAATCAGTAAAAATATTTTCAAAAAGTTGCTTTTCTAGAAAAATCATCATTCTTACTGGCGCTATTGCAATACGCGGGTTCGAAATTTAAAGGGCATTTTTTCTGGCTTTATGGCTCCAAACGTGCTGAAATTTTGGAATCATTGTAAAAATCAAAGTCTCAACCACAATCAGCAAAAATATTTTCAAAAAGTTGCATTTCTAGAAAAATCATCATTCTTACGGGCGCTATTGCAATACTTGGGTCCGAAATTTAAAGGGCATTTTTTCTGGCTCTATGGCTCCGAACGGGCTGAAATTTCGGAATCAATGTAAAAATCAAGATCTTAACCACAATCAGTAAAAATATTTTCAAAAAGTTGCATTTCTAGAAAAATCATCATTCTTACGGGCGCTATTGCAATACTTGGGTTCGAAATTGAAATGGCAATTTTTCTGGCTCTATGGCTCCAAACGGGCTGAAATTTCGGAATCATTGTAAAAATCAAGGTCTCAACCACAATCAGTAAAAATATTTTCAAAAAGTTGCTTTTCTAGAAAAATCATCATTCTTACGGGCGCTATTGCAATACTTGGGTTCGAAATTTAAAGGGCATTTGTTTTGGCTCTATGGCTCCGAACGTGCTGAAATTTTGGAATCATTGTTAAAATCAAAGTCTCAACCACAATCAGCAAAAATATTTTCAAAAAGTTGCATTTCTAGAAAAATCATCATTCTTACGGGCTCTATTTTGCAATTCAAAGGCCATTTTTTCTGGCTCTATTTCCTCGAACGGGCTGAAATTTCGGAATCATGGTTAAAATCTTCGTCTCAACCACAATCAGTTTAGGTATTTTTGAAAATTTGCGTTTCTAGAAAAATTATTATTATTCTGGGCACTATTGCAAGAATTGGGTTCGAATTTTTAAAATGTATTTTTTCTGGCTCTATGGTTCCGAACGGGATGAAATTTCGGAATCATTGTTAAAATCAAGGTCTCCACCACAATCATCAAAAATATTTTCAAAAAGTTGCATTTCTAGAAAAATCATCATTCGTACGGGCGCTATTGCAATACTTGGGTCCGAAATTTAAAGAGTATTTTTTCTGGCTCTATGGCTCCGAACGGGCTGAAAATTCGGAATCATTTAAAAATCAAGGTCTCAACCACAATCAGTAAAAATATTTTCAAAAAGTTGCATTTCTAGAAAAATCATAATTCTTACGGGCGCTATTGCAATACTTGGGTTCGAAATTTAAATGGCATTTTTTCTGGCTCTATGGCCTCGAACGGGCTGAAATATCGGAATCATGGTTTAAATCTTCGTCTCAACCAAAATCAGTTTAGGTATTTTTGAAAATTTGCGTTTCTAGAAAAATAATTATTTTTATGGGCACTATTGCAAGAGTTGGGTTCGAACTTTAAAAGGTATTTTTTCTGGCTCTATGGTTCCGAACGGGCTGAAATTTCGGAATCTTTGTAAAAATCAAGGTTTTAACCACAATCAGTAAAAATATTTTCAAAAAGTTGCATTTCTAGAAAAATCATCATTCTTACGGGCGCTATTTCAATACTTGGGTCCGAAATTTAATGGGCATTTTTTCTGGCTCTATGGCTCCGAACGGGCTAAAATTTCGTAATCATTGTAAAAATCAAGGTCTCAACCACAATCAGTAAAAATATTATCAAAAAGTTGCATTTCTAGAAAAATCATCATTCTTACGGGCTCTATTTTGCAATTCAAAGGCCATTTTTTCTGGCTCTATTTCCTCGAACGGGCTGAAATTTCGGAATCATGGTTAAAATCTTCGTCTCAACCACAATCAGTTTAGGTATTTTTGAAAATTTGCGTTTCTAGAAAAATAATTATTATTATGGGCACTATTGCAAGAATTGGGTTCGAATTTTTAAAATGTATTTTTTCTGGCTCTATGGTTCCGAACGGGATGAAATTTCGGAATCATTGTTAAAATCAAGGTCTCCACCACAATCATCAAAAATATTTTCAAAAAGTTGCATTTCTAGAAAAATCATCATTCGTACGGGCGCTATTGCAATACTTGGGTCCGAAATTTAAAGAGTATTTTTTCTGGCTCTATGGCTCCGAACGGGCTGAAAATTCGGAATCATTTAAAAATCAAGGTCTCAACCACAATCAGTAAAAATATTTTCAAAAAGTTGCATTTCTAGAAAAATCATAATTCTTACGGGCGCTATTGCAATACTTGGGTTCGAAATTTAAATGGCATTTTTTCTGGCTCTATGGCCTCGAACGGGCTGAAATTTCGGAATCATGGTTTAAATATTCGTCTCAACCACAATCAGTTTAGGTATTTTTGAAAATTTGCATTTCTAGAAAAATAATTATTTTTATGGGCACTATTGCAAGGGTTGGGTTCGAACTTTAAAACGTATTTTTTCTTGCTTTATGGTTCCGAACGGGCTGAAATTTCGGAATCATTGTAAAAATCAAGGTCTCAACCACAATCAGTAAAAATATTTTCAAAAAGTTGCATTTCTAGAAAAATCATCATTCTTACGGGCGCTATTGCAATACTTGGGTTCGAAATTTAAAGGTTATTTTTTCTGGCTCTATGGCCTCGAACGGGCTGAAATTTCGGAATCATGGTTTAAATATTCGTCTCAACCACAATCAGTTTAGGTATTTTTGAAAATTTGCATTTCTAGAAAAATAATTATTTTTATGGGCACTATTGCAAGAGTTGGGTTCGAACTTTAAAACGTATTTTTTCTTGCTTTATGGTTCCGAACGGGCTGAAATTTCGGAATCATTGTAAAAATCAAGGTCTCAACCACAATCAGTAAAAATATTTTCAAAAAGTTGCATTTCTAGAAAAATCATCATTCTTACGGGCGCTATTGTAATACTTGGGTCCGAAATTTAAAGAGCATTTTTTCTGGCTCTATGGTTCCGAACGGGCTGAAATTTCGGAATCATGGTTTAAATCTTCTTCTCAACCACAATCAGTTTATATATTTTTGAAAATTTGCATTTCTAGAAAAATAATTATTTTTATGGGCACTATTGCAAGAGTTGGGTTCGAACTTTAAAACGTATTTTTTCTTGCTTTATGGTTCCGAACGGGCTGAAATTTCGGAATCATTGTAAAAATTAAGGTCTCAACCACAATCAGTAAAAATATTTTCAAAAGGTGCATTTCAAGAAAAATCATTATTCTTACGGGCATTATTGCAAGACTTGGGTTCGAACATTAAAAGGCCTTTATTCTAGCTCTATGGCTCCGGACGGGCTGAAATTTCGGAAACAAGGTTTAAATCTTCGTCTCAACCAAAATCAGTTTAGGTTTTTTTGAAAATTTGCGTTTCTAGAAAAATAATTATTTTTTTGGGCACTATTGCAAGAGTTGGGTTCGAAGTTTAAAAGGTATTTTTTCTGGCTCTATGGTTCCGAACTGGCTGAAATTTCGGAATCAATGTAAAAATCAAGGTCTCAACCTCAATCAGTAAAAATATTTAAAAAAGTTGAATTTCTAGAAAAATCAACATTCTTACGGGCGCTATTTCAATACTTGGGTCCGAAATTTAAAGGGCATTTTTTCTGTGTCTATGGCTCCGAACGGGCTGAAATTTCGGAATCTTTGTCAAAATCAAGGTTTTAACCACAATCAGTAAAAATATTTTCAAAAAGTTGCATTTCTAGAAAAATCATCATTCTTACGGGCGCTATTTCAATACTTGGGTTCGAAATTTAATGGGCATTTTTTCTGGCTCTATGGCTCCGAACGGGCTAAAATTTCGTAATCATTGTAAAAACCAAGGTCTCAACCACAATCAGTAAAAATATTATCAAAAAGTTGCATTTCTAGAAAAATCATCATTCTTACGGGCTCTATTTTGCAATTCAAAGGCCATTTTTTCTGGCTCTATGGCCTCGAACGGGCTGAAATTTCGGAATCATGGTTAAAATCTTCGTCTCAACCACAATCAGTTTAGGTATTTTTGAAAATTTGCGTTTCTAGAAAAATAATTATTATTATGGGCACTATTGCAAGAATTGGGTTCGAATTTTTAAAATGTATTTTTTCTGGCTCTATGGTTCCGAACGGGATGAAATTTCGGAATCATTGTTAAAATCAAGGTCTCAACCACAATCATCAAAAATATTTTCAAAAAGTTGCATTTCTAGAAAAATCATCATTCTTACGGGCGCTATTGCAATACTTGGGTCCGAAATTTAAAGAGTATTTTTTCTGGCTCTATGGCTCCGAACGGGCTGAAAATTCGGAATCATTTAAAAATCAAGGTCTCAACCACAATCAGTAAAAATATTTTCAAAAAGTTGCATTTCTAGAAAAATCATAATTCTTACGGGCGCTATTGCAATACTTGGGTCCGAAATTTAAAGGTTATTTTTTCTGGCTCTATGGCCTCGAACGGGCTGAAATTTCGGAATCATTGTAAAAATCAAGGTCTCAACCCCAATCTGTAAAAATATTTTCAAAAGGTGCTTTTCTAGAAAAATCATTATTCTTACGGGCATTATTGCAAGACTTGGGTTCGAACATTAAAAGGCCTTTTTTCTAGCTCTATGGCTCCGGACGGGCTGAAATTTCGGAAACAAGGTTTAAATCTTCGTCTCAACCACAATCAGTTTAGGTTTTTTTGAAAATTTGCGTTTCTAGTAAAATAATTATTTTTTGGGCACTATTGCAAGAGTTGGGTTCGAAGTTTAAAAGGTATTTTTTCTGGCTCAATTGTTCCGAACTGGCTGAAATTTCGGAATCAATGTAAAAATCAAGGTCTCAACCTCAATCAGTAAAAATATTTAAAAAAGTTGAATTTCTAGAAAAATCAACATTCTTACGGGCGCTATTGCAATACTTGGATCCGAAATTTAAAGGGCATTTTTTCTGTGTCTATGGCTCCGAACGGGCTGAAATTTCGGAATCATTGTAAAAATCAAGGTTTTAACCACAATCAGTAAAAATATTTTCAAAAAGTTGCATTTCTAGAAAAATCATCATTCTTACGGGCGCTATTGCATAACTTGGGTCCGAAATTTAAAGAGCATTTTTTCTGGCTCTATGGTTCCGAACGTGCTGAAATTTCGGAATCATGGTTTAAATCTTCTTCTCAACCACAATCAGTTTAGTTATTCTTGAAAATTTGCATTTCTAGAAAAATAATTATTTTTATGGGCACTATTGCAAGAGTTGGGTTCGAACTTTAAAACGTATTTTTTCTTGCTTTATGGTTCCTAACGGGCTGAAATTTCGGAATCATTGTAAAAATCAAGGTCTCAACCACAATCAGTAAAAATATTTTCAAAAAGTTGCATTTCTAGAAAAATCATCATTCTTACGGGCGCTATTGCAATACTCGGGTTCGAAATTTAAAGGGCATTTTTTCTGGCTTTATCGCTCCGAGAGTGCTGAAATTTTGGAATCATTGTAAAAATCAAAGTCTTAACCACAATCAGTAAAAATATTTTCTAAAAGTTGCATTTCTAGAAAAATCATCATTCTTACGGGCGCTATTGCAATACTTGGGTTCGAAATTTAAAGGGCATTTTTTCTGGCTCTATGGCTCTGAACGGGCTGAAATTTTGGAATTATTGTAAAAATAAAAGTCTCAACCACAATCTGTAAAAATATTTTCAAAAAGTTGCATATCTAGAAAAATCATCATTCTTACGGGCGCTATTGCAATACTTGGGTCCGAAATTTTAAGGGCATTTTTTCTGGCTCTATGGCTCCGAACGGGCTGAAATTTCGGAATCATTGTAAAAATCAAGGTCTCAACCACAATCAGAAAAATATTTTCAAAAGGTGCATTTCAAGAAAAATCATTATTCTTACGGCCATTATTGCAAGACTTGGGTTCGAACATTAAAAGGCCTTTTTTCTAGCTCTATGGCTCCGGACGGGCTGAAATTTCGGAAACAAGGTTTAAATCTTCGTCTCAACCACAATCAGTTTAGGTTTTTTTGAAAATTTGCGTTTCTAGAAAAATAATTATTTTTTTGGGCACTATTGCAAGAGTTGGGTTCGAAGTTTAAAGGGTATTTTTTCTGGCTCTATGGTTCCGAACTGGCTGAAATTTCGGAATCAATGTAAAAATCAAGGTCTCAACCTCAATCAGTAAAAATATTTAAAAAAGTTGAATTTCTAGAAAAATCAACATTCTTACGGGCGCCATTGCAATACTTGGGTCCGAAATTTAAAGGGCATTTTTTCTGTGTCTATGGCTCCGAACGGGCTGAAATTTCGGAATCTTTGTAAAAATCAAGGTTTTAACCACAATCAGTAAAAATATTTTCAAAAAGTTGCATTTCTAGAAAAATCATCATTCTTACGGGCGCTATTTCAATACTTGGGTTCGAAATTTAATGGGCATTTTTTCTGGCTCTATGGCTCCGAACGGGCTAAAATTGCGTAATCATTGTAAAAATCAAGGTCTCAACCACAATCAGTAAAAATATTATCAAAAAGTTGCATTTCTAGAAAAATCATCATTCTTACGGGCTCTATTTTGCAATTCAAAGGCCATTTTTTCTGGCTCTATTTCCTCGAAAGGGCTGAAATTTCGGAATCATGGTTAAAATCTTCGTCTCAACCACAATCAGTTTAGGTATTTTTGAAAATTTGCGTTTCTAGAAAAATAATTATTATTATGGGCACTATTGCAAGAATTGGGTTCGAATTTTTAAAATGTATTTTTTCTGGCTCTATGGTTCCGAACGGGATGAAATTTCGGAATCATTGTTAAAATCAAGGTCTCCACCACAATCATCAAAAATATTTTCAAAAAGTTGCATTTCTAGAAAAATCATCATTCTTACGGGCGCTATTGCAATACTTGGGTCCGAAATTTAAAGAGTATTTTTTCTGGCTCTATGGCTCCGAACGGGCTGAAAATTCGGAATCATTTAAAAATCAAGGTCTCAACCACAATCAGTAAAAATATTTTCAAAAAGTTGCATTTCTAGAAAAATCATAATTCTTACGGGCGCTATTGCAATACTTGGGTTCGAAATTTAAATGGCATTTTTTCTGGCTCTATGGCCTCGAACGGGCTGAAATATCGGAATCATGGTTTAAATCTTCGTCTCAACCAAAATCAGTTTAGGTATTTTTGAAAATTTGCGTTTCTAGAAAAATAATTATTTTTATGGGCACTATTGCAAGAGTTGGGTTCGAACTTTAAAAGGTATTTTTTCTGGCTCTATGGTTCCGAACGGGCTGAAATTTCGGAATCATTGTAAAAATCAAGGTTTCAACCTCAATCAGTAAAAATATTTTCAAAAAGTTGCATTTCTAGAAAAATCATCATTCTTACGGTCGCTATTGCAAATACTTGGGTCCGAAATATAAAGGGAATTTTTTCTGGCTCTATGGCTCCGAACGGGCTGAAATTGTGGAATCATTGTAAAAATCAAGGTCTCAACCACAATCAGTAAAAATATTTTCAAAAAGTTGCATTTCTAGAAAAATCATCATTCTTACGGGCGCTATTGCAATACTTGGGTTCGAAATTTAAAGGTTATTTTTTCTGGCTCTATGGCCTCGAACGGGCTGAAATTTCGGAATCATGGTTTAAATATTCGTCTCAACCACAATCAGTTTAGGTATTTTTGAAAATTTGCATTTCTAGAAAAATAATTATTTTTATGGGCACTATTGCAAGAGTTGGGTTCGAACTTTAAAACGTATTTTTTCTTGCTTTATGGTTCCGAACGGGCTGAAATTTCGGAATCATTGTAAAAATCAAGGTCTCAACCACAATCAGTAAAAATATTTTCAAAAAGTTGCATTTCTAGAAAAATCATCATTCTTACGGGCGCTATTGCATAACTTGGGTCCGAAATTTAAAGAGCATTTTTTCTGGCTCTATGGTTCCGAACGGGCTGAAATTTCGGAATCATGGTTTAAATCTTCTTCTCAACCACAATCAGTTTAGTTATTCTTGAAAATTTGCATTTCTAGAAAAATAATTATTTTTATGGGCACTATTGCAAGAGTTGGGTTCGAACTTTAAAACGTATTTTTTCTTGCTTTATGGTTCCGAACGGGCTGAAATTTCGGAATCATTGTAAAAATCAAGGTCTCAACCACAATCAGTAAAAATATTTTCAAAAAGTTGCATTTCTAGAAAAATCATCATTCTTACGGGCGCTATTGCAATACTCGGGTTCGAAATTTAAAGGGCATTTTTTCTGGCTTTATCGCTCCGAGAGTGCTGAAATTTTGGAATCATTGTAAAAATCAAAGTCTTAACCACAATCAGTAAAAATATTTTCTAAAAGTTGCATTTCTAGAAAAATCATCATTCTTACGGGCGCTATTGCAATACTTGGGTCCGAAATTTAATGGGCATTTTTTCTGGCTCTATGGCTCCGAAAAGGCTGAAATTTCGGAATCAATGTAAAAATCAAGATCTTAACCACAATCAGTAAAAATATTTTCAAAAAGTTGCATTTCTAGAAAAATCATCATTCTTACGGGCGCTATTGCAATACTTGGGTTCGAAATTTAAAGGTCATTTGTTCTGGCTGTATGGCCTCGAACGGGCTGAAATTACGGAATCATGGCTTAAATTTTCGTCTCAACCACAATCAGATTAGGTATTTTTGAAAATTTGCGTTTCTAGAAAAATAATTATTTTTATGGGCACTATTGCAAGAATTGGGTTCGAACTTTAAAATTTTTTTTTTCTGGCTCTATGGTTCCGAACGGGCAGAAATTTCGGAATCATTGTAAAAATCAAGGTCTCAACCACAATCAGTAAAAATATTTTCAAAAAGTTGCTTTTCTAGAAAAATCATCATTCTTACTGGCGCTATTACAATACGCGGGTTCGAAATTTAAAGGGCATTTTTTCTGGCTTTATGGCTCCGAACGTGCTGAAATTTTGGAATCATTGTAAAAATCAAAGTCTCAACTACAATCAGCAAAAATATTTTCAAAAAGTTGCATTTCTAGAAAAATCATCATTCTTACGGGCGCTATTGCAATACTTGGGTCCGAAATTTAAAGGGCATATTTTCTGGCTCTATGGCTCCGAACGGGCTGAAATTTCGGAATCAATGTAAAAATCAAGATCTTAACCACAATCAGTAAAAATATTTTCAAAAAGTTGCATTTCTAGAAAAATCATCATTCTTACGGGCGCTATTGCAATACTTGGGTTCGAAATTTAAAGGTCATTTGTTCTGGCTGTATGGCCTCGAACGGGCTGAAATTACGGAATCATGGCTTAAATTTTCGTCTCAACCACAATCAGATTTTTTTTTTTGAAAATTTGCGTTTCTAGAAAAATAATTATTTTTATGGGCACTATTGCAAGAATTGGGTTCGAACTTTAAAACTTTTTTTTTCTGGCTCTATGGTTCCGAACGGGCAGAAATTTCGGAATCATTGTAAAAATCAAGGTCTCAACCACAATCAGTAAAAATATTTTCAAAAAGTTGCTTTTCTAGAAAAATCATCATTCTTACTGGCGCTATTGCAATACGCGGGTTCGAAATTTAAAGGGCATTTTTTCTGGCTTTATGGCTCCGAACGTGCTGAAAATTTGGAATCATTGTAAAAATCAAAGTCTCAACCACAATCAGCAAAAATATTTTCAAAAAGTTGCATTTCTAGAAAAATCATCATTCTTACGGGCGCTATTGCAATACTTGGGTCCGAAATTTAAAGAGCATTTTTTCGGGCTCTATGGCTCCGAACGGGCTGAAATTTCGAAATCATTGTTAAAATCAAGGTCTCAACCTCAATCAGTAAAAATATTTTCAAAAAGTTGCATTTCAAGAAAAATCATCATTCTTACTGGCGCTATTGCAAAACTTGGGTTTGAAATTTAAATGGCATTTTTTCTGGCTCTATGGCTTCGAACGGGCTGAAATTTCGGAATCATTGTAAAAATCAAGGTCTCAACATCAATCAGTAAAAATATTTTCAGAAAGTTGCATTTCTAGAAAAATCATCATTCTTAATGGCGCTATTGCAATACGCGGGTTCGAAATTTATAGGGCATTTTTTCGGGCATTATGGCTCCGAACGTGCTGAAATTTTGAATCATTGTAAAAATCAATGTCTCAACCACAATCAGCAAAAATATTTTCAAAAAGTTGCTTTTCTAGAAAAATCATCATTCTTACGGGCGCTATTACAATACGCGGGTTCGAAATTTAAAGGGCATTTTTTCTGGCTTTATGACTCCGAACGTGCTGAAATTTTGGAATCATTGTAAAAATCAAAGTCTCAACCACAATCAGCAAAAATATTTTCAAAAAGTTGCTTTTCTAGAAAAATCATCATTCTTACGGGCGCTATTGCAATACTTGGGTTCGAAATTTAAAGGGCATTTGTTTTGGCTCTATGGCTCCGAACGTGCTGAAATTTTGGAATCATTGTAAAAATCAATGTCTCAACCACAATTAGCAAAAATATTTTCAAAAAGGTGCATTTCTAGAAAAATCATCATTCTTACGGGCGCTATTGCAATACTTGGGTTCGAAATTTAAAGGTCATTTGTTCTGGCTGTATGGCCTCGAACGGGCTGAAATTACGGAATCATGGTTTAAATTTTCGTCTCAACCACAATCAAATTATTTTTTTTTGAAAATTTGCGTTTCTAGAAAAATAATTATTTTTATGGGCACTATTGCAAGAATTGGGTTCGAACTTTTAAAGGTATTTTTTCTGGCTCTATGGTTCCGAAAGGCCTGAAATTTTGAAATCATTGTAAGAATCAAGGTCTCAACCACAATCAGTAAAAATATTTTCAAATAGTTGCATTTCTAGAAAAATCATCATTCTTACGGGCGCTATTGCAATACTTGGGTTCGAAATTTAAAGGGCATTTTTTCGGGCTCTATAGCCTCGAACGGGCTGAAATTTCGGAATCATGGTTTAAATCTTCGTCTCAACCACAATCAGTTTAGTTATTTTTGAAAATTTTCGTTTCTAAAAAATAATTATTTTTATGGGCACTATTGCCAGAATTGGGTTCGAACATTAAAACGTATTTTTTCTGGCTCTATGGTTCCGAACGGGCAGAAATTTCGGAATCATTGTAAAAATCAAGGTCTCAACCACAATCAGTAAAAATATTTTCAAAAAGTTGCATTTCTAGAAAAATCATCATTCTTACGGGCGCTATTGCAATACTTGGGTCCGAAATTTAAAGGGCATTTTTTCTGGCTCTATGGCCTCGAACGAGCTGAAATTTCGGAATCATGGTTTAAATCTTCGTCTCAACCACAATCAGTTTAGGTATTTTTGAAAATTTGCGTTTCTAGAAAAATAATTATTTTTATGGACACTATTGCAAGAGTTGGGTTCGAAGTTTAAAAGGTATTTTTTCTGGCTCTATGGTTCCGAACGGGCTGAAATTTCGGAATCATTGTAAAAATCAAGGTCTCAACCACAATCAGTAAAAATATTTTCAAAAAGTTGCTTTTCTAGAAAAATCATCATTCTTACTGGCGCTATTACAATACGCGGGTTCGAAATTTAAAGGGCATTTTTTCTGGCTTTATGGCTCCGAACGTGCTGAAATTTTGGAATCATTGTAAAAATCAAAGTCTCAACCACAATCAGCAAAAATATTTTCAAAAAGTTGCATTTCTAGAAAAATCATCATTCTTACGGGCGCTATTGCAATACTTGGGTCCGAAATTTAATGGGCATTTTTTCTGGCTCTATGGCTCCGAAAAGGCTGAAATTTCGGAATCAATGTAAAAATCAAGATCTTAACCACAATCAGTAAAAATATTTTCAAAAAGTTGCATTTCTAGAAAAATCATCATTCTTACGGGCGCTATTGCAATACTTGGGTTCGAAATTTAAAGGTCATTTGTTCTGGCTGTATGGCCTCGAACGGGCTGAAATTACGGAATCATGGCTTAAATTTTCGTCTCAACCACAATCAGATTAGGTATTTTTGAAAATTTGCGTTTCTAGAAAAATAATTATTTTTATGGGCACTATTGCAAGAATTGGGTTCGAACTTTAAAATTTTTTTTTTCTGGCTCTATGGTTCCGAACGGGCAGAAATTTCGGAATCATTGTAAAAATCAAGGTCTCAACCACAATCAGTAAAAATATTTTCAAAAAGTTGCTTTTCTAGAAAAATCATCATTCTTACTGGCGCTATTACAATACGCGGGTTCGAAATTTAAAGGGCATTTTTTCTGGCTTTATGGCTCCGAACGTGCTGAAATTTTGGAATCATTGTAAAAATCAAAGTCTCAACTACAATCAGCAAAAATATTTTCAAAAAGTTGCATTTCTAGAAAAATCATCATTCTTACGGGCGCTATTGCAATACTTGGGTCCGAAATTTAAAGGGCATTTTTTCTGGCTCTATGGCTCCGAACGGGCTGAAATTTCGGAATCAATGTAAAAATCAAGATCTTAACCACAATCAGTAAAAATATTTTCAAAAAGTTGCATTTCTAGAAAAATCATCATTCTTACGGGCGCTATTGCAATACTTGGGTTCGAAATTTAAAGGTCATTTGTTCTGGCTGTATGGCCTCGAACGGGCTGAAATTACGGAATCATGGCTTAAATTTTCGTCTCAACCACAATCAGATTTTTTTTTTTGAAAATTTGCGTTTCTAGAAAAATAATTATTTTTATGGGCACTATTGCAAGAATTGGGTTCGAACTTTAAAACTTTTTTTTTCTGGCTCTATGGTTCCGAACGGGCAGAAATTTCGGAATCATTGTAAAAATCAAGGTCTCAACCACAATCAGTAAAAATATTTTCAAAAAGTTGCTTTTCTAGAAAAATCATCATTCTTACTGGCGCTATTGCAATACGCGGGTTCGAAATTTAAAGGGCATTTTTTCTGGCTTTATGGCTCCGAACGTGCTGAAAATTTGGAATCATTGTAAAAATCAAAGTCTCAACCACAATCAGCAAAAATATTTTCAAAAAGTTGCATTTCTAGAAAATTCATCATTCTTACGGGCGCTATTGCAATACTTGGGTCCGAAATTTAAAGGGCATTTTTTCTGGCTCTATGGCTCCGAACGGGCTGAAATTTCGGAATCAATGTAAAAATCAAGATCTTAACCACAATCAGTAAAAATATTTTCAAAAAGTTGCATTTCTAGAAAAATCATCATTCTTACGGGCGCTATTGCAATACTTGGGTTCGAAATTGAAATGGCAATTTTTCTGGCTCTATGGCTCCAAACGGGCTGAAATTTCGGAATCATTGTAAAAATCAAGGTCTCAACCACAATCAGTAAAAATATTTTCAAAAAGTTGCTTTTCTAGAAAAATCATCATTCTTTCGGGCGCTATTGCAATACTTGGGTTCGAAATTTAAAGGGCATTTGTTTTGGCTCTATGGCTCCGAACGTGCTGAAATTTTGGAATCATTGTAAAAATCAAAGTCTCAACCACAATCAGCAAAAATATTTTCAAAAAGTTGCATTTCTAGAAAAATCATCATTCTTACGGGCGCTATTGCAATACTTGGGTCCGAAATTTAAAGAGCATTTTTTCGGGCTCTATGGCTCCGAACGGGCTGAAATTTCGAAATCATTGTTAAAATCAAGGTCTCAACCTCAATCAGTAAAAATATTTTCAAAAAGTTGCATTTCAAGAAAAATCATCATTCTTACTGGCGCTATTGCAAAACTTGGGTTTGAAATTTAAATGGCATTTTTTCTGGCTCTATGGCTTCGAACGGGCTGAAATTTCGGAATCATTGTAAAAATCAAGGTCTCAACATCAATCAGTAAAAATATTTTCAGAAAGTTGCATTTCTAGAAAAATCATCATTCTTAATGGCGCTATTGCAATACGCGGGTTCGAAATTTATAGGGCATTTTTTCGGGCATTATGGCTCCGAACGTGCTGAAATTTTGAATCATTGTAAAAATCAATGTCTCAACCACAATCAGCAAAAATATTTTCAAAAAGTTGCTTTTCTAGAAAAATCATCATTCTTACGGGCGCTATTACAATACGCGGGTTCGAAATTTAAAGGGCATTTTTTCTGGCTTTATGACTCCGAACGTGCTGAAATTTTGGAATCATTGTAAAAATCAAAGTCTCAACCACAATCAGCAAAAATATTTTCAAAAAGTTGCTTTTCTAGAAAAATCATCATTCTTACGGGCGCTATTGCAATACTTGGGTTCGAAATTTAAAGGGCATTTGTTTTGGCTCTATGGCTCCGAACGTGCTGAAATTTTGGAATCATTGTAAAAATCAATGTCTCAACCACAATTAGCAAAAATATTTTCAAAAAGGTGCATTTCTAGAAAAATCATCATTCTTACGGGCGCTATTGCAATACTTGGGTTCGAAATTTAAAGGTCATTTGTTCTGGCTGTATGGCCTCGAACGGGCTGAAATTACGGAATCATGGTTTAAATTTTCGTCTCAACCACAATCAAATTATTTTTTTTTGAAAATTTGCGTTTCTAGAAAAATAATTATTTTTATGGGCACTATTGCAAGAATTGGGTTCGAACTTTTAAAGGTATTTTTTCTGGCTCTATGGTTCCGAAAGGCCTGAAATTTTGAAATCATTGTAAGAATCAAGGTCTCAACCACAATCAGTAAAAATATTTTCAAATAGTTGCATTTCTAGAAAAATCATCATTCTTACGGGCGCTATTGCAATACTTGGGTTCGAAATTTAAAGGGCATTTTTTCGGGCTCTATAGCCTCGAACGGGCTGAAATTTCGGAATCATGGTTTAAATCTTCGTCTCAACCACAATCAGTTTAGTTATTTTTGAAAATTTTCGTTTCTAAAAAATAATTATTTTTATGGGCACTATTGCCAGAATTGGGTTCGAACATTAAAACGTATTTTTTCTGGCTCTATGGTTCCGAACGGGCAGAAATTTCGGAATCATTGTAAAAATCAAGGTCTCAACCACAATCAGTAAAAATATTTTCAAAAAGTTGCATTTCTAGAAAAATCATCATTCTTACGGGCGCTAATGCAATACTTGGGTCCGAAATTTAAAGGGCATTTTTTCTGGCTCTATGGCCTCGAACGGGCTGAAATTTCGGAATCATGGTTTAAATCTTCGTCTCAACCACAATCAGTTTAGGTATTTTTGAAAATTTGCGTTTCTAGAAAAATAATTATTTTTATGGACACTATTGCAAGAGTTGGGTTCGAAGTTTAAAAGGTATTTTTTCTGGCTCTATGGTTCCGAACGGGCTGAAATTTCGGAATCATTGTAAAAATCAAGGTCTCAACCTCAATCAGTAAAAATATTTTCAAAAAGTTGCATTTCTAGAAAAATCATCATTCTTACTGGAGCTATTGCAAAACTTGGGTTTGAAATTTAAATGGCATTTTTTCTGGCTCTATGGCTCCGAACGGGCTGAAATTTCGGAATCAATGTAAAAATCAAAGTCTCAACCACAATCAGTAAAAATATTTTCAAAAAGTTGCATTTATAGAAAAATCATCATTCTTACGGGCATTATTGCAAGACCTGGGTTCGAACTTTAAAATGCCTTTTTTCTAGCTCTATGGCTCCGGACGGGCTGAAATTTCGGAATCATGGTTTAAATCTTCGTCTCAACCACAATCAGTTTAGGTTTTTTTGAAAATTTGCGTTTCTAGAAAAATAATTATTTTTATGGGCACTATTGCAAGAATTGGGTTCGAACTTTAAAACGTATTTTTTCTGGCTCTATGGTTCCGAACGGGCAGAAATTTCGGAATCATTGTAAAAATCAAGGTCTCAACCACAATCAGTAAAAATATTTTCAAAAAGTTGCTTTTCTAGAAAAATCATCATTCTTACTGGCGCTATTGCAATACGCGGGTTCGAAATTTAAAGGGCATTTTTTCTGGCTTTATGGCTCCGAACGTGCTGAAATTTCGGAATCAATGTAAAAATCAAGGTCTTAACCACAATCAGTAAAAATATTTTCAAAAAGTTGCATTTCTAGAAAAATCATCATTCTTACGGGCGCTATTGCAATACTTGGGTCCGAAATTTAAAGGGCATTTTTTCTGGCTCTATGGCTCCGAACGGGCTGAAATTTCGGAATCAATGTAAAAATCGAGGTCTTAACCACAATCAGTAAAAATATTTTCAAAATGTTGCATTTCTAGAAAAATCATCATTCTTACGGGCGCTATTGCAATACTTGGGTTCGAAATTTAAAGGGCATTTGTTTTGGCTCTATGGCTCCGAACGTGCTGAAATTTTGGAATCATTGTAAAAATCAATGTCTCAACCACAATTAGCAAAAATATTTTCAAAAAGGTGCATTTCTAGAAAAATCATCATTCTTACGGGCGCTATTGCAATACTTGGGTTCGAAATTTAAAGGTCATTTGTTCTGGCTGTATGGCCTCGAACGGGCTGAAATTACGGAATCATGGTTTAAATTTTCGTCTCAACCACAATCAAATTATTTTTTTTTGAAAATTTGCGTTTCTAGAAAAATAATTATTTTTATGGGCACTATTGCAAGAATTGGGTTCGAACTTTTAAAGGTATTTTTTCTGGCTCTATGGTTCCGAAAGGCCTGAAATTTTGAAATCATTGTAAGAATCAAGGTCTCAACCACAATCAGTAAAAATATTTTCAAATAGTTGCATTTCTAGAAAAATCATCATTCTTACGGGCGCTATTGCAATACTTGGGTTCGAAATTTAAAGGGCATTTTTTCGGGCTCTATAGCCTCGAACGGGCTGAAATTTCGGAATCATGGTTTAAATCTTCGTCTCAACCACAATCAGTTTAGTTATTTTTGAAAATTTTCGTTTCTAAAAAATAATTATTTTTATGGGCACTATTGCCAGAATTGGGTTCGAACATTAAAACGTATTTTTTCTGGCTCTATGGTTCCGAACGGGCAGAAATTTCGGAATCATTGTAAAAATCAAGGTCTCAACCACAATCAGTAAAAATATTTTCAAAAAGTTGCATTTCTAGAAAAATCATCATTCTTACGGGCGCTAATGCAATACTTGGGTCCGAAATTTAAAGGGCATTTTTTCTGGCTCTATGGCCTCGAACGGGCTGAAATTTCGGAATCATGGTTTAAATCTTCGTCTCAACCACAATCAGTTTAGGTATTTTTGAAAATTTGCGTTTCTAGAAAAATAATTATTTTTATGGACACTATTGCAAGAGTTGGGTTCGAAGTTTAAAAGGTATTTTTTCTGGCTCTATGGTTCCGAACGGGCTGAAATTTCGGAATCATTGTAAAAATCAAGGTCTCAACCTCAATCAGTAAAAATATTTTCAAAAAGTTGCATTTCTAGAAAAATCATCATTCTTACTGGAGCTATTGCAAAACTTGGGTTTGAAATTTAAATGGCATTTTTTCTGGCTCTATGGCTCCGAACGGGCTGAAATTTCGGAATCAATGTAAAAATCAAAGTCTCAACCACAATCAGTAAAAATATTTTCAAAAAGTTGCATTTATAGAAAAATCATCATTCTTACGGGCATTATTGCAAGACCTGGGTTCGAACTTTAAAATGCCTTTTTTCTAGCTCTATGGCTCCGGACGGGCTGAAATTTCGGAATCATGGTTTAAATCTTCGTCTCAACCACAATCAGTTTAGGTTTTTTTGAAAATTTGCGTTTCTAGAAAAATAATTATTTTTATGGGCACTATTGCAAGAATTGGGTTCGAACTTTAAAACGTATTTTTTCTGGCTCTATGGTTCCGAACGGGCAGAAATTTCGGAATCATTGTAAAAATCAAGGTCTCAACCACAATCAGTAAAAATATTTTCAAAAAGTTGCTTTTCTAGAAAAATCATCATTCTTACTGGCGCTATTGCAATACGCGGGTTTCAAATTTAAAGGGCATTTTTTCTGGCTTTATGGCTCCGAACGTGCTGAAATTTCGGAATCAATGTAAAAATCAAGGTCTTAACCACAATCAGTAAAAATATTTTCAAAAAGTTGCATTTCTAGAAAAATCATCATTCTTACGGGCGCTATTGCAATACTTGGGTCCGAAATTTAAAGGGCATTTTTTCTGGCTCTATGGCTCCGAACGGGCTGAAATTTCGGAATCAATGTAAAAATCGAGGTCTTAACCACAATCAGTAAAAATATTTTCAAAATGTTGCATTTCTAGAAAAATCATCATTCTTACGGGCGCTATTGCAATACTTGGGTCCGAAATTTAAAGGGCATTTTTTCTGGCTCTATGGCTCCGAACGGGCTGAAATTTCGGAATCAATGTAAAAATCGAGGTCTTAACCACAATCAGTAAAAATATTTTCAAAATGTTGCATTTCTAGAAAAATCATCATTCTTACGGGCGCTATTGCAATACTTGGGTTCGAAATTTAAAGGGCATTTTTTCTGGCTCTATGGCCTCGAACGGGCTGAAATTTCGGAATCATGGTTTAAATCTTCGTCTCAACCACAATCAGTTTAGGTATTTTTGAAAATTTGCGTTTCTAGAAAAATAATTATTTTTATGGGCACTATTGCAAGAGTTGGGTTCGAACTTTAAAAAGTTTTTTTTATGGCTCTATGGTTCCGAACGGGCTGAAATTTCGGAATCATGGTTTAAATCTTCTTCTCAACCACAATCAGTTTAGTTATTTTTGAAAATTTGCATTTCTAGAAAAATAATTATTTTTATGGGCACTATTGCAAGGGTTGGGTTCGAACTTTAAAACGTATTTTTTCTTGCTTTATGGTTCCGAACGGGCTGAAATTTCGGAATCATTGTAAAAATCAAGGTCTCAACATCAATCAGTAAAAATATTTTCAGAAAGTTGCATTTCTAGAAAAATCATTATTCTTACTGGCGCTATTGCAATACGCGGGTTCGAAATTTAAAGGGCATTTTTTCTGGCTTTATAGCTCCGAACGTGCTGAAATTTTGGAATCATTGTAAAAATCAATGTCTCGACCACAATCAGCAAAAATATTTTCAAAAAGGTGCATTTCTAGAAAAATCATCATTCTTACGGGCGCTATTGCAATACTTGGGTTCGAAATTTAAAGGTCATTTGTTCTGGCTGTATGGCCTCGAACGGGCTGAAATTACGAAATCATGGTTTAAATTTTCGTCTCAACCACAATCAGATTAGGTATTTTTGAAAATTTGCGTTTCTAGAAAAATAATTATTTTTATGGGCACTATTGCAAGAATTGGGTTCGAACTTTAAAACGTATTTTTTCTGGCTCTATGGTTCCGAACGGGCAGAAATTTCGGAATCATTGTAAAAATCAAGGTCTCAACCGCAATCAGTAAAAATATTTTCAAAAAGTTGCATTTCTAGAAAAATCATCATTCTTACGGGCGCTATTGCAATACTTGGGTTCGAAATTGAAATGGCATTTTTTCTGGCCCTATGGCTCCGAACGGGCTGAAATTTCGGAATCATTGTAAAAATCAAGGTCTCAACCACAACCAGTAAAAATATTTTCAAAAAGTTGCATTTCTAGAAAAATCATCATTCTTACGGGCGCTATTGCAATACTTGGGTTCGAAATTGAAATGGCATTTTTTCTGGCTCTATGGCTCCGAACGGGCTGAAATTTCGGAATCATTGTAAAAATCAAGGTCTCAACCACAACCAGTAAAAATATTTTCAAAAAGTTGCTTTTCTAGAAAAATCATCATTCTTACGGGCGCTATTGCAATACTTGGGTTCGAAATTTAAAGGGCATTTTTTCTGGCTCTATGGCCTCGAACGGGCTGAAATTTCGGAATCATGGTTTAAATCTTCGTCTCAACCTCAATCAGTTTAGGTATTTTTGAAAATTTGCGTTTCTAGAAAAATCATCATTCTTACGGGCGCTATTGCAATACTTGGGTTCGAAATTGAAATGGCATTTTTTCTGGCTCTATGGCTCCGAACGGGCTGAAATTTCGGAATCATTGTAAAAATCAAGGTCTCAACATCAATCAGTAAAAATATTTTCAGAAAGTTGCATTTCTAGAAAAATCATCATTCTTAATGGCGCAATTGCAATACGCGGGTTCGAAATTTATAGGGCATTTTTTCTGGCATTATGGCTCCGAACGTGCTGAAATTTTGAATCATTGTAAAAATCAATGTCTCAACCACAATCAGCAAAAATATTTTCAAAAAGGTGCATTTCTAGAAAAATCATCATTCTTACGGGCGCTATTGCAATTCTTGGGTTCGAAATTGAAATGGCAATTTTTCTGGCTCTATGGCTCCAAAC
This sequence comes from Hesperophylax magnus, assembly GCA_026573805.1. Taxonomy (NCBI): domain Eukaryota; kingdom Metazoa; phylum Arthropoda; class Insecta; order Trichoptera; family Limnephilidae; genus Hesperophylax; species Hesperophylax magnus. The sequence goes on from JAIUSX010000014.1 coordinate 19,967,436, forward strand.
GGGCTGAAATTTCGGAATCATTGTAAAAATCAAGGTCTCAACCACAATCAGTAAAAATATTTTCAAAAAGTTGCTTTTCTAGAAAAATCATCATTCTTACGGGCGCTATTGCAATACTTGGGTTCGAAATTTAAAGGGCATTTGTTTTGGCTCTATGGCTCCGAACGTGCTGAAATTTTGGAATCATTGTAAAAATCAATGTCTCAACCACAATTAGCAAAAATATTTTCAAAAAGGTGCATTTCTAGAAAAATCATCATTCTTACGGGCGCTATTGCAATACTTGGGTTCGAAATTTAAAGGTCATTTGTTCTGGCTGTATGGCCTCGAACGGGCTGAAATTACGGAATCATGGTTTAAATTTTCGTCTCAACCACAATCAAATTATTTTTTTTTGAAAATTTGCGTTTCTAGAAAAATAATTATTTTTATGGGCACTATTGCAAGAATTGGGTTCGAACTTTTAAAGGTATTTTTTCTGGCTCTATGGTTCCGAACGGCCTGAAATTTTGAAATCATTGTAAGAATCAAGGTCTCAACCACAATCAGTAAAAATATTTTCAAATAGTTGCATTTCTAGAAAAATCATCATTCTTACGGGCGCTATTGCAATACTTGGGTTCGAAATTTAAAGGGAATTTTTTCGGGCTCTATGGCCTCGAACGGGCTGAAATTTCGGAATCATGGTTTAAATCTTCGTCTCAACCACAATCAGTTTAGTTATTTTTGAAAATTTTCGTTTCTAAAAAATAATTATTTTTATGGGCACTATTGCCAGAATTAGGTTCGAACATTAAAACGTATTTTTTCTGGCTCTATGGTTCCGAACGGGCAGAAATTTCGGAATCATTGTAAAAATCAAGGTCTCATCCACAATCAGTGAAAATATTTTCAAAAAGTTGCATTTCTAGAAAAATCATCATTCTTACGGGCGCTATTGCAATACTTGGGTTCGAAATTTAAAGGACATTTTTTCTGACTCTATGGCTCCGAACGGGCTGAAATTTCGGAATCATTGTAAAAATCAAGGTCTCAACCACAATCTGTAAAAATATTTTCAAAAGGTGCATTTCTAGAAAAATCATTATTCTTACGGGCATTATTGCAAGACTTGGGTTCGAACATTAAAAGGCCTTTTTTCTAGCTCTATGGCTCCCGACGGGCTGAAATTTCGGAAACAAGGTTTAAATCTTCGTCTCAACCACAATCAGTTTAGGTTTTTTTGAAAATTTGCGTTTCTAGAAAAATAATTATTTTTTTGTGCACTATTGCAAGAGTTGGGTTCGAAGTTTAAAAGGTATTTTTTCTGGCTCTATGGTTCCGAACTGGCTGTAATTTCGGAATCAATGTAAAAATCAAGGTCTCAACCTCAATCAGTAAAAATATTTAAAAAAGTTGAATTTCTAGAAAAATCAACATTCTTACGGGCGCTATTGCAATACTTGGGTCCGAAATTTAAAGGGCATTTTTTCTGGCTTTATGGCTCCGAACGTGCTGAAATTTTGGAATCATTGTAAAAATCAATGTCTCAACCACAATCAGCAAAAATATTTTCAAAAAGGTGCATTTCTAGAAAAATCATCATTCTTACGGGCGCTATTGCAATACTTGGGTTCGAAATTGAAATGGCAATTTTTCTGGCTCTATGGCTCCAAACGGGCTGAAATTTCGGAATCATTGTAAAAATCAAGGTCTCAACCACAATCAGTAAAAATATTTTCAAAAAGTTGCATTACTAGAAAAATCATCATTCTTACGGGCGCTATTGCAATACTTGGGTCCGAAATTTAAAGGGCATTTTTTCTGGCTTTATGGCCTCGAACGGGCTGAAATTTCGGAATCATGGTTTAAATCTTCGTCTCAACCACAATCAGTTTAGGTATTTTTGAAAATTTGCGTTTCTAGAAAAATAATTATTTTTATGGACACTATTGCAAGAGTTGGGTTCGAAGTTTAAAAGGTATTTTTTCTGGCTCTATGGTTCCGAACGGGCTGAAATTTCGGAATCATTGTAAAAATCAAGGTCTCAACCTCAATCAGTAAAAATATTTTCAAAAAGTTACATTTCTAGAAAAATCATCATTCTTACTGGCGCTATTGCAATACGCGGGTTCGAAATTTAAAGGGCATTTTTTCTGGCTTTATGGCTCCGAACGTGCTGAAATTTCGGAATCAATGTAAAAATCAAGGTCTTAACCACAATCAGTAAAAATATTTTCAAACAGTTGCATTTCTAGAAAAATCATCATTCTTACGGGCGCTATTGCAATACTTGGGTCCGAAATTTAAAGGGCATTTTTTCTGGCTCTATGGCTCCGAACGGGCTGAAATTTCGGAATCAATGTAAAAATCGAGGTCTTAACCACAATCAGTAAAAATATTTTCAAAATATTGCATTTCTAGAAAAATCATCATTCTTACGGGCGCAATTGCAATACTTGGGTTCGAAATTGAAATGGCATTTTTTCTGGCTCTATGGCTCCGAACGGGCTGAAATTTCGGAATCATTGTAAAAATCAAGGTCTCAACCACCACCAGCAAAAATATTTTCAAAAAGATGCTTTTCTAGAAAAATCATCATTCTTACGGGCGCTATTGCAATACTTGGGTTCGAAATTTAAAGGGCATTTTTTCTGGCTCTATGGCCTCGAACGGGCTGAAATTTCGGAATCATGGTTTAAATCTTCTTCTCAACCACAATCAGTTTAGTTATTTTTGAAAATTTGCATTTCTAGAAAAATAATTATTTTTATGGGCACTATTGCAAGGGTTGGGTTCGAACTTTAAAACGTATTTTTTCTTGCTTTATGGTTCCGAACGGGCTGAAATTTCGGAATGATTGTAAAAATCAAGGTCTCAACATCAATCAGTAAAAATATTTTCAGAAAGTTGCATTTCTAGAAAAATCATTATTCTTACTGGCGCTATTGCAATACGCGGGTTCGAAATTTAAAGGGCATTTTTTCTGGCTTTATGGCTCCGAACGTGCTGAAATTTTGGAATCATTGTAAAAATCAATGTCTCAACCACAATCAGCAAAAATATTTTCAAAAAGGTGCATTTCTAGAAAAATCATCATTCTTACGGGCGCTATTGCAATACTTGGGTTCGAAATTTAAAGGTCATTTGTTCTGGCTCTATGGCCTCGAACGGGCTGAAATTACGGAATCATGGTTTAAATTTTCGTCTCAACCACAATCAGATTAGGTATTTTTGAAAATTTGCGTTTCTAGAAAAATAATTATTTTTATGGGCACTATTGCAAGAATTGGGTTCGAACTTTAAAACTTTTTTTTTCTGGCTCTATGGTTCCGAACGGGCAGAAATTTCGGAATCATTGTAAAAATCAAGGTCTCAACCACAATCAGTAAAAATATTTTCAAAAAGTTGCTTTTCTAGAAAAATCATCATTCTTACTGGCGCTATTGCAATACGCGGGTTCGAAATTTAAAGGGCATTTTTTCTGGCTTTATGGCTCCGAACGTGCTGAAATTTTGGAATCATTGTAAAAATCAATGTCTCAACCACAATCAGCAAAAATATTTTCAAAAAGGTGCATTTCTAGAAAAATCATCATTCTTACGGGCGCTATTGCAATACTTGGGTTCGAAATTTAAAGGTCATTTGTACTGGCTGTATGGCCTCGAACGGGCTGAAATTACGGAATCATGGTTTAAATTTTCGTCTCAACCACAATCAGATTAGGTATTTTTGAAAATTTGCGTTTCTAGAAAAATAATTATTTTTATGGGCACTATTGCAAGAATTGGGTTCGAACTTTAAAACTTTTTTTTTCTGGCTCTATGGTTCCGAACGGGCAGAAATTTCGGAATCATTGTAAAAATCAAGGTCTCAACATCAATCAGTAAAAATATTTTCAGAAAGTTGCATTTCTAGAAAAATCATCATTCTTAATGGCGCTATTGCAATACGCGGGTTCGAAATTTATAGGGCATTTTTTCTGGCATTATGGCTCCGAACGTGCTGAAATTTTGAATCATTGTAAAAATCAATGTCTCAACCACAATCAGCAAAAATATTTTCAAAAAGGTGCATTTCTAGAAAAATCATCATTCTAACGGGCGCTATTGCAATACTTTGGTTCGAAATTTAAAGGTCATTTGTTCTGGCTGTATGGCCTCGAACGGGCTGAAATTACGGAATCATGGTTTAAATTTTCGTCTCAACCACAATCAGATTAGGTATTTTTGAAAATTTGCGTTTCTAGAAAAATAATTATTTTTATGGGCACTATTGCAAGAATTGGGTTCGAACTTTAAAATTTTTTTTTTCTGGCTCTATGGTTCCGAACGGGCAGAAATTTCGGAATCATTGTAAAAATCAAGGTCTCAACCACAATCAGTAAAAATATTTTCAAAAAGTTGCTTTTCTAGAAAAATCATCATTCTTACTGGCGCTATTACAATACGCGGGTTCGAAATTTAAAGGGCATTTTTTCTGGCTTTATGGCTCCGAACGTGCTGAAATTTTGGAATCATTGTAAAAATCAAAGTCTCAACCACAATCAGCAAAAATATTTTCAAAAAGTTGCATTTCTAGAAAAATCATCATTCTTACGGGCGCTATTGCAATACTTGGGTCCGAAATTTAATGGGCATTTTTTCTGGCTCTATGGCTCCGAACGGGCTGAAATTTCGGAATCAATGTAAAAATCAAGATCTTAACCACAATCAGTAAAAATATTTTCAAAAAGTTGCATTTCTAGAAAAATCATCATTCTTACGGGCGCTATTGCAATACTTGGGTTCGAAATTTAAAGGTCATTTGTTCTGGCTGTATGGCCTTGAACGGGCTGAAATTACGGAATCATGGCTTAAATTTTCGTCTCAACCACAATCAGATTAGGTATTTTTGAAAATTTGCGTTTCTAGAAAAATAATTATTTTTATGGGCACTATTGCAAGAATTGGGTTCGAACTTTAAAATTTTTTTTTTCTGGCTCTATGGTTCCGAACGGGCAGAAATTTCGGAATCATTGTAAAAATCAAGGTCTCAACCACAATCAGTAAAAATATTTTCAAAAAGTTGCTTTTCTAGAAAAATCATCATTCTTACTGGCGCTATTACAATACGCGGGTTCGAAATTTAAAGGGCATTTTTTCTGGCTTTATGGCTCCGAACGTGCTGAAATTTTGGAATCATTGTAAAAATCAAAGTCTCAACTACAATCAGCAAAAATATTTTCAAAAAGTTGCATTTCTAGAAAAATCATCATTCTTACGGGCGCTATTGCAATACTTGGGTCCGAAATTTAAAGGGCATTTTTTCTGGCTCTATGGCTCCGAACGGGCTGAAATTTCGGAATCAATGTAAAAATCAAGATCTTAACCACAATCAGTAAAAATATTTTCAAAAAGTTGCATTTCTAGAAAAATCATCATTCTTACGGGCGCTATTGCAATACTTGGGTTCGAAATTTAAAGGTCATTTGTTCTGGCTGTATGGCCTCGAACGGGCTGAAATTACGGAATCATGGCTTAAATTTTCGTCTCAACCACAATCAGTTTAGTTATTTTTGAAAATTTTCGTTTCTAAAAAATAATTATTTTTATGGGCACTATTGCCAGAATTGGGTTCGAACATTAAAACGTATTTTTTCTGGCTCTATGGTTCCGAACGGGCAGAAATTTCGGAATCATTGTAAAAATCAAGGTCTCAACCACAATCAGTAAAAATATTTTCAAAAAGTTGCATTTCTAGAAAAATCATCATTCTTACGGGCGCTATTGCAATACTTGGGTCCGAAATTTAAAGGGCATTTTTTCTGGCTCTATGGCCTCGAACGGGCTGAAATTTCGGAATCATGGTTTAAATCTTCGTCTCAACCACAATCAGTTTAGGTATTTTTGAAAATTTGCGTTTCTAGAAAAATAATTATTTTTATGGACACTATTGCAAGAGTTGGGTTCGAAGTTTAAAAGGTATTTTTTCTGGCTCTATGGTTCCGAACGGGCTGAAATTTCGGAATCATTGTAAAAATCAAGGTCTCAACCTCAATCAGTAAAAATATTTTCAAAAAGTTGCATTTCTAGAAAAATCATCATTCTTACTGGAGCTATTGCAAAACTTGGGTTTGAAATTTAAATGGCATTTTTTCTGGCTCTATGGCTCCGAACGGGCTGAAATTTCGGAATCAATGTAAAAATCAAAGTCTCAACCACAATCAGTAAAAATATTTTCAAAAAGTTGCATTTATAGAAAAATCATCATTCTTACGGGCATTATTGCAAGACCTGGGTTCGAACTTTAAAATGCCTTTTTTCTAGCTCTATGGCTCCGGACGGGCTGAAATTTCGGAATCATGGTTTAAATCTTCGTCTCAACCACAATCAGTTTAGGTTTTTTTGAAAATTTGCGTTTCTAGAAAAATAATTATTTTTATGGGCACTATTGCAAGAATTGGGTTCGAACTTTAAAACGTATTTTTTCTGGCTCTATGGTTCCGAACGGGCAGAAATTTCGGAATCATTGTAAAAATCAAGGTCTCAACCACAATCAGTAAAAATATTTTCAAAAAGTTGCTTTTCTAGAAAAATCATCATTCTTACTGGCGCTATTGCAATACGCGGGTTCGAAATTTAAAGGGCATTTTTTCTGGCTTTATGGCTCCGAACGTGCTGAAATTTCGGAATCAATGTAAAAATCAAGGTCTTAACCACAATCAGTAAAAATATTTTCAAAAAGTTGCATTTCTAGAAAAATCATCATTCTTACGGGCGCTATTGCAATACTTGGGTCCGAAATTTAAAGGGCATTTTTTCTGGCTCTATGGCTCCGAACGGGCTGAAATTTCGGAATCAATGTAAAAATCGAGGTCTTAACCACAATCAGTAAAAATATTTTCAAAATGTTGCATTTCTAGAAAAATCATCATTCTTACGGGCGCAATTGCAATACTTGGGTTCGAAATTGAAATGGCATTTTTTCTGGCTCTATGGCTCCGAACGGGCTGAAATTTCGGAATCATTGTAAAAATCAAGGTCTCAACCACCACCAGCAAAAATATTTTCAAAAAGTTGCTTTTCTAGAAAAATCATCATTCTTACGGGCGCTATTGCAATACTTGGGTTCGAAATTTAAAGGGCATTTTTTCTGGCTCTATGGCCTCGAACGGGCTGAAATTTCGGAATCATGGTTTAAATCTTCGTCTCAACCACAATCAGTTTAGGTATTTTTGAAAATTTGCGTTTCTAGAAAAATAATTATTTTTATGGGCACTATTGCAAGAGTTGGGTTCGAACTTTAAAAAGTTTTTTTTATGGCTCTATGGTTCCGAACGGGCTGAAATTTCGGAATCATGGTTTAAATCTTCTTCTCAACCACAATCAGTTTAGTTATTTTTGAAAATTTGCATTTCTAGAAAAATAATTATTTTTATGGGCACTATTGCAAGGGTTGGGTTCGAACTTTAAAACGTATTTTTTCTTGCTTTATGGTTCCGAACGGGCTGAAATTTCGGAATCATTGTAAAAATCAAGGTCTCAACATCAATCAGTAAAAATATTTTCAGAAAGTTGCATTTCTAGAAAAATCATTATTCTTACTGGCGCTATTGCAATACGCGGGTTCGAAATTTAAAGGGCATTTTTTCTGGCTTTATAGCTCCGAACGTGCTGAAATTTTGGAATCATTGTAAAAATCAATGTCTCGACCACAATCAGCAAAAATATTTTCAAAAAGGTGCATTTCTAGAAAAATCATCATTCTTACGGGCGCTATTGCAATACTTGGGTTCGAAATTTAAAGGTCATTTGTTCTGGCTGTATGGCCTCGAACGGGCTGAAATTACGAAATCATGGTTTAAATTTTCGTCTCAACCACAATCAGATTAGGTATTTTTGAAAATTTGCGTTTCTAGAAAAATAATTATTTTTATGGGCACTATTGCAAGAATTGGGTTCGAACTTTAAAACGTATTTTTTCTGGCTCTATGGTTCCGAACGGGCAGAAATTTCGGAATCATTGTAAAAATCAAGGTCTCAACCGCAATCAGTAAAAATATTTTCAAAAAGTTGCATTTCTAGAAAAATCATCATTCTTACGGGCGCTATTGCAATACTTGGGTTCGAAATTGAAATGGCATTTTTTCTGGCCCTATGGCTCCGAACGGGCTGAAATTTCGGAATCATTGTAAAAATCAAGGTCTCAACCACAACCAGTAAAAATATTTTCAAAAAGTTGCATTTCTAGAAAAATCATCATTCTTACGGGCGCTATTGCAATACTTGGGTTCGAAATTGAAATGGCATTTTTTCTGGCTCTATGGCTCCGAACGGGCTGAAATTTCGGAATCATTGTAAAAATCAAGGTCTCAACCACAACCAGTAAAAATATTTTCAAAAAGTTGCTTTTCTAGAAAAATCATCATTCTTACGGGCGCTATTGCAATACTTGGGTTCGAAATTTAAAGGGCATTTTTTCTGGCTCTATGGCCTCGAACGGGCTGAAATTTCGGAATCATGGTTTAAATCTTCGTCTCAACCTCAATCAGTTTAGGTATTTTTGAAAATTTGCGTTTCTAGAAAAATCATCATTCTTACGGGCGCTATTGCAATACTTGGGTTCGAAATTGAAATGGCATTTTTTCTGGCTCTATGGCTCCGAACGGGCTGAAATTTCGGAATCATTGTAAAAATCAAGGTCTCAACATCAATCAGTAAAAATATTTTCAGAAAGTTGCATTTCTAGAAAAATCATCATTCTTAATGGCGCAATTGCAATACGCGGGTTCGAAATTTATAGGGCATTTTTTCTGGCATTATGGCTCCGAACGTGCTGAAATTTTGAATCATTGTAAAAATCAATGTCTCAACCACAATCAGCAAAAATATTTTCAAAAAGGTGCATTTCTAGAAAAATCATCATTCTTACGGGCGCTATTGCAATTCTTGGGTTCGAAATTGAAATGGCAATTTTTCTGGCTCTATGGCTCCAAACGGGCTGAAATTTCGGAATCATTGTAAAAATCAAGGTCTCAACCACAATCAGTAAAAATATTTTCAAAAAGTTGCTTTTCTAGAAAAATCATCATTCTTACGGGCGCTATTGCAATACTTGGGTTCGAAATTTAAAGGGCATTTGTTTTGGCTCTATGGCTCCGAACGTGCTGAAATTTTGGAATCATTGTAAAAATCAATGTCTCAACCACAATTAGCAAAAATATTTTCAAAAAGGTGCATTTCTAGAAAAATCATCATTCTTACGGGCGCTATTGCAATACTTGGGTTCGAAATTTAAAGGTCATTTGTTCTGGCTGTATGGCCTCGAACGGGCTGAAATTACGGAATCATGGTTTAAATTTTCGTCTCAACCACAATCAAATTATTTTTTTTTGAAAATTTGCGTTTCTAGAAAAATAATTATTTTTATGGGCACTATTGCAAGAATTGGGTTCGAACTTTTAAAGGTATTTTTTCTGGCTCTATGGTTCCGAACGGCCTGAAATTTTGAAATCATTGTAAGAATCAAGGTCTCAACCACAATCAGTAAAAATATTTTCAAATAGTTGCATTTCTAGAAAAATCATCATTCTTACGGGCGCTATTGCAATACTTGGGTTCGAAATTTAAAGGGAATTTTTTCGGGCTCTATGGCCTCGAACGGGCTGAAATTTCGGAATCATGGTTTAAATCTTCGTCTCAACCACAATAAGTTTAGTTATTTTTGAAAATTTTCGTTTCTAAAAAATAATTATTTTTATGGGCACTATTGCCAGAATTAGGTTCGAACATTAAAACGTATTTTTTCTGGCTCTATGGTTCCGAACGGGCAGAAATTTCGGAATCATTGTAAAAATCAAGGTCTCATCCACAATCAGTGAAAATATTTTCAAAAAGTTGCATTTCTAGAAAAATCATCATTCTTACGGGCGCTATTGCAATACTTGGGTTCGAAATTTAAAGGGCATTTTTTCGACTCTATGGCTCCGAACGGGCTGAAATTTCGGAATCATTGTAAAAATCAAGGTCTCAACCACAATCTGTAAAAATATTTTCAAAAGGTGCATTTCTAGAAAAATCATTATTCTTACGGGCATTATTGCAAGACTTGGGTTCGAACATTAAAAGGCCTTTTTTCTAGCTCTATGGCTCCCGACGGGCTGAAATTTCGGAAACAAGGTTTAAATCTTCGTCTCAACCACAATCAGTTTAGGTTTTTTTGAAAATTTGCGTTTCTAGAAAAATAATTATTTTTTTGTGCACTATTGCAAGAGTTGGGTTCGAAGTTTAAAAGGTATTTTTTCTGGCTCTATGGTTCCGAACTGGCTGTAATTTCGGAATCAATGTAAAAATCAAGGTCTCAACCTCAATCAGTAAAAATATTTAAAAAAGTTGAATTTCTAGAAAAATCAACATTCTTACGGGCGCTATTGCAATACTTGGGTCCGAAATTTAAAGGGCATTTTTTCTGGCTTTATGGCTCCGAACGTGCTGAAATTTTGGAATCATTGTAAAAATCAATGTCTCAACCACAATCAGCAAAAATATTTTCAAAAAGGTGCATTTCTAGAAAAATCATCATTCTTACGGGCGCTATTGCAATACTTGGGTTCGAAATTGAAATGGCAATTTTTCTGGCTCTATGGCTCCAAACGGGCTGAAATTTCGGAATCAATGTAAAAATCAAGGTCTTAACCACAATCAGTAAAAATATTTTCAAAAAGTTGCATTTCTAGAAAAATCATCATTCTTACGGGCGCTATTGCAATACTTGGGTTCGAAATTGAAATGGCATTTTTTCTGGCTCTATGGCTCCGAACGGGCTGAAATTTCGGAATCATTGTAAAAATCAAGGTCTCAACCACAATCAGTAAAAATATTTTCAAAAAGTTGCATTACTAGAAAAATCATCATTCTTACGGGCGCTATTGCAATACTTGGGTCCGAAATTTAAAGGGCATTTTTTCTGGCTTTATGGCCTCGAACGGGCTGAAATTTCGGAATCATGGTTTAAATCTTCGTCTCAACCACAATCAGTTTAGGTATTTTTGAAAATTTGCGTTTCTAGAAAAATAATTATTTTTATGGACACTATTGCAAGAGTTGGGTTCGAAGTTTAAAAGGTATTTTTTCTGGCTCTATGGTTCCGAACGGGCTGAAATTTCGGAATCATTGTAAAAATCAAGGTCTCAACCACAATCAGTAAAAATATTTTCAAAAAGTTGCTTTTCTAGAAAAATCATCATTCTTACTGGCGCTATTGCAATACGCGGGTTCGAAATTTAAAGGGCATTTTTTCTGGCTTTATGGCTCCGAACGTGCTGAAATTTCGGAATCAATGTAAAAATCAAGGTCTTAACCACAATCAGTAAAAATATTTTCAAACAGTTGCATTTCTAGAAAAATCATCATTCTTACGGGCGCTATTGCAATACTTGGGTCCGAAATTTAAAGGGCATTTTTTCTGGCTCTATGGCTCCGAACGGGCTGAAATTTCGGAATCAATGTAAAAATCGAGGTCTTAACCACAATCAGTAAAAATATTTTCAAAATATTGCATTTCTAGAAAAATCATCATTCTTACGGGCGCAATTGCAATACTTGGGTTCGAAATTGAAATGGCATTTTTTCTGGCTCTATGGCTCCGAACGGGCTGAAATTTCGGAATCATTGTAAAAATCAAGGTCTCAACCACCACCAGCAAAAATATTTTCAAAAAGTTGCTTTTCTAGAAAAATCATCATTCTTACGGGCGCTATTGCAATACTTGGGTTCGAAATTTAAAGGGCATTTTTTCTGGCTCTATGGCCTCGAACGGGCTGAAATTTCGGAATCATGGTTTAAATCTTCTTCTCAACCACAATCAGTTTAGTTATTTTTGAAAATTTGCATTTCTAGAAAAATAATTATTTTTATGGGCACTATTGCAAGGGTTGGGTTCGAACTTTAAAACTTTTTTTTTCTGGCTCTATGGTTCCGAACGGGCAGAAATTTCGGAATCATTGTAAAAATCAAGGTCTCAACCACAATCAGTAAAAATATTTTCAAAAAGTTGCTTTTCTAGAAAAATCATCATTCTTACTGGCGCTATTGCAATACGCGGGTTCGAAATTTAAAGGGCATTTTTTCTGGCTTTATGGCTCCGAACGTGCTGAAATTTTGGAATCATTGTAAAAATCAATGTCTCAACCACAATCAGCAAAAATATTTTCAAAAAGGTGTATTTCTAGAAAAATCATCATTCTTACGGGCGCTATTGCAATACTTGGGTTCGAAATTTAAAGGTCATTTGTACTGGCTGTATGGCCTCGAACGGGCTGAAATTACGGAATCATGGTTTAAATTTTCGTCTCAACCACAATCAGATTAGGTATTTTTGAAAATTTGCGTTTCTAGAAAAATAATTATTTTTATGGGCACTATTGCAAGAATTGGGTTCGAACTTTAAAACTTTTTTTTTCTGGCTCTATGGTTCCGAACGGGCAGAAATTTCGGAATCATTGTAAAAATCAAGGTCTCAACATCAATCAGTAAAAATATTTTCAGAAAGTTGCATTTCTAGAAAAATCATCATTCTTAATGGCGCTATTGCAATACGCGGGTTCGAAATTTATAGGGCATTTTTTCTGGCATTATGGCTCCGAACGTGCTGAAATTTTGAATCATTGTAAAAATCAATGTCTCAACCACAATCAGCAAAAATATTTTCAAAAAGGTGCATTTCTAGAAAAATCATCATTCTAACGGGCGCTATTGCAATACTTTGGTTCGAAATTTAAAGGTCATTTGTTCTGGCTGTATGGCCTCGAACGGGCTGAAATTACGGAATCATGGTTTAAATTTTCGTCTCAACCACAATCAGATTAGGTATTTTTGAAAATTTGCGTTTCTAGAAAAATAATTATTTTTATGGGCACTATTGCAAGAATTGGGTTCGAACTTTAAAATTTTTTTTTTCTGGCTCTATGGTTCCGAACGGGCAGAAATTTCGGAATCATTGTAAAAATCAAGGTCTCAACCACAATCAGTAAAAATATTTTCAAAAAGTTGCTTTTCTAGAAAAATCATCATTCTTACTGGCGCTATTACAATACGCGGGTTCGAAATTTAAAGGGCATTTTTTCTGGCTTTATGGCTCCGAACGTGCTGAAATTTTGGAATCATTGTAAAAATCAAAGTCTCAACCACAATCAGCAAAAATATTTTCAAAAAGTTGCATTTCTAGAAAAATCATCATTCTTACGGGCGCTATTGCAATACTTGGGTCCGAAATTTAATGGGCATTTTTTCTGGCTCTATGGCTCCGAACGGGCTGAAATTTCGGAATCAATGTAAAAATCAAGATCTTAACCACAATCAGTAAAAATATTTTCAAAAAGTTGCATTTCTAGAAAAATCATCATTCTTACGGGCGCTATTGCAATACTTGGGTTCGAAATTTAAAGGTCATTTGTTCTGGCTGTATGGCCTTGAACGGGCTGAAATTACGGAATCATGGCTTAAATTTTCGTCTCAACCACAATCAGATTAGGTATTTTTGAAAATTTGCGTTTCTAGAAAAATAATTATTTTTATGGGCACTATTGCAAGAATTGGGTTCGAACTTTAAAATTTTTTTTTTCTGGCTCTATGGTTCCGAACGGGCAGAAATTTCGGAATCATTGTAAAAATCAAGGTCTCAACCACAATCAGTAAAAATATTTTCAAAAAGTTGCTTTTCTAGAAAAATCATCATTCTTACTGGCGCTATTACAATACGCGGGTTCGAAATTTAAAGGGCATTTTTTCTGGCTTTATGGCTCCGAACGTGCTGAAATTTTGGAATCATTGTAAAAATCAAAGTCTCAACTACAATCAGCAAAAATATTTTCAAAAAGTTGCATTTCTAGAAAAATCATCATTCTTACGGGCGCTATTGCAATACTTGGGTCCGAAATTTAAAGGGCATTTTTTCTGGCTCTATGGCTCCGAACGGGCTGAAATTTCGGAATCAATGTAAAAATCAAGATCTTAACCACAATCAGTAAAAATATTTTCAAAAAGTTGCATTTCTAGAAAAATCATCATTCTTACGGGCGCTATTGCAATACTTGGGTTCGAAATTTAAAGGTCATTTGTTCTGGCTGTATGGCCTCGAACGGGCTGAAATTACGGAATCATGGCTTAAATTTTCGTCTCAACCACAATCAGATTAGGTATTTTTGAAAATTTGCGTTTCTAGAAAAATAATTATTTTTATGGGCACTATTGCAAGAATTGGGTTCGAACTTTAAAACTTTTTTTTTCTGGCTCTATGGTTCCGAACGGGCAGAAATTTCGGAATCATTGTAAAAATCAAGGTCTCAACCACAATCAGTAAAAATATTTTCAAAAAGTTGCTTTTCTAGAAAAATCATCATTCTTACTGGCGCTATTGCAATACGCGGGTTCGAAATTTAAAGGGCATTTTTTCTGGCTTTATGGCTCCGAACGTGCTGAAAATTTGGAATCATTGTAAAAATCAAAGTCTCAACCACAATCAGCAAAAATATTTTCAAAAAGTTGCATTTCTAGAAAAATCATCATTCTTACGGGCGCTATTGCAATACTTGGGTCCGAAATTTAAAGGGCATTTTTTCTGGCTCTATGGCTCCGAACGGGCTGAAATTTCGGAATCAATGTAAAAATCAAGATCTTAACCACAATCAGTAAAAATATTTTCAAAAAGTTGCATTTCTAGAAAAATCATCATTCTTACGGGCGCTATTGCAATACTTGGGTTCGAAATTGAAATGGCAATTTTTCTGGCTCTATGGCTCCAAACGGGCTGAAATTTCGGAATCATTGTAAAAATCAAGGTCTCAACCACAATCAGTAAAAATATTTTCAAAAAGTTGCTTTTCTAGAAAAATCATCATTCTTTCGGGCGCTATTGCAATACTTGGGTTCGAAATTTAAAGGGCATTTGTTTTGGCTCTATGGCTCCGAACGTGCTGAAATTTTGGAATCATTGTAAAAATCAAAGTCTCAACCACAATCAGCAAAAATATTTTCAAAAAGTTGCATTTCTAGAAAAATCATCATTCTTACGGGCGCTATTGCAATACTAGGGTCCGAAATTTAAAGAGCATTTTTTCGGGCTCTATGGCTCCGAACGGGCTGAAATTTCGAAATCATTGTTAAAATCAAGGTCTCAACCTCAATCAGTAAAAATATTTTCAAAAAGTTGCATTTCAAGAAAAATCATCATTCTTACTGGCGCTATTGCAAAACTTGGGTTTGAAATTTAAATGGCATTTTTTCTGGCTCTATGGCTTCGAACGGGCTGAAATTTCGGAATCATTGTAAAAATCAAGGTCTCAACATCAATCAGTAAAAATATTTTCAGAAAGTTGCATTTCTAGAAAAATCATCATTCTTAAGGGCGCTATTGCAATACGCGGGTTCGAAATTTATAGGGCATTTTTTCGGGCATTATGGCTCCGAACGTGCTGAAATTTTGAATCATTGTAAAAATCAATGTCTCAACCACAATCAGCAAAAATATTTTCAAAAAGTTGCTTTTCTAGAAAAATCATCATTCTTACGGGCGCTATTACAATACGCGGGTTCGAAATTTAAAGGGCATTTTTTCTGGCTTTATGACTCCGAACGTGCTGAAATTTTGGAATCATTGTAAAAATCAAAGTCTCAACCACAATCAGCAAAAATATTTTCAAAAAGTTGCATTTCTAGAAAAATCATCATTCTTACGGGCGCTATTGCAATACTTGGGTCCGAAATTTAAAGGGCATTTTTTCTGGCTCTATGGCTCCGAACGGGCTGAAATTTCGGAATCAATGTAAAAATCAAGATCTTAACCACAATCAGTAAAAATATTTTCAAAAAGTTGCATTTCTAGAAAAATCATCATTCTTACGGGCGCTATTGCAATACTTGGGTTCGAAATTGAAATGGCAATTTTTCTGGCTCTATGGCTCCAAACGGGCTGAAATTTCGGAATCATTGTAAAAATCAAGGTCTCAACCACAATCAGTAAAAATATTTTCAAAAAGTTGCTTTTCTAGAAAATTCATCATTCTTACGGGCGCTATTGCAATACTTGGGTTCGAAATTTAAAGAACATTTGTTTTGGCTCTATGGCTCCGAACGTGCTGAAATTTTGGAATCATTGTAAGAATCAAGGTCTCAACCACAATCAGTAAAAATATTTTCAAATTGTTGCATTTCTAGAAAAATCATCATTCTTACGGGCGCTATTGCAATACTTGGGTTCGAAATTTAAAGGGCATTTTTTCGGGCTCTATAGCCTCGAACGGGCTGAAATTTCGGAATCATGGTTTAAATCTTCGTCTCAACCACAATCAGTTTAGTTATTTTTGAAAATTTTCGTTTCTAAAAAATAATTATTTTTATGGGCACTATTGCCAGAATTGGGTTCGAACATTAAAACGTATTTTTTCTGGCTCTATGGTTCCGAACGGGCAGAAATTTCGGAATCATTGTAAAAATCAAGGTCTCAACCACAATCAGTAAAAATATTTTCAAAAAGTTGCATTTCTAGAAAAATCATCATTCTTACGGGCGCTATTGCAATACTTGGGTCCGAAATTTAAAGGGCATTTTTTCTGGCTCTATGGCCTCGAACGGGCTGAAATTTCGGAATCATGGTTTAAATCTTCGTCTCAACCACAATCAGTTTAGGTATTTTTGAAAATTTGCATTTCTAGAAAAATAATTATTTTTATGGACACTATTGCAAGAGTTGGGTTCGAAGTTTAAAAGGTATTTTTTCTGGCTCTATGGTTCCGAACGGGCTGAAATTTCGGAATCATTGTAAAAATCAAGGTCTCAACCTCAATCAGTAAAAATATTTTCAAAAAGTTGCATTTCTAGAAAAATCATCATTCTTACTGGCGCTATTGCAAAACTTGGGTTTGAAATTTAAATGGCATTTTTTCTGGCTCTATGGCTCCGAACGGGCTGAAATTTCGGAATCAATGTAAAAATCAAAGTCTCAACCACAATCAGTAAAAATATTTTCAAAAAGTTGCATTTATAGAAAAATCATCATTCTTACGGGCATTATTGCAAGACCTGGGTTCGAACTTTAAAATGCCTTTTTTCTAGCTCTATGGCTCCGGACGGGCTGAAATTTCGGAATCATGGTTTAAATCTTCGTCTCAACCACAATCAGTTTAGGTTTTTTTGAAAATTTGCGTTTCTAGAAAAATAATTATTTTTATGGGCACTATTGCAAGAATTGGGTTCGAACTTTAAAACGTATTTTTTCTGGCTCTATGGCTCCGAACGGGCTGAAATTTCGGAATCATTGTAAAAATCAAGGTCTCAACCACAATCAGTAAAAATATTTTCAAAAAGTTGCTTTTCTAGAAAAATCATCATTCTTACTGGCGCTATTGCAATACGCGGGTTCGAAATTTAAAGGGCATTTTTTCTGGCTTTATGGCTCCGAACGTGCTGAAATTTCGGAATCAATGTAAAAATCAAGGTCTTAACCACAATCAGTAAAAATATTTTCAAAAAGTTGCATTTCTAGAAAAATCATCATTCTTACGGGCGCTATTGCAATACTTGGGTCCGAAATTTAAAGGGCATTTTTTCTGGCTCTATGGCTCCGAACGGGCTGAAATTTCGGAATCAATGTAAAAATCGAGGTCTTAACCACAATCAGTAAAAATATTTTCAAAATGTTGCATTTCTAGAAAAATCATCATTCTTACGGGCGCAATTGCAATACTTGGGTTCGAAATTGAAATGGCATTTTTTCTGGCTCTATGGCTCCGAACGGGCTGAAATTTCGGAATCATTGTAAAAATCAAGGTCTCAACCACCACCAGCAAAAATATTTTCAAAAAGTTGCTTTTCTAGAAAAATCATCATTCTTACGGGCGCTATTGCAATACTTGGGTTCGAAATTTAAAGGGCATTTTTTCTGGCTCTATGGCCTCGAACGGGCAGAAATTTCGGAATCATGGTTTAAATCTTCGTCTCAACCACAATCAGTTTAGGTATTTTTGAAAATTTGCGTTTCTAGAAAAATAATTATTTTTATGGGCACTATTGCAAGAGTTGGGTTCGAACTTTAAAAAGTTTTTTTTATGGCTCTATGGTTCCGAACGGGCTGAAATTTCGGAATCATGGTTTAAATCTTCTTCTCAACCACAATCAGTTTAGTTATTTTTGAAAATTTGCATTTCTAGAAAAATAATTATTTTTATGGGCACTATTGCAAGGGTTGGGTTCGAACTTTAAAACGTATTTTTTCTTGCTTTATGGTTCCGAACGGGCTGAAATTTCGGAATCATTGTAAAAATCAAGGTCTCAACATCAATCAGTAAAAATATTTTCAGAAAGTTGCATTTCTAGAAAAATCATTATTCTTACTGGCGCTATTGCAATACGCGGGTTCGAAATTTAAAGGGCATTTTTTCTGGCTTTATAGCTCCGAACGTGCTGAAATTTTGGAATCATTGTAAAAATCAATGTCTCGACCACAATCAGCAAAAATATTTTCAAAAAGGTGCATTTCTAGAAAAATCATCATTCTTACGGGCGCTATTGCAATACTTGGGTTCGAAATTTAAAGGTCATTTGTTCTGGCTGTATGGCCTCGAACGGGCTGAAATTACGAAATCATGGTTTAAATTTTCGTCTCAACCACAATCAGATTAGGTATTTTTGAAAATTTGCGTTTCTAGAAAAATAATTATTTTTATGGGCACTATTGCAAGAATTGGGTTCGAACTTTAAAACGTATTTTTTCTGGCTCTATGGTTCCGAACGGGCAGAAATTTCGGAATCATTGTAAAAATCAAGGTCTCAACATCAATCAGTAAAAATATTTTCAGAAAGTTGCATTTCTAGAAAAATCATCATTCTTAATGGCGCTATTGCAATACGCGGGTTCGAAATTTATAGGGCATTTTTTCGGGCATTATGGCTCCGAACGTGCTGAAATTTTGAATCATTGTAAAAATCAATGTCTCAACCACAATCAGCAAAAATATTTTCAAAAAGTTGCTTTTCTAGAAAAATCATCATTCTTACGGGCGCTATTACAATACGCGGGTTCGAAATTTAAAGGGCATTTTTTCTGGCTTTATGACTCCGAACGTGCTGAAATTTTGGAATCATTGTAAAAATCAAAGTCTCAACCACAATCAGCAAAAATATTTTCAAAAAGTTGCATTTCTAGAAAAATCATCATTCTTACGGGCGCTATTGCAATACTTGGGTCCGAAATTTAAAGGGCATTTTTTCTGGCTCTATGGCTCCGAACGGGCTGAAATTTCGGAATCAATGTAAAAATCAAGATCTTAACCACAATCAGTAAAAATATTTTCAAAAAGTTGCATTTCTAGAAAAATCATCATTCTTACGGGCGCTATTGCAATACTTGGGTTCGAAATTGAAATGGCAATTTTTCTGGCTCTATGGCTCCAAACGGGCTGAAATTTCGGAATCATTGTAAAAATCAAGGTCTCAACCACAATCAGTAAAAATATTTTCAAAAAGTTGCTTTTCTAGAAAATTCATCATTCTTACGGGCGCTATTGCAATACTTGGGTTCGAAATTTAAAGAACATTTGTTTTGGCTCTATGGCTCCGAACGTGCTGAAATTTTGGAATCATTGTAAGAATCAAGGTCTCAACCACAATCAGTAAAAATATTTTCAAATTGTTGCATTTCTAGAAAAATCATCATTCTTACGGGCGCTATTGCAATACTTGGGTTCGAAATTTAAAGGGCATTTTTTCGGGCTCTATAGCCTCGAACGGGCTGAAATTTCGGAATCATGGTTTAAATCTTCGTCTCAACCACAATCAGTTTAGTTATTTTTGAAAATTTTCGTTTCTAAAAAATAATTATTTTTATGGGCACTATTGCCAGAATTGGGTTCGAACATTAAAACGTATTTTTTCTGGCTCTATGGTTCCGAACGGGCAGAAATTTCGGAATCATTGTAAAAATCAAGGTCTCAACCACAATCAGTAAAAATATTTTCAAAAAGTTGCATTTCTAGAAAAATCATCATTCTTACGGGCGCTATTGCAATACTTGGGTCCGAAATTTAAAGGGCATTTTTTCTGGCTCTATGGCCTCGAACGGGCTGAAATTTCGGAATCATGGTTTAAATCTTCGTCTCAACCACAATCAGTTTAGGTATTTTTGAAAATTTGCATTTCTAGAAAAATAATTATTTTTATGGACACTATTGCAAGAGTTGGGTTCGAAGTTTAAAAGGTATTTTTTCTGGCTCTATGGTTCCGAACGGGCTGAAATTTCGGAATCATTGTAAAAATCAAGGTCTCAACCTCAATCAGTAAAAATATTTTCAAAAAGTTGCATTTCTAGAAAAATCATCATTCTTACTGGCGCTATTGCAAAACTTGGGTTTGAAATTTAAATGGCATTTTTTCTGGCTCTATGGCTCCGAACGGGCTGAAATTTCGGAATCAATGTAAAAATCAAAGTCTCAACCACAATCAGTAAAAATATTTTCAAAAAGTTGCATTTATAGAAAAATCATCATTCTTACGGGCATTATTGCAAGACCTGGGTTCGAACTTTAAAATGCCTTTTTTCTAGCTCTATGGCTCCGGACGGGCTGAAATTTCGGAATCATGGTTTAAATCTTCGTCTCAACCACAATCAGTTTAGGTTTTTTTGAAAATTTGCGTTTCTAGAAAAATAATTATTTTTATGGGCACTATTGCAAGAATTGGGTTCGAACTTTAAAACGTATTTTTTCTGGCTCTATGGCTCCGAACGGGCTGAAATTTCGGAATCATTGTAAAAATCAAGGTCTCAACCACAATCAGTAAAAATATTTTCAAAAAGTTGCTTTTCTAGAAAAATCATCATTCTTACTGGCGCTATTGCAATACGCGGGTTCGAAATTTAAAGGGCATTTTTTCTGGCTTTATGGCTCCGAACGTGCTGAAATTTCGGAATCAATGTAAAAATCAAGGTCTTAACCACAATCAGTAAAAATATTTTCAAAAAGTTGCATTTCTAGAAAAATCATCATTCTTACGGGCGCTATTGCAATACTTGGGTCCGAAATTTAAAGGGCATTTTTTCTGGCTCTATGGCTCCGAACGGGCTGAAATTTCGGAATCAATGTAAAAATCGAGGTCTTAACCACAATCAGTAAAAATATTTTCAAAATGTTGCATTTCTAGAAAAATCATCATTCTTACGGGCGCAATTGCAATACTTGGGTTCGAAATTGAAATGGCATTTTTTCTGGCTCTATGGCTCCGAACGGGCTGAAATTTCGGAATCATTGTAAAAATCAAGGTCTCAACCACCACCAGCAAAAATATTTTCAAAAAGTTGCTTTTCTAGAAAAATCATCATTCTTACGGGCGCTATTGCAATACTTGGGTTCGAAATTTAAAGGGCATTTTTTCTGGCTCTATGGCCTCGAACGGGCAGAAATTTCGGAATCATGGTTTAAATCTTCGTCTCAACCACAATCAGTTTAGGTATTTTTGAAAATTTGCGTTTCTAGAAAAATAATTATTTTTATGGGCACTATTGCAAGAGTTGGGTTCGAACTTTAAAAAGTTTTTTTTATGGCTCTATGGTTCCGAACGGGCTGAAATTTCGGAATCATGGTTTAAATCTTCTTCTCAACCACAATCAGTTTAGTTATTTTTGAAAATTTGCATTTCTAGAAAAATAATTATTTTTATGGGCACTATTGCAAGGGTTGGGTTCGAACTTTAAAACGTATTTTTTCTTGCTTTATGGTTCCGAACGGGCTGAAATTTCGGAATCATTGTAAAAATCAAGGTCTCAACATCAATCAGTAAAAATATTTTCAGAAAGTTGCATTTCTAGAAAAATCATTATTCTTACTGGCGCTATTGCAATACGCGGGTTCGAAATTTAAAGGGCATTTTTTCTGGCTTTATAGCTCCGAACGTGCTGAAATTTTGGAATCATTGTAAAAATCAATGTCTCGACCACAATCAGCAAAAATATTTTCAAAAAGGTGCATTTCTAGAAAAATCATCATTCTTACGGGCGCTATTGCAATACTTGGGTTCGAAATTTAAAGGTCATTTGTTCTGGCTGTATGGCCTCGAACGGGCTGAAATTACGAAATCATGGTTTAAATTTTCGTCTCAACCACAATCAGATTAGGTATTTTTGAAAATTTGCGTTTCTAGAAAAATAATTATTTTTATGGGCACTATTGCAAGAATTGGGTTCGAACTTTAAAACGTATTTTTTCTGGCTCTATGGTTCCGAACGGGCAGAAATTTCGGAATCATTGTAAAAATCAAGGTCTCAACCGCAATCAGTAAAAATATTTTCAAAAAGTTGCATTTCTAGAAAAATCATCATTCTTACGGGCGCTATTGCAATACTTGGGTTCGAAATTGAAATGGCATTTTTTCTGGCTCTATGGCTCCGAACGGGCTGAAATTTCGGAATCATTGTAAAAATCAAGGTTTCAACCACAACCAGTAAAAATATTTTCAAAAAGTTGCATTTCTAGAAAAATCATCATTCTTACGGGCGCTATTGCAATACTTGGGTTCGAAATTGAAATGGCATTTTTTCTGGCTCTATGGCTCCGAACGGGCTGAAATTTCGGAATCATTGTAAAAATCAAGGTCTCAACCACAACCAGTAAAAATATTTTCAAAAAGTTGCTTTTCTAGAAAAATCATCATTCTTACGGGCGCTATTGCAATACTTGGGTTCGAAATTTAAAGGGCATTTTTTCTGGCTCTATGGCCTCGAACGGGCTGAAATTTCGGAATCATGGTTTAAATCTTCGTCTCAACCTCAATCAGTTTAGGTATTTTTGAAAATTTGCGTTTCTAGAAAAATCATCATTCTTACGGGCGCTATTGCAATACTTGGGTTCGAAATTGAAATGGCATTTTTTCTGGCTCTATGGCTCCGAACGGGCTGAAATTCCGGAATCATTGTAAAAATCAAGGTCTCAACATCAATCAGTAAAAATATTTTCATAAAGTTGCATTTCTAGAAAAATCATCATTCTTAATGGCGCAATTGCAATACGCGGGTTCGAAATTTATAGGGCATTTTTTCTGGCATTATGGCTCCGAACGTGCTGAAATTTTGAATCATTGTAAAAATCAATGTCTCAACCACAATCAGCAAAAATATTTTCAAAAAGGTGCATTTCTAGAAAAATCATCATTCTTACGGGCGCTATTGCAATACTTTGGTTCGAAATTTAAAGGTCATTTGTTCTGGCTGTATGGCCTCGAACGGGCTGAAATTACGGAATCATGGTTTAAATTTTCGTCTCAACCACAATCAGATTAGGTATTTTTGAAAATTTGCGTTTCTAGAAAAAGAATTATTTTTATGGGCACTATTGCAAGAATTGGGTTCGAACTTTAAAATTTTTTTTTTCTGGCTCTATGGTTCCGAACGGGCAGAACTTTCGGAATCATTGTAAAAATCAAGGTCTCAACCACAATCAGTAAAAATAATTTCAAAAAGTTGCTTTTCTAGAAAAATCATCATTCTTACTGGCGCTATTACAATACGCGGGTTCGAAATTTAAAGGGCATTTTTTCTGGCTTTATGGCTCCGAACGTGCTGAAATTTTGGAATCATTGTAAAAATCAAAGTCTTAACCACAATCAGCAAAAATATTTTCAAAAAGTTGCATTTCTAGAAAAATCGTCATTCTTACGGGCGCTATTGCAATACTTGGGTCCGAAATTTAAAGGGCATTTTTTCTGGCTCTATGGCTCCGAACGGGCTGAAATTTCGGAATCAATGTAAAAATCAAGATCTTAACCACAATCAGTAAAAATATTTTCAAAAAGTTGCATTTCTAGAAAAATCATCATTCTTACGGGCGCTATTGCAATACTTGGGTTCGAAATTGAAATGGCATTTTTTCTGGCTCTATGGCTCCGAACGGGCTGAAATTTCGGAATCATTGTAAAAATCAAGGTCTCAACATCAATCAGTAAAAATATTTTCAGAAAGTTGCATTTCTAGAAAAATCATCATTCTTAATGGCGCAATTGCAATACGCGGGTTCGAAATTTATAGGGCATTTTTTCTGGCATTATGGCTCCGAACGTGCTGAAATTTTGAATCATTGTAAAAATCAATGTCTCAACCACAATCAGCAAAAATATTTTCAAAAAGGTGCATTTCTAGAAAAATCATCATTCTTACGGGCGCTATTGCAATACTTTGGTTCGAAATTTAAAGGTCATTTGTTCTGGCTGTATGGCCTCGAACGGGCTGAAATTACGGAATCATGGTTTAAATTTTCGTCTCAACCACAATCAGATTAGGTATTTTTGAAAATTTGCGTTTCTAGAAAAAGAATTATTTTTATGGGCACTATTGCAAGAATTGGGTTCGAACTTTAAAATTTTTTTTTTCTGGCTCTATGGTTCCGAACGGGCAGAAATTTCGGAATCATTGTAAAAATCAAGGTCTCAACCACAATCAGTAAAAATATTTTCAAAAAGTTGCTTTTCTAGAAAAATCATCATTCTTACGGGCGCTATTGCAATACTTGGGTCCGAAATTTAAAGGGCATTTTTTCTGGCTTAATGGCTCCGAACGGGCTGAAATTTCGGAATCAATGTAAAAATCAAGATCTTAACCACAATCAGTAAAAATATTTTCAAAAAGTTGCATTTCTAGAAAAATCATCATTCTTACGGGCGCTATTGCAATACTTGGGTTCGAAATTTAAAGGTCATTTGTTCTGGCTGTATGGCCTCGAACGGGCTGAAATTACGGAATCATGGTTTAAATTTTCGTCTCAACCACAATCAGATTAGGTATTTTTGAAAATTTGCGTTTCTAGAAAAATAATTATTTTTATGGGCACTATTGCAAGAATTGGGTTCGAACTTTAAAACTTTTTTTTTCTGGCTCTATGGTTCCGAACGGGCAGAAATTTCGGAATCATTGTAAAAATCAAGGTCTCAACCACAATCAGTAAAAATATTTTCAAAAAGTTGCTTTTCTAGAAAAATCATCATTCTTACTGGCGCTATTGCAATACGCGGGTTCGAAATTTAAAGGGCATTTTTTCTGGCTTTATGGCTCCAAACGTGCTGAAATTTTGGAATCATTGTAAAAATCAAAGTCTCAACCACAATCAGCAAAAATATTTTCATAAAGTTGCATTTCTAGAAAAATCATCATTCTTACGGGCGCTATTGCAATACTTGGGTCCGAAATTTAAAGGGCATTTTTTCTGGCTCTATGGCTCCGAACGGGCTGAAATTTCGGAATCAATGTAAAAATCAAGATCTTAACCACAATCAGTAAAAATATTTTCAAAAAGTTGCATTTCTAGAAAAATCATCATTCTTACGGGCGCTATTGCAATACTTGGGTTCGAAATTGAAATGGCAATTTTTCTGGCTCTATGGCTCCAAACGGGCTGAAATTTTGGAATCATTGTAAAAATCAAGGTCTCAACCACAATCAGTAAAAATATTTTCAAAAAGTTGCTTTTCTAGAAAAATCATCATTCTTACGGGCGCTATTGCAATACTTGGGTTCGAAATTTAAAGGGCATTTGTTTTGGCTCTATGGCTCCGAACGTGCTGAAATTTTGGAATCATTGTTAAAATCAAAGTCTCAACCACAATCAGCAAAAATATTTTCAAAAAGTTGCATTTCTAGAAAAATCATCATTCTTACGGGCTCTATTTTGCAATTCAAAGGCCATTTTTTCTGGCTCTATTTCCTCGAACGGGCTGAAATTTCGGAATCATGGTTAAAATCTTCGTCTCAACCACAATCAGTTTAGGTATTTTTGAAAATTTGCGTTTCTAGAAAAATTATTATTATTCTGGGCACTATTGCAAGAATTGGGTTCGAATTTTTAAAATGTATTTTTTCTGGCTCTATGGTTCCGAACGGGATGAAATTTCGGAATCATTGTTAAAATCAAGGTCTCCACCACAATCATCAAAAATATTTTCAAAAAGTTGCATTTCTAGAAAAATCATCATTCGTACGGGCGCTATTGCAATACTTGGGTCCGAAATTTAAAGAGTATTTTTTCTGGCTCTATGGCTCCGAACGGGCTGAAAATTCGGAATCATTTAAAAATCAAGGTCTCAACCACAATCAGTAAAAATATTTTCAAAAAGTTGCATTTCTAGAAAAATCATAATTCTTACGGGCGCTATTGCAATACTTGGGTTCGAAATTTAAATGGCATTTTTTCTGGCTCTATGGCCTCGAACGGGCTGAAATATCGGAATCATGGTTTAAATCTTCGTCTCAACCAAAATCAGTTTAGGTATTTTTGAAAATTTGCGTTTCTAGAAAAATAATTATTTTTATGGGCACTATTGCAAGAGTTGGGTTCGAACTTTAAAAGGTATTTTTTCAGGCTCTATGGTTCCGAACGGGCTGAAATTTCGGAATCTTTGTAAAAATCAAGGTTTTAACCACAATCAGTAAAAATATTTTCAAAAAGTTGCATTTCTAGAAAAATCATCATTCTTACGGGCGCTATTTCAATACTTGGGTCCGAAATTTAATGGGCATTTTTTCTGGCTCTATGGCTCCGAACGGGCTAAAATTTCGTAATCATTGTAAAAATCAAGGTCTCAACCACAATCAGTAAAAATATTATCAAAAAGTTGCATTTCTAGAAAAATCATCATTCTTACGGGCTCTATTTTGCAATTCAAAGGCCATTTTTTCTGGCTCTATTTCCTCGAACGGGCTGAAATTTCGGAATCATGGTTAAAATCTTCGTCTCAACCACAATCAGTTTAGGTATTTTTGAAAATTTGCGTTTCTAGAAAAATAATTATTATTATGGGCACTATTGCAAGAATTGGGTTCGAATTTTTAAAATGTATTTTTTCTGGCTCTATGGTTCCGAACGGGATGAAATTTCGGAATCATTGTTAAAATCAAGGTCTCCACCACAATCATCAAAAATATTTTCAAAAAGTTGCATTTCTAGAAAAATCATCATTCGTACGGGCGCTATTGCAATACTTGGGTCCGAAATTTAAAGAGTATTTTTTCTGGCTCTATGGCTCCGAACGGGCTGAAAATTCGGAATCATTTAAAAATCAAGGTCTCAACCACAATCAGTAAAAATATTTTCAAAAAGTTGCATTTCTAGAAAAATCATAATTCTTACGGGCGCTATTGCAATACTTGGGTTCGAAATTTAAATGGCATTTTTTCTGGCTCTATGGCCTCGAACGGGCTGAAATATCGGAATCATGGTTTAAATCTTCGTCTCAACCAAAATCAGTTTAGGTATTTTTGAAAATTTGCGTTTCTAGAAAAATAATTATTTTTATGGGCACTATTGCAAGAGTTGGGTTCGAACTTTAAAATGTATTTTTTCTGGCTCTATGGTTCCGAACGGGCTGAAATTTCGGAATAATTGTAAAAATCAAGGTTTCAACCTCAATCAGTAAAAATATTTTCAAAAAGTTGCATTTCTAGAAAAATTACCATTCTTACGGTCGCTATTGCAAATACTTGGGTCCGAAATATAAAGGGAATTTTTTCTGGCTCTATGGCTCCGAACGGGCTGAAATTGTGGAATCATTGTAAAAATCAAGGTCTCAACCACAATCAGTAAAAATATTTTCAAAAAGTTGCATTTCTAGAAAAATCATCATTCTTACGGGCGCTATTGCAATACTTGGGTTCGAAATTTAAAGGTTATTTTTTCTGGCTCTATGGCCTCGAACGGGCTGAAATTTCGGAATCATGGTTTAAATATTCGTCTCAACCACAATCAGTTTAGGTATTTTTGAAAATTTGCATTTCTAGAAAAATAATTATTTTTATGGGCACTATTGCAAGAGTTGGGTTCGAACTTTAAAACGTATTTTTTCTTGCTTTATGGTTCCGAACGGGCTGAAATTTCGGAATCATTGTAAAAATCAAGGTCTCAACCACAATCAGTAAAAATATTTTCAAAAAGTTGCATTTCTAGAAAAATCATCATTCTTACGGGCGCTATTGCAATACTTGGGTCCGAAATTTAAAGAGCATTTTTTCTGGCTCTATGGTTCCGAACGGGCTGAAATTTCGGAATCATGGTTTAAATCTTCTTCTCAACCACAATCAGTTTATATATTTTTGAAAATTTGCATTTCTAGAAAAATAATTATTTTTATGGGCACTATTGCAAGAGTTGGGTTCGAACTTTAAAACGTATTTTTTCTTGCTTTATGGTTCCGAACGGGCTGAAATTTCGGAATCATTGTAAAAATTAAGGTCTCAACCACAATCAGTAAAAATATTTTCAAAAAGTTGCATTTCTAGAAAAATCATCATTCTTACGGGCGCTATTGCAATACTCGGGTTCGAAATTTAAAGGGCATTTTTTCTGGCTTCATCGCTCCGAGAGTGCTGAAATTTTGGAATCATTGTAAAAATCAAAGTCTTAACCACAATCAGTAAAAATATTTTCAAAAAGTTGCATTTCTAGAAAAATCATCATTCTTACGGGCGCTATTGCAATACTTGGGTTCGAAATTTAAAGGGCATTTTTTCTGGCTCTATGGCTCTGAACGGGCTGAAATTTTGGAATTATTGTAAAAATAAAAGTCTCAACCACAATCTGTAAAAATATTTTCAAAAAGTTGCATATCTAGAAAAATCATCATTCTTACGGGCGCTATTGCAATACTTGGGTCCGAAATTTTAAGGGCATTTTTTCTGGCTCTATGGCTCCGAACGGGCTGAAATTTCGGAATCAATGTAAAAATCAAGGTCTCAACCACAATCAGTAAAAATATTTTCAAAAAGTTGCATTTCTAGAAAAATCATCATTCTTACGGGCGCTATTGCAATACTCGGGTTCGAAATTTAAAGGGCATTTTTTCTGGCTTTATCGCTCCGAGAGTGCTGAAATTTTGGAATCATTGTAAAAATCAAAGTCTTAACCACAATCAGTAAAAACATTTTCTAAAAGTTGCATTTCTAGAAAAATCATCATTCTTACGGGCGCTATTGCAATACTCGGGTTCGAAATTTAAAGGGCATTTTTTCTGGCTTTATCGCTCCGAGAGTGCTGAAATTTTGGAATCATTGTAAAAATCAAAGTCTTAACCACAATCAGTAAAAACATTTTCAAAAAGTTGCATATCTAGAAAAATCATCATTCTTACGGGCGCTATTGCAATACTTGGGTTCGAAATTTAAAGGGCATTTTTTCTGGCTCTATGGCTCCGAACGGGCTGAAATTTCGGAATCATTGTAAAAATCAAGGTCTCAACCACAATCAGAAAAATATTTTCAAAAGGTACATTTCAAGAAAAATCATTATTCTTACGGGCATTATTGCAAGACTTGGGTTCGAACATTAAAAGGCCTTTTTTCTAGCTCTATGGCTCCGGTCGGGCTGAAATTTCGGAAACAAGGTTTAAATCTTCGTCTCAACCACAATCAGTTTAGGTTTTTTTGAAAATTTGCGTTTCTAGAAAAATAATTATTTTTTTGGGCACTATTGCAAGAGTTGGGTTCGAAGTTTAAAGGGTATTTTTTCTGGCTCTATGGTTCCGAACTGGCTGAAATTTCGGAATCAATGTAAAAATCAAGGTCTCAACCTCAATCAGTAAAAATATTTAAAAAAGTTGAATTTCTAGAAAAATCAACATTCTTACGGGCGCTATTGCAATACTTGGGTCCGAAATTTAAAGGGCATTTTTTCTGTGTCTATGGCTCCGAACGGGCTGAAATTTCGGAATCTTTGTAAAAATCAAGGTTTTAACCACGATCAGTAAAAATATTTTCAAAAAGTTGCATTTCTAGAAAAATCATCATTCTTACGGGCGCTATTGCAATACTTGGGTTCGAAATTGAAATGGCATTTTTTCTGGCTCTATGGCCTCGAACGGGCTGAAATTACGGAATCATGGTTTAAATTTTCGTCTCAACCACAATCAGATTAGGTATTTTTGAAAATTTGCGTTTCTAGAAAAAGAATTATTTTTATGGGCACTATTGCAAGAATTGGGTTCGAACTTTAAAATTTTTTTTTTCTGGCTCTATGGTTCCGAACGGGCAGAAATTTCGGAATCATTGTAAAAATCAAGGTCTCAACCACAATCAGTAAAAATATTTTCAAAAAGTTGCTTTTCTAGAAAAATCATCATTCTTACTGGCGATATTACAATACGCGGGTTCGAAATTTAAAGGGCATTTTTTCTGGCTTTATGGCTCCGAACGTGCTGAAATTTTGGAATCATTGTAAAAATCAAAGTCTCAACCACAATCAGCAAAAATATTTTCAAAAAGTTGCATTTCTAGAAAAATCATCATTCTTACGGGCGCTATTGCAATACTTGTGTCCGAAATTTAAAGGGCATTTTTTCTGGCTTAATGGCTCCGAACGGGCTGAAATTTCGGAATCAATGTAAAAATCAAGATCTTAACCACAATCAGTAAAAATATTTTCAAAAAGTTGCATTTCTAGAAAAATCATCATTCTTACGGGCGCTATTGCAATACTTGGGTTCGAAATTTAAAGGTAATTTGTTCTGGCTGTATGGCCTCGAACGGGCTGAAATTACGGAATCATGGTTTAAATTTTCGTCTCAACCACAATCAGATTAGGTATTTTTGAAAATTTGCGTTTCTAGAAAAATAATTATTTTTATGGGCACTATTGCAAGAATTGGGTTCGAACTTTAAAACTTTTTTTTTCTGGCTCTATGGTTCCGAACGGGCAGAAATTTCGGAATCATTGTAAAAATCAAGGTCTCAACCACAATCAGTAAAAATATTTTCAAAAAGTTGCTTTTCTAGAAAAATCATCATTCTTACTGGCGCTATTGCAATACGCGGGTTCGAAATTTAAAGGGCATTTTTTCTGGCTTTATGGCTCCAAACGTGCTGAAATTTTGGAATCATTGTAAAAATCAAAGTCTCAACCACAATCAGCAAAAATATTTTCAAAAAGTTGCATTTCTAGAAAAATCATCATTCTTACGGGCGCTATTGCAATACTTGGGTCCGAAATTTAAAGGGCATTTTTTCTGGCTCTATGGCTCCGAACGGGCTGAAATTTCGGAATCAATGTAAAAATCAAGATCTTAACCACAATCAGTAAAAATATTTTCAAAAAGTTGCATTTCTAGAAAAATCATCATTCTTACGGGCGCTATTGCAATACTTGGGTTCGAAATTGAAATGGCAATTTTTCTGGCTCTATGGCTCCAAACGGGCTGAAATTTCGGAATCATTGTAAAAATCAAGGTCTCAACCACAATCAGTAAAAATATTTTCAAAAAGTTGCTTTTCTAGAAAAATCATCATTCTTACGGGCGCTATTGCAATACTTGGGTTCGAAATTTAAAGGGCATTTGTTTTGGCTCTATGGCTCCGAACGTGCTGAAATTTTGGAATCATTGTTAAAATCAAAGTCTCAACCACAATCAGCAAAAATATTTTCAAAAAGTTGCATTTCTAGAAAAATCATCATTCTTACGGGCTCTATTTTGCAATTCAAAGGCCATTTTTTCTGGCTCTATTTCCTCGAACGGGCTGAAATTTCGGAATCATGGTTAAAATCTTCGTCTCAACCACAATCAGTTTAGGTATTTTTGAAAATTTGCGTTTCTAGAAAAATTATTATTATTCTGGGCACTATTGCAAGAATTGGGTTCGAATTTTTAAAATGTATTTTTTCTGGCTCTATGGTTCCGAACGGGATGAAATTTCGGAATCATTGTTAAAATCAAGGTCTCCACCACAATCATCAAAAATATTTTCAAAAAGTTGCATTTCTAGAAAAATCATCATTCGTACGGGCGCTATTGCAATACTTGGGTCCGAAATTTAAAGAGTATTTTTTCTGGCTCTATGGCTCCGAACGGGCTGAAAATTCGGAATCATTTAAAAATCAAGGTCTCAACCACAATCAGTAAAAATATTTTCAAAAAGTTGCATTTCTAGAAAAATCATAATTCTTACGGGCGCTATTGCAATACTTGGGTTCGAAATTTAAATGGCATTTTTTCTGGCTCTATGGCCTCGAACGGGCTGAAATATCGGAATCATGGTTTAAATCTTCGTCTCAACCAAAATCAGTTTAGGTATTTTTGAAAATTTGCGTTTCTAGAAAAATAATTATTTTTATGGGCACTATTGCAAGAGTTGGGTTCGAACTTTAAAAGGTATTTTTTCTGGCTCTATGGTTCCGAACGGGCTGAAATTTCGGAATCTTTGTAAAAATCAAGGTTTTAACCACAATCAGTAAAAATATTTTCAAAAAGTTGCATTTCTAGAAAAATCATCATTCTTACGGGCGCTATTTCAATACTTGGGTCCGAAATTTAATGGGCATTTTTTCTGGCTCTATGGCTCCGAACGGGCTAAAATTTCGTAATCATTGTAAAAATCAAGGTCTCAACCACAATCAGTAAAAATATTATCAAAAAGTTGCATTTCTAGAAAAATCATCATTCTTACGGGCTCTATTTTGCAATTCAAAGGCCATTTTTTCTGGCTCTATTTCCTCGAACGGGCTGAAATTTCGGAATCATGGTTAAAATCTTCGTCTCAACCACAATCAGTTTAGGTATTTTTGAAAATTTGCGTTTCTAGAAAAATAATTATTATTAT